>JAYGOQ010000010.1:0-1315029 GCA_037577435.1 Fusarium sulawesiense | reverse complement strand
TTCTCAAGGTAGAGGTTGGTGGACTTGCGGTTGTCGGCCTGCTTGACGACGGCCTGGGCGAATCCGTTGACGATCTCAAGATCAGCCTCGGAGATGTCGAGACCCATGGAGACCTTGGCGGCGTCAATGATAGCTTGGGCCTTCTCACCGTCCTCCTCGACAAGGGCGGCGATGTCGTGAAGCTTGTCATCGTTCAAGCTCTTCTTGTCGCCAATGGCCAGAACAAGCTTGCAGTAGGTGTAGTTGTCGGAGACAATCTTGACAAGCTCAGGGAAGTGCCAGCCATACCATTCGCGAACGCGCATGTAGAACTGGTTGACGCCCTTATCCTGGAAGTCGATGGTCGCGCTAGCCTGGATGATGTGGTTGTCGTTGCGGGTGACGCTGAACTTGACCTTGGCACGGGAGTAGGCGTGACCCATACCCAGACCGGCCTTCTCAACATCACCGTACTTGAGGCCGCCGAGAAGCTTGTCGGCGTGGAGTCGGATACCGCGAATCACGTCGCCGACGATGTCAGAAGTATCGGCGGTCTCGCACTCGAGGCCAGGGAAGTGGCTCTTGATCGCACCAGCAAGGTTCTTCTCGGAAACACCAAGGACAACCTTGCTCTTCTTGCCGCTCGTCTGGGGAAGGTTGAGTTCGAGGACGGACTTGAGGTAGTCGGAGACGATACCCTCGGTGACGAGGTTAATGTTCTCGAGCGCCTCGACATGGCCCCTTGTACAGTGTCAGCGATCGCGCGTTCACTATAGTTACGCATCCGAGTCTAAAATACCTGAAAGGGCTGAAGTTGGCCAGCTGGACCATCTTGCCGAACTTGGCGAGATCATTGACGGCGGCCTGAGTCTGATACGAATGTTAGCAAACGGCGCAAGAACAACCAGAATCAGGATGCGGTTACTTCTTTCAACTTGAGACCGACAGCCTCCTGCTGATGCACCACCTTGAAGAGGGCATAGCCCACAGGGCTTTCGTATAGAGCGTAGTCGATGTGCGACATGATTTCGTTCCCTGCCGGTGCCGCAATTGGGAATGTTCCGCGTCGGATGAGTTTGGTGATGGCTCGAGACTTAAGATTTTCACACTTTTTTTCCAGGTGGAAATTTTTTGGCAGCTTGCGCACGGGCCAGTGTGGCTATCGTGGCTGGAGAGCACACACGTGACCTTTCTATGATTATCTTAACCAATAGGTCTGGTTCTTCAAGTGAAACTTGATCATGCCTCAAGCCCTTGAATTTCAATACAATTAAACAGGTTCATCATATGAAGGCCGCGACGAATGTTATCTTATTCATTTACTTAAGACACCCTTCTGGAAAGCAGAATCGTTGCAGACTATCATCAATGTTCATTCTTTCTCCTGACCCACAGAGTCCACTTTAACGCCTCAATTGTTCGGGAACCCATCTCGCAAGTTATCGTACTTAGTCGCGGGATACTCAATGCAGTTGTCCTGCCTCATGAGCGCTCCCTGTCCTCCAAATCCGTTTACAACAGTTGTGATCAGACTCTTCTCACCCTCCTTATCTGCGCTACTCTCCCACCACATAGCGCCTCCTAGTTTCCATTTCCTCACGTACTCGGCCTTGTCCCAGGCGACTCGCGGCGTGTCGTAGGTGACCATGGTACGTGTCTGAGGGTTATAGCAGTAGCTGGCACAGCATCCCCTATCGCCGTACTCTTGCGCGCCTTCTAGAGGAAGTTGCTTGTAATCGTAGACTCCTTGCTCCCAAGTACCTTGTCCGACGCCCTGGTAGGGACGACCGGGACCATCGGTGTTCTCAAAGGCTCGGCCGTAGAGCGGCATGCCGAGAACAAGCTTGGAGGGAGCCACGCCGCTACGGACGTAGAAGTCGATGGCAGCGGATGTAGAGAATGGGGTCGAGGCCGGGTTGTCGCGGGATGGGTACAAGTTAGCCTGGTGACCTGCGTTCTGGTCCCAAGAACCAGCATAGTCGTAGGCCATAAGGTTCCAGAAGTCAAGATATTGATCCATTCCACGAATATCGAGCTTTTGGAAGTTGGTCGCGCCAGCTGGACAGGCCACAGTCAATTCAAAGTGATAAGGATGGCTAAGAGTCTGTGCATATGCGTCCATCTCACGACGCACAGCACCCAGAAGCTCGACGTAGTCTCTGGCCTCGTTGGGGTTCTGAGGATACTCCCAATCGATGTCGATACCATCAAAGCCAAGGTTCTTGATCAGGTCGACACAACTCTTGGCAAATATGTCACGTCCTTGGGGTGTGCTGGCAGGGCCCTTGAAGTTGCTGCTGTAGGTCCATCCTCCTACACTGAGAAGAACTTTGAGGTTTCGGTTACGTCTCTTGAGAAGGTTGAGTTGCTTCATGCAGCCGTACAAGTTGGTGCCGACATCGTTCCAGGAGTCCCCCTCCCAATGAATGTCAGTATCAGCCCACGCATCGGTGAGGTGGCTGAGATGTGTGAGCTAAGCAGTACCACTATGAGATTGAAGAAGAAAGACTTACACTTCGCCAGAGTCGCTACGAACGTTGGCAAATGAGTAAAGAATATGTGTGAGGTTCTCTACAGGGAGGTCTTGAGGACGATGCTTTCGGCCATAGATAGCCCTGTTTTGCGTCAGTCATGAGGTTTCGATGAGATGGTACAGGGTAGATTCCTACCAGTTGACGAAATACGCAACGGTGCGGAAACCTTCAGGTCCACCACCCATTTTGGCTGAAGTAGAGGTATCACTTATGAAGATGTTTGGTAAAAGCACTGCAGCTAATGCAGCGAAAACGGCGCTTATAAGTAGAAGATTCGACCAGGTACACCGTTCAAGCCGGAGTCTTGGCTGTATCTGAGTAGGATCCGTGATGTTGAAAGGAGGGGCACTTAGAGGGATTTGAGGTGGGGAATCACTTCAGCTTTATGGGAATTAAAAGTGAATAACGATGCAAATAGAGGTATCAAAGGAAGGTGCAACTTGACAAACAAACATAAAGTCAGATATAAGAAACACGGAGGCAACCAGGCTTCTTACTCAGCCGCCAGCTTTCAGCTCCAATGGTTCAGGTTCAACCAACTCTGTGATCCATGTGTTTGCGTCGTCATCTGCGGCGCTGATTTTGGGTCTGAGCGGTCCCAAGCGTGGCGGTGCTCAAACGTGGCAATGCAACCTGCTTCTCAACCTGGGGTATTTGCATGACAACACAGCTTACTACGGCATTGGCACCTTGGCAGGGCTTGAAGTCCAAGAATAGCATCTATCATCAATTATTTTGGAATTTCTGTGGTTTTAGTGAGGCAGGTTATCAATGCAAAGCGAAACACAGTAAAGTACGGCATTTTCGGAAGAAGAAAAGCCCTCAATACTAGTGAACTCATTCTATGTAAGCTGTAAGGTATCTCTATGAATCATCGTAAAGTCGTCTCATTGGTTCCAGGCATGAAACCCTTCAGAACACAAAAAGGAAATCCTCATTCTCCAAGTCAGTCGTATCCCCAAACCCTTTGTCACCTTCTTTCTGATCTGTCCTATTGCCTTCCATATCATGGGCTTGTGATATCCTATTATCCTCATCGTCGCCTGTTGATTCACGAAGTGTCGCACCTCCTCGCAGCGTTCTCTCCATATGTTCTATCCTTTCCACTTCTTCCGCCGTCTCGAGACTCCGGTCAACAAGCACGGCGCTCTTTCCAAGCGCTACTCTGCGCTGACTGTGAAGTCGGTTCAGTCGAGCGAGATGGAGAGATGCACCCATGACGAGGGCGATGACGAGAACGTAAAGCGCGAGGTTGGCGCGCAGACCGCGAGTGTAGGCTGGCGCTTCTTCGGGCGAGTACAGAAGGGGACCGACGATGTTGCCGGCGGAGGCACTGATGAAAATGAGCGCTGAAGTGGTTTTGCGTTTTGTGTCGCCGGCAGTATTTTGTGCCGACCATGAATAGATCAACGGTGCTGAAACACGTTAGATTGATATCATGAACAGAATAACCTAATACTTACTGATGCCGGTAAAGGTACACAAGCAAAAGTATCCGGCCAGACATGCGCCCTTGTTCTCGAGGCTATGTGCAAAATGCAAGAGGATAGCACACCCAGCGATGGGAGGTACACACAGCATGACAATAACCGGACCCTTCAACTTCCACTTCATCGATATATAAGCACTCGCAGAGACGGCCACGATGTGCGAGATGCCAACAGGCACGTTGAATAGCATGGTTTCAAAGGGATCCGACACAAATGACTTGATGATCAGAGGACCAAATGTCGAAATGCCGTTGGAAGGGACTGATATGCAGAAGATCATAGCGACCCAGAACCAAGTTTTGAGGTCCTTCAATGCCTCAATGACATGAGGAGCCCTCCACTCACGAGACATGACGCCCATCTGGTTGTTGCGCAGGCGTTCGATTGCGATGATCTTGTCTTCATCACTGAGAAACTTGGCTTCTGTGGGCGAATCTGGCATCCAGAAGAACATCACAAAAGCCACCCCGACAGTGATGGCGCCAAAGAACAGGAAGATAATCTGTTGATGTCAGCAAAATCCAACACAGACAGATGCTTCTCACATACCTGATAGGGTTTCATCTTGGACTCGATGCTGGCAAGTCCATATGTAATAAGACTACCAAGCTACAATTCACATTAGCTTGGTCCCCAACGAACACAAGGCATGTATACTTACCACCCATGTCAACCCATTCATACAGTACCAAGATCCGATTCTTAGCGTCTGCTCTCTTAGAGATGTTAGACATAATTCTGTTGATCAGGTACCGACCATACCTTCTCCTCCACCACATCTGTGTAATAGCAATGAAACTCGGTCCTATGCTGGCTTCAAAAGCACCCAGAAAGAACCGCGCAACCATCAGCGTTTTGAACTCTTTCGCCCATGTCATGAGTATCAGCGTTGTTCCCCATGCTAACACCATGGCGCTTGTCAATTTTCCAATGGGTAGCTTGACCAGCGCAAGGGCAAGCGGAGGCTGCATAATCAGCTGCGCCAGGAAAACAATACTGCCCAGCCATGAGTACTGGTCGCCCTCGAGTTTAGTGTCTTCGATGAGGCCGAATATCGAAGCATACGAAAGTGTCGCTTTGTCGAGAGCTTGGAGGAAGTATACCGATAGCATCAAAGGAAGGAGGGCGAGATCAATGCGACGAAGTATTCGGGCGTCGTCGGCTGGTGTAATAGCGATCTGCTCATCGGGAGAACGACCCATTTTGATGAGAAGCATCGCCGCGGCATCGCGATAATTCTCAGTCCTCGCATCCTGACTTCTCTGAGCATCCTCCATGCTGTCTTGCGTCTCATTTCTGGCATCATTTTGCGGAAGAGGGTGGTACCCTCCGCGCGCAGCACTGGAAGAGCGGACAGAAAGCCTTCGAAACATGATTTGCTGGTTGTTGCCCAGAAGGACCGATTCTGAAAGCCCCGGTGGGCGAGATGTTATTTCAAACTTTTTCTCGTGGTGTCTTGTCGTGTAAGCCGAATCATGAGGTTCGTGAAACGTGAAACTGAGAAATGACGTCGGTTTGTAGCGAACCAGGGCCTCTGATTAGCGAGTGGCACTCGCCGAAGTGCCTGTAGAGCTGACCCCATGGTCCTGTAATTCCGATGGTCGGGTGCCTGGCGCACGTGGGACAACCAACACAGAAACAAGGAACACCACATCCAGCTACTGATTGCTGAATGAGAGGTTTATATATATATACTCAAAAAGGAGTGAACTTAAAGATAACTGATGCAAGTTTGTTCATAACGGAAGCTTTCTATTGCCTCTCCTGTATCCAATTTTCGATGCACCAATAGACAAGGCAATCGGATTGTTCTTCGTTCTTGAGATCATGATGTGCAATGACCTTTGAGGCGCGAGCAAACAGTCAAGAGAGTTGGTCTTAAAATGTGGTAAGATCCGAGACAATGTCGGGGTCTTGGGGTAGACATTCGGCATCCTACTCTCCGCACCAACATCTCTCACATTAAGCCAGGAAAGCTCAACAACTTGGGATTGGCAAACAGCTGCAATACGACCGGAGTCGAATCAACCATACAACATCGGTTTATTGTACGACGGAAAGAGGGATATTTGAATCTCACAATGGCGCGATAGGCAGCATCATGTTTCAGCCAGCTACGCCGTCCCATTCTTTCATCTCTTTATCACGGCCAAAGGAATGGCTTTTCAATACCGAGTTCACGCTATCTAATAAGCATAGCTGGCTTTACAGAAAACCAACTTATAGCCCATAATACAGTAAGCCAGATATACACTAAATTTCCCAATACATACTAGCAGGAACATAATTAGAACAAGCAGGACCCAAAACAGTTTTATACTACCCTCGCTAAAGCTAGCTAGCTTAGCATTACTCTTCCCAAATCTCTAGGAGGCTCTAGTCTAGGCATTTCTAAGGTAACAATAATAATACAAACTATCACAGTGTCAGGCACAGGTATAGCAAGTACACAGTCTATACATACAAATATCTACGCAACGCAGCCTCTCGCAAAGTTCAGTACAAAAGCACAGTTAGAAACAACCATTCCCAAGATCATTTCTAGCAAGTACCGTATATACTTTAGAGTCACCAAACCAAATACTAAACTTAATACCCTTCATCTCAAGACAATAGCAAAGCAAAACTCAGATAGGTCTTATAGCATAACTAGGCAGAAGATTTAGATCACCTATGCTCAAGTTACCTCGAAAATAATCCTCCTTACTCAAACTACACCATTAGAGCAAGCCAAGAAGCCCAGCAAAGGTCTATCCCTCTTCTACATTAACTTAGACTATAGTCAACAGGGTCTAGAAATGCGCAAGATCAAGAAAATAGGTAGTCAGGCAGTAGATACCAACGAGGTCTTCTTCAACAATTATCATATTCCATCATCATCCCTTATCAGCCAACAGGACAAAGGCTTCAAGATAATTCTTCACAGGATAAATGCTAAACGCTACCTACTCACAGGCAAAGCTCTTAATCTCAGGTATATAGCCCTTACAAAAGCAAGCGAATATACCCGCAAACGCATCATCTTCAAGCGTCAGATTAGTATAAACCAAGCCATAGCCCACCCCCTCGCAGACACATACATAAAGCTTAAGGGTACCAAGCTCGCGACGTATCATACTGCGAAGTTATACAATCAGAGTAAAACAGATGCTTCGGTTAGACAGGACAACATAGGTGTTACTGCTAATAGTGCAAAGTATATAGCTACAGAAGCAGCCTTCACTGCATGTGAAAGAGCAGTGCTAACCCACGGAGGTATGGGATATGCGATAGAGTACAATGTTGAAAGGTAGTTCCGAGAATGCCTTGTCCTGAGAATCGCGCCTGTTAGTAGGGAGATGGTATTGAACTACATTAGTGAGAAGGTGCTGGAGCTGCCCAGGAGTTATTAACTGGCCACCATCATTCGTTGCAAATTACAGGACAAAGTTTTGCATTGTTGACCAAGTCTAAGTTTAGCAGATCTCGAAGTTGAGTATTACGATGGTGGAGGTTCGCAACTACTAAGTCAGGTGGGTATCAGAAGAAGTGTCTTCCAAAATTTAGTATACAGATAAAGTAGCCTAAATGCTAGCCTAAGCTGGCATAAGGTGATCAAATTCTTTCGTCTCTTATGCTCTCGGGGGCCAATTATTATGACACCCTGAGGCTAGGTAGTTAATGGCAGTGTGCAGAGTGTGCTCAAAATGTGGACTTTTACTACTTCCAACGTCTATGTATCCTCTATATTACACCAAAAGCAACAAACACCAAGACATGTCCCCTAAGCCTCAATCTGAGACTTAACCCACTTTTCGAGACCACCGCGAGCAATGATCTCCTGCACGTTGGCGGGCAGCTCGCCAACCTTCTGCTCCCATGAAGAACCATCCTTCTCAGTGATAACAACCTTGGAACGACGAACGTCCCAGAGAAGCTTCCAGCCGGTGCGACGAGTCAGAGGCTTCTCGGAGTCGTTCTTGTATGTCTCGCGTAGACGCTCAACGAGACGGGGAACCTCGACACCCATGAGGGCGTTGTTGATGCTGTTACGGCTGAAAATGTTGCCAAAGCTGCCAGAAACAACGAGAGGGATCTTCTTGGCCAAGAGAGCGGTGGCAGCTTGCTCTCGGGAGCTGCCACAGCCAAAGTTGAAGCCTGTCACGAGGATGTCGCCGGCCTTGGCGACCTTACCGAACTCTGTGTCGTAGTTCTCCATGCAGACTTCGGCCATCTTCTCCACTGAAACGTTGTCCTGGTATGTGTACTTGCCTAGTAGGTTGTTAGTGAGACCAATATTGCAATACGCTGACTTAACTTACCAGGGTAGATGCCATCGGTGTTGATGTTGTCACTGTCGCAGAACACAATCTCACCCTCAACCTTCTCGGGAAAGCCGGGGAGAATCTCGGTCAAAGACTCCTCACCCTCAGCTGCGGGAGCAGCGGCTTTCTCACCAGCACCCTCTGAGTTCTCAGCAGCAGCGATCAAAGCGTCGGCTTCGTTGATAAGCTTGTCCAAAGCATCCTCAATAGACACAGCCTTGTCGGCGACAAAGTCACCGCTGCCCTCGCCAATGATGACCTTCTCAACACCCTCAGGCTTCTGGTACCATCCAGGGCCAGCGATCTTACCCGTGAGAGCACTAGCAGCAACAATCTCAGGGCTGGCCAGGTACGCCTTAGCAGAGGTGGAACCCATACGTCCCTGTGGCTTGTTAGCTTCATCTTCAGTTGAACCGAAGGACGCGTCATACCTTGAAGTTACGGTTACTGGCGCTAATTCCAACCTCACCAGGCTCAAGTAGACCTGTTCCGAGTCCGATGCAAGGCCCGCAGCCCGCTGGTAAGACCTCAGCGCCAGCGTCACGTAGTACTTGCCAGTCACCAGCCTCCTCAGCGATCTCCTGTTCAGGAATTGAAGCCGCAGCAATGTAGAACTTGACACCGGGAGCGATCTTGGCCTCCTTGTTCTCCTTAGCAGCCTCGCGGAAGACACGGGCAGCAGCGGCGATATCGGAAGCTCGGGAGTTGGTGCAGGACACGAGGTAGGCCTTGTTGACGGGAATATCCTCAGCCTCAAGCTTCTTCAAAGGTGTGGCAATCTTAACGGAGTTGGGACCAGCGACAATGGGTGACAAAGTAGACAGGTTTAGGTAGAGCTCCTTGGCGTACTTGGCACCAGGGTCAGCCTCCAGTCTGTTTTGCTCCAGCTCGTCGACGCGCTTGTGGTTTATGCGGTCCTTGGAAGAGCCACCAAACATGGCGTTGGTGGTGGCCTTGCCGCGGTACCAGGACACAAGCATCTCGTCGACGGGGAAGACACCGGCGAGAGCGCCCCACTCGGTGGTCATGTTGCTGATGGTCAGTCGGTCGTCGATGGGGAGGCTCTCACCACCGGCGAACTCGACAGCATGGTTCAAGACTTGATCATCACGGAAGAGACCGCAAAGAGCGATGATGACATCCTTTCCAGTAACACCGGGAGGGAGAATACCAGTGAAAGTAACCTTGGCGACAGGAGGGACTTGCCACCACGTTTGTCCGGTAGCCCAGATCGAAGCGGCATCTGTGCGAACGACTGCGGTTCCTAGACAGCCAATTCCACCATACATGTTGCTATGGCTATCACTCGCGACGGAAACGGTTCCTGGCCAGGCATATCCTGTGAGAATGTCAGCATGCTGCTTATACCAGAGCATTGTATATTTTACCCTCTTCGACCATAATCTGATGACCGATACCCCGACCAGCGGGGTAGTGTGTGACTCCATGCTTCTCGGCAAATTCGTTGATGAGAGAGTACTTCTTCAGGTTCGATTCAGATTTGTTTTGAACGTCGTGGTCCAGCGTAAATACTTTTTGCGAGTTAGTATTCGTCGCATACTAATACAACACTCATCGTCCCAACCATGGCTACACACCTAGCTGCTTGTTGTCGTGGACTCTGGTGGCGCCAATCTCGAGGAACTTCTTTGCGATAGGCCATGTGTTGTCGTGGCTCATGCAATGGTGAGGAGCGAGTGTAATGTAGTCTCCCGCCTTGATCTTCTTGCCTGGGGCGAGTCCAACAGCATACTGCTGAGCGATCTTTTCGACGAGGGTCTGGGGGTTCTCAACGGGGGGAGCCTGCTGGAACTGGAAAGCAGAAGGAGTAGGAGTGTTCTCAAGTTGGGAGTGGAAAGCGTATTGTTGTCGAGGACTTGTCTTGTAGGTGCGGTACTGGGATGTGGCGAGAGCGAGAGATCGGGTGCGGGCTGTCAAGGCTCGTGCTTGTATGCGCGCGACAGCGACGGCATTGAGAGCGACAGCTCTTCTCTGGCAGAATAATGTAAGCGAAAGGTCTTCAAATCGAGTAGGAGGGGCAAGTTTCCAGGTCCCAGGCCGATTATTACGAGCGGACAGAACGAAGACGGAGCATACATACAAGAGCAACCATGATGGAGGATTAATTCAGTGACTAGGGACAAGAGACCATACCAGAAAGTTAATTCTGGACCGAGTAGGCGACAATGACAAGCGAGAATAATAAGAATGCGAGTTTTAGTTTTGGATTGGGGATAGCTTCATCTTTGTTCCGCGCAGCCGGCCTCGGAGATGGGTCATAAAAATTTCTGGGGAAACTGGACGGGATTTCAATATCAACAATGTGATTGGTCGGACATTGAATGCCCTGGCTCCCGGAGCATGATCGCCTTCCGAAGGTGGAGAAGGCTTTGTTTGTCAATAAATGCGGCTAGAAGCCGTTGACTTTGTCAATAATGCGACTGAAAACGATGCTTCAAAGTTCAAAGGAAAGATGTATTTTACGAGATATTTTGCAGAACTGGTGATGGTACAAGTCTCGTGGTTGAGCGCAGGAACTGTTTGATCAATGCATTCGTGGCTGGTTTCTTGATCCCATTGCATAACGACCACTCAAAGTCCAAAAGTAATTACCAGCAGAAGAAGAAGAACTTCTATCAATTAACAAATTCCAACTACACTTTTGATAAAAGTGTCTCAGACCCCTACAAAGTGCTGGGCAATCCTTGACGTGACCCATCATCATCTTATATGTCTTCCCCTCCCATACTCAAACCCCGCATATCACTTACACTCACTCACAATGTCCTCAAGATTCCGCCATCTCAAGGCTACGGCCTCAGACGCAGCAACCCACTTACTAGAGATTTTTTCCAACAAGTCCATCATCCGCCGTCAACTAATAGATGCGAACCAACTACAAAAACTAGCTGTCACTCTCAACCGGCCTCAATTGAACGGTCGGGACGTCTCTGAGCAACCACCTGCTGAAGGAACGCCTGTGCCACCAGGTTATCATCTTGTATATTTCACCCCAAATGGCACCGAGGCAGAACTTGGTGCCGATGGAAGTGATACAACATTCAATGCCTCGGCGCCTTTTACACGAAGGATGTGGGCTGGGGGTAAAATGACTTGGGCCAAGGATGTGTCACTTTGCGTAGGTGATTACGTCGAGGAAAGGACAAAACTTCTAAGCGCAACGCCCAAGAAGAGCCGGTCAGTCGGCGAAATGGTTCTTGTGGAAGTTGAGAAAGAGTTTTGGGGTCCCAAGGGTTTGGCATTAACAGATCGTCGCTCGTGGGTGTTTAGGCCTGAGATTGACCTTGAAGCTGTACACGAGGCGCCTAAGCCTCTTGAGGATATAACGCGAGGCCCATCTATTGTCAGGGACAAAGAATCTCGGGGTGGGGGTAGGCATCCCAGTACTATGGACAGACGTTGCTAACATACCCAGGTCATCCTACAAGAGAACTTCGTTGGTCGCCCGTCGGCCTCTTTAGATTTTCAGCATTGACGTTCAACGGACACATGATTCACTACAATCAGGCCTGGACTCAGAATGTCGAAGGCCATCGCGGCGAAGTCGTCCATGGGCCATTGAACCTTATCAATCTCCTTGACTATTGGCGAGACATCCACGGCAACGGCAATACCCCTCGAGACATTACATACAGAGCTCTGTTACCATTGTATGCTGGCCAGGCATATAATATCCGAACTGAGGCAGTTAAGGATATAGAGAATGGGAAAACTTGGGATGTTCTTGTTGAGAGAGATGGAAAAACATGTATGAAGAGCGAGATTATTTCTTGAGCTGGACTTCGACTGCCGTAGCTATATGGCACTGGGGCGATAGAGATTTTATGCATGCAATGATTGGATCGGTGAGTAGGATTATAAAACGCCTGCAATAGTCCAACTCTATACAAGCGCCAACGTGTGCAGCCAACAACGATAAATGATACGCATTTCCACCCATCTAACCCAATCAACGCATCCCATTCACGCTAGAATACAAATGAATCCATAACTTTTTAAGCAAGGAGCATGCGAGAAGGATCCTCAATGAACTTCTTGACGGTGTTCAAGAAAGCAGAAGCCTCTCTGCCGTCGATAAGACGGTGGTCGTAAGTCAAGCTGATGTACATCATCTTACAAAGGTTAGTCAAACAAGCCATGGTAGGCACCGAGCGGAGAACTCACAGGTCGGATAACAGCCTCGCCGTTAATAGCGACGACCTCTTGGCGGATACCGTTCATGTTGAAGACAGCAGCCTGGGGGTAGTTGATGACGGGGGTTCCGAACATGGAACCGAAGATACCAGGGTTGCTGATGGAGAAGCTGCCGCCCTCCATATCCTCCATGGTAAGCTTACCATCGCGAGCCTACACGGATTAGCACTTTTGCAATAATACTCATCGATCACGGCAACTCACCTTCTTAGCAGCAGCAGCAACCGCGCGTTCTAGCTCGACAATGCTCATGGACTCAGTGTTTCTCAGAACGGGGGTGACCAGACCCTTGGGTGCTGAGACAGCAATGCTGACATCGACGTAATCGTGGTATGTGATGATCTCCTTCTCAGTGTCGATCTGGGCGTTGATCTGAGGAACCTTCTGGGCAGCCATGGTGGTAGCCTTTGTGAAAGCACCCATGTATCCCAGGCGCACGCCGTGCTCCTCGGCGACCTCCTCCTTGTACTTGGCTCGCCAGGCGATCAGGTTGGACATGTCGACTTCTTGGATGGTGGTGAGGGAAGCGGTAGTGTTCTGGGATTGCTTGAGACGGCCGGCAATGGTTCGTCGCATACGAGACATTTTCTCCTACAATATTCGGTCAGTCATGCATTACGGCGTCATATCTGGAATACCTACAACTCGCTCGCCTCGGTTGGGGGCACCTGAGGTCTGGGCAGGAGCAGCGGCCTTTGTCTCCTTGGGCGCAGGCTTTGACTCGGCAGGCTTTGAAGGCTTGGGAGATTCCTCAGCAGGAGAAGACTTCTTCTCCTCAGCCTTGGCGGGCTCTTCGGAAGGCTTGGATTCCTCCTTCTTAGGCTTCTCCTTGGCAGGTTTTGACTCCTCGCCCTCGGGCTTCTTAACTGAAGCAGCATCCTCTCCAGTCACGATACGCGCAAGGTCCTGTCCAACGACAACAGTATCGCCCTCCTCGGCAAAGTATTCGGCGATGGATCCGGGTTCGTTCGCGTTGACAATAACGTCGATCTTGTCAGTCTCGATGCTGGCGATCTCTTCGTCCTGCTCAACCTGCTCGCCAACCTTCTTGGCCAAGCTAGACAGTGTGCCTTCGGTGATAGACTCGGCCATGGGAGGCACAGAGACGATATACGAGCCATTGAGGAAGCCAGAGTTGCTGAAGAGACGTCGTTGAGGGTCGATGGCGCCACGCTGGCAGAGGGTTGCACTGTGGGAGAGAGCGCCGATCTGGACTCGCGAGACGGCAGCTCTTGATAGACCGGAGAGGCCTGTAGCGGCCTTCATGCGTAGTAATGAAGCCATTGTGAGAGTTTGTCGTGGAGGAATTGAGGGAGTGGTGATTGGAGGTTGAAGAGATGGAGACGGGAAAGATCGTGGGGAACGAAAACAAGTTCTGAATTAAGCGGGCCGAGTTTCTGAGGGCATCGCACGGACTTGCAGTACCTTGGGAGCTAGGTATATTACACGAATGGATACCATTTAACGTCTACAAGGGTACAATACTAACGTCGCAGAGTAGAGACAGAATCTTCAAACGTCTTACAGCTTTACCGTTAGGTATCAATTGCATGATCATGCTCAGCGCTGCGTTAAAGCTAGCGGAGCCTTCAACTGGAGATACAGTACGTCACTTGAGCCAATTCAAATTCGTGATCTCCATTCAACACATGCTATCTGCGCATAGCGTTACCGAAAAAGCTCTCACTACGTCAAGTGCACATAAATATCCTTTTTTCTTATCGAGCCAAACTACAGGGCTCAAACGCCGGATATTAAAGACCGGTGGTGAAGTTGGTGATGACAACCCGCCTTCCCGCGGGACAGCTACTGAACCGTACCATGTTAACCTATACCCAACGAACACTGACCAGGTTGATATAACTTCAATCCATATTTCTCAAACAATTCATCGGCTTAAGAATGACAAGCCGACAAGCCAAGACCAAAATAGATTCGCGATTCATACGATTTCTCGTTTTGGATACCAGGCTCCGTACATTGCGGAGCAAGGTGAGGTTAGCTTGGTCAAGGTGAGCATTAAACAGCGGCAATGTTCGGCATAGCGAACTGTGACGCTTCAACTGCGATGCACGCCTCAGGCATGCACGTTTGGGTGATATTATATAACTCCTGCAACACCTGATCCGTTCCCAACGGATTGCTTCTGGATATTTCCGTGGAAACCTTGATGCAGGCTGGAATGTAACAGCATCAAGGCGGACGGGCCGATGCCGTCGTGTTGGTACAAAACCCAATTTCGACCACGATGTCTCTTCTCCTCAGGGAGCTGCTATTTAAGTACATCACATCACATCATATCATACGACACTATCGTCAGCTTGTTTAACAGAATTAATATGGATTTGGCATTATCCAATGGTATCTCAAGTTAAGTATCCAACATCGCCATTATGATATTCAAAACGCCTAGGGTCGCCGCCCTATTTATACCTGATCATCCCGCCGTTGGACAGAAATGTCGGTTTCCTCATTGACACGAATTCCCGCCTCGCCACTTTCATAGTCTTTCGCAGACGTATACTTTCTGAAAGGGCTTGATATCGTTGTTTGGGTTCCATGTGGCCATTCTGCCATGTCGTATATATCTGGTGGTCCACCACTATTTGACGCCAATTCATGCGTTGAGCTGCCTCCGTCGTTTTCACGAGACCTCGTCTTGGACACGCCTGTGAGGCGTATGCCATTGCTGAATGGGGCGCTGAAGGGAGCGCTGAATTCGGTGGATTGGCCGCCACTGTTGGAAGTAAGAAAAGATCCTGGCAAGACACGACGAGCCACGGGTCGAAGCATTGGAAGACAAGCTATTCAACAGTGAGTAGATGATAACATTGACAGACACGATCAAAACATACCAGCAATTACAGCAAAATTGCACTCGGCAATAGACCAAGCGTAGTGGAGTCCCATTTGTAACGTCATCTCCTTGGAGTCCGACTCAAACTTGAACGACTCGATGAGGACGAAAATAGAGGCAAGGCACGTCATGGCACCAAATGCAAACAGGGCGATAACGGCAAACTTCTGGCCTTTCGGCAGATGAAGTTTTCCAACCTCAATGGCAGGCAGGATGAGAATCGCGCAATCGATCAAAACATGCGTCAATACTGTTGAGAAGAAAAATGTCGACTCTTTGATGTGGCATTTTGCTGCTCTCTCTTCCTGCGTTCCATCCCACAATGCTGTAAGAGGCAGACATTGCAAGCACACCATGAATAAGCGTAATAGGAACCATGCGACAGTGATGCACGAGAGGACTTGGATGGGTATTCGGATGTCGGAGAATTGGAAGAGGCGCCAGTAGAAGGCGAGTATAGCGAATTTCGAGAAGGCGATGGCGAAGGTGTAAGTAAAGCTCGTCGTCCACATATGAATCCATGCTAGTCGGTTTTTATCGTAGAAGGTAAAGTCGTCTGTGAGGCCATTCTCCATGGGTTTTCCCAGCCCATCCGTGATCCATATCATTCCATTCGTCATCAAGGCCACTGAACCCAACTTGAAACGATGTTAGAACACATTATTCACCAGCGGTATTGAAGAACAACATACCCATCCAACAACGGAAAATACATCGTCGATGCCATATCCAGCCTTTGTAATCCGTCGCGCAATGAGTCGAGCAATAAGGGCCAAGGTCGCGAGAGGAAGTGTTATGGCAGCCGAAGCGATGATATTGGGGGTATCATCCCTCATGATTCATTGTCAAGAGGAATGGTTGAAACACAGAATTTCTGGGTCTCCACGATCGATGAGATGCGGAAACCAGAGCAAGCAAGTAAACAAGCAAAAGCAAAGATCCAAAAACAGAAGAGAAATGGGTCAGTATTAAAGAAGATGGGGCAAAACTGAAGGAAGAGTGATGACTCGACCTGAGCTTCTGGGGGGGGGGAGGGACCCGTTACCATTTTTCCCTCTTCCCCAGACCCGGAAAACTTGAAGAAAAAACGGGCCATCGTCAAACTAGAGCCAACGGTTGGCCTTAGAAATGGTTGGTGTACAGTAGAGGGAGGGTAAAAAAAAGCCGCGCTATCAACACCCTGGCGCCCCCCATGGGGAGAGACGATGCCGGCGCCTTGTGATGATGATGTGGTAGCGGATCAGAACCCTTGAGGCCCATTTCTCTGAGGCCCACCGGTACAGAAAGCCGGGCTCTTGATTTGCTTCGCAAGCCTCGGTCACGGGCTGAATTAGGCGATCACCCTTAGACTCCTTGTTTGGGAGAATTAAGTGGTGATCATGGTGGCAAAGCTGCTGAAAGCTTCGTCCGTGAGCGAGTCTCCTGCGGCAATTGTTGCTTGTCAAAGTCAAAGCTATAACATGCCCTTGTTACTAACGGCGTCTCGTCTGACATTGAGCTGCCACTTCTGGTGATGCTGCACCTAACATATGTCACGCATTGATCGCCCTGCGCCTTGTCTTCAGCTGCAACTTCCAGGGGATTCGAAGAAGCATCAAACAACCTACCTATTTAGGCGTAGCCGGCGCTCAACCCAAATCAACCCAATGATATGCTGAAATGCTGAGGCCAGAAGATGGTGTGAGCTAAATTGCACCAGAAGCTGACGGTGCCTGCATTTTCAACACTGGGTCATCATGCATTCGTTCTTTACATGCATGTCGTAGTAATTAGGGGTCATTACTACGTATTGCCTATCTCAAATTACGAACCTGTACCTGTCAGCTTGGAACCAAAGCCAAGAGGAGTATTCGGACCTTTAGATATTATGGATCCATCACTTGGACTGGGGTGTTATCAATGTCGACTTCGAATCCCGACAATCCCGAGTTTGTAATCAAGGGATGGCGAGAAAAGTTCTCACGGATTTAAGCCTAAGACGCCACTACAATTAGAGACTGAGGAGCCGTTGTGAAGTCGTCGAATTCTATCCGTAGTGTCTCATAAACTTTCGGGAGAACGGACATAAGAAGTGGCTGACACGCGACACGGACGGTGACATCGCAAGCTCTACCCTTTCTCGACCTTCTATGGTAGAGCCCCAAGGATTGTCAAGCTTCTAATTCAGAACTGAATTTTTATCCCGGTCGAATCCCTCCTGATATCAGCATAAAATATCAGCGAGTTCCACTGAGCTTATCTCAAGTTCCACCGTCAAGACCTTGCGGAGGATCTACATTTGCCTCTCACTGGATGCTGACCACAGGTTCCGTCTAATTCCCGACGGCAACTTGATTCGGCTTTTCAGTGTTTTATGGAGACAGGAGATGCGAAAGTCCACGAAGCAGCATTGAGTAACGCATACATGCATAGTATTTGTAGTCATGGCTCTTTGGAAAGTAAATTTCACAAGATCGAAAAGGCAGAAACCAAGTTTGCGAAAGAAAAGCAGACTAGAGCGGTATCGGAGGAGCTTGAAGGTAGCGTAGTGATCGGGCTGCGTTTTATTGAGTTTAGATCCTACCACTGGATACTCTTATCGTGCCGAGTGATATCCCAACTCAATGTCAATGCCAGTATCTGCATTCTGATGGTATCAATTGTTGAGAACAGAGCCCATGGTTACAGTTACATCTGATTGTTGATCTAATGTTACATTTGCAACATCCCCCGCACTTTGCTGCGGATCAACAGGCTGTTATGCAAGATCGACATCAAAAAATCCCCAATAGCTTGAGTGAGGACGAGAATTAAAGCAGATGCAAATCTCTCATATCTCAAGATTCTGTTTCGTGGCGTATCGGTGACCGTTGCAAAAGAGGCGCCATGTTGATCCAACGATATCGCCTTTTATCAGTCTTACTGGCAGTCCGTGCCTTAACACTGGCACAAGATCTTATTCCACCCATTCTCGAAACAGCAGATGTTCTCATACAAGTTATCTGGTCCGTCGAAGAAAGTCAGAAGATAATTTACATCGAAGATGATTTCGCGTCTGTGTCCGACGATGATGGTCTGACACTCATTCCGCCCACCGCACTTGACTTTGCGACTACGTTTCGCGATGACATTAATCAGATCACGGGCCTGAACTGGACGCTGAAACAAACAGGAAGAGTTCCGGCAGATGCCATTGGTATTTCACTGGGTGCCTACACAGGCGAATCATCCGACTTCGTATATGCCGACGGAAAGTCTACTTCTGAGGGCTATGAGATACTCGTCAACTCCTCTCGCATCACCATCGGCGGAAACGGTGCTCGCGGTATGTGGTGGGGTACCAGGACTATTCTCCAACTTCTTCTCGCCGGCAATGGAACTATCACGGCGACTGAAGGGAGGGATGCGCCAGCTTACGCCACAAGAGGATATATGCTCGACGCAGGACGCAAATGGTACTCCAAAGACTTTCTCAAGGAGCTGTGCAGCTACGCGTCTTTCTTCAAGATGAACGAGTTTCATTACCACCTGAGCGACAACTACCCGCTAAACCGTGGGAAGAATGAGACTTGGCAGGATGTTTATTCGCATTTCTCGTTGCTACCAGAGGACAAAGAATTGCGGGGTATTCTTCATGGTCGAGAGAACGAGACTTTGTCTAGGGATGATTTTGAAGATCTACAGCGGCACTGCGCTTCAAGAGGTGTCACTGTCATTCCGGAGATCGAAGCACCAGGACATTCGTTGTACCTCACCAAATGGAAGCCCGAACTCGCCCTACCCAAGAAAGACCTGCTGAACCTTACTCATCCTGACACCCTTCCGACGGTACAGAGTATCTGGGAAGAGTTCCTCCCATGGTTCAAAACGAAGGAAGTCCATATCGGCGCAGACGAGTACGATGCCGAACTAGCGGATGATTACATCACGTTCGTCAACAAGATGAGTCGCTTCATCAACTCCACATCCGACAAGCGCAGCCGAATCTGGGGTACTCATGAGCCGTCCAAGAGAAACCAGACTATCGACAAAGACGTGATCATTCAACACTGGCAGTATGGTCAGTCAGATCCTGTACAGCTCGTCAAGGATGGCTACGATGTGATCAACTCAGAAGACTGGTGGGCCTATACAAGTTTGAAGAACGACCACATGCCGATTCTGCCTGCCAGATATCCTCAGTTCTTCAATGAAAGCCGTATCTTCAACTTTGCAGATGAGGATGACTGGCAGTGGACGCCTGCTGACTTTAATCCTTTCAACACCAGCAAGCAAGTCGAGGATGACGAGTCTCGGTTGAAAGGTGCTACACTGGCAGCATGGAATGACAACGGTCCTGATGCCTCGACTCAGTTGGAAGCTTACTACTCTATGCGCCGCGGTATCGCCTTAGTTGGAGCTCGTGCGTGGAGCGGAGGCCGTGGACCCCAGCTGCTCAACGAGACAACTGACACAAGCATTGACTTCTATTCCCCTCGGGCACCAGCTCAGAATCTCGATCGCTCTTTGTCACTATCCGATAAGAATGGAACTTTGCTGTCATGGTCTCGCTCAAGCAGTGATGGCGAGAAGGTAGAACTCGGTCATGGAAGCAAGGGCATGAATTACACCCTTACCCTTTCAATCGACGGGCCCTTCACCTTGTCAGGTCCGGACAGCTCTTTGTCGCTAGACAGGAACGGGAATCTCGTTTTTGAGGCCGATGGGTGGGAGTACCCTCTCCGTCAAGTCAGTGAGGAAGACGCTTTAGAACTTGACTCCGGCCATCCTGGTCGCATTTGGGTCAACGCCTCATCATCCACACATAAGCCTGTGAAGCTGTCAGTTCCAGTTGAGATTACTTTGGTGACAGATGTTCTTCATGGTACGGTCGTATTCGTTGATTCGGAACTGAGAGGAAGATTCGAGGTATTTATTTATGGTGGTCGGAACACACAGTTCAGCTGGAGTCAAATGGCATTTGTTGCGCCGTTGGATGATGTCAAAGGTGGAATTACCCAATTGAACTTGAATGGAACTGCTACTTTCTCTGGGAGCAACACAGGTGGAAGACCTTCCGAGCTTCCAGGTGGAAATGCCGCGACTCCCACTATACCTTTACCTGGCTTGGCCACCATGGTCCTGATAACAGCCGTCATACTTATATGTCAATGATGTAGGAAGAAACATAGACCATTAGAAAGAACCTCCTTCAATTTCCTCGATAGCTCAGTTAACCGACCAGCCGGATACAGTGATACTTCCATCGGGCTAACATGACTCCATCAACGTGTGCCTTTGCCAGGTCCAGTACACACCTCCAGCCTGCGACTAGAATAGAAGCCGACTCCATAACTAGGGCAACTGCCACCTTAGAAATATGTTTCTAAGTCAAGGATGGTTACCACGCTTTCGGCCGATCTTTACTTGAGGAAAATTGAGCTCATAAAAGTTTAGACAATTTAGGATTGACATTAGGTCAAAGGGACTAAACAAGCAGAACCATAGTCTAAAGTTGACAAAGTGAGCAAGCTGGCTCTTATGTCACGTTAGTACCTATGCAGATACTTGTCTCCGCCAAGAGGCACCCAAGACACGGTACTGAAGGACAATTAGCATGGACAGGCGGACTTGCTCTCCTGCTACTTCTCACTGATAACTACCAAGGTATTTTTCACTCTGGTAACTACCTCTGTCCCCCTTCCGCTGCTGTCACTGTGATTCTTATGATCGGCAGTACAATCGTGGATAATACGTATGATTCTAATTTCCCATCAAGGATCTCCCGCCTCCCTATGCATATCCAATCTTGTATGATGTTCAGTGGCCCTTGTATGATGGCTTATGCTATATCAATCCTGCGCATATTCGACCTGATTGCTCCGTAGAACTAGAATGGAAAAGTAATATCCGATGCCGAATCTGTCTCTCTCTTCCATATCACTCTCATAGTCTAAGCTCAAGCCCTGTCTTCTGCAGTAGATCTCGTGCAAGTTCGAATAGTAATAATCCTCTAGATAGTAGAAGAAATCTAGCAGAGCGCTTCCCGCAACAAGACGTGCTGACCTCCTTCGCCCATACTCAAGTGGTATTTCAATAAACTCTTCATCGTAATCATGAAACGTAGAGCCAATAGAAGAATATTGAGCCATCCATCTTGCATGTCTGTCGATTATCCTGGTCTTCAAGTCAAGTTCCCCGGTCACTATTTCGTAAAGCCACTGAATCACAAAGTTCAGCGAGCCAGAAAGGTTCCCGACCGGGGAGCCGTAGCGCTGGTATTCAAGAGGTTCGTTCCAGGATGGATCGAACTCAACCGCCATCTTCAAGTCCCAGTCCCAATAACCGGACTTCTGACAGTCCTGGGTTAGCGAATCCCAATCGTCCGCGGTGATGCAGAATATGTCGCGTTCAGTATTGACAATTTGGTGCCAGTGTTCGTGGTTGACCTTTGAGGATAACATGAGGGCTTCCAGATCATCTTCTTCTGACCACATGTAGTCTAGGAAGAGGTTGGCTTCTTTTGTTGAGCAACTGAACCACATCTCATACCAGTTTGTTGGTCTGGGCTGTTTCCCCAGTGCCTAAAAAAAAACCTCTCTTGATTCTCGGCGAGTCGTCCAAAGACCAGCATGCCAAAGGCACATCAATTTGTTCTTTGACTTCGACTCGTCCCAGTTGTAGCTCATTGGGGAGATCGTCATGTGTGGAGCATTGGTCACGTCGTGAATCCCGCGACGTCTTGAGCACCACTGAAGACATGCCGCTTCCCATATTCTTAGCCTGAGCTCATATCGCAAATTCTGAAATGGATGGAAAGTTGTGCAGAACATCTTGGGGAGCGGATTGATGAACTTTTGAGCAGACAGATGTTTGATGTGAAAAGGAAACAAGAATGATAGTTTCGGACGCATGGAGATCAGGAGATACATTTATAGTTTATACATAAGTTGACCTTATGCCTGATGGCTCAACTTACTCGGTTTAAGTTATCCTCATACAACCATATTGTGACTTTGCATGCGTCATCGAAAACCAACCGTTTCATTAACATGAATTGCAATACGTCTATTAACCATTATATAGGTACTTCTTGTGAATAGAACGACATAAACTATCTTTTGATTTAGAACTTATCGTCGATAACCCTCCGGGAATGCGGGAGATTAACTCAGCCCATTGCGAATTTACTTTGGTTGTCATTGTCAGTCGGCGAAATGTGATGTTCTTATTTGAGAGCTGCTGATGGCACAACAAAATCTGTAAAAGATCCAGAAAATTTTGAATCCTGAGGTTTCCTATAATCCATTGACAGGCCACATGCAAGAGATACGGTAGTGTAAAACCAAAGTTTTGAGTATGCCTTGAATATAAGCCTTCGAGCTAGGTAGAAAAGCCGTCATCCCCAGAACCGCTAGTTACGACAATTAGATCCAGCCTTGGACGCCCAGGGGGAGAACCATATCTTACAGGAAACTCCGGATACTTAACAGGCATTGCATCTGTACGTGAGGTTTCCGCCGCAACATCGCTTGCCGTTAACGCAGGGGCCAGTGCATGGCGATTGTCTTTCAAGTAGCATCTTCACTCCATCTTCGGGAACAGCTGAAGCAACAGTGGATGCCGCAAAGATAGAGAAGATGGCAAGATAAAACTTCATTATGGATTGTAAGTAGGATTCGGAGGCAGAGCTGGTAGATGAGTACTGTTCTCTAGATTCTCCTGCTTTGATCGCTTTATATAGGTATACTCATGAGACTCAACAATCCCAAATCTCGATCCTCAGAGAGGTCCAAGGAATGCGAATGTGAGTGCCAAGTATCCCTATGCTGAATCCTCCTTCCTGTTACAAGCATGGAAGTCTCGTCCTACGTACTCGATCTCGTAGTATAAGCATGCAAGCCCCGTCAGCGAATCCTTCATCTACTAATTCTTGGTTTCTTGACCTGTCGATAGCTCGGTGCGGAGTTGCCAAGAGTATGCTTGATTACCAAAGTTGATCTAATTGGCATTTGGTTAAAGTACCCCGCGCTTACCACGGCATGGTTCTTCACTCTTTTGATCCTTTCACGGACCTCCGTCGGTAAAGCCTTGTTGTTATTGGTGCTGCACATGGGAGAGACGTAACCTTCGGATTGCTTTAAACTATACTGGACTTTTATGTTCTTGAGCTAGGCATGTTCTTAGGTAAGACATGAAATAGGCAGGTAAACAACACTAGAAGGACTAGTGACTGCATGGTATTCGCATTCTTTAAGCCGTCTCTGCAATCTCGATATTTTGGCCCACCTAAATCTAAGTCACTCTGTACGGCATCCAGTAATACCCGGGTACAACACAAAATTGAGAAGTGATTGATCTAGTCATGATGATTATGGGCAGAATTCCTACAGTTGGTTAGTCCAGATTAGGTGCTCAAAGCTTCAAAGACGATATACCTTCCTCTTCTTCTTGAAATCGACGTAGAGGGAATTCCAAATCCTTCTTGCCGTGCAGTCCTCAACGTCTTCGGGGGCAGGTTGTACGGTTAGGCTGATACTCCAAGCGAAGCTTATCAGACGCTTGCCATGGCTTCCGGAGAGGCCAATCAGAAAAGTGGATAAGCTTAGCTTCGTTGTAAATGGACACAGGATCCCATTACCCAGCGTCTGGACCAAGGTAATTTCCATGGCTATCTCGACGGAATTCTCCTGTTATCAAGTCATATAGACGATGAGGGAGAATGAGGGCGTTGCCCCGATAGAAATGATTAGCAATCTCTATGTCATATTCGTTGATAGGCGAAGAGTCCACAGTGGCCATGATACGAGCGAATTCAGCTTCTAAGGGCTGAATCAGCATCACCTGGGATGAGAGGGTGTCGTCGGGGAGCAGCCAATAGGCTCGTGGCATAGCAACTGGTGCTGGTGGTAGGAGAAATAGTTCGTCCATGTTTTGAAAAAGTACAACATCTTAATCGATAGGAATGACGCGGTTATACTGAGTCTGGTTGAAAGCTAGAAACCTTGTGAAAGAATCAGCCCAAGTGACTGAATTATGGCAGTTAGCATATCGCTACATAGAGTTGATTTATGGAAATTCATGAGGAGACGATTTAATACCTTGAAACATGACCGAGTTACAAAGATACTCGCTATTTGTGACATACTGTGTATAGGCGAACTGCGACCAATCAATTCCAGTCGAGCTATGAGAATCAGACGGCCGGATTGATTGATGACGGGAGAAGTTGCGAATGTGGAAATAGAAGAGGAGAGTGGCAAGAATCGAAGCTGCCGTCCATCTATAACGCTTCGACACCAAGATCCTTGGTATAAAAGTAGTTGCTAAATTGTGGCTTGCTCTCATCGTTAAACTTTTGTTCACTGAGCAGCTGCTGAGCACTAAAACGACGAGTTAACTTTTGTAGAGCAGGTATACTTGGAGACAGAAAGTTGGGAAGGGAAAAAGAATAGAGATCAGCTTTATTACTACCGTCTTTTCTTCAGTCGACCTTGGCTCTAATTGTGAAAGAGAAAGTCATGTGAAACAAAAACAAAGAGCTCGATAGTCTGTGCACCAACGACACTATCTTACCTCGCATCTCCTCCAATACTTTGCCCGGAGTTCAGTGTACCACGAGGGCTCTTGGTAAGAGAGTGGATTATTCGGTGGTCGCCAGCATAAAATATTGTCCTGGCACACCCTATTAATATGGTAAGCTACTCACTCGAAGCAACTTTGACACCTTCATGGTTGCTGATACATGGCCGAGGAACCAGTTGGCTGCCTTTGTATCACTAATCACCAGGTTGATGACATGCTACTAGATATCACACAACCAATTTCGTGTATTTAATTATTCCTATTGTACGCCAAGTCTTGGTTTTGACCTAAAATCAACCCGGTTCTGTAGACCTCCACGGGTTAGGAAATAAACCCCTCCCGTAGGATAAGTTCCTAATCGCTTCTCCAACCTCTGACCCTTCAACAGTCCTTTGAATAACGATTCAGCTTCGCTGAGCTATCAGTTTCCCCACTGTTCTCTTTCAAGTTCGAGCTCCTCATCGCTCATGAACCTTTCATACTTTTTGAGCTCAGTCGGGATATCCTGGTAGATGATGTTGGTACTGAGGAGACCAAATAGAGCATTGACAACATTCTGAGGTGTGGAATCGTTGGTGTAGAACTGGTGATGGTCAATCCCAACGATATCGGGAGTGACTGATTTGATAACCTGGACTCGGGCTGGCCCTTCAACGTCAAGTTGAGCCATGCGAGACTTGGAGCATGTTCCAGCCTGTCGACAATCATACCAATATGATCCTGTTGTATTGGTCTTGGCCAGGCAGGTGTTCAGTCCGGGGGCTCCAGATGCATGGATCCTGCCACAGCTCTTGCCTGTTGCATACTTGCACAGGACGCCGACTCCAGATGATGGCAGACCTTGGAACGAGCTTGAGGAGTAGTAAGAGCTGTTTCCAGGTGGGGTGTCACAGCAGGCATAGGTCTTGATGTTTCTGCATTGCCCATAGTTACCTCCACTGCAGGCACCAGCGCGAAAGTTCCGAATAGTTACGGCTGACACTGATGGCACAGAGGCTAGGTAGGCGATAAGGACTGCTGTAAAGTGCATGTTGGTGAGTTGACTGAAGAATTGGGATAGAATGTTCAAAGATATCTGGGAAGTGGTGTTTGTGAGATAAATTGATACTCAAGAACTACTGTTACTTTCTGCCCGGAAGACTCTCAGCTTTTATATTTGTTCGATGATGGTTGAAGTGGTAGTGCGATATGACATAGCAAATGTGCTATGATTACTTCTACAAGTCCTTACATTGATGAGGCCCGGATCCTAGCTATCAGTCGCTGGCAGAGTCTTACGTAGTCCAAGGTTTGAGCTTAATGAAACTACTGCTATCTGACCACAACGGACCATACGACGCTGACCGGTATACAAAGGGGCTTTTAGTAGCACATCTTAGTGCATGGCCGAGCGCACATACACGATGGGACGTGGTCGAATCAGGTACTAGCACGTGAAGATTTAAATGAAAGTCATCATGGGCCAACCGCATATCCAGACGCACAGTTAGTATTCTCCATACCTTAAGATCTTGTCTTGATACACAAGAGCTTATCGACAATAAGTGTACATATGGCCATCGAATCGACAGTAATATCCTTGCTCTGGGCTTTGACCCCTCTGGACGAGAACCAACAGCATATACGAACATGCAACAAGGAAATGTATTACGCCAATGGCCGGGTGAGTATAGACCATGTGGGATTCACATGGGTCTTGGTACAGGGCCCAGGTCTCCACCAAGAAGAATCGAGGCCACAGACATCTAAAAAGAGATCGATGGTCATAAACATCGGAGCCAGCTTTCATTGATTCGTGGCCCATGATTCGTCGTCTTGTTTACGCAGTTCTTAAAACACTTACGAGAGATATTGAGCCTTCATATGTAATACTCTCATAGATGATTGACGTCTCCTTTCCCTTTTTTCTTTCTTATCCACCAGCGGCTTTTCCTTTCGCACAAGAAGCAGCCTTGTGCTTTAATGAAGGAATGCGAAGGGCAAGTATGTGACAAGCCAACAAGTGCTGGGTGCTCTGCTACCGTGCACGCAACAAAAAGCTTAAATCATAGTAACAGTGTCCTTACAGAGCTATGCTTTGAAGTGGATATGACAGGGATCAAGTTAACGGATAATATCCCGGTTCGCGGGTTTCTCTATTTTCCTAGGCCTTTCCCTCGTTTAGACAGGGATGCCGGTTCTTTGATTCCTAGAACATATGCAAGTTGGAACACTGTGCGAAGGCCTCGACTTATGGCTAGCCTTACTATGTATAGGTATACAGCCAACTGGGGTCGAGATTCTTGGGCTATGTCAATCATATGGGGAGGTACATTCGCTTGGGCCTCGAGCTCTGGAACCTTGTCTACCTCGAATGTTTGTCTAAGCTTGTACCTATATGGGACACATATTACTATACCTTCCTTATCAACCAGTGTATCACACAGCGGCCGCCGCTTGCATCAATCCTGGACTGATGCCAGGGCAGCGAGTTTCAAAAACTCCGACTGTCTTATCTTAATCTGAATTTTCATGTCGTTTGTCAGTGGTGTCCATGGGACCAGTATGTCGACATAACCAGACCCAAGAGGTTCGTTTGCTGAACGGTATTCTCTTCTAAACAGCATCTCGTCTGTCAAAGGCTGTAATAGATGGTGCTTAGGACGCACCTTTCTTCAAGACGCCTTTATCGGGGTAAATATGTGTTGAGGTGTCGATGCCTGGTGGTTAGCTCAGGCTCCTGGTCTCAACATACAAGGGTCCGCAAAACCTGTCACGATGGGGGAGAAAGATACTATGGTTGAGAAGGGAGAGAAAGACTGACATCAATCACGGACTGGATTCTTGGACGACGGGCGGGTTCCTTCTAGTACTCCAAGCTCTACAGCTGACACGGCGGATGATGGTAATAGAGAAGAGCATGAGGAAGAGGTTGGAATGACGACTGCGGCAAAGGCCGGTATTGGCGCTGGGATTGCTGCTGCTGCGATCGCCATTGGAGTCGGGGCCTTTATCTACTGGTGTCGACGTCGAGCTCAGACTCAGACTTAACCAGCTCCCGAGACCACTATTACACATAAAATGGTGCAACATTACAATGATTCGAAGCCTCATGAGCTATCACCACGTTCACCCAGGAATTAGCTGGTCACAGTGTCTATTCACAGAGGTCTTATCAGCGGTTCGAACTTCCCTGATGCACCCCAGATGGCCTTCTCTTTACTTATTTTCTTCTTGTTAGCGAAGATCAATGCCAATATCTATTATGATGACAGTCCATCGTTCGCTGTTCCGACTGTCCCATTGCTGTTACGAGACCGAATGTCCCCGCTTGTTCCTATGGATCTCAATCAACCAAATCTACTAGCAGAGCTCGTTGGTATTCCATGAACAGTAATGAAAATGCATCGAACAAGAGCTAGGTTATAGCATACCGTCCATCAAACAATGTATAGCGTGTTTAAGTGGCTTGTTCAGGGAACAATTCATTTTTCGCAAGGGTTGAACATGAGTTCAAGTGATGGGTTTAAGTCGAACATCAACACAAAATCATGAACTAACTTTTCCAGTTTACTCGAGGCCTACCTATATAGGTGACGCACTACCATTGAAAGTATCCCTCTGGACATATCAATTCATTTCTAACTCTCTCTACATCTTGAACTTTCGACTCTGAACTTTTAAACTCGTTCTTTTTACCCTACAATCAACACAATCGCCATGTCTAACCTTCGTTGTAGTCAAGGGCCCCAGAATAGCAATGTCAACAATGGTAAGTCCCTTTCGTTTGACGTCGATGCTAACAGTCGGCCAGGGAATCAATGCCGAGAAGAGCATTACTGGCCCACCATCCGCAAACACGCCCTGGGCCAAGCCAGTCTTGACGAAGCACCCATGAAATGTTTCTGTCCTGTTTGTAACTCTCAAATCAGCGCTGCTGGCCTTTCTCGCCCTGACGGCAAAGCAAAGGAAGGCCTGATCACTCCCTGTGGGCATATCGTCTGCTACGAATGCTGGCCAGAGGCAGCCTTGCGATCTGAACCCGAAGACTATGCGTATGCCGAACAGCGCAAGTGTCCTGTTTGCAACCAACTCCTCGAGTGTTCAGCATGTGGTCGCAGCTGCATCAAACAGCAGGTTCCCGAGTACTCGTGCGATGTTCAGGATATCAAGGCTGTTCTACCTACAATTCCTGAGACCACACTTTTACCACATGAATCTTGTATCGAATGCTTAGGGTTCGTTCCTACTGTGTTTGGCTGTTGGTTTCCTTTTGGTACTTGGGCACTAGAACGTGCGCGGATCGGCACATAGGTATTCTGTAACCAGTTGATTGCAGCCGGCTAGCTTGGAACCGTTGAGTACTAGGATAACATGCCGGCTTATCTTAGGGCCAAGTAGATGATGATACTGGGATAGATAGAAGCTAGGAGATCAATATCTGCGAGAAATCTCATCAAAACAATCTATGTCTTTTCTACCCTCGCAACACCTACATGTTCTTTAATGGATATTCGTGCCAACTCGACACTTCTGTCAATACATCAATAACAGTGAGCGATTACGCCTTTGGCAATAAAGCCCTTCAGCAATATGGTAAGATTAGCATTACTCTTTTCATCTATTTTGAATACACTAGAGAAAGGGACTGTTATACTGGTGACCTCGCATAATGCGCATAAATCGAAGTCTGTGACATATTAGGTCGATGCCCACGATAATCATAATTATCTTCATGTTGAACGTCATAAGATCTTTCAACAACAATATCAGCCATTTTATGCACCCTTGGCAGGATCGAATCCTGGCTGGCTTCGTAACCATTTTTCAGTCCGTTTCCAGCGTAAGTCTTCTGTGGTTGGCATGGAGGCGAAATATTTCTCTTAGTGATCCTGTTGCGGCTGCGGCTGCTCCCTCTGGAAGTTTGGTACGACGGGCATATCTCGGCTGGGGACGGTCCGTCCCAGAAGGAACTGCAGAAGAGCGGTCGTAGGACAGGGAGGTTGACGGTTGCGATGCCGACGATGATTTCTCGACTACCCCAGGCGTTGATGGTAATTGCCGATGGGAAGGCTGAGAGGGTGAGGACGACTCGAAAGACAGCTGCTGTGATAACGAAAACTCCAGAGGAAAGAAGGAGACCGATGATGAGTTTTCTGGTTTTGTTAGATGAGTCGTGGACGAGTGACGTGAAAGCTTACTTGTGGAAAGGAATTTGGAGTTTCCAGAGGAGAGGAATAGGAATGCAGAGAATGAGGGCGTCGGTTCTGCAATAGTGAGTATATATAATACTGAGTGTAGAGATTGCTATACTCACATGACATTGAGCACCGCCGTACACAAGAAGTTCTGGACTTTGAAGGAGCATCTAGCTATAGGGGTGTTAGTTTCGTATAGATGTAATTTCGATATCATCGACACGAACCTGGAGGGTCAGGCAGAACTCTGGGATCATTGTTAGAAAGCATTCCATGATCATTATCGATGGGAGTACTTACTGCCAGTTCTTATGGTAAGGAAGGCATCCAAGTGTGAGCTAGTCAGCCAGTTAGTTAACCAATTCCCTGACCATATGCATGATGACAGGTCAACATACCGTGAGGACAACGGCAACGTAGGTAAGAGCACACAGGATCGACACGGCCTTGACAAAGTATTTATACCACGCTCCAAACGTCATTCGTGAAAAGAAGCATAGCATAGTGCCCTTGAGACTCCAAATAAGGGCTGTGTAGGCGTACCAAGCCACAAGTCCGAACTTCGAGCCAAGCTCATACTCGCGAATCTCAGCTGCGGTCAAATCTATGAGACAGTCAGTGGATGTCATCAGTCGGTAAGTGTTTTTGGTTGGAACTAACGATGTCTAAGTTCACTGACCCCAGCCTCGATGTTGGTGCCAAGGTAATCTATATGGGTGTTAATAATCTGATTCGCGTCACACATGAGATTCAAGATGACTAACATATCAGATGAACCATGACTGCATCGATAGTGTAAAAAAGAAAGACCAGCAACGAAAAGAAGTCATCGCCTTTGAGACCTCTCCATCCTACAGTCCTAAGTCGTACAGCGTAACGTGTGAAAAGAATGATGGTGCCCAGAGAATAAAGGCCCCATATTTCGACAAGAAACTAAGATAGTGTCAGCCAACTTATTGATTCTATACACGGGCAGATGAGTCTTACCTCGGGCTTGTTCTCAACTTGAGGCATTGTAACCAGACAATGCAATACAATACAATACAATGTAATATAATACAAAAAGACCTACCCGAGGCAACAAAAAGAAAGAATGAAAGAAAAAGCCCCGACGTCGTCTCCTTTCCCCCACGAAAAGGAAGGGCATGACTGTTACTTTATCACATCGCGAGGGGCGGTTTAAGAAGAATTAAAATGAATAAATAAGAAACGTCAAAGCCCAATATCCAGGAGCGTTGTTCCGCCCTGCATGAAACTGCCCGTACCCTAGTAGAGTTAACCAAAGTCCGTGTGACTGCTCTTCGGATCCGCCCAAGTACCTAAATGGAAATGGGACGAGAACTAAACTAACCGAAAAAGAAACAGGGCTGATGTTTAGTTTCGTTTCACGACAATTGCGCTGGACAAATGCTGAGCCGTGTCATGTTTACAAGAAATTGATTTGATGGAGACTGTTTTTTCTCCTTTATTCTCTCTTTAGCCACAACGAAACGAATACCCGATCTGGTATGAAACTTTCATTTGTAAACTGGCGAGACTGGCTCTCGTCCATCCTTGTCCCGTTGCGGCTTGGACCCTGTGACGAGTCATGTCACCAAATATCAACTGACGCGCTCTGGGGGCAGCTAAGATCTGCACGGATATTGGCTGAGCCTCAGCGTGTCAGAAGAATTGGTCCCTAGAGACACAAGAGACGAAATAACTTGGTCACTTTATGGCGTCTTGGAGAAGTTTTTAGGTTATTTTATTTTGTGATCTAAGGTTTGAAGGACAATTCTTCTGTCACCCACCTGCTGAGGTCTAGATTTTAAAGGGCTAGAACGGCTGTTTCGAATTCATCAACGTCGATCAGTGGTACTGTACGTTATCTGTACAATCATCAATTGTTATCAGTGTGACCTTTAACCTCAAGCAAGCCTACTCAATATCATGACAACCTTTTCCCCAGTGCTTGGCAATTGAACTTTACCCCAAACTCTCTAGTGACCTGTTTCCTTGCTAACCAACCATCTAAACTCTAGCTAAGTTGGTGCATGTTTTATATAGATTTAGTATCGGACCAAGGCGATATTAACGACACAGACCTCCCGTTCAGCCCGCATCCAAGCGCCTTATTCTAGACCGGAACTGTCACGGAATTATTCTTGTCACTTTATTTGCCTCTAACAAGAAGATCTGTACATTGAGGCTCTGTCACATTGGTCCTGTTGGATGTATCTTCCAGGTCTGGGTATATTGACCTGGTGATGGAAACGAGGCTGCATGCATATGATAGCCATGTTTAAGGTTGTACCGGACGAGCATAGATGGACAGGTAAGAAAGCTTATTCTGTGCCGTCGAGACCACCATCGAAACTGCCGATTCATGAGTGAACCATGCGTCTGGAAGCCCGCAAGAATCGCCTGGTGGTTTCCACTTCGTAGTACACGACTGGCCTCAAGACACGGTGGTAGCCTTTTTGTTTATCTCGTTCCATGTTCTGATCGAGTAGGTACATGAATTTTGGTAGTTCTGGGATAGGTTAAAGGACATACAAATTGTGAGCTTTCAGACAAACCTCGGCAAAGTTAAATGATTCTCTATACCAACAAAAAGTAATTGTTATCACATCGTCATACTCCATTCATTTTTATGCTTATCATTCCTTCCCCAGATTTGTAAACGTATAGTTGATGGCGATGTTACGTTGAGCCCCCTTACTTGTCACAGATAGAGCACGCTGACGAATAGTCACACTACATATGGCTTCAAACCAAGTTTTTAAGCCGAAGAGGACATGACAGATCGTATTTAATACTTCCAACTATAATGATAGATCTTAGAATGAAACGCTTATCCGGCACGTTTCGACCAACCGTAAAAATCCCCCGAACTGAACGAGTCCCATACTAACACTGTTTTATACATGTGGTAATTTGCTTTTCGCTAGCATTTTCCTTTATTTCCATCATATATTATTGATTTTATACCATCCTTCATATCAAGCTTTCGTCACCACTTCCAAGTATCTTTTTCAATTCAATCATCGACCAATCTTGCTAGGGTCTCGGCAGCTGCTACAATCAAGTCGTTCGGGACCAGAACACGCGTCTACGACCTGAGATCCAGCATTACTTCCACTTCTAGCACTTCCAAGGCAATGCATGGGATCATAAGATAATCCTCCATTATTATCTATGATCCGTGGTTTATATATTGTTGAGATTCTACCGATACCAGTCCTTCTTATCAGAAGCTCGGTATTTGTACACAATGGAGGGAAATGTATACGAGTAGTAGAATTCCAATTCTGAGTATCAGTATAATACGAAGCTTGAAATCAAGATCAGATCTACCTACCATATCACAGTAGAAAATGATTCGGCACATGATGGGAATCTGAGTTGGCTACAAAATTCATGTACATGTTCATTTACCAAGTGAATCATGGGCTCAAGGAATAGACGCAATTTGCATGTACAGCTAACTTGAACTTTCATACTCCTTGCAACTATTGCTTTTTCGACCATGGCCCCTTCTCCGCTGAAGATTGTTGAGCTCCATGCCTTTTCAATTACCATACCGGGTAGGTATTTCGACTGGTGGCCCCCGATGGATGGGGGTTCTGAGAATTTGCAGTGTCAACCGATACGATTTCTACCATAGAGTAGTTTGTTATAGACGACTAGATACAATCATAGGATCATAGAATTAGTAAAGAAATACAGGACCATTTCAACATCCGCCAACGTAAAACTCCGAGTTCCAGCAAAACCATGGGTCTATCATAAGCAAGCCCTTCGTAATGATAAGACACATGATCGAGTTACATAGATTGTGCTGAGGCTGTGCCATTTATTTATGCCTGTGTAGGTTATTTGTAGAACATGAAAAGCTTGACGTTTCGCACAGCCACTGAGTGTGGATCGGAGGATTTTCTCGGAGTCTTGGCGGATGACCTTATCCGCTCCGTCTGACTGTATCCCGCTTGAAAAGCATGAAAGTAAGCTTAATCGGAGATTAATCTCGTATTACTACGAAGCGCGGTTAGTTTGCAGCAAGCCCTATGTTTTGGCAGCAATGACATGTTGGATATGCACAATCGATTTATCTATCATGGTCGTTAGTAACAAGACAATGTCACTCTCGCAGACTGGAGCACAAGACAAGGGATCATAGTTTCAGGTCATAATTGAAGTGGAAGTGGATATCATAAGCGATACTTTGCTGGAAAGTGGATATATGAATAGAAAAAGAAAAGAGAAGAAAAAATGCTGCAAAACCACGCTACAGCCCTCTATGCTTGAAAGTCCCAGTACCCAAACCCGCTTAGCTTAGCTTAGACGCCAAATGCCTTCTTAGCAATGTTGAAGACCTCCTGTCTTGGCTCAACCTCAGTACCGACACACTCCTCGATGTAAATCTTGAATCCCTCGTCCACATCCTTCTTGAAAGCATCCCGGACCTCTTGCTTGCACTGAGTGGCAAGGAACCAAGCACCACTAGCAAAGTTGTACTTGTCGACAGTGACAGCATCCAGCAGATCATTGAGCTCATCCTTGGACATGCCCTCGGTGGAATCGATACCCTCAAACTTGGAGGCGAGCTCGGGGATGCTCTTGGCGTAGAGAAGGTTGAAGGGAGCCATTTGCATGTTGGCTGTGCCCTGACCAGGACGACCGGGGTATTGGTTGCGCTTGTACTGGAAGTCTCCGGATTCGAAAGCCATGAGGGCAAGGACAGCAGCCATGGCGTTGGGGTCGTAGATATCGTAGTGCTGGAAGGCATCGATGAGGTAAGGAGCCATTTGCTTGGAGTCGCGACAGTCAGTGAGCTTGGAAGGGCACTTCTTTGACTTGGGGGCGATTTGCTCGATGATGGGGACAGCGGTGAGAGCAGCTGCAGAGGCGCCGGCAAGGCCCAGGATGGTAGACAATGTGGTGAACTTCATTGTGGATGAGTTGAATTGGTTGTTTGTTTGTTTGATGTTTGAATTGTTGTATGTATGTGATGCGATGTTGACAAAGATGGTGGAATAAAGAGTGTTTAAATATCCTCCAGGGACTTTGAACTTTTCTTGATGAACAAGGACAGGGAAGAACAGGACAGGGCTGTGAAAGACTGCGGTCAGATCACGTAGCGGAGCTGTCAGCAAAAAGAGGATCAGAATAGAATAAAAGGAGCGTAAGACGGTAAGCAACAAGGCTGAGGAAGTGGAGATGCAATCAATGCAATTGTTCGTAAAACCAGCCGAATGGAATGACTGAAAGAAAGGGAAATAATTAACGGGAAAGAAGAGATGAATAAATACAATTTCATCACCATCTCTCGTCTTTCGTTTATCAGAGTCACATCAATTGTCATCTGCTGATCAAACCCAATCGCGTTCCTTGCAGAGGCGCAGACAAACAAATCTGAAACGCTCGAAACGAACCGTCTTTACTGAAAACGGCTTAGAGGAGGCACGGTTGAGCGATCGCGGGCCAATTATTCGGCCTACAGACGCTGGAGCTCGGCATTGCGGCACCCTACGGGAGGCGAATTTGGGGGCTTTAGTGCAAGGGGTTCAGGGCTGAGATTAGTGAGGATGATTGAAGGATTCACTGTGATACAGGCGCTTGAGGCTGAATTAAATCAACTCACAGCGAAGGAGGATCGTCACTTGATGCGACATGATCCTTCGTTGATCACGAGTCAATGCATCACTTCAGGTTTACATAACAAAGACAAAGGGTGTTCATGTGGCGGCGACAAAGAAAACTCATATTAATTACTAACGTCAGAAAGGCACAGTAGGCACCGGGTATTGTACCCCCAAAACTCAATTCCATTCCATGATATCATACTCATACTCCAATTCCATGTCAAGATCCATTTCATTCATCCCAAGTCACCTTCATGCTTGTAGGGAACGGCCAAATGCTGCCCCAGTCCTCAGTCATGTAGACAAAGAAACCACCAGGTCGGGGAACCTTTTTCAGTTCTCCCTGCGCACCAGCCACTCTCCTAAGTCCCTTCTTCCTGAACAATGCCCTGAACAGCTCAGTCAGCGCAACCTGACTGATGTCCCTGCCAAGACAGGCGTGTGGGCCTGCGCCATAGTGGATGTATGAGTCCAGAGGGCGTCGAGGATCGACCACTTCAGGATTGGGGAAGATGTTCGGGTCTTTGGCAGCCGAGACAAACGAGACAAAGACTCGGTCACCAGGCTGAACAGGGACTTCACGACCGTCATCCTCTTGAATGACGTCGGCAACCGCAGCTTCACGGTAGAGTCCAAATGTACCAGCCATGCGAATACCTTCCATCGCGTAGCCGAGAAGCAAAGCATCTGTCTCATCGCCTGTCTCCAGCGCCGCAATGCGGTGAAGCTCAGGGCGATACTTCTCACCAGCAGGAGAAAGGTACCAGTCTAGGGTTTGAGCAAACTACACACACTACGTTAGTCACCGCATTCTCGTCAATCTCGAAATAGATTAAAATACTCACCACCTGAGCCTGATTCGGCACCATAGCCCCAGCAGTGGGCAGGATCTGGCTCCACACGATATCCTCGGTGCTCAGACCAGCCTTCTTCAGGCCCTTGGCCATGTTCTCACCGTACGCAGCAAGCGGGTCATCGTTCTTGTTGGGCTTACTGGTGAAGAGTCCCTTGACACCAACACTGTTGGCAAGCTTGACGTTCATCTCCACTATCTTACCCAACTGCTGAGCGACCTCTCGGGCGCCCTGTCGCAGGGGGTAAGACTTTGCGGGATCAATGTCGAAGAAGATGCACACGAAGATGACAGCGAGGATCATGTACAGTTCCTGCTCGGAGAAGACACCCTTGGGGTTCTGCTTGGTCTTGAGGGGAAGGTTGAACATTCTGGCGACAAAGTGAGTGTGTGCAACGTTACCAACGTCGCGCACAACGTCAACCTGCGTCTTCCCCGCGAGCTTGTACGACTTCTCCTTCAGAAGCATCTCGGCCGTTGTGGCGTAGAACGACTTGACGGCGTTGCGCCAGGTGTCGTTGTACAGCAGGTGACCCATGCACTTGCGCTGCTGAGCGTGCAATGCTGTGTCGCCCGAGAGCATGAAACGACCACCTCCTTCGCCCATGAGGTGTTTGAGGCCCTCCTCCCAGCAGACGCGGTACTTGGTCTGATCCTCAAGGATGTACTTGGCAGCCTTGTAACCCACGATGTTGATGCGAGTTGCTGTAGGCGCCGGACGGCTGAAGTCGAATCGCTCTACGCGCTTGAGGTCTGTGAGAATCTTGTGGTTCTCTGTGGGAATGACCATGGGGTAGTGTGCGTAGACAGAGTTGCCCTTGAAGTGCTGGGGGAATGCGCGCAGGAAGAGCTTGTAGAAGACACATCCGTGGTTGATCTTGAGGTCGTAGTCAACCTCCTTGTAACCCCAGTTGGTCAAGTTGCGCGGGTGGTAATCAGTGGTGTAGTACCTGTCACCACGAACAAGAGCCACAGCGTCAGAGAGAACCACTCGGGAGATTGTATACGTGGGAGCGATACCCACACCCGGAGTCATAGGAGTCTTTGCCTCCTCTGCGACGATACCAGGGTACAGCTCGACATAGTCGGGGTGCTGGTACAGGTTTCGCAGGGCGTCAGCGACTTGAGGGTCGGAGTTGATATCCTCGAATGTGTCGTACGCCTTGAGGCCGAAGTGCTTTCGGAACTCGTTCAGACCGGCCAAGTTCCACTTGCGACCACGCATGATACCCAACATCTCGATGGGCTTCATAATGCGCGGCACGTTACGGCCACCGAACGCACCACCAGGTTGTTCAATGGCGGTAGCGAGTGCCTCAACGAGCTCGTCATCGTTGAACTTGCCGTCGGGACCTCTCTTGAAGCCACCGAAGGTACGCTCTGAAGGCTCATCGGCGACAGAGGCCTCGAATGCCTTGAGAGCCTTCATCATGGTCTGGAGGTTCATGGGACCATAGTTTTCACCGAGGAGCTGCGTGTAGAAGTCCTGGACCCATTTGTCGTCCATCTCCGAGAGACACGAGTGCCAGCGGTAGCACAGGTTGAACTCTGCTGAGACGACGTTTCCAGTACCGCTCTCAGACAGGTCCTTGGTGCCGACTGAGACGCCCATCTCCTGACGAGGGTCAAGGGTCCAAGTAGTGTCAACACGGTTAAGATTGATGATGTTGCGGACGTAGTCAATAAGAGTAATGTTGATGTACAATCCACTGGTGACCAGTCTTGCTGTCTCAAAAAGCTCCTCATCACGCTTCTTCCATGCCGCAGCAGCAGCTTCTTCGCCAAGGTGAGCACCAGGCTTGCTGAAGCGACCACCCTCGTTGATATCAGCGAGGTTAGTCGCGACGTGGTTGTGGAAGCGGTTGAACATGATGAGAAGGATGGGGACACCGGGAGGGTTACCGATGAGACGCTTGTCAGCGAAGCAGTCGGGCTTGAGCTGACCATCCTTGAATGTACGGATCGAGTCGCGGTCTTTCTCAGTTGAGCCGTAGAGGGGAGCGAGATCGAGGTAAGAGGATGAGTCGTTCTGGTCTGGGTCTTTCAGGTTTGTCCAGAAGAGGTCTGTCATATGTCAGTGCATGCGTCAAGTATGTTGGTTAAGGACGACATACCGTGAATGATTATAGTGGCCCAGTACCAGAGGATACTGGATACGTTGTTGGGGTTCTTGCGGAATCCATCTCTGGCAAAGACAGACTCAAAGATGGCCTCAGGATCAGGTTGAGCACCCAAGCTCATACCCTTGGGTCGCACTGTCCTTGAGTATGGTGTTCTAGCAGCACCGAGCTGAGGAAGATAAGGGTTCTACACAAGTCAGCATAAATTCCCATTCAACCAATTGGTAGCAACTTACGTTCCAAGATCCATCAGGCTGGCGGAAGCGGAACTTGTCTCCCATGTACAACATAGGCGGATGATCAATTGAGTTCCAAAGCTGCGCGATGAAGCTGTTCGTCAAAGCTTCTTGGACCTTGGAGTGATCGCTCAAGTTTGCGACGAGCTGGATCGTTCGCTCCATGATCATGGTCTTGTCATCCTGCTGCGTCTCACCCTTGAGTTTACTCTGGATAATTTCGAACAACGTCTTGAGATCTAGTTGATGTTAGCACTCCCCTTCAACCGCCCATCTCATTGCATCAAATCATGCACTCACCCTTTCCTCGAAGACGACGAACATCCTGCTTCAAGCCCGGACGCTTCTGAACATTTCGGTATGATCCATCGCCCATCTCTGTTGGGAGAGGTCTCTTGGAAGCTAGGCGGAGCTTCTTGATGCTCTTCACAAGACCCTCACTCTTGTCGTGGGGAGGGGCAGGAGAGTCATTCTTCTTCTGGCTTGACGAAGCTGAAGAAGAAGGCTTCTCATTGCTGTACCCGTTCGTGGCGACAGCGCCGTTCTTTGCTTGATTCGACGCCATGATTATTTGCAATTACTACAAGAGGTGAACAGAGCTGATCAAGCAGAGGTGGGCATGAGCTCGTCTTTATGAGTTGACCTCCTTCACTGCACATGCTAGTGACCTACAGTCCCTCTGCCAAGTAAGACATGCTCATTCCACTCTTCCTTTCCGAGCAACATGGTTGGACAAGACGATGCGGTGGAACAAGAGCAGATCAACGCGCGGAGTCGGAGCAGATGGGGTGCATACGAAGCTCAAGCTCGCTGTATCAACCAAGGGCGATCTGCATATACCTCCTGGTTCAGGGCGGCGCCACTGTTCAGTGTATCTTGGTCACCGGGTCGATCAATTGATGTCTGTGGATAGCAAGCTACAGGAGGCTATTGGGCTGAGATAGAGTCTAGTGAGGTTGTTGTTGAGATTGGTGTGGGCTTTGGCACTGTATTAGTGGTGGATGATATTGAGCGATCTACGATGGAACTCTCCGCTTGTCTAAGATCTTGTCTTGAGAAATGAGACAAGGGTAGATATCTGAGCAATTGAACAAATCAACAAGAGTAACATGCATCTTTCCCTGCATTTGAATAGTTGTTGTCGCATGACTCAATGACTCGATACTGCCTGTCAATACCAACTCACCCATCAAGAACACCAGCAAACAAGACCCCAATTCCCGATATCTCCAGCGGTCCGAGCCTCCCTTGGGCCCATTCATCCATCGCTCCCGTCCCAAGATCTACGCGCACTAAGTCATGTTAGCTTGACTAGCTAAGAAAGTATCTAGCTAGGTACTGTACCCGGCAATTGAGCTGTGATGTGATTGTTCAGCTCCCCGGGTTAAAGCTTTTAGCCTTTTGGGATGATCCCCTTTCAACTGAGACACTGTGGGCTGCTTGTGTGTAATCAGCACGATTGTTAATGGTCAGTTACACGAGACTGAGTCGCAGCTGAAAGACCCTTTTGGGAATGGGCTGCAGTCTGTACTGAGTCTGTGCCGTGTTGTGAGGGCCTAGAGAATTGAGGTGAGGGAGAGGCAGAGACAATGACGTGGTTCGTTGTCGTTGGAGGGAGATTGAGAGGGAATGTTTTTGTTAAGTTTCCGATAGTCTATGGCTATTGTTGTCAGAATATAGCAATTGACCTTTCCTCGGTATTATCAGCATGTCCTGCGACACTGTTTATCTCATAACTTACCAACTGCATGGAAATATCACTCAATAACCATAGGCTTCCCTGTTCAAATTTACAGACCCTCCATCTCAGTTCTTACCCACTCACCTGGTTGAAGGGTGACGCAGAGACTGGAGTTCAATTCTCAGCTGGCTGATCGCTACCCTGCATGCCCATCATCAGCCCTTTTGGGCTTCACTTTCACCTACAGTGCAGCACTAAACCCAGGCTACCGACCTGCCCCTAGCTCTGGAGGCTAGACTAAGGAGAAAAGAGAACAGAACCGCCCTCCACTGCCGAGCTGGGCTGGCTTGGCTCGGGGCTGGTAACCCAACCCAATCTTAATCTCATGCTCTCCACAGCGGGATGAGAGGATCGTCGAGCTCCACTGATAGCTGTACTGTATTGCACTGTATTCAGTATGCCGAGGGAGCACAGGCACTAACTGTACTGATGCTCTGCTTGTCTGAATTTACCAAGGTTGTGTACGGAAACACAGGCACCGTAGACTTATCTTCCGTGTTTCTCAATTCATTTGCCATGTCAATCCGCAGATCCTGTCGCACAGTAACCTCTGATCCCATTTGCTCGTCTAAAAGAGTCATTCATATCATGTCTTGTCTACAGTACTGAAAGCAAGAGGCCCCCATCACCCTTGAAAACTCCAGCGCTATGCATGCATGGTCGCCCTCCTCGGCCATCCCATTGTAGGTATCGCATTGTATTGGCAGTCATCCCATTCCACTCCTACTCTATTTGGTCCGAAGATCGTGTACATAAAAGTCCAACTTATCGCTTTCATACACATGTCCCTTCGGTTGACCCGCACCACGATAGATATTGTCAATTGAATGCTGGTGAAAAGTATCCTGATGGTTACAGTTCAGAATGTGATCCAGCCCTGGAGGGTGAGTCAGGCGAAAAATTCCATACCTTGACGTGTTAGCTTAACGAGCGATAATTGATTGTGGTCACTTACGAAGGTTGGAATTTTGGTGCGCAGACAATGGCTACACTCTCAGGCATCATAACCTGGTATCCAGCATGCGTATGTAAATCCCGTGAACTCATGAAACACGTCTGTGTCGGGTGCGTATGAATCCACCCCAGAAGAAGCAAGTCCTCATTCATGCAGTAGTCAAACATGACCTCTTCATTTTCTGTCTCACACGTATCCGACGTGCACTTCTGATCGGGGATTAAGAGACACCTGACAAACAAAGCATTGTTGATGGGTGTACCGCACAGCATGCCACACATCTCAAGTCCCCGGCGTGTGTTATCAGCAGCGATGTCGAGAAATTTCTGTCGGAGATTTTTAGGAAGGAAGAGAGACCGTATCGGATCGCCATTCTCAAGGTACGCGCCAGGCTTGAAGGTGAGACGCTCCTTTTTGGGAATTGTTGGTGGGCCAGCATCTCCGGTCGGGCTAAGTGCCTCTTTGCGAGGAACCTCAGGTCGGTTATTATCGACAGGTTGAGGCGACGAAGATGGTATAAGAGGTTCGTATGCTGATAGGGGCACCTTTTGTGGCAGGCTCGGGGGTAACGGTTGGGATAGAGACGGGTGTAGAGGCTCTTTTGGTGGTAGAGCCACGGGTTCCTTCGGTGGTCGGCTTGGTTGAATGGATTGAGTAGTCGGCGTTGTACTTCTCTCGTACTCGAGGGGTCGAGGTCTGGAAATAGACGGATAGTTGTAAGTGTGCGACGTCGGTGGGAAATCATGGTCGTTACGTCTCTCGTGCGCCGAGTCGAGGGCCTGCCTAGTTGCCTCCATCTGTCGCCGTAGATCCTCGTCATCCCCAATGCGTGCGCCGTCCCATTGGTCCCATTTGCCTCCTCTTCTCCTTGACATGATATCCTCGTCAGTGATCCCGGCTTGTCTTGTGACCCTCCTTGCTGTATCTCTTCGTGTTAATTCCTTCTGGGCCAGATCAACTGCTAGATCCTGGTGATCAGATGCATCCAGAATTCTAGCATTGCCGGTCAAGCTTGGATCGCGAGCTGCGAATTGTTCGTATCGCGACGAAGTGTCTGGTGCAGCCTCGGTAGCCGGCTTTGGCGACAGCGCCATCCGCTCCCATTCTTTGACGGCATTCTCAATTTCGGGTTTGAGCTGTTCGAGATCTTGGATGACACGTTCGATGCGCTTGCGTTTTGCAAGCGCTGCGTAGGCCTTCTTGTTTTCAGGATCTCTGAACTGGGGATGTGTTGGGATGTACTTGAGGACAAGAGCGGAGTGCCGGTACAGCATCATGTAAGCTCGACCGAAATCGCCATCGGAGACTGCAAAGGAAGCCTAGACAGATTAGCTGAGGTAAAGCACGGGGATTGATGATACAAACCTCTTGGTACAGTGTCTCGGCCGCACGTGTCCAGTGCTTAAAAGGAATATTTGTATTGAAGTTGAAGTTCTCGGCCTGGGCAACCAGCTCTTTGACAGTCTGAGGCCGGGTAGGCCGCATCGCTATTCGTGAGTCCATATTGGAAGAGGTCGAGGAGGAGGGTTGATAGTTGACGTCGTAAAGTCGTCAAAGAAATTATTTCTAGTACATGGTCGTAATTCAGGTGCCGCGCGGCTTGTAGGCGACAACTTTAAAAGAAGTTGCCGGGAAATGGGGAATCTTAAAGTGTCGAGATGGAATCAAATGGATCCTGTGACGACGCGCGCAGCGTTTCGCGGCAGGTGGCCGGTACCTTGATTGCCCCTCCATGCCCAATGGCGGGGAATGTATGACTCTATGCGGTATGAAATGACGAAGCAGAGAATATGCACATAAGCCAAAACGATGAAACATCGGGTTAGCCTTGTGTGGCGTGAAACGCTTCAGTAGAAGACACAGCCACACCCAACTTCCATCATGGACTGATGGCGTGGTTTGTGTATGAGAATCGTACAATTGCTATCTCCATGCAATGCACTCCCCACGCTGTCTCACCGAGCCCGCTCTTCCTTGGAAGATATCCTCAGGCACTTGATGCCCTGAAAGAGCACGTCTCTCTCTGTCCCGACTTCTCCCGAAGGTTTATAGTCAGTTCGGAATAACTCGCCTTGGAGATACACTCAACATCCATGTATGGAAGCTTAAGGTTGGGCTCGGGGAATCCGGGTCGCGGTCCCTAATTAGACTACCAGAATTGGAAATACGACAAGACGGAAGTCAAGAACCGACAGTAGATGAAGGTTTCAATCTGTTGACTAGGCTCCAAACTTGGTAATCGTGCCGCAATAGTCATGATCAGATCTCACTACCAAGAGATGCTCATGTCAACCCCCAGAGGCAAAGTCTTGGTCTGGGGGTTATCATGATCATGATCGAACCGCATCATATCGCCGCCGCTGTCTCGCCGAGTCGGTCAACCCCACGGTGAGAAAAAGCTCCCCAATGGTCCCATCGGTCATCGGCCCATCTACCCACGCCCATGACACCTCAGGTAAGGGGGCATTGACCACGGTGTGGCCATGAGAGCCTTGTTATGAGGCTGCCAGGATATATGCCGGACATTATTCTGAGCAAGTTGGGCATCTCCTAGGCAAAGTTTTCTCAAGGGGTGATTAAGTTTAAAAAGCCAGCCTCCCCCAGGTCGCATGCCTCGATTATCTATCTAGTATTCAGTATCATTTATCAAGAATCTCGATTTGCACAGAGCTCATCCTCCCTGATCATATCTGATCTCACCTAACTTCTCTCTTTCGTTACCTCACTTACAACAAAATGGAAGCCATCAAGAATAACTCTACCATATCCGCTATTGAGATCAAGCCCTTTGATGTCAACGCTGTCCGCAAATGTATGTAACAACGGCAACAAGCCATGGATGAATGAACTAACATGAGTAGCCGCTGTGAACACTGCCGTCGACATCTTCAAAATTGAGCAAGGTCATGTCACTCTCCCCAGCGACCTTTGCCCTCTCGACGCTCTCTCCAGCATCCTCCGCAGTATCTCATCAGTCTTTGAGCTCGACGTTTGCGCCGACCTCGACCTCAACTGCCGCGATATTTTGCACCGCATCCTCCAATCCATTTTCGACACAAACACACAATTGCTTCTCGAGCAGGAGACGTCCGAGTTCTTCGCGAACCTCGGCTCAAAGCAGAGAGCTCGCATTCTGGCCCAGGCCATCGCTGCGTTCACCGTTATCTTCCAGCGCCTGTCGCTGACGGGTGAGAAGGTCAACTATGGTGTTCTCAATCGCGAGGCCCAGTTGTTCGCCGAGAGCGACCAGCGGGCTTTGATACAGAGTCTTATTGAGGGCGACAGTATCTTTGAGAGTTGTACGAAGAAGAGTGACATCGCAGAGGCTATCCTTGCTGCCATTGATGCTGATGAGGATGCCGCGACACCTCAGCCTGTTGCCGTTGACGACAAGCATGACTTTATGTTCTCACCGAGCGCCGCTCTAGAACACAAGAACATGGGCGTTCCTTGGGGTTTCAGCATCATGGCGATCAATTAGATCACTTCACGAATCACGACTGGCGTTTTGGGCGGGCAACGAAAGACTCTCCCACTGGTATCATTTAGCGCGGCGCTCATAAAGTGCCAGGTATTTGTCTAATTTGCATTATCATCATCAATGTTTTTGTAGAATATAACTCAACTCATGGTCTATTTTTAACCCACTCCTGTCTCCCCTGTTTTGTGAAGTTATTTGGATGCCTCCTTGCCCTTGCCTTGAGCTGCTTGGGCGCTTGATTGAATCTGGATGATTTCTGTCCTTTTCTTCTCGAGCTTCTCTTGGGTTTCCTTGATTGTGCCTTCTAGCCTGGTGCTAAATCGGGACATTAGACAAGGGTACAACCTTGGAATGGGACTTTTACTCACATCTCACTACTAATGTAATCCAGACGGCCCTTGACCGTGTTCTCGGCCTCAAACTTGTCTTGCTTCAGTAGCACGGGACCAGTGAGCTTGTAGATGGTCTCGCCCTCTTGTAGCCGGTCAAACTCCTGAGTCTGGATTAGGGACTTATTGAGATGCTTATGTCAAGATGACCAACCTGCTGCACGCCAACGTTCTCCTGCTTCTGTCCCTCAAGCTTTTGTCGCGACTCAACAGCGCTTTGGAGTTCTGGGTTGCGCATTAGCATATGTCTTTCGTTCATTGGGAAGCTGAACATACCGCCTTGAAGCTTCTGGAACTCTTCGGACAGGGCCTGGAGCCTGGCTTGAGGATCCGACATGGTGTTCTGGGGGCGATGAAGGATGATGTAAAACTTGATAAAATACCACTAAGCAAGTAGAAATGTTCCTGCTTATCAAGAATCGTCCTTTCTCTTTCTTGTCGCCTAAACTGACGACGATACAGTAAAGTTGTGTAGCCCCTCTCTGCCCCGCTATAAGCATCATTTGTGTTAGGTTATGGATCTGGGCCATGTTTCCCCGCCAATCGGTCCCAGCCTGTCTGTACTGTACTCTGTACAGCCCAGCGCAATTGACTGTTGCCTCAACCAAACCGTCCACCATCTCGATAACGACTCCAGCTTTTGCAGGTGATCGTTACTGTTCGATCCTCGCCTTTGTCACCTCCCGATCCCGCTGGGGAGTTGCACAAGATCCGACCCCTTCACTTTTGAAAGTTCCAGCAAAAACCCCCTCCCCCACGTTCTCTTCGACCGACAAACGTCACCATGTCGACCAACTTTCGCGACCGCGCCATCGCAGAGGTGCAAAAGGCCATCACGGCCGACCATGATAAGGAGTACCAAAAAGCTTTTGATCTCTACATGTCCTCCATGGAACTCTGGGTCAAGGCGCTCAAGTGGGAGAAGAACAAGGCTCTCAAAGTCACCATGCAGGAAAAGATGGCCACCTACCTCGATCGCGCCGAGAAGCTCAAGCAATTCCTTGCCAGCGAGAACGATAATAACGCAAATGGCAGCGGGAAAGCCATCATGGGCGCTAACGGCAGCTCCACTGGTAAGGGCAAGCCTGCGGCGGGCGAGGACGACGATAGCAAAAAGTTGCGCAACGCATTATCAGGTGCCATTCTTCAGGAGAGGCCTAACGTGCGGTGGGAGGATATTGCTGGTCTCGAAGGTGCCAAGGAAACGTTGAAGGAGGCTGTTGTGCTGCCCATCAAGTTTCCCAGTCTGTTTCAGGGTAAGCGACAGGCGTGGAAAGGTATCTTGCTGTACGGACCCCCAGGTACAGGTAAAAGTTACCTCGCCAAGGCCGTTGCGACAGAAGCGAACAGTACTTTCTTCAGTATCAGCAGTTCCGATCTTGTCAGCAAATGGATGGGTGAAAGTGAAAGGTAAGCTTCCTTGCTGTAATTAGTGATATGCCTTAGCTAACACAGTTTCGCGCAGGTTGGTCAAGCTCCTGTTCTCCATGGCGCGTGAGAACAAGCCTTCGGTTATCTTTATCGATGAGATCGACGCTCTATGTGGTCCCCGAGGTGAAGGCGAGTCCGAGGCTTCACGTCGTATAAAGACCGAGATACTGGTCCAAATGGACGGTGTGGGCAACGACAGCAAGGGTATCTTGGTTCTGGGAGCCACCAACATTCCTTGGCAACTCGACGCTGCTATCCGACGACGTTTCCAGCGCCGTGTGCATATTGGTCTTCCTGACGTAAATGGTCGAGCGCGCATGTTTAAATTGGCTATTGGTGACACAGACACTGCTCTCGTGGCAAGCGATTACAATATTCTTGCTGCCAAGTCCGAAGGAATGTCCGGTAGTGATATCGCCAACGTTGTTCAATCTGCTCTAATGCGGCCAGTCCGCAAGATTCTGCAAGCAACTCACTTCAAGCCTGTAAGTCGTTTACTTACACACATCTGAATCCACACTAACACATTCAGGTCATGAAAGATGGCAAGCGCATGTTGACGCCTTGCTCGCCTGGCGACCCAGAAAAGATCGAGATGACGTACGACGATGTCTCATCGGACGAATTACTGGCACCGGATGTGCAGCTGAAGGATTTCGAGATGGCGCTCGACGACTCGCATCCTACTGTATCCAAGGACGATATCGCAAGACAGATCGAATGGACCAACGAATTTGGCAGCGAAGGTGCATGATGAAGATACAGCATGAGTTGCAACAGTCACTTGTTGCAGATACATAAGGTAGAGAAAGGAGAGGGAGGCAGCGAGTTTCCAGAATTGTCTCTTACAGCATGGCGGCGTCTCGTGGAGTTTTATTTATCTTGTAGCTTGGGCATACTGGTGTGGGAATGAATGAAAGAAATGTTGATATATACGCTACATTGAGTCTGCTGTTGAATATCGCGAAGGTGTTCTGATTGAGTCGCATACACTCCTACCTAGACAAGTCTTCCCTCCAGACAGCCAATCAAGGCAACTACTGTTATAGGGTAACTAATGGCTATTATATGTACCTAATTGGATATGAGTTGTTTGGTTGCGATCGGGCTGGTGACATTTTAATGGTTGTACTATCCTCTCAATACTCAAGAGACTCGCCGATAGTTTGAATTGTGTGGTTAGCTTGGGAGAAGATCGACATTCTTTGGACGCTCGTATTGATCGAATGGTCGTTCAAGCTGTGCTTGTCATCCACTTCTGCTGGCAACCTGTACATCATCTTTGCTACATACCGAGATAGGTACCTGATCTTTTGGAATAAAGGAAAAAGTATACGGACGGGCTCAGGAAGTACGCATTGGAGGCGAAGTGATGCCAAGTCTGATCTTCACATCCATATGACCATGAATTGTCCAAGGCATTCAACCCAATCTGAGTGTACCATCAAAGCCCCGCTAGTATGGAGCTCTAATTGATACATTGAGCTAATCTTATCTTATCCATCTAATCGCAGCGGTCAATCATGGCAAAATTCACAATTTCCGTCCCCTCCATCGAAACATGTCACCAATCCTCTGTCGCCAACGACGGTTGTGCCCTGAGAAGACACCCAGCGAACATTTCACACAATGTTCGTCGCCAGACAACACGCGCGGTTGTCTCTTGCGCAGCCACTGCGGCGCACGACGTCGCCTAATCAACTTCGACTTCGTCCCTACGCTACGGGTCGCATGACCAACGATCTGCTCGAACCGTCCAACGATTTGTCACAAAAGCTCAAAGATACAGGGCTTTGGCTCCAGCGAGGGACAAAGAGAAATGTTCTTGGGGATAAGCATCGTGTTAATATTGTCAACCAAGGCTTATGCGGTGAGTTTGTTCACACGATCCCATAGACTCACTTGCTTATGAAATAAACTGTTTAGATGATATCGCCAACCTTATGGGTCCCTCCCTCGAACGCCATCGTGGCTGCGATCTTATCGACATAAACCCAGGTGTTGGCATCTGGAGCAAAACCCTCCATGAACTGGTTCAGCCTCGAAAACACATCCTCATGGAACCAGACATCGAACTCTACAAGCCACTCCTTGGCGATTTTATCAACAAACCCAACGTCGAAGTTCTTCCCAAACAAGGCATTCTTTGGAAAGACTTACAGAAGATGCTTGAAACTTCTATCGACCAGCCGACTCGTGACCCAGCCGCCGAGCCAGAACGCAACGATACGCTCCTGGTCAATGTTAATATTTCCTATTGCCCAGCTAAGAAGTACCAAATGTTCGAGTGCGTCAGCACCATGGTTCTCTACCAGCTTATGGCCAGTATCCGATCCGCCGCGCTCTTCCAGCAATACGGCCTCGTGCGCATGCTCATCTGGATTTCCGACGACGGCAAGCGCAGGCTCCTCCCACGAAGTTCCATCCGTCGCAAACGCAGCGCTTTCGAAGCCGAGCTTTCCCTCGAATGGTTGCACGAGATCGCAGGCCATGACGAATTTGAGGACCGTTACGAACTCCGCGATGAGTGGATCAATATGGAGTCTGGATACCGAACGCTCGATCGCATGAAGAAGGCTGGCCTCACCATGCCCTCTGGTCGTGAAACAAAAGTCTACCAGAATCTTACCGCCAATAGAGAGTACGCAGACCGACAACTTGCAGGCGTTGAAATTCCCATCCACAGCCGGCCTTTCCGCCAAGAGCTCGAAGAAGCCGAGAGGGAGTTGGAGAATTCTGCAGAGGCGCCCTCAACCCGTCTCAAAGCGCTGCGCTTCCGTCAAAAGTACGAGGCTGCAGACGCGCAGTTGTATCTTGAACTTCTGCAAGAGCGCGATCGACTCATGAGACTCGCCACCGAATCCCCATCCGAGTTTCCCGCCGCCGAGGCAGCCTTCGACAGTCGCCTCGATAACATCAAAAAGAACACACGGAAAGAGTGGGCGATGGTTCGTGACAACTACCAGCTCTTCCGACAAAAAGAACCGGTCCTCTTCTGGGACCGTCGTCCATTCGAACCTCTCGTCACCCACGCCGAGGACTTCTACCCAAAAATGCCCTGCGCTCTTCTCGACCTCCAACCCAAAGCAATGAGCAAGTTTATTCGTCAACACGGCCCCGATGCGCGTAACGGCACTATTTCGGAAACCATGCTACGCTATTGGTGGCAGTATCCGCTTTCAGGCGTTCCCAAAGCCATGAACAGTCTATGGCCTGGGTTCGGTGACCAGGCACCCGGTGTGACCTCCATCCATGATCCGGATCAGGCAGGCTCACCCCTATCGAAGCATGGTGCGTTATCTGCGCGATGTGTGACGCCAAAGCAGTGGGAGGACATCATCGAAGCGTGGCTTGACTGGCCGTTTGCGCCTGAGTATACAACGCTTGTAGGGCGCCTAACGGACGACTACGACAGACAGTTGGTAGAAGAGGATGACTCGAAGACCCCCTCATTGGGCAACGCACCGAGTGCTATGTAAAAGAGAAGGACAGAATTGTACGACTAGGCACTGGATTAAGAAGCATACATCGGCGTTTAAAGGTATTTACGTGTATCACCACCTTATGATATAGAAACGTGTTATGGTATTGGGATAATAAATTCAACGATTTCAAATGTGCGTCAAGTATGACCCCATTTCTTTGGCATTCACTTCCTTATGCCGTTGTGTAGTTCTATATGTACTTGAAATGTCCTCCGCTTATCTCGCTGGTCGGAAGAGTCTGCAGACCCTCGACATGCTATCGTTCAAAATAAATATCGCACGCCGTAACGCCATCGCCCTTCCTTAAATCAAGGTTAACTCCGTAACAATATTAACTTGTCTTCTTCACATTCACAAGCCGAAGCCCTGCCAGGTCTTCTCAATAGATGGATCCTTGAGTGCATCGTCTACCCAGCCCATCTTATCTCTGCCATCCGCAATGACACGTCCGTACTCGAGAAGCAATCTCATGACGTAGATCTGCATATCCTCCTTCCGCAGTACTTTGTTCGCCCACTCCTTACCCGCGAGCGCAATCTTTTCAGCAGCCTTGTCGTGACCGGCAACATCGGCGTAGCCGCGGAAGTATTCCATGATGCCATAAAAGTCCTGGAAGCGGTTGTCCATAGGTACAAAATGAACCCACGGCACGAGTCTGCTGTCATGCCACTCGCGGAAAAGAGTGGCCTTTATGGGAAGGGATGTCGAGTTGAGGAAACCGAGGTAGCGGCCTGAAAAGGAGTTCCCGTCGATATCGGGGACGTACTTATAGGCAAACTGCTTGTTCATGTCCATTCCGTCGACCTTTGCGAAGTAGTGATCTGTGTACCAACATCTACCCTCCTCTTCGCTGGGCGAGCACATGAGGTCAACGAAGCCTGCGTCAGACCACTCGCCTACCCAATCGCCAAGTCGGTTCTGAGCCTGCGCCTGGAGATGATACTGCTCGGACGGGAGGACAAAGTTTTCTGGCTTCGCAGTACCCTTCTCTGCTGCGGTGAGCTTTGTAGAATTGAGCATCGAAACGAAGCGATGACGATGAAAACCGCGCCAATTTTCCGCCTTGTTTTTGCCTCCAGTCGCAACACCTCTCCAAACTACAGTGTTGCCCTTATCCTTCCATTCGACGTCGTTATCTTCACCACCTGTGAATCGTTCTTCTGCCTTCCAGTAAATAGGAGGAGGGAGCAAAATCTCGTTGTTGATGGCAAGCTTGGAACCGCCGAACATTGGGAACAGGACCTTGGTGGATGACACAGAAATCGGGTTGATCAACAGTCCATTAAGGCCTTGAAGGTCAGGCTGATGGCAGATCTCGCTCGATTGGGTAAAGTTGGAGACATAACCGGCGTACGAGTGCGGCTCGGCGTTCGAGATATCGATTTGGGGAGGCTCGTTGAATGAATCTTTAAGAGGAGCCTGACGGGCTGGACTATCGGGGGAACATCCTCGACTGGCAATGGGCCAATAGGGGCCTGTGGCATGTTAGCAATGCTCTTTCATAAGCTCTTGTCTGGGTGCTTACTGGTCTTCTCCCATCGTTTGAAGGGGATTCTGACGTTTCTGTCATGTCGTCCAGGTGCGGGAAGCTTTTGGAAGTCTGAGACCACCTCCTTTGCCGACCACAGTTTTCGTGATTCTGATCCCTTGGTCATATAACCGTTGATATCCTCCCAGGGCACCACGAGACGAGGCTCGTCCATGGCGTTCAAGGGCATGTCCAAGTCTGGGAGCATATGCTCAATTGATCTAATCATGTCCAGCCAGATCAACGTCCAGAACCAATCGCTTGTAGAATTGGCCTTGCCGTTGCGAATATGGATCGACATCTCGAAGCTGTAGGCTTCCTTGCGAATGACAGGCTGGGGAACACCCCAGAAGGGTTCGATATCATGATAAACCTGATCCCAGAATTCTTCGACGACGATAGCGTTGTTCTGCTTGGCGAAATTCCACCACTTGTCAAAACCTGGAGGTGGATGACGTCCACGGCGCTTGCGATAGGCTTGCGCAGCCTCTTCTAGAGTCTGCGACTCCTTAGAAAGCTGCTCCTTGTGTCTCTTTCCGCCATCGTGTATGAGCTTATCAATTGGATGAGGACCTCTCACAGGCTGATCCTTTACCAACTTCAAGACAACTAGTTAGTAAATCGGACACGTTAAGGGGTCTTGCCTCTCTTCCACGTACCGGTTGTTCCACTGCCTCTTTGGGAGGTGAAGGAGGAGAGATAGGGTCCGAGTTATCGGTAGGTTGCTGCTGAGACTTGTGCAGAGGTGGTAGATGAGGTGTAGGAGCGCGGTTGCTGAACGTCCAGAAGGCGAAGATAATGAGAGTAGCGAGGGCGCCGAAGCGGATGAAGGAGGAAGTGCGCCGTGTCCTGAAGCCGGGCGCAAGCATACTGGGCATATCTTCGGGGGGGTATTATTATACGATACGGGTTGCTCGATTGACGGCGTAGCGCAAAGGAATATTCTGACGCCAGCGACAGAAGACGTATGCGCAGCCAACTTTTTCGATTCGAGGGCGAGATGACGAATTACGGTAGGGTCGATCGCGGGGCAGAAGAGCGTTTCAAAGTCGATACTGCAGCGTGGTGGAGCTCGCAAGGAAAAAGAAAAGACGTCTTGATGTAATTAATAAAATCGCTTCTTCACCACATGATTAAATCGTGCTTTTGGTGGTGCTCGCAGGCAAGAGAGAATATCGAGCTGTCGTTTTGCCGCACTGAAGGTGCGATACTGGGAAGGGTAAATCGTGGGGAGAGTGGGTTAGAGACAGTAGAGAATGAACAGACAAGGATTGTCAAAATAAAGGGGGTCGAGGAATAAAAAGAAGAGATAATTCTCAGCGATCACAGGAGGTTAACGGAGGAAAGAAGGTGAGGTTGGTATTTGATAAGGAGGAGACTGAACAAGGAGAAATAAGAAGCATGAATCGTAAGTCGGAATGAGGGAGAGGCTATGGGAAGAGGAAGGAGCTTGCCTCAAAGATTTGCTTGCTTGACTTGACCTGTCTTGCCTCCTCTGGCTCGTCCTCAAAATTTCCAGACTTAGCGCTGCATTTACAGGCACAGAACAGCTCCATGTCTAGACTAGCTCAACCTAAAATGTGGGATCACCAATTTAGCTGCCGGACGATACATGACTCACCACTTGAATCTGGTGAGAAGCCAAGTATCCTCTCAGGGGCTGCAAAATACCCAGGGCGGGCGATTTTGGAGAAGGCCTTGATCGGTGGACCCTTGGCCCTGCCATCGGGGGGTTTTCTACAGGGGAGATAGCCGCTTAGCATTGTGAATTGGGGACAATCAGGGGCCGATCACACACTTTACACGCGTCAAGTTGATTGCGTTTGCGCTTTAGAGACTGAGTACATTATCAAGGTATGACGGGCATGATTCTGCTCAACGTGCTTCCACAGAGAATCCCGAGACCGAATTCTTATATGTCCACTTAGCTGTTCGTCCGTCCAAGAGTTGACGTATCGCAACAGTTGAAGAGAGACAAACTCAAGGGATACCAATCCAGAGCAAAGGGTACAGTGTCCTCTTCCCAAACGGCCTTCCCAATTGTAACACTATCTTCCTTGGAACAATATGGGACGCGTGTCAGATGAGTTACAGATTGCAGGGATCATCATGAAGCTTAAGCTCCAAATCGCCATGAAGCAACCAACTATAAAAAGCTTGGCATTTTTTTTAAACAGTAAAGCTCTTGTTTCAAGGCTGATAGACAGTCGCAAATAGGCCATTTTGCACACCTAGACCCGAGTATATCATTTCGTCTCCATCCAATGTCTTCATAGCAGACAGAATTGATGCCCTTGGTGGATGGGGACATAATGGAGTACTACTGTATCCATAGTTGCAGCAAATACCTCGCTTCTAATTATCGAATCCGCAATCCAATGTCCCACCGAAATATCATGTAGTCCCTGCGTGGCAACCGTTTGGCCCCATGCAAGCCACGGTACTCGCAGCATTAACATCAAGTAAACTTCAAACTGTTGATCTTCAAACGTTTACTCTAAAATAAACGCCAATGTTTCAACATCTGGCCAAGACGGGAGGATCGTTTCTCTTGTCTCGAAAAGATTTAGCTGAGCCAGAAATAACTTGACAGATACTGTATACTCATCCTCCCGGCGGCACAGATTCATTACTTTACTCCAAGGGGGTAATTGCCATGATATCCCCTGAGTGGTGTGGCTACTAAAAGGCCTGGCCCGCTCCTGGCGCGATCTTGACCATCTCGGAATAGATCATAATTGTTGAATGAGATCTCCCCAGAGATGGATTCGGTTTAATTAAGCGACAACTGTTTATGAGTTTCTCCAGCTAGAACCTTGGGAATGTAAAGAGATGGTAGTTTGCATGTAAATCCCGCAATGACATGTTTCCATGAATGTTTGCTAGGCGCAGTGTCAAGGCGCGTTTCACCAAGCATTGAGCTTCGAGAAAATACTCTACATCAAATCTGAACTGATCTACAAGGCACAAGCAAACGACCGGGACTCACATGCGCTGTGTTTGAACTATCATTGAAGATGACAGCTTGGCATACGCGACAATGGTGTGACGAGAAGTGCACAGGACGGCTAGTGACGTCTGCCAATGTCTCTTTTCTTCTCATCCAGACCATCTCTCACCAGAAAATGATTTTCTCAAGGTCTGACATCCTCTCAGGGTTTTAGCACGATAAGCTTTTGTAGTGGAGAACCCGTCCGAAACAGAGGCGAGATCTAGTCTAAACCACGGTACGACTGCCGTGCAAGATCTCAATACGAGGTTCTAGTCAGCTGACGTCCTGGTGCTGTACTGACTCAGCTGAGATACTCATAACTCTGACTCTGTATACGACAATGTCGCCGACCTTTGATATTGGTTGTGCATGATTTGATGGGCAACGTGTACCTTGAATTGCTTGTTGAGCAACACGAACCAGCAAGAGGTAAAGGTTGCGAAGAGGCAGTCCAATGCTCTTATGACCTGAGGCTTGTCCTACCCCAACTTTGGATGCAACCGTCTGCTTATGATGTCGCCTAAATTGTCAATTTTGTTGCTCACATTTCTGTGCTCCAAAACGAGCTGTCAATTTCGCCAACAATTGCCATAAATACAACGGTCCTATCACCTGCCTTATGCGTCTTGAGATCCGTGGCGTTGACTTGAGGATATGCCTGTACTGCCAAGCCTGCTCGCTGTCGTCTGCACAACTTCTGGCCTCGATCTTTGCTTTGTCGTTGTCGAAGCGAACGAGGAAGTATCGCACAAGTCATTGTTTTAAAGCCCTATCTCGGTAGTATGAGAGAAAGAATCCTATCGGTGGAGTATGAGTTGCGGCTCCGGAGCTTTCCCCAGCTCACTGGAAATAAACCGGCCGGTGAATTGTGCAGGCTAACTTCTGAGCTACAGTTGTTCAACCTGTCGGTAGGTATACAGCTTGGGGTTTTCGATGCAATTCCAAGATTCCAACAAGATATCCAGGGAATGCCTGTCGGTGAAAATTCTCTGTCAGGAATGTTTACTCGTATTGATCCATTTCTCAACGGGTCATGTCGGCCCAACTCAAACTCATCGGTTAAAAGAAAGAGACAAAAGATAACGGCAACGCTGGCTTGTTTGCTGCGGGCGTCATGGCGTGGGACACTTCAGACAAAAAGACCCAGAAACCTGAACCTAGGCGTATTGGCAATATATAGAGCTAGTAACTTAGGGGTAGGTTGCAGCGATAGCTAGTAACTTAGGGGAAGGCAGACCCGCGACTCTTATGCCCGTTGGCTCCGAGGCTCCAGCGAGGAAAATACAGCTAGTAACTTAGGGGTAAGGAGTGCCGGGTCATCACCCACGGGCATGACCATGGACAAGAGTCGGGGAGAAAGATGGCTGTTTACCATTACCTAACATTACCTAAGATGAAAAGCTGGTTATCGGCGGTTTGGAACGGTCATCCCACGCTTTTTTGCGAGATGGCGGGCGTTGAGAAGTCATCTTGAACTTTGCTGATAGTGCCTGGTGTTGAGTGTTTCTGTACAACTTCACATGGCAAAAAACATAGGACGGTTGACAGCCGGCACTTGGCCATAAGTGGAGGGAACGAGCTGAGCTGCCGTTGGGGCGGGCATTTTTGGCATTGGATGGAGGTAAAAAAAAAAAAAAGAAAGGGCAAATAGAATGGATTGGTAACAGAAACTACCTCTATCCAGGACCAGGACCCAGATCAGCGGGACCGCGCTATCTCTTGCATCTTGCACTGCCAATGCGAGCCAACAGAAGGCGTTGGCTCTAAACTACTTTTGTCAAGTGACTAGGTTGTCGGATGACCACCATGATCGACTTTACAGTGTTGACAAAGGGCAACTCATGACAACTCTTTTGTTGATACAGTATGTTGAATTGACTCTGTGAACTAGGTTTTTTGTATGTAAGAGAAACCCCCGCCCGTCTGCAACCGAAAAGCCGACGCTATTACCTTATCCATATTCCGCTCTCAGGGAATGAGACTTGGGGACTCGGAGTGTCAGTCAGTGTCTGGTCTGTGCCGCCGGCCGATTGCAGCCTATCGAGAAGGTCAAAAGACGCCGAGAAGATGGACGGGCAGTGCCATTGACGTCCAAATACAAATGGAGGCTTTTCTCTCCGTTTTCTGATTAACCTTTTCTTTTCTTTCTCTTCTTCTTTATCCTTCGCAAGCCCCTTCTTCTCATATTCACTCTTCTTATTTGCTACGTCTTATCTCTTATCGTAGCTCTACGTCATTCCTCACTCCCCCACATTCCGCCGCTTCGCTTCCACTTACACCAAACCGCCAATATGAACACCGGTCTTGTCAACAGCCGCTTCCTCTCCAAGCCAGATGAAGTCGGCGTCGTTGCTGTCGGATTCTCAGGTGGTCAGCCTAAAGCCGGTGTTGACATTGGACCTGCTGCTCTTATTCAGTCTGGCCTTCTCACTGAGATCCGTGATGAGCTTGGTTACAAGCTCTTCGGCGATGAGTCTGTCCAGCAATTCGAGGATCTCGTCCCCGAGTCGGATCCTGACCACCGTGGTATGAAGAAGCCCCGTCACGCATCTGCCGTGACTCGCAAGATTGCCTCGCATACCTATGAGCACTCACGGGAGGGGCGCATGACTCTTACACTTGGCGGTGACCACAGCATTGCTATTGGTACTATTGCCGGAACTGCCAAGGCTACCCGAGAGCGCTTGAACCGCGAGATCGCTGTGATCTGGGTTGATGCCCACGCCGACATCAACACTCCTGAGAGCAGTGACAGTGGTAACATCCACGGTATGCCTGTTGCTTTCTTGACAGGTCTGGCCAAGGAGGATAAGGAGGAGTGCTTTGGCTGGCTCGAGGATGACATGCGCCTGAGCGTCAAGAAGCTGGTGTACATTGGTCTTCGCTCCGTCGACATTGGCGAGAAGAAGATCCTCCGCGAACATGGCATCAAGGCTTTCAGCATGCACGACGTTGACCGGTATGTAATTCTTCGGTCCACATTAATGAACTTTACTGACTTTTGACTTGCAGTCATGGCATTGGACGTGTCGTCGAGATGGCCCTCGCTCACATCGGCAACGACACCCCCATTCATCTGTCCTTCGACGTCGATGCCCTCGACCCCATGTGGGCTCCTAGCACAGGCACACCTGTCCGCGGCGGTCTGACTCTCCGTGAAGGCGACTTTATCTGCGAGAGCGTGCACGAGACAGGCAACCTCGTTGCCATTGACCTGGTCGAGGTGAACCCTCACTTGGCTGATAGCAAGCAAGCCGAGCAGAACACCATCCACGCCGGATGCTCACTCGTCCGATGCGCCCTTGGTGAAACACTGCTATAAAGACGTAGGAACGAGATTTTCTTTTGTGAGTCTGGAAGACACGATGACTTGGGCAAATGCATTGATATGGAGTACTATCTGTATTTGAGGGCGGATGATTGATGATATCCTTGAGTTGAATGAACGATTGATTGGGCAGGTGCATATCATACATCTCTATATAAGCGAATTGCGAGATCACTCTCGAAATAAAATACATTTCTCTCGGAGGCGCTGTTTAAGCCAAGTCCATGTACTGTGAATTCCGCGCATCCGGAATCGACAACTACCTAGCCCCATTCAAAATACATATACTAAAAGAAATGTTAAAGGCTTCTAACAATCAATCGATCTTTCGATCTTCAAACGATTAATGATTGATCGTTTGAAGGCTGGGCTGGACCCGTTAGAATTTTGACGTGTATCCATTCACGAGCTGCTGCAGCGTCACTGGCCCCTGTTGTGTCGCGTTCCCAGCCACGCAACAGCAGCTCCCAACCTCCTCGAGAAAGCCTCACCAAAGAATGCATTAGGAGTAATTTCACATAGGCTCATCAATTGGACAGATTCTCCGGCGTAGAAAATTATTCCTTGTCTGTTGACTTTTGTTCATTTACAATTCAATCCTCTTTTGCTTTTTTCCACCTTTTCTGTTTTAACGCCAAGGCTCGGCAGTACAAGACTTCACTTGATAATCGGAACCATCAACCGTTATCAATTTTAGGATACATCATTCGCTACAATTCTCACGTCCAACGCCTAATCGATACCTAACATCCCGTCTCTTCTTTCGTTGATACTCTATACAAAAGGCCTCAATTCAATTCCACCCTCTTGGCGTGTTAGATGCCCGACGTCACATCTCTATCGGTAGTGTAGCCAGCGCAGCACAATCTCCACCCCCGGATCTTCTGGCCCAAACACGACGCGAGAAAAATCACTCTTCCTCCCATCGACCAAGCGAAGCGTACGACATCAACACAGCGTCTACATTCTTGAGGCATCCGATCTTGAATAAAATCGTCTACGAGGCACTTCGAATTCACTGGACAATAATACGCGCCGCGATCGGCGGGGCTGGCAACGTGGCAGTTTTTGGGCAGGAGACGCAGGAAAGGAGCGTCTGCAAGTAACGCGTGCGAGGCTGGAAAAAAGAAGGGGATTGCTTTTAAATCTCCGTCAACTCCTCGATTGCCGAAAAACGCAGATTGTGCTGTCACTCCGCGCTTGGAAGCTTACAAAATTGCCCAACAACCATGGTCGCCAAATCAACACTTACCGGTTTGACCGGCACAACAGGATGGACTGGAACGACGGGATGGACTGGGACGAGGACTGGGACGAGCCAGACCAGGTCTTCCATGACTTACGACGGTCCTCCGCCTTCTACTCATGTACGAACATACAACTGGCCTCCTTGGCAGCTGAACTTTTGGATCTTTGTGATCCTCCTCGCGTCAACAAGCATCATTGGCGTTTTTGCGACATTCATACAAGTACAAAATCAACTCGAACTCGGCATCCCATGGTATGTCTGGCCCAACAATAATCCTGATGCTCAGATGCTAACAAAATCCAGGTACTTCCCCTACTTCATCACCGTCGGTGGCCTCTCAATCCTCTTCATCCTCGGCATTTTCTGGCTCATTGGCCAGCGACGACTTCTCCCCGCGATCGTCATGGTCGGCGGCTTCATGTTCTTCATACTATGGCTTGTTGGACTTGTCGTGGTTGCGATACAGCTGTTTGGACCTGATGGGTCTATCCAGAGTGTCTGCGACGTGCAAGTCTTTGGTAGAAATCCCAAGGGTACGGGCGAGGCGACTATGGCATGGCTCCAACAGCGAAACATCTGTACGTTTTCACTTCTCCACGATCACTGAGACTTCTCCGTACTAACAGGTTCTAGGTCAATCATGGCAGCTTGTTTTCGCAATGGCCCTCACGGGAACTGTCTTCTTCATCTGGGTTATGATCATGGCCTACCAAGTGTTCGTCAACTCATAAGCCCATTTTATATGCACATTGACAGAAGGTTACTCCTATAACGAAATAACGATGCATGGCAACGAAGCCACGGAGTTTGAATGGTTTGATACGTGACGATGCGGTTTGCATTGGACTGGAGTTGTTAACGATTGGACAAAACGAGTGCATTTACAGGTATAGCTCACATAATGGGAATGCATAGACAGGGTTCGATAACTAGTTTGTTAATACAAGATCATTATACACATGAAACAAAGTTGGTCAATAGTAGTTTGCCTTGGTATCTGTATTAAGCTGCGTCTTGTAGGGTTGGCGGCCTGAGAGCACCCGAGCTTCTTTGACAAAGGGCCGAGACCTGCGAAGTAAGGCACTTTTATTGATCCCTCTATCACGAGCAAAGCCAGCTTCGACTAGCGGCAGAGCCATCTCTGCAAGCGTGATTATTTCAGCTGTCTCTGCATGGCGGTGTTGCTAGCTCCTGCATTTCAGCTACCATGGCCAAGGTCTCGAACCGACGGCAAGCCTTTGTTCTCCACCTGAGCTCAGGTGGAGCTTTGAGATCATCGCGACAATCATCGCGAAGTCTCAAGGTCCTTCTCCCCAATGAAACAAGAATAACAGCGAAGAAGAGTTGCCAAGTTCAATCGTTGAAACGCGTATGATGAAAGCCCAGAGTTCGGAACTGCCGAGATTCCGGAATCGGCGTGCCGGTAGGTAGAAGATGTGAAGGAAGAGTTGGTAATTCAGGGTCTAAGTGACGTAGCTTGTGCCCCTATCGCGTGGGATGACGAAAGAAGGCTGGCCGCAAATCGAGGGGATCTGCGGATTATTCCACTATTTCCCAATGGGTTTGGAATAAGTTGGAAGGCTTCGACTATTATTAGGGTAGCAGAAAGGTATAAGAAGGCCGGGTGTTGCTGCTTGGGATTACTCTTCATCAACAACAAACATTTACATCTACAACAAGAACTCTACACTCTTCCTCGCAACACTACATCAACCCAATCTTTCTACTTTCCCACACAAACTACACAATGGATTTCGTCAAGAACGCTATGGGAGGTAACAAGGACAGCTCCTCCAAGTCCAGCGGCGGTAACCAGGGCACAGACTATGTTGACAAGGGTATGATACACTCTCCTTCAGATTCTACATAATACTTGACCTTTACTGACACCCATCAGCCTTTTCCGCCGTTAACGACAAGGCTGGCACAAACATCTCCCGCGATAACCAGGAGAAGATTACCGACTTTGGCCGTAACGCCTACGAGAAGCAGACTGGGTAAGTGTCATACGAAGGCCTTATCGTATAACTGAACCGTAACTAACAATGATGGTGTGTAGCAACAAGGTCGACCCCAAGATCTCTAACTAAAGAGAATAATAATTTCTAATGAGATAAATGGATGCTCAAAGCGATAGACGAGCTAGTATGAATTAATATGAAATAATTATTGATCAACACAATGAATGGCTGAATTGAGTTCAAAATGGCGTCGAGTTTGGCATGTGATGATAAGCTTCCACTGTGTAAACCCACAGAACCATTGCGATATACCCTGTAGCTAGTTTGGATACATTGCGGGTTCTGTATCATCTTCTCCGATTAATGCCCCAGAATTCCACTGCGACATCCGTTGTCGAAGGATACTTGTAATCGTTTCAGCTTTATCTGCTATTATTTCCGGAACTGTCATCGCTCACAGGAGTATATTTGACGTTTATTACTCACAATATTAAGTTTACTTTCAACACCATTTGAATCAGAGACCTGATTGCTCTGCGCTGGCAAACGTTGTCCCCAGCAACCAATCTTGGCCAGCTCCTGTACCAGCCACGAGGTAGCCCCGCTGTTTCCCCTCGTGCCGCTAAACAGAGTCAACACTGAATGAGAATATTTCATTGGCGGACACAATCAACTATTCAACGGCGCCGAGAGCTCGATGCTAATTTAGCGCTGTCGGGTCCTGTCAGGTTTTCTGTTTAGTGAGAGGTGACGCCCAAGCTGGCATAATATTCAGCACCTCTGTCCAAGGCTAGGGGACCCAAGATCCATCCCAATACCCGACCATTTCCACTTCTATTTCCCTCCCTTCGACATTGCATTGCGTTGATAACCACCAACCACAGACAGCCACGCATCGCGGTCGCCGCAATGCATCATGGCCAACGATGAGCAAGACCACGACCAAGGCCACAGCAGCCAACCATCTACTCCAGGCCCAGCTAACAACAGCAACGACGGGTCGCGCCCGCAGACGGCCCATCGCGTCTCACCTAGCGATGACCTCCACGAGTCCACTGAGACATCAGACATGATAGATGATACAGTCGCCGATACTTCGCAAATACAGGGTCAAGAATCAGAGCCGACAGAGTCAATCGAAGCGCCATCTCCCCATGATATTGCGATAAACATTGACGACACACATGCAAAAACTGCAACCCCGACAAACTCCAACAGCAACCCCCCGACAACCCACGAAGAGTCTATGCTGCAACGCCCTGGACGTTCAGCCCCTGAAACCAGCTATTTTGACGATCTGACCCGTGCCCACGACGATTCATTAACCGAGGAGGACGTTAGACGCCACCTGGGAGACGTGGAGTCTAGTTTTTTGCCTGCCCTGTCGCCTATTCCCACTGCTCACACAAACAAGGAGGGAGGCATTGACGATACGTTCCAGTTCGACTCACCCACGAAAAAGCCTGCTCCTCAGCCAATTCAGCAACGGCAGCAATCACAACAGCTGCAATCGCCGCAAGAATACGAGGAAGACCACGATGTGACAAGCTCGTCTATAAACACTTCTGGCTTCGAGAACTTTTCTTCACCTACTGCTGCGGCCACTAGGAGAACCATTTCGCGCGCTGTTAGCATGGCAAGCCAGCGGACACAGGATCGCAGTGCAAGCTACGACGAAAGCGAGAATCAGGAGACCGAACAGGAGAGCTCACAAGTGTCTAGCACTGGCGATAACGACCCCCATTTGTCGAGAACACATTCGCAATCCGAACAGGTTGATGTCGGCAGCACGCATGGACAATCACAACGAAGCAATCGGCCCAAATATCTGCGTAGTCGCTTTGGAAGCCAGCGATCGTCGACATCGTCATTCGCGACCAATCCCGAATCTCATGAAGGCAGCGACATGACTGTTGGTCTCGGCACTGATTACGCTCTCCAATCCGGAGGCGCAGTTCCTGCAATGGGCATGCTACGGAATCCAAGCAACCCAATGTTACGGTCCATCAGCATAGGAAGCATGGGCAGTGTTGGGTCAGCCTTTGGCGCCGAAGACTACACTGATAACTCATTACCGCAACTCGAGCCGCTACCCGAAGTCGATAGTCCTGAACGGCCGCGACAACAAGATTTGCTCTCAACACCAAAGCCCTCTAAGGAAGGGTTCACCACAGCGCCCACAGATACCGTTATCGCACGACATGTTAGAAACGTCCAGGTACCGGAATCTTTAGCTAAGGAGTACAAGTTCAAAGGTGGCTTGGAAACTCCCCAAAAACCCGCTTCAATTGCCATGGGCTCAGTGAACACGGCTCGATCCGGTAGGAACTTGACACTGAAGGAGCAGAGCAGCACAATTGAACGGCTGTCCAAGGAGAACTTTGATCTCAAGCTCAAAGTTATGTTCTTGAGCGATCGCCTTGACAAGCTTTCAGAAGAGGGTATCAAAGAAATGATCTCGGAAAATGTCGACCTTAAAACTGGCCTTGCTGTGTTGCAGCGCGACAATAAGGTTCTGCGAAGGAGGGTCAAAGAGTTGGAGAAGCAAGTGAGGGACGAAGGGGAGCGACCAAGCACAGCGCACAGTGGTGCATCATCGACGGACCAGACGGCCCGAATGGGAGAGGAGGAGGCTCAAGAGCGGGAGGAAGAGCTTATTTTCCTGCGGGAGCGCGTTGAAGAATACGCTACCGAAATCGAGCGGCTACGGTCGGAAAGCTTAACCAAAGAGAATGAGAGGCGCAAGTTTGCAGATATCGTTAGGTCGCTAGGCGAACGCTCGAGCGACAATATGGAGCGACAAGAGGAGGCTGATGTATGGAAAGACCTCCTCGAGCAAGAAACCGCCCGCAGGGAACAGGCCGACGATGAGAATAAAAGGCTAAGAGAGGAGGTATTTAAGCTCAAGCAGGACTTGTCTGGTGGACAGGGAGGCATGCATCACACAACGAACATCTACAACATCACCAAAAAGCACCGGGATGGCACCATGTCGGAAGGTCGACCTATATCTGGTCTATCGGGCGATATGGAGAGTTCAAACGGTAACTTCAGCTCGGCTACTACCCTTGTTGACGAACTGCGTCGAGAGAGCGAGCAGCTACGTCATGAGAACGCCGAACTGAGACGAGAGGTTGGTGCGCAGACATCCATGCTGACCTCGAGGAACCGTGAGAAGGAGCGCCTCTACCAGGAGATTGAGGATCTCAAAATGGCTCAGCGACGAGGTCGGCCAGCTCCCTCAACCATTGATAGTCTTCTTGAACGATCAGCTTCGCAGGTTGGCGGCGGCGATAGGCCCCAGTCTCGCGGAAGCTTCAAGACACGGACACAGATTGAGGAGGAAGCCGAACGAGAGGAGTTTGAGAATAAGATGGCCGAGATGCGCGACAAGATCAGCGAGGTAAAGCTGCAGAATCAAGAGCTGCAGCGCGAACTTGAGATCTGCATGGAGGACTTTGAGACGGCTGTGGACGGTAAGCGACAAGCTGAAGATGCAGCGTTAGCACTCCAGGAGGATCTCAACAATGCAATGAATGATCTTGTCGCCCTGCAATCCGAACGTGACGAAGCGCTCCGCGAGCAAAGCGAGATGGAGAACGAATTCGAGTCGCTAAGGAAGGAGGCACAAGAAGAGATTGATGCGTTGGAAGCAGAAGCCGATCAACAAGCCGAAGAGATGCAGCGAGTGCAGGCTGATCTTCAAGACCGCTCAGAAAACTTTGACGCCTTACAGGAAGAGATGCGCAAGATGAGCGAGGCCTTGATAAGACTTGAAGATGACCAGGAGAACAAGCTACGACGAATCCAGCAGCTCGAGCAGGAGTTGGACTCGTCCAACAAGGAGCTTGAAGATCTGGAGCAGAAGCTCATGGAATCTAACGATAAAAACCAGCGACTCTCTGTGCAGCAGGAATCCTCTCAGGGAGAGATTGCATTCCTACGGGAAGAGCAGGAAACCGACAAGATTCGGATTGGAGACCTCGAAGCTGCCGTTGCCAACGCTGAGCAGAGCATACGTGAAGAAAAGGAACGAGTTAAGGAATTGGACAACCGTCTGCAGCAAGAGCGACACCAGCGGGAGATTGTGGCGGATCAAGAGAAGGAAGAGGTACAGCAGTTCGTTAACGAGCTTAACCGGGAGGCTTCAGCAGCCAAGGACGAGGCTCGTCGTCTACGTAAGAACCTGACATCGAGGGAGGTTGAGGCGACGGAGTGGAAGGAGAGGCTGATGGAGCTTGAGAATAACCTTCGTGAAGCTCTGGGTGATCTCAACGGTACCCGATCTTCTCTCCTCAAGGTATGTTGCTTTTCTGTTGGCGAAGAAGGTCGACTAACGCTTTACAGTCCATTGCCAAGTTACAACGCGAGCTTGAGAACACAATCCGAGATCTCGATGCCAGCAAGGCAGCGCTGGTGGAGAAGGATCGTATTATCAAGCAACGTGACTCTCTGCTCGAGTCGCATGCTCTGGAAAGCCGCAAACTCGCTGAGCTACTCGACAAGGAGCGTCTCGCTCATCGAAACACAAAGTCGCAATATGACACGTTCCAGAAGTCACATCAGCATCTTACCCGCACTGCGAGTAGTCAGGATGTCCGCATTGCCGAGTTGGAGACCAACAAGAGTCAGGACCGCAGGAGGATTGCTGTGCTCGAACAGACAGCCCGCGATCAATTACAAGAACGCAATGAGCTCTTGCTGCAACTGTGGCATAAGCTTAGCCATCTGTGTGGCAGGGAGTGGGTCAACGGCAACTCACTCATCGACCGTCAGGTCCTGCCATCGGTTGAGGTCATTGCCAACCGATTGCCCAGTTTCTCAAAGAACCTGTTGGCTGCTATCAAGGCCATCGAGAACATGGTCGGATCATTCGAGACGCGCATCAAGTCCGTGGAACGAGATCTACACCGGGAGTATCAGACTCTTGAGAGCAATCTTGAAGTGCGCACCAAGAAGCTGGATCGACTGGAGACTATGGTTAGGAACTCCATCTCTTCGGGGTCGTTAAGTCACGATTCTCGATACAACCGTCTGGAAGAGGCCTACCGCCAGCTCAAGGTTGAGAACACTACTCTACGCACAGCTAATGACGTGCGAGCGCGCGCAGCCTATTCTTCAAGAGATAGCTCGGATGCTCTTGTCCCCCACTCACCATCACCTTCCGTTCCTCGCGGTCCCGGCGAACAAGGCCGCGATCGCAGCAGCCGCTCCAAATCACGTTCCTCCACTTTGACAAGAGCACACACAACCACTGCCCTACCAGGCTCTTCGGCAGGTGGCCTAGGTCTACGAGACATGACCGCCCTGAACGAAGAGAACAATAATGGCAGCGGGGGTGCCAATAACGACAACAGATGGCTCTTCCGCCTCCGCGACATGGAGTACAAGCTCAAGATGGAGCGTGAAGGACGAAACCAAGATCGGCATGCAGCAAGGCAACGACTAGGTGGTCTAGAGATGGAGAACAGGGACTTGAAAGAGCGGATGAAGAGGGCTTTGGGGGATATCGATTAAAAAGCAAAGCAAGCGTAGGAGTTGGGGGCAGGCCGATGGATTTGCAAGGGAAAGCCATGAACAAAAAGAGAGGAATTAATCATATACGGAGCTACGGTGTTCTTTTTTTGTTGTATTTGTTACCTGACATGAGTCTGGGGTATTTGTTCATTTGTATCTTGTATAAATACCCGTTCGGTATAGGTATTATTTCCTATCTGTTTTTATTTTACTCTTCCTCGAGGCGTGGATGGAAGCAAAGCATCAAAGGGGAATTGACTTGGGTATTCTATCGGTTCACTTGACATTGTTGCCATTGCATCGCAGTGATGAATTATCATGAACTGTCGTCTGCTTTTGATACCTGATCAACAACATTGTTTCTTGCACATCGTGAGAGCCCGACTTTCGAATGAGAGTGAGGCATTACGATGAGTGGGTTCGGTGGGTTCGGTTGTTGGTGGCTTCGAATACTACCTAAGTACTGTAGTGCACTGTGTCTCAGTAGCGTCAGGTACACGATCGCTGCAATTAATCGAGACCAGTAAAGTTGCCGTCTAATCAGTTCATGATGTTAGAGCATCCTCCAAGAGGTACTCAGTGGTGATTCCAATACCAAGGTTGTCCAGGATTGATGCAAGCTGCTGATCAGAGAGCTACTCGCTTACGACTGCCATGGCGACATATGATCGTTAAAAGGCAAGTAAACCCCCGCGTTGACAGCGCCAAGAAGTATGTCACACAGTAGCGAGCGAGAACGAAAACTTGGAAATTCTCCGAAGCTGGGGACTATCAATTAAACATTTCTCCCTCGTAGGCGGACTTTCCTAATGGGGAAGGGCCGTATTCTCCTCATGACGAGAATATAAGATGCGACACTGCGACCGAGTGTCAGCAGTTCAATCTGATTCAGTCCATTCTACTACTCATCCTCTTCTTCTCATTCGCCTGTTTAATTCTCTATACAATTTTCTTCATCATGCTGCGTGCTTCACTAGCCAGATGCAAGACTGCTCCCAGCCCCAGTCCGGGCTTGAAGCGAAACATGGCTGTCGCAGCAGCTGCTGCGAAGAAAGAAGGTGACATTTCAGATGCCTTTACTTCTCTCTCGGGTGCTCAGAGAGAACCACTCCCAGATCGCTTCCGCGTACGGAAACTTGATCTTGTTAGAGGTCGGGAAGAACAGATCGAGCAGAGCTGGAAAGCGTTGCTACGAGAACTTCGCAAGGAGAATGATGTTGTTGCGAAGAAAGGACCGAGTGTAATTCCGCAAGTTGACTACAACGAGTTTGAGCGAAGCGCAGGTTCCTTGAAAGAGGGGATTCGGAAAAGAGGTGTTGTCGTTATTAAGGGCGTTGTTCCCGAGGACGAGGCGAGGGCGTGGAAGGGTGAAATTGAGGAGTACGTTCGCAAGAACCCTTCTACAAGAGGTATAATCCCTTTAAATCATTCATAATAGCGCTTGCTAACATAGAGACTGCAGCATTCCCTTCTCATGATCCTCAAGTCTACGAACTTTACTGGTCCGCCCCTCAACTCAAAGCACGCTCCCATCCCAACTTCCTCCACGTTCAACAACGTCTCATGTCTCTTCTATGGCACAATTCGAACCCCGACACTCCCATTTCCCTATCTCAGCCCTTCAGCTATGCTGACAGGCTGCGCATCCGCCAACCGGGCGACGCTTCCTTTGCTCTCGGGCCGCACATCGATGGCGGAAGCGTAGAGCGTTGGGAACTGGAAGGCTACGGCCGTGGAGGCGTGTACGATGCCATCTTGGCAGGAAGATGGAACGAGTACGATCCTTGGGATACGAGTGGGCGTGTGCATGCCGTGAATAATCGCTACGATGGTCTTGGTGCATGTTCAATGTTTAGAATGTGGCAGGGTTGGATGAGCATGAGTCACACCAAGCCTGGCGAGGGAACGTTACTAGTCAACCCGCTTGTGAAGCTTTCCATGGCTTATGTTCTCTTACGGCCCTTCTTTCGCGCGAAGAACATGGGCGCAAGCGACTTTTTGGGAGTGGATAACTGGGAGTTTATGGGAGGGGAGATGGACAGCGAATTGCAGGGTGCGACACCGGGAACAGGACAAGAGCTGACGGATGAGCTACATCCTCACTTGGAGCTGGAGAGGACTATGGTGCATGTTCCTGAGATCCAGCCTGGCGACTTTGTAGCATGGCACTGCGACAGTAAGTTCCTCTCTGTGGTCATTGATTTACCCATTGCTAACAATTGCACTATAGCGATCCACGCAGTTGACAAGGTACACGCGGGAAAGTCAGACTCAAGTGTCCTGTACATCCCCGTATGTCCCATCACAGAACAGAACGCAGAGTACATGGTCCGGCAACGGGAGGCGTTCAGGCGGGGCACACCGGGCCCGGATTTCCCTGGCGGCGCGGGGGAAGCGGAGCATGTGGATCGACCTACGGAGGACGTTTTCCGCCGGGACGGGGCGGGAAGAAGAGCGATGGGTCTTGGAGGGTTGGAGATGGAGAGTTTGAGGAGTAAGGGGGAGAAGGAGGCGGTGGAGAGTGCCAACAGGGTCTTGGGGTTCTAAATTTGAGGGGAAAAGGGTTTGTAAGCATTGTAGTTCAAATTGCGGACTGCGGACTTTAATGAGAGATGGTTTGTAAGCTGTTTTGACAGGTGTTACTGTTACTGTTACTGAAGAAGGAAGGAAGGATTCTGCATGGTGTTTCATCGGTAGTAAGATCGTGTCATGTCGGCAGTTCAACCGAGCCTGTCCTATCACATCACCTCAATTGACATGATCTTTGACCTTAAACTTCGCCTCTGATACACTACACAAGTTCCCTGTCCGGAAATATCCCACTCGCTTCGTCGGAGCGGATATCGGCAACCGATGATCCGTAATCCACTCAGTTGACACGCATCCTGTGTTGTAGCGTAGCAGCGAAGGTTGCCGTCACGATTCAGTGTCTCCACGTAATTACTACGAATGGATCCAGCAATGAATTACTAATCTGATACATACCTAGGGAAGCATCTAGTAAGTTCACTTCACCTGAAGCATGGGCGGTGAAGCAATAGTGGAGCAGAAGGACGTGGCAGAAGAGGAGGGGCATCATGGAGAAGGAAGAAGAGTAGTTGAGAAGGGATGGGTATATATATATGTATACACTCTCAGCCTAGGTATGTTCTAATAGTTTAAGCCAAGCACGTAATTCCTTACCATACCCAATCCATACCACTCTACACTCCAAACAATCGCCCATCATGAGCTACACTCTCTACGACGCTGCCATCCTCCACACCAAGGAGGCTCTGAACTCCCTCTCCAACATCCTCAAGAAGGCCGAGTCTCACGCCAATGCCTCTTCTTTCCCCAACGCTAAGCTGGCTCCCGACATGCTCGACCTGAACTTCCAGGTCTTCTTCACCGTCGACACCGCCCAGAAGATCGTCGCCCGCACCACCGGCACTGAGCCCCTCAGCCTGTCCCGCGACGAGTGCACCAACTTCGAGCAGTACCACGCTCTCATTGCCAAGGCCCTTGACGTTATTGAGAAGGCCGACAAGGAGCTCGTTGAGAAGCGCGCTGCTGAGGTCGTCACCATTGGCCTCGGACCTGGAAAGAGCGCCGACATGAAGTGCCGCGACTACGTTCAGGGTTACGGCATTCCCAACGTCTTCTTCCACCTTACCACCGCCTACGCCATCTTGAGAAAGGAGGGTGTTGAGCTGGGCAAGCAGGACTACATTGGTGCCTTCATGGGCCAGTACCTCCAGTAAATTTGGGGCTACTGAATGAATAAAATGGAATGATTAATGTCTATAAATAAAAAAGTTGATTCATATTTTAATATCAATGACATGAGCGACATGAGAATGAATGCTTTAATGGATGAAAGTGCTTGTCAATTCGTAGCCATAATCCATAATCGGTATGAACCTGATAATTTGGGGTAGCCAGCCGCCAATCAATCATGCAGGGAGGGTCTTTGTAATCCTCGCCACGACCCCTCCATCAATTACAGGTGCATATTACAAGTCTCGCCTGCTACAATTCGCTAAACTTAACATCAGCATCAGCATCAGCATCAGCATAAATATTCCACCAAAATGGCCGCGCACTGGTGGATTCTTCGCGCAGTTCAGTCTTTAGAGGTAGGCCTATTTTACTCTTTATCTTTCTGTTGCAAATACTAACGCCTGCTGTTACAGGACCACATCGTCGCATCCGTACGCAAATCTTCGTCCTACGCTCCCTCTCGCTGTCGCTAACAGCCTCAGATCCTTCGCCAACCTGGCTTCCACCGCGCTGTAGGCCGTATACACAAAACGATACATGAGAAGCAATATGGCCGAAACCCTCACGAACCCTTGGCCCCTGGTGAAGCGACCGGTACGTTGATAGCTCGAAGGGAGCTTGAATTGGGCTGATGGAATCGATCACAGCGGACCCGAATTCGGGTGACAGGAATGAACGCTTCGCGAAGCACTTTATCGACGAGTTGAAGAACCAGTTTCGAGGAAAGCCGACAGAGTATCCGGGCGACAAGCCCAGGAAGTGATGCGATGCGACAAAGATAGATTTTGGATTACGAAGTTATGATACCCCCAATTACCGACCAATACTCCCTCCGCGACCAGGTCATATGTCAAGAACGAAGGAGAAAGAGCAGGCCCTCTACATGCTGATTGAAGAGATGGAAATATGGGTCGAGAGGAGGATGCATTAGAAGCCGAGAATAAGGAAGCATAAGTACGCCCAGCGGACAAACAGCGCTAAATACGATATAAATACGATCGATCCCTCTAGCGGCTGCGAGGGCTGCAACAAATACGGCGCCCTCGTTTCTCTGCGTGGTAGGAGCTGACGGATTGGGGTGAAGGAGGAGACAGGATGTGCCGCGGCCGAACTTATAATCTGGACTGCCAGGTGGGTCAAAGAAAAAGCGAGACTTAGTTAAGGGTATCATAAAAGTTAGGATAGTCTGACCTAAGCTTAGCACCTAAGCATGTCTAAGTTATTTTGTTAATAGGCTTCTGTGTCCTGGTTATTTTTTTTGGACCGCCTGACTGCTACGCGAAACTCGTGGCGCAACCTTGACTGCACAGATCCAGTGGCTATGCTATGTCACAATGGAGAAATTGTATAATATAATTCCAGGCAATGCAACCCTGGTCCTCTTCTCTCAATAACCGCGCCAATGTCTATCTGAACAATGCAAGCGTTAGCCAAGGTCTTTAGCCATTAAAGCCTTTCAACACGACCTCCAATTACATATTACTTTATAAATCTCCGTGTGATGCGTTCTTGCGTTTCTCTTCAACTGTATCGAACTTTTCAATCGCCGGTTCGCTGTCGTGTCTCGTTTGGTTCGCCACCTCATTGTAGTGTAGCTCACTGCGGCTATCATTATAGACAGCACGGCGAGCAACAACCGACGAGCCTCATGTCCCTACTAACTAGGCCGCATATTTGCCCAAGTCTCTCCCGATTCACTTTAAAAAGCCTTGGACGGTGGGTGCTCGATACCGAAATCTTATCGTACGTTTTGCTCGCATTGTTCCGCTGATCGCTTAGAAGGGCGATAGTCTCAATGTCAGGGTGCTTGATTGACCGATATTTTCGCATCATGGTGTAGGTAGTGTGAAGGACAAGGAGTCTTCATGAGGAGAACTGGCTATTCTTATAGTTGAATCGTGGGCGATCGCTTGCTTACTTACGGTAAGCTGCGCTGGCGTCTTACTCAATGCCATCATAGCTGGGTGGTCAGAAAGACGCCACGACGATATAGCCGCGAGACGATGAAAGGAGTCTCGTTGGATGATATCGCTTTATCGCCCATATCGCCACAAATCATAGGTATGCAGCGACTCTGAGACAAGATCCTACGCGGCCTAGTGACCGGTTGTCAGATACTGGTGCTGACGAAGTATCACCGTAGTGGTTCACTGTAATAGACCGACCTATCACAGCGTTGCGTACTGTCCCCAGTCAACCCAGTTCATGGGCAATCCTATGTCAAGATTCGCTTCCAGTGCATCCTCCACCGCGTTCAGGTTGAAGCTAGGGTCTATGGCCCCGAAAACATCGGCCCCGGAGATAGCATCAATGAGTGAAAAGTCGACGGGCTGTTCCACGCTGGGGACTGAGTTGATCATGGTGGGGTTGGCAACCGGCACTGAAACAGGAAACTCAGGTTGTCGAGGAGCAGGTTGCGACAAAGACGAGGGCACCGAATTGGGCGTTCCCTCGTGCGTTGTAGGTGGTGTCGATTCCCGGGTCAAAGTATTAGCAGCGCGTTCCATCTCTTTCAACACTCGTTCACCCAGACCAGCTACCACATTGGCACTCCAGAAGTAGTCACCGAACTTGCGAAGCATTTCACAGTTGCGACGAAAAGCATGCATGGCGCGGGCACGGAACATGGGCAAGCGACTGTGACGCATTTTGCGATACTCAACGCTTAATGCGAGACATACTGCGTAGGGAACGACGGGCATGGGGCTCAGATGATCACGGAGGACGGCGCAAGCGATACGTTCGGCTGCGAGAGAACGGCGGGCATTTGCAGAAGGGGGTGGTAGAGTTGATGCTGCTGTGAGTGTGCCAGGGCGGGGGAGACGGCATGATAGGATAATGACAGCGTGGTAGAAGGTTTCAATTGTTGCTTTGCTTGTTAGTATGGACTTTGAGCGAGGGAACGGGTTTTGACGAACCGATGAGCGGGCTTGGGACTTTGAGGGCATCGGCGTTGACAATCATGGCTTCTAGGACGGGGAGATCGATGTAGGCGATCTTATCAAGACCCGAAGCCTCTGCACTCGGCCCGGGACGATACAGCTCAATCACTTGATCAAGCCACTGTATCACTGACAGGAAAAGTCGGAAACAGGGTGGTCTTTTCTTGATACATCCGTCGAGATTAGCGCCGATGTCTCTTTCGTGCATCAAGCAAGGTCTTCCATAGGCGGCAGCATTTATTCGATCGACTGCCCAAACCGCACAGAACAAGGTCTCAAGCTCTTCGCAATTAGGTGCATCATACTTGAGAAGGTGAAGGCCCAGAGTCTGGATATGATGGATGGCACGGCCCCCAAGTTGAGCGGGAAGATCGGCTTCTTCGGAACTGCTGGGCTGAGTGTACAGTGAGAGCATGACAAGAGCCCTGATGTGAAGCACTCTGTCGGTGATGATACTTGTCTCAAGAATGGCACGTACAGCGGACGAGAGTGATTGTATAAAGTCCTGGCAAGTCAATAGCTCGTCACCACGGTTCTGCAGGTGCAGGTATGTCGACATGGAGGGATCAGTGGACGCAGCTAGACACACAAGTTGGCGAAGAACGATAGCTGCGGGCTCATCCTCCAAAGGCAAGGCAGTATCTAAGCTGGATTCAGGGATGATGGGTAAGATAGGGTGAATTCTGTCAAGGTACAGACGTCGCAACTTGCGAAAGTCGTGCTCGGGTGGTAAGCAGGGTAAACAGTGCTCTTTCACAAACGGGAGTAGAAACTGGTCCATTATGGGCGGCGGCCTTGACGTGATGAACTGTGACGATGAACCGCCTTGACCCTGCGGCCCGTTGTTGGTGGTGGTCGATGAGAGCCAGATACCCACGTCGCCCTTTTGAGAGGTTTCGCGAACTGATGCAGAGCCAGTTGCCTCCATGAACATGCCCTCCGGATTGAGATCGCCTACGAAGCGGGACGATGACGATTGAGCTTTAGACGTGCCTGTTGATTCACGTCTTGGGGGCGTTGGGGCAGGGGCGGTGACACCAGTGCCATATTGAAGATGAAGCGATGGCTGCTGGCGCGACGACGGGGATGCATTATGGTTGTGATCTGGAAGGGCTGTACGTGTTGAAAGCGGCACATTTAACGGTAGAGATCTGAATCATAATGTTAGTTGACCTTTGCTCAACCCAGATCGACCAAGGTTCCACTTACGCAGACCGGGATTGTTGTGTGTCATTCTGAACTTGAACCGGGACTTGACCATCACCTGGCGGCGAGAGGTTATCATCCTCAACAGCATTTTCAGCATGAAGACATCGCCTCTAACTCTCAATCAGTTCCGTGGTCCGGGAATAAGGTTGGAGCGACATACCTTTTTCTTGCGACATGAAGCGCAAGCGTGCTGGACTTGCTTACGCTTTACAGGAAGACCCCCACGAGATGGATCAGAGGCGACGAATTTGACGTGCTTTGAAGAGGATGAGGGCGTTGGCATTTCCGTACTCTGGTCAAGAAGTATGTGATGAGATGTATTAAATTTGTTCATGCTATCAATGTATGAATAAGTACATAAACGAATGAATGAGCGAATGAGTGAGTGAATGAGAGTGAAGCGGGTGGAGATCGGAGAGTCATTGGATGGAACTTCAAGGTGAAGGAAGTCTCGGTGGCGGATGGAGGGGCATTAGTCAGCGAAAAATTGAGGTGTGCTAGTAAACACCATGGAAGATCCATCGCGATGATCGAGATAACATCATTCAGATTGCCATATCCTTGGAAAAAGCAATTGAACCGACATGATGGGACACTGAAAGCACTGGTGAGTATGTAAATTGTGCTTGACGGTCATTGATATGTGTCTCTAATATCGTGCACTTGGGTGGAAGGAGGAGCGCAGTGTGTTATCATACTGGAATCAAATGGTTGAATAGCTTCAAAACCATATCAATCGTGTCTAGTATTCTCCGTGCCTTGGCCCCATGTCAAAGCGGACCGGGGTCTGGTTCACTTGACCATGACCCATAGTGTCGGGTACACGATGACGCCTGGACGCGACAGAATACTGTCAATTGATCAACTTACTAAACACGAACGCGATAGATATCCGCAACAGCAAGATATTCTTCCAATGATCATCAAAATAATAACATTCGTTGCCCCTTCAATATCGCCAATCCATAAAGTCTGTGGATCCAAACAAAAACAACCGTGAATTTCTCCAGGCCATTTATGCGACCTCTCACACCAAAAACAAAGCCCCAAATTCACGGTCCTCCACTTCCATCTCCAGAGACCCGGCCGTTTAGTGAGACCCTGCATCTTGAATAATCGATTGGCTCTTGTTCTCTGCGACGGGATACGCTAGCAAGAATTGGGGAATAGGTAAACATCATGCCCGGGTCTTGAGACAAGGGGATTGTGTTTGTTTAGGTCTATGTTGTTTTTATAATTGATGTATTGCTTCCACTGTATTTCTGTTTTGATGATTGATATCTTCTTCTCCCTTTCTTTAATTCCATACACTATTGCAATTGAGTGGTGAATTAAAATTTAATCGTCAACTCATCATGGAAGACCTTAATCTACCCATCGCTGTAAGACGCTCGCGTCGCAGCATCATCAAGCCAGAGCCATCATGCGACAACATCCCTTCGTCTCCGATGCCAGCCAAGACACCTAAAACAATCTCAAAGAGAAAAGTCCGCTTCTCAGAACCAGGTATCTCATCTTCATCTAGTGGTTTAACCCCCATGGTTGGTCGCTTCTCTGTCGCAACACCCAAGCGACGCCGTCATTCTTCTGCACCTGTGGAAAACACTCCAAGCACCATCCGCTCAACTCCCGCATTACCACAAAGTGGCGATGTTACATTTCTTCCCCTGCGACAGGTTCTTGATGGTCGTGTTCAAAGGCGCATTCGTAGGAATGGCTTGAGCGAGGAAATGAACGTCATTCAGCAGGAAAAGAGACGGCGATCAATCGAGGCCAAGGAGGAGATTGAGAAGCTCAGAGATCAGCTCAAGGCGCGTGATCGCGAGATTTATGAGCTACAGAATGCGACAATTGTGGTTGACACGGGTCGCATTTGGGACCTTGAAAAGCAGATAGAGGACCTGCAGGATGAGCTGAGCAAGCGATCTGGGCGCTCTCTAGGCGAGAAGGGAGGATACAATTGGACATTATCGGCACGGGAAAAGTTCTCACCAGAGTTCATGGATATGATACCTGATGAGGATGAGTTTGGAGAGGAGACTATGGCCCAGTTCGTATGCAGCACGCCTTCAAGAGCAAGGGCAAGAGAGGCAGCCAGCACATCCTTCATTGATATGACGCCTCCTCCGACAAGCCCAACGATTCCTGGAACGCCATTGTTTTCCGATCCCATCATGACAACGACAAGTGCTGGTGTGCAGGCTTGTATGCCAGATCCTCAGCAGCAGCAATTGGAAGAAGAGATCTCGTCACTGCAATTGGAGGTCACAAAACTCACCAACACGCTCGAATCATACAATGCTCTCAGCAGTCGCTTATCCGACAAGCTCTCCGAGTTTAAACCAACTATTGAGTCAGAGTCAACATTACCACATCATCAACTTGAGACTCAAATCGACGCCATGCTACGCACAATGTCCGACAGAGCATGTGCCCTCCAACAATTAACTGCATCTATCACGAAGCTTGGCTTCCACGGTTCAGACGCAAGCGACATGATCACATCTCTTGCATCTGGCTTCCGCGCCGCCCGATTAGAATTGGAGTATCTGACCCCCGGCGAAATTACTCTCCCATTGTCCTCCCATGGCGCAGAGGTGTTGGATCTCATGCTCACACGCTTGCGCGACATGGCCAAGCGCGCGAAAGAAGACGAGGATGCCATCGATGAGTATCACGAGATAGAGCAATCACTACGAAAGCAGCTCGACGCGCGCGTCACCGTCATGGACGGTCTAAAGGCAGAAATGACCAAGGCGGAGAAACTCATGAGCGACAAGATTGCACGAATCCGCGAACTCGAAGTAGCGAACACAAGACTCAAAGGCGCGGTGGATGGTTACTTGCGCGATATCTCAGAGCTGGAGAATTTAGTCGAGCGAATGGAGCGCGATGCGCACGACGCAGAAGACGAGTACAACGTGCAGCTGGAGGTCAAGCGCAAGGTGCTTAGTCGCAAGGAGGATAGCATTGCGGAGCTGGAGACGAGGCTGTCCGAAGCGCTCCAGCGCTCATCCGATCTTCAGCGCGAGGTGAAGGAGGCACAAGAAGCCAAGCTGCGCGACGTTGCTGAATTGAACAAGCGACACGGCGCGGCGCTTGCAGCAGGTGACGCGACCGTGATCAAGTACCGCGGTGAGATTGACAGAGTGAACGCTTCTCTTCGCGCAGCGCATACGACAATATGTAGCCTAAGAGTTGAGAATGGCGGACTGAAGAGTCAGATGGATGAGGAGAGGACCAAGGCCAAGGCGGTGATTGACTCGATGAAGGAGGAGCTCCAGCGGGTCGTGCAGATGAGTCAAGAGTTCTTGACACCGAACAGCAAGGCGCAAACGAGTGTCATTTGTGAGTCAGAGCCTGGATCTGGATCTGGATCCGGATCTGTATCGCCTACGAAGTTGAGTATGAAGAGACCATATGACTCTTCTGTTGGTGCTGGCGCGAGAAGGTTAAGCAGAAAGCGACCGAGTAGAGGACGTGATAGTGGGATGTGCTTGTTGGATGAAGACGAAGAGGAGTGCTTTTGAGTGTTTGGAAAAGAAACAGAAATGCATGGAACGGCGTTGTAAGAACATTCTTTCAAACTATTTCCTTTGTCTCTAGCAGATGTTTATTTATTTATTTTAATTGTTGTTCAATTGACCGTCAAGACTTGCCCTTTTCCCGTTCCACACTTGATAGCCGACAGATGCCGATCCCCCATCCCTATCTTATCGATCTCTTTACCCGAAAGGGCGTAGACTAGGCACCTTAAAGAAAGATCTTCCCTTCCTCGGCCTTGCCGTCCGAGTTCGGCCGCTCAGACTAAAAATGCTAGACTACCTAAGCCTAACAATCGCATCTTTAATTTCGCAGTTTCACAACTTCAATTTCTGTCGCATCCCTTATTTTTATATCATTATCCGTATATACATTTACTCTCACTATGACGATACATCTCTTGCGTATGGCCTTCAAAAGGCCCGCCTCAAATATTAATATTAAATTGTTTCACTTGCAGCGCCGCTTTCAGTCGTCAAAGAAAATAGAGGAGGCCATCCCTGTCCCCAGCACCGTTGCGCCATTACCGCTGTGGCAGCGTCTTGGACCCCTTACCACCGCTGCGCAGTCGTATGCCAGGGCGCAGTCCAAGAATCCATTAAGGACGCAAGTTGCTACAGCCATCGTCATTTATATCGCAGCAGATCTGAGCGCGCAGTATGTTAGCGATAATGAGTATGATCCTCAAAGGACATTGAGGAACGCTGTTATTGGTGGTGTTGCTGCGATACCCAATTTTAAATGGTGAGTTGATTCATGAACATCGGATGAGTGAGTGCGATACTGACCCAATAGGTTCCTCTTCCTCTCTCATAACTTCAACTACTCGTCACGTCTTTTGTCCCTCGCCACAAAAGTCGCCGTCGGCCAGGCCGTCTTTACACCAATTTTCAACACATATTTCTTTGGCGCGCAAGCTTTGCTGTCTGGTGAAAACCTCTCGGGCACGATTGAGCGCGTCAAGGATACGGTTCCAACGAGCATTGTCAACTCATGCAAACTGTGGCCTATGGTTACAGCCTTTAGCTTTTCTTTTCTGAGCATTGACTGGCGGCCTTTGTTCCATGGTGTTGTGGCAGTCGGGTGGCAAACGTACCTGAGCTTTCTGAACAGGCAGGCGGAAATGAAGGAGAGGTTAAGGCACGAGGGAAAGACGGAGGAGGGGGAGCGTGTGGGACTGGTGGTGGCGCAGGCGGTTTAACAAAAGTCACATGTTTAAGTAAATAACTTAGAATTGTTTCTGGAGTCTGGGACTATAGACATATAAAGGTAGATTGCGGGAGTTATGATACATATCGTATTTTGTCGATGAAAGTACCCTGCGTGTAGAAGTGTAGACTCATGACGCTGGAGAAGAATGATTGAACTGGCCAAGATACCAAATCGCTAGTGTATCTCTAGCAACTGAGCTTATATTGCGCAGAGTCTACTACAAACTATGTTGCCGTCTACTGGGCTGTCGAAATATAGGGCTCACCTGTTCTAAAAATACTTATCTTGATTCCTCTGGTATCATGCCTCTCACAAAAATGTAATGAGGCAGCGGCAGAGGGTAGCTCGCCTGGATGTCTATTAAGAGTCAAACTGATGAAGACAGTAATTCTATTGCTACATGCAAGGATGAGTTAAATGGATTGAGATTGAATTGGTACCGAGTAAGCAATACAGACTGTAATTAGATGGGATCAACTTACCTAAATACTAAGTATACATGTCAACAGCAGATGATACATATCAGCTAATGAGGATACAACCTCAGCTGCGGCTGTCCCAGATCCATAGTTTCATTCAACCAATATCTGTTTCCGTTGATGCATCATTAGGCTTTTGATCTTGTGCTGTACTGATCATCTAGTCTCTCCGTCCAGTTCGCCAGTGGTTTCGATATCAATCGGTTCTGTTTTGGGAACGCTTGGGAAGAGGACGCGTCTCAAAATTGTCAAGTACAATCGAGTCCGTGGGTGGGATATAGATAGATTTCGGAACATTGTAGCCTTGTCGAAGAAAGAGATCATGCTTCCATTGGCCCAGATTGTATCCAGGACGATCTGCGATTAGCTGATCCACGTTCCACATACTACCTGGGTGGAAGTTCGACCACAGGAAGGACGTCTGATTGACCAAATGCTCAAAAGCCTGTATAGAGCTAGGGTTCAACCAACGCGGAAGGTCGTTTCTCGGAACCGTGTCTGAAGGGCAAGGTAAGCACCTACCCGCTGCTTTCGATATAGAGACGCTTCGAAGGACATCTTGTTGAAAGATTTCGGAACATAGATTGATAGCAGACCCCCCATCTAGTGTGAAAGTAAAAGAGCCACTGGGCATTCCAGCGTCCTTCAAGGCCAACGCCTCAATTAACCAGCGACTGCTGATCTCATAGACATCCATACCCAGAAACTCAGAAATTAGATCAGACGGATCATCTTCCCAACGGGTATGAAGATAGCGAAAGTCAGTATGTCTGCTTAGGACATGGGTCTGAAATACGTTCCCAACCATGTCAAGTCGAAGATCTATCTTCAGCCGCGAATTCTCTTTGCAGAAAGGAATCAGTCCGACAGCATGGCGCTCTTGCTGGCCTGCGGCAATGTGATCTTCGAGAACAACCACGTTCCTGATGCACCGACGTTTGTCAATAGGCAAGTGCTTAAAAAAGCGGACAGCAACCGAAACAGCGGAGAAGCGGAATTTGCATTGGTATGCTTTTTTGCATTCCCTCTCCTGCCGCCAACTGCTCATAGTGCTCCACATATGATCGTCTTCCAATCGTTCACCGGCAGTGTTGAGATTGTGACATTCCGGTATATCCCAGGGGGTGAAGGCTTCATCGAGCAACCTAGTCAATCTAGTACGGCGGCCCCATATTCCTGTAGCACGCTGGACTTCTTGAGCGAGCCTTGGGTTGGGATCCTCGGCGAGTAGTCGCAGGGTGAAATCGGTCGCAGAGCAGAGAGCGGATCTAGTTGGGGGGGTTCCCTTAAATGGGAGTTTGGGAGCGTTGAGACTGTCGATTAAATCCCAAGAAAAACCGTATCCGAGTCTCTCGGGGATCCGATAAGCGCGAGATTGTCGTTCGGTCTCTCGGAGCATTGGAACAAACCAAGGGAAATGGGCGCGTATTTCAGAATACATTTCTGGTGTGAGGAACTGACTGATGTGAATCAACAAATCGAATCGCTGCTCCTCTTGGAAATTTAGCAGGTAATCGAAGCGACCAGCCCATTTACGCCATTCGGGACGATAAACTGTCGAGAAGGATATAGTGTTGCAAGTCAGAGGCATGCCCTTGGTTTCGGAAGCGATAAACCGGCAGGTGTACATAAGAGCTAGGTCTAGAGGCTCACCATCGAAGGTGCCCAGCTTACCAGATCCAAGTTGCCCACCAGATCCAGGTTGGAAAGCGTAACCCTTGTCGAGAGTGAAGTACTCGCGATAGATCATGTGTCGTAATTCATGGGGGAGGCTCAAGAAGGTGCGAGGAGACATGGTAGCACGCTTGAATTCGAACGCAGGCTGGTAGGATCTGATATCTGACAATAGAGGCGGGAGTCAGGTCGAGGTCAAGAATTGTTGTTTTTGTGTGGGTGGCCTTGAATGCGAAAGTTGTGTTGGATCAAACGGGGTGCGGGGTGCTTTTAAATATTTCACTTAGGCAGCAGTGAATGAGTCACGGATAAGTTAAGTTTTTCACATGCAGACGACTCCAGCCTCGTTTTTCAACAAATTGCTAGTTTACACCTCTAACCTTGTTGGTTTGGCATATGGAATGCTGTTTGCCCACAACAGCACATTACACATTGGTAATTGTCTGTCCTTAATCGGCGATTGTTGTTGCACATCAAATATGTTTGGCTGGAGGCAATTACCTCATGGTAGCCGAACAATGTCTTTCTATCAACCTTCATAAGAGATTTGGAATAAAAAACACTATATGAGAATTGTGCGTACAGCTGTAACTGAAGGTAGATACATTTTTAAAATAGGTACCTCTGTTTACATCCCGGTAGCTGTATCTACACTACCCTATACTGTGACTACTCCTCGCTTATCGCACTGTACCAGCTCTTATCTTATCTCCACCTATCTTATCACCAGCTAGATGCTAAACCTCAGGAACAAAAAACCGCTTCCTGTCCCCATAAGTACCAGCGATGAAGAAATCAATAGCATGCGGCGCATGTCGCTCGTCAAAACGCAAAGTAAAATACCCACAATTCTCTTGAACCTTCTGTATGTTGTCCGGCCGCTGATTCTGGTGCGAACCGCAGTGTATCCACTCAGGTGGCCCGCCTTGCACGCGCTGTCGCGACCGAGGTGATGAATGTATCTTTCCTCCGAAGGGCACCTCGTTCATCTTCAGGCGCAGCCGACTAGAGCGGCTTACAGCTGAAAATCGAGACAACGATGGCATTCGCGCAGACCCGACCGTTGTGCGGGCCGGAGATCTGACCACGACTGATCCGTTTGGGTTCTTGACCGATGAGGTCAAGAACAGCTACCTGAGATGCTCCTATAAGTGGTCATTTCATCATATCCCTAACCTACTCATCGCCATAAGAGAAAGAAGGCTCGATCCACTACTTATTTGGGCCATGTTAGCAATCACAGTGAGGTAACGCGTTTATCAAAATCGCTTATTTACGCCTATGCTTACAGTCCATAGATTCTCCCAGGCGGCACCCCAAGGATACACAACCCAGGTTGAGGCAAGCAACACGTTTGCTGCGCATGCAAGATCTCAGGTGCTATCTCTAGTTGACCAGCCCAGTGTCCACCGCGCTCAAGTCCTGCTCATGCTAACAGGCCATTCCTGGGGTGCTGGTGAGGGCAAACGTGCTTGGGTCTATCTCGGTATGGCGGTTCGCATGGCTCAGGTACTTGGGCTTTTCGAAGAACTACCCCCCTCAGCAACGCGCGACGAGTTCATCGATGCAGAAGAGAGGCGACGTACGGCTTGGACATGCTTTCTTATGGATAGCCTCCTGAGTGGAGGTAAAGGGCGTGACAGGATGCTCGCAGCTAGCAACATGCGCATACAACTTCCTTGTGACTCTGAGAGTTTCAACTTTGGTCAAGTCGTCGTTTGCGAGAGGCTAGGTGGCTCAGTACCGGACGAGGCAGGAACAGCAATGGGCATTCATGTCAAAGGCAGCCTGGGCATCGTAGCTTACAGCATGCGCGTGGCCGATGTTTGGGGAGCTGTAGCAAAATGGGCCTGTACGCGGCATGACAACAACGTCCCTCCATGGCAGCCTCAATCTGAGTTTCAAATACTGCTTACCCGTCTTGAAGTTTGGAAGAGCTCTTTGCCGAAACGCCTTAATTATGAGCTGTTCCTCTTGAGAGCACACAGCGTGTCCAACCAAGGACAGGCCTACTGTTACATGCACTGCATTTACTTCATGAGTGTCATCTTCCTCTACCGGTCTTACTTACCTGAGGTCGAGATGCAGAGAGCCAGAGTGGGTGACAAGGACTGGGATCAATGGTCGACATGGTCAAGCAAAGAGCTTGTGCAAGTGGCCAAGCAAGTGTGTGATATGCTACAGGAGATACGAGCCTTTGGCCTGTATTTTCTTCGCGGCCTTGTACCGTGGATTGGCTTCACCATTTACACAGCTGTTGGAACGATGCTCTACTTTTATCACTTCCCCAATCCTGGAGACACACCCCATGAAATCGACAAACGACGGGAACACATTGTGGAAGGTCTTCTGTTTCTGAAAGATATGCGACAAGCTTGGCCTATGGCCGATACCTGGGTGAGTTTGAGAACATTGACTTACGGACATGTCTAACAGGTGATAGCGCGAGAAAATCAAGGCAATGCAAATATTCTATAGCAATATCAAAACCGACGGCGATTTAGCAGTGACGCCAAGTGAAAGACGAGAGATGCGCAACGCTATCATCGACTACGGCGCTCTCCAGCCCGATCCTGTGCGCCAGCCTGACGCTGAGAGCACTGATGAACAAGTAAGCCGACATGACAGATATGCGAACTCTCAAGACTGACAAGCCTCCAGAGCGCGACAGATGGCGAGAACGACCAAGCTGCATCAAGCACAAGTGTAGACTTCAATACCGACCCTCTCAACTTCATTGCCCCAGCCGATATTGACCTGTTCGACACGGACTTTGCATTCGGTAGTAATATGTACGCCACGTTTGCCGATGCTACGCAGGGATTCTGGGAGAGCTTTCCAGGAAGCATGGATATTCAAGGTGATATGAACCTTGATCACTAGAACAAGGAGCCCTCTAGTTCCATCGTTGGTTTTCATTTCGGTTTTTCTATGCACTTTCCCACTCGCCAAGCCGGGAAATAATGTCTGTCATGATTTGACAGGACAGGGGAGGTTGACAGTCAACCCCCGCGCTTCTCCACGGAACGCATTTAGCCTAAATGATATGACGATACCTTGTACCACGACAAGTGGTATAAGATCACTTCACAAATCACGCATCTCTTTTTACCAACCCAACTCAACTCATTTCACTATCAATAAAGATGCCTCAAGTCAGAAATCCCATTCTTCCAGGTTTCAACCCGGACCCTTCCATCGTCCGCGTGGGCGATGACTACTACATCGCCACGTCCACTTTTGAATGGTTCCCTGGTGTTCAGATCCACCATTCCAGGGACCTCGCCAACTGGACTCTTGTCGTACGCCCGCTGACACGCAAGAACCAGCTCGACATGCGTGGTGAGCCCGATAGCTGCGGTGTCTGGGCGCCCTGTTTGAGTCACGACGGGGAGAAATTCTGGCTCGTGTACACCGATGTTAAACGCAAGGACGGTTCTTTTAAAGACGCCCACAACTACATTGTTACTGCGACGTCTATCGAAGGGCCGTGGTCAGATCCCGTTTATGCTAATTCCTCGGGTTTTGATCCGTCGCTGTTCCATGATGACGACGGCAAGAAGTGGTTTAACAATATGACCTGGGATCATCGCTCTCGACCACAAACATTTTCTGGTATCTTTCTGCAGGAATTTGACCCCAAGGCCAATAAGCTTGTTGGACCCAGGAAGAATATTTTCGAAGGAACAGACCTAGCATTTGTTGAGGGATCTCATATCTACAAGCGCAACGGATGGTACTACCTCTCGACAGCAGAGGGCGGCACAGGATATTATCATGCTATAACGCTCGCTCGATCTCGTAACGTTTGGGGTCCTTACGAAGTGCACCCCCAGAAGCACATCCTTACCTCAAAGGATGCGCCCCATGCTGCGCTGCAACGAGCGGGTCATGGACAGATCGTTGAGACACCAGATGGCAAGACCTATGTTGTGCACTTGACAGGCCGGCCTACTACCCAGAAGCGACGCTCGGTACTGGGTCGTGAGACTGCCATTCAGGAAGCTTACTGGGGAGATGATGACTGGCTGTACATCAAAAACGGTCCTGTTCCTAGCTTATACGTGGATCTTCCAGCTGAGCGTGACGATACAGCATACTGGGAAGAGAAACGATATACTTTCAAGGACACTCTTCACAGCGACTTTCAATGGCTCCGAACACCTGAACCTGAGCGCATCTTTAATATCAAAGATGGCCAACTCGCTCTCATCGGTCGCGAGTCCATCGGATCATGGTATGAACAAGCGCTCGTTGCTCGTCGTCAGACTCATTTCTCGTATGATGCTGAGACAGTCATTGAATTTTCTCCCGAAGATGAACGCCAATTTGCCGGTCTAACAGCATACTACTGCCGGTTCAACTTCTTCTACCTCACCGTCACAGCCCATTCTGACGGACAACGTGAGCTCCTCATTCTTCGCTCCGAAGAGACCTTCCCTCTGGGCCGTCTCAACAAACCTTTTGCCGAACCTGTCAAGCTTCCCAATGAGGGTAAGGTGAAGCTGGCTTTGACCATTCGGGGAAGCAAGCTGCAGTTCTACTACGCCCTCGAAGGACAAGAGCTGACCAAGGTTGGACCTGTCTACGACGCCTCGCTTTTGTCGGATGAGTGTGGAGGACATCCCAATGATGGAAGTTTCACTGGTGCTTTTGTGGGCATGGCTGCTTCGGATGTGAACGGGCTCGCACTGGAAGCCAAGTTCGATTATTTTGTCTATCGACCTGTTCATGACGAGTCGGACCGTTATGATGTATGATTGGCTTATGATATGGAATCTAAATGTTAATATTTGAATAATCTTGAAAGACGACAAGATGTGCTGTCCTGTGCAGTACCACTAGTGATAAGTTTCTGTTGGTGAAGGCGCAAGCGAGGGCAGAGCAGCTCTGTTCATGTTGCTTTTCTAAGCTATGAATCCAGTAAAAATAGTGATGTGATGAGTCTAGTAATGCCGTTCATGCGGCTTTGAGTTGGCCGAGGTCGATCAACAGCCGAACGTGCGGGGTATTTATCAAGTCTTGGGACAATCATAACAACCACGAACAGTTCTTATATCGCATTAAGACGGCGTCTTTCTCGTCACACAAAGCTCAAGATATTGCAAGTGCAAATAGAAAGAAAAAGAAGATGCATCTTCCTAGACTTCCCCCAAATGCCGCGTATATCCGTCTTTCCAACCCTGCAAAGCGCAACGCTCTAAGTCTACCGGTTCTACAAGACCTCAAGACCCAACTCACCAGAGCGCTGACGTCTCCTGTGTCGGGACAGCTTCGTCTTCTACCGCCTTTTAAAGAGCCCATCCTCTCTGATCTCGAAGACGCATTGCGAAAAAAGGATACTGCCTCGGAGATCTGGAAGAAGTATGGCTGGCTAGTCAGCGCTGCCGAGTGGAAGAGAGAGCGCCATGGTCTGCCGGACATTCTTGTCCTTCGCAGCGATGGACCTGTATTTTCATCAGGACATGATTTGAAGGAACTTTCGCAGCTTGGGCAAGACGATGTGAAACTGCTGTTTAGTCTCTGCGCAGAAGTAATGAGCTTGATTCGCAGAAGTCCCGTACTGGTGGTTTGTCCTATACAGAGTCTTGCCACGGCTGCTGGATTTCAGCTTGCCATGACGACGGATTTTCCCATTGCGTTGCCCGATACAAAGTTTTCTTTGCCTGGAGCCAAGATCGGATTGCCTTGCACAAGCCCGTCGACTGCAGTGTCAAGACGTCTGCCGCCTGGTGCGACATACCGGTTGCTTGCGACTGCTGAACCTGTGACGGCGTCAGAGTATCCTGGTGCAGTTGACGTGATCAAGTTGGCACCAGGAACGCAGCCGGGCGATGCATTTGAAAGTCGTGTAGCGGCTGTGGTGGAACAGCTGGCAGCTATGTCACCGCAGCAGCAGGCCGTAGGTAAATGGGCTTACTGGACACAACTTGGTATCGGGGCGTCGAGCGGAGATGATGGTGGTGATGGGTATGAGACTGCGGCGCGATGGGCGGGAAGAGTTATGGCTTTGCATGCGAAGAGTGAGGACGCGAAAGAGGGTATTGGGGCCTTTTTGGAGAAGAGGAAACCTGACTGGAAGAGTAGGTCTGAATCCAAGTTGTGAATTAATGATATTTGTTAGTTGTATTTATCTAGATGTCAACGATTGATTGAGGTCACACATAAGTGGATGTTGATGTGTAGAATTACGTCTCATGTCGATGACGATGTCTTTAAAGAGGGGTCATGCCAGAGTCCTTGGTGTTGAGTCTCGTCAATTGAACCCCAGTCGCCCCAACGTCATATGTCTCTTATCTAAACCAACCTGCCTTTGTTGTTTCTCTTATCGTGTTCATGTTGTCGCGAACTTTTGTCGCTTGCCCAAGACATATTCTCTTGGCAGGTGCAACATAACACGGGGAACTTTTTCCAAATAGTCCCAAACGGGCAGGTCTATCACCTTTCCACCCCAGCTCCGTATTTACATCTAAACCATCCCGGGAAGGCGATAGCACGCTAGGGCCTTGTCGATCGCGAAGATCCTGGTATAAGCTTAAGTTGGCAGTTGATTGTTTATCGTAGAGGGAAAACTTAATAAGACTCATGCGCGCGACTTCTTCTCTTCTTGCTTCTCATCCCTCTTTCACCCTCATTCCTTTCCCTTCAACGTCAGCTGTTGAATCGTTGAGTATGGCTGCCAAAGTCGTCTTGGCCACTCTTTTGGCCTTTGCCCCTCTGGGACTGGCTGTTGATCCTCCTCGCCAGCCCCATCAGCCTACTGGCGAGGGCGATCGCCTCCTCACTTTTAACGAGACCAGCCCAAGCGCCAAACTGCGACCGTCTTCTTTGAGCGTTGACTGGTCTTCCGCTGGTGGTGACGGAAATTATATCGTCCTCAGCGATGACGGTGATCTCGTTCTCGAGGACATTGTTTCCGAGAAGACGACCAAGTTTGTCACGGCTGATAAGCTCCCCAAAGATCTGCACGAGTACTGGATCAGCGGTGACGCTAAGAAGGTCTTAGCCGCCTCCAACTATACTAAGCAATACCGCTACTCTTACTTTGCGGATTACTTTGTTCTTGATGTCGAGTCTGGCAAGAGCGAGCCGCTTGTCAAGGACCAGGTTGGCGATATTCAGTATGCTCAGTTTTCGCCCAACGGAGATGCCGTGGCTTTTGTGCGCGATAACAACCTTTTTATTCGTGGCATTGATGGAAAGGTTGAGCAGATCACCTCTGATGGTGGTCCCGATATGTTCCATGGTGTTCCTGACTGGGTCTACGAGGAGGAGATCTACGGCGGTCGCTCTGCGCTTTGGTGGTCGCCTGACTCACAGTTCATTGCGTTCCTCAGCTTCAACGAGACTGGCGTCGGCACATTCACCATCCCTTACTACATGGATAACCAAAAGGTCGCCCCTACCTACCCTCGCGAGCTTGATCTGCGCTATCCCAAGGTCGGCTCCAAGAACCCAACCGTTGAGCTCAACATCCTTGATGTTTCCGCGGGCGAGTACAAGCCCGTCCCTGTCGATGCCTTTGAGCCTGAAGAGCTCATTATCGGCGAGGTTGCTTGGGTCACCAAGGATCACAGTGCTCTTATCTACCGCGCTTTCAACCGTGTTCAGGACCACGATGCTCACGTGGTCGTCAACCCCGAGACTCTCAAGTCCAATGTGGTTCGTGAGCGCGATGGCAGTGATGGATGGTTAGAGCATACTCTTTCCATCTCTTTCGTCGGTCCCTTGAGCGCTTCCGGAAACAAGACTTATTACGTCGACGTCAATGATGAAGACGGATGGAACCACATCTACCTGTATCCCGTCAACGGCGGGGAGGCTATGCAGCTTACTTCCGGAGAGTGGGAGGTCTCTACTATTCTTCACATCGACACTGCCAAGAAGCTCATCTACTTCCAAGCTGCCAAGAGCCACTCAACCGAGCGACATGTCTACAAGGTTTCATGGGAGACCAAGAAGCTTACTCCTCTCGTCGATGAGACCGTTCCCGCCTACTGGAGCGCTTCTTTCTCATCCAACGGTGGCTACTACATCCTCCATTACCAGGGTCCTGATGTTCCCTACCAAGAGCTCTACACCGTCAACTCGACCAGCAAGCCCATGCGTACTCTTGTCGACAACAAGCAGTTCTACCAGAACCTCACCCAGTACAACCTCCCCAACATCACCTACTTTGAGCTTGAGCACCCCGACGGCTACACCCTGAACGTCATGCAGCAGCTTCCACCCAACTTCAACTCATCCAACAAGTACCCTGTCCTCTTCACACCCTACGGCGGTCCCAACTCCCAACGCGCCCTCAAGTCTTTCCAGGCCCTCAACTGGAAGCAGTACATCTCGTCTGACCCTGAGCTCCAGTACGTTGTCTACACCGTCGACAACCGCGGTGCTGCCATGCAAGGCCGCAAGTACCGCTCCATGGTCACATCTCAACTCGGCAAGCTCGAGCCTCTCGACCAGATCTGGGCTGCTGAGCAGTTTGTCTCTATGTTCGACTACGTCGACCCTGACAAGATCGGTATGTGGGGATGGTCCTACGGCGGTTATCTTACGGCCAAGACCATTGAGGCGGATTCTGGCGTGTTCAGCTTCGGTCTCATTACCGCTCCCGTATCAGACTGGCGCTTCTACGACTCCATGTACACGGAGCGTTACATGAAGACTCTCGACGAGAATGAGAAGGGATATCTTGAGACAGCCGTGCACGATGTCTCCGGTTTCAAGAACATTGCCGGCAGCTTCAGTGTCCTCCACGGCACAGGTGACGACAACGTGCACTACCAGCACGCTGCTGCCATGATTGATCTCCTCGTTGGCGCTGGCGTTTCGCCTGACAAGATGAAGATGTTTGCCTTCACTGATAGCGACCACAGCATTGTGTACAACGGTGCTTCTGTTTGGATCTACAAGTACCTTACGGCGAGGTTGTACGATGAGGTGAAGAGGCAGCCCAAGGCCAAGGCCCTGAGCCACCAGTGGAACAAGAGACGCATTGAGATTGTAGCTTAGATGCTCAGTGTTGTTGTTTTATAGATGTGTAAAGTAGCATACATACTTAATCCAAGTAATCTATTAGTATGTCGTTCCATTGGACTTCCACACGAACAACGACTTGAGAACAAAGGGTCACATTAAATGACGAAACCTTAGGAGTAGTTTCTCCCCCGCAAGCAACAAAGGTTTCATCCTGCGAGTCAACCTTCCTGTCGTGATAGTGGCATCGAGATACAGTCATGGTTATCAAAATGCATAATCCAAAACTGGTATTTCAATTTAAATCAGACGATATCTCTTTAACTGAATTCTCATGGCTTCTGACTTTTGAGGTTCCTCCTGAATTATGGTAATCCAGCAAACTAACATTATGCGCTAGTATTGGTATTCTTACTGTCAAGAGAGACAATTCCACTAGTAATATCCATTTATTATCATTGGATGTCACTGCTTCGTCAACGAGCTGAACTGACATCAAATTAGCATGACTCGAATGCCAAGCGCGAAGGATCACGACACGAATCGTGGCGTCATCCGATGTCGCAAGTGAAATGATGGATAGGAACACAATTTTCCTCCAGCAAAAATGACGCATTTTAGTTAAAGAGTTTTGGCCAATCGGTTTACAACCACGATCGAGTAACCGACACTTGCATGATTTCAGTCTTTACGGGGACAAACCGGAAAAGCTTTCCCTGACCCAATACTAAAAGGAAGCCAGTTGCAAATAAGCGTGACAGTCGTCGCATGTACCGAAAGGCGCGGAAATAATTCCTGCAGCGATTTTATTGTGTCCAGACCCTCCTGATCGCTTGTTGTGATGGCTCTGCGGGCGCACATCATCGGGTTACCATCCAGATCTGAACCACATCGCCGGGACATGCCCAGGGGTCAATCACATGTGTCTTCCCTGCAGCGACATCTGTGTATTATAGACCTGCATTAATAGAGAACGCCACTTGATGTCTGATATGCCTAGAAGAGGCAGTTCGCCGACAAGCCACAGATGGTCAGCCCCCTTTCTTTGACAGGAGATGCGAAAAAATTGCTTATCGTTAGTGTCACTGTCTGGGAGTAATCGCATCGACTTTGACCAATAATCACATGTTTTGTCCATTGTCAGTACAGTAAAGAGAAACGTAATAGTGGATCAAGCCTTATTTGGTCCCCTGATTTCTGCCCTGTCAATTCCGACTTCGCAGTGGTCAAATTTTCCATGATCTTCAGCTATGACAGTAGTCTAGAAGCACGGTCTCTTTAAATGATCACCATCAGCTGTCAATACGAGTAAAGAAATCCTTGTATTCGTTATCTCTCCAAAAAGGAATCTCGTCCGCAAGTCTAGATGAAGCGAGCGTTTCGGTTGTGCATTGTGGCTTGGTCTAACCATGGTAGTCTCTAGCGGACGGTAACCTGGCGAAGCAGCTCTTTGACACTTCAGTTAGCGTCCGACTTATAGAAGCACTAATGAACTCAAAACCTCCAAATCACTTGCCTGTTGGCCAGGAGGATAGAAGCATCGTGAGAAAAAAGAGAGGTTCCGATATTAGACCGACTCGACTGGGCTGATTCAGAATCCCAGTTTTCCACGTGTTGACCATGCAGGTCAGTCTATCACTGGAGATCTAAGGAGACACTTAATGCGGCTGCATCCCTGGCTTGCATCTGCAGATCACACCACATTCGTTTTTCGTTCTTTTCTTTTTCTTTGCTGTTCATGACCTATTGCGTTTGTTTTTGTAAAGGCCTTTTCTAGGGACCAAGACATCATCAGCAGCCATGGCGGCACTCGACACTGAGATGTGGGCATGGTACGCTTTGACCCTTCTTGTGGTCATCTTCAGAATGTAGGTACACCCTTAGTGTTGCGACGTCAGTTGCTGATTCTTGTAGGACTTCTCGTCGAATGTTGTTGGGATCATTCAAAGGAATGTTGGCAGATGATTACCTCATGGCCTTGACAATGGTTAGTTACAGCTTCTCTTGCTAAAGAAATGAGTACTAATCGTATCAGATCACATATACAGCCCTCCTTGCAGTCGTCAGCGTCCTCGGCCATACACCAACCAACCTCATCGATCCGGCCCTCAACTTGAAACTCACCCCCGAAGACATCAAGATACGCGAATACGGATCGAAATTGGTTCTCGTTACCGAACACATGCAGATGATTACTATCTGGGGCGTAAAGGGATGTTTACTGTTCATGTACAGTCGACTTACGTAAGTTACTATCGATTGGAATATGTCATGGCCCAGCTAATTGTTGTAGACTGAGTTTGAAACAAAACTTCTTGGTCAAGCTTGTAGCCGGATATGTGGTCGTCGGATTCGTGGTGATGCAGATCTTGTGGTTCGCTGCTTGGTGTCGACCCTTTGACCATTACTGGCAGGTTCCTCCAGATGACTGTAAGACTTCCCAATACTATTCATGTGACGCTCTTTGACTAATGTGATTTTAGTGAACTGCTCAGCTGAAACGAACCACATGATCACCAACGCTGTCATCAACATCTCTTCAGACATCATGATCATTATCCTTCCTATGCCGGTCTTTCTACAGTCTCAACTACCGCTCAAACGGAAGATTATTCTCTGTGGTATCTTTGCACTGGGTATTTTCACTGTAAGTCCTATTAAGACATGCCCTATCGCCCAGACATTCTAACACAATACAGATCCTGGCAGCAACCATGTCCAAGATATACAGTCTTGGTGACCCCTACGGCACCGAATGGTCATACTGGTACATCCGCGAAGTCTCAACCGCCGTTATAGCCGCCAATCTCCCTCTGACCTGGACCCTGCTCCAACGCGTCTTCCGTCTCGGCTCTTTCAGCGCACGCTACGGTTACGGCAAATCATCCAACCAACGGACTGGTGAAGGAGCATCGCGTTTCCGTTCTGCGTACGGAAATCTCAGCAGCATGGATCGACGACCCAAGCGACCTACTTACGTGGAACCTGGTATGAGTTTGAACGATAGCCAGGAGGAGATTAACGGGAAGGATATACCGTTGAAGATTTACCAGAAGAATGAGGTTACGGTTAATATCACGACGGAGGAGGCTAAGTCGGAGCAGAGGGCACCGTCACCACCCGGACAGCCTGGATTCTTGAGAGAGGCTGTTTCGCATACGAGTACGGAGGGCGATAGATCGGCGAATGAGATGGAACTTGGAGTTGTTACCAAGGTCTACCACGGAGTTTAATGAGTCGAGTTAATTCTCAACAAGGCATAGACGGCCCTTGGAAAAGAAAAATTAGATCTAATAAAATGAACAAATAATCGATTTCGCTTCTCTTTCGCCGGGAAGAGAAAGACCCAAAACATCATCAGAATGATTGATGCGAGTCCAAACCGCCATACCATGGATGATGAGATATTTGCCTTATTGCGATTTTGCCCTCTTCTGATCAACAACAACCCCGGCTCGAATTTGGAATTCTAAAGCACGTTCAAAACAACGACTTCTAATAATCTTCAAACCAAAAAAGTCTTTTGAAAGGATCTTGGTAAACCTTGACTGTGGCTTCAAGTCCTTCTCTTCTGTCTTGGCTCAGACAAGTCGTCCTGACGCACTCACTCTGATTGGATGAATCGAAATGAAGTCTCCAACGGGTGCCTTAAAATAGTGGATTCGGCCGTAACGGGAAACGGCCGGGTCCCCTGAACTAACATTCATTTTACTACCAACCAACTTTTCTCACAACTCAACTTCCTTTGACCGCTCTAATTCCTGAACACAATCATTTAGACCCTACCAGTCTTCCTTGGGGACTCAGAAAAGTGGTCGAGAACTTTGAAGCAGAAATATCATACTCCACGCGTGTCGCTTTATGATAACGCCTCACGCTCACCGTTCATCATGTCCGACTATGCTGAGCGAATGCTTCGGGCTGATATGGCCCTGACCGAGAATGGTACGCCCTTTCGTCAATACTTTTACGAGGCCAGTAAACTTCGTGGCAACAGACGCCAGGCCGATAGCCCAACCGACGTCAATCATCTCATCTTAACTCACCCCGGCCCTCGTCAACAACACAGACTTTGGGTAATAGACCGCATCATGGAGCCCCAGACAATCGCGCATTTTGTCGAATTTTTCGTCAACGGCCGGCTTCCTGATGGTGGTAAGACGAATCACACTCTACTTACCGTTGAAGAGGCCAGGAACATGTGTAACCCATTCCCTGACTGGGCACCTGCCCCCTTCAACCTCCAAAGTAGATCAACTATGGACTGGTTCGTCACTCGTATTGGCACATCCGAAGACTCCGCCCGCCTCTGGCCGATTGCCAAGGAGCTTCATGCGATGAAGTCAAGAATTTGGGAAGGCTTACTGCCCCTCTCTGAACGACGATGGGTCGAGTTGGAGCTTGACGACCCCAAAAACTTCAAAGCTGCTTGTCAGTACTTCATTGCTGTTATCAATGTTTTCGCATACCTCAATAACCCGCGTACTAAGCATGCTTTGCGCACTACATATAATCTGATTTGGGATCACCTCAAGGTCTTTGAACGAGCGGTCAACGCTAAGCGCAAAGTGGATGCTGAGGGTAGTCCATTCGACGAGGTCTCCGTGACTGGCCTGTGGTACCAGTACATTAGAACCCATTACGATGATATGTGCAAGAAAGCTCACCAGTGGGTGATTGAGCATATTGACCGAATTCGAGAGCCAATAGTCGTTGCACTGGGTAGCCACCAGCCTCCCCCATCAGATTCCGTTGATGCAAAGCAGCGGGAGCTGACAGACAAGATTCACGATCTAGCCATAAACGCAGCTGAGGCCGATTACATCATATTCATGCCTACGGATGGTTATAAAGGCGACAGCCTCTCCGCTCAGGAGCGCAAGGCACTACCAACAGACCGCAGAGGAGGCTTCCGTGAGGAGCCGATATCGTGGTCGGCCAATATCCACTGGCGAGCACAAGATTACAAGGCACGAGTTCGTTTTCTAGACAGAAAAGAAATGTACGACCACTTGCAGAGAGAAGGTCTCTATCTCGCAGAAGCGCTTCTGAATAATGCTGAACGCCTGGTCATAACATGCATCAGCCAAATCGATGGACAGGAAATGGCCCGAAATGAACTTAGAGGATTATCAGAGCCTTCCACTATAGATCGCTGGATCGAATACGCCCGGCAACCAGGGCATAAATTGAAAGGATTCGTCGCCTATCGGCTGTGTCGGGAGTACGATGATGACAAGTGGGCAAAATTCAAGAGACGGTTCGAAGCTGATGTAGCGGATTGGGGGCGTGGAAAAGAAGGAATCGATGATGCTCTTCGAGCATGCAAGATCCATTGGGTTGATGCCGAGAAGGATATCGGGGAGGACGATGTCGAGGGTGCCAAGAAGTAAGTCGCCAATGCAGTGTTCGGTTCACAAACTAATATGAGAGCAGGCACTTCAAAAACGCCGTCTTCGATGTCCCAGTTCACCATCGAGTCTTCCTAGCCATCGACAAAGCCACCATTAAATCATATCTGGAGCCAGGCCCTTCCAAAGCCAAATTTGTCCTTGCCGTTGATGCAAAGTTTGACGGTACAGATGCAAGTCCGGAATCACTCGGGTACAAAGGGACCATGCGCATACTAGGCAGTCTCCTATGGGATGAACTAGGTGCAATGCTAACTACACAGGGAGCATCCATCCAAGACTTGTGGCCTTTCGTTCTGAGTGACTCAGAGAGGGTTTATAGGGGTCCTAAGTTGGATATGGTGTTGAAATTCCCGACTTATGAGGAGACTGTGGCTTGGGAGCTTGCCAGTGCTATAGTGCCTCTGATGATTGATAAGGCAAGGGATGCGTGGAATAGTCAAAATGACTCATGATAAGATGGACCTTGACCTGCTCATGCGCATAAATCCATGCAAGCAAGGCCATTAGACCTAGCAGAGCTTTATGGTTGAGCTTTGGCTGCCCTGTTGATGAAGTAAAGTCGGCTATCTAATACTGCCAAGCTACAGTTGATCACTAATTCAAAAAGAAAAGACTTGAGATCAATGGGGGATTATATAATAGTCTAGATACCAATGCCGCTAAATGCCAAATCTATAATGCTCTATACAAGAAAGACAAACAAACTCTATGCAGAAGCCCCGATACATTTAAGCTTTTGGCTTGATAGACTGGGGGTTTCGGAACAAGTTCTTCGGGTCGTACTTGGCCTTGACCGACTCCAGCTTTGCAACATTGCTTCCCCAGTACATCTCGGTGGCCCGATCGCCCTTGATCTGCGAATCGGGGTAGTTGACGTACATGCCCCAGGTGCCTTCCTTCAAGGAGTTGGAAATGCTCTGTCTCAAGCCCTTGATGAGACCGAAGCCGTCAGAAGGGTACTGTGCGGTCTGTGCAACACTGTCGTAGAACTGGAAGAGAAGTAGTGTGTCGCGGTGCACGTAGGCGGTATCGCTGGGCTTGGGCTTGGAGACGGCGGAGTATTTGCCACCTGTGATGTCCATCTGTAGCCACCATGAGTGGCTGCTGCTTTGGCCAGTTGTGGAGACGTAGTTGACGAAGGACTTGAATTGGTCGAGGGTCAATTCGGGCGCTGCGAGACTGCTGGCGTAGAAGTTGTCGTGCTGAAATGGGTTAGCTATGTATCTCGTTGAGTTTCGAGTTAGGTGACTTACTGCATCGTATGAAGCACTTGTGGGGTTAACGTCAACACCCGCACCAGCGAAGTGGGTAACGAGCTCGATCCAGTTCACAGTCGTGGCAGTGACCTGGGCATTAAGCTTCTGGAGCAAAGGCTGCAACTCCTTCCTCAGAGCCGCCTCATCACCGATGTAAGCACCGTCAACGCTATAACCGTTCTTGGAAACTGCCATCTGCATAGTGATTTCCGCGGGCATGGTCTTTCCAAACTCTTGGAAGTCGTACATTCCTTGAGGTGCCGAGTTCTTGTCAAAGTTGAGGCCGATGTCGAAGTATGTAATCGTCTCAGGCGCGGCGAAGGTCTTGAATTCCATCTCGACGACGACGCCGAAGGATGCACCGGCGCCGCGGACGGCCCAGAATAGATCGGAGTTTTCGGTCTTGGAGCAGTGGACGACTTTGCCGGTGGGGAGGACGACGGTTGCGCCGGTCATGAGATCGAGGGTGAGGCCGTATTTGCGGGCGACCATGCCGTAGCCGCCGTGCAGAGCGTGACCACCAATACCAACTCTGCAAACTGTTAGTGACAATCATCAATTCTTCCAATTGTTGCACTTACCCAGGGCATGTTCCATGAGAAAGAGCTCTCTTGCCCTGATTCCAAAGCTCAGTCGCAACATGTCCAAGTCTAGCACCAGGCTGAATCTTTGCCGTGCCATCCTTAGCCAGCTTGACACTATACAATCTATCCAACTCAATCATGAGATGGCCATCTTCGCCACCGAAGCCAAGAGAGGTATAGCTGTGTCCACCACTCTTGGCATTAACAGCAACGCCGTGCTTAGCGCCACATTCAACAGCTGCGGAGACTTGGGCGACTGTTGTAGGGACTGCGATGGCAGCTGGTTCGAATTGAAGACGAAGGTTGTAAGCTGTGCCGTCTTGTTTCCATGTTTGAGAGCCTTGGGTGTCGATGGGGACCTTGGCTTGTGTGAGACAGCTGTTGACGGCTTCGCGCTTTGTCGGGACTGCGGAAGATTGGGCGACGAGGCCTACTAGCAGACAGGTAAAAGTGTTGATATGCATGTTTGATGTAGAAGAAAGAATGAATGAGAGAATGTTGATGGAATGAAAATGGAAAGGAGATCAAGGCAGTTGCAGTTATTTAATCTAAAGCCATGTTGCCGTAATTATCTCTTGGCTCAACTCCACAGATCGGCACGTTACGAGATCTGAGCCCTTGAATTGTGGGATAATACGAGCTACTGCTACTGCTGTTACCTGGACCAACGTTGCGGCTCTAGCGTCTTCGCCTTGACCGAGCGAATGCGACAGACTGTCTTTCCAGAATGGTAATTCAATCAACGCTATTCAAACTCAATTGATCAGAAAGGAAACAGAATGCAACGTTAAGACACAGCTAAAAAAGAGACTAAGGCTGGTAGCGTTGCAAATTCTCCTCGTGATGACAAGCCTCCATGTGCCGGAGTACCGATATTAGCTTTGGGCTATAATTAGCTGGGCTTTACTGTGATGTCATTTAGTGGAATTGTTTTATGGGGTTAGTGAGGCTGTAGCTGAGGAATGGTGGCTTCATCAACTGTAGCTTAGACGATTTGATTGGATGGTGTTCGATGACTCGCTAAAGTTCAGGGTATCCTTGAGGAAAACAGTGGTTTCCCATGTTCTGTGTTTGTCTGTACGGTTTCTTTTCTGGTCTCCAGATGTTAGCCTAAGCAGTGATTTACTCCAGTGAAACACGAGTTCTCGATCACCAGGATGCGAAATATCCTTGTCAATAGTGTTGCCAATTTTAATGCCCGAGAGCCTCGGGTGCATGAATTCAATTTCAACGCTTCGATGGTGGCTTCATAAAATAAATCACTGCACAACCATCACTGGGAAGTAGGCGGGCTAGGTGGGTAACAGAAGAAATGTCCTCTAAGACTTAGGCTACAGAAATAAAATAGCGTAAATGATAGTCTAAAGTGGCATAAGGTGACCAAGTTATTTCGTCTCTTATGCTTACAACGGTCAATTCTTCTGACACCCTGCGGGCGGGGACTAGCACCGATGTCCGCAAAGGAGGAGGCGGGGAGCACTTGAAATTTCCAGTGACACCGGTGCTCATCTGTAGTCATCCCCGCCTCCTTCCAAGATTGCTTCTTTCCGTTTTCACTCCGTCCTCTCACCACCAGCAACAACCACCAGAAGCTGGAAAGAGTCTGATAACAACCTGTTTTGCAATTCGCCAAAATTATTCGGCGACAAATGCTCTTCTTCACTCCGCCTTGTCCCCAACATAAACGATATCAACCCGCGGCATTTGGGTAGAAAGACCCAGACCATCACTTGGTAAATCCCCCTCAGTGTTCCAAGGTACTTAAATCCAACTCCTCCTCCCGCCTTCGAATGAGCAGTTTCGCGTCAGGATTCGTCATATACGCCATTCCAAAAGTCATAGGCTCAGGTCTGTTCCCGTCCACAAGCTTCCAATCATACTTGAGCAGCAAATGGCAAAGCGCAATCTTAACTTCATTGGAAGCAAAGAACCGTCCTGGACATGTGTGCGCACCATGACCGAACCCAAGGTGACCTGGACTTGTGTTTACAAGATATGACATCTGTTCCTTGCCTGGATTTTTGGCAAGGAAACGGTATGGATCGAATGTTTTGGCGTTGGCGTAGTTTTCTTCGCTCCACATGTGTGTAGCTGTTACGACGATCTTTGTACCCTTTTTGACAGTTGTTCCATTGGAGAGCGAGACGTCTTCCAAAGCTCGTCTCCTCCAGCCTATTACAAACGCGTTAGTATCTACATAATTGTGAGATGCTGATGCGCTTACCTATGAGAATTGGCTTCATTCGCTGTGTCTCTTTCAAACAGCTATCCATAATCTTGAGATCAGCCAGCGCGCTCTTCTTCAGCCCTTGAACCAACAGCACGCGAACTATCTCCTCCCGCAGAATATCGAACATTTCGAAAAATGTAGCGATATTAATCATCGTCTGAGAAAGTAAATCAGTAGTCGTATGAATAGCAGCCAGCGTCAGCGCAATCTGGCAATCAACAGGCGGAAGCGCCGAACCACCCTGGTCAAACCACTCAATCGCGTCATCAAAAGGAGATTCCTTGCCTCGAGCAAGTGCCTCAGCTTTAACCCGCTGGCGACGCTCAATATGAGGATTAAGTTCGTTTCGGGCAGCGATCAATGCTCGTCGGACTTCGCGACATTGAGGGAGGACCCAGTGAATGTAAGGACGTAGCCACCTGGGAATGATGCAGAGAATCATCATGGCTTCAAATGTCTTTCTGGTGTAGTAGGCGCAGGCGTTATTCCAGCCTTCGTCTCGACAGAGCTCTTCGCCCATGAAGACTCTTGAGGACATGCGGGAAACAATTATTGAGATGTGCTCGTTAAGATTGAGAGTGTGCCACTCTTGGGATAGATGTTAGAAAGTGTCGGTATGGTGTATGAATCACTTACCGGTCGAGTCTCCAATAACGTTTCGCATGACCATAGCAGCCTCTTCTGATGAAGGACTTGTGATCTTGGCTGCAATCCATCTTGTCAGTGACCTGGTGGGATGTTGATTCGATCAAATACCAACCTAACGCCTTTGTCAAATGCCTTGAAATGATCTTTGGCATGAGCTCATCGTGCTGAAGAGCGGTAAACCCAGGGATGTACGCATGGTTATTCTAAAAAGGTGTTGAATAATGTACAGCCATTCCCATGAATGGTTCTGCCTCCAACTTACATCGCTAGCAGCCGCTCCAAAGTCGAATCGTTTATCATTTTTGATCTCATCAATCATTTGCGGCGGCAAAATCGTCAACTCTCTCCACTCGCAAAACAGTCTATAAGGTTTTCCAACAAACTGCCTAGCCCCGGCAGCGAGTGCTTCAAGACTCTAACTATTTTCCATATATCGGCGTAGGCGGGGGATATTGCTAAATTCGAAGGTCTTTCGTGGGTTAAGCAGATCTTGTGGCTGGCTCAATTGGAACCGGGAGACGAGAATGGCTAGAAAAGTGACGATAGCGTAGGGGATACAACAGTCGAGGGCTCTGGACATTAGTCCGGCCCCTAAGTGGTCTGTTATCTGGTTGCGAGAATCCATTGTGCATAAATCTCTGTACAAGTCGTGTAGCAGTCAAGCCACTGTTTGAGTCTGGTTATTATCAATTGAAAGGAACTCGGACAGGAAGATATACCATCGCTCAATTACCTGATAACATCAGAAGACAAACGAAACCCTCCGAACGCACATCATCTCTTACATCTTACGTACCTGAACAACCACCCCAAAAAGGTAGAGATAAGCCGCCCAAGGATTGTGATCCATGTACGGGTAACTCTAGATCCCGCACGCCAAGGTACATCAAGGGTTAATTGCTTCGATCATTTCCTGATTAGAGCAGTAAGCTTTGTCAATACCAAGTTTTGCACTGGCGAGCCCACTAAATATGCCAATAGTTATTATAATCAGGTTCGGAAGGATTTCTGGAATGTAAGACGGCACTTGTTAGTCGGATTGTCGATATTACGTGTTTGAAGAGTGTGACGTAAGAGATGAACGTAAGTTCAGTTACTGCGTTGGGATGATATGATATGATGTGTATTTCCATGGTTAGGTATTTTCCAACAATCAGAGATATCGGTTTAGCTCACGGCTTTCAATATCTGATGGCTTCTTGAGTTATGGAGCCCAATCAAAGCACTTATTCTGAGCGCATAGAGATCAAAAGCATTTTGCGGGTTCGAGGACACAGGCATTGTATCATGATCGAAAACACTGACGTCAAAGCACATTCGAACAAGACATTGTTATTAATGTCTACCGAGTGTTCATCTTTCTGTGATATTCTCGAGTTAGGTATCTTGACGCCGACCTTTGATTGCTGAGAGAACAGCTACGCCTGTGATATGGAAAGCTAGACTCCACCAAAACGAAGAAACCGCATCCATCCTTCACCAACCGATTGCTGTCCAATATTGTGCTCGATGGCATCCATCATACTGCAGTACCTAGTACGCCAACGAAAACCAGAGCAGCAAGGACTGATACCATCACATGAGAGGCCGAGGATTCCTCGACTTTCTTAGGCGTATCGTCGTCCTTTTTGTCCTTGTCACCGCTGTCGCCCGCAGAAGCAGTCCCTGTAATCTTAGCTCTGAGAGTACTACACGCGTCCGGTCCGACAGGGACAAGATCGGTGATGTATGGCTCATCACTACAAGATTCCCATAGGATCCGGTATTCGGAGACATGTTGAGCCTGCCAGCTTGTCCATTCCGAAGCCCACTCCGAAAACTCCTCGGCCGACGATCCGGTGATGGCAGGAAGTTGGCATGGATCAGCGGTGTTGTAGAGACTTCCGAGGGCGAATGATACACCTAGTTCTGACATGTCCATGGGTGGCGCTGGTGCGCCCGTGATGGGGAGGGAGTCTTTGAGGGACCAGCATGCCGGTACCGTTAGGGATGGGCGGGTCAAGCTCGTAGTAGTCGGAGGGGAGGTTGGGGTGGGAGTTTGCGCCACTACATGCGACGCACTGAAGACCAAGAGAGCAGTAAATTTCAAGATAGTCATGGTTGTGTTGGTACCAGGAGGCTCGGAGTTGGTTTGAGAGAAATGTCAAAGAATGTATTGACAACGTCGTGAGAGCTAGCAATTTATATGATGGACTATAAGCAATGAGTGGAGGCCTCTGACCAATGCCTCCCAATTGAAGGATTTTGTGATTTGATGGAATTTACAATATCCCTTGGCCTTCAACTGAGGCGCAGCATTATCGTAAGTTCTATCCGTATCTTACCTTGTATACTGGTTGGATCTACAGTTGCTTACCGCACTAGGATCTAATAGGTAGGTGTATAGGATTCTGATGCGGCTGTGATATATCCTAACAGGTTTAAACATAGGTCTGTCTTTTTAACTGCCATTAAAATGAATTCAGTAGGAGGCTCTCATGTACCATAGGTGCCAGCACATGATCTAGGATCGGTGTTCTAAATTTTGCCGATTTCGTGATAGAATGGGTGTCATCCCACAAAGTTTAAAGATGGTTCGCAGTCACGCTCCTCTATTTGTAAATTCCATTGGATGAGTGAATAAAAGGCGATTGTGAATTGCATGAATTGGTCATCATAACTCAGAATAAGCCAGCGAGTAACAGTACATAGCCCTGAAATAATCCTGCCAATCTCCCCTTACACCTCCACCATACAATCCTCACATATATTCAATCAGGTCAGCCGTAGCCTACTTAGTCTGAACATAGATGGAAGAAGAACCACTGCTCTGGTAACCCTCAGTGGCCAGGATCTGGTAGTAGTGGTTACCAAGGCGCATGCCAGCTTGAGCCCAAGCGTTGAAGTGGGCCTGCATGTTAACGGAGCCGCTGGAGCGCTTGTTGCGGCGGATGGACCAGTACTGGTTGAAGGTCTGGGTGCCGTCGATGGAAGGCTGGTTGTAACGGGTGGACATGTAGATATCGTAGGTGTCACCATCAGTGTAGACGGTTCCCTTCTTCTGAGCACTGCTTCCGGGGTTGTAAGAGCCGTAGTTCTCGACGACCTGAGTATCTTGTCAGTAAATCATTCAGCTTTTGACGTTTGATGTAACCTACGTAGTACTCGACGAGAGGGCTACGAGTCCAACCGTAGACGGCAAGGTAACCGTTGCCCTGAGGGCTGAAAGAACCGCCGTAGTTGATGGTTCTGCGTAGCGTCAGTGGGACAATCGAACTTGTTATCCAAAAGAAACTTACCGGCCAGTACCAGGGTTCCATCCCTTGCCACCGACAAAGTTACCGGTGTTGCGCCAGTCGACCTGGTAGTGGCTGCCCTCACCCATGCGGTACTGGGCGTAACCACCACCATCAGACCACCAAGAGTAGAAGTAGCCATTGTGGTAGCCTTCACTGTTGCCGGTGACCTGGCGAGCCTCAAGAACAGACGTGGCGTTGCCGTCGTCACGCTCGTCGAGGAAGTCAAAGGGGCGAGCAAGAGCCCCAGTGAGAGCCGAGGCGGCAACGAGAAGGGATTTGAAAGAGACCATGGTGATGGGAGTGTGGTTCTTGATGTCCGAGAAGCAAGCTGTTGATTGTTCGAAGAGGGCTGACCTGGAGAAGAAAAGTATCCTCAGTTGGCGAGCGATCGTGTCTTATATATACTCGTGGGAGGTGAGTTTTGCATTAAAACCAAGATATTGCCAAGCATGCTAGTGGTTAATTCCGAACAAGTTCCCATCTCCTGGTCTTCGGAGACTAACTCCTTTCCAGGCTAATACAAACAAAAGCAAATTTAGACTCATCTTGGATGTTTCTGCCCCTCCTTCCCCACCATCTACACATCCTCGTGGCAACACTTTATCCCATGGGGAGCCAAGACGGCAAAGCCTTCTCATGATCGGTCATGAGGGGATCAAGACTTACCCAGACCAGCAATTCTGTGATGCGATTGGCCAGGCCGAAAGGGAAGTGACATGCATAGATCACAGACTAATCTTTGCCCTGCAGAGTTGGAGTAACCACACCTTTTTTACATTTTGGCTAAATCAAATATCTTGGTTCCTTTCATCCGTTTGTAGAGGATGTCACTTGGCGTACAGCTTGTTTGCTACAAAAGGTAGGAGGGAGGTGGATTGGTATGGCGAGTGGTGCAACTCACTTGTCAATATTACTACCATGCGGCATAAAGCCGTAGACAGGTCATTTCCACTGCCAAGGCAAGAAAAAGAAAGGTGGGACGACCGACAGCAAAGCGATAAGCTGTACCCCATCTACCCCATGCATATTTTCTAGTGTTCATCTTATCCCGATGGCCACTACCGAGGGATCCCTTGTATTTAGGGTATATTTCCCGAGCCGTTAAGAACATTCGTCACAGGGGTCTCAGAATTTGGCAGAACGCAGCATTGAAAACATGAGTTTGCTTTTTGCTGACGAGTAATCTCACTACTTCTGATGCTTACGCCGTTAAGTTCGTCTATTATGTCGATCAGCAGATTAAGCTCGACAAGTGGTATCGAACAATGTAACAAAGCATAGATAGACGGGCGATTTGAAGATTCCTGGGACTTTACCGATCCGAATGGGTTTGATCCGGCCGGTTGCCGATATGTCTAGCCCGATTAAGGAAGATGGAACATGATGCCCCGGATTACAACATGAGGATCCTTGCAACTTGAATTCTGGCTAAATTGCAGCATGGCCAAGACTCTTATTTAGCCTCGGGCAGTTTTATCCTTATTGAGCTTGTACAACGATTAATTCGACGACATCTGGAGAAATCGTCAACAACCACAAACATGTGGTTGTCAAGGAGGGATTGCCATGAACAAAAACTTCCTGAGATTTCCGAAGGGCAGTTTAGCATAAGCTCGGTTTGAGGTTCCTGGTTAAAATCAAGTACGTGAATGAGGGGCCAGACCAAGGAGTGGTTGTGTAATGAGTTGTTGAAGTTGTACAAGGATAGACCTTGTCGGTGCCAATATCTTGCTATCTTGATATCATGTACTTGAACATCATCCACAATATGTAAAGCCCATCCTCGAAGTAGGTAGTGTTGTGGAGAGTTCTTCTTTTGTACAATGACAGACAATTACCAAGGTTTCCGTGTACCAACTATTCACCGTGACAGATGTCTTCCAGCCGCATGTTCGGCGAGGGTGGTTCGATTCACATCGAAAGGTGTGTAACACATTCGGGGCCCATCGACCTGGTCTGGATCTTTGTCTATAAGTCCGATTTAACCGAGTCATGAACTTCATTATCGAGGATGGGTGGCTGTAGGTGATGCAACAAGTCAGGTCTTGCCTGTCCAAACTGCGAGGGATCAATGAGAGACCACGATCGGGTAAGTTGACAGTTACTTTAACTTTCCAGAGTCTCGTTACGGTGGGTTTGAGTCGCCTTCGTAACTTGAACTTGTGGTGGTCAGTGAGACGAATAAGACGGTGTGCAAGGCACAAAGGTCTGCTCAGACCCAGCTCGGAAGTCTCGTTCTTGACCTCTTTACATCACTTTCCCTATCCAAAGTGTTCGAGTTACTGGAAGAACGGACCGTTGTATGTAAAGCAGCGTGCCGACTGCTTCTAGCCCGAAGGTATCGAGACTCAGGATCAAGCAGTAGAAGCGAAATGAATGTTGTTGGGTATCAATCTAGAAGTCCCATCAACACCACATTTGACGCCCATCTGCATTGGCATTACCGATCCATTGCCACCGGCAAAGTGCACCCTGACGCACCAACGGATAGATCCTAGATGGTTCTGGCCTTTGAACATTGAGACTTGGAGCTGACAGGGTCGGCCAAGCTGGCGGGACTTTGTCTGCAGGGATTGGTGTCGGACTTTCCGTATAGAGATGCAGTATCAACATTGGGATCAGACATTGTATTGTCCTTAGCTACGAACCTTTCGCAGGGGATTTTGACATGATATCTCAGTCGATGAACAATCATGGGCGCTCTTCTTTTGGTAGTCCCAGCCGAATCACAAGAACTTGATGGTCTGAGTAGCTCTACTTTACTAAAGTCTCTACAAGACCCATGAACCAGGAGTGGGCCCGATGACAGGTAAAAGTCAGGGGCATAAAAATACCGCGATTTTGCAATTCCCATTCCTCGGCGACATAACGGTCTTTACCCGAGAATGGCCTAGACACTCTCACCTGAAGCAAGAACTTGGTTGACCAACCAGGCATCTGTCATATGTGGATCTGACCTATTCAGGGTTTAGCGAATGTGTATAACTCTAGGGTAGCTTTTCTGTCTTTAGTTTGTCAATGGCATCGTGCTGAGAATTGATCCGCCGATATAAATCTTGTTGGCTTTGCTGATCAAGTGTGTAGCGAAATTGCTGCATGTGTTTTTGAATCATCTCGAACATGCGGAATCGGTGCGTGAACATGATTTGGTCCCCTCATGTTATTTTGTTAAACATAAAGACTTTACCTAGTGTTGTTTCAGAGTACCCCAGCTCTCCAAGATTGATATTCATCAATGGCACCATCGCTCCGTAGTCACGGCGTAGACTTGAGCAAACAACCACGTCAGCTGAATTTCATGCCGTATTCCCATCAAGTATTTGCCCGTGGAAGTTCCCAAGACTGTCGTAGCTAGATGACTAAGGTGAGGTAAGGAAGAAGATTGGCAAGTGGGTCCTCCCGATCTTGATCAACAGTGAAGTCAGTGAGTGCTATGACGTATTCCATTCCATATCGCGACGCGACAGAAACTCAGTCGCATCTAGAATTTCCATGACACAATAATAGGCAACTAAAGATTCAGTTTCCAATGGCCGATTTTGCAGCCCGAAGACGCGAGAACATTGAGAATAATGCACTTCTTCTCAAGGACATCAAACCTATAATACCAAAGACTGAAAATCCGCTGCCAAAAGCCAAGAGCAGTAACAAAAACAATAAACGAAAAGCAGAAACACCGCGCGCCCCTACGCGACAGTCAAGGCGCATAGCAGAGGCTGTATCAAAACCGGTATATGATGACGACAATGACGATCAAGTCAGTGTTTCCTCGTCGCGAAGAGGTGCTCCCCGTGTGAAGAAAGCTTCAAAACCTCAACAAGCCCTTTCGGCATCGGATTCAGAAACTGAGTCGAGCAAAGAGCCTTCCAAGGACGTCGAGGCTATAATAGCCGGGTGGACAGCCTGGGAGCCCGAGGGTGACGATCCTGTTCGTGACGCCAACGGAACAATTCGCTTTGAGTCACACCCCGATTTTCGACCGAACAAATCACCCGAAGAGATCATACGTGAAGGAAGCTTTGGCGGGTCATACTGGAGACCTTTGCGCTCAAAGCGCTTGGGTATCACGGTACAAGACGACTGGAAAGAGCTTCCAGCCTCATGGACAGCCGGCCTAGATGTGGACACATATCTCACCAACACCACGTACGATCCGGAGATTAATAAATACGGCGTCCAATGTGGACAGAGTATCGAAGAATGGGAGGCAGCTGGGTGGATAGCCCATGAGTACGATGTTCGTGGTTGGTTCCAGTGGTACTGTCGCTTTTGGATGGGTCGTCGCTGTGCTGATGACGAGCGTCAGATAAGTCGCTGGAAGAAATGTGTTGGAGAAACTGGACGCTGGAGGCGAATATTACTCAAGAAATACGTGGCTCTTGGCATACGGAGTGTGTTTGCTGATGATGGGGAGGACGAAGACGCGCCAGATGTCAGTCCTGTGGTGCACCAGACATGTCACCATTGGGCATATGAGGTTCGGCAGGATGCGTTAGATCGATTCTGGACGGATGGAAAATAGTTATAGCCTGGATTTGACTCTATTTAGGATTTGGCGGTGACAGATTTGAAGATGCACGCAGTGCGTGCCTGGACTCGACTCAGTGAATCAAATTCTATAAAAATACCCTCACGTATCCAAACCAAGCTTCTTCAGTTCGCGTCAGCAACGAGAAGGAGCTACATATGTCCTGTAGAAGGTGTTAGGTCACGGTGAAAGCACTGGCATAGTGAGGATACTCGGAGGTGATTTACTGACGGTCGAAGAATTTGTATGTCTACCACGGTAGCTCCGGTTATACATGAAGCTGATCCGCACCATTGGGCCAGCGTCGTGGAGTAAAACTAACAACGACTCCTCAGCTTTGAACGTGGATCAGAGACTCATAACATGCGGTTGTCATATAATCACTATATCTTCGCGCCTATATAAGCCCTACGTGCCCCGCGTCGACTAACTACTACTCGAACAAGATACTTAACAACCTAGACAATTCATTGACGCAATAAAATCTACTATCCAACTTTTATATCAAAGAACAAAATGCCTCGACCTATCTCGCCAGACTCTGACGATGACTGAGTATAGCATGTCGATGGATGGCAGGGGCTATGAGGAAAGATGACGGTGAAAGTGGACGGATATAGCTATGTTATAGACAAGAAACCTTCATAGATTACGAGGTCTTCAAATATACTTATCACAAAACTTGAAGTAATTGTGATATTTGCTAGGAGTGCGCTACTTAGTTTCACTTGTTTAATTACAGTTTCTGTCGTGATAACAATTCCGTAAAAGAGATCATGAAATGCATAATTGACAAACAAAACACTTTCCAATCCGAACACCAACTTTCTTTGTCTCTCATAGACCGCCTGATGATCTTGTAATATTTCGATGCAACTGCATATATGTATATTGCGAGGTGTGATGACAAGCTCTGCCCATTTTCCCTTTCCTACGAGTTAGTAGTTTCCTTCCTTAACATAGATGGGCACAGCAGCTACAACACTAGTTAGGGTTTCCCCAAGGAGGAAGTCCTGCAGAGTATCCAGATAAAACAACACAACTACGATGGCAGAATGCGAACCTGAAAGCTATCTAAGGTCCGGTCTAAACGCATGGTGAGTTTCAAGGCCCTCTCCACGATTGACACATTCGCGACAATTGATGCTCGACCGGACTTCCATTGAGAGCTATTAACTACATGAGCGGAGACATCCGAAGACAGAGGCAGTAGTCACCACAAGCTCAGTATGTATCGTGGTCATATGAATAAGAATGCCACCTGCATTGTGACGTTCGTTGAGGCAGCCGTATGTCCGCCGCGACCCCAGAGGCATGAAGTGGCGTCCCGTATGCGTCAACTAATAGGCAGACTAGTTATTTGACGACCGTACGAAGAGAAGAGTCAACATGAATTAACATGTAGTCAATCAGAACCCATAGAATTGCTTTTCATCTGGAAAGTGCCGGAAGTTCGGCAGTAGCCCCTGGGTTTATTGGCTGCTGAATTACGACATGTTGATATGTCCGTTTTGCGCCGCGCTTCTGGGCTTGAAATACGAGGAAATACATTGGCTCGGCCTTACAAGAGTGGCTAGGCAACATCGTTGTATCGGCTGATCTCGAAACCTCAAAAAGCCTTGCATGTATTGTGGCTGTCATTTTAGGCCGGAAAAGCGCCGTTCATCTTTCCTTATACGAGCTCGCACATGGCTGATCGTCTTCTTCGTGCACATTTAACTTTCGTATTATCTTGAGGGGTAGGTACTACAGATATGCAGAAAGAAACAATACAGCGACAATCACAGACTGTGGATCGTGTATATTGGGTCTCCAAGCTGTAAACATTAATATGAGTCCAGGCTGAGAACATAAATACGAGTGCTTTCGGCCATTTACCAACCTGGTCCCCTGCTTGACTAAATCCACTTCACTCTCAACTTCTTAGATAAAACAGATAACCTTGACTATATAGTAAACAACAACAAACATGTTCAAGTTCCTCCCCGCACTCCTCTTTGCATTTGATAAGTTCCCAACATGCTTGCTGTGGGTATGGTCAACTAACCATTTCTCTTTCAGTTGGTAGTCTCTTTGCCCACGGCCACGGTGATCCGGGCTATGAGAGCCATGACAAGAGCCAATGTGTAGAGTGGTGTGATGAACACTTTCGACATCCTAGCAGATCGTGTATATTTCCGGCAACCAAAGGCAAAGGCCCTTGCTATGACTGCGGCCCCCTGAGTACTAACCCTGCCAAGAAGCTTTGCTATGATGGGTGTAAGGACACATCATCTCACAATGCCAACTGTGGCAAGTGTGGTATTTCTGTAAGACTCTCCCAAACCAAAAGCTTTCGCATGGTGTTGCATTAGTGACTGCGTACACTGGCTCACGGAACCGTGCATAGTGCCCTTCAGAAACTACCTGCGTTGAAGGAATTTGCATCTGCAGTAATTCCAAGCAGCCCCAATGCAAAAGCACTTGCCCAGACTACCTTTCGGATCCGGCCAACTGTGGAGAATGTGGCAAAGCTGTAAGTTTTTCCGCCCCGTGATTCTTCATGTTAGGAGCCCTGGACGATGCTGACCAACTCATTTAGTGTAAGAAGGACATTGAGAAATGTCAAGCTGGAAGCTGTGTTCACATCTGCTCGGCAGATGAGACTCGATGTGGCTCCTCGTGTGTTAATACAAACACAGACCCCAACAACTGCGGACAATGCGGTAACGTTGTAGGTTTCTCCGCTTTGCCTTGCTGTACCCTACTTTATGTAAGAGGCTCGGATGATACTAACTACTGGCTTAGTGTAACGCGGATACCGAGAAATGTCAAGCTGGAAGCTGTGTTCTTAACTGCCAAGACGGCGAGACTCAATGCGGTTCCTCATGTGTGAATACAGACACAGACCCCAATAACTGCGGTGGATGTGGCAATGTAGTAAGTCTTATCCCGCCTGATCCAGTCTTTTGTCTTCACAACTAACCGTATGTCATGCAGTGTTCATCAGGCCAATGCGAGAACGGCGCGTGTGTATCACCTGGATGCGCAGGTCAGACATGTGACACATTCACAGCCTGTGGTCCTGGCGGCACGTGCGTGTGCGCTTCTATATCGGACGGACGAGGCTTTTGCGTCAACGGGGACCAGCCCTGCGTCGGTCTAGCTGACTGCACTACCTCCGACGATTGTTCTAGTGGTTTTGTTTGCGCTACAGGCTCATGCTGTAACAGAAATGTTTGTATTCAGGCCGACGCCTGTACCAACAGCGCAAGCCAGGCCAATTTTCAGAAGGCTTCGGGTGATACTGTTGGACGTCGTGCCGGTGGTAAATAGTTCAAGAAGACGATCTCTTGTTCATGGGTCTTGACTGTGTATATACATCTGATAGAGATACAGAAGCATACTCAGATTGGATCAGAGATCTAATACACTATTGCTGCGGACTTGGCTCGCCACGCGGAAATAGCCAGGGTCTCTCCCGGCACCTATGATTATTAATTCCAGGCTATACGTGTATTCGGCTTTCGAAAGTTGAACTGCCTTCCAGGTTTTCCCGTGTTGCTGCACCGAACTGTTATCTACAAGGATTACGAAATCCCTAAAGGCCGTCGGCTAGTTATGCCCGGGAGCCAAGAGATGCTGAACCTGTAATGCCGCTGTCGTGCTTGGCAGCATCTACCCTATAACATCATCTATGACGTATTGAGAACGGATTGTAGACAGTTATGATTCAAATTTGATAAATTATTCTCTTCGATCTGACTTTTCTTTCTTTCTTTCCTTTCAACTATTCTGCTTTTTCTTTCTCATTGTATTGCACGACTCATGCAGACATGTTGAGAAGCTGCTAAACCTGTTGTTGACATTCGCGGACGATAGACTCCTCAGAATTATGGAACAGCCTCGCTAGATCTTCATGATTTGCCACCTGGTCCTTGTTCGCGTCAGTGCTTTCGATAGAAGCGGCGGATATTATCAGGAGGTAGCCCATTGCCCATAATTATGGCACCATCCTGCTCCAAGACCAGACGAACTCCGCTCACGCACGTGTTCGTCTCTTGTTCCTGACGATTAAACTAAACCTGATTTTCTTCAAGAGTCGGACAAATTACCAATGCTCTGCGAATAGTGACCGGCATTATCATAGAGGCCTTCCTAAAGAAAGGGGCGTCAGGGGTAACGATCCCTGTCGTAGATCATTGATGCGACACCCCACGAGCGGGCATTGCATCTTTTCAGTTGGTGGATGCAACGCTATGCGGCTCATTAACCTTGTTTCGCCCCCAAAGCCGTAGCGCAGAAACTTGAGCCAAGCCACGATGGTCTCGGAAGTACGGAGAAAGGCTATACATAGCCACTCTTCTCCGATACTATTCCATTCCCAGTTACGATCCCTTATGCGAGGTGGTTGATGTGACTTTGACGATGGAGATGGACGGTTGAAGATTGCACCGAATGGCAACATGTTGTTGAGATGTTGGTGCATAGCCAAGAAGGGGTTGTTGGAACTATGCTTGGCCGCAGCTGTTATTGGTTCTGGAAGGTGTTATTTCTGGACTTTTGTGCGACTCAGGTTGATACAGTTGCATCGCATATGGCTGCACTCAGGGCATTGGCAGCCTCGGTACGGACACTGCCGACGTCGAACCTGCGTTAAGGACATGGATGTTTCGGTTCAGAGTGGGAGACGGTCGGCATATCCAACAGATAAATACCCAGGACATGTCTATCACTTTCTCAACTCATCAGTCGATCTCTGACCAGTCATTCCTTCCTTAGTCCTTCTTTGACGACTTGACTATAATCACTTTACAGGGAAACCACTCCTTTAGTTCCCTTGTTTGTTGTTTAATTGGATCTTAATCGCTTAATTCACCATGAGACAATCCTTCCTCACAGGCCTTTTGGCCGCTCCTCTTTCTGCGTACGCCGTCGCTCTGACTGGCTACGAGTACATCGTTGTCGGCTCTGGTGCCGGTGGTGGTCCTCTGGCCGCTCGCCTGGCTATGGCTGGCCACAAGACCCTTCTCATCGAGGCCGGTGATGACTACGCCAGCACCAACTACACCGTCCCTGCCTACTCTGCCAACGCTTCCGAGGATCCCGAGATCTCTTGGAACTTCTTCGTCAAGCACTACGCCGACGATGAGCGACAGGCTCGTGACTTCAAGACCACCTACGACACTCCCAACGGAGAGTACACTGGTCTTAACCCTCCCGCTGATGCCAAGCTCAAGGGTACTCTGTACCCTCGCACCCAGGCTCTTGGTGGCTGCACTGCTCACAATGCTTTGATCGCTGTCTATCCCCACCAGTCTGACTTTGAGTACATTGCCGAGCTCACTGGCGATGACTCCTGGTCTGCCAAGAACATGCGAAAGTACTTCGTTGAGGCCGAGGATAACAACCACCGCCCTGCTGGTGAGGATGGTCACGGTTACGACGGCTGGTTGAGCACTGAGACTGCCCCTCTCAGCATCCCCCTCAACGATCAACAGCTTCTCAGCATCCTCAGCGGAGGTGCTGCTGCCCTCTCCGAGGTCACTGGCGAGGAGATCACCATGGATGGTCTCATCGCCGACGATGCCAACGCCAACACTCTCGCCCGTGACCAGAAGCCCGGCTTCTACCAGATCCCTCTCTCCACCAAGTCTGCCAGCCGTGTTGGACCCCGTGAGTTCATTCTCTCTGTCCGCGATGCCAAGTTCGACAACGGAACCAAGCGATACCCTCTCGATGTCCGCACCAACAGCTACGTTACCAAGGTTCTCTTCGACGAGTCCGAGAAGACTCCCCGTGCCACTGGTGTTGAGTTCCTCGACGGCAAGCACCTCTACTCTGCCAGCCCTCTCTCCACTGGCGCTGCTGGCAAGGCTGGTAACGCTACTGCTTCTCGTGAGGTCATCGTCGCTGGCGGTGTCTACAACACTCCCCAGATCCTCAAGCTCAGTGGTGTCGGACCTGCTGATGAGCTGAAGAAGTTTGACATCCCCGTCGTTGTCGACCTCCCCGGTGTCGGTACCAACCTCCAGGACCACTACGAGATCAGCGTCCAGGGTAACCCTGCTGAGAACTTCACCTCTTTCGACGGCTGCACCTTCAGCCTCTTCACTGACGAGGATCCTTGCCTCGACCGCTGGAGGGCCCCTGTTGACGGTGACCACGGTATCTACTCTTCTTCCGGTCTCGCTGCCACCATGTTCTACAAGTCCTCCACTGCCGAGAAGAACAACTTTGACATCTTCGCTTTCGGTGGTCCCGTCAACTTCCGTGGTTACTTCCCTCAATACGCTGTCAACGCCACCATCGAGCACGACTGGTTCTCATGGGCGATCCTCAAGGCTCACCCCCGCAACACTGCTGGCAAGGTCGTCCTCCGTTCTGCTGACCCTCTCGACATGCCCGAGATCACCTTCAACTACTTCGACACTGGCAACGGTGACGCCGACAAGGATCTCCAGGCCATGTACGAGGCCATTGAGCTCGCTCGCAAGGCTTTTGCCAGCCAGGCTGTCAACATCACCGAGGTCCTCCCCGGTGACCACATCAAGACCCAGAAGGATGTTGAGACCTACATCAAGGACAACACCTGGGGCCACCACGCCTCTTCCACTTGCCCCATCGGTGCCGATGACGACAAGATGGCTGTCCTTGACTCCAAGTTCCGTGTTCGCGGTGTTGCTGGTCTGCGTGTCGTTGACGCTTCCGTCTACCCTCGCATTCCCGGTACTTTCACTGCTGTGTCTACCTTCATGGTGGCTGAGAAGGCTGCCGATGTTATGTTGGCCGAGTTGGAGGAGTAAGATGTTTTCAATGCGTATGATAGATGTGATAAGGATAGCCTCATAGTATAATGTCATGATCCAATTCTGATACCCAAAAAGAGTTCTTTTATATGATGCCCATCTAATCGTTGGTAAGAGCGCTTTAGACCTAAGTCAGCAGCTTCTGTACTTAGCATAAGGCTTATGAGACTGCAATCGTTGCATCGGAATCACCTTGTCCATCGGAGCACACGACTAATCGGAGCTTTGATGAATAGTTTGACCGAGTCTTTCAAGAAGTGATCTTATTTGACTAAGTCTATTCTAATCCGTGTATATCCAAGCCTAGGCGAATCCCAAGTTGAGAGTATAGTTCAATGGTGTAACACCAGTGATGTAGACATGACTTCCCGCCAATGTCAGGTTGCCTCCATGCCAACTGTACTGCTCACCAGCATCATTCTGAATAACTCCCATTCCATTTCCAGGGCCGAAAGTAATCTTATCATCCCCCATAGTATACTCTCCCATTCCTTCAGCAAGGCGATAGATAGTAGTGTTATCGCTATCCACGAATTCCTCAACACCCTTGAACTTGCCACCCTTTCGGAAGGTAATCTCAAAGGTGAGTTCGACGTCATCTTCTCCGGTGACTTGGAAGTTGAGATCGTAGCCAGCCTTGGTGGGAGTGATCTCCACTTCTGTCTTGAGACGACGCATGCTGGCGGGTCGGTTTTCGAAATCGGCCATCGCGTAGAAACGGCCGTCGACGGATCGAGAAAGTTTGTATGTGCCGTTTTCATCACGGCGCTCGGATGGCATGGGGAGGTAATAAGGAACCTCGATCTCGCTACCAAGCTGGATGCTACCGCTGTCGGAAACGTTGACGCCGTTGGATCGGAAGTGGCCCATGCTGAAGAAGTTTGCGCTCATACGAACGGCCTCGAGAATGGCCTTGCCGTTCCAAGCCTTGAACATGGTTGGGTTTGTCGACAGACCAGAGCCCATACGGTTATAGAACTCGGCCTTCTTTCCATCCAAGTACCAGTCTGAACCACCGAAAGCAGAGACGGTCAAGTTTCCGCGACGCGCACGTACAAGACCAGCAGACTTGTAGTGCTTCTCAAAGTCCACGAATGGGTTCTCTGGCTCAGGTAGCTGTGCTGCGAGTTCAGGCCGCTCCATGAGGTTAGCCAAGAAATCACCCAGCTGCTCACCGATGAGCTTTTCAATCAGACGAGCCATAGCGGCAAAACGGCCATTGTTGTCGAGGAGAGCGAGTTCACGGAATTGAGGGTAGAAGTTGCCGATGTTGATTGAAGGAGCCTGTTGTTGGTCCTGACGACGGCTCTGAACAACTTCCATCTCTCCGTTTGGCTCCGCATGCTCAATTGACAGCTCAAGGTTCATGCGAACATAGTCAATAAGCTCGGTGTAGTTGAGCTCATGAGCAACAGTCAACAAAGAAGGATTGGACACAGCAGAGTAATAATTGGGGCTTCGCTCAGAGTAGATACCATCAGCATCGATATCAATACCCTCAGCAAGCCACTCATCAATTCTCTCCACAAGAGTCTCATTCCCGGTGATTTGAGAAATTCGCGCCAAGGCACTGCAGATCTTCCATCTGTGGTTGGGCGTGTGGACGCCGCCCTTGGAAAGTCCTGAGCCCGCTTTGACAAGGATGCCACGGATCAAATCCGCGAAAGGCTGCGATGCTTCATGGTCGTCTTTTTCGAGGATGCGCACCATGATACCGAAGTCCTCGATCAAAAAGCCCGTGTCAGGTGGGGAGTGACGGTTGCCGACGGTATATGTACCGTCGTCGTGCTGAACCTTGTGCAGGACGTCCAGCATTTCCTCGATGTGCGGAACGAGAGTTTCATTGTGAAAGTATGTTGAGTCCTCCCATAAGAAGGGCACGACTAATTGACGGACGGCGCGTGTGAGAGATCTTGGTGAGCCGGTCAACGAAGTTTTCTTGTTGTCGAGGACGGCTTGGACTTGTGCATCAGCAGATTTGGTGAGAAGTTTGAGACTCGTCTCATCGCGAGGAGCATCAGAGGCAGAGGCAGTGGCGGTGGCAGCGAGGAACGCCACACCCAAAGCCTTGACAGCAACAGTGAGGCGAAGAAGATGCATTTTGAGAGCCCTGCAGAATGGTAAGGTAGGATCAGCCTCAAGGTTTAAATAAATGCATCATAAATTGCCAAGGCCTCGGTTCGGCGCATCGCACACCGACAACCTCGTCTACGGTAAACATCGCCAACTTTACCGGTAGTTCAACCCCCAAATTGATTGTCCCCCATAATTTCCCCGCGGGGTAGAGTTGTAATCACCTTCTTTATCCAGCTTAGAGTCTGTGGGGCGACTGTCATTTCAACCTCGCCGATTAAGAAGCTTAATATTAAGAAAACAGGCTTGGATTAAGCTGACCAGGTTCCCCGCTAACAAATGAACTTCAGCATCTTCTCTTCGGTCTTCTCGCCGAAAACAGCATTAGACAACAAGACATCTCTACTCCTCTCTAGCCTTGTCGTTCTTCTTCTTCTTCCCAAATGTCTCCTCCACGATCCTATTCTGCCTTATAATCTCATCCCTCGCCCCATCCCACGTACTTCTCTTGCCCGTATCAAAATACCGAAACATATGAGCCGTCTCAACACCATTATTCATCATATTATACATCTTCCGATCTTTCCACCAAAACTTCCAACCAGCTGATCCCCAACCTAGATTCTCCATTCCTGTGCCAGCCTTTTCATGCATCCACGGTTGAAACTCGTATTGCTTTACCATGCTGAGATCTATACTTGGGTCTCGTGCCCAGTTCGCTGCTAGCCATTCATGATGATCGTCCACCCATTCTTCCATTTCGCTGTAAGAGGGGAGAGAGCTCGTGCCCCGCCAGATGTTGGAGATGGCCATGTTCATTACGTCGCTGAATGAAAAGCCGTTGTTTTTTCCGTAGGCGGAGTAACAGAGCATTACGCAGCTATCTGCATATTTCGGTGGGAAGACGTTCATGTAGAGTCGATGGATAGCCGGGCCTTGGTAGTCGGGCGACTTTGGAATAGTCTTCTCGACCAAGGGTGCCAGCGAAAAGTCAGCTTGATAGCCTGTAGTAAAGATAATGCTATCGACGTCGTCAAGTATCGTGCCATCCTCAAATTCGACCGACTTTCCCCCCGTGAACCTTTTGATGCCATGCACACTTGTCACGCTGCCTTCTTTCAGAAGAGGTATAATATGCTCAATCAGTCCAGGTAAGCTTAGAGTCAAGTCCTTGATTTTATCAAGACGCCACGCTGGATCAAGTTTCATCCCCGCAAAGTGAGATGTCAATAGCTTAGCGATTGTGTTTGCGAGGAATCTGTAGGCGTTTGGGAAGTTTCGCGCGATCCATTGAGATATCATACGCCGTCTCCATGATGCTAATAGGTCTGTTGGTCGTCCTTTTCTAAAACGCTTGACGATAATCTGTCCTCTTCGGTGAGAGATGTAGACCTTTTCAGCTACAGCGGCGACTTGAGGTGCGATCTCGTCTGTTGTTGTGGATAATCCAAGAAGCACAACCGTTTTATTTTTGTACGCGTCGGGACTGATGATTCGTTAGCATATTTGCCAATTGACCTGTTGAGGGACATGCAAACCTTCGGTATTGTTGCGAGTGTATTATTTCCCCTTCGTAATCCTTCTGTCCAGGAAACACAGGCATCCTCTTCGTGGTCTGATAGCCATGACAAAACGCAACCTTATCGAATTGGCGTCTATCAATCTTTCCACTTTCCACATCTTCAACTTCAACCTCCCAGCCGTTGTCCTCCTTGTTCCTATTTACCATTTTGACACTTGTATCGAATTTGATATGCTTCAAAAGGCCAAAGTGCTCGGCATAACCTTGCATGAATTCTTGGAAATCGAATGTGCCCAAATGAACCGGATACTCTGTTTTAAATAAGTAAAGCGACTTGGACGTTTGGATGGACTTACTATCTGGTATGGGATAGTCCGTAAAGCCGCATGTGTATTTGCTGATATTCGCCGTTGTCGTCGCTAAAGCAGTGGTCCAGCCATGCTTTGCGTCGTAAGCCCATAACCCGCCAACCTGGCTGCGCCTTTCAAACAAAGTAGCATTGAAACCGTCCTGCAGCAGCTGTTTGAGCATCGTGATACCGGTCGGGCCTTGAGAAATAGTTGTTAGTATCGTAGCAAGGGTTTGAAAGGTGAAGCCTCAACACACCGGCACCAATGACGGCGACACTGACGCGACTCATCATGATCATAGATATTGCTTCACACGCACTATTGTAAGTTTTGGAAATGGAAAGGCTCGCCTATTAATACATCATGAGACCGGCTTTTTCTAATCGCCGATACTGGGGTACGTGATCTGCATCCCTAGCTATGATTGGCGTACCGACTAAACGGCTTGTTCCGGATTGGCTATGCTGCACGCGTCATTCTAAAATCTTACGTGAGGTAGATCCTTCCAAGGCGATAACATGGCATAGCCTTGTTTGAATAGCCGACGGGCCCATCGGAGATAATACACTATACCAATCTGAACTAGCCAGTAGCACTGGCAATAGTCCGAGAATGGTGTGTGAAGCTGACTGTTTCAGCGCGTGTTTGATGAAAGCACAAATCAGCGTAGAGTCCAAGCCAGATCAGATGTATCACAATACTATCAGATGCCGAGTAACATCACTCTTAGCTACTAGTAGGCAAGATAACGGTATGACTAGCTTTGTCGCTCCAACAAGAAACGTGCGTCCGATGCTTCCGGGAAAGGTAACTCATATCAGACTAATACTTACTTTACAATCCAGTAGTTTACCCGCTTCGAGTCCGACGGATCAGCTTAGAACTAATTCGATCGCCTCACGGAACTCCGCTTCCCAAGCCGCTCTGTCCACGCGTCCGATGCCTTGTCGATAAGCAACACCATCCTTCCACTCAATCAGCAAAACATTGTAGAACTTGTAGTCTTCTCTCTCCTGCACTTTCAACTTCTCATACTCATCAAGGCGAGACCATCCGCCAGCATTTGAATCAATATGTCCTCTAGAAATCGCAACTAGCTCGCATTTGAACTTTCTACAGAGAAGGAGCCATAGGATAGATCTTGTTTGGGCGCGGAGACAGCCTACCCATGTTCCTTCACTGGTGTAGAGGTCGACGACGGCGTCTCCCTCAAGCCTGTGTATAGATTGGCCATTTGTTGCCGGCTTGCTATAGAAGAAAGCCCGCTCAGTTTGGGTTTGTATCAGAAAAGAGGGTTCCTTTTCAGCTCCGGTCAAGTTCTCGTCAGTTGCCAGTGGAATTGGATATTTGAATCTTCGTTGCAGATCAATCGGATGGTAGAATAGATCTCCCTCTCTTTGCCAACCGGGAGGAAGCTCTAGTGTCGGGTCGGTACTGCAGGCTTTGGATCTTTCGAGATCGTTCGTGATGGGTCTATCGCCTGACTCATCTTTTACGTACCATGTACATATGGACTCAGTCACTAGTCCGTCTAAAATGCCTTCTGGAGGACGTTTTCGGTTCCATCTCGAATTCCACTCTTGTTGATAAGCGACGTGGAGAGGCGAATAGATGACCGCCCGACCCTGCTCAGACGTATGATTTGCCATATACTCGAAGCCGCTCGCCCAGGGTGAAAGGTCCACATCAATATGCAAATCAAGACAGATCATCCACGACCAACTTGGAACAGGCTTCCCGTTCAACAACGAAGCCTTAGATATGCTTCCAGACGATCTCCACAGAAGAGCAACGTCGAATGCAATCTCTGGTAGACCGAACAAGAATCCATGGGGGAAAGACTGAGATAAAGCTGTTGTGATACCAGCAAAGGCCGGAAGGATATCACTTGAAAAGGTGAGTTGTCTGCGGCTGTAGCTGGTTGCCAACTGATGAAACTCCTGTAGGTCCGGCCATGGAGAGTAGCGAAAACCCCGTGCATTTGGACTAAATGTTCCAAGACAACTTGTCTGATCGCGATCAGCGAGTTGCATACGCTCGTGCCATATTGCGCAATGACATTCCCAAGTAACCTCATTTTTATGGAAGAAGAGGGACCGCTGTGAAAACACCAGTTCTTGCAATGTCCATCCTCTTTTGGTCCAAGGCGACCATGCGACGAGCCCGTAGTGATCCATATTAGCTCGCTCTGGCCAAACATTGTGGTGCATGGAAGGTGAAACATCTCTAATACCTCTCAGCCCCTCTTCAGCGCTATAGGCAGCTGTAGCCACCAGTGTGAAATATGCGTTGCCATATATGAAAGCCATCTGATTGATCTGTTCTTGCTTCGTGTCCAAATCGTCCTGCACGATACAGAGGCGATCAACCCATATGTACGTCTCGCCGATGCGTCGGACTAGCTCTATGGCATGCTGGATCGTGGCGGGGACTTGATCCCACATTGCCTCAAGTGCTTTCTCTTCTTGGAATGACTCAAGATTTTCCATCAAAAGTTGTAGATCATGGCCTGTCGACCTGCCCCAGACGTAGCTCAGAGCAACATATCGATAGTCAGGCTTAAGAGGTACTATGCGCTTCTCCGAGACGTTGATAAGCCAGCGTGGCAATCCTTGAGTTTCACCTGGTAGACGTGCTCTTTGACAATGGTCTCTGTGCCTTTCGTTGCAGTTTGTGATCCAAGATCTGATGATGTCAAGGTTGATCCATCTTGGTAATGGCGGTGGTGGCGAATGGTATTTACGCGCCCTACTCTTTCCACGCGCGTCACGCTGCATGATCCAACCTTCCCCCAGTCCCGGTTGAAAGGGTCGTGGAGCAGGCATAGCAAATTCCCTTTTACCTCGTGTACTAGTAAGATTTGGGAGCTTCCTTGACACTTCGTGGTATCCTGCTGGATGGGTCGTCTTGTTTAGTGACCAAGGTAGTTGGGTTGAAACGATGAGATAAAAGTAAGCACAGCCACAATTTTGTGACGCCTTCTTTAGCTGCAAGCACGCTTAGCCAGTTTGATCAACCCATACTTTGCCTTATATGTTTGCTTCTTTTGATTGCCAAAATTAAAAGAAGTCTTTGGCTGAGAAACAAAAATCCAGTTCATTTGCAATAGAGTGTGCAAAATGGAATGGCGTTTAGTTCGAACGACGACTTCAGAGTTTCGAGAGGCAAGAATGTTGCGCCCATGCTACCCAATTGCCAGATCAGTAACACGAGCACAGACTTTGTGTAATTGCTGTAATATCCAGAGAAGCTTATATACCGTTAACCCACCAAACGCCAAAATGGTTTACCAACAAATAGCGAACACCGATGTGAGCAAAGAAGACTATGTTTGGTTAGGATAGACTGGGAGTATGCAGTATTTACTTGGATTGTTAAAACTAAATTATATACACAAATGATAAAAGCATGCCTATGTCCTCTCAAATCTCCTTACTTGAACATCCCTACAATTGCGCTTCACGTACTTAGCAAGAAGCTCCGGATCCAGAGGGAATGCCCTGGCACTTGTCAGACTTCTTGCCACCAGTGACCTTGTTGTTAGTCCAGGTCCAGTTCTTGGCATTAGCGCAAAGGATCAAGACGTTTGTACCGCTCGACTTGACCGATCCAGTGACCTTGTTGATGGTGACATCGGTGATAGGAACGCCAGTGGTAGGGATACCAGTGGGAGATCCGTTCTCATAATCCTGCTCGATGACAATACCGTACTTGGCGATGTTGGACAGAGTGATGGAATCGTACTTGATGTCAGAAACAGAACCGGTGGCTCCAGAAACAGTCTTGATACGAACACCGTTGTCGGAGTTGGAGATGGATGAGTTGAGAATGCGAACGGTCTTGACAACATTGTTGGAACGTCCACCAACTGAACCGATGGACAGGCCATGACCACCGCTGCAGTTACCGCCAGTGAAGGTGATGTTCGTGCCGGAGTTGATAGCGAGACAATCATCCTGGTTCTTGACGACAGCGCCAGAGATGTAGACGCCAGTGGAAGAGCCAACATCGAAAGCATCAGTGTTGTGGCCACCCTGGGTATCGCCCAGGGAGTTATCCATGTGGACGTCATAAACACCAAGGTTGGTGACGCCATTGATGCTGAAGGCCTGGACAGGGGTGTTGATGACGTTCAACTTCTTGATGTTGGAGTCCTTGAGGGAGTGGGCGCTGAAGAACTTGGGCTTGGTCTTGCCACCGTTGCTGCCCTTGGTGTCCCACCAACGCTGACCTTCACAGTCAATGGAGTGGCCGGAGGCACCCTCGATGAGGAGGTTGTTTCCGGTAAAAGCAATCAAGGGGCCTTCCCACAAAGCATAGCCAAAGGTAGTCTTTCCTTGGAAGATGACCTATGATGTGTTAGTTGAAGGTTGGGTTTGGGGAACAGGTCAACTTACATGAGTACCGTCCTTGAGCTTAGTCAGGTCAAGAGTGGTTCCAGCGGGAACGGCAATGTTGTTCAAGATGATGGTTGAGCAGCTGCCCTTGTTCTTGATGGCAGAAGCAGCATCGGTAAAGGTGCAGCTTTGTCGAGGCTCAATAGCAGGATGGGCAAGAGCGGAAGCGACAAGGCCGCTGAGAAGAACGATAGAAGAGAACATGGTGAGAAGTTGGCTTAGGAGTATATACAGTTGTAATGAATGAAGGATTGAATTGACTGATATTATACAGAGGCGGATATAACCTAGGATTTCCAAGTTCTTATAGTAATTCATGAAATAGAGATACTCAACATCACCCCCAATGTCTAGATGCCGTTCAGCCGTAATGAAGGCCCGTGTCAAAGTCCCAAACATCTAAGACCACTGGCCTTGCCCCCACAGCTATGCCCATTTCCCGGGGTTAAGATGAAAACGCTAACCCCGATCTACGTAGTCTCTTATTTTATTGGTGGAGGATAATTTTCCTCGGTACCTGTCAAGTTTCAAGACTGGGCTGGACACTGCAAATACCGGAAGCACGGCATTCTGATGATACTCTGCGTCGCGTGAGATAGATTCTAGAAGCTCTGAATGGTTACGATGCGATGATTGCCTATTCGGATATAGATCGATGTCTGGTGTCGTCCCTTATACGCGGATAGCTTGATTAACATCGCAAAGTTGCACCGAGTTAGTTATCGTGGAAAGCTTAATTTCGAGATGATACTGCAATTATAGGGGCTCTGCATGGAAGAGGTTGTATATTGTAACATGCGAAGAGACCGAAGAGACGCGCGTTCGACTCCTGTGGCTGGCAAACCAGTGGTGAGCTGTTCTCCATGACCGCTCAAAATGTATAGACCAAGGTGGCTTGGACATGCACGTCTCATCAACTGTTGGTTTCGTCATGTTTCAAATGGTTGCTGAGAATTGAAACTTAGATGTCTACCCTACAGAATTTTGCATTGTCCCAATACTGGAAAATAATGTAACAGAGAAACCAGAAGTGAATGGAGAAAGATATCTATTTGTCCCTTCTCATTTTCCGCTTATTGAATCAGGATAAATCTCTATTGCGCAGTGGAAGAATGGGGGGGAAATCTCAAATTTCTCTTTCGCCGATGCGGCTTTGGAAGTTCGAGGCAAGCACGAGGGCCATTTTTGGGCACGTGACCCACTCGTTGTCAGACAGAGCACAGCGCGACGTGTCAGAAGCCGAATGCTTTTCTCGCAACGCGGCTTTCAAACATTCGAGGCAAGCACGATCCCCCTTCTTAGTCACGTGAACCAGACTTTACCGAAACAGACACGTAACGCGACGTTGAACAAAGCTGTGACGCCTGAGTGAGAGTCATGTCATCATAACACAGCCACAGTAGAGCGTGACTTCACAATACATTATTATTCTCTGGTCGGCCGCTGACCTTGACAGTATCATCATGTCTTAGAAACAGCTGAAAATGAGATGAAACATGCCACAGCCTGAAATGTGGAACGGCTGAAGCTTGGCATGAGGCTAGTACAAACTCATCTCGATCATCATCCAAGCTTGAAACAGGATGAAGTGGCTGTGTTGATATCGTCAAATCCTTCCACCGCGGTAACCGGATCATGCATGAATCGTATCAAACGACTCCGATCCTTCTAGATCCTGATGGATGTTTTGCTCTTATGCTTATTTCCCAAGTGGAGTCTTGTCTCAGCTGACGCCGGGTATATTTTATACTGCAATGAGGATGTCAGTGAATAAGCAATTGGATTCAACTGTTAGAATTGAATCCAGGAGCTGCCCGCGTGGTCCAGAAAGATGATCAACTCAAAGCGCTGGTGCTAAAAGCAAACAACGTTGGGAACTCCTTTCCATGCCAAGGAACTAGAAGCCAGGGCGCTTACGACACCCGCAAGCGCGTATTGGCCATGGGACCTGACTAGACATTTTCCGACCCAAGATCGACAGAAATGTTCCAATCGGGCTCCCAGTAAACCCTTTTCGAAGACATTCCTCTCCGATTTTAATGACTAGCACATCGCTTGGCGGTTAGGTTCACCATCGTGATAGGATGTCGCAGGATTAAACTAGGCCAGGGGTTCTGTTCAGAATCTTCACAGGGATGCCGATCCGTTTGGCAACTTAAAACTTGGGAGGGAGTCTTGGCAGAATCCTCCCAGTTGGCAGTGAGGGCTGTGTTAGGGTCCCTTATATATAAGAATACCCAGGTTCTCAATAATGTTTCGATCCATTCAAGCATATCTTCATTCTCTTTCTTCGTTCATTCATTGCAAGAGTACTTTTGACAAGTAACTCACTTTACATTCCTTCAACAAACATACACTTCTTGAACATACTTCAACTTCAGACTCACCAATCATGTCTCGATACCTCATGCTCGGCACTGCCATTCTGGCCTCCAACGTCGCCGCCCACGGCTACCTGAACACCTTCACCCTCGACGGCACCGACTACCAGGGTTTCAGCCGCTGGAACCCTTCTCCCGATCCCAACGCTATCGGATGGAGTTTCTCTACTGAAGACGAAGGTCCCGAGATGGACCTCTCCAGCCCCAACTTTGTCTGCCGCAGCGACGCCAAAGCTTCCAAGAACTATGGCAAGATCGCTGCTGGTGGATCTGCATCCTTCTTCTGGACATCTGATGACAAGGAGATCAACCCCAACGGCTGGGCCGAGTCCCACCGTGGTCCTGTCATCACCTACATCGCGCCTTGCAACGGCGACTGCGCCTCTGTAGATAAGACGCAGCTCAAGTGGACCAAGATTGCTGAGGAGGGGCTTGTTTCTGGACCTGCTAACACTGAGGGTGTCTGGGCCACCGATAAGCTTCGAGAGAACGGCGGTGTCAACTCTGCAACAATTCCCTCTTCCATTGCCCCTGGCAAGTACGTTATTCGTAACGAACTAATCGCCCTCCACCGCGCTCACCTCTCCGAGCCTGAGTTCTATATGCAGTGCGGTAACGTCGAGGTTACTGGCTCTGGTGATGATGACCTGTCGGGCTCTGGTGTTGTTGCTTCGCAGCTATACAGCACTTCTGATGAGCAGTTGTTTGGATTCTCTGTGTACGATAACCAGGGCGACAGCTGGCAGATTCCTGGTCCTGCCATGTACGGAAGTGGTCAAGCTAAGCGATCAAAGGTCGCCATCAAGTTCCGTGGTTAAATTGCCTTGAAGTGGTATCTTGTTAAAGTGTTCAAAAGTGTGTTGGACTCATAGAACGCCTGGCGCGGAGCAACCTGTATTATTATCCAGAATATATAGACCATGACTGTCAGAATATGAACGTATCTACGATCATTATAGCATTGATGGAAATCAGCCAGTTGTGCCAACGGTTTGCTCAAAAATGACCCGCCATCGTGGACCGCTGCAGAATTCTGGATCATCTTCACGTTGAATACGAAACGATAATGGGTTGCCCATGTCCTCTCCTAACACATCACCCGGAAATGTCATTTGTTCCTGGGCGCTGTCCAGCAGATATGCGACAACTGACTTCTGGTGACGTAAATGGTCGTCTGAAGAAAGATAAAGGTCCTTCCACAAAGCATGAATTCTTTCGTTGTCCATGTCAAGAACCGCCCCTCTCATCACCCAATCACTCCTTTCAAGTTGCCAGAAGCAAATGAATAGTGAGTTTGTGTCAAGCACGACTGCGCCCCAGTTTTGGTACGATCCGCGAGGGCTGAAGAAAACATTATCTTCCATGTCCCAGAGCTTCCTCGGTGTTTCCGTATTGCTAACCATCCTAATGCCAGGAGGAAGTTCGATCTTGACCGTTGCAAATCGAGTGAAAGAGACGATGTCGAGGTTTCCTTTTTGGGACAGCGACGCTTTCGCATCTAGTTGAGGTAATGTTGTGAGAAGAGTGACGTTGTGGAATACGTTATCATCAGCAGACACAGACTGAAGACGAGACGAGGTCGATTTCCCCTTCTTGCCGTCTGAATTGCTTTTCTTAGGGACTCGCACCCTCACAAACGCATTTGGTCCCACCTTGCGCATAGGTATAGTTAAAAATCTGCCATCCTTTCCAGGAGTCCTGTAATCCAGCCCCAGACCGTAGCGATGTTTTTCACTTGAATACTTGAGTATGAACAACCGAGCCTTGAGTTTAAGGCCTTTGTTGGAGATACTGATCTCCCCTTCGTCTAGGAGCGAGTCTGCGGTGGAGTACATGCTATGGCACAAGGCGAAATAGCCCACGGACTCTGCTAGAAAACCCCAGTACCCTACCTCCGAATTGTCAGGCGGTGTCCAAGCAAGAAGACTCAAGTCATACGTTGTTTTTATGATCTCCTCCTGTAGGCGACGAAACGCTGCTTTTCCTTCTCCATATAGCATGGGCATGTGAATGTTACATATACCCAGCAGACAGTACGCCATGTCCTCCACACGGGTGGTTTTGCGATATGCCGCCCACGAGAGTCGCTTTGCAATACAGGCAGAAGAAATCGGAACATCGTGGAGCAAGATACCCTTATCGATGTTTGATATCCGAGACAGATCGTTTACAAGGCTCTTCTTAGTGCCGATGCAGTCCCACCAGTGATTGAAGAACATCATAGTGGCTGGGGCAATCAGCTCTTGCAACGTCCATCCACGAGTGAACCAACGACAACCCGAGAGACGATCATTCTTTTTATCGGCTAGGTATACATAGCATATCTTGGCCTTCTGGTACCATAAGAACATAGAATTGATGGCTTCCGTGAGCTCGGCGCTACTGGACTTGTCAATACAACACGTGTCGACCCAAGCGTATTCGATGCCGTCTGCGAGCGCCAACTGGCATGTTTTCATAATCTTATCATAACCTGATTTCAGCTTGGCACCCTTGGTGTTGCATTCTTGGAGTGTGATCTCCTCGTTGTTCTCCCATGTGTGAGAAAGAATGGCGTATTGTGGAAGTTCGCCATAGAACTCTTCAAAGGAGATACGCTGTGTCTCGACAAGTACTCCAGCTTTAATGAGCCTCATCTTAAATAGATAAAATATTTAACGACCATAAACAGCCTGAGAAGTGTAGGTGTGCGGGGAAAAGGTAGAGAGTAAGCGATTCTGTGATGTGAGATATTTCCTGGTGTCTTCGACTGCGCCACACTTTTATTGGATCAGACTGTGGCGGTGCTTTGACGTGCATGTAAGGACGTCCCTCCCGTGATGTGCTCTCAAGGATATTAACGCTTACCATTGCCAATGGCATGATAAGGGAATAATGGAGTCGTAGGATAGACTTCGATGTCTTCGGCCCGGGAAGAACCTACCTGTCACTTTGAGTGCATAATCAGAATCCCGCCCAATCATTGGGATTGTTGTAGTTAAGGTTTTCCTCAATTAAGTGACTCACTTTGAGTATCATGACTACTCCAATGCTTACACAGAAACTTCTTTCAACTGAATTCAGAATAAGCCGTTGCACGAGATATAAAATGCCTTGCCTGACCCTTCCTGTATGTTTGTTTTCTCCCATCCAACCACGCCGACACCAGCATCAATACCACACACCAAGATGTCTCAGTCCAACGGATCCTCGTCAAAGGCGACATTGGATACGGCCAATGAAGAAATCTTGATCGATCGCGTCAAGAAGATGTCTCTGCCTAGTGATCCCCCATCGAAGCCAGCGACACATGTAGCCAACCAAGAAACCTTGATCATCTTTGATCTTGACAACACTCTTTCTGATCATGACTATTCTTTAAGGTATGTCCTCTATCTCTAATTACTTATTTAGCTTCGCTAACAAAGCTGTACCTAAGTTGTGCGATCTCCGCCGTCCAGCAAAAGCTCCCTGCATTCAAGGGCATACCGATTCAAAAGATTATTGACAACTACAACAAGTCTCTGGATGAGGTTTACAATAAGTGGCTGAGAAAGGAAATCAACCATCATGAAATAATGTCGAGAAGCTCAAGCTCCTCTACAAATCCCTTGGGATGCCGGAACCAACCAAGGATGATGTGGAGTCTTTCAAAGACATATACAGGCCGACATATAGATCTTGTCGAAGGGCAACTTCTGGAAGTATTGAAACTCTTGTCAAACTGCGAGATCTCGGATATCGTATCGGAATTATTACGAATGGACCGACCGAGCGCCAGATCGACAAGGCCAAAGACATAGGGGTTTACGATTTAGTTGAACGAATCATCGCCTCTGAAGAAGTGGGAGTCCCAAAGCCAAGTAAAGAAATCTTCCGATTTGCTGCCCGTCACTTCGGGATATCTCCCGAAAACACTTACATGATCGGTGACAGTGTAAGCTGCGATATCCGAGGGGCTATTGATTCAGACTTGAAACAAGCTGTATTGTATTCACCTTCGTCTGAAAAGTCCTTCAAAGAGATCAGTGGGCGAGACATACCTGTCATCAATCACATGAGCAAGCTGCTTGGCCTCTTGGGTCATGACTGACTTATTTGGTCGAAAGCGCGGAGTCGACTAATCTAGGATTTTGAGACAGCAAATCCGCAAAGTCGAACTCAAGAACTGGACATTTCTGGTTGTGGAAAGTTTCAGTTGCTTTACGCTATTATAGAATAGCATCCCGGTAAGTTTGTCTTGGGATCTTGGACTAGAAGATTAATATCTTATTACTTTATTCAGTAGAGTCATTGTGATGTGAACAAAATGTGATGTCTCGCGCTTGAATAATGCACATACTAAACCAACTGCTAAATTTAATGCAAGCTGATATCGACATGTAATTAAACCAAGTCTCTTGTCCATCTTCAGAGTTCAAAGTAGTTGTATGCTCAGGAATGATTGTGGTAATCAGGCTCAGGGACATGGGTGGGAAACAGGCCAATTAAAGAATGCCACGTCTGTCATGCTTGACTGTTGTAGGCTGCGCGGCACATGCCTATTCTATTCACAATTGCGCTTACTACACTCCAAGCAGCATTAAAATTGCGAAAGTAGACGCAAGGTCCCGTTGGATTATAAAAAGCTGGACCTCCATTAAGGTCCCTCTTCATCGAGCAATTATCAGATGCAGACCAGCTACTAGATCAGCAGGGTTTTGTTTATCAACCAAGAGAATGGTATGTGCCCCACCGACTATCAACAACATGAATGAAAGGACCAGTGACTCTATTGATGGTGGCCAAGCAAGGGTTCTTTTGCTGAAGGACCTCGATGAGAGATATCGCGGGACTGGTGAAACGAAGTATCTGGATGAGTCCATTCGAATCCGACGGGAAGCCCTTTCATCGATACAGTCCAAAGACCAAAATGATAAGGCTATACAGTCACATCTCCTCAGTAACAATCTTTGTGACAGATTTGCGGAAAGTGAAGATTTTGATGATCTTGCAGAAGCTATTGAGTTCGGGTTACAGGCACTAGAGCTGACGACGGAAGAGCAACATGCCGAAAAGGAAGTGTTTCTCAAGAGGCTCAAATTTCTTTATGAGGAAAAGTTTGAAGAGACGGACGAGCTCGCTGATTTTGATGAGGTCATTCGTTATCAAAGGCTCATAGTTGAATCGACGAGTGCCAAAGACAGTGAACTCTTTTTCAACAGATTGACTGCGCTTGCCTCACTGCTCGAGCAACGCTCGGCCATTACAAGACAGACTTCGGATATGGACGAGTGTGTTCTGATCATGGAAAGGCTTCTGAAAATGAGACCTGGGGATGAACGTGCGATGAAGAGGCTTATACATGCTCTATACAGCCGGTACATTCAAACAGCAGACTTATCAGACCTGAAAGGTTGCATTCGACTTCGTCGACAAGCAAAAGATTCATCAAACACCGATAAGAGTAGGGTCGAGTGGATAGTAACACTGGCAAGATATCTTGTCATTCTGCATGAGAGAACAGAATACGAAACCTACCTTGAAGAAGCCTTTGCTGTTGCGAATGAGGCACTCGGCATAATTAACGAGAGCCGCTGGGAGTCAAGCTGGTTGTCTTGTTTAGCACGAATGTTCGGATGTCAGTATCTCAAGACCAACGCTCTAACTGACATAGATGAGGCAATTCGATTGGAAAGACTAGCACTGAAAGCCAACCCAACAGAGGAGAGTCGGAAGGTCATCTTGACAAATTTGGGCAACCGACTAGGCGATAGGTACCTGCGAACGGAATCAGAGGACGATATCAATGAATCGATTGAATATGCCAGAGAGGTTCTTAAGCTGGACCCTGAGGGATTTTCCCGACTGTACAACGTCGCCATCAAGTTGGGCGACCGGTTCATCAGAACGAACAATCTGAAAGATGTCAACGAGTCTATCGAGCTGGAAAGAAAAGCCTTGGAGAAACTACCGCTGGATCATTCCGAGCGGATCGACTATCTGAACGTCCTAGGCAATCAACTCGCTGATCGATTTCCGCACGAAAGAGACTTGAACGATTTGAATGAAGCTATTCAGATTGCAGAACGATGTTTGGAGCTTTTGCCAGAGGACCATCCTCACAGAGCATCTCGGTTAAATAATCTAGCTGGTCGATATCTTGATCTTTACAACGTCAAAGAAAACGAATCGGACTTGAAAAAGTCTATGGTTCAATACCGGGCAGCCCTCAATCACGAGTACTCAGACACGGAAGACCGTATTGAAGCAGGTCAGGCCATCATAGCCAATTGTTCAGACATCCAAGACGTCTATAACGCTGCCAGAACTGCAGTAGTACTGGTCCCAAGTCTGGTCTCGTGGTCTCATGGAAACTCCGATCGACAGTTTGTGCTTGGAAGGGCAGTTGGCTTAGCCTCCGACGCAGCAGCCGCAGCATTGAGAGTAGGGGAGTCAGCTATGACAGCCTTGAAGTTACTCGAGCAAGGTCGTGGCATCATCGGTTCGTCGCTTCAAGATATGCGCAGCGATGTTAAAGATCTTGGAAAGCACTATCCGGACCTTGCAGAGAGATATCGCAGTTTACAAACAGAGCTGGATCGGAGCAAAACGACCAATACTATATGCAAAGATTCCGAAAGATCAGTCAATCGAAGGCACGCCGCTGCAAGGGACTTTACAGAATTAACTGCTGAAATCAGACGATTACCCGGCTACGAAACGTTCATGCTCCCGCCTAGTGACAATGAAATCTACAAAGCCTCGGAGTGTGGTCCGATTGTTGTGATCAACATTAGCAGACTTCGTTGCGATGCTCTACTTATATCTGACAGTCGAGTCCAGGCATTACCTCTATCGAGTTTGGATTTAAAGGAACTTAAGTACCAAATGTCAGTCAGAGGTTTGGCGGATCCGCAGACTCTTGAATGGCTTTGGGACACCATTGCAAGTCCAATATTGGATATCTTGGGAATTACCGAGACGCTTCCCACAGACAAACGGCCACGTCTTTGGTGGATTCCGACTGGACCTCTTGTGCAAATGCCCCTCCATGCCGCAGGCTATCATGATTTGCAGTCATCGAAAGCGGTGCTCGACCGGGTTTTATCGTCCTACAGTTCTTCCATCCGTAACATCACTCGAGGCCGTCGTGATGCTATCAAGACTTCTACATCTGATCAAGCATTGCTTATTGCGATGGAGCATACGCCGGGGCATGACTCGCTTTCTTTTGCTACAGCAGAAATAGATTCAGTCAGCGAAACCATACGTGCGATGAAGTTAAGACCTATCGTCCCGGAACGGAACAAACAAGATGTCACCCAGTATTTATCACAATGCAGAATCTTCCACTTCGCAGGCCACGGACTTGTCCATACAAAGGATCCATTACAGAGCTGTCTACTCCTTGAAGATTGGGAGACTGACTCACTCAAAGTCTCTGACCTTTTTGATATGAACGTCCAGAAAGGAGCGCCCCTCCTTGCATATCTTTCTGCATGTGGTACAGGCCAGACTAAAGACGAGACGTCCTTTGATGAAAACATCAACCTTATCGGTGCGTGCCAGATTGCTGGGTTTAGGCACGTTATTGGCACTCTGTGGGGTGTCCAGGATGATATGTCGGTCCGAATGGCAAGCATGACCTATCAAGAATTGAGTGATTCTGGCATATCGGATGAGTCGGTCTGCCGAGGGCTTCACAAGGCGACTTGTGAGCTTAGAAGAGAGTGGCTGGAGCATCGAACTACCTACCAGGATGTATCAAACTCTACAGCCACCAAACTACAGGATATAGCGATCGAGCTTCAGTTCCGCTCAACGAGAGACGCTTTGTTGATCGATAGTAGGGACCAGAATCTTGGTCTAGCTTACTGGGCACCTTATGTACACTACGGAGTATAGATACTTGTAAAAGAATATTCGATTGTGCAAACTATGAGGAGTCTAGTTCCTTCATCGATCAGGTCGATTTTGTGTCCATATTTCAAAATCGTCGATCCACCATTCAAACTCTTCAACCAGCTGAACATCTCGCAATGGGCTACTGGTACTGTGAAAGGTTTGCCCCTCGCTCCAAATATCAGGTAGTTCCAAGCCCTTTAGTGAAACATCACTGGTATTTGTGACAAATATCCTGAGTATATCTTTGTAGAGACCAGGCTGTAAATTCTCTGGAAGTTGCAGCCGGAAACGGCATTCTCGATTGCTGAAGCCTGGTGCAACACGACGCGAAGACTCACTGCCAGGGTACAGCTGGTTGATATGATGGCCCGGACCAAAAGTCAGAACCGTAAAGTAGAGTGTCTCGCTGCTCAAGTTCTGAAAGATGAGGCGAACTTTGGTAGAAGAAAAGACCTTTTGTCCCTTGGAAAGCTCTGACGATCGGTTCTCGTCCATGAGTTTGACGGTGAATGGAACATCGGTTTTAGGGGAAAGCTCGCGAAGCTCAAATATTTGTTGGTAGCGGAGTAAGTGAATGATAGCTGAGGCAGATGGTATGGTAGCTTGTTCAAACTCATTTTCCGTGGCGCATGGCAGTTCGAGCCCTGGCACTTTCTCCATGGCACCGGTGTTTTGTTGTGTCAATTTAGAGAACAGCCAGCTACAGTAAGTATCTTTTACTGTGGTTGCATGACGGTCTGCTCTGGACTGCTGCCTGTAGAGCTCGATTTTGTCATTATTGCATTTCAATTCCACTGCAGTCGCGCCGCGGTCTTCATGGGGACTTGCTGTGATAACCTCTACAGGACCGTGGATATGTTGTTTGAGTTTCCGCAAGAGCCTCTCGTTGAAGACACTTGGTAGAGATGGGTCGACAAGCACTTGGAAAGGTTGCGATGTACGCAACCTGGATCGATATATCTCATCGCCTGACTTCCAGACAGTCTGAGTATTGTCGGGTATCTTGACAAACGAAGCAGTATCGTCGACGTCTTCAACGACAAGCTTGTGAGCGCCCGACGACAGCCCAGTATATTCTGTCCCTGGGGTCACCCCATGAATCGTTCCTTCAGGAATGCGAATAGAACCTTTCTCAACTCGCACGTAAAGTGGCATCGCACAACATGGCTCTGTCGTTCCCAAGAATTGGAGCCTGTCGTGTCCGTAGACCATGGGCGTTTGTGCCATACTGTTGGCTTCAAACTTTCCCCTGACAGCTGCGCAGACAGCGCGATAGGTCTTCAACCGAGAACCAGAATGAAGATGCGATACCAATGCGGCTGTGAAAACGCCGCAGATCTTGCCATTGTCTTGACGGCACTCTTGAGCCGATTGATTGGACTTGCAGGCGGCCATCAGTGTGAAGTTGTAAGGGTTTATACCCCATGAATCAATAGGTACCGCATTTCGCTCGATAGAGGGAACGTCGTTGTCAGTGATACCCAGGGCCTGTTCTTTATCTGCTGGCAGATTTACAGGTGGCTTCCAGTCTTCGCCCACAGTCCTCTTCATTCCGTCGGTTCGCCAAGCGCCTCCCGAGTAGCAACTGTCAAGACTGACGACTACCTCCACGCCCTTTTGGTAAAGGCGTCGAAGCCAATGATTGAGAATCCATCCACGAACCGCGGGTTGGCCCTGGCAAAAGTCCATTGGTAATAAAGATGGATCTTTGGTGTGGCCATTTGGCGGATTGCGGGTTGTATCAAGTCTTGCACCGTGGCCTGAGAAGTGGAAGAAGAATAGATCTCCTTTCTGTACAGTTTGATTGACCTCTCGGAAAGCACTTTCGATGTTCTGATAAGTTGGTTGTTGATAAGATTTTGCATTTGGGGAAGAAGATGAGATCATGACTGTCGCGTCTGTGATTCCATATTTCTTGTCCAACATTGTCTTGAGATTGAGAACGTCATTTTCGCATCCACCGAGGTCATCGAGAGTCACTGCGTTGCCCTTGCTGTCCTTTCTGGCGTTGGTGTCACCCTTGAGATAATTGTTCACTCCAACAAGAAGGGCAATTTTCTTTCCGCAGGGCGTCTTGACAGGCATAATGTTTAATCGCAAAATGGTTAGATCTGGCGAGCAGTGAGATGCATATAGCTCTTCCACAACGAGGAAACACTGATCACTTGGGAAGAGGATTCAATAGCTTTATAACGTATTCACTATCACTACTGTCATCTTTCAGCCTGTTTTATCCCTTGTAAGAAAATAGGCAACCTTGAAAATACCTTGGTTACATCGCGGTGAGGTTGAAAGTCCCAAGGATCAGTTGCGAGACGTTGATTGGTTTCTTTCCTTCAAGGCTCTCAGAGTGGCTTGCAGCCATACATGGTTGCGCCGGTCAAGTGATATCCCTCCAATAGGGTGTCGAGGTAATCTCACCCCAGAGATATGACAGCACTGATATGGCTTGCTGGGCTGAAAATACCTTGCAGTCCCTGGTCGTAAGCAAGGCACCTACACCGTTCGCCCGACGGTCACTTTCGTCTTCAGGCTGGATAGCCCTCAATGAGGCTCTGTCGGTAATAAGCCATGACTTGAGGTTATTTGATTATTACATTACTTTCTGAAAGTTCGAACTTCAACCCATAGCAGATACAACAGCATATGATCTAGAGGGGTCTTTACATTATCCGCCTCTTTATACCGGAATGTAGCGAAGGGAGGCCAACGGCAAGAGTAATAAGACAGAGCTTCAGTGTTATCTTGCTCTCAACACCGTCTATGTCATATCGCCTCCTTGTCAAAAGACACGATCTTGAAGGTTTCCTTCTCATCTTCGGAGGGTCGATCAACCGTTGGTAATAACTGTGCGCCGTTCCACAGATAGATAAGAGTCAGCTAACAAATAAAAGAGTAGAAAGTGGGACATTCCAAGCTGGGATGTGGCAGAACCGTCGCCCTTGGATTGCTTTCTCACTCAGGCTCGCGGTGGCTGGTTGTTCTCATACCCTGACGCGTGCGGAGGTCCGCTAGCCTCAGAAACAATTTACTGGTTGACTGATTGCAAAAGCACCGGAGAAACCCTCCGCCGTGTCTCGCAAAGCTGCATCGGAAAGTCGCCAATCCGAGGCTGATAGCCCTGTCTGTTTGCCTGTGGCTGAATGGTGTCATGCATGTCTTGGTTGACGAGAAATGAGGTCACTTGGGGCCGAAAAAGGGATGAGGAAACAAAAGAAAAGTCAAGGACAAATGCACTTTATCACACCGAAGACAAGAATTAATTGCGCCGGTCAGAAAGAAGGATGATCTAGACTGTGAATACGTTCAACGCCGTAAGCACCATCCATCCTTGGCAGCGTCGTACAGAAGGCCTCAAATCAAGTCGAGACTGGTGACCCCAGCCTTGTAATCGGGTACTGTAATCCAGCTCGATAACCAGGTACCTTAAGGGTAGCGCCCGTTACGCAATTATTACCAGCTTTATCTCCAGATTGATCGTCGCCATCCATAGACCGTTTGACTCAGGCAAAATCACCAAGCATTCCCTTCTTATTCAGGGCCAGCAAGGGACCTGCAGATTCCCGGCGCTAGGCACTGTACATCAAACCATGGTTGAGATCATTGCCCGTTTGTATTCGATGGTCTCGGCGATGCAAGTTGCCGTTGCACAGCATTATAGGATATCGATTGAGATTGAATTATAAGTATGGCTTGCAAAGTCTGTCTGTAGAGTTCGTGTAATGGAATCTGTCACTTCTCATTCAAACATGGATTCTTCCAAGAAGCGAAAGCTGGGAGAGCTTTACCCGATCGAGAACCCCTCAAGTCCTGACAAGATGGATGTGGATGAACCTACGCAGATGATATGTCTGAAACTATTCCTGCTGGTCGTGTACGTACCCATCTGATCATTGTGACTGTTTGTGCGTGCTAATGAATCACAGAGCACAGATGAGCAAAGAGCAAGCCACACCACAGCGCATCAGCAGCGTTGACGCGGCACAGGTGCTCACCCATTTAGACTGTCTTAGCGTGGTAACACGCAAAATGATCAGCACTGTAGATAGTTTGGAGGAAACAGTTCGGCAGATTGACGGTATTATGAAAGATAGAGCGGGACAATTACCGAGTATTCTTTCGAGAGTGAGGATGGGATGCGACGAGCTTATGGAGGCTTGTCAAGAGAGGGTGAATTATTTGGATGATATGTGCTAAGAGGGAGGCTCATTCCAGGCGGTGATGGCCCTGTAGAGGTCCTGTAATTTTTAGCTGACCGATTGTCGACTTTACGATAATGGTGCAAGGCGTCGCATGATGGGGATTGTGATAAAAGCTTAAACGCAAATGCAAGGTGTATTTTTTCTTTTCTTTACTTGTTATTCCTTTAATTATTAGTCTTTAGAAGAAAGAAAGAAAATAGTATGTTAATCAAGACCATCGCTGGGGCGTTACTCTACCTTGTTGTATCCTCGTGCTGGGGCAAGTAATTTGAGGCCCGAAGCTCTGAAAAAGCCACTGTGACTTTGGTCAGGTCTGACGTTTATTTTATCTAATCGATAGCTGCCGAGCTGATAACGAGCCCAGCTCATTTGGCAAGGACATAGGGTAGGTAGCCCGAATGAAACGCAAATTCAAGATCATAAGATCACAAGTCATCCGATAACGATATGATTGTATAAAATCTCGGTTAACTTAATACCTGCCTTTTTTTCTTTTTTTTTTTTTCTTTTTTTTATCTTTGAAACTTTGTACTCTTCAGGTAAATGCTTGCTGTGGATGTCAATCTGTGATGAATTTCTCGAACAGGATATCGATCAGAGATGCCAACAAGCTCAAGCAGTTGTGCAACAAACTCATGCTAGGAACATGTTCGCTAGTTACAGTTACGATTTTCATCCAATAAGCGCGCCTCAATGGCTCAGTGGTAGAGCGTGTCACTAGTAATGACAAGGTCCACGGTTCGATCCCGTGTTGAGGCACAATACCGCATCAGAAATTTCTTTTTTTTCTTTTTCTTTTCACTTTTTTCCAATTCTAACTCTGTAAAATCATGTCGATCTTCTGTTCAACTCCAAAACTCTAATCATTTGCCCCGAATGGTCCAGCTGTTTCCATGAGCCACATATCAAGGTCGAACTCTTGAATATCAGGATCCTGAAACTGATTGTCAACCAATGTCCGTTAATCAGTTAGCTTCACGTTCCACTCAGTATATGGAGATAGTCAACACACCCAGTCAGTATTGTCAATCATATCCAAAGGATTCATACAATCTTGAAGGCTATCCTCCATGCTAACGGAAGAAATACCGTCCAAAGTCTGCCACATTTCAGAACTCCCAGGTAATGTTCTTGTGCTCAGAAACTCGTTTACACGATGGATGGTTGAGTCCAGGGCATGAGCAATTGTACGTGCTTCCGAAGTCGTCTTCTCGGCAGTAAGCCATATGCCATGAGCATTTTGGATTGCTGCCAAGTGACTTTGCATCTCCTCATTGGAGGCTGGGCTATGAAAAGAATCTGTCGCGAGTTTCATAGTGACAGTCAGATCTAGACACATGACCATAGCTCCCAGTGTAAAGTCGCTCAGTGTCAACGAAGTTATCAACCACTTCATGTCATACAGCCGTCCGCCTGGTTGAGTAACCCGGTACATTTCTGCTTGTATCTCCAATAGTCTCCCGGCCGCCTTCAAACAAGCGTTTCGGGAAGCTTCAGAGCGACTGTCTCGTCGATACATCAAATGCTGGCGGTGAAGAACGATGATGGTCTTCAGATGCAAGAGAGCCAGTGTTGTTCTTGTGATTATAACACTCATGTCCTCGGTGATAAAGTTTGTGAGCGGTCTATACTTGAAGTTGTCGGGAATATTGTCGTAAGCCTTCCGCACTTGCGCGTCGAGAACGAATGTGGCATCCAGAGAAGGCGTAGCGGGAGACCGTGTATGTTTGAAGACATTCTTGAACTCAGCCATAATTGACGCTTTGACAATAGAGTACAGAATCGTGGTGTTCTCTGAAAGTGGTCGGGATGGTGGCAGCTCTGTGATATCCGGGTGCAATTGGCTCTCGTCTAGATTCCTGGGCAGGTCCGTATCACAACAGTCCGACGGTACCATACTAGGAAGGCCTAATTGGAATGACATAAGTGCATCGAGCTGAAATATACAGACCCAAACTCTGCGTCTCATCTCGCCATCAAATGGCGATATTCCCGTGTTGGGTACTTTGCAAGAATCACGATGGTAACCCTTACATAAAGCAAGTTGAACTACCTTTCCCATGAGGAACCAAAGATTGGTATCAGAGGCCCTGGCGCGTAGCCAACAGCCAACAAGATGAAGAAGAAAGGCTTCGACGGCATGGTCCTTGGACCCGATGTAGTCACTTAGGAGAAGACACTGTTGCGTCTGTTTGGATAGAGCCCTACTAGTTGGAATCGGCACAGGCGAACTTTTCACCATGCCCGAAGCTTCAGAGACCCCAGCTGATAGACTGAGAAGGGCAAGTAAGAGGGCGACCCATGTGGCGGAAGTGGATGTTGGCGCATTCCAGAATTCCTCGTACTATTCATATAGTTAGTAATAGTCGCCGAACTGTTAGTGTATAGGAAGCATACCTCTTTTTGGAACTTGATTGGGTGCAAAATCGCTAACGGCAGGTCCATTAGTCGTGTGCAACCGAGTGTCCCCCACTCACGAGATCGACTTACGCATCATGTTATAATGCCATCTGAAGAACATCGACGTCAAAGTATCACAAACCTCTCGCGAAGGCAAAGCCGCCAGCACACTTTCCATGGACGCGCCATCAGATAATTCAAGGTCAAAGTCCAGACTTGTTTCCCTGCGTGACTGGACACCAGCCTCAGGTGGACTGTTCTCGGACATGGACTCGGGGCTTTCGCTTGGAAGCTCTTCACGGATAGCTTTGATGTCATCCAATATTGACGACCAGTGACTCGAGTCGAGATGATTCGGCAGTCCACTGGGTACTGTGTTATCGATCCTGACTTCGCTATCGTTCTTGGACACATTGGTAGGGGAAACACCGGCAGTTGAGCTGCTGCTGGTAGGTGGGATGGGACCTTTCTGTCCAGCCACGGCGACTAGCAGACTTTCCAAGTGCTTGAGGCGCTCTGCTACAGAGCTGTTCTTCCCTACCCGGGTCTCGCTTCGATCAGCGTTAGAGGCGTAAGAACATAGTTTGTTTCTCTTCATACACGCATCGCATGGTAGGCCCCTGTTGCACTTCAATCTACTCATGTCAAATCCACTTTGTTGATCAGAAAAAGGCTGGTCCCACTCACTTTCGTTGCCGACAGGGCTCGCAGGACCTAGGCGGCCGATTGCGTTTATCTACTTTTTCTTCGCTGATTAGTATCCTCATGGTGACAGATTTTGATTAGGTCCCTGATTTACCTGCTGAATTCATTTCTTCTGTTGTGAGAGTTGAACGGAGTAAGCATGTCTGATGGAAGGGAGATAAGCAAGATCCGCCGCTAAGTGAGAGGGCGGATTTAATATCCCCGCTCGTGTCTGATTGGTCCTTGGTGTAAGCGGCGTTATTAAACCCGTCTCGGAGACGGAGCCATCAACACGCGATGGATCTATAAGAGTTTCAACAGGAAGTCGCCAAGAATGTTTTTAGTATCACTATCAGAATACTTCATTACAATCAATTCTTTACAACCGTTTTCATCAGCAATCATGGTCATGTCAATCGCATCATCTGTCTATGGCATTAGCCATGTCATCTACTCCAACCTATTCGTCACCCTTCCTTACCCCGAAACCAAGCAAGACCTCTCCGACAAAGTCATGATAGTTTCTGGCTCAAACACCGGACTGGGCTATGAGTCATGCCTGCATCTCCTTCGTCTAGGCGTGGGCAAACTCATCATGGCCGTCCGCAATCTCGATGCAGGCGAAGAAGCTCGCTCCGAGTTATTGAAGTTGACCAAGCGGGAGCCCGAGTCTATCGAGGTTTGGTTCCTCGATATGGCAAATTATGAGTCGGTCAACAAGTTTGCTACAAGAGCAAACGCTCTGCCAAAACTGGACGTTGTACTTGCCAATGCTGGCCTTGCCACTTCAGACGAATTCTCCATGGCTGAAGATAACGAACGAACCATCACTGTCAACGTCATCTCAACATTCCTTCTCTTCTTCCTTCTGCTCCCCAAGCTTCGCAAGTCCAGCTCCCCTGGAAAGTTCGTCATTCCCAACTCAGCCACTCATTACTGGGCTCCCTACAAGGAGATCATCCCAGACGAAAAGGCCGAGCCTATCTTTTCGCGACTCAGCGACCCTGCCAAGTCCGATATGGCGAATCGTTACTACCTCTCCAAACTCATTGTTCTGTATCTCACACGGGAGATCGCCAGTCGACTCGATGCTTCTGAGAAGAACAAGGTGATCATCAATACGCCCAATCCTAGCTACTGCAAATCCGGGTTGATGCGCGAAAAGGCGGACCAAGTCCCTCCTGATTTCCTGGCCCGGACTGCCGAGATGGGAAGTCGCGCGCTTGTTAGTGGTGTTCTCGCTGGCCGTGAGAGCAACGGGAAGTACATGACAAATAGCCAGATTCACGAGTAAGTTACTTTCTCTGAAATCGAAAACAGATTGGAGACTAACTGGAAATAGTCCGGCTTGCCATGTCACCAACAAGATGGGTGTGAAGATCCAAAGCGCCCTGTTCAAGGAGCTGCTTGAGAAGCTAGAGACTATCGCTCCTGGCGTCACAAAAAGCCTTTGAAAGTAGAGTTGTTTTGTCGCTGGTCTGTACGAGTTCTTGTCCTTTTTCTTTTGTTGTCAATTTCTAGGCTTGTTAGAGTGTCACCGTTAAATAATCGAGATCCCTTGTGGGAAGCTGGGAGGTATTTATAATTTGTACTCTTGTTTCAATTAGAATTCTGTCAGAATGTCCACGATTTAGTTGTATTCAATTAGACAATATCTGCAATCAACCTATATCACAGTTGATCCTCTCACTTATCACTCAAGCTGTTAACAAACTCCCCCACAACCCGAGCCATCTGCTCTGGAGCACTGACCATAGGACAATGCCCAGTTTCCATATGCAGTACGGTTTCGTAGCCTCCAGCGGCGATGATTCCATCCTGCCATGCAGGAGCTATACATTGATCAAGACCTGTTCTGATGTAGGCCTTTGGGATGGCAATGTCCGTGTCAATAAAGTCTGCCTTGTGTAAGAAACATGCCCAGCTTTGCTGCTTTGGGAAAGTCGACCAAACCTCATCTTGCTTCTCAGTCGTCAGATCGCTAAAGAAGAGAGGTTTGGCGGACTCTTGCAAGGTGACAACCCCGTCCTAGCGATGTCAGTCTATTTATTTCAATGAGGAGCCGGTGTCGCGTACTTGGAATTCATGATAAGGCATGAAGGGGGGATCTTCATCGGAAGCCATCGCATTCTTGCCGCGGACAGCGAATGCGAATCCAACCATGTTTAAATAGCCGACAATACCTCCTGCAAGATTTCGATCTTTTCGTTCATTTACTGTCTGACCCTGGATGCTCAACATGGCTGGTATACTGCCGTAGCTGTGTCCAATCAACACGACGTCGTTTCCTTGTTCGAAGTGGCGCTCACAGTCGTCATGGATTGCCTTCACATCAGACTCGACCGTCTGGGCTGCAAGATCCTTCCATTTAGGCGATGATACCGACTCTGTGCTAAGGTCAGCTGCACTGGGAGTATCAACTACATCTACGACATAGTTATGATCTCGCAGCGCCTGGGCAACAGTGGCGTATGGGTTGGGGCCCAGGAAAGCACCTGGAACGAGCAAGATGGTTGGCTTCGACATAGCTGTTGAGATCGCGATTAAGATGAAGACGTCTGAAGGTTAGAACGCTTGGCGTAGCTGCCTTTTATATAGCATATGAGGAGACGCGATGATCCTTTGTGCTTACTGTAAGCACAAGAAACCCGCGCTAGTGACCTGGCTCTAGGAAATCCAACTGTTATGGCATAATGCCTCTGCTGTGTCAGCTTACACGCCCCCAGAAATGATCTGGGCTATCCCATATGGGGCATGTGTAGCTGGATCATGACCCATCAAATGCATCTCAACAAAGCACATCCCCGTGCATTGATCGGTTGCTGCCTTGGAACACGAATATGTAATCTTGATATTGTTGTATGTACGAATCTTGATAACTATATAGCTGACAGAAGGTTAAGCATGGCAAAACGTGCTATCCCAAAATTGACGGGAACTCCAACGTTTGTCTCCGGAAAATCCGGCCCGGATCTGGCATTTGGCATAGCAAACGTCTTACTGGTCTTCAAGTTAGTGGTTATTCAAATATTTGGGGGCGTGAGATGGCTTACAGCAAGGCCGAACCACTTGAGGTCCTCATCGGGGAAGTGTTCAACACCGTGGCCCTGGCCGTTACCCAAGAAACCCTAGAAGTTGTTAGTCACAAGCCTTTCCTATTAATCTGTCTTACTCACCTGAAGCTTATCGCCAAAGATTTCTCGCTTGAAAGGGCTGCGAGGGAAGTTCTGGGTGGTGGACGTGGGGGTGGAAGAGTATCCGAAGATGCCAGACCACTGCTTGATAGTCTCGTAGTAGTTCTGGACGTTAAGAGTAGAGTCGGCGGTTCCGTGGTAGATCTGCATCTTGGGTCGGGCTCCGTTGTAGCCAGGGTACATGTCCTTGACGATCTGGGCCCACTGCTGCTGAGTCTTGATCATCTTGCCCTGGGAGCACTCCGAGTTCCAAGCAGCGGGCTGGTTAGCCTGGCTCTTGAAGCAGCTAGCAGGGACACCGGCATAGGCGATTCCTGCAGCGAAGAGATCGGGGTAAGTGGCAGCCATGACGTTCTAGAAATGTTAGTCAAGGTTATCATAGTCAATGTTGCAGTTGAACTTACGGTCATCATAGCACCGGAAGATTCACCGGTGACAAAGACTCTCTTGGAATCACCGTTGTATTCCTTAAGAACGAACTTGGCCATGTTGGCAATGGAAGTGCTGGAGCCACCACCCTCATGGGTCAAGGTCATCTTGGAAGAGACATCCCAGCAGTTGCCGGGAGTGTAAGGGGTCTGAGGGTAGATGACAATGTAGCCGTACTTCTCAGCATTGGTGTGCCACTTGCCGCCCTGCATGTAACCTTGGGCAGTACCGGTGCAGTAGTGAAGAGCGACGACCACGGCAGGGTTTGGCTTCAAGTTCTTGGGGACATACAAGAACATACGAGTTCCTGTGGGGTTGTTGCCAAAGTTGGTGACTTCCTTGAGGGTTGATCGAGGGACAACCTCAGCTCCGAGAGCGAAACTGAAGAGGGCCGCGACCCAGAAGCTGATGATGGACGATAGCTTCATTGTTACGACTGATAATAAAGGTAAGAATGACGTGCCAAGAAAGGTTCTGGGAACGGGAGCGAGGACATGATGTTATTTATTCTAAAATGCTATCCCTAGTCGTATGGAGTGGAGACGTTGCTTCAAGTAGAGCGGACTTGTAGCCTCCGCTGCCGTGTTTCCCACGGCAGTGTTGTCATGAAACTGGGCACAGATCTTTGGCGTCTGTTCCCCACACCGCAAGCTACAGTACATTGTACATAATGGAATGTTCTTGGTGTAGTATCGGCAACATGGTACGAATCAGGCTATTCTATCATATGCCGGCCGGATGGGAACTTTTGCTGGGGGTCATCCCCGCGAAATACCATGCAGGAAAAGTGCTTTCCTGGAGAACACCCCATCATCTCATTTGATCAGAGGATAAAACCTGACTTTAGCCACGATCGTGGGATGTTTCAGTGGAGATCAAAGCGGTCATGAAACCTCCAGCCTTTCCACTTTGGGTGTGGAGATGAGAGGGCCCGGCTAAATTGACGCTGTAAATGTATTCCACCAATCGCAACGATGTTTATGCCAAGATCCTTAAAACGACGATTTGATTATTGTACTTGTTTTTACGACCGAGTTAAAGCCATATCTGCACTTTTCATATCCTTGGGTTAATCGGTTGTAGATCTTGCAAAAGTGTCGCATTGACTGATGGAACCTCTCAATCACGGTCTGCATCCCTCCATAGGGCTGGCTCGCGTTTGACTCCCTACATTTAAGGTCCTGAACACTGCCTGCTCGAATGGTTCCCGAGTCTGGTCCACAAGTAATTGGTTCTGAGCCGCATCAACTGGACCAGATGGCGATCTCAAGCTATTTTTCCATGCAAAATCTGGGAAGCAACAGCGTCTTGCCTTTCTTCGCCCTGCCTCAACACAAGGCTTTATCAAGCCCCAAAATCCACTTCCTTCCTTACCTGTCTCTCCAGTCTACTTTGCCATTCCTGTACAGGTCATAGATATTTCAAGAAGCTACATTTGAGCACAATTCCATCCATGAAGCAGACTAACGGTTTCCCGAGCGGCTGCAAGTCCCGAATTTCGACCACTTGGTCTTTACAGCCAGGTACGATGACACGACCACAGATTTGCGATCAGATAAGGTTTTCGGTGATATTTACACTTTCCAAAGGGTATTATGACTCCTTTGCCCACACATGACCTTTTTTTGCCCTGCCCTATATATAAGCTTTAGGCATAGCACAAATGCCTTTCTTGCTTCGATCTGGTTTTTCTTTCTCTCTTCCTCCCATCCACATTAACAAGACCACAACCAAACCTTATCAAAGACTACAGATTTGAAGGACAATATTTGGCATTCCCTATCCTAACCTGATTAATGTAGCCCAATCTGGAATCAGAGGGATGCATGCCTTTGCTTTGATTGTATAATCGCTTGGTGAGTGTAGATGTTTAAAAGTACACCTCGTCTACACAGGCTGTCACCCTCAGCCACTGAGGTGGCTCAGTTCATAGTGGGGCGCTTTGGCAGGTAGAGAAAAACTTGCGTAAATAATCCACTTCCATTATTTATTCAACCAGCTTATTACTGCCATACAACGCGTTTCTGCGTAGCACTAACTTTAATTATATAACAAGCAAGTTTTGGAGAGCTTCTCACGAATCATTTCCTTTTAACTTCACCGGAAGCATATGCTTTCCAAGGAACAACTAGAATGAACAGAACCTTAAAAAGAATCAGCTCAAATTCAGCTGCCTACAGAGTCTATTATCCTCTCCTTTATAAAACTCTTTTCCGCTCCTCAGCTACTCAATATGTTTTCTTCTCGGATTCATCCTGCCAACTCAAAATCCCTTACTTCCAGCAAGGGTTTGCAAACGCGGAGGTAACAGATACAGCACCCTCAACTTCCAAGATATCGCAAGGACTCGACTTCATCTTTAAACTACTCTATCTGAAGCCCTACACGTCGACAATGGACGTTATCACGAAGAAGCTTGGGAGTGCCGGTCTCAAGCTTGGCCCCTTGGTCGTCTGGGTAGACAGCGAAGCTACTGTTTCGAAGCTCGTTGACGCTCTCGATGGGCTCAAGAAAGGCCCAGCCTCGATATATATCGATCTCGAGGGTGTCAACCTCTCCCGTCATGGAACAATTTCTATCATGCAAATCTACGATGCGGTCGACAAGTGCGTATACCTTGTCGACATCCATACTTTTGGGGCCAAATGCTTCTCTACTCCGGGCAAAGACGGTCGCACCTTGAAGCATGTCCTCGAGGACGAAAACATCATCAAAGTCTTCTTTGACGTCCGAAACGATTCCGATGCCTTATACGCGCATTACAACATCGAGCTCGCTGGCATCCACGACCTTCAGCTCATGGAGGTTGCTACGCGAAATTACAACAGGAGACTTCTCAACGGCCTTGCCAAGTGCATTGATGGAGACGCACCTCTCACCGAGCGGGAACGGGAAAACATGTTGGACGTCAAAGCAAAGGGCCGCAAACTGTTCCTCCCTGAGCAAGGAGGGTCTTACGAAGTCTTCAACCAGCGTCCTCTTCCCGACTCACTCAAGTTGTACTGCGTTCATGATGTCCAGGTCCTGCCAAGGCTCTACGACCACTATGATAAGAAGATGAGCGGGGCGTGGCGACAAAAGGTTCTTGATGTCTCGGTGGAAAGAGTGACCATGTCGCACAGAGCCGATTACGTTACATCTGGACGGTTTATGGTTTTTGCACCTGCGAGCTGGTTGTATGGGAACGAGGTTTAACAAGTCCACATTAGTGGATGATTTGCTACCACATGGCGCCAGATGTAGGAGTTCTAATCTTGACTATGCAGTACGCGACTGGTCTCAGCTACTCATGGACTGGTCAGCTGACATCGGCAGTCAATGCTCCGTTTCTACACATCGGACGACGGTAATTCCCTTCCGATTTTCTCATCCCCTTCCAGAAGCCAGGTTTCATTCATGATCAAGGACTAAAGACCCTTGTCGGGATAATTCCTGAATAGCGGGTATTACCAGTTTATCCACTATTCCAATTGGAGGGAAATTGATATCCCCTGTCACGATCATACACAACTCGGCGGATTAACAGCGTTCAACCCGGTAAGGGTAGCAGTGCTACTTAAGCCAGTCAATCCCACTTACTCGAAAATGGGCAGTCTAGTTGCTCATCGCGAAACGTCTCAAGATGGCGACCCTCACACGATTCTTGGTCTTTCTGACTTATTTCTTTTCGGCCGCTTTTGCCCTGCAATACCGCGGCGTCGACTGGTCTTCTGCAGCTGTTGAGGAACAGAAGGGTATCAAATACACCAACAGCGCTGGCGCAGCTCAGCCTCTGGAGCAGATCCTCGCTGCGAATGGCGTCAACTCTGTCCGCCAGCGCGTCTGGGTGAACCCTTCAAATGGCGAATACAACCTCGACTACAACATCAAGCTTGCTAAGCGTGCCAAGGCTGCAGGCATGAGCGTCTATTTGACGCTGCACTTCAGCGACACTTGGGCTGATCCTGGACACCAGGCGATCCCAAGAGGATGGCCCACTGGTATCGACGACTTGGCTTGGAGACTTTACAACTACACTCAAGAAGTATCGAACGCTTTCCAGGCTGCTGGTGTGCCGCCCGCCCTTATCTCCATCGGCAACGAAATCACCGCTGGACTCCTCTTCCCTACCGGATCAACCAAGTCGTACTACAACATCGGTCGCCTGCTCAACTCTGCTTCTTACGGTATCAAGGATTCTCGTTTGAGCCCAAAGCCCAAGATCATGATCCATCTCGACAAGGGTTGGGACTGGGGTACCCAAGAGTACTTCTACACCCAAGTCCTCAACCAAAAGGGCCTCACTCTCGACGCTTTCGACGCCATGGGAGTTTCCTTCTATCCTTTCTACGGATCAGGTGCCACTTTCTCTGCTCTTGAGACTTCACTCGCCAACATGGCCAACCGATGGGGCAAGCAGATCTTCGTGAGCGAGCTCGACTGGCCGACTTCCTGTCCTTCCCCTGCCCAGCCTTTCCCCAGTGATATGAGAAACATTCCTTTCTCTGCTGATGGCCAGGCCCAGTTTATAAAGAAGGTCGCTAGCATTGTCAGCAAGGTCCGTGGTGGAGCTGGACTGTTTTACTGGGAGCCTGCTTGGATGAACAACCAGGCTCTTGGATCGTCTTGCCCTTCGAACACTCTGTTCTCATGGCCTGGAAAGGCTCTCTCCAGTCTTTCTGTCTTCAAGAGCATTTAAGTTTGTGTTTATCTGGCGTGGTCACACAACGAGCTTCAAGTACATAGTTATCAACGGACATATAGCATGCCAAATTGAACCAATCTCAGTGTCTAATGTTTGACTCCGCAATGAAGTCAATGATTCGGGCTTATTTCCAGTGTTTCTCCATTCGAAAGCAAATTAGAGTATGAGGCTGACGCATTGGTTGTATTATGTCTTTTTGTATTATAAAGTCTCACATACTTCTCTTCTTTCATCACTAAGACCCTTTGAGCTTTTTAGCAACGGCCACGGACATCCTTGGGGTCGGCATAGCAAGTTCCCTTTCCATCAGCGCAGGGGAAGCCCTTGGAAGCGATTTCTTTGCACGCATCCTCCCACTGGTCACCAGCGAGCTTAGCCTCAGCATCTGCTTGAACGCACTATTTAATGTCAGCTATATGTCGTAACTTGGATGGAAGTGTCACTTACTCGGCCGGATGGGGTATCATAGGCGGCACCACCCCACTATAGAATCAGTCAGTAAAGCTTGAAGGTATCATCAGAGTGTGTAATCCATACCTTGTAACCTGCATCATTGTACACCTTGCATGCATCTATGGTCATGCGGAAGTTGTAGGCGTCTCCATTGTGGCAGGCACAGTTGTCGTGAAGCTTTGCCGTGCTACATTGTTAAGCTATTAGTTGGACTATTGTAGCATATGGATTAAGGTGGTCCTTACACAGCGGTGAGGAGAACAAAGACAGTGAGAGCTTTGGCGAACATGGCGAATGGCTAAGACAGAAACTTGAAGCGATTGAACAGTAAAGACAGTTAGAAACAATTAAAGAATGACGGTGCAATGGCAATTGAAAGAGTGTAAGTCAACAGGTGTTGGATGTGGTGGTGGTGATAGAGATCAAAGACAGTTATTACGAGAAGCAGCCCATATCATATAACCACAAGATAAGGGATACGTAATTGCCGAACGGCATCATCCGAGCTTTCACCGTCAATGCAGTTCAACTAATTATCTCAGGACGGCATATAGGTATCCATATCCTTGGCAACGCAACCTGAAACACAACAACTTACTCATTCCAAGTGATCAGCGCAGCTGTCGTCCCAACCTTAGCCTTATCCGCCTTGTCAAAATCGTATTAGCTTCTTAAAATGGAAATATCAAGACACGGCAAATCCGAATTATGGGGAAACCTTCAACGGGATGAGACCAAGCGAAAAACTCTATTTTGAAATGCATGATGTCGGGAATACGTGAAACGCGGAATAGATTTCCCGTGTGGAGAAGGGAGAGCTTTCACGACTTTCATTTGCTGATGATGGGTCAATGCTGTATCAAGGATGGAAAGATGTCGGGGCGATGAAGGTTATACGCATTGCCCGTTTGGGAGTCAGAGGGTCTTTACAGGGATGGGCCTTCGGCAGACGAGTGACTGCATTGATCAGGACGTGGACCGTAGATGTTGAAAAGATAAAGAAGGCCCGCCTACGATGGATAGTCTACTCGAGGCAACAACACTGCTTGTATACATTCGTTTACTCTTTTGAGTCCCACGGTCTTTACCATAGTCACTCTTTATCTGACTCAACAAACTACTATCGTGCTTTAATTGTTATCATTCGCATCTGTCAGCATGATTCCTTCTACTCTTCTCACCCTTCTCAGCCTTGCTGCTGTCTCTCAGGCAGCCGCTACACCTAAGATTCTCGCCTCAGACGACATCATCGTCCTCAAGACCGATGGCACCACTGAAATCATGAAAGCCACCGACCTGGAGGCTCTCGAGACCGCCCCCGCCGTCAAGAACTTCACAGCCCCTTCCATCAAGTCTATCCAGCGCCGCGACTGCAAGGACAGCACCGAAGTCCAGGTCCTCTCCGACAAGGAGTTCGTCAACTGGGACGTCCCCATGTCCCCCGTCATCAGCAGCCTTGGAGGCTCCAAGGCCACCGTCAGCGTCTCCAACGGCAAGACCATCGGTAACTCTGTCACCGGCGGCGCGGGCGTTAGCATTCCTCTCCTCAAGTCCCTCCTCAATGTTTCGCTCAAGATCGACTACTCCAAGACGTGGTCTTCTAGCCAGACTCAGTCGCTCAGCTTCACTGTTCCCGAGAACCAGCACGGTATTATCGTCAGTCAGCCTTATGTGCGCCGTATCCAGGGCAGCGTCATCGATGGTTGCACCGGTGAGGCTAAGGATGAGTTCATGTCGGATTCTTACGAGAGCCAGTCTTATGGCGATATGGAGTGGGTCAAGGGAATTATTCGCCTCTGCAGCAGTGAGACTTACCCCATTCCTTTCTGCAACGGCGAGGGCGAGCACAAGTAAATGCGATGGAATACTTGGGGAAATCTGGTAGATAGTCTCAACTCATGTCAACTACAGATGGACAGTTGTATTAGTGTTGGACTCCATAATGTACCTACTGTTAATGTCAGCCTGCATCACACATCAAGTTTTGGCGCAATGAAATAATGCCTGTTTATTCAATCTGCTTCTAACAGCCCAACGTTTGATGATACTGCTATCACGAGGTTCGGTTGAAAAGACTCAAATCTAAAGGGATTCTCTCGCCCATCCAAATCGCTCTCTCCAGATGATCTCGCTTCATTGAAGCCCACTTGTTGACGCCTTGTTCGGGGATAGTGTTAGGATGGACAAGGGCAGAGAGAGGTCCTCTCCAGACATTCAACCATGGAATAAATGCTCCGAATTGCGCTGGTGTAAACAAATTCACCTCGAACATTGCGACGGGATGAGGTCCAATGGGTTTATCCCAGATTTTGTAGACTCGCAGCTCGGGGACTATGTGTGTCAGAATAATGGGTTAGGTAGAATTGAGGATCATGTCGCTTACATTCTCGCCTGATACGTTCCCAGAGCTCTTTGGCATATTTTGTCAGTTCTTCGTTTGATTGGAGGTAGTAGATGTGGACATCACTGTGCGTGTTAATGACTATTCGGACCATTCCATTGGTAATTTACTCACAATCCACCGCGTTCGCTTCTGTCCAGCGGTTCTATAAACTGATCATACGCGTCGCTGCGCTTTTCCGAAGGTGGATTGACATAGCTCTTCCCATCCGCCGCCATCTCGCTTGGCATTGGTGGAGCATCTTCGTACCCGGTCAGAGGGGAAGGATACTTGAAAACTGAAGCGTCGCCCATATTGACGGTTAATCGCGTAGATATAGTTGAACAAAATTACAAATATTCGAAAGCTCTCAAGGTAGTGAACGTGTTCTTGTCTCTCAGTGCGGGGGACGTCACCCTGGCAGTTGCGTGATGCCTCATCCCACCAGGTTGAATTAATAAGCCAAAGTTAGTCAGCGTGATGAGGGTCAAAGCGTGGAAAGTTACCCTGTAGTCTAGAATTAATCCACGAAGTTATGTTAATTACCTTTTTTTCAATCGGCATTATGCTATAAAATCTCTATCTATTCAGAAGCGTAAGATTTGTTTATACAATTGCAGATTTGCTGAAAAGCTATTCAAGGCAGACTTCATATAAAGCTTACAACTCCTCTTGTTTGCTATTATCTTCCAATCCAGACCATTTCTTGTCAGCCAAAATGGCTTTACAAAAATTGACATTGATCATCATTTGGAAAGCTTCGTAATCCGTTGTGGCTATGTGAGCTCTTGACTGGTCGCGTGACACTCCAAGCAGGATTAACTGCCTTGCTTGAAGCTAAAGTCAGATCCAACGTCCGTCTTACCGAAGCCATGCAAGTCCGTCTTTGCATGTGGCTGAGACGTGTATCCCTGTAATTATCGTCAGCTTCCTTGATGTCAACCCAATTACTTATCACAAGCTTAAACGTTTATTGGGTGGGCCTCGGGCAATTTTGGCCGGACCCTGCGATATGTCATATTCGTCGGAAGCTTCCTTTTACCATTGGAAGATTCGGCTAACTCCTGCGCCGAGACACTAACTAATCCCTTTCTTGCAACTTTCTACCGAGTTTCCGAGACCTCTTCAGTATGACATAGCTACTGTGTATATAACCACGAGATACCTCGTCAATGAAAAGTCAATTATTTGCGACGTCTTGGCTACGTCAAAACATAAAACGGTGACGGTTGTCCTGCGGACTCTCGGCCGAGGGGCTACGTAGGCAGTGACTCTCCAACGAGTGCGAGAGATAATCATGGTGCAAACATGGTTAGATTGAGGCTGAGTGATGTCTCTGCGACCCTGACATGATGCCCAGGAACAGAAAACGATGCGTTCTCGTCAGGGTTCAGCGGATCCGAAAGAGAAATAGAGTATCCGATTGGTCAATGGGATGTCACTAGCCGAGTGCGACAACCTGGCTGTGCCGTTATAAGCGGTCGATACGTGTGCCAATGTCAATGACGTCAAATCTTTTTGGTTTCATGGATCTTATACCCATTTCTTGATCGTTGTTATTCCCTTTTATAACTCCCAAATCGATTTCAATCTTTGTTAAAACAATTGTATCAGCCATCAATTCCCCCGCAATGAATCAATTAAATCAATCAGACCAACAATCTGATTCCTTGGCATCAAGATCAGCATCAGCATCTCAACAACAATCACCATCTTCTTCACCACCACCTTTCTCATCAACACAAATGGCTGATATTGGAACTGAATCTGGGAACCTCTTCCGCCTAAAGGACGTTCTGTCATATTTCGCTGCTGTCAAGGGCGATCTCTCCAACGTCACAGCCCCGCCTTTTATTCTTGCCCCGAGATCGGCTATCGAGATCCCAGCCGCCTGGGCATGTCATCATGATCTCTTCCTCCAACCTTCCGAAGAACCCGATCCCGGAGTCAGAGCACTTCTGTTAGCCAAGAACTATGTCTGCAGTTTGAAACAGCTTGTTGGCGCAGATACAGAAGATGCGGGCAAGAAGCCATTGAACCCATTCCTGGGTGAATTGTTCCTTGGATCTTTCTCTGACAAGGCCGGCTCACAATCACAATTAGTTGTCGAGCAAGTATCACATCACCCACCAGTCACTGCATGCTCGATATATAACAAAGAGCGTGGGATATCATCAAGAGGATTCGTGGGCCAGGAGACGTCATTCAGTCTGGTCAGCGGAGTCGCTGTGCGACAGACTGGCTATGCAATTATCCAGGACGATAAGCACAGTGAGAAGCACCTCATGACCATGCCAACTATTCTCGTCAAGGGAGTCACCACAGGGAATCCATACCCAGAACTAGAGGGCCCAAGTTACATCACCAGCTCAAGCGGATATATGACCAAAATCGAATTCCATGGAAAACGAGCTTTCGGGTTTGGGGAGAAGAACCAAGTTGTTGCTGAAGTCTTCGCACCAGACAACAAGAAGGAACCGCTATATCGTATCACCGGCCAATGGACTGGCGAACTCGTCATCCAGGACTCATCCAAAACCACCCTCGAAGAATTCCACGTCGACAGAATACCAATATCGCCACTCAGCATCGCGCCCATAGATAAGCAGACACCATGGGAATCACGGCGAGCCTGGTCCAAGGTTACCCAAGCCATTAAAGAGCACAACATAGAAAAGGTGTACGCCCACAAGAGTGCCATCGAAGACTCTCAAAGAAGAAGACGGATGGAAGAGGAGAAGAAGGGTGCTGAGTGGAACAGGCTGTTCTTTACAAAGTCCACGAAAGGGGACGCAGTGGCAGAAGATCTGCTAGCTATGGTTCCGGAAAGGCTTGATGGCATAGACTTTACCAAAACAAATGGATCTTGGGCATTCATCGGACAGAATGAAGCGGAGGAGTTGATGGGGAACTTGAACACGGAGACATTACCGTGATAAATGGACTTTTTATTAGCGACATAAGAACAGGAAATACCATAAATATAGAGTCATTAAAGATGCAAATGACTTTCTAGTCTCCTCATTGAGGTCCAGTGATACTTCCTGGATCACAAGACTGATGTGATGGCTTTAATCCGCCGTTTCTGTTTAGCCTACAGACGTGCATTGACCACTACTATAGCACCTCGGTGTATTGGTCATATCTTTTCCAACCAGCTCCTTCTACTCCCACAAGCCCACAGGGCTACAAGATACTTTCCCAGGCGAAGAGACAGACGGCATCGGGAGGATCGAGTGTATTAACGTCAGGCACAAAGCCTAAAAGGTTAAGTCTGCGTCTTTCCCAGAACGCGAAGCCCAACGGATGAAATGTCTCGAATGGAACGCGGCGAAGACGTGGTGCGAAGAATCTTTCGGGCCAATAAAACCGAAAGCCATACGGTAGCTCAGTAAGTGTGAGCTCGATCAGGTCCCATTGCCAGACTACATCTGGGACCGAAAGCAGCAACTTTTCGTTTGATGACCTGTCTAAGTGTTTGCTCACCGTGGGCCTTGGGGTCCCTGTCACCCATCGGTTATCTGCCGATGGTTTGGGTGCTCGAGGCAGTCGAAAATAAATATCCGTCTCGTATTCTCCTCGAGTTTCCAGATACTCCACCGCCGCCTTGACCTCTTGTGCAGTATCGAAGTCTGGCTCATTCAAGGGCTCGAAGCAGGAGCATACCAAACGCAACAAATGCTTCTTGATCAGCTTAGAGATTTCACGATCGGACCAATAATTCGTCTCGGACCTTTTTGCAACGAGAAGTTTTAACTCGCCCACCATTTGTATAACCCACATGGCCCGAACGACTCGAATTTCTTCGGGCCAAGTGGGTTGTCCCATGTCGACCAATTGGACAGGCGTACCGCCGTCATCAGGACTCCCAAATTCATGGTAAAGTGCCAGGGCTATGTCCTCAAAATGGGGAGGATGTAAAGGCGTGAAGCTTGGATCTCGTAGACGTGCTAGGCAATCAGACAGGAAAGACTGTGACAAAGCTGAGATATGATAAGCTGTTGCGACGACTGATCTTACAGTTTGCGCTGTGGTCTGAGGAAGGAATCCCGGGCCAAGGTCTTGCTTGGTCCCGTCGAATCCAGTACGATGAGATATAGAGTGCCCAGTCCTTGAATTTAACAGGCGAATGGGAAGGTAATCCGCAGGAAGAAAACTGTGCATAAAGAACTGGAATTCCTCTAAATCGACGAAAGGAAGTTGTCCAGATCGCACAAAAACCATTGCTCGTATTAGCTTCCTAAGCTTTGGCGGTGTGGTCGAGTTTGGTCCCGAGAGTATGCTTTCGATGATGGTTCTATGGTAACAGTCGAAGAGGCGCCATATTATGGGCGGCGCTCGCATGAGGTTCCATAGTGCTTCGAAGCTTGGAATAGTACCGGAAATTTTTAGAAGGAGCTCTGCTGGTAATCCATCCAATGAGTCTGTAATGCGCGGAGCTGGATCTTTCTCTTTGGCATGATTCGTGATTGCCGGCGCAGTGGGAGACATCTAGGGGGATGGCCGATTGGAGCGAGTGAATTCTTCCAGGCTTTAGGAAGAGAGAGTGGCCAAAGCCTCCTCTAATAAAGGAAACTTCTGTGGGTGACCCATTTGATAAGCTTTGTGTTTAATGACAGAGTTTGCATGTGTCTTGTTCCTACTGGCTCTCGAGAAGCATGCAAATCAACTTGATAGGAAGGCAGTGGTATGAAAAACCTCCAGTACGCAATTATATGCTTTCGGTATCAGGTGGTATGATTACTCTTGTTGTCTTCCGAAAATTACGTCTTATGAAAAACACCTTTGTGTGCCGAATGCTTATTACCCAGGTCATCACAAGTGTCTATCACAATGTGTCATCGGGAGCACGTGGGTTCCGATCGTCTAGGGACATTCAATCAATATGAGCACATTGTGATAATGAGAGATTGTATTCATATGCTGCTAAGACCTCTTGACGGAAATGACTGTGGCAAATGGTTATGCTAGAACATGACGTATGTCAAAGGTTATCCACAAGACCTATGTTTGGCTTTGGAATCTCATATATAATGACCTTGGAGAGAGTCGATATGCCCTGATACTCTGGCATGAATGATCTTAAACAGTGAAAACAGCGTAGAGACCAGCGGTTGTACCAATGCACTGTCCGTCGCGCAAGTTACCAGTGAAAGGCTGGCTACCATCAGCACGGTTGCTGAAGCCGCGGTCTAAGTGGGAACGTTAGTATATCTTTCTACACTTCGTTCGTGGCTGTAGGACTTACAAGAGAGACCAGATCCGTTGGAGTCAACGTACAGACCACCACGAGAGCCAGCGGGACCACCAGAGTGGTAGGTACCACCCTGGTTGGGGTTGTAGTCAATGAATCGGGAGCCGATGAAGTTGCGGCAACCGGTATCAGAGTAGCTGCATTTTTATTAGTGTCTTAACATGTATTTGTGAAGAGTGGTGACGAACAAGTTGACCTTGATAGAAGCGGCCGAGGCCAGAGTGGCGATGGAGAGGAGGCTGGCGAAGTGCATCGTGAAAGTTGATCTGGTGGAAGTAGCTGATTGTTTGGTTATCTGAGTGAAGATGTGAAGGCTGGTTGTTGGGGGAAAAGATGGAAGAGTTGTACCTCTTTATACTTGGCATCTTGCCTTGTTGATTCAGCGTTTGTTGACCTCCTTCCCTAACTTCACTAGTCTGACATGATAGATACGGTCTATGTTCCCTGTTGAAGTTCTTACAAAGCAAATGAGAATACCTTCATAAGCTGTAGCTGTTAGAATTAATTGTGGAATCGAGGGACAGATCATGGTCCAGCCTGACATTGAACCCTGGTTGATAGGAGCGGCCGACTGTTCGGAGGAAGCTTTCCGTACGGACCCACGACGCATTCTGTGCCGCATAACCGGCTTCGAAGATCTTTTGTTACAACTCTTGGAAATGTCAATCCTACGTACATTATCTGAAGTAATAGATGGTATACTTCGTTGGGGCGAAAGCGAGGAAACACCACTTCGGGGCTAAAGCATGATCATATCATGATACTGCAGCTGGAGATGACTTAGAGCAATTGTTCAAAGGAACCAATTCCGAACTAATGCTTCGCATTGGTCAACTAATCTGCTTAGTGTTGTGTACCCCAAATACTAGCCAGGGGCCAGCCGAATTCGATCAACATAGGCACGATGAGCCAGTATCCAATCAGTGGAGACAGATGAGGCACCAGCTACACCAAAGTCCATCATCTCTATGGCCTAGAAGCGAACCATTTGCCAAACCTGGGTAGGCTGCAAGTAAATTTGCCTTATTGGTCCATCAATTGGAGGGGCGGGCAGACGGGCGGGCGGGAAGTCGGCTTCGGCCGCCCATCCCCTGTCGTATCGACATGAATACGAATATCCTCCAGTTTATGTGCATATTCTTGCATCTGAAGGCGTCTGTGATTGGCTGGTACTAAATATTGATGAGCGGACAAAAGCTTGTGTGGTCTTCACGTAAGCAAGTATAAGCACAGAGGACAGGTACATAATCAGTTTGCATAAGCGATGGACATTTTGGGATAAATGAGAGTCCTTTCAGTTTCCAATTTGTATGTTTGTGCTACTGACTAACACTAATGAGGATGTGGCGCTACGTAAAATATTGTCAGCGACACGAATCAAGGCCCTACTGCATGGCGATCAGAGTGGCTTTGGTTTGCAGATACTCCATGATACCCTCCAGTCCGGACTCTGATCCTGTGCCGCTCTGCTTGAATCCACCCACTGACATCATTGGAACGGCGCCCAATGAACCACCGTTGATACCGACAACACCTGCTTCAAGCTGGTCCGAGAGTCTCAGACCTCGGGCCAGCGACTCGGTCCAGACATATGCTATTGGAACTTCATTAGCGCTCACAGTTATAAGCATCTCTGTCGGGCGATCCTTACCTGCAAGGCCATACTCTGTGTCATTGGCCAACTCAATAGCCTCTTCCTCGGTATCAAAAGTGACCACAGTCAGAACTGGTCCGAAGATTTCCTCTCGTAGGACCTTAGCGTCGGACTTGGGGTTGATGAAGATAGTTGGTGCAACAAAGTAACCTTCGTCTCCAACACGATGTCCACCGACTGCAAGCTCAGCCTCTTTCTTGCCAGACTCGATGAAGCTCATCACACGATCATACTGAGCTCCATCCGCAAGTGGGCCCATGAAAGTCGTGGCATCATTAGGACTGGCCCCTAGTGTGGAAGTGGCCTGAGAGTATCGCGCCTTTAGATTCTCGATGAATGACTCCGCACTGTCGCGCTGAATGTACACTCGGCTTGGGGCCGCGCAGACCTGCCCCGAGTTGAAGAGGAACATGTTGGTGCAGCTTCACCAGGGTTAGGTGGACTCATGTTTAGTTGGAGCGGTAAGACTCACAAATCGATTGCCTTATCAGCATTTGCGTCATTGAAGACAAGAACAGGAGACTTTCCACCTAATTCAAGAGCGACTTTCTTGAGGTTCGACTTGGCAGCCATCTCTTGGATCTTTCTACCCGTGAAAGCTGAGCCAGTGAACGAAATCATACGAATCTTCATGTGAGAAGCAAGCAGAGAACCGGTCTCCGCTGCACCATTAAGGATGTTGATAACGCCTGGTGGGAATCCGGCTTCTTTGATGAGATGTCCAAGTTGGAGCATGCCCAAAGGCGACTTTTCGGACATTTTGTAGACAATCTATACCCGATTAGAAGATGATTTGAGAGCATTGGAGGCTTCATACTGTGTTGCCGGCGGCGACTGCTGGAGCGATCTTCAAACCCAGTTGGCTGTATCGGTTAGAACCCCGTAGGGCTATCGTATGATGTAGGGAACTCACATGGCTGAACCATTCCAAGCACTGATACCAGCGACAACGCCAAACGGATGATGGCTGATGATTTTGTACACGCCATTCTCAGGAGCCAATTGCTCACCACGAATCTTATCAGTCCATCCAGCATAGTCTAAACGATCAGTTAACTTCATAGTCATATAGAGATTATTATTCATATGACTTACAGCGGAACAAATCAGTCATCATCTTGGTGATATTCATCGCAATGCTGATAGGTTGGCCCATAGCAATCGTCTCAAGCTCAGCCAGATCCTTTACCTTTGCTTCCATGAGATTGACCAGCTTCGACAAGCATTCGGTTCGTTGAGCTGCGGTATACTTTCCCCATGAACCTTTGTATGCTGCCTGAGCCGCATCTACAGCGTCGTCGACATCTTGTGGGCCAGCAACATGAACGTCGCTGGTAATGAGCGAGCCATCGATGGGGTTGTGGACGCTGAGTTTCTTGTCAGACTTGGCGTCGACATACTTTTCAATGGAGTTAGCTTTTTAAAACAGCACTTCAAGTGAATTGGCGTACCTCGTTGTTGATGAAGAGTTTGGTCTCGAACTTGGTCATTGTGAAGGAATGATTGGGTAATCAGTGATAGTGTGCTATATCTTGATGGTTTTCGTATAGTAAGACTGCAGTGGGCTTCCATATCCTTTATAGACCTATAATCCTGATTGATATTCGTAAATACGACGAGAGAGACCAATCGTACCTTGGGATGATTCGTCTTACCATCAGACTTCATCACCGGATTTAAGCCTTACCGGCGATTCGCCCACTATCTCCGTCCCATATCGCACTAGGCACGTCGGAATCCAATGCTGGGAATAAAACTCTAAAGGAAGGGTAGTTGATCGGCGCATACTTTTAGAAGCCACTCCGCAGGACTTTTCGCCCCCAAGAGGAATCTCACCCACTTCCGCTAGATCTTACTGCCATTTGTGACGCGGACTTATGATTGGTCTCCGCAACATAGAGCTCGCTGTTACTCCAATCACATTAATTGTTCCTGATGGGAATCTTGTTTGCCACCCCGACTCGACATAAACTCCGCAAGCCCAATCGTCATGAAATAAGCATAAATGCAATGAGTTTTGTTTTTGGCAATTATGTCGTGACTGTCTTGATTAATGTAACTTAATTACCATGGCATCTTTCGATGTCAGCGATGTCAGCATTTACACACGAGACTACTGGAAGAGACTGGAGAATTGCTATCATGGTTCCCACGAGCACTTGAAGCTGTTCATATCACAAAAGAGAATTTCAATTTCTATGCATAGTTATTCAAAACGAAAATCTTAACAGAGGAAATAGTTTAAGCGTCGACGCTGAACAAAGAGCCATCGCTGTTACCACTGTACGTAAATCCACACTTGCAATTGCCAACAACAAACCCAGCTCCACTATCCGCGCCCTTCTTCGACATAAAAAAGTTAGGATGGTTTCCTTGTGTCTTGCAAGTAGACCCCGCATGGTAAAGCAAGAAGCAGTTACGGTTCTTGGCGCGATAAATCCATGTCTCACAGCTTGCAAACTGCATACAAGAGCTGCAGCACTCATCCGGGGACCCAGCACCGTTCGCCACGATCTGGAAGTCTGATGGGATACCAGGACCGTTGTTAAGTACGTTGGTGACGAAGTATCCTGTACCTCCACTGTTGAAGTCCGGGCCAAACATGTTTCCTTCGGAGCAGGCGGCGTATTCTGTCGGGCCAGAGATGACTTTTGTCTTGGTTGCGGTGGCGGATTTGGTGGTTGTTGTCCAAATGGTTGACGCGATCTTTCTTATGGCCTGATCCTCTATTGTGTTGAATGCGGCTTTAAAGGCGAGGCCGAGCTTAGCGGTACCGTCACATCGAACTGGGGTAAGGTTGAGGTCGCGCAGGTGGCATTCAAGGCCAACTTCAAAGCCGGGCTACACCTAGGCCTGAAGGCCTTCGTCAAGTATGAGAAGGAATGGAACAACGACTTCTTCGAAATTCCCCTTACGTCATTCGGCATTCCCACCCTTTTCGAGATTGTACCCTATGTAGGGGTCGGTATGGAGGCTGGTCTCGAAATCGAAGCCACTGGAACATTGCTTATCGGGGCTTCAGTTGAGTGGGAAGATATTGATATCTTGGTAGACTTGCTCCATGATGATAATAGCCACTCAAACGGACTCACACCAGTCTTTAAACCCAGGTCCGAAGCTACAGGTGAATTGAAGCTGAGGGCCAGTTTGGGACTACCGGTGAGTGTTGGAGTTAAACTCAATGTCTTGTTTGATGACGTGAAGGGAGGGGTAAGAGATACACCTTCGGTCGTCTTGGAAGGTAGCTTCGAGGCCAACGCAGCACTTGATGACGATGGAAATATCAACACAAATGTTGTGGGTGACTGTTATGGTATCGCTTGGAACATTCACTTCGAAAATGCCCTCGATGCATTCTATCAATGGTCTGATGAGGCACCGAACAAGTATCCTCTGATCGAACCGCTGAAGTCTGATCCTATTGCTGAAGGCTGCATTGGATATGTCAATGATGGGACAGGCTCAGGAGCCTCTGCCGGCAATGAAGTTGGAATGTTTGGCAACGGCCTCGGAGGTGGAAGCGGAATGTTTGGATCACGTCCTGGATCGAAGCCGGCACCAATATTTGATCCAAAGACTGCCAAGACCGAGGCGAAGAGCCAGGCTAGGCCTGCTAAACAGAAATCGACAACTCAGAGCAAGAGCTCCAAGGACAGCAGTAAGAAGGTCAGCAGCGCTAAGGTTGATACCAAGAAAACAGCGACGACCAAGAAGAAACTAACTTCCACATCCAAGAAGCCACAGTCGTCTAAGGCGAGACAGACAAAGGCTACAACCACTAAGAAAGCTACCACAACTGCGAAGAAGGGTTCAGCTGCATGCACACCCTCAGCAATCGCCAACACCAAGTTGCCGTCACGCACTATCTGCAACAAGGTGGTGGCTAAGGCGAGAACTCCGTCAAAGTCAGTCATCGGAACAACGGCCTCGTTGAAGAGTGTAAGTGCATGTGCTCAAGCCTGTTTGAAGAACAAGCAATGCATGAGCTTTGGTTACAACAAGAACAAGTTGTGTCAGCTATATGGCAAGAACTTCAAGGATCTTAGGGTCATATCTGGGAAGGGAGACGCTACGTCGTCGTTCTACGACAGGAACTGCTACATATACAGTAAATGTCCCAACTAGCGGCACGTGGTTTGGGAAGAAGAATTGACCCCAAGAGGCAAAAAAGACGAAATAACTTGGTGGCATTATGCTAGCTTAGACTAGCAGTTAGGCTATTTTATTTTGATGACCTAAGCCTTAGAGGACAATTCTTCTGTTACCCCCACCTGCATGGTACACAGACACTACTAGCTATGAATATTCACTTTGTCGGATCATTTATACGCATATGTAATGTGATATATTGATATCAAATTTGATGAGTAACAGAAATTGAATAGACAAATTGCTTGGTTTGCTGGACACGTGCTTGTAAGACAAGCTTTGTGCTTGGTTGTATATGAATGACCCGAGGTACACTGGGCCCATATGTACAGAGAATAAAGTACTTCCACACCTCCTCCTAGCATGGCTTCTTAAAGGAAGCCAATGCCATGACGCATTTAGCAGCGTCGACCAGTGCTGCGGCCACCACCAACAGCAGCGTTGAAGAATGACCAGGTCTCACCAGGAGCGAACTTGGCTCCGTTGGTACCGGTAGGGTCGGGAACGTGGCCACCACCGTGGGCGATCCAGGTAACGGGCTTGCGGCTGCACTGGTAGGTAGTCTTGACGTGGTTCTGAGCACCTGGGCCGGGGTCGTTGACGTTCTTCTGCTGGCAGCCGTTGGTGCCGATCCACTTGTCGCGGAGCTGGCGGCCAAGGTTGATTCCGAGAACGTTGTCAGAGGCACCGTGGATTCCGAGGTAGGCAACGGGGGTGTTACCACCGTTGCAGCCAGAGAGCTGAGCACCGGAGATGACGGCGACAGCAGCGAAGTCATCTGAAATAGTTACGTTAGCATAAATTCATCTGTTTGTCAAGGGCTGGTGAACTTACTGGGTCGGGAGCAGGCGACGCTGTGGGACATGGATCCTCCGTAGGACCAGCCAGTAGCAAAGACTTGCTTCTCATCAATGCAAAGGTTCTTCTTGGCGAAGTCGAGCATCTGGTCGGTGAAGGTGATATCCTCACCACCCTGGTTGGCCCAACCGGCGTTAAGACCGTTGGGGGCAATGAAGATGGTAGAGTCACCAGCAAGACCCTGAAGGCCATAGAAGCCACCCTGGGCGACGTTGTTCATGTTACCATCACGCCAGTGGTAACCAAAGACAAGGCGGTGAGGCTTGTTGGCGTTGTAGTTGTTGGGTACCTGGAGGATGTACTCTCGGTTCTTGCCGTTGACCTGCATGTTCTTGCGGCCACTGCCGGGAGACTGCTTGCCGCAGCCAGCTGAGGCAGCGTCTCCAAGCTGAGCAGCACCCAGAAGGGCGAGACAGAAAGCAATGGGGGAACGCATGGTGAAGAAGCTGGACCTGGTAGTCGTTTGTTAGGTAAGAATGTAAATGAAGCGAATAGGTTCTGGCTGGCAGTCCCTGTTGAAGAAGAAAGACTCCAGAAAAGAGTTTCCTCGGAACATTCAAGATGTTTATATATGAGTCCTTGGTTATCCTTGCTGGCCTCGGGTGCCGGATGATGACCACGGCATGTCCAGGACTTCCTTGTAACTGATCATGCTAAATGCATCCATATTCAGGTTGTTATTGAGCTCGAAACAGTCAAAGCGGCTGTCAATCGACGGTTAAACAACCTAGAGCGAGTCGAATAGGGGAGAACGGAGGTTGTGGGTCCGTATAGGAACCCTGTATAACGGCTGGTAAACTGGGGTGTTTCAAAACGCTAAAAGTTTCATACAGCGCCTTTAGCTGATCACTTTCCCCTTTGATGGGGCGTTTGGCCCCCTGTAATTTCGCCTGTGCTGCTGGTATAATGCTATTCGGCCGCAATACGAAACAAGTTTGAACAAGAATTATTCCAAGATTAAGGTTATTGCACTGCATAGACAGAGTAAATGAATGAGACGTCATAATAACACCAATTGTTAGCTTGAACAGTCGATATTACTTGCTCATTTAACCACCAAGTCTCGACCGAGGACTTCCCTAAGTGAATACGCATGTAACTTGAACTAGTCCATACGAGAACATTTTCAAGATGCGATACTCATTCATCCGAAGTTTCTGAAAAGAGACTGTCGATCCGGGGAAACAAGCAAAATGACGTGAAAATTGGTGATTTAAGACACGGCAGAAAGCCAAGCTGAGTTGGCTGGTCGCAATGTAGTTTTTAGCCGTCAGAACGATGTTACGTCAATCAACCGAGGCCCGACCAAGTGAGGAGTAGCGTTGTACTTTTACGTGAACAAGACAACAACAGCGTAGCAGTAAAAACATCCAAGAGATTAACCGGCTGCACCAGCAGATCACGCATTTAAGAGCGTGATGCGCGCCTGTCATATTCTTGCCTCGTTGATGAGTTGAGTCTGGGGCAGACTGCAGAGGGCAATTAATACGTGTGATATATGGGACCGGGCATGCGACTTGACCAATTCGGTAAGTTTCCAGTCCAGTGATCGATCGAAGGAAAGCGTCAATAGCCGAGAAGTGATGAGATTCTATAGGGTAAATTGTGAGTCTGGAGATGGAGTCAGAGAGAGTGATGCGGACGTCAACTGTGTATTATATACACAATTGCTGTGACTTTGAGGTGCCACATGTTGGTTATACTCGTATATCGATCGTGTCCCCCACACAAGAAAGCGTCAAACAAAGTCTAATTCATCCTATCCAAGACACCAATTGCAGTAGCAGCGGCACTTGGATCTCTAGAGTCTGCTCGATCGCGCACTCATCGTACCATGAACCAGTCATGTTCTGTTGTAAGCCCACTTGAGCGACACTGACCATTCTCTCGGGCCGTTGTACCGTCATTTCTGTCTTCCCCACACTCAAGCCTTATCCTCTTCCAGAACGGAATCAACCCCTCCGTCGGGTGCATATGCATCTGGCCGTAAGTATTCCAAGGCACTGGGCTTAGGAGAAAAAATATCCCCATATTTCAGCTAGGATATGCTTCCAGAACGAGTGTTTTTCTCCGGGGTTTTCCAGTCACGGGAGCTTCTACCAAGGCTCACCTAACGTTACCTCGACCTCATCTTACAGGGACAAAATAACTGGTGGAGAAATAGAAAATATGGGCTCAAAAGAAATCATTGGCGCGATGCACGGTTGTTTCAGGAACCGACTAAAGTATCTACAGTAACATTACCAACAGCCGGCAGAGCTATGCCCAGTTCGTGGGGTATCCCCGTCAGCTTCTGCCGAACCACCAAGGCTTTAGACCTCAAATAACTTGTCGCCGCCTTTCTAAACGGACCGAATATCATCAGCTATCGTCCTTCCTCATGCTCAGAAATGCTAGACTATCTCCCCATTATTTCGTTCTAACGGGCCGTAGAGCCATATGAGACTACATATCCAGCCACGGAGATGATTCCGTCGATCGATTCGGGATGGGACCAATGGAATCTCCCATCTTGAGGCTCATTTGCAGTGGATAAGTCTTCAAGCGATGCAAGTACATAGAGTATAGCTTTTAGATATATATCTCTCCATAGTCCGGCCAAGACAACTATCTCTATCATCTCTCAGCTCACTCTCTCAACTCAATACCAGCACTTGAGTCTCGACATCTTCCACATCAAACATGAAGTTCTCTATCCTCGCCGGGCTCTTCGCCCCTCTGGCTATGGCCCAGTCCCTCTGTGACCAGTACAGCTACTACGCCAACGGCGGATACGAGTTCAACAACAACCGCTGGGGACAGTCCTCCGGCTCTGGTACCGGATGCACCTACATTGACTGGTCCAACAGCAACGGTGCCGGCTTCCACGTTGACTGGAACTGGTCCGGCGGCCAGGACAACGTCAAAGCTTACCCCAATGCTGGTCTTCAGATCTCCAACAAGCCCCTCGTGAGCCAGGTCTCCAACATGCAGTCCGCTGCTGCTTGGTCTTACAAGGGCAACAACGTCCGAGCCAACGTTGCCTACGATCTCTTCACTGCTTCCAACCCCAACCACTCCACTTCAAGCGGTGACTACGAGCTTATGATCTGGTAAGTGGCCCCACACAATGTTCTTCCCGAACATCCCTACTAACACCCACGTCACAGGCTCGGCCGTCTTGGCGGTGTTCAGCCCATTGGTTCCAAGGTCGGCAATGCTAATGTCGAGGGACGCACCTGGGAGTTCTGGAGTGGCATGAACGGCAACATGCGCGTCTACAGCTTCGTCGCTCCTTCTCCCGTCTACGACTTCAACTCCGATGTCAAGCAGTTCTGGAACTACCTTGCCAACACCCAGGGCTACCCTGCCAGCAGACAGTACCTCCTCAGTAAGTTCGCTCAGGATACACATCTATATGTCATATACTAACCCAATCAATAGCCTTCCAGTTCGGTACCGAGCCCTTCACCGGTAGCGGTGCCCAGTTCAAGGTCACCAACTTCAACGCCCATGTCCGACGATAAATGGTGGCCGGGTGATTATCAGCTTATAAGAGCGATGGCAGTACAGTTGGATAAATGGGTGGAACTGTATATATTTCTTCGTCTACATATTTACTACTCTGTACATAGCGCTTATCTGAAGTGAGCGCTCAAATTATGATTCGATTGTTACTCTCACTCCCTCGCTATCGTCTACCGTGACTGGAATAAACATGTCGTGATCGTAGCGCACGTCGCGCTCAGTAGTCTCGTAAAGACGCATATGGGGCATGACCCTCATAACCAGAGCTGTAAGAGAAAGGTACAGTTCGCAGAGGGCAAGGCTAGATAACATGTCAGTAACGGGAACTTTGCTCTTCACTAAACTCAAAGAAAGACGACATCACTTACTTTTTGCCCAGACAGCCACGGCTACCCTTGGAGAAAGCAAGCATAGATCGTTCCAAATTCTTCTTGATCGCACCATCATCGCCGATCCATCGCTCAGGAATGAATCCGTACGAGTCAGGGAAAACAGACTCATCGTGATGAGAGATGGCTGCTGACATGCCAATCGCATAGCCTCGGGGAAGAACAACAGTGGCTGGCTTCTTGTTAAACTCTCCACGGTATACAAGATCTTCCGTTGTGGGAACACGCGCAGAGCGACTGGAGACACCGTAGGAAAGACGAAGACCCTCGTTGATAACAGCTCCAAGATACGGGAGCTGTTCCAAAGTAGTCCAAGAAGGAAGATGGCGAGGATCGTCAACGACAGTTGACAACTCGGCCTGCAACTTGCTCATAGTCTCAGGTTGAGAAAGGAGGAAGTAGGTAATCACAGCCAAAGCCCAACTCGTAGTCTCTGTTCCAGCGTTGACAATGGTAACGGCCTCTTCGACAAGACGGTCAGTTCCCTTCTCACTCTCATCAAGTTCGGAGTTCAGAAGGTCAGCAAAGATAGTGGGTCTATCATAGACAATACCAGAGTTGAGGTCGGTTTTGGTTTTTGTAACTCGCGCAGGGATGTCGATTTGCAGGGTTCGGACAAGCATCGCAGCATCAGCGGGTAGATATTCAACGAAATACTTGCCAAACTTGACAGTTCCAACCAAGAAAGGGAAGAATCTGAAAATGAAGACAGGCTTGAGAACTGCAAGAGTAGCTTCACGGAAAGTAGGTCTCCAGGTATCGCGCGACAAAAGTCCAAAGGGTTCGCCGAAGCAGTAGCCAGAGATAGCATCGGATGTGAAGCAACTGTAAGCATGTGCAACATCGATAGGCTGGCTCTTCTTTCCACTGGCTTCAGCTAGGAGTTTGTTGCAGAGTGTCTGCGCCAGTTCGTGGACTTCTTGTTCCAATCTGGCTATCATGGCTCTGGAGAAGAATTTGGCTACAGGAGCGCGTCTGAGGCGATGCATATCGTGGTCAGGTGTACCAAATGCGTTTCCAGTTCCAGCTGCTGAGCCATTGACTTGATGGAAGGGCTTATCGCGCTTACGTCCACCAACAGCATATATCTCATCCGAGAATGCCATATCGGCACAGTGAGTCTCATTGGGGTTGATTCGAACAATTGGGCCTTGTTTCTTATCAGTATTTCATATCTTGGCCAATCCAACCCATATACTTACCATATTTCTCATGCATTTTCTTGATAGCATGGGTATATCGTCCAACCAGAATCACATCGTGATAGAACTCGGGCAGATACGTCGCTCCAGCGAGTTTAGGACCCGGCACCCCGCTCAGAGGGTGCAGAGGGGAAATGTTATACAAGGCCTGCAGAACCTTGAATGCAAGCCAAGAAAGGACAGTCACTACAGCCCAATCTCGAGCAGACAGCGCCGCAAGGGCACTCTGAATAGTGTCTGCCATTGTTTTTGACGACAACAAAGCCCAGACCAATCAGAAATAAAAAGAAAGTAAGCAACTCGACGCAACAGTAAAGCAAGACCCGTTCTTATAATATTTGTTGTTCAGTTCAGTAGGTACTTGCGCAGCGCATATCCTTGCAATCACATGATTAGCCCTCTTGTCGCATTCGCTTATTCGTAATCTGGCCCGTGATATCCTTCCTAGTGGTCTGACTCTGTAATTAATTAATGGGCACTTGGATCCATCGTTCGGGTTACGATACGCATATTGGTTAACCTCTCGTTATCCGGAGGTTGATAAGGCTGGAGGCCAATGAAATTAACCTTTCCCCGACCCAGGACCCTGGAAATAGCGGCGAGACATGCTTAAGGCTTAGTGCCACATTCATGCAGCGCCCTTGCCCTGTAAATTAGCGTATGCACCACTACGGCGCCCTGAAACAATCGTGAGCATCTCGTGGAATTATTGAAGAAATACTCCGTACTATAAAGGATAATACATCGTTCCAAAAAAGTCAAAATAGACTTTCGGTTATCTTGGGTAAATCTTGAACCACACGGTTTTAGCAACTTACTAAATCTCACCCCACTGGACTGGTTGACTTATCGTAGTAAGCTTCTCCCTCGCTTAAGTTAAGGATCACGGACTGGCTTTGAGTGTTTGGAGACGCTTTTTTGTTTCTTCTCTTTGTCCCATCATTCTATGTTCATTTATATGTCAGAGTGATGTAGTGAAGCATTACAATATCACTCCTTTCACTAAAGCGAATAGTATCATTTCGCCGTCAGGCAGGTATGAGAGGGCCGGGCTACCCGGTAGTTGTTTGCAAATTCATTGAGCTTCCCCAGATACTGAAAGGAAGTGGGCATGAGGCCAAGAGTTATATCTCTCTAGGTAGGAAACTCGTATCAGAAGCTCCGTTAATTACGCTCGAAGCGGATGTCGGGATCATACCCGCGACAGTCAATACGTTTATTCAACACCCGGCCAATCGGAGAAGTATCGAACAGCGAGAACGGATCAAACTTTAAGCCAACAGTTGTCAATTATAATTCTCAAGAATGCCATTAACCAATGGAATAATACGATCAGCGGTGTAGCACGTGTCCTTTCTATTGATAATTATTACAAATTTCACGAGCTGGCTGACTAAATTCCCACTCTCAAGGTATCACCTGTGAAAACATCGGTACCGATGCGCCGACACGCCGACATGCCACGATACGCTGGCTGACGGCGACCGAGATTCGTCCGTCCGAAACGGACGACAAGATGCAAAACCCCCAATTTCGTATTCAGCATCTCGGATTATTCAGAATTATCAATCGAACATTCGGACTCAGTATGCGTCATGCAGGAGTCAATCAACGACTATTTAATACCAATATGAAATTCACATATCCAATGTTGAACAAAAGCACAATCACATCAATTGAACCGACTATCTCATACTTTGATCACTTTTCTTGCAACTCTAAATTGACCCGTTATAATGGCTATCAAGCTCTATGGATATGATCCTTCCACTTGCACACGTCGAGTAATGACTGTGCTAGAGGAAAAGGGTCTTGACTACGAATTCGTCCCTGTGGATGTCTTTGCAGGCGCTCATAAGACAGAAGAATACACCAACAACTTCCACCCTTTCAGCAAGATTCCTGTTCTAGTTGATGAGGACGCAGGTGTTAAGATCTATGGTATGTCGTAAGACAAACATTACAAACCTGCTAATGTACTTACATCTTTGGTAGAAAGTCGAGCCATTGCGCATTATCTCGCGACAAAGTATCGGGATCAGGGCATTGACTTGTCCCCCTCGGAGCATGACTTCAAGGCATACGCAGCCTTCCAGCAGGTAAGAAGGCCTCGACCGATTGGGTTAATCTTATCTTAACTAATTGCAGGCGCTTTCTCTGGAGCTTTCCTACTTTGACCCGAATGTCCACGGAATCGCTTGGGAAGAAGTTTTCAAGCCTCGCAGAGGCCTTGGTCCCGCTAATCCCGGCATCGTCAAGTCAAAGCTTGAGGACCTTGACGCATCGTTGAAGGGATATGAGCGGATTCTTTCGAAGCAGAAGTATCTTGCTGGCGACAGCATCACCCTTGCCGATTTGTTCCATCTTTCATATGGACAGATGACAGAGCCACTTGGTTTCGGTAATCTTCTTGTCAAGTACCCTGCTGTTGCCAAGTGGTGGGGTGGTCTGAAGGAGAGAGACAGTTGGAAGAAAGTCAATGAGGGTCCGGAAATGCCTAGCAAATAAGGGGTGACGCTTGGCATTATGTACTGTCTAGTGCCTCAGACACATTCGCTTTGTGGCAACATGTTAAAAGACCGACTGTCATTAGGGTTAATCTATAGGACGCATTATATCCGAGGAAACCAATAAACCCGGTGGCGTACCGGAGACACTGAAACTTGTGGTCCTTGGCGAATTGGAACTGAGCTCCAAATTGAGGGCGGACCATGCTTTTACCAAGCATTGGCTTTGACGGTCCGACAGCATGATTGTGTTGTCGTTCTGGCCCTAATTTGCCTGGTCCTTGCACTAATGGCCTTTTCCATCCTATAAGCTCGGCTGCTAGACGCTCTAGACCAGCAGTACCGTACTACGTCCAGTCTTGACAGAGAGAGCAGATGTTGCACAGACGATGCTTGCGCACCACGTGGTGACTAGCTCACTAGCATCTGTAGATCAACTAATGATCTGGTAGTCTGGGGACTTCCTTGATGTCTTGGATGCGATCAGCGGCGACAGCAGGTTAAAGAAAGTGATCTGCATTCCAACAGCCTGTTACAGCCAGGGGTAATGGGGCTCCAGAACAGATCTGCGCGCGGAATTGAGCGCTGTTATTATTTCCGTTGTCATAGCGGAAGATCTCATCCGTAAATTCAGCCAATCCAGGTCAAGATCTGCAGTTCCACTACCTCGGTAACATCGGTAATGAAAACTCCACAGGAATGCAATATTGTCTCATGTTTGATAACCGACCTACGATTCATTCAATACGCGGATAAGGTAATAAAGTCTCCAACGATTTGTCATTTCACCGCTAATGGCGTTGCATCAATGGGTTCAAAAGCTAGTGGATATGAAGGCAATGGGAGTTGAGCCAACATGCCACTGCCCAATCGATGGGTGCGGAATAAGCCGCACACTCTTCTAGAACTGCATCATCTCCTGTCAAAACCATCAATGCAAATTCTTTCTCCGCCTATATCCACCAGTAATATCCGTAAAATGCCAATAGTCCGGTTTGAGATCTTCAAACAGCAGATCTATTGGCAGCGGGGCGGCTGAAATTTCAGATCGCATCTGAGTCAATAGTACCGAGTCGAACTCGCATTTTGACTAGTCAATTCCCGAGGTATCGGTCCCTTAACATGTCCTCAAATGGGCACCGATTCCGTGGCAGTTTCCATCATCATTTTTGCTTATTCTTGTCAGTCCTTACAGCATGGCTTCATCCGTATCAGACTACAAGGTCGCTTCCATGGCCCTGGGATTTTCCCTAGGCTTTGGCTTTTTGACAGTGTGGACGGCCATCAAACAGACGAGGCGAAATCGGAACCCACTACGAAGTTCGTACATTTACATGATCTGGGGAGAGATTTTGGCCAACATTGGGATTGGAATCCTTGGATATCTGTTCCTGAATGGTGTTATAAAACCAGGGTACGTATCGCTTCCCGGTCGCGCGACCGGCCCAGACTAACGTGCATAGCGTTCCAATCTTCTTCTTTATCTTATTCTTCTGGGTCTTCGAGATTCAGCTACTGCTGCAGATCATCATCAACCGAATCGCTATCATTGCCGAGTCTCAACGAACGATTTCACAGCTGAAATGGGGTACTGCTGTCGTGGTGACATGCATCAATGTTGCCGTATTCTGTATCTTCATCCCGTCGCATGTTGAGCCCCCTGTTAGCCAGACGTAAGTTCCCCTCAAGGAAGCCGATGTGCTTTCAACTGACAGATCATAGCTTCGTTACCATCAACAAGTATTGGGACAGAACTTCCAAGATTCTGATCTGCATCATTGACGCCGTTCTTAACTGGTACTTCCTACACATTGTGAAGGAGAGACTTGTGAAAGAAAACCGCCTCATAAAGTATAAGCCGCTAGTCTCCTTCAACGCCAAACTGATGGTGCTGTCCGTCGCTATGGATGTATGACCACCAAGCCTACTTGCTCTACCACCACTGACATTGTCCCAGGTCCTTCTCATCGGCCTCATGTCTTTACCCAACCAGACCGTCTTCATCCAATTCCACCCCGTCGTTTACCTCGTCAAACTCAACATCGAAATGTCCATGGCCGACATGATTACCCACCTAGCTCGAATGAAGATGACCGACGAACTATATCCCTCCAATTCTTACTCCCATACACCAAAGAACCATACTGCTCCAGACAACAATGTTGGTGCGTCTATACAAATGACTCACAAATCACAAGTCGCGTCCGGTCCTAACGCATCGCTTGATGACCTTTCTGATGCTTCTGGGCCCTCGACGAACGGCATCCATAAGAGAATGGAGTTCAAGGTTGAGTCTGAACCTAAAGACCAGGATCGTAAGAGTGGAAAGTTCGGCGCTGTGGTTGAGCTGCCGTCGCCGGGTGGTGAAGGACGACCAAAAAGGAGTCGCTATGAACAGATTGAACCTGGTCAGAAACACTCTCGATCAAATAGCAAGACGCATATCATTTGATCTGTCAAGTAGTGCTAGAAATATCACTTCTCATGTATATACGTATATCATAATAGTAAAATAATAATAATCCTCATCCAAGTTTTTGATGGTCACAATTTGTGCCGTCGTCGTGCTTATCCTTGGTGAAGTTGGGAGAAGAAACTTCTGACGTCCTTAAGCCATTCCTTAGGCTGTGATACTGCGGGGAAATGGCCCCCAGTCTCGTGCCTAGTAAAATACACAACATTTGAGACCCTCTCGATCCAGCTTCGGGGCTGCGCATTGATAAGTCAGCCGAATTCCAGGATTGAGGGTTGAGGGCTTACATACCGCGAGGGAAAAGGCGGCCAATTCAGGAAATGGTCCATTGGGGTTGCCCCATTCCGTGATACCAGTCGGAACCTTGCTTTTCGGGTATTCCATCATGCCGGGCTAGACGATTCCGTCAGTTATTGTTCTTGCCACACAGTGTCGAGTTCCATACCTTGAGTGCCTCGAGATACGATCGAATGTTGGCGTAGGGACCGGGGATGAACAACATCATTGCGTCCGTGATAAGGTTCTCATAAGTATACTTGTAACCATCCGAGACAGCGTGAACAAGATCCCACATCCAGCCCAGAAACCCAACAGGGCTATCCGTGAGCGCAAGAGACAAGGCCAAAGGCTTCTGAGCATGAATGGTCATGTACGCCGAATGGGACGAATACCACTCATTAGAAGCCTGCATGTAAGTAGCCTCTTCGTCGCTCGTTTCGTTTCGCGCCAAGCGGCCCAGATCCTCCTCGGTGGGTGGCGCGAGAAAGAAATCTGTCATGTGCCCAATAACACTTTCCTCAGCATCGCCCACCATCCACATAGCGACTAACCAACCCAGGTCAGTGCTGACAATACCGTATGTCGTGTAACCAAGCTGTTTCATTAGACCGTCCATGATTCGTCCGGTCTCACGAGGAGTAAGATCAGGCTGTGAAGGAGCCGGACTGAACCCGAAGCCCGGCAGGTCAGGCGCGACAACGTGAAAAGGTGTGTCGACATTATTGACAAGAGGATCAATGACTTTGGACCATTCGAGATAGGATGAGGGCCAGCCGTGCAGGAGGAGGAGAGGAAGGGCATCGGACTTGGTAGATCGGTGGTGTACGAAGTGCAGCGGAACGGCGGCAGTATAATTCCGGTCGCTTACGACCGAAGTCGCGTAATGGTTGCCCTCTTTATTGATACGATTCTGGACGGACAGCCAGTCATATTCATTGGACCAGTACTGGGCAATCTCGTCGAGTGCGTCTGTTGAAGGCCCTTCATTTGTCCAGTTGGTGGAAAGAACACGAGGTGAACGCCACGTTTTGACTTTGGCCTGGGTCTGCTCAATAAAGTCTTGGTTGACCGATATATTGAACGGCTGAGGCGAAGTCAACCCAGTGGGGAAGGAAAATGGGAGAGGTGCAGAAGCTGACATGATGTTTGTGTACTTCAATTGTTGGTGTGTGTTTATTTCCAATTGCATGGCAGGCACACCCATTTTTATATTGTCGTGAGAAGGATTCACAATTTGTCAGCTGTAAAAAGTCACTCAATTCGACCATTCTTCGGCCGCAGCGTCAAATGATAACTCTTACTCAGATGGTGACTCGGCCGAAGCCCGGACGAAGACAACAATAAGACGGACGAAATCCCGTGATGGACACGGACGAAATTTGAGGGAACTAAGCGGCAATAGCGCTATGTTTCAAGTTTCATTTACAGCGACGATCCTGGGACAGAACTGGTATAGTGCAACGCTGGGGAATCTCGCCAAGTTTCCTGAAACATCTTGAAGAACCGAGAGTCAAAACACCCCATGAATATTTTACCATGAGCGATGTACATACCGAATTGAGCTGAGGCAGTTGTGGCTTTGTCCTCGATTGACCCATTCTGACCGTTGCATCAGTGGCTTGAATGCAGCCGAATGAAAAGGGAGTTGACTCGCATGGTCTAGATCAGGTCAGAGGCAGCCAGCTTGTGAAGGATGCAGCCATGACTTGTTTGCGGGAGACCCACGAGGCGTTAAGATTCTCATCTCCTAAGCTTTTCGGTTCACGGTAGTTGCGAGTGCCGGTGGGTTAAACGGCGACCAAGTTGTGACGGAGTCTACACTAACTCGATACGAGAAGTATTCGTTTATGATCGATCCAGTTAACTCACAAGAGATCGTAACTAAAGGTGCTAAATCCATGACGCCACACCTCCAAATCTCCATGATCTGACCTAGTCACGCGCTATCCCCTGGTGGCGTCCAATAAAGACTCCCACAACATCGTGAATTGCTTCTAGAGCTGGTACCTGCAGATCTACGGGCGGGTATGCAAGGACCACCCTCAGTCTTTTTCAGCTGTGCACAGACAGACGTTCTCGTGATGCCAAGCTAGTCGCGCCCTCTACGTCTGAGCGGCTGAAGGAAAATACGAAGAGGTCATTTCGTTTTGACGCCAGAGACTAACGTGGCCAATTGGCGTCGTGGGGATTTCCAATTTTAACTTTGAGGTAGGTGCCTCAACTGATGATTGTCGGTAGGTCCGCGGTAGGCCGAAACATAAAGTATGATCGCCATGCGGAAACTAATCGGTCATCCAGTGATGGCTTTGTGTAGGTAGGTATATAATAGTTAAAGATATCACTTCTGATTTATCGTCATCACCAACTTCCATTAAGTCATTCATTCCTTTTACTGTACATTAATCTTCTTCTATTCATGCCACTATGAGGCACCTTTTAACACTTGCGCTGTGCTTCACCAGCATCAATGCTGTAGCTATCACAAAGTCCCACAAGGCTGCAGGAACCGGAGAGCCCGAAGGCTCCGTCCAGTTCCTGAGTCTCAGGGCTTCGGCGCCCATTGGAACTACCATCTCCCGCGACAAATGGTCCGTCACTTGCGACAGCTTCCACGATGGAGAGGGCTGTGACAAGGCTATCGACGGGGACCGTAACACCTTCTGGCATAGTCAATGGGGCAACGGCAATGATCCAAAGCCCCCCCATACTTACACCATTGACATGGGATCTACCCAGAACGTCAATGGTTTGTCAGTTTTGCCTCGCCAAGATGGAAGCAGCAATGGCTGGATCGGTCGTCATGAGGTTTTTTTAAGCTCAGATGGAAAGAACTGGGGTAGCGCCGTTGCGACTGGTACTTGGTATGCTGATAGCACCACCAAGTATTCCAACTTTGAGACACGCCCTGCTCGCTATGTCCGCCTTATTGCCCTCACCGAGGCCAAGGGGCAGCCTTGGACCAGCATCGCTGAGATCAACGTCTTCAAGGCTGACTCCTACTCTACTCCTCAAGCTGGCCTTGGACGTTGGGGTCCAACCCTTGATTTCCCTATTGTTCCCGCGGCTGCATATGTCGAGCCTACTTCAGGCAAGGTCGTAGTGTTCTCTTCCTACCGTAACGATGCTTTTGGAGGCTCCCCAGGCGGCATCACCTTAACCTCTTCTTGGGATCCCGCCAGCAACGTCATTGCAGAGCGCACTGTCACTGTCACCAAGCACGACATGTTCTGTCCAGGTATTTCTATGGACGGTGCTGGTCAGATCGTTGTCACAGGTGGCAATGATGCTAAGAAGACAAGTCTCTACGATTCGTCTAGCGATAGCTGGATCCCAGGACCTGATATGCAAGTTGCACGCGGCTATCAGTCATCAGCCACTACATCAGACGGTCGTGTCTTCACAATTGGAGGCTCCTGGAGCGGAGGTATCTTCGAGAAGAACGGAGAAATCTACAACCCATCCTCCAAGACCTGGACTTCCCTCTCCGGCGCCAAGGTCAACCCCATGTTGACGGCTGACCGACAAGGTCTCTACCGTTCCGATAACCACGCGTGGCTCTTCGGATGGAAGAAGGGAACCGTTTTCCAAGCTGGACCCAGCACCGCCATGAACTGGTATTACACCAGCGGCAACGGCGATGTCAAGTCAGCTGGTAAACGTCAGTCGAACCGTGGGGTTGCCACGGATGCCATGTGCGGAAACGCCGTTATGTACGATGCTGTGCAGGGCAAGATCCTAACTTTTGGCGGCGCAAAGGATTATCAGGATACCGACGCCACAACCGATGCCCACATCATCACCCTCGGCGACCCCGGAACAACCCCCAAGACCGTCTATGCTAGTAATGGTCTCTGGTATCCCCGAACTTTCCACACCTCTGTTGTCCTCCCCGACGGAAGCACCTTCATCACAGGTGGTCAAGTACGCGGTATTCCCTTCGAGGATTCAACACCCCAGCTTACACCAGAGCTTTATGTTCCCGGAGACGACACTTTCTACAAGCAGCAGCCCAATTCCATCGTGCGCGTTTATCACAGTGTTTCGCTGCTGTTGCCCGATGGTAGGGTCTTCAACGGTGGTGGTGGTCTTTGTGGCGATTGCACTACGAACCATTTTGATGCGCAAATCTTTACACCCAACTATCTTTATGATAACAACGGCAATCTTGCGACGCGTCCCAAGATCACCAACACCTCCACCAAGAGCGTCAAGGTTGGTGGTAGAGTGACTGTCACAACTGACGGCAGCATCCAGAAGGCCGCTTTGGTGCGATACGGTACGGCAACGCATACGGTCAACACTGACCAGCGCCGCATTCCTCTCACTTTGTCCAACAGTGGAAGAAATAGCTATTCTTTTACTGTCCCCAATGACTCTGGTGTTGCTTTACCTGGTTATTGGATGTTGTTCGTTATGAACTCGGCGGGTGTGCCGAGTGTGTCTACGACAATTCGCATTACTTCATAATTTCATAAGTGATCTGTTCATTCTTTACCTTATTCCCCACTATTTGTTATTTATCTATTTACTTTACAGCCTGTTCATTGCCGTCTTATACAATATGATAGGACTTTCCAAGTCAAATGTGTACTTGTACTCGTTCAGATTGTGCTATGTCAATACAAACAATTCTCCACAAGAAGTGATCCCAAGTCGAGAACATATATACTTGAAAAATCCAGGTAGAGATTATAGAGATAGAATAAGTTTGACCTGATAAATTCAAGGGACAATCAGCCGCCATAAATCCTTTACTGGACGGATTGTAAGGCCGAGCCGAGGCGAGAGTCTCGGCCTCAAGACAACATGCGTCTATAATTTAATCGCAGAGACGCATCGGACTAAGAAACCAATAGTCTGATTTTCATTGTCATGTTCGCGCGTATATATACCGTAGAGTACAGTCATTTCGACAGCTCAAACCCTCGACCGTGATCCGGTCCAATCACGGAGAGTGACGTCAACGACCTCGGATCAATATGTCCTAACCCAGAATGGCAATCAAAGCAATTACGGTGGGTCGATCACATGTTGACCTGACCTGAAAAGCGGCGAAGCTAACCAGGACTTTTGGTGTTTGTCGCGTTTTATCTTCCGCTACATTGATCATGAGGTTGATTGACCAGGGGCTTGCAATTGACGCGAAAGATTCACCGCGGAATTATCTTGACACTTTGTCTGCCAATCAGTCAGATCGGTTGTCGCGCAATTGGTAAGCTTACAAGTCTAGACCTCCCATCTTTGTGGCTCAATACGCGTATTGTCATGAGGTTATGCACAATTGTCCGTCCACTGCATGGTTAGTTCATGTTCCAGACATCGGTAAACAATATCTGGGAATGCTTGTTGGTCGGCCGAGTGAGAACGTGGGCACAATCCTACCCTGTACATGAACAAGAGTTTTGTGTCGGGCTTGTCAGACGGGCTGTACAGGAAACCAGACGACAGGTTTTAGTAGAGTGAGTACCTTGGAGTTCTCATTTTTTATCTGGAAAGATTTGGACAGATTGCTGCAACTCGGAATTGATTGCCGAGTGACATGCGAGAGAAACCACAATTGATAACCCGAATCTCAACCCAATTTTTAAGCTGCATCAGATCCGGGGTACTCGCAAGATACCTCCACTTTCGACCCAAGCACTCGCTGTGATTGGGCAGGAACACTTGGAAACAGGGACGATCTCTAATCTTATCTGCTTGCCTACATTCATGCTTAATCAAACCGATTCCGTGCCATTATCCTACATCCATCAAGCACCTGTCAAACTTGTCCATGATATCGCCCATCATCATAATTCCTGGGCTTTCCTCATGCCACTCTTGTCTTGAACCTCGGATGATACCCAACCGAAAGACTCTCCATGTCTTGTCTCCCCGGTGAAAGTCATGAAAAACCTCCTGACCAATAACTTCCCCGGACTAAGCAAGCATAAACAGAATAGCGTCAAAGTCAACCAGCTGAAACCCCGCCCGTTGGATCCAAGAGTGACTCAAGACCTTGACCGAGTAGGGAATCTAACCCCGAAGTAAACATCCTTGTCCTCAACTGGTGGATAATTCCCCCTTCTCCGCATTCCTCATCATCTTTTTGCGGTAGCCTCCCCCGAATTTGATCTCAAGCCACGTCCAACAGCACCGATTCCTACCTCTTGCGCTCCAATCACCAGCAAGCGCTTCTATACAGCTTGTCACGCGCTGTAGAATGGGCGCATCCTAGCGTGTCTCTGGTCGCGTTTGCAATCGAGGTTGCAAGGACCGTTCCTTTCCCCATGGGGCGCCGCACACTCTATTTCTTCTTGTTACCAAGATTGTCATTGGTGCGCAAGAAACAAAACCCATGATGCCAGTCAGGTAGCAATTAGCTTCTTGTGCCGAAAGTCTGGGGTAGTAGACAATGCAGAAAAAAAGTATTAAACGTCAAGGGAACCCGCTGCTTGTCGATCAGACCCATTCAATCCCCGTCTGCCATCTTTAATCAATTGAAGCAAGGCAAGCTCATCATGAAGCCTAAGGTTTATCAGTTTCTCGTCGGAGTGTTTGCGTCCTTTGGATCGCTGCTCTTTGGTTATGATTTGGGTGTCATTGCCCAGGTCATTGCCTCTGGGTCGTACAAAGAGACCTTCAACACGACTGATACCTCTCCCGAAACGTAAGCTCAACCGAAAGCGACCCTCAAGACTCTTCTAACGTTCTCAGTGGTGCTGTAGTTGCTCTGTTCACCGGAGGTGCCTTCTTTGGTGCTGGTTTTGCTGGTCCCACCGCTGAATACCTCGGTCGACGATGGACCATCACGATCGGTTCCATCATTTTCCTCCTCGGAGGCGCTCTCCAAACTGGAGCTCCTCAAATCTCATACCTCATGGCTGGTCGATTCCTCGCTGGTCTTGGTGTCGGTTTCCTCACCATGATTATCCCTCTCTACCAAGCCGAAATTGCCCACCCTTCGATTCGAGGTACGAAAAAACTCCACAAAACATCCCCGCTCGGGTACCCGATTTTATAAGCATAAATGAACTGACCCGCTGTTAAATAGGCCGAGTTACCGCTCTCCAGCAATTCATGTTGGGCATCGGTGCTCTCATCGCAAGTTGGACAGGTTGGGGCACATACAACAACTACACCGACAACCGACAATGGCGAATCCCCCTCGGTATCCAGTGTATTCCCGCCCTCATCCTCGGTTCGCTCATCTTCGTCTTCCCCGAGTCGCCTCGCTGGCTTATGGACCAGGGTAAGCAGGAAAAGGCCCTGCACACCCTTGCTCGTCTGCACTCCAATGGCAACGTCGACGACGCCTGGGTGCAAGCGGAGATCGAGCAGATCCAGGAAAGTATCGCCGATGAGCAAGCCAACTCTGCCAAGTCCTACATGGAACTTTTCCGAAACATGTCTTGCTTCCGTCGTCTTCTGATTGCTTGCGGTCTCCAGGCCTCAATCCAGATGACTGGTGTTTCTGCTATCCAGTACTACTCTGTTACTATTTACGAGCAGGCTGGAATTGGCGCTTCCGATGCTCTCAAGTACCAGGCCATCAACTCCATCATTGCTCTTATCGCCCAGGCTCTTTGCATCGCCTTTATCGATCGTTTCGGTCGTCGATGGACTCTGATCTGGGGCAACCTGTTCAACTGCCTGACTTTCATCATTGCTACTATCATGCTGGTTGTCTACCCCCCCGGTTCCGGTAGTGCTGCTCAGGGCTGGGGTTTCATCATTGTTACTTGGGCCTACAACTTCTCCTTCTCAGCCACTTGCGGACCTCTATCCTGGATCATCCCTGCCGAGATCTTCGATACCCGCACTCGTGCAAAGGGTGTCTCCCTCGCCACCATGACCTCCTTTGCTTTCAACACCATGATCGGACAAGTCACTGGTATCGCCATGGGCTCTGTCGGCTGGAAGTACTACCTCGTCTTTGTCGTCTGCAACTTCACCAACGCCCTTTGCGTCTGGGCTTTCATTCCCGAGACCAAGCAGCTTCCTCTAGAGGAGATGAACTATCTCTTCACCAACGCTCCTTGGTTCATTCCTTCTGTCGACAAGAGCCAGTACACTGCCGATTACCAGGCCGACTTGGCTCGCAGGGCTGAGAGAATCGACGAAAAGTTGACCGCTGAGCACGAGACCGGCGAGCACGTTTCCAAGATCTAAGAGTTGTCAGTGGGCAGATGTAGTTACTTGTAGTCTAGCAATAAGAACCTAATTTATTGAATGAGTCGCTACCCATGACTGGTCAGTGTTGGGCTTTATCGTCTCTTCCATCATATTTGTATATATATAATCTTTACTTTCCGTCGTTAACAACCTGTTCCATGTCCTTGTATTGTCCCAAGACAATTCATACTTTGAGAAACTGTGAGAATTGGTCGTGGCGCTATTGACCCTGTCGGCCAATATGACATAACTTGCATGATATGACTTGGCCGTTATGATGAAGGTATATTAGGGAGTTATTAGCATAACGTACAGTGAAACTAGTTCAATAAAAGTCTAAAAGGAAAACGCCATCTTTCGTCTAATCAGCGTTGTCACTTTTGATCTTATCACAAAACTTTCGTTGCGTCCGAAGTTTAGTTACGCCATAGTATTAGAGTTTTGTTCAAGCGTTGAGAGCCTGACCGCAACTTTTGTGGCATGGGTGAGACTCGACTTCATCACGCAGCCAGTAAGAATAAGACTTCTCGGTACTCGTCCTAAGACCACCTTTCTTACAAAGACAGGTGAAGAATGGTCAGGACTGTTGAAAGAATCGGCCGCTGGGGTCTAGGAGATCAAATGATTGAAGCACTTTATGTCAGCTCAGCTTCCTATCCAGGCAACTTTATCATGATGCTCTAAGCTCTAAAGGATGAGCTTTCTGTTATCTCAAAACTGTAAAGTCTGTTTATCTAGCACCTTTCATGCATTTCCTTGATGTATGCTATTAACCTTAAAACCTTCGTGGTCTAAAGCTTACTATAGCGTCCTTCTTATATATTTCGTTGTGGTGTCCCTTTCTCCTTTCCTGCTTCTAATCCACGCCCACCGTTATCTTGACTTACTACGACTGACAAACCAACCTTCAAAAACTCATCCCCACAATGTCTTGTATCACTACCCTGATGTCACAGCTCAGCATGTCTGATAACACAACTATGGGCAACCTGAAGGACACCTTCCTCACGTTACCGGTGGAAATTCGAATCGAGATTCTCTCATACCTAGGCACGAGGCGCAACCTCACCCCTATCACGGCAGCATCGCCCTGTATGCTCGATACCTACATCGAAAACGAGATGTACATTAGACGTACATTCTACAAACGAACGTTTACCGACCGGATGATGCAGGATGCACTGGCTTTTATAACCTTTCCTCCGAATACCTATGGTGATCTCAAAATTGAACATCCGGTTATGCAGAGTTATAAAGCTCGGTGGGTATCTGGAGAATTTCTATGCCCTTTCAATACCACGCGTCGGAACGATATAGATGATTTAGACTCTCTCTACCATAGACTCGACAATCACATCCCAAAGTATTGGGTTGGACTACCCGATAACCCAGACGGTCCGGTAAACTGGGTTCCCAGAAGCAACATTGAGATTCAGAGACACTTGCAGAAGCTCTTGAAAGCGGAAATCTTAAAGGAATGGTGGTATAATATATTCGCACGGGTAGTGAATGGTGCTGCTATCCTTATGGATATGGAAAAGACTGTTTACGATACGTCGAACTGAGGGAATGTATCATTGGGAGAATTGGAGGATCACGAATTTCTACCAGGGCACAGCTACGGCTGATAGCGTTGTTGTACAGCGTAGGCTAGTTGCTGGTCTGAGAGCGGTGAATAGTAACCCAGAAAGAGATATGAATAGACTGCAGAGGCGAAAGAAACTTTTTATATCACTCGGTTTCTTTCCTTCTTCCTGGGTTCACATGCCGATACTCCTTGGACATCAACCAAGTCACATTACTTACTGCACGTCAAAAGGAGGTTCGACTCAGAAATAGCTAGTGCATATAGAAAACATAGTACAAGTTCAAACTACATGCTCTAAGGGATGATCAGTGACGAACAGCAAACTTCGTAGAACAGCCCTCGCCAGGCTCATCGGAGTGCCACTAGAAGGCCACCCATCAGTTGCAGAGCCACATTAGATCAGCGATTGAAGGCGATCAGAGAAGCGATATCGGACAGTCAGAATCTGCCGTGGCAAAGCTGGAAGCAAGGATGCTAAGAATGAGGCTCAGGTTTCATCTGATAAAACCTGTTCGAGAATGTTCTGCATGTCTGTTACTGCTCATCAGATCTTTTGCCAGGCAATTCACCGTTAGAGGGTGAAATCGACCCGCGATGATCCAGAACGAGTAAGGTTACATCTCCATCGTTGAAAAACTTCATGAGCATCTGATAAGATGAAAATTCACCCTTGTAAGATGATCCTTACTGACCAAGGACTTACAGTTGAGGCTATCATATTGACACTGTCACATCTAAGCATCCATTGGTGACCTAACCTTCCGACCTTGCCCCCCACTGGACCCATTTCGGTCTTTCTAGGATCACAGTGGATTCCAAAGTCACCCGTATCCACTGTTGGTGGCAGTCATGCAATACGACAGAACTAGGACACCGGTGAAAGAACCCATGGATAAGGCAGGGATAGGATCAGACGAAATTCCTGTCACTCCGCTCCGTCCCGAAATCAGGGATAAGTCATGCAAGTTCGGTTACTCACACGGTACGTCGGACCCCGAGAAGCGGCAGCAGAAGACTTCTGGAACAGTGGTAAGAAATGCACATGCAAGAGTCAGGAACGGATCTCGGGTGGGATTGCATTGGAGTGCACGTGGCGATGTTGGTTGTTGGTCAAGTCTCATCTATCTGTACCCACTATATGTGATCTATATGAATCTGTCTACCACTGAAAGCTCTCTTCAAAGTACTCTATACGAGGCAGGGAATGCATGGTACGATCAGCCACAGCGCTTCGGCTCTCATCCGCCATCCTGGCAGGTCCACTTGTAACCACGGCAAGACTGCCTCGATCACCCATGTCCAGCATATTGTCAATAATACCTTCAACGTTGAGTCGACCATCTTTCCACTCAGCAAGGTGGCAAGTAGTTGTATCGAGGGGTCCCGCATTGTTGGCGCCAGTCACATAGATACACACCTTGACCTGGTCTTTGACAAGGACACAGCTCAATTCCTGATTGAGAACATCTACAGCAAGAGCAGTTTGTCGTACCGCCCAGTGGATTTCGATCAGCCCTGGTCCAGTTCCGGTTGTAAGTTTGTGCATGTATGAAAGTGGAACTGCGATACCGCTGCCGCCGACGACGAAAAGAACTTTGTCAAAGTGTTCTAAAGGTAGCGTCTTTCCATAGGGTCCGTCAATGGCTACTCGAACTTTCGCTGGCTTTGGCTGGTCCTGCTCTGCGTAACCTTTTAGTCGTGAAGTGAAGCTGTTGTACGGACGAATAAGGAATGTCATCTCCCATTGCGTCTTCTCAGCTTCAAGACCGACTTCGTCAGTGAGGTGACCTAGCAGTGGAATTTGTTCTGGTGCGGTGTGTTGCTCAGACTTTGAGATCCACGCGACCGTGAAGGGATGGCTCTCCCAGAAGTTCCATTTGTTGAGAACCATAAGATAGTAATATGTTCCTGGCTCGATGTTGTAAAAACTTGATGTTACTGGGACAGTGACCCGGATCATATGTGAGTCCTCGTTATAAGTTATTTGAGCGGTGGTCTTCCAGAACTCGGGATTAAACGCCAACATTCGAGCTGTGCGGATGGCTCTGTCTAGTAGCCATATTACGGCGGGAGTCCATATGAGAGGATCATAGGCACCTCTGAAGATGGAGACATGGCTTGAAAGTGCGTATTAGTGTTACGTTGGAATAAAGACTAGCTGTTACGATGTGACTTACCTGAGCATTGTAACGAGGACCAAAACTGATAGAACGATATGCGAGATGAGGAAGAACTCGTACTGCATACGACGCAGGTAGAAGAATGACAGGCTGACAAGCAAACATATGAAGAGGGTTGCCTTGTCATGCTGTTAGCCAGAAAGAACAAAGGTGGACAGAGAGGAGCGTACCAGTTCACCAGTCCACCAAAAGGTCAAGTTCGAGATCCTCCAGAAATATTCCCAACCGCCCCCTAAAGTCTTTAGCATCGACCGTCCAGTGCTTATTGAGTACACTTACTCTGAAAGATAATGATGATATACCCAATAGAATGAACTACAGCCTGTACAGTCGCTATCCTTGCAACCCAGCGATGGAAGTTGTTGTATGTCTTAAAATCCCAGCCGGTTAACCATATAACGATATTGTTCCGCATCCCGAACAGCCAGATAAGCGGGAAGTTGGCGAACGAGATGATGCCTGTTCTGTCAGAGACATGGCGAACGACTTGAAGCCATACGGAAGGGTAGCTGAGTTCTCGTCAACAAGGACTCCAACATTAGGGTCTCTTGGGACAAGACTTACTATCCATAGCCCTCGAATATTTCGTATCCGTGGATCGAGCATACTATATTTAGTATAACGAATAGTGAGAGTGTTAGTGTTTGTATGCGTGGAGGCAAAGTACCCCAGCCTCCAAAGTCTTGCACGCAGCGTTGCCCAAATGTAGCTGGAGCTAGAATATTACGGTTGAGCCATACACTCCGTTGACCTTGCATGACATTTAGCAGTGTGAGCACTTGGTTCGTCATACCAACCGCTATCACTATTGCCCAGAAGATTCCCATTGCCCAGCCGTAGTAGTAGTGGTAATCCCATACATAATCATGTGCCGCCTGGAGTTTCTTAGTGATACAGTTCTCGTGTTAAGTTTAGACTACTCACCAATGTTCTCATCCAGATATTAAAGTAAGCTGGGGTTGGTAGCATGAGTTCATCGTATCGATGTGTACGGCCAGGATCTGTCGCATTGAAATTGACTATCTGGGCCCTCTCATCATCTGTGATCCCGTCGATTATATCGTGTTGAGCAAGATATGAGTCGTACATGTTCTGGCATGTCTGGTTCATAGCCCTTGACTCAGCGACCCAAACATCCTCAAGGCAATGAATGTCCCAGCAGAGATGCAGTGAAGTTTGATATAAGCGGCTGGTACATTCCTGTCTTGCAAAGAATGCACCCTCAAGCGCGTCGGCGAACTTCAGCGTTCGGAATGTTTGGCGACAGGCTTTACCGCAAAGCTTGGGGTCGGCTGACGACGCGTTCGATGCAGCGGTGAAGATGATTAAGTTTAGGAGCCATACTGCTTTGTTCAACTTCCAGTATCGCATCCTGGGTGACTGATGCTGTGTTTCGACCCTGAGATGTTGAGAGATCGTTATCTTGGGAGCGTTATTATCAGATGATCAGATAATACGCTACTAACGTTGTGGGTCATTATTATCACGTGGGGGAATGGTCATCCAGGGATTCCCGTAGCTTTCCTGGACAAGATTGGCTAGTACAGGCTTGGCAGGTATAATAGAAGTCTCGAATAATAACATCCTTTTAATAGCGACATGAGATGCCAGTTCACACAAAGGGAGGGATGTCATAGGTGGAGGATAACGTTATTTGGCTTTGGTGTCGCGCCTGGCGGCCAGCCATATATTAAGGTAGATTTTACTTGAGCTATAGTTCGAGTACCACTATGTACATTAGGTTGAGGCTGGGTGTAATTGAAGCACTCCTATCAATGGTAGTTATGAGACAGTTCGTACTTGACGTGGTGCAAGTACCATAAAAGTCTCATGGGGACCGTCTACTTGCGGTACAAAGCAGCTAGCTTCTGCATGAAAGTTACAGGCTTTGTCTCAGTAGTGTTCTCAGCCGCCGTACTGTTCTGAGGAATATCAACAACCTCGCCATCGAGACCCTTGTTGTTGGCAGCATTCTGTTGCTTGCCAAGATAGAAGTTAGGCATGAAGAAGGAGGCGACAAGAGGAATGCATGACAGAACAATGGCAAGGATGGTGATGTGGCCGTTGACGATAGAGTAAGCGCGAATGGACCCTTGGCGGATAGGGTCGAAGAAATCGTAGGTCTTAAGGGTCTTGATGTTACCGTAGATCGTGGCGATAGTCTCGTCATCAACGTTGGGCATGTCGGCGTGCATCTGGTCAACCATCTGCTCGGTCCAAATGCTGGTGGCGAGGGCGCTACCGATACTGGAACCAAGGGTAGACCAGAGAGTAATGATAGATATGAGCGAGGCGACGTCGTCGTGAGGGACAGAAGCCTGGACACCAACTCGGACACCAACGACGTTGAGAGATGAAAGACAGAAGATGAGCTGAGCTGCCACGAGGCGAGCAGTGTCCTGGGTCATCATACCGTTGGGGTTAATGAGAAGGCCGTAACCAAGAATCTTGGCAGCGGCACCAAAGATCATGAGACCCTTGTATCGATGAGAAACACGGTGAATGACACCGACGATGGGACCAACCAGGCAGAGACCCATGGTGGTGATACCGAGGAAAATGGTCCACTGATAAGTTGTCCACTCCTTAATGATGAGGATGTATGACGAGAAGTAAGTGTTGCGCACAGAAGAGGCCATCTGATTAAAGATGTGAATGATAACACCGGCGATGAAAGCTCTGTTCTTGAGAATGCGCTTGGTCATCATGGGCTTGGGAGCAAGGTAGTATTCGTAGAGACCAAACAGAATGAGAATAACGAAGCCAACGACAATCATAGCGATCATGTTGGGGTTATTCCACCCACCCTTGGCGCTCTTAGCCAGAGTGATTGGTAGAAGAATGAGCGAAAAGGCGAAACCAAGAAGAATGAGGCCGACGATGTCAACATCGATCAGACCACGGTAGGCAAGCTTGGCCCAGTAGGTCAAGTTCTTGGGCGTAGCCTCGGAGCGACCGGTTCGCACATCCTTGGAGTCGGCCATGGTGACCATACCGGCCTTCTCGCCACGACGCTGCATCGTGTAGAGAGTGAAGATGGCAGGGAGGAGAAGAGCAGGGACGATGATGGAGAACATGCCAAGACCCCATCGCCAGTTGTCGTAGAAGCCCTCAGCGATGAAACCGTTAACAGGTACAGTGACGATGAATGGTAGAGAGAGACATGCGCCGAAGAAACCACGCCATTCCAAGGGCGTCAAATCAGCGACGATGATATCGCTGAGAAGATCGAGACCAGACTTGCCAACGGAGGTGAAGCAGATACCGATGACATACGAGGTAAAGCCATTAGCGCTCGCAGCGACAGCAAAGCCCACAGCGTAAAAGACAAGCACGACAACGTATGTCGTAGGTCGCGATGTGATATCCGACAACTTTCCAATGAAAGGCTTGCTAATAGCACGAATAATCTGACCAGCTGTGTTGACAGTACCAAGCTGACTGTGCACACCAAAGGTAGAAGCCGCCAGTGTACCGAAAATGGTGGTCGTGATGCCCATGTCCAGCGCGTAGGCGAACATGGTCAAGCCAATTGAGACACCCAGCAGCCAGAGCAAGATCTTGCCCTTCTTGCCAGACTGGTAGAGGACCTTGTTGAAGGCCTCAACTCTGCCAACACCAATTTCCTTGTGTTCATCGTCGGATACGGGAGCGTTGGAGGTATCGTAATCCTTCTTCTCGTTGAGTTCGAACATCTCGTTGTTTTGCGGGGGAGTCTGCGACTCTGGACCCGAGGGGTTGTTGGGCGCGGACATTTTGGCGACGCGATGCGATGCGATACGATTGAATTGACCTGAGCTGGGTGCTCTAGACAAAGGATCGGCGGTGCATGGAATAGAAATAAGAGAAAGAATTCTAAGACAGCTTGGAAAGGGGCAAGAAAAACTCTTCTAGGTGCATCGGTAGTCTCACTTCTGGCCTGACTTTTTCTTTACCATTTGCAGATAAAAGCTGTTGGTTCTGTTTGCCCCCTACCAGACTGAGAAAAAAAGAGGGAAAGAGACACGACCAACAGCTATGCCAAGCTAAGGTGCCGAAAAAAGAAGAAGATACAGGGTCCCTCGGGTCTGTGGAAAAAGCCAAGTCCAGGGTGCAAAGGTTTGGCGTGACCTTAGTCGGGGATCAACATGCGTGGTTTTTTTGTTCCAAAAGATTATCTGATCTGTTGGTTCGACTGCTGCATGAAGCCAAGATTATCACATACTTCCATCTAATCAGATGGTCCAGATGGGTAGGGATCGGCTGGGAAGTGGGACGTCGGTGAAGATCATATCCTTGAACAGAATAGAGGGGACAGTACAATGTGACAGTACAACGGACTGTGGTAGCTCTTTAATGCAACTCTTTGATCCTGGAAAATCAGATTGATATGAGGTAAATCGTCCGAACCTGGCACTTGCACGCGTGGGAGGCTTGCAAGGGAGGCAAAAATTTTCAAGATGAATTTAGAATCAGTGACACATTCTCTGGGGGGCTTGTGACTGACGCATAATCAGAAAGCCAAGAATCTACCCCAGCCAGCCCAACTAACGATAGCTACAGTACCTTAACCAAAGCTGGTCTAAAGTGAAATAAGGTGTTCCGCCTCTCCGCCTTAGCCGCCTCTTATTCTCACTACAGAATTGAATTGGCTACCTCCAAACCTGATTTCTCTTGCCTCGACGATCTTTACCGCCCGTGGATTCCCGAGGTGTTGGCTCGTGAAAACCAACGGCACAAGGTTCATCGGCTAATGTTGCACGACATTGCAGTGTCGATCTTGGCGTCGATGATGAAGGACTTATCAATCTCATCGCTCCGTTATCGCACAGACATACCGATCATGAATTAATGCAGAAAAACGTTGCATCAATCAGAATTCTATCTAAAATTAAATGTAATATGAAGTACTCTTTCTAAAAATACAATGCTCAGATAGAAATTTTTGCAGCATCGCACAAAGATCTAAACACACTATCCGACTTGGCATATAGCTCCGAGACAGTAGAAAACTCGACTACGCGTCCAGCATCCATGACAATAACCTTGTCGCACGTAGCAACAATAGTATCAAGTCGGTGGGCCACTGTAAGGACAGTCGCGTCACCCATAACCTCGTTCAGCATCGCTTGTAGCTTCGCATCGGCTCTGCCGTCAATTGAAGCCGTCGCCTCGTCGAGAATGACGATTCTTGAGCGACGTACGAGAGCACGAGCGATGGAAATTAAAGAGCGTTGTCCTTGAGAGATATTGGAGCCGTTCTCCTTGACTTCAGAGTCCAGGCTCAGACTCGGTCCGTCACTAGAGTCAGAGTCTTGTTTCTCGGCATCCTTGTAATGTTCCGAGGTCAAACCAACGCGGTTCAAGCATTGTTGAAGCCACTCGTCGTCGTATTGTCGGAAGGGATCGAGGTTGTATCGGATCGTGCCGGCCAAGAGGACAGCGTCTTGACTAATGACCGATAGGTTGGATCGAAGCAGATGGAGGCCGATCTTGTGGATGTCGACGCCGTCGATGAGAATTCGTCCGGTTGTGGGCTCAGTAATTCGTAGGAGAGCAGATATCACTGGGAAGAGGTTAGCTAGCTGCTACTCAAGGCGATCAAGGTGTGTACTTACGGGTTGTCTTGCCAGCACCCGTACGGCCAACAACTCCAACTTTCTCACCAGCCTTGATATTCAAATTGATTTCCTTCAACGCCGGCTCCAAGCCAGGTCGGTGACTGAGAGTAAACTCTTGGAACTCAACACGCCCGGCACTTGGCCACTGCTGCCTCTCCAACTCCTGGTCCACCTTGCCAACCCGATGTTCAGGTTCTTGCTCAATATTGTAAGCATAATGCAGCATTCTCTCCACCGAGTTCATGTTGTTCTCAATCTCAGCGCTCTGGCGAATCATGTTTCCAAACACTGCCTGCGCTGTGACTATGTATGATAAGACGACACCACCAGAGGAGGGATCGATGGTGCCGCGAAGACCGACGACGAGGAGTCCTGCTGCCAAGACTAGAGTTGCACCGCAGAGATCGAGACGGAGATTGAGCCAACGCTGGCAAGCGACGGAAAGCCAGTATGCCGTGTTCTCAGTGTCGATCTTGCGCGCGTTGTCGTCGACGAAACGAGGTACTGCGCCAAAGGCTTTGAGAGTGGGAAGACCTGACAAGGACTCGCCGAAGTGCTCATAGATGCGGCTTCGAAGGAGATTGTTCAGTCGACGAAGTTCTCGCGATGAGGGACGATAGTACATTCCCGTCCATGTGTAAACAAGTAGTAAAGCAAACGCGATGGCTAAAAATGCTGGAACTATGATGCTCACGACGATAATCGTACCCAAGACCTGGACAAACGTAGAGATGAAGAGTCGCAACGTTTCACCAACCACGTTATCAACAGCATCAACGTCTTTACTGAACCGATGCGTGATTCTTCCTTGAGGCGTCGTATCAAAGAAAGCCACAGGCGCAAGCAAAACCTTGGACAGACTAGCCTGATGAAGCTTGTTTGAACACCAGAAGCAGAACAGGGCAAAGGTAGCGCTCATGCAGAACAGACCGATGGATTGGCCGGCTCCGAAAGCTGCGTAGCCACCCATGTATGCATCTTCGGAGATGGATGTATACTGCCTCTTTTGCCACCAGCTTAGCCAGAGAGGTGAGACGATGCTAGTTCCTTGGTAGATAGCGATGGACAGTATCAGGAGAGGGACAGTGAGGAATGCGTTGCCGAACTGGGCGTAGCGAATGTAGGTTCTGCCGCTGACGGAGCCGACGACTCGTTCCTCTGACTGCATGACTTCCTTTCCACGGGACTCAGATGGCTTCTTCTCAGATTTTGACTCAGAAGACTCCTTCTCGGTAGGCTCATCGATAGCTTGTTCGGAGTCATTGCTGCTGGCCGTCTCGGAATCAGAGTCTTCGAGCAATGGCGTAGATCCAGCAAACGCAGTAAAAGCACCATTTTGACTTTGGAGCTGTTCGTAAGAGCCCTGCTCCACGATCCGGCCCTTCTCCATGTACACGATCTGATCAGCCTGTCTAGCAAATCGAATAGAGTGCGTAACCAGCACAATAGTCCCTTCACCATTTCTCCGCGCCCGGTTGACGACCATGTCGAACACACGAGCGCCGACATGAGCGTCCAGAGCTGAAAAACAATCATCAAGAAACAAAAGTGAGCTTCGACCGTAGATAGCTCTAGCAAGACTGATACGTTGCTTCTGGCCACCAGACAACGAAACACCGTTCTCACCAACCACTGTCATGTCACCATCGGGAAGAACTTTCATATCAGGATGGAGACAACATCTTGTGAGGACTTCGTTGTACCATGCGTGATCGAAGGGTCTGCCAAAGATGATATTTTCACGGACGGTCTCGCTAAGAAGCCATGCGCTTTGGGGTGCGAAAGCGATTTGGGACGAAGATTTTGAGAGACCGAGGTGGAAGGATCTTGCTTGGACGAGGTGGAGATCGCCGAGAAGGGCTTTTAGGACGGATGATTTTCCTGATGCCACTGCTCCGACGATGCAGACTAGTTGATTGCGCTTCACTTGAAATGAGTCCAAGCATAGGCGTTGGCTGGTGGAGGTGCTTTGCTTCTCCTTGTCCTCAGCTAGTAGCTGCTCATCATCGTGATAGGCAAAGGTAGCGTCCTCAACTCGAATGACAGTGTCAGGCTCAGAATCGGAGGAGTAACCAATGTCTGACTGAGGATCTGACTTCTCACTGTCAGACACATCAGAGGCAAGCATAAACATGGCCAAGCGCTCAAGAGCAGCTCTAGCATCAGCCACAGCAGAGAGAGCAGTAGGAAGAGCCATAAGAGGTGTTCTAAGGAGCATGAAATATGCAAGTCCCGAGAACACGACACCAGCATCCATACCATTCTCAGCGGTTGCACCATAACAGACGATGGCCACAACAGAAGCTAACGTGGGTGCAGTATATGAAATGGCAGTGTTGAAGGCCCTGAGAAGCATCCTCTTGCGGATATAAACCACTTCATCAGATCTCAACTTACCAATCTTGGAGAGTAGACTCTCTTCGTAGGCGTTTGTCTTGACTAGACGAATCGCAGCGACTGCTTCCACCACAGCCTTGACGCGTGCATCTGTAAAAGGCATACTTCCCCTGCGAAGAAGAAGAAGTTTGCGCATCATAAATGACTGAAGAGGATACAGCAGAGCCAGCAATCCAAAACCTGGCAAAGCACTATATCCCATAGTCCAGATTGTCAAAGCGAGACAAAGTAGCATCTGGAAGATACTCGTCCATGCAACATGAAAGTAACCACAGCAAAAGTCCACACGCGTGACGTCGGCACTGATAAGACTCATCAGCTTACCCGTGCCGAGCCCATGTTTGAGCTTCGCGCGTTGGCTGAGCTGTGTTGTTGCTCGGCGATAAATAACATGCATAAGAGCACCTCGCAAAAGAACACCAGTGGTGTAAGACCGATAGAAGCCATGGACGTTGGATGTGACTGAGAAGACCAAAAGTAGAAAAAGTCCGACTGCGTAGCCAAAGCCTGAGCGAAGGGCTTGTTGCGAAGGGTCAGATAGAGTGCCGATGAGGAAGCGAATAAGAAGTGGTGAGAGGATCTGAGATAGATCACCGGCTAGTTTGAAGATGCCTCCTAACCAGAACCACTTGAAGCAGACATCGTTGAGCGCTAATGTCAAAACAGTGGTGTCGGTTGTTTTTCTTGCCCAAAAAGGTCGCCATTTTGCTGGCTTTTTACCACAATTCGTGGCAAGTCTCGCGGCCCAAGCCTCTTCAAGACGATTCGCATGGTCTTCTACCAATCTATGATTGGGCATATCATACAAATCGTCTGTTTGGAGAGGTCGAGTATAGCCTGTCCGTAAAAGACGACCTAGCCAATTGAATGTCAAAATTGACAGCCAATTGGCTTGTGTTTCAGGAAGAGGAAGTTTGTCTTGTGCATGGTTCTGATCTTCAATATTTGCTGGTGACGGTAAAGATTTGGGAGCAGTGAGACGCTGCTGTATTGGCGTTGTGGATAGAAGAGGGACTCTTCTGTACCATTTCCTCGGAGGGAAGCTCTTCCCATCGTTGGTTGCCATGGCTGGGCTGGAGTTGGAGTCTCGAAACAAGTGCAGCCAGGCTAGAGCACAAGTCTTGGTCTTCTCTTTCTCCCTTGATCAAGATCCAGGAGACAATGATTAGATCGGGTCCCTGCAAAGACGTCCGTATTCGGAACGCACATCCTTTCCCTTGACCTTCCCAAAAACAAGTCACTGTGCGGGTCGGTACTTGGTGTGTAGATCCCGGCCCTAATGTGACAGTGCGGATCCTCACAGTGGGCGGAATACGAGCGGTTTAAGCTTACGGTCGGGCTCTACTGAACCGGGTCTACGGCCGGCACTTTTGTGCGCTAGAGAGGGCCGATCCCTGGATGTTTTTTTAATTTTATGCTTCGGACGGTGAAAAAACAAGCATAAAATTAAGTAAGATCATGACGTTTTGCGTGGGAGGGGGTGGGATAGGAAGGTGGATGTCCTGTAAGCTCTAGGGTACAATAATAGACTGCCGGTAAGAGTGGGATAGACTGATCAACGAATTTGGTCTCTTTTGCATCTGATAATTCAGGGAATGCGATGCAGGTCGGTTTCTTGCTCCGACCATGCTTGTTCCCATGTGCTTGTAGGATTGATCAGCGGCGTAACAACGGACTCGGAATTCCGTCAAAGGTTTCATCGAAACGTCAGTGAGCATCTGATGGCTTTAATCCTTGGCTTCAATGATCGGGGCATGTCTTACTGTAGACTCGGTAGAGGATCTGAGGTTGGGGATGCCATGTGGGTTAATTGCTGTTGATCATTGAGGTTGACCAAACAGAGCAAAGGGAATGCGCATTACATCTACTATAACTACCGAGCTGTGTCGCATCTTGGCTTTCGTGATTCTGCTGTTATAGTAATGAAAAGACTTGGCCTTTGTATCATCTTATCTTGATTCTATCTACTATTATCGTAAGTGTTTCTGTCGTTGTTTAATGTGTCCGTGTCTAATACCTGCTAGATCGCCCACAATGGCGCCAGGCCCAATTGACGTCGTTCCCCCACGCAACCCAACGCCACCTAAAGAGGACTGGCAAACCTCCAAAGAAACCTCCTTCAGACTCCCCGACGGCCGAACAAACATATGGATTGCCAACTCTGGTACTGACTATCTCGTCGGTTCTGGTGAAGCTACCCTAGCGCGATGGTCAACCGATGGACGAGAGACCAGAACATCCCCGCCCATGATCAATGATGACAGAGCGCAATCTGGTCCCGTCTTTGAACTTGAGATATTCAATGCTGAAGTCAATGATCCTCACTCGCCATTCGCTTCGCATGGTGAACATGGCGATCTGGCGTTGGCTTGGGCCTCTGTTTATGCGCTGTGGCTTCATCCTGAGCACCGAGATGATGATTTGATCGCCATCGCCGTCGACAGCCAAAAGATCGGCGACTACATCAGAAGCACTGGTCTGGGTGTTCTATCACCTTACTCATCGGCATCTACACCGCGCGAAACTGTTTACTGGCTCTCTCACGATACCTTCTGGCAAGGCGCTGGAGCACCAGACTCGCTGCACTGGCTTCAATCGCGACCCGAAGTGACAAACTTCCCCGGCTTCAATGGTACAATGGGCGTTTTCGCAAACCAGATGGGCTTCACCCGCAAAGGAAACGTCTGCACCGTTCATCCCCAGCGACCGCCCAAGCCCACGCCCGGCACACTCATTTATTCTCGCTTCATTGTAGAGCTTGGTCAACAGCTCTCAATCCGCCACATTGACGCGTCCAACCCCGAGCACTTCACAGCCTACAAGACCTGGCAAAATTCCGACCGCGTCAACAAAGCCTGGAAAGAGCGCGGCCCCGATGAACATCACCGCAATTATCTTGCGTCTCAACTCGCCGACCCGCACACAATGTCATGCGTCTTCGAATGGGATGGGCAATTAGCGGGATATACCGAGATCGGGTGGGCATTGGAAGACAATGCTGCATGCTTCTACCGAGCAGGCTGTAACATTACAGTGGGCGAGCACGACCAAAACAGTCACATCATCGTGGGAGAGGAGCGCTTCCGCGGAGGCAAACGGTACCAAGCTGTGGCGACGTCAATCAAGCACTGCTGTTTCCTGAGGGATCCGCGTACCAAACAAGTTATTGCGGAGCCTGAGTATGATTTGAACCACGTGCAGATCCAGGACAGGTTTTTGCCGCAGGAGAGGAAGAAGAGGTTCCATCTGCCGCACAAGACGGCTATGCTGTTTGCACTGCAGCGTGAGCGATTTTTCCAAGAGGCGCATTTCGTTTAGTTGCGGTACTATAGTAAAATACTGTGCAGATCACATGAATCGATTGATAAAATTGATTGATAACTTGTTCTTATGTGTCATGACGTAGCATGGCTTGTGGGTGTTGACTTGATGACAGTGAGACACCCGCTGCTACAGTACAACAGCCTAAGCACCTCTAAGGGTTGTACCACACTCTGTACAGTGCTCATTAGGTATAGAGGGCGGCCGCTGGGATCGGCGTTAAAATACGTACCTAACGAATTTGGGGTTACATTCGGCTTCAGACTTCAGACTAGGGTACAGAGACCAAGCCGTAATCTTATCAGATCATCAGCTGCCCACTTGGTACTGTGCTACCGAAATGAGGGTGCATCGGATGTTTCACTAATTATGGAGGGTCCCATGAAGGATGACACACTGTGCTGAAGTTCTCGTTCATGCAGAGGTAGAGGGTGGATATCGTCATCATAATGAAAATGGGAAGCGATAACGGCCGACGTAATTTTTGTGAAGGGTTAGTTGGGCATTATCCAGATCAGATCTGATAGATGATTGTGTAAACACCACAGCCAAGCATCACGACTTTGACATTCAGTTACACGTAGATACTCGGTGTGACAAACGATCGACACCATGGAGAATCGATCGTCTATCCTACGGCTACCTGTTACGCAGCTTCGGCCACTGCATACCTACCAACAATCTCAGCAATCATCTGATGGAGAGATAGTCCATTGGACAAGCTCATCTGAACCAAGACCAGATGAGACAACTGCTGTACAAACATTTGTGAAGCTGGCATCGCAACTCATTGTCCTTGGTGAGGAAGAGAGTTTCTGCATACAAGATTCCAGAAACAATGGATACATTCTAGCCCGTTCTACGCCTACAAAGGATATTGAGATTGATGATGCGGTCAAATGTGATGATGGCCAAGATATCATTACCGATTTTTCTATAGGTGACGGAAAGGTAAGTTATCGAGATTCATAGGGAAAAAATGTGCTAACAGACCTATCAGGCCTTGCAGCTTCATATTGAAGCAGATGGTCAAGTTCATCTGAAAGCCAAGTCAAATGTGGTCCCAGAGGCGGCTCTCAAGGCATTGGGGAGCATGTTTGACGGCATTCTTGGACACTCAGAGTGGTCTCAACCTTCTGTACTCAACTTTCCACCCAGGACGTGTCCCATGGATTTTCTTCGCCAAGATTCAAACCCTTCTCAAAATGAAGAGAACAAGACGACTCTTCTACACCAGTGGTTCGAACAGCGTGTGTCTGAGAGTCCTCAGAGTGTCGCAATTGACTACCTCACCAATTTTGAAGATTACAGCAGAGTCCAGTTCACTTACAAGCAAGCCTCCAACATTGCAACAACGCTAGCTGCCAAGCTGACAGAAACTTGTGCTCAATCATCTCAATCTTTCAAGACGGTTGCAGTTCTTATGGGCCCTTGTCCAGAACTTTATATCTCTTATCTGGCAGTTTTGAAGGCGGGGGCGACTTTCTGCCCTGTTGCCGTGGACGCACCCCGGGAGAGAAAGGAGGCATTGATGAAGGACTTGCAACCATCAGCCATCTTGACTCTCTCGTCTCTCGTATCCACGGATTTATGGTTAGCTACGAGGGATGCCTCTTCAGAGGTCGTTGATGTCACTCCGTTCCTCTCATCCCGCGACATCGAACCACCAAGCCTTCCATCTTCATCAGTCACTCAAGATGACATCGCCTACATCCTCTATACATCGGGAACAACCGGCCTTCCCAAAGGTGTAGCCGTCAGCCACCTCTCCGCCTCATGTACAATCTCTTCTCTAAGCGCTCACTACAACTTTACTCTCCCGCCACCTGGAACCAAACCTGTCCGATGGTTCCAAGGCGCAGCACCAACGTTTGATATTTCACTCTTCGAGATCTTCTGGACTCTGAGTAGTGGCTCTACTCTCTGCTCTGCACCTCGACATCTTACACTCCAAGATATTGACAAGGTTGTCACGATTTTAGAGGCTGACATCACAAATATCACACCCAGCTTCGCTAGTCTTCTGGACCCAAAGTCCATCAAGGGACTGATGGTTGGTGGTGAGACTTTAAACGCGAGACTTCTGCAGGACTTCGCACCACATAATTCTTCAGGATATGAGGAGAGTTCTCTTGCCCCAAGAGGTATCTTCAACGGGTATGGACCTACGGAGACGGCGATCTATTGCATTGCGCAAGCGCATGTGCCAGAGGGCCAGCGAGGTTCCGTCATTGGAACACCGTTGGCAACTTGCGGAGCTCTAGTCGTGGATAAGTCGCAATCTGGTCTGGAACCCGTTCCAATGGGCGCCGTCGGAGAACTCGTCATCACAGGTCCTCAAGTGAGCAAGCTCGGCTACCTCAACCGCCCCGACGAGACAGCATCTGCATTCTCTGATCATCCACAGTGGGGCCGAGCGTACAAGACTGGCGACAGGGCAAGAATCGTCTTTGATCCCGCGGGTTCACCAATCGTAGAGTTCCTAGGCAGAATCTCGGATGACCAAGTCAAACTCAGTGGGCGGCGAGTCGAGCTCGGTGAGATTGAGAGCGTCATCGCTAGCAAGGTTGACGGCGTGAGAGAGACTCTGGCTTGTGTCTGGAAGCAAGGTGTTGAGGCCGGCTCAGAGAAGATTGTCAGTCTTGTTGTGGTTGAGCAACGATCTGGGGTGAGCTTTGAGACTGTTCACGAGAAGTGCTTGGAGGCGTCGGAACAACATTTACCAGACTACATGAGACCTTACAGATTGTTGGAGGTTGATGTACTTCCCAGATCTGCTTCAGGAAAGGCAGATCGAAGGGCCGCTCTACGAATTGTCAATGAGATGTTGGCAAAAGATCTCAATCTTCAGCAGAGCTCCACGGTCGGGGATTCAGCGCTTGCTGCCGAACCTCTGAGTCGCCCTGAGGATGCGAAGCTAGAGGAAGAGATTGTTCCAATCGTTCAGAATGTCCTCAGCGATGGTGTTACCACCACTACTTCTGTCTCGCCCGCCACTGTTCTCGTAGATGCTGGAATTGACAGTCTTCGGGCAATGCGCATCTTGAGAGACATACGGAAGCTCCTACCCGACGCCAATACTCTGCCAGCTCATTCCTGCGCAAGACTTCAGCCACCACTTGCTGTACTGCTTGACGCAAGCACCACTATACGTTCGGCCTTCTTCCCTAGTGCTCAGGATCTGGAAGCATCTAGTGCCCTCGCCAGCAAAGAGGCCGGCGCCCGAGCCGATCTTGAAGCGTTCTCCGCCAAGTACTTACCTGAGGCCGTCAGCAAGCTGAACCTGGAGGATTCCGACATCGAAATGGTACTCCCTTCGACTAGCACGCAGAGTCAATTGGCTGTCAGCTTCGCCATGGACAAGCGAAACTACATCAGCCATACTGTTCTACGACTTGAGCCCAATACCTCCACCTCTACTATGAAGCATGCTATCGAGGCTGTGCTTTCTAGGCAAGCCATCTACCGTTGCGCAATGCTTCCTTGTGATGATGACCTGTCGCCGTTCATTCAAGCTATCTTGAAGCCCGATGCCTGGGTTCAATTGGTCGGAGGATCAAATGTCGTCTTGCGCGAAGGAGACACCTCTGGCGACGCGCAGGTCTGGCTTGACTTGGCTGAAGGCGATCTTAATCTCGAGTCTCACAAGCTGTATCAAGTTCAAATCGTCAAACCCGAGGCCTCAGACAGCAGTGGTCTTCTGATCATTAGCGCAGCGCACTGCATTTGCGATGGCCCGTCTCTCGAGGTGCTGATGAGTGACATCGCCAGACAATACGCTGGATTGGAACTCCTCCCCCGACAGGGCATCTACGAGGCTGTCTCTGAATGGGCATCAAATGTCAGTACAAACACAGATCAGCTTTGGCAAAAGGCTCTTGAAGGTTGGGAGACCGAACCGCTTGGCGCTATCAGCGGCAACAACGTCAAACCACCAGTGCCAGGTGCCCGTCAACACGCCATGGTCCAGCACGCCAGCAACATTCCTTGGCAAGCTCTCGAGTCCAAGAGTCGAGCGTTGGGTGCATCGCCACTCACTGTGCTCCAAGCGTCCTGGGCGATGCTCATGCATATCCTATCGGAGGCAGACACTAGTGATGTGACCTTCGGGAGTGTCCTCTCCGGCCATGATCAATTCATCCACGCGCCTACTTTCTCTGTTGTTCCATGTCGCGTCGCATTGCCCGAGTCGCAAACACTACGCCAGCTCATCAACAATCTTATGGATCATTCGCGATTTGCTCAAGGCCACAGACATACTTCCTTTGGTGTCTTCAAGACTCTTCCCTATAACACGGCTCTTGCTCTTCAAACGTACTCTTCATCTGATGACAGCAAGGATGAGGCTACTCTTTGGACAGAGGTCTCGAACCCTGCTATTCGTTACGACTTTGCCATGTTCGCTGAGGTCTTCCCCACAAACCCAAACTCTGCGCATCGGAATGGCAGGTTTGATGAAGTCTTCTTCAAGGTGACTTATCGCGATGAGACATTCTCGGAGACTTCTGCAGCATGTATCGTGAAGCAGTTCGCGGCGCTTACCGAAGTTCTGCTTTCTTCTGTTCCTGATGACCTGGTGCAGAGTCTACCAGCGCGCATTGAACGAAGCTTGTTGTCTGCAGAAGGAAGCATCCCCACCCAGCCTGTGTGGGAGACTATGGATGAAGAGACTCGGGAAGTTCAAAGCAGGACCCAAGTCTTGCATGCTCAATTTGAAGATCAAGCTATTGCCACTCCGGATCTCCAGGCTCTAAGCTTTTACCCGTCGCTCGATGCTCCTCCGATTACTCTGAGCTACGCTGAGCTTGACGCCCGCGCCAATGGCCTAGCCAACATCCTTCGCGAACAGGACATCGACATCATCCCCATTTGCATGGAGCGTAGCGTTGAGCTTTACGTATCGATCTTGGCTATTCTGAAGGCAGGCTCTGCATGGACTCCGATTGACACAACGTCTCCTGTTCAGCGTCGCACTTCTCTTATCGCTAGAGCGCAGAGCAAGGTGCTTTTGACCAACACTGAGTCCCTCCCTCTCGTCGAACCTTGCCTTGCCCAGGATGCGCTCAAGGATGTGCAAGTCATTCTTGTGGACAAATACATGGATCAAAAGACGTCCGTCCGAGCCAGGCCACGCGACAGCATTTCTTCGCGCAAGGTCAGTGGCGAAGATCTTGCCTATTTACTTTGGACATCAGGAACTACTGGCGAGCCCAAGGGTGTGATGATCCAGCACAGCGCCGCTGCCTACGCCATGCGCGACCTTCAAGTCCAGGTCGAACACGATGATCGCGAGCAAGTCCGCACCCTGCAACTGTCGGCCTACAGCTTCGATGTCTTTGTACAGGACCTCTTCTACACGTGGGGATTGGCGGGCAGTGTCATCAGTGGCACCAGAGAGCTTGTACTCGGCACTTTCACAGAGTTTATCTGGAAGTCTCGCCCAACGCATGCGCACTTGACACCCTCCTTTGGTGCAAGCATTGCTGTGCAGGAGCTCAAGGGCTCAACCCTGCAATACGTTACGTTCATCGGCGAGAAGCTTACTGAAGACGTCGCTGAAGCATGGGCGGCGCCTGATATCACTACACGTGCGTGGAACACGTATGGCCCTGCTGAGAACGCCGTTGTTTCGACCATGAGGCGCTTTTATGGCAAGAGTCGAGACAATGCGAAGGCTGCCAATGTCGGCCTCCCTCTCACTCCTTGCACAGCGTATGTGATGCGCGAAGTCGAGACTGCCCAAGGAACAAAGCGGTGGGAGCCTGTCCCACGTTACGGTGTTGGAGAGCTGGCTCTGGGCGGTGCGCAAGTCGCCAAGGGGTATCTTGCGAACGAAGCCAAGACGAAGAAGGCTTTTATCGCAGGCGGTCCTGGTATTGACGAGCGCATTTATCTGACTGGCGATCTTGTCCGATTGAATGACCACGGCTTCGAGTTCCTCGGTCGCAACGACGATCTTGTCAAGATCACTGGTATCCGCATCGAGTTGAGCGAGATCAGCGCTGCTTGTGCAAGCCTGAAGGATGATGACGCCGCGATTGAGCATGTCGAGACGCTGTACCTTCAGCGACCAGGCGCTCCCGCTGAGAACAACAACAAGGTCGTCGTCACGTTCGTATCTATCAAGGCCGATGGTGTTGATACTGCCAAGATCAGAACACAAGTCTTCAAGCGAGCAAAAGATCTTCTACCTTCCTACATGGTACCCGGACACGTGGTCGTCCTCAACACAACTATGCCTAGGACAGCGTCTAACAAGGTTGACCGCAAGGCGTTGCAAGCCATTTACGCCCAGTCCGATCTCAACGTGTTGGCTGGTAGGGATGACTCTGCCGTCTCGCAAGGCACAGCTCAGCCGAAGCAGCAGTGGACAAACGATCAGCTTCCCATTCTCCAAACAATCGCTTCCAACTTCAATATCCCTGTTGAGAACCTATCTCCCGAGGATAGCCTGGCAGGTCTTGGATTGAGCTCGCTGCAGGTGACTAAATTGGCTTGGCTTCTGCGACGAGAGCTTCAATGTCAGGTTGGTGTACTCGACCTCATGCGATGTGAGTCGCTGGGAGAACTCGTCGACGTGACATTGAGTCGCATGCCAAAGCAGGCCAAAGCTCAGAAGACTAGTGAAGCAGAGCCTACCGAGAGCTCATGGATTGCTACGATCAAGGACGCGCTCACTACGCACATCAAAGGCGAGCTCAGACCAAGCGACACGACTACCATTCTACCTGCCACGCCAATGCAGGAGTCTCTCATCGTTGAGACTATGCTCGAACCGCAAGCTTATTGGGCTCACCGCGTGTTCGACTTGAGTCACTTGGATGAAGTTGACGCTCGCCAATTGAAGAGAGCCTGGACTGCGGCTGCCAAGCGCTTTGACATTCTTCGCACCATTTTTGTTCCCCTAACGCAGCTCGAGGTTGAGGGAAGCGCCAACACTGTCGTGTGGGCAAAGGAGAAGGGCATACAGTCTACTATTCTTCAACTCATTCATGACAAGCCGATTGTTCGCTGGAACCAGCTTCCTAGCGAGAGGGACCAAAGCCTTGGTGATCTGGCTAGGTCGCTGCAGTCTGAATTGTCCCCCACGACAACTATCGAACCACCTTGGGCTGTGACCTTCGTCGAAGACTCTAACAAGATGATGCTTAGCATGCACCACTCTCTCTATGACGCGGTCGCATCCGAAGTCTTCCTCGAAACTGTCACCAAGTTCTACAACATGGAGCCCGTGACTGACGAAGTTGCGCAATTTGACAAGGGCCTTGAGCTAGGGTTACTGCCTCAGTCTGCTAAGAGGGATGAAGCGGCTGTCTTATGGAACCGTCGCATGGAAGAGATCAGTAAGACGGTCGCTGGAGGCATGTTGAACGCGCCTTTCCCCGACTTGACGCAATCGCGCCAGAAGCAGGCACAAAGGATCCTCCTCGCCAGGCAGGATATCCCTGCATCGTTCTCTCTACCCGATCCGACTGTCTCCCTTCCGGCTCTGCTTCAATCCGCGTTTGGCTGCGTTCTAGCGTCGTACTTGGAGTTGGAGTCAATCGTGCTTGGCCATACTGTTTCTCAAAGAGCTCTGCATCCAGAACTTGAACGCGTTGTCGGTCCCGCTATTGCAACTCTGCCTCTCATCATTCGCTCCAATGCCTCTTCTGCCGAAGAGCTGTGGAAGGATATGGCGCGCGACTCAGCGCAATTGTTCAAGACTACCCACAATCTTCATCCTGTTGATGTGAAGAAGATGCTCAATCGGGGAAGCGGAAGTAGTAATGCTCCTTTCCCTGGTCTATTTGTCTACCATCCAGCTTCCGAGGACGAAGGTAGTCCTTCACAAGACATGTTCAATGAAGTGGGACAAGCTCTTTCGCTTAATGTTGAGCACCCTCTTGCATTGAACATCTTTGAGGGTAGCAAGACAATTGAACTGACTGGTGATGGACGCCGCATCTCGCAGCCACAGCTGGAGCTCTTGCTGAACCAGATCCTGGAGCAGGCGCGGGTAATGGCTGAAGCGCCTACCACACCTTTGTCTCAGCTGCAGAACAGCATGGGAAGTAGCCTTCTGTCGATCAGCGGAGAGGCTGCGGAAAGCGAGAAGGCTCAGGCAAATCCGACCGACAGCGTCGCTTTGTATGCCTCTCAGCACCCAGACTGGATCGCAGCCGAGGAGGTCATCTTCCAGTCCACCGATGGCGAAGAGCAGATCGTCTCCAAGACTGTCACGTATGCGCAGCTAGACAAGCTTACCAACGCCATCGTCGCCATGCTTGCGCAGCATGAAGTCAATCTGCAACCCGACGATCCGGTAGCGATGTGTTTGGGCAGAGACATAAAGTCTCTTGCGGTCACTCTAGCCATCTTCCGTGCTGGCCTCATCTATCTTCCCGTGGACGAAGACCTGCCGTCTGCTCGCAAACAGCTCCTCATCCGGGACGCTGGTGCTAAACTAGTGATCACCACTGAGGAGCTTGTCGATGATCTTGGACTCGACGCTGCGAATGACGCCCCAGTAGTGCTATTTCATGATGGCGAGGGAGATGTTGACGATATATTATCCTGGCCTGCGTCTGAGTCTCCCGTCGGAAGTGGCGACGGAGGCTATCTTCTCTACACCTCAGGCTCGACAGGTCGGCCCAAGGGTGTTAGAGTCTCCAACAGCAACCTTTGTCATTTTGTCTCTGCATTTAGCCACCGTCTAATTGAGCACTCACCCGCAACAGCCAAACTTGGAGGTGTCGGCAAATACCTCAACCTCACCTCTCGAGCCTTCGATCCTCATCTCACTCAGCTCTTCGTGCCTTGGCATTTGGGCCATCGAGTCGTCATCGGCAAGGACCGCACATCAATGATGGCGAATTTAAAGGAGCTCATCAACGAGTTGAGCATCACTCACTTTGGCTCTGTTCCTTCGGTCTTGACTCAATTGAGATTGGCACCTGAGGATGTACCCTCTGTAAGAGTAGTCACAACGGGTGGCGAGAAGGCTTCAAATGAGCTATTGAACACCTGGGAGCAAGACACCCACAACGGAGAAGACAAGGCTGTCCTCTTCAACTTCTATGGTCCAACCGAAGTTACAATTGGATGTCTAGGTCATCCCGTCAATCGCGACTCCAACGCACGTAACCTTGGCCTTCCTCTCAATGGCCTTGAAGCACTTCTTCTCTGCCCCAGCTCCACTTCTGATGAGCTCGTAGTCGCCAGAAGAGGACAACCAGGTGAGCTTTGCATCGCTGGCCCACAAGTCGCAATGGGCTACCTCAATCGCCCGGCCGAACAAGCGAAGAGCTTCCAGACTATCTCGATCCTCGGAAGCACCAAGCGGGTCTACAGAACTGGTGATATGATGCGTATGATGAACGACGGCTCGCTTGAGTTCTTGGGTAGATCGGATCAACAGACCAAGATTCGTGGTCAGCGACTCGAGTTGGACGAGGTTGTGGGATTCCTGAAGCAGGTCGCTGACGACAAGGAAGGTCTGGAGTTTGCTGCTGCGGTTGCGTCCAGCGGGGAAGGTTCGAGTCCGCAGCAGCAATTACTGGGCTTTATCGCGAGGAAAGCAAGCAGCTCCAAGGCTCAAGCCGATGGCGAAGTCGAGTTGCTGGATGCCCAGAATCCTGACTCTACTTCGCTATTGGAGTTGATCGAACGAGAATGCCAGGCCAAGCTTCCCGCGTTTATGGTACCTACCATGGTCTGGGTCACCAAGATCCCCTACTTGGCGGCTTCTGGCAAGGTCGATACCAAGGTGCTAGGGCGATTGGCAAGCGACTTCATGGCTAAGCAGCAAGACCTGGACGGCGACGATGGTGCCCACATCAGCTCTGGGGGTAGTCTGAGTCCAGAAGAGGTCCTTGTCGTCGCTGCGATTGAGGAGGCTGTGGGTGTCAATGTCAAGGCTACTTCAATCAGCAGCATCCACCGATTGGGCGTCGACAGTCTTTCTGCTGTGAATCTTGTTTCGCTCCTTAGAAAGCGAGGCTTCTCCCAGCTCAAGATGACGCACATTCTCACTCCCTCATGTACGGTCGGGGACATTGCCAGACTTGCTGACCAAGCCATATCGACAACTAACAGCACACCTCTTTCGACGCCGCCCTCGACAGATGACCACCAGTATTTGCTACACGATGAGAAGACATTTACGGCGGCTGACCTTGGACCTCTCCCGGACGGCCTCGACGCGAACAATATTGAAGCTGTGCTGCCATGTCTCCCTCTTCAATCTGCGCTCATCGCTCGCTCATTGGTATGGCTGAGCGCTTATGATGGCGGCGCGGAGGGACATGACGTTCCTTACGTCGCGCAGTTCAATTACCGTCTGAGTCGTGATACCGACGTTGGAAAGTGGAGGAAAACTGCCGAGCACTTCATGGCTTCTGAAGCAATGTTGAGGACATGCTTCATCCAGCGAGATGAAGATGGTCAGGTGTTCCAGGTGGTGCTTCGATCGCCGACTCTCTCCCCGCTGCAAGATGCTCATCCAGCCGACATCGTAGCTGGGATGAATGTGCAGCCTCCAGTCCGCCTTGTCATCACGGAGGGTTCGGACCAAGTGACTGTGTCTTTGAAGATCCACCACGCACTGTTTGATGGTGTTGCAATTGAAGCGCTCAAGCACAAGCTCGAACAAGCCTATAATACTCAGGCCGTCCCAGCTTCCACGACCAACAACAGCCTGACTACTCATTCAAACATTTCTCGTCACTGTTACTTGGCAAGCGATCAGCTTGAAGCCACCAAGCATTCCTGGCAAGCTCAATTGCGCGACGTTCATCCATGCCGCGTCGGTGGTATTGACGACAACAACACAGACGGTTCAATGGCTCGTTCAACACTTCGTCTTGGCTACACTACTTCTGAGCTCAATGCCAGGCTCAAGTCCATGTCGGGCGCTGCGATATCGACGTCTTCAGCATTCCAGCTGGCGACAAGCCTGTGCCTGGCTCAATTGACACAAAGCCCTTCTGTAATCTACGGCTTCATCATGTCGCTTCGACCACTGCTTGACCACGTAGCCGAGGGCGTTGATAGCTTCGTCGGGCCGTATCTCAATACCCTTATCCGCACCTTGACTCTTCACGGACAAGACGAGTCTCTACCTCAGCTTGCTGAAAGGGTGCACGAGGCTCATCTCGCTGTTTCTCAAGGCACGATGCCACTAGTCAGCGTCGACAAGGTTCAGCGATGGTCTGGATCAGAGGACAAATTGTTTGACAGCCTGCTCAGCATCAATGTCATACCAGCGCCCGAGGCGGGTGACGAGTCTCGGCCCGGGCACATGACGGCTCTGCCAACGCGCAGTAGTAGCGACATGGCTCTAGCTATTGACGTCGACCTCCATGCCGATGGCAAGATTATCCTGACTCTTTCCTCTGCAGGCGCTTTGAATGAGAAACAATTGACCGAAGTCGGCCGGTTGTTTGAGAAGGTGGTGTACAGCTGCTCCGACACTGCCATCAAGGTGTCGGACATCATACCTGGGCTTCCTTCTGCCAGTGCGACTCTACCGGGTCAACTTCACACTGAGAGCCAGAGCGTTGGCCAGGTCACGACTGATGAAGAATACAAGAAGGCTCTGTCTCAGGTACAAACAACCATCAGTCGACTACTCCGTCTCAATCCTTCCGAGGTATCCTCCAAACCAGACTCTACTTCTTTGTACCAGCTCGGACTCGATTCCATCACGGTACTGCCATTCGTCAAACAGATCAACAAGACAAATAAGACTAAGCTTTCATCGCATGCAGTCATCAAGGCTCGTACCATCAAAGGTGTCGCTGAGGTTTTGCGAGACGCCCGAGCCAAGCAGACTACGACCACCAATGGCACCCAAGCCTCGAACACTGAGGTTGGCGCCATGAGCGATGCAGATGCCTACGACAGAACTCTCAGTCGCCTCGCTAAAGATCTCATGTTTGTCGCGACACCTCTGCAAGAGGGCATGCTCAGTGCATCACTCGCCACAGGCGACGCCTATACCTATGTCCACGCCATTCAATTGACCGAATATGCTCTCCAATCCGACACTCCCGATCTTGACAATTTTTTCGCTGCAGTCAAAGATACGGTACGAGCATGCGAGATCTTGAGAACTCGGTTCATGTTCACTGAAAATGATGAGTGTCCATGGGTCGGCATTGTTTCGCCCACTGACCAAAGCGACCTTGTTAGCTGGAAGGCCAAGGCAACGACACCTGGCAGGATTGATCTACGCATTCATCACGCGCTTTACGATGCGACAGCCATTCAAGCGGTTTGGCAAATTTTGCGCGACAATTATCGTCGACGCCTTGAAGGCGGTGCAGGTGATGCGCCCGACAGTTTGAAGCATCTATTCAGACCATTCGCGAAGACTGTCGCCTCGTCGCAACGAGCATCGATCGCGTATTGGACTGACCTTGTTCGTAATTACACCTACAGGCCAATTGAGTTCCCGGTCAATGAACTCAAGGCATCTTCTGCCTTCCATTTCTCTTTGAGCGAGCATGACCTGTCTCTTCTGCAGTACAAGTGCAAAGAGCTTGGTGTGACAGTCAAAGCAGCGCTTCAATTGGCATGGGTCAAGGTCCTCTCCGAGTCGCTCTACCATCAAGCGGATGTTGTATACGGAGAAGTCGTGTCCACCGATGCAGATGACGACGTTGCTATCGTCGGACCGACTATCAACACTCTACCCATGAGAGTCAGGTTCGGAACTGCAATTGAGGCTGTCACCGTCTCGCAGGCTCTAGGTCTCGTGCAGAAGCAAATTGACTCTGCGAGGGGCATCAACTCCATGGCGTCTTTGAGGAAGGTACAAACGCAATGGCGATCCACTCAGCAAGACAGTACCCTGGCGAGTCTGTTCCAGAGTCTCTTCGTGTTTGACGGTGTGCTCAGTGCCTCAAACGCGACCGACAATTCGGAAGCGCTCTTCGGTCCAGCAGACGCCGACGCGACGGACTCAACTGGACCGGCCTACGACGATTATCCTCTGATTGCCAGCTTCCATATCAGAGACAATAAGTTGAACGGAAAGCTGAGAGCTAAGATGTCGATGGAGGATGTCAATGTCACGGGTGAACAGCTGGTCGCCGCGCTGAACCACGTACTTCACGGTTTTGATTCCCCAGTGATTGACACGAAGCGGCTTATGGTGGCCAATGAGGCTGTGTCTAAGTCACGAAACGACCCGGTCGAGTCTGTAAAGCTGAACGGGTTGACCCCGAAGGCTGACTTAGTACTGAACGTTGTCGAAAAGGTCATCGGTTCAAGACGCAGATCTAAGAAGATCGGTTACAACACCCGATTGATCAGTACCGGTCTTGACTCGATCCTAGCCATTCGCCTATCGAAGCTTTTGAAGGAACAGGTTGGATTGAGTGTTAGTGTGTTTGAGATTATGAAGGGAGCTACTGTTCGGGATATTGTTACACGCGCTTCATCGAACAAGCCTTCAAACAAGGATCCGATACAGAAGCAGTCGGTCACCGACGATGGACTCGTTCCAGCGATGGCCGAGAGTCTTGGTTTACAGGAGAATTGCATCCAATCCGTTCTGCCTGCCCTCTCGGGTCAGCGATCTCATTTGGAGCAGTGGGTGCACAATGGGAAGAGGTTCTTTGAACCACCGTGGGTTTACACAGTTGAAAGCTCTTTCACGGAGGAGAAGGTGAAGAGCGCTTGGGAGGAGCTCGTGGGTGCTCACGATATACTGCGAACTACTTTCGCGTGTAGTGGTAATGGTCAAGATCTATTCCAGGTGACACTCAATCGGGAGTGGTCACCTTCAAAGCGCTTCTCGGTAATTCGGGACTCGTCGCAGACCATCGAGAACCTGATTCACGAGCATGTTAGCGAGCAGAACCTTCAGGTTTCTGACTTAAAGGAACCACCAGCAAGGTTCTCATTCTTGGAAGCTTCGAATGGCAAAGCAGTTGTGCTGCGACTTCATCACGCTCTGTACGATGGATGGAGCATCAAAATGATTGAGAAGGAGCTCGGCCAGCTGTTGGGTTCTGACAAGCTAACGGGCGAGCATCAACCGCTTGTTCGTGTGATCGAGCAAGTCAACAACGTCAGGCAGCCCAAAGCCGAAGCTGAATACTGGAGACAGTACCTGTCTCGCGCTGAGGACACTATCCTCGGTCCAGGCAATGCCGCGACAGCCTCTCCTCTTGGTCCCCAGATCAAGTCAACCTTGGCGACTAAGCTTGCGCCATACACAATTGACTACCTTTCGCAGCGAAGTAACTCGGAGGTCTCTGCAGCCATTATCCTCGCCTACGCTAGGGCTCTGCATCAGACGATGACGAACACGACAAATCCAACCTTTGGTCTGAACCATGCTTCAAGGTCTCTTTCATCATGCGACGGATCGCAAACGCTTGACTTGACAACTTCCAGTCTACCAACACTCACTGTGACGCCGCTCTCGGTGGACCAGGACATCGCGACTCAAGATCAACTTAGCTCTGTCCAGGACCATCTTGCTCAACTTACTTGCTTTGCGCAAGCAGATGGTATCTCTAAAATGAGTCCTGCGTTCAATACATACCTCAACATCATTCACCGCAGGGAATCAGCGCAGTCAGAAGAAAGCGAAACAGCTCTTCAGAGATACAGACTTCCTGAGTCGCTTGCTTCGAGTTACTTTACCACTACGGAACCATCGTCTACTGTGTCTATTGTTGATCAGCTCGATATAAGTCACTTGTGTGCGCACCGCTTGTTCTTCAATGTCATTGTTGGTCAGGACAGGGAGGTCAAGATTACCGTCAGCGCTGATGAAGGACTCCTGGCTGGAGACCGTGGTACGATTGATCGGCTGGTGCATTGCTTTGATGAGAATCTGGATGAAGTTGTGAGCGAGATATAATAGACAAGTTTGTCGTGTTATTTTTACTGAGTTTTAGAAGTCTTCTTCCTTTTTTAGTCAATGCTTAGTTATAGATGATACAATTCTTTTGATCAGGTTGTGTCGCATCCTCATTTGCACAAGTTTGGCCCGACATCTCTCTGTCCACGGTCCACCATTTATTTTCTGGGCATCTCATCACCAGATGTCTTCAGTCAACGGCGTTTGACCCAACAGCTTCAATAGCACATGGAGAGTCGATATATTCTGCTTCAAGGTCCCGCGATAAGACTCTCGTGATGCAACAACCTTCGTGTGCTCAATTCTCGCTACCGAGCCTCAACAATAGCTGATCGGCTTCCGTAGCTCAGTTGGTTAGAGCGTCGTACTAATACTTCAATCTGAATATGCAGTAATGCGAAGGTCTCAGGTTCAAGCCCTGGCGGGAGCAGAGTCTCTCAGTGCCTATCAGCTATCTTTTTGCATTTTTTGAAGATTTTAGCGATATCGTTCTGTTCGTAATGTGTATGGTGCCCGTTGTTAGTTGCGACGCGTCTGTGCTTAGTACAGGCGCTGGGCGACGTCGCGACAGTGTCAATTGCGCGACGAGAAAAGAGCCCGGGAAAACACGTGGAACAATAAAGAAATACTACTCAAAGTAAGCTTGAACGTAGATTCCTGAGGCAGTCTTATACTCGGTTAACTGTATTTGTATTTGTATTTGTCAATAGATGTTGTTTATTTTGGGTTCGGGTTTGGAATGTCGAAGATGGTTTGGTTAACGCAATGGAAACTTCCAGCAAAGAGCAAGAGTTTACACATCAACAACCGATCAAGGGCATAATTTTGGAACGGACTCCTCAATCAATTGGAAATGGCAAATCCAAGAAGAGACAATAACAGTTCATGAAGAATTGCGACGAATTAATTGCATTTTGAACAAGATGTTGCATTTGCAATTAAAGGTTTTCTTCAGGGTAGCGTTCGCGCTGTTTTTTCAACTGGCCGCCTGTTAGAGCTCAATTGCTGCTGTGTCTTTCATCCAATCACCGGTGAGATGGCCGAGTTGGTTATGGCGCCAGGTTAAGGTTAACCTTAACACCAATTTCCTGGTGGAGCAATCCTCCTGGGTTCGAGTCCCAGTCTCATCAGATTATCTTTTTGCATTTCTTCACATTTTTCCTTTTGCTCGATGGTTCATCGCTATTGCTAATCTTAAAGACATTGCCCAACTAACCGCAGTTCATATGTTGTTAGAAGATACTTCAAACTTAATGGTACTGCATCAAAACAATAGGTATGCCCTTTTTTAAGCTCCCGTCTGCTGTGTCGCCAGTGGCTGCCCGTTTTTATGGGCGTCTGTTATAGTGGAGGTTCAGTGGGTGGCTGCTACCGTTCTAGAAACCCAACAACATTACCAGGCACTTAGAGCCCAAATCAAATGAATGGATCCAACGTTAAGCCATAGAAGGAAGTAAAAGTAAAGTTAACCTCCAATTTTGTTCTATATTTTACATTTTTGTTGCAGCCGAGGGCAAGCTTCTCTCGACGCCGTCGCACAATCCCCAGCTACTCTTGACTACAGTAAGTGCTCTGTAAACACTGGAGCAAAAAGGAAGAACAGGGCAAAAGTACATACAACAGCGGGGATTCGCTGGTCGTCACCGACCCAACTACTAATCCGCCGGTTAGTGGCTTGACTATGGGAGAGCGGACGGGATCCCGTATTTTCCACTACCTTTGGTCGTATGTGCTTATTGAAGGCTCAAATGAGCACTATAACCACCGTCCGTTACACGACATCCAGAAGAATGTAAGGTTGCAGCCAAAATTCCCACGAACCAACTTGGGGGATTGTTGTTGCACAATGGGGAGGGCCCCTGCATCAGAAGACTTGGTCGTCGGAAATAAGGAAATCTATTTTGTCACTGCATGCTACCTGCTAACATCTACATAAAGCCATTTTATTGTGGTGCCTTAAGCCTTGGAAGACGACTTGTTCTTGGCTGCCTTGACATTCTTCCACTCCAATCCAAAGGATACAATGAGAGCAGCTGCACCCATAGCAAGTCCAAGGTACCAGATAGACCTCATAGAGTCATTGTACGCCTTCAACACAAGAGCCACCTTATCTCCCGACACGAGTTTTCTGATGCTTGCAGCTCCACTATTGCTAAGTTGACTGGCGTCGATGTCTGGAACATATTTCGTGATCTTGCTCTCCAGCTGTCCTTGGAGTAAAGTCTGGGCTACAGTGATGAATACTGTGCCTCCAAGAAATCCGACGAAGCTGAGGATGGAAAGGCCGATGGTGGCGTCGCTTTCTGAGAGGACGGTTTGGATCGCAATGGCGGGTTGTTGAAGGGTGAGACCCATGCCTGCGCCAGTGATGATCTGCCGATTTATCAGTAATATACCTTAAACTGCTGCTGTAGAAACATACCTGATATCCAATCCATTTACCTTGGCTAACATCCGCAGTCCAAGTAGAAATAAGAGCGGCGCCAATGACGAGGATGGCACTTCCGGCGATAGAGAATGGAGTGAAATATCCAACAGCACTAACCAGAATTCCACTGACAATGACAAACAAGACATTGCTGAGCAGAAGTGGCAGTAGAGCAATGCCAGAACCCTCAGGAGATTTCCCCTTAACAACCTGGAACCACACAGGAATGTAAAAGGCGTATATCACCAGAACAGAACCGATCGTGAAATTGAGAAGACAAGAAGCCAGGACTGTCCTCTTGAAAATGATTCTGGGTGGGACCGTAGCCTTTTCTTTTCTCCATGCTTGATATCCAGCGAAGGCGAGGAATAGGACGGCGAAGACGACGAAGAGAGCAATGACACGGCCACTGGACCATTGTTGCTCCTCTTTGCCAAACTCGAGGGCAAACAGGAGACAAACGATCGCGCCAGCAACAAGCAAGAAGCCGATCGGATCAAGATCCAAGAACTTCTGACGCCATGTGTCGGCCGGCTTAGCAGGTGATGGTCTGTTGGGAGCAAGAATGAACAGCAAGATCAAAGAAAGACCACCGATGGGAACATTGATCCAGAAGCACCAACGCCAGCTGACCGACGTAAGATAGCCTCCTAGAATAGGGCCCAAGATCGAAGAAATTCCAAAGGCAGAGCCCAAAGATCCAAGATACTTTGGTCGGTCCTCAAGAGGAAACAAGAGTGTTATGTAGATAAACACACCAGATCCAATACCAGCGCCACCAATGCCTGTGATGGCTCGTCCAACGATCAAAGCATTCGAGTTGGGCGCCGCAGCACAGACGATAGATCCGATTTCGAATATGGCGGTAAGAATGAAGAGAACCCATTTGGTGGAATAGTATTTGAAGACGAGACCAAAGGACAGCTGGAAGACACAGAGAGGCAACAGGAAGGCGGATTCGTACCAGGCTATATCACCGAAGCTGTCGAACTCGGCAGATATAGTTGGAATAGCTGTGCCAATGATAGTTCGGTCCTTGATGGTGTTAGTAGATGTTTGACGAGTGGGACTAGGTATGACCTACCAGTGCGACCAGGAAGAAGACGAGGAAAAGAGCGACCATGGTTGGTAGGACGACCTTCTTTGGAGGATATGTCTTGACATCGTCTGTGGTAGCTGAGTGTTGATTGGCTGCTTCAGTACTTGGCCGCTCTGGGCTTTCAGAAGCTCTGTGGTATTTTTCATCCATGCTGGAGAGTTTCCTAGTGGTAGTGTACGCGGTGGTAATGTTAGAAGGTGTTGTTGAATCGAGGGTGGCAGTTTGTGAACAGACACCACAACTTGGAATAAAGCAATTGATAGTAATTACAAGAAACCGAACAAGAGAAAGAAGATGCATTTAAATATCAAGAAAACATTTCTTTTCATTCCAAGTCAATTACACATTTCGATCCCTATCTCAAAGGATTCTTCCCAATCGACCAATCAAACATGACTTCCAAAATCTCGGTCTCGGTACCGAGCCCGAGCTAGTCCATACTCACCCTCAGAAACCTCGCGGGGTCCCCGAGCTTTTAATTACAACAACGTCATGGATCGAGCAACACGATAGATCATCAACTCCAAGACCCAAATTGTCGATCGTGCCGGAAATTGAACAAAGACCGACCACCATGAGATCTCAAGCATGTGAGCCGTGTGCAAAACGAAAAGTCCGCTGCGATAGATCAGAACCGCCCTGTTCGAATTGTAAGCGCCGCAAAAATGATACGTGTACGTATCCGGATGTTTCGCCATTTGAGCGCATCAAAAAACTTGAAGAGATTGTGAGGTCTTTGGGCGGAGATCCTGAAAATGGTGAAAGGACGGGCGGTACGCCTTTGCCTGAGGGGAGTCATGCTCAGACACCAGTTATTGTGCAGCAGGATGGGAAGGCAGTTTACCAGGAGTCGTAAGTAAAAGAGATGGTTTTATCGCATTTGACTTGATTAACTAATGGGGTTGTCAGGGAGGGTTGGCAGACGTGGATAGACGTCTCACGACTTTACAAGGGACCGAAACCACAGTTCAGCTCCAATGATCCTAGAGGCACAGCTTTATCACCAGCTAAATTCCTTCCTCATGCATTCAACGGCTCACCATGGCGCGACAATTCCGTTGCCTCCGAGACGCTACCTCTACAAATGCCTGCCTTAGAAGCTGTCAAACTTTGGGACACATTCATGGAGCGTGTCGAGCCTGTTGTCAAGATAAACTTCAAATGGACCTTGGCTCACCTGAAACCAGCAGTGGCCAATGAAGAGAAATGGAACGCTCTTGACGATGGCGAACGAGTGTTGATCTTGTCGACAAGATTATTGGCGGCCGTGACTTTGACGAATAAGGAATGTCTGAAGCGGTTTGGTAGGACGAGGGCTCTCTTGATGAATGAGTGTCGTATGAGATGCGATATCGCCTTTTCGAAGATGAATCTCTTGGCTATTGACAGTATCGCAACGCTAAAGGCGTTCTGTTTCTACATAGTATGTGTTACCTACCCGTTCTATACTCACCAGCACTAACAACTCTCAGAAAGCAAACATCGACGTCTTATCATCCCGCAGTCTCTCCAGCTTGATTGCACTAATATCGCGCAGCGCCGAACAGCTCGGCATCCACCGAGACGGCACAGTCCTGGGCCTTTCGCCCATCGAAACAGAAGAACGTCGAAGACTCTGGTGGCAGCTTCAACATCTCGAACTTATTCTGTCTCTCAAGAACGGCGTAACGCCCCTGTCTTTCGGTACAGCCTGGGACGTTAGACTTCCACTCAACATTGAAGATGAGGATCTTGATCCGAGTTCAAAGTCCGCGCCTAAAGAACGGACTGGTCTCACGAGTTTTGCGTATACTTGTTTCACGTATTTTATCATGGAGAAACAGCGCGGTTTTCGGCGGTTTGCCCAGGCGAAGCAGATAGCTGCGGGTGAAGGGTCGTTGCTTGGATGTTTGAGTCCTGCGATGGTTGATGGGATGGAAAGCAGTTTGAACGAACATTTTCTTCAGTATTGTGATCCTACCAATCCTCTGCATACATTGCTGCAGATCTCAGCACGAGCAGTCGTAAATATTCTACGGTTACGGAAATATCACGATGCGAAGCTGCAGTCTGCTCGGGGGGACGATCAGGCCAATATTGACCATTTCAACACGTGTATGCAGGCTATGAGGTATCAAGTTGTGTCATATGCGAATCCTCTGCTTCATAAGTTTCGTTGGCTTGCAGAGGCTTCATTTGTCTGGCATGCTCGTAAGTACCTCCTGTCGCTCTGACTTTCAATCTCATACTAACGACTTCAGTCATTGGCATCTTGGTAGACATGTCAAGCTTAACAGATGTTACTATGATCCAATCAGCCTGGTCTTTACTCAGCGAGCTATACGCAGTCGCAGATCAATTGACAGACATGTCAGAAGACCGAAGAACTTCGCATGCAGCCAAGTCGGTGATCGCAACTTGGTATGAATGTCGACAGAAGCCTGGGTTGACTGATATGGAGAAACCAGAGTTTGTGTCACAACTGGAGGAGATCCTGACCGAGACTGAAGGAATCATCATTGAGGATACAAATGACAAAGATGCGCCGATGAGTTCGTTGCTCGACTTTGGACAAGGAAGGACTCGGGAAGATGACTTGCAACCTTTTGGATTTGAGTTTGCGGATATTGACTGGGCGTTTTGGGATAGCATCAGCTGATATATCTCCAATTGGAAGCACCAAAGGCGTGCACACTCAAGAAATAGTAGCCACGAGAATAATCAGGTGTATGAGGATAATTATAGAAGTATAAAGTAGTATTAAACCATGCCTAGATGAGAGCATTCTCAGGCTACCCTAGTATCATTCTATATATGTTATGTTATGTTCAGTAACTATTTGTCCATTTTCTCATGATATGTATTAGTTCTCCATTTTCGTTTCTAATATTTCGTTAATTTCCCATATAATAATAAGTTTTCCCATTTTTTTGTGATTAAGTCAAGCCGAGGAAGATCGGCAAGCAGAATGCGCAAGAAATCTGGACAGCCAACGGCACGATAGCAAAAGTACCGGACGAGAACTGTCCAGGTGCAATAGTCCAGCCCCAGGGCGCACCAACAGCCATGTAAATCATACCGCCGGCGAGGATGAAGCAGATAAGGAATGTGTATTTGAACCGGTGCATCATCTTGTTGAGACCGATGTAGATACCCGTAGGGCCCAGCTCCTTGGATGTCGACGCCCACTCAATGTTGATAGAGAAGGCGTGGCAGAGGAGGGCTTTGGCACAGTTGATGCTGATGCCACCAAAGAAGAGAAGGAGGAAGGGAAGCCATTTGCATGCCTCGAGGATGGCAGACCAGAATGACTTCTCCTTGAGACGGTGTCGCGTCATGCTGCATGCGACTGAGGCGACACCGTTGAAGACGACTAGGAGGGAGACCCAGATACCCCATGAAGGCATGTAGAATTGGTCCAGGTCATAGAAGAACAGTCCGACGAGGACGTAGTTGATGAGAGTGAGGAGCAAACCAGCAGCAATGGCGTAGTCTAAGAAAGTCAGTATGCGAACAAATAGTCATCACGATGTAAATACTTACAGGTAAAGATGTAGGCGATAATGGACACCTTGCTGGTCACTGGCATGCTGCTCCAAAGGAATCGCAGAAAGAGTCGAGTGACAGGACCCTTGTAGATCCACTGATAGAAGGGATGGAACACCAACTCGTTACATCCATAAGCGTACTTCTCCCAACGGTTCAGCTCGTCATAGACCGTCAGGGAGACACCCTCCTCAAAACCACCGTTGTGGTAAGTAGCGAGTCGACAGATCATACCAGCCATCTGGACCCTCAGACTGATATCAAAATCTTCAGAAACGTGCGAGTCAGACCACCATTTGGTGACCTTGTCAGATGGATCAACAAACGCAACGCTCTGGACAGCCTTCCAACGAAGGAAAGCGTTGTGACCGACGAAGGGAGCGACATCACCGGTACCGACACCGTACTTGATAGCCGTGTAAACAATGTTGGTGAAGTAGGTGATACCGTTCTCGAAAATGTTGTGGGCGACTTGCATGACGCCTGATCCGTGTTGTAGAATAGCGACTTCAGGGCTCTCGTACATCTCAAGAGCGCCATAAAGAAGACAGTCGATGGGGACACGAGTGTCGCAGTCGATAAGAAGAATAATCTCACCCATACGGATGTTGCCCTCAGCCCAGGTCTTGCCCTCATCAGCATCAACCATGTTCTGCAGAGCCTGGTCGTAAAGCTGGTCATCATCCTCAGCAGTCAGATCCTCATAGCTGCATCCGCGGTTCTGACATTCCAGCTCAGTGAGTCTAAGCATCTCATCCTCAACACGGTTGGAAAAGGCGAGACAGTAGTTCATGTTACTAGCCTTCTTGAACTTGCCCTTGCGGACGAATCCAAGTGCATTGGCACGACCTTGAGGAGAGAGGGAGCTCTCATCTTGGTTGTCGACTTCAGGGTCAACAGGAGGAGAGCGCTTGAACCAAGAGAAGCCCTTGGACTTGGGGGACTTCTTGTTGGGAAGACGGGCACAGTAGCCGATGCCGTTCTCGCGGTAGTACTGCTTGCGCGCGGCTGCGAGTTCGGGCTGGATGCACTGCATACCATCATCATTGATGTAGACAGAAGCTGTGCCACCTTGGTTCTCATAGTGCTGGATTGCTGCCATAACTGAGACCATAGTTGGAACAATGACACCTCGAAGACCTTCCTTGTAGACAGGCATTTGTACAGTGATGTGAGGAAGCTGGTAGTCCTTGTATCGCTTGGGGTTGGGCTTGATGGCAGAGTGGAACTTGGAGTTCCTGAGGCAGATTCCAGCGGGGAGGAGAAGCTGGAAGACACTACTGACGACAACGATGAAGAAGAACAGCGACAGGACCATTAGAGGAGGAACGACAGCAGCCAACGCAAAACGCTTGTAGTCGCCGTCCCAAGACCATTGACGGACGAGTTTGGAAATACCAACACTCTGGGTCAGAATAACCAACATTATGACAATGCCGATTCTGAAAGAGTGGACAAGGAGAGTAGGGCGTCTGAGCGCTCTGCTCTCGATATCAGCATCGTCGTCATCACCACCTTCTTCAACTTTGATAGCGGCCTGGTAGACTTCATTTCGCTCATCAATGGCTCCACGAACAGGCGTGTGGAAATTTTCCTCAGAGTGTTCTTCAGTCTGCGCAAGCATACCACGAGGCATGTTGGGACCAACAACCTGCAAATAAGTCAGATTCAAGCACTGGATTTTTATGGTAAGCAACTTACAAAAGCCAACATTTGCTTCTCGACGTTGTGCGCGACATTGAGAACATTTCTCGCCTCGTGAGACCAGATCAGTACACATCGTTCTTGCACGACAATGCATGCGCTGGTCAAGTGCACAAGCGAGTCATGAATATCGGCAAAGCTGGCAACGATGGGAATGCGAGCACCAGTGTCTTCATTAATAAGGCTACCTTGTCCAGGCTTGATGCTATCCAGAACTGAGTTGGTCACCTCAGATGACATTGAGACAACAGCAGCCTCATTGATGCGACCGATGGCAGCAGCCAGGTCTGGGCTGGGGTCATCTGGATTGTACAGGTACGATCCATCTGGTTTCTTGAGTGCAATGCATGTTGAAGACCAGCCGCTTGTGATGACAGCAGCGGCAGGCTCATCGAACCAGCCTAGTAGAGTCGCACGACGGGCGATGTACTTGGCCACCTGCGATCGTCAGTATCGATGTTGATCACTTAAGCGATTGTTTGTTTGTTGGTGAGGGGCCGATGGGGACCAACAGGCCACCCAGCGTATCGGGTAAAGCACAAGCAAGGGCGGTGAAGAGGGTAACAGTGATGTTGGATCCCAAGCATGAAACAGTTCAAGCCGTGAAGAGAAAGGTTCTACTCACAACTGGTAGATCCGCAGCCGTGGCATCGGGAATCTGCATGACAGCTGGTGTTCCCGAGTAGGAGCTGTGCGCAGATCTTGAAGGCGGAGCTCTTCTCGTCCATTCTGGTGCTTTCTGCTGCTGCATCACAGAGGGCATATGAGCAGGAGGAGGAGGAGTAGGGGCAGGTTCGTGATCCCCAGCCTCAAGCCTCTTGAGAGTCGCAGAGTCCATGACGGGACTGGGCGGCTGGAGCACGCCCGACTCGATAAAGCGAGAGGCAGGCTTCTCAGAAGTCATGGCTCACGTGGAGGTGAAGACACAAGATGGCTTCAGGTCACACGCAGCGATGAAATAACGAGCGGTTGGGTGGTTCAAGAGAAAGCAGAGGGATCAAACGAAGGTGATGATCTGCCCACGGGACACGACCAGGGGGAAGGGTGTGGGAATGGGGGAAAGGTAAAGGAAGAGGAAGGAGGTGGTTCTCAAAGCCAAGACAGGAGCAGATGAAGATGAACAGAGTATGGAGGGTAACCGCGGGTCAAGCAAGTTATGAATGTCTTTTGCACACGGCTTATCCGTGTCAGCATGGGAATCTACAGTACGATACGGTAGGATGGACAACACTAGGCAAAGATACCAACGCAGTGGCAAGCCTGAGCTGAAGGTGACCGATCTGAGCTGAGATGGAGTCTGGATTCGACCACGGACTCGGAGCTGCCTTGTGCTGTACAGTATGTACTCGTCGGGTCAGACGAGAAAAGCAGACCAGACAAGAGGGAACGTGGGTAGTGGCTGCTGTCGTTATCCTTCGCATCTTTCTCTTTGTTGGGAACGGGATATCATTCTAGGCATGCATATCTCTCGGTGAGATTCAGACTCAGGCTCAGTCTCGGATGCAGCCAGGCCAGGCCGAGCCAGGACCCAGGGCCAGCCAGATCAGACCCTCTTCTAAAAACGTAACACCAACAATCACAATCAAGAGACATGCAAATCCTTGCCCATTTTGTTGCAGTAACTGCACGAGAAAAACGTGTCTGTCTCCTCTCAAACCCGTACCCTTGCCCCCCACCGTCCCCTGCGCCCCTGTTCCTGTGCCTGGGATACGGAGACGGAGAAGTGAATAACGCATGGATGTTTTGTTGTCCCTGTCACTTTCACCTCTAGCGAGCTGATGCCAAGTCCGCCAAAATTTGATTGACAGCAACATAACACGGGCATCAACCAACATACGGATACAGTATTTTGCTTTGCTGTCGGCTGTCCCTTGTAGCCATAACGACAGAGGGTATGGTACCCGCCACCAGGATCATATCTTGGATATAGAGTTAGAGTTACAATAGAGTACAGCGGTTACGATAAAACCAGCCTTGTCGATTAAATTGACTGGCCAACTCTATTTGCCCCTCCAGGTCGTTGTGTCTCCAAGGTTTCGTGTTATCCCCGCTATTTCCCCCGAGACCTGGACCTGGCTTGCAATGACTGGAACTTTTTGCCCAGTGGGGAACCAGATTCAGCCAGGGCAGGGTGGCGGAGGACCTCAAAGATCGGATCAAACCAGTAAAACGATCTGGTTGGGAGAGAAACAAATACTAAGGCTGCGAGAAACAAACAAGTTCGGCGAGACAACGCAACGCCTCCAAGCGGGATTAATTCTTTAGCGAGGTGATAGGGCAAGCGAGAGAACGTGCGCAGGCGCAAATCCCCTTCGGCAGTTGGTCAAAGAGTCATCAGTCAACTTGAAACCCACATGGAAGTGTCGTTGACTTTTTTTTCCATACGAGCATGGTTGCAGAAAGCGTCATGTCCTTCTGCGGCGTCTAAAAAATTAAAATTAAAAATGTCTCTCAGTCTCACCAATTCTCCGGTCGCTTAACCAAACATGGCTAATATTAGATGACCATCACCAGCCATCGAGATATTGTCCCCGGTGAAGAACCAATCAAGTAGCCCGGAAAAAGCAATGGACTGCACGTAATCCGTTGCAAACAAGACGAAAACCAAGGTCAATACGGCCTTAGCGTGGGATAATCAAGAAGGAAAAGAAGGCTACTGTAGGAAGATAACGTCGAGCCAGCATCTTTAGGGGATAGTGTAGTGGACGGCCCGTAACCCGCTAGCGAGGGGGGGGAAGGGCCTAGAAGAGCCTAAGCCCAATGCCTGCTAATCTTCACAAGATAAGTTTGATAACGTCTTGAATACCCCTGGTCATATATCTCTTGGCTGCAACAGGGACCAGGGGTTCCTTCGCCAACTCAACTTCCTCTTTGACTCGTAGCGGCATGTCTACATTGTTACACGGCATATGAAACCTGCATAACTAAGCACAGAAGAACGGTCCATGGGCACTGTTGTGGAAGTTTTTCCTTTTGAACCTCTACTCGGTTGAACCGGGGGTTCTTTTGCTTCCTTTTTTTCATCCCACCGTAACTGCTACCGGCCCGCACAGCCTTGGATCGGTGCTAAGCCAATCGCGCCTGTGACAGCAATATGTGGCTTACTTTTTACTCTCCTAGCTTCTCTCCTAGACCCGTTGCCGCTGACGCTGACACACGCTTTAATATTCTTTGGGTTAGTTTGTTTTTTTTTGTTTATCTCGACATGTGCCTGTTGGACCTCATCCGACGGGATAGCTACGGCCTTGTTTGTTGATATCCATGGACATGGCGAAATATTGAATGCTGGCGTGAGGCGAGATTATCCCACATCTCAACACTTCCCATGCATCTTGCACCACGTTTTCTTCATCATATCTTTGTATTGAAATCTTGCATAATCACCTCAAGATAAACCTCGAGCTTCTGGTCGAGACCCAACGATCAGCAGTCTCCGTTATCCCTGTCTCTTGTTCGTGTTGGGTTCTGGTAGCGATTATTGTCTTGGCTTTGCTTTCAGCTCGACAAGCCAAGAAGACCCTCCCAGAAAAGAAGTGAATGCATTCTTGAACCAACTGTCCCTTGGATAAATTCGTTCGTTCGCTAGCTACAGTTCCTTTCCCCCTCCCATCCCCTTGTCTGCCACTTCCAACATTGGCATTTGACATATCCCCACTTTGGTTTGGTCATGGAAGGTTCAAGGACTGCCACCTCTGCTGCTGCAGCAGGAGGCTCTTCACAGCAGCAGCAGCAGACCATAGCGGATCCCTTCGCTACGCCTGGTCCTGACAATACTGAGAACCCTTTTGCGACACCTGTTGCAGCGACGCCTGCTGCTGAGTCTGTGACATCGCGACAATTGGGATATACTCGCAATACTTCTTCATTTGAGGGTATGTATGTGTTTAGTATTGTTGACTTTATCTAACAGTTTTAAGCATCCAGTGGTGTTCGTCGACGCTTCAGAAGTAGTCGTCTCCAAGGCGAATTTGAGAAGCCATGGCTAGAGGCTAAGAAGAAGCAATGGAATTGGGACAGCACCATCTTCTACACGTGTGTCTTCCTTGGTCTTGGTAAGTTCACATTTTTTTTTTCTTTCCATCTTCTTCTCAGTCACTAACTTCCATTTACAGGTGTTGGCGGCTTCCTCTGCTGGAAAGAGACCAATGTCCCAAAGCATGATGTAAGTGAAGCTTATAAAATGCATCATCATCACAAACTAATTGATTTAGTACTGCTTGGTCATGGACGACCATTTCCAGAACCTTAACAACTGGAATCACGAAGTTCAGATGAACGGCTTCGGGTATGTCTCATCCTCAATTCTTCTCATTTCCTTGACTAATATTCATCAGTACTGGTGCCTTTGACTGGACTACCGATGATCCAGCCAACTCATATGTCGACGCAGAGGGCCTTCACATCGTCCCTACAGCGACTCTTGAGAGCACATCTATCACCAGAGCTCAGCTCGAGAATGGTTTCACCGTCAACATGACCACCAACAGCAAGACTTGGGGAACATGTACCTCAAAGACCATCAAGAAGAACAACGACCGCTGGCCCTGCGCATCGCGCAGTAACGCCACGCTGGGTCAAATCATCAACCCCGTGCGATCCGCGCGCCTAAACACAAAGGGTAAGAAGTCGATCCGTTACGGGCGCGTCGAGGTCGTGGCGCGTATGCCTAAAGGTGACTGGCTCTGGCCTGCTATCTGGATGATGCCTCAAGATGACGTCTACGGTGAATGGCCCAAGTCGGGTGAGATTGATATTGCTGAGAGCCGTGGCAATGATGCAAAGACGTATCCTATGGGTAACAATCTTGTGTCTTCGGCGCTTCACTGGGGAACTGCTACAGAGAATGATCGCTGGAGGAGAGCTTATGGCGAGTGGGGAGGAAAGCGAGTCCTTTACTCTGAGAAGTTCCACACCTACGGTCTTGAATGGAGTGAGAAGTATCTCTTCACCTGGCTCGACGGTCGTCTCCGAGTGAGTCTTCATTTTGCATGCTATGGATTATGACTAACTTCTTTACAGCAAGTTCAATTCTTCGACTTCACCAAGAACAAGAACCTTTGGACGTACGGTGAATTCGCCGGCGAGTCCATCAATGGTTCAATCCCCGTAGACCCCTGGAGCAGCACCGGTCGCAAAAACACACCGTTTGACGAGAAATTCTTTCTCATCCTCAACGTTGCAGTGGGCAGTACCAACGGATGGTTCCCGTAAGTCTTGTTCTCCTCTTTTTCTACGACTCTGTTCCACCTTTTTACCCCTCGATCTCACTTGCATGGGAATGGATGCTAATCTATTCTGCTTACAGCGATGCGGTCGGCGATAAACCCTGGGCTGATAGCAGCGAGACCCCTATGCGTGATTTCTGGAAGGCCAACGATACTTGGCTTCCCACGTGGGGTCCCGTCAAGGACCGTGGTATGGTTGTTAAATCTGTCAAGATGTGGCAGGAGGGTGCATGTGGAACTGTCAAATCCACCTGAAGCATCATGCAAGATTAGTATCTCTTAGGGCTGAATTTCTTTTTTTATCTTTTTGAAATAGTATCCGTATACAGAATGGTATCATTGTAATGTCTTGATAGTCTTATCTTTTGTCTTGTCTTATGAAGTTATCTTGCTGCACGTGGTGTTGCACCTCTAATCTTACACGGATTGCGTTGTTTCGTACTAAATTCTCACCAACATGAACGAATACACGTAATTGGCGCGACTGAAAAGCCTCTTTATCTGTCACTTGTATCTGTTCGATCTTGTGTCAGCAATCGGAGAGTTTACTAGATTTGCTTGTGCGGACCTTGCAGACCCAGGCTGACAGTTACCCTTTCATTTTATATGGAGTCATCATTGATCATCGACCCTGGATCGCTCTGCTTACTGCTTACTTACAGGGCACATCTGGATAAAGTGATGAGAGGCTTCTGATCGTCGATGGGATTTCTATTCAAAGAATACCATACCATACTGTACAGCAATTACAGTGCATATGTATTTTTACCAACACTTCTCCACTGCACTGAACCCTACGAGCATAGTCCCTTATTGCATATAACATAAAGGCCAAGATTATGCGTTGGCACAATACTGGCCTGGAAATAACAATTACGGACCAACACGTCTTGGTGTTGCTGCCAAGCGAAGCCTCAACTGGACCAAGACCGAGAATGATAGGATAAGCACCCTTGCTAAGCGCTCGTAAAAAACTTGATAAAATATTTTTTTTCACTGCAGCTAACAGAATGCAGTCTCCCCCTGTCTCGTGCAGGCAGGCAGAACTTTTGCCTGCAGCCAAGGCTCGTGTTTTTTCTTCGCTCTGCGATGGGATATGAGAGAGAAGGGCAGAGGTTGCAATGCATTTTTTGTGTGGGTTACATTGATACAGGGGCTTCGGCCATCCATCCACTTCCCTCGGCTATTCCCCTCTTCACCAATCGGGCCATAAGCACGTTCCCTTCCGAATAACCAAATTAAGCAGGGGTTGTATCTGTGCCTAGTGCTATCTTTTACCCGCCCATCCTACCATCCAAGGTGGGATGGGATGGATGGTTCGCTTCGCTTTACGTACCTACTTTGCTTTGCTCGGCTCAAACCCCTTGAGCCTCTTTGACAATGAACAGACGGTTTGTTTCGTGAGACAGTCCGTTCAGTTTAAACGGGCCCTAGTATGGATATACTTTAAGTGAGGCTGCGGATAGCCCACTTGGACTTGAACCGCTCGAAAAACGAAACAATTAGACTTTGCAATTGGCTCAACTCGCTCCTCACCATGTCTTCTCCACTGACCAAGGTTCAGGTCCAGGGGTTCAGGTAATGGTCAAGTCCCAAGTCTTGGACTCCACCCACTCTCGTACAGATCGAGAGATTAGCAACCGCTGGGCGTCAGCCTGATACCCGCTCTCATCCCGGTCCTGACCCTGTCGATCAAGCTACAGCACCTCCAGCCTTTCTTCTCTCCGCTAAAGTTGCACTCCAAAGTGTTATCATACAGAGACATTGATCACAAGGCTGAATGGATTCGGCGCCGGTCAGCAATTAATTGAAGACCTTTTGCCAAGACATCCCCTGCCATGTCGTCCAAAATGGATCCAATATGCAGTAATACTCGCCTGATCCACCGTCGAGTTATCCTCTCAAGTGCATTTGTCTGATCACAAGGCTCCCACTGTAAGATATTTCATTACTTTCCTTGTCCACGCGTCCGTCGACGTGCATAATCACAAGGACCATTACACTGTTCGCGTGCACAATAGTAAGAATCTTAATTCTCTTGGGGTTGCTAATGGGCTGACTTTTGCACTATTGAACAGCTAATGTAGAGGAAAAGGGGCCTCCCTTTACCAAGAAAGGGTAGTCTCTGGGCACAAGAAAGAAATGGCAAAGGGATGTGGGCGCGAGAAGGCTCAAGAGCCTGCTATCCTCGGTTCCGGATCTAAGTCATATATGTATAGGTTTATCCAACCAACATACCAATTTTCCCTTCCAATTTTCCTGCATTGCATGGGGATTCATTCCTTTATTCGCAAGTAAAGTTCTAGCCCTTCTGCACATCATATTTCCAACATATTGACGCAATCCATACATACATTCATTCCTTTTTGTTCAAGTCTTTCGTTACTCTTGCCTTTACTGTCTTGTTTGTCTCGCCTACGCCCCTCTTCTACTTCTGTCACCTCGCACAACATACTTTTTCCAATATGTTGGTGCTTCGTCTTGCTGCCCTCGCCGCAGCGTCCGCTCATTGTGCTTCCGCGAGCGTGATCCTGCGCAGGGATCTAACGGCGCCTGAATCTCCGGCCGACGGCTGGGAGTACCTGGGCTGCTATATTGATAGCACCTCCAACCGCGCTCTCAACGGCCCTGTCCACTATGATGAGACGGGCCTCACAGCTGAGACCTGCGTCGCCCACTGCGTCGGTCTAGGCTATGCCTTCGCTGGCATGGAGTACTCCAAGGAGTGCTGTAAGTGAATCCTTCTTTAGAATATGCATGCAGTGCATTCGTAAACATCGATCGATTTTGGTGACTGACCTGTGATTTGTGATTAGTCTGCGGCAGCAAAATGCCTACAACCAAGACCAAAGAGGCTGATTGTAACATGCCCTGCACAGGCGATGACAAGCAGCCTTGCGGCGCCGGCGACAGGTTGACTGTCTTTGGCAAGGCTTCAGCTGGCGGATCTTCTGTTCCTTCTGGATCCCCCACTGAAACTGTTTCTGCTACTGCCTCTGCATCTGCTTCCGGTACAGCTGCTCCTATTGCCACTGATCTACCCGGATCCTGGTCCTATGCAGGCTGCTACATTGACCCGCCGGGCCGTGCCATGGAAGCCGCCCCTGGTGGACCTTCAAAGGACATGACGCCGCAGAAGTGTATTGCCACCTGCATCAAGGCCGGCTTCAAGATCGCTGGTCTTGAGTACGCTGAGGAGTGCTTCTGTGGCAATGTCCTGAACAATGCTGCCTCCAAGACCAAGGAATCTGAGTGCAACATGCCCTGCGCTGGTGACAGCAGCCAGATGTGCGGAGCTGGTAGCCGTCTGTCGCTCTACTCCGATGGCGAGTTCGAGGTCAACCCCATCCCTGTTCCCAAGAAGACAGGCCTCCCTGGTGACTGGGAGTACAAGGGCTGTGTCTTCGACAACAACAACCCCTACGTTCTCCAATGGATGTATGAAGACGCAGGCAGCTATGCCACCAGCAACATGACCATCGAGACCTGTCTGCTTCGCTGCCAGAAGTTCGGCTACTCCGCTGGTGGTGTTGAGTACGGTCGTCAATGTGTCTGCGGCGATCTCAAGGCCGTCGAGCGCAAGGGTGACATCTGGAAGGACGACAGCTTCTGTAGCATGGCCTGCCCTGGTGACAAGGAATCCACATGCGGTGCTGGCAACCACATTAACTACTACGAGTGGACCGGCACTTCCCTGAACACATTCCATTACGCTTCCGGTCCCAAGGCTGGAAGATACGACCACTTTTCCACTTCTCCTATCATTCCCCTGATCAGCTCTGTTGGCATCAACGACAAGGTCGTTTTCGTCGAGAAGCACGGCACATCTGATGATGACACTGAGGGTTCTTTCGAGTTTGATTACACTACCGACACGTACCGTGAACTCGCTCTCAAGACCGATGTTTTCTGCTCTGCTTCTTTCACCCTTCCTGACAAGGCTGGACGTATCATCAACATCGGTGGATGGTCTGCTGAGTCCGTCTACGGTATTCGATTCTTCACTCCTGATTCACCCCAAGGAGTTGACAATGGCACCAACGTCTGGGAAGAGGATTACTCACAGCTGAGACTGTTTGATCCTCGCTGGTACCCCACTGCCCTTGTCCTTTCCAACGGTTCCATTCTTGCCATGGGTGGCGAGTCCGGTTCTGACGCCCCTATTGTTCCCACTGCTGAAGTCCTTCCTCACCCTGCTGGTGTCACCGAGTCCACCTACCTCGACTACCTTGAGCGCGCTGAGAACATTGGCCGAACCAACTCTTACCCTCACATGGCTATCTTGCCTTCTGGTAACATTTTCTTTACTCAGTTTAATGAGTCTCGTCTTCTTTCTCAGACCGACTTCCAGTCTATCAAGAAGCTTCCTGACATGCCTGGTCAAATCAACAACCCATTGACTGGTCGCAACTACCCTCTTCAGGGCACCATGATGGTCTTGCCCCACAAGGCTCCTTACTCTGACCCCGTTGAGGTTCTCATCTGCGGTGGTACTACTCATGAGCCTGGTAACGACGCTCTTGACAACTGTGTCCTGATGGCACCTGATGTCGAGGGAGCCGAGTGGACTATCGAGCGTATGGTAAGTAGCATTGAAATCGCTTCTTATTCCATTCCTCCTACTAACTGTCGCAGCCTTCTAAGCGTGTCATGCCCAACATGGTCGCCCTTCCCGATGGTCGCTACCTCATCCTCGGTGGAGCTCAAGTCGGTCGCGGTGGTTTCGGTCTCGCTGACAACTCGAACTTGAACGCTGTCATGTATGATCCCGAGGAGCCTCTCGGTCAGCGCATGACAGTTCTTGCCAACACCACCATTGCCCGCATGTACCACTCCGAAGCTGTCCTCCTCAGCGACGGAAAGGTCCTCGTCTCTGGTTCCGACCCTCAGGACCAAGGCAAGCACCCTCAGGAGAAGCGCATCGAGTACTTCTGGCCTGACTACCTCCTCTCCGGCGCTGATCAGCCTGAGTTCACCATTTCAGACAAGGACTGGGTTTATGGCGAGAGCTACACTTTCACTATCACTTCTGATCTTGCCGAGGGTGCTTCCAAGCTTCGCGTCTCGCTCATGGCTTCTGTTGGTGCTACTCACGGTGTGAGCATGGGTCAGCGTACCTTGTTCCCTGAGTTCTCATGCTCTGGCAAGACCTGCAGCGTTACTGCACCTCCCAATGCTTTTGTCAGCCCTCCTTCTTGGTACCAGATGTTTATTCTTGATGGACCTACTCCTTCGCACGCCATCTGGGTCCGAATTGGAGGTGACCCAGGCCGTCTTGGTGAATGGCCTAAGCTTCCTGGTTTCACTCCTCCAGGAATGTAATTCAACCATATCAACTTTTATTAGCCTTCTTTTTCTCTCCTTTCTTTAACTCCTTTTTTCTTGTTGGTCAGAAGCGACGGCTTCTACGATTGGATGACGTTCCGTATGGAGCACACGATGGCGGATGATAATTCTTCTTTGTATTTCGTAACGTACTTGTGTCTCGTACGTACTTGATATCACCCCTAATACATCGTTGACGAAAAAAATTTGAACGTGAAGATTGTTGTCTAGATTCGTAAAGGTACCATGCATGACTGAATACGATAACCTTAAATTTAAGTTGACGCGCTGGCGGAAATGGCGCGAGGGGAGCGCAACCTGATACACTGGTGGAAACCTAAAAGTCTGAGATGAGATGAGCTTTGATAAGGGAGTTAGTTGATAAGATACAGTGTGATAGTGTGACAAGAGTAACGCGACAGATACCTAATCTGCACGTGGTCTTACGACTGATCTTGTTGAGGAATTGAGGTGTGGCATTCTGCTTATCCCTGCCAGTATCACATTACTAGACCCTACGCGTTTGCAGACGCGGTGGAACCGTGGCACTGATGGGGACAGAGTTTACCGTTAGCTTGCACCGGAGTTTTTCATCAGAAACGCGACGTAGCGCTGTAATTTCATCGAGGGGCTGGGAGATTCGCGTGCGAAACGAGGGGGCTGGGAACAACGACGCGTTTTGCGCCATCGAGATTACGTCGTGACGCGTTTGAGAAGCTATGACCACCAAATTTTCACTGATGTTGGCTTTAGGGTAACCTTTATTGACAGCGATGTTTGTACAGAAAGAGGCATTGTGCAAGCAAAATGAAGTGTATCGACGCCTAATGAGATCTGAAATGATTAAAGAATTTTTCGGTATTACCGGAATGTTTTAATTTTGGGAAGTCAGACTGTTTGGCCGACTTTGTAGAAATGGTCACGAATCTGTTAAAAGACGTGGTAGCTACGTGTCAATATTCCATGCATCGTGAATTTGAGAAAACCAGTACTGGGCTTTTATCATGGAAAGCTTAAAAAACCCCCAATAAGCAGACGGGTATTTCGCAAAGTGTGTTTGAGTACATACCAGTGAGCATAAAGCAGTTATATGATGCTTCGAGTAAGATATTTCGACTCTGAACAGTTGAGGATAGCGATCATATCTGCTAATACGGAGCTTTATTGGTATCCAATCAAAAGGCAAGATGGCCGAGCGGTCTAAGGCGCTGTGTTCAGGTTCGATTCGAACTAGGACGATTCGCAGTCTCGAAAGGGGCCTGGGTTCGAATCCCAGTCTTGTCAACTATTTTTGATCCCTGTCGCTTCTCGGTACGGATCTTATTTTTGCCAACGTGAACCAACAACCAACCCAACAAGTAGGTGCATGCATGACACAGCACTGATCCACCGCCTTCCAACATGTCCAACAATGCAGCGTCTCCAGGAAATGAAGGCTCGAGATCGGCGCACAGCACTATTTGGCGATTCTCCGCCGCCTGCAAGAATAGCCGCACCATATCCTGATGGCGAGCTTATCTACCAGTGCAATGATCGGCACGTCGTGAAACATGGGGACACAATCACCAAGTACACCACATTTCGTGACGGCATGGGAAGCAATCAGTATCCAAATGAGGCACAGGTCTTGCGGTTCGTCAAGGAGCACACGACAATCCCCGTCCCGGAAGTTATCAGCAGCGACTGGGATCGCATCACAATGGAATACATCGAAGGGCAGTCACTGAAAGAGGCCTGGCCATCTTTGGAACCATAACAGCGTTCGGAGATCCTCGCTCAACTCAGTGACTACATCGCCCAAATGCGTGCCCTCCAAGGTATCTATATCGGTCGTCTCGACGGGCAAGGTGCTATTGTTCCCAGCATCTTCACCCGATCTGGAGGGCCATTTCACACCCTCAGAGAATTTCAAGAGTGGCTTGTGCGACCGCGACAGCGATATGCAGATATGTCCATCTATTGGGAGCAGATCACAACTCAGCTTGGGGATGAATATCCCATTGTGTTCACACATGGTGACCTCTCGTCCCGAAATGTTCATATTCGCGATGGCCGTATTGTCGCCTTTCTGGATTGGGAATGGGCAGGATGGTATCCTGACTATTGGGACTATGTATTTGCAATGCGTGGCTTGGATAATGTCGACTGGGCTACGCTAGGGAACCATGTGCCCGCACTCTTCCCGAAGCGATATGATCTGGAGTATATCCTGCTCACGTTCATCACGCGTCTGTCCTAAACAGATGACACCCGGAGCCAATGTTTCCGCCTCGGATATCTGCCCGCACCACCATTGCTCCTAACGAGGAACCAGTTTCTCACATCCATATTCTCAACCATCGTCGACAAGCCTCACAAAGATACTCTTGTATCTAAGTTGCCGCGTTGGCTCAGTGGTAGAGCGTGTCACTAGTAATGACAAGGTCCAAGGTTCGATCCCTTGACGTGGCACATTTAAAGTCAGGATATCTGACTATCGCTTTTTGCTTGTTGACGTGGTTACACAAGACTCAATCCATTGGGTGATAAATAGTCAAGTGAGTGACCTATACTTGCATTGGACCACACTATAATATAATACCCGGGTCTGAATAAGTCCTTATTGCAAAAATAATTGAGGTACTGGATGTCTTTTTTTTTTTTTTTTTTTTTGTAAACGTGTAATGTCTAAACGCAGCCTAATTTCATTGAAATTCATTGAATTGGGCGAAGAGAATTACCCACAATGACTCAACCACCGCTCTGCTCACTATATATTGATTAGTATGAACCACTTTCCCTAACGTCGGTGTGGCTCAGTTGGTTAGAGCGTTGGTCTCATAGTATGATTTGACCCCAGGTCAGAGTAATCCAAAGGTCGAGAGTTCGAGCCTCTCCACCGACAAACCTTTTGCTTTTTGCATCCATTCCGCCAGCCAGTCATTTACACACAATGACTTCCTTCCTTTTTCTTTAATCCTGAAGGCACGGCGATATTTCCAGTCGCTGTCAGTAAATGTGTATGTGGCTTGAGATATTGTGGCTTCATCAATTGCATGACTCCTTCCTTGTTGCATCAATACGTGCTACTTAAATCGTGGACCAATTTGAATTGCCTCTGCATTTTACTTTTGGTCCTTCGTGACACTGTTTCATATGGTAGTTGATGCTGCTCTATAGATGGATCGTATCAATCATGACCAACAGCCGTCTAGTATGTTACGTTACCATCGAACTGTATGGACTGATTTTGGAATTGCCTCCGACGACATTTCGCCAAATACACATCAATTGGAGGGGAATGGAATCATGAGAGGAATGAGAGGGGGAGGCGGCCCTTCCACCGATGCACCTCTATCAGGACATAGAACCACTAGAGGAACAGATGTCCCATCTTCTCCTTCGGAGTTGGAATCGGAATCGGAATCGTCCTCTCCGAAGGTACTAGTCCCTCGGTAGTTGACAGCAGTCCTTTTTCTGGCACCCTGGAGATCGGTAGGGGGCTGTGAGATTGAAAGCCATCGACCCAGAGCCGGATCAACCCCGATCAGAGCCGGGTTAACCTCCATCTTTGATGTCTCTGACAGCCACTTGTGAAGAATTTTGTTGTTCCAAACCACCTCGTTTACCGAAGACCTCTCTGCTTCCCTCATTCGCTTAAGCTTGGCGATCTTTTCTTGTTCACCTTGACTTGGGACCTTGATAGTTGTCCGCCTTTTCCTTGAGACAAGGTGAATCCTTACAAAGCCTCGGACATCTCCATCGTCCGAGTCCGTTTCTGAATTTGTGCCTGACAGGCAACACTTTTGCTTTGAGATTGTCTCAATATCGTGACGCCTCGAGGAACGGCATATATTACAGGTCTTGGTGCTGTTTGAATCGTGTTCTCTTTTCCTTCGCCCTGGTGAAGGAGCTGCATTATGCAGCCAGGTAGGATGCTTATGAGGTGCTTGGGGTTCGTCAAGCTCAACTACCCTTGTAAAGTACCTTTTACACTTCGCGCTAATGAGCATGTTAGCAATGCAGCTCATCATGAAATCATCATCCAGGCTCACCATTCTATTTCAGCACCGCTGTCATGATCCGATGGCGTCTGGCAGAAAGGACAGCTTGACGATATTCTCCCGCCTGCACTGTTATTCTCTACATCTTTACAGATCAAGCTCATAGTGATCTTCTGGTGCGGTAGAAACGCACTTTCCCAAGGCATAGACCCATCAATTTCTCGTTGTGTGTTACTCTCACGTAAACTGTACAGCTTACGCTGTACTCTTCGAGCACCCTTCTTACCTTTAAAGCGCTCGCTGAGTATAAATTGAAGTACCGCCCATGAGGTGATAGTTCTCAGATGGATGGGGAACGTTCTTCCCGTAACGTCTTCTAGTATAAAGTATTCATCGCTTGGCCCCCTGCCGAGGTGCATGACGATGGCCCTGATAACGCTCACGTCACAGGAGAGAGTACACATCATGGCGATGATCTGGTCAACGGACCTCTTCAGCTCGATGCCTGATCTGCGTACAACTTGTAGCCTATAAAGTATTTGCCGACTGATGAAGCTTATCCACGCCTTCAATGACGCTTCTGATCGACGTATTAATGCGGCTGTACGGCTTTCGGCAACAATTTGCTCTTTGGCCAGAGTCTCATGATTCCTTTGCAACACCCGCCTACCAACGTCAGAACTTGGGTGAATATTCAAAGATGGCACTTCACTCACACTGTGACAACTTCCAGCAAAACATTGAGTGCCATGGTACACCCCATCACCTCGGCACGAAATTTCTCGATTTCCCTCGCATTCAGCTTCCATTGAATCTTCCTTCCAATAGCCTTGAAGGAGTTGCTCTTTCCTGACGCAACAGCACCCAAGGTCGGCTCATACTTGCGAAGTAGGTCCAGAAACCCATTCAAGCAATCCTTGACGTGAGATACTGTGTCAAGTGCTATCTTGATAAGACCTTCAAGAGAATGAGTTAAGTGAGGATCTTCGTAGGTATTTTGAACTGCTTCTAGCGTCAGGTGGAGTGTATCAAGCTCTCGGACCAGCTCTCGATATTCTTTGGCGGATCCACGTGCATCATCGAGTGCCTCGATAACGTCCTTGATTAAAACAGTAATTGCAATAAAGTCACCGATAGCTCCAAATGTCAGTCCAAAATCCATTGTGAAGTTGGCTCAAGAGAATAGTCTTTCGGGTTGGGGGGAAGAAACAAGCGTCGGACAGTTGCGATAAAAAACGGGAACATAGAGAGAAGCTATGAAATCGAGCGGGGAAGAAGGTTGAAAGACGTTACACAAAGGAATTGACATAGCCACTGAGGCGTACAGCGAGGCATATTTACTGACCGCTGACTGGATTAATAGGCCAAAGTGCACTTTCATGTCATGATCTGCGAGATGTCACTTTCTGATCAGTAAGGTACGCTGCTCTTAGATCGTAGATCGGCAACTTCTTTCAACAATCCGATAAGGCGCGGTGGCGGAGTGGTCTAACGCGATAGACTAGAAATCTATTCTCCTCGGAGGCGTCTGTTCGAATCAGGCCCGCGTCGACTGGAAAACAGTCGGGCTCTTCAAGAGTCCTTCTCTTATCATCTCTTTTTTGCTTTTTGCCGTTGGCTCCTTGCATCTTGCCCTCAACCTTATCTCGCTGTACTAGAACTCTATTGCCCTTCCTTTTTGACCATTTTCATTCGTACCTGACCTGTAAAAGTGGCCCGTTATTGAGCATCGGGGGGAAACAGGGGAAACCGGCTATGGACGGCATAACCCCACAGTCCAAATGACTAGCCATCCCTCTAAATTGGTTCGCGATAGCCTCTAAAGTTTGTTCAAGGTTAAGACAACTTCAAATCAATATTTGCCGCCTCTCACGACCCTTTCCAAGGGCTGGACCGCGCTGCCAAGAGCCAAGGAGAGCTGATTTCTTGATCTTGGTCCTTCAGTAGCCGACCACGTTACGCCAAGCCGGGCTATGCGAAACTACGGCACAACATCTCTTGGTAATATCATGCTGTCATCAACGTCGAGTCCTTCAAATTCAGGCACTGAAGGGAACCCAACAGCCTGGCTCTTTCTTAGCGGGCGGCAAGTCTCGGATATCGCGCGCTCATCAAATGGTTATTTAGTGTTTGCGCGATTACCCCAGATCCACCGACGACGGGGGCCGAGACGTTGGCGATGCTTGTCGCGTGGAGCTCATGCTGTTAAAAATGCATGGAAGATTCCTTAGGCTCCAACTTGTCTATCGATTGGGAGGTAACCGATGGACCGACTGGTTGACTGTAAACAGCAATATCTTGCGTTGTCAGACCAGGAACTTGAGTCCAAATTGAGCAAGTGCGCTGAATTAATGGATGGGCTGACAATAAGCACGTTTGTTGATGATTCCATGTCGGCCATCATCAGGTTGAGCTTGGGCCGAAATGCTGTCAATACTTCCAATATTCTCGCCGTTAATTGAGGAAATAATAACTCCCATAACGAGTTAAACAACGTGATTCAAACGACACGGACCTCCCCCTGATTGAGGTTGAGGGCAAAATCTGGGGTGATCTTTGATCATGTTAGGTTGGGGTAAGCGGGGAAGAAGAATATGGCAGGTAAATTACAGAGAATGGGTGAGATTGATGCTGTCAGTCAGTTTAGCTGTCGCTGGGTTACGTAAATAATGGTAAAATGGCAATACGATGTTCCTCATTCTGACGCATGTCACACGTGAAGACGGGTACCTTTAATTACCCTACGGACAAGTTCCAGAAAAACGGCTCATTGCACGATGAAATTAAGCCAACGCCATCGTGGAGGTAACGCGCAAATAATCCCACCAGACTTCAAATTGAACAGCAAATGTTACGATACGACCAATCACCGAGATCTTCAGAAACACTGACGCATGCGGCGGTCAGCCTGGTAACATTGGAGCTACCGAATGGGGAAGGTGCTGCATTCAGAGGTGAGTTTAGGGGTGAGCTAACGAATTATGCTTGTATTCTTTGCTTCTGTAAACCGAGGCCCTTACTGTAAATAATGATTTTAGACTCGGGGCTATTCTGGGGCAACGAGTTGTGTCTCTCCGCATGCTGCAGTCTGGATTCTTGGCCTACGAGAGACAAGACATAACAAAGCCTACACTAAAAGCTTGGCCATGGAGACTCGAGGTGAGAGAGAGGACGGGGTAACGGGGTAGAGTGTCCACTGTAAATACGGGGGTGGAGCAATCGAGCGATGGATGATGGATCGCATCCCACACTTTGACTTGCTTGGGAGAAAATACACGAATCAGTATCACCCTTTTGAATATCACTGAGAAATGCCAAGAGAAAGCCGTCATGAGATGCACTAGAATACCCAGACTTCAGCCGTGGAGATTGGACGGAATTTGCCAAGACGTTGTATGGCTTGCTGTGCTTGAGCAGATAGGTGGGAGCCATGTCTTTGCCAAGCAAGCTTGAACTCGCTAGGATAGAGGAGCAACACCGACCCAAGGAGGACGAGAAAACAGGTGACGGATTGCAGTGATAATTGCCAAGAAGCTATCCTGTAGGTGTAACTGCCGTGCTATAAAGAAGCCTGCAATTCCTCTCCCTTGGCGTGCATTTCTTGTTCACACCAATTGTTGATCTGCGACAAGGTGCACCAGAAGCTTGTCTCGACAGCACATTGATCACTACTTTTCTCTTTCGTCCCTGGTTGCTCTCAACATGGGCTTCAATTTTAAGCGTGTCGTTGGGTTTATAGCCCCCAGCGCAGACAAGGAGGATGATGGTCGAGATAAATGGCCCTCACGTGCCGCTTTTGTCCTCGCTGCCATGGTACGTCACCCTGCATCGCCCAGTCTTTGGCCCTGTATGTAAGACAAGCTACTAACAAACCACCACAGGGAGGCGCTGTAGGTCTCGGTAACCTCCTCCGATATCCCTCCGTCGTCTTCGCCAACAACGGTCTTCAATGGTTCATTCCCTACCTCATCGCCCTCTTCTTCCTCGGTATTCCTGTACTATGTCTCGAGATCTGTATCGGCCAGGCCTACCGCGGTAGTGTCGTAGTCGCTTTCAATGGAATCAACAAGCGCACCAAGGGTGTTGGACTGGCCGTTATCATGAACGGTTTCATTGTCGCTACATACTACGTCCCTATCCTCGCCTGGATCATGCACTACTTCCGCTGCTCGTTCGAAAGCCCTCTGCCCTGGAGCGGTCGCGGACAAGAGTTTTACATGCAGGATGTCATCGCCAACGTTGATCCTGTTGTGCCTACTGGCTCTGGCTATGTTGACTATCCTGGTAGAGGATTCGTCGGCGAGACTGTTGGTTGGTGTGCGTTTATGTGGGTGCTTGTTTGGCTCTGCATGTTCAAGGGCGTAGGAACAACCGGCCGAGTCGTCTACTTCACTATGGGTCTCCCAGTCATCATGATTATCATCATTCTCGGACGGTCCGTCTCTCTCCCCAATGCCAGTACCGGTATCAAGTACTACTTTGGCGAGTGGAACGGTGAGAAGCTCGGCGGCGGCCAGATTTGGCAAGGAGCTTGTGGTCAGATCTTTTTCTCCATCGGTGTCGGCTTTGGCTACTTTACTTCTTACGCCTCATACAACAGCAAACATGCCAATGCTGTGCAAGATACGCTTATCATCGCTATCTGCAACTCCCTGTACGAAATTGTTGGCGGCTTTGCGGTTTTCGGCGTCATTGGTTTCCTCGGTTACTCTCCTGAGGACTCGAACATCTCACTCAGCACCTTTACCGTCGGTTTCCTGACATACCCCCTTGCGCTTGCCGAGATGCCCGGTGCCAATGTTTGGGCCGTTCTCTTCTTCCTCACATTGGCTGTTCTCGGTCTGAGCTCTGCTTTTGCTCTCAGCGAATCGCTCGTTACGCTCATTTGCGATTCTGGCGTCGGCCGCAAGTACTCTCGAGTTTTGATCACTTCTGTCGTCATTCTTATCTCATTCCTTCTGTCTCTCATTTACTGCACCAAGTTTGGATTTTATCTTCTCGATGCTGTTGATACGTGGATTAACAACTTGTCTCTCATCTTTGTCGTTTGGTGCGAGTGTGTTGCCGCTACTTCCCTCTATCGTTATACCGATGTTATTGGACAGATTGGCTGGACCGGTTACTTGGTTTATAACTTTGGATATATCTTGTCCATGATTCTTGGTGTGGCCATTGGACATGCGGTGAGCCCTGAAGCTGGCGCTGGCGTTGGCTTCGGTATCTTCATCGCTTCCAACATTCTGGGCATCTTGCTTTCTAAGTCTCCCGACTCTCGACCACCTGGATTCTTTGGCAAAAACAACGCTCTTTCTAAGATGTGGTGGTTCTCCTTCTACTCGGTACGTTATACTCCGTGCTTATTTATATCCTTATACTGACTATATTTAGTTCAACCAGCTTCGACGCGACCTCAACATTGTTGTCGCAGGCGGAAAGAGATGGAACATTCCCATCTTCTGGGGTTTCGTCCTCCGCTATGTCTCCGCGCCTATCCTTGCCATTATCACATCTTTCGCCTTCCCTCTCTTCTACACCAAACGTAACGACCCCCTGCACATCTTTGCGTTCGCATCTGCCATTGGCGTTATGTGCATTGTCGGTTTCGGCTTTGTCGTTCCTCGCTGGCTCGACGTCTTTGTGCCTCCTGAGAAGCTCCACCTCAGTGACACTTTCTACGCACCCCAGGTCGTCATGGCTCCTCTCGAGGTTCATCGCGATGAGGTCATTGAACACGGGGCTGTGGCCGGGGAGGGTACTGGTGCTACGCCGTACCCTAGGAAGAAGACTGAAGCGAATAGCTTTTAAGCCTGTCTCCTACGTTGACAGGCCTCGGAAACTTTTAAGTGTATAAATATAGAACAAATAAGCGGAAAAACAAAGATTCATGTTTCGTTCCCAATTAAACCCATTGTCATTTACCCCGTCAGCGCTCTCGTTTCCTCTCTTTAGAGGTGCCCTGTCGGTTATGACAAGGTTATTCGTTGATAACATGGCGATGACTTCCCTGTAAGAGTCTCAAGAATTTCATCCTAAACCCATTCAGTGCTGAAACAGTTTGGGGCTTGGCGCTTGCGACGGGACGAAACGTCTAGATCTCTGGAAATCAGTCCACTTCAATTGAAAATCAGCTCACTTTATCCTGAAACAAACCCTGCATTTTGACAGATAACGACCTATGGATGGGATCGTCTCTGCCCTGCCCTGCCCTGTAGTTGCTCGCTGGGGTAGCCACTGTAATTTACTTCTGTTATACTGGAGACCACTATATTTAAGCTTAAAAGCGCCTACCACCTTTATCGCCTCAATTGACCCAGTTACCACGTTAATCAATAGCCAAAAGCTGCATGAATTGAAAGAGATATCATCCTCTTAACAATAATCGGATGACAGATGCCATTCAAGTCTTGGTTTGGTATTGGTTCTTGGCGCCTGAAACCGGAGCCACATCCATCCTCAGCTACTTGCGACAAGTTCTGCGACGGAGACCACTAAAAATGAAATAACCCCTGTATCCCCAAATAGTTAGCCTTTAAGGTTACCATGAAGCATATTCTTAGTACTCGCGAAGGATACCGGAACGTTTCGATGGAAACGCGAAACTCCTAGATAGCCATCGTTTTATAGTACGAACTGAGTCCAGACCACGCTCCTCCCGGTATTAAAACTCTCCGGTCCTGCTGCAAACTGATGATTCTTCGGCATCATCGTTCGATTTCGTTTGTTTCCTTTTACCTAATTCTTTCCCTCGAGGCTGGCCTCTAATTTGTTTGTTTGCTTAATCTGTTATATCGTGTTTTGTTTCTTTGTACTTGCTTCTCTTTTACCTTGTCGACTTAGTACTACTATCACCATGGCTGGATCCATCACCCTTCGACTTTTCCTCCTTGGAGCTTTCGCTTCTCAAGCGATGGCCTCTTGTGCCTATGGCACTCTTCTGCATCCTCGTGCTGAGGGAAAGGTCGAGGTTAATACTTTTGGTTACACTGGCAAGACTGTATGTATCCTTGTATGGACTCATTGAGAGTATACTGACAGCTATAACAGGGCCCTACCAGCTGGCTCTTCCTAGACCCCGAGGCCAACGCTATGTGCGCTACCGGCACCAACCAGTCCCCCATCGACATGGTCGCAGGTGAAAATGCCATGGTTCCCGCCTCCCAGTTGAACCTCGAGATCCCCGATATGACAGAAGGAACCGAGTTCGAGAACCTTGGCACCACTGTCGAGGTCGTTGCTGGCCAGGGAAGCATGCGCTTCGGCAACACTAGCTACACTCTTCAACAATTCCACTTCCATTTGCCTAGTGAGCATCTGGACGCTGGAAAGAGTATGGCTATGGAGATGCACATGGTCTGGGAGAGCGCTGATTCCCAGATTGCCGTCGTCGGTGTTTTCATCGACGTTGAGGACGGTGCTGGTGGCAGCCCTGCTGGAAACTCTACTTCTTCTCAGCCTCCTTCTTCAACACCTCAAGCTCGCAAGAGGGATAGCTTCAAGATGCGTCGCAGCGTACCCCACACTCATGATCATGATAAGCGACAGCTCCCTGGTGTTGGAGGATCTTTCTTCCATGTCAACGCCCCTACCACTGCTGCTACCACTCCCTCCAACCTTTTGGAGACCGTTTTTGGCTCCGTTGGTGAGATTTCCGAGCCTGGAACTCTTACCAAGACCAAGTCTCTCAACATGGCTGAGCTTGTCAGCACTCTCGCAGCCGGCTCTTTCCAGACGTAAGCAAGCCCACAATGGCTCATTGAGTAGAAGCTAACATTATTCTAGATACGAGGGTTCCCTGACTACACCCCCCTGCAGTGAGGGTGTCAGATGGTTGGTTTCAGACCAGAAGCTCTCCATCAAGACCTCCACTTTCCACAGTGTCCAGTCTGTCATTGGCTTCAACTCTCGATTTCCTCAGGGTGCTCTTGGTGAGCCCAACACTCTGGATGCCCTGGCCAAGATGGTTCGTTAAGACGACCACGATCATGATTTGTTATAATAATAGAAATTGGATATGCTTCTGTGGGTGGGATTCAAGGACATGAGTAGTAGAACTAAGCAACAAGTTAAAGTAAAAGACAAATAGAACGGTGATCAAAAAAGAGGCCCATGGGTGATAAATGCAATAACTGAACAATGCAAAAAAAGAAACCTGCGTATCGCAGGTGGCTGGATCTCTCCCGCCGGGAATTGAACCCGGGTCTCAAGCGTGACAAGCTTGCATACTGACCACTATACTACGGAAGATGAACAGTCTGAAGACTGCTGTAGTGGGGGTGTTGACGAAATGGCTCCAATTTTAGTCTAAGAAGCCCCACCTCGGGCAACGTTAGAGCTCACATCTTGACGGGCTAATGCGACATCCTACAGCTGTAGCCTTTATGTAATTATGTGCAATGGTCATTGGCACATGATAAAACCTTTATAGCTATAGGCTTCTATTAAGTCTGAGTATAGTAAGTCGTCCCGAGAAGGGGTGCGGGATGTATAGCAACATTGGAAAGATAACGCTCCAAACGCTAAGCAAAGGTAGATGCCTATACGAACCAAACTCCATAACCCACTAATCTAGCTTCAGATATTATCTATTATCTGTCAAAGTTCCGATATGGACACTGCACAGACTCGTTCGTATCTTGCAGGCACAGCTGACGAACCTCGCTGCTACCATCCGCACCGTAAGCCGTCAGATCTGGACTTATGCCGACGGTGTCGTACTTCTGCAACAAGCTTCGAACCTTGCTTTGCGCAGCCTTGCGTTTCTCCGGTGTTCCGAGTAGGGTGTCCAAAACCCACTTCGGCTGAAGGGCGATGACTGGCACACTCATGTGTCTGCTCCAACGTTCCTGATGCGCAGGCGTCAACATGACGGGGAAGACCGGCTCTCCATTGAAGCAGAATGTCCATTTCGCATCCTCCGTGTCTTGCGGTATCCCCTTTGGCCAGGCTTTCGGATCACAAATGCGAAGGCCTCGAAGCATATCCCAGAAAGTGCGATTGTGCTCTTCGACAGTCCGCGGTTTCTCAGAGGCGGCGCCAATGATAACGAGGGACGTGTTTGGTCCCAGAGAGGTTGAGATGCGTAGATACTCGGCTAGAGATAAAGCTACCTTGCGAACGTTGCGAGGCTCAGATGGATCGTCTGACTCGAGAAATACATAGCGATGGTCGTCTGCTCGGTAGCCCATTGTCGCATACACGCAAGGAAAGGTCTTCATGCCACCCTTGGCTAATATTGTGTTCTTAAAATCCTGGTACGCAAGACCTTGCCAAGAGTTCTCGTCGAATCGAGCTTCAACTTCAGTTCTGGTGACATGTTAGTCTTGCAAGTATAAAGGATGAGGAAGTCACGAACTTCGTCAACAGCTCCACATTCTCCGGGTCCGAGGGTAACAAGACTTCGTCAAATTCATTGGGAAGTAGGGCGACTTTCTCGAAGCCATACGTGGCGGCTCTCAACCTCTTTATCAACCGGTTGACAGCTTTTCGAAACTGTATTGGCTTAGCGACCACCGCAAAGGCCAGAGCCAAGATAATAGCATTAAACGCGAGCAGCATGTTGTTGATAGGCAGAGTGTTTGGAAGTAGGACACACAGGCTCAATGCAACGCCAGGAAGTAAGCATCAACTTATAAAATCTGATGGCCATTGCGGCTACGTCAAAATGGTGTATAGGACTGGCCAGCCGGACGTCATTGACATGGATCGGCGGCACCGTGTTACCAGACTTTCAGCAAATAGCCTTGGAATGGCATGGCATTTCCAGAGCGCCATGGCTCTGTGTTTCCATTGCCTGCTTTTTTAATGCAAAACTGACGAAATCAATGCGATGCATGCGGCCAGCGATGACCAGTACACATGTAAGCCGGGGATTCTCCTCCGTCGCTCCGAAATCAACCACTTTACTCTGGCTCTTTGTGCATTTCATTGAAGCACTGGTTACACATCCCGCACCTCCATTCGGACAATTGTATGTATCGGTAAACTTCTTTAGCATAGATGGGGCATCGTTGTCATCCATTAGCCTTATGTTTAGTGTTGGAAATGGTGGTGCGGGATGTACACAGCTGGAGCTTCAAGGAGATAGTGGCGCCGACAACGCGAAACCCGAGAGCTGAAGCGAAAGCTGAATGACCCTTGAATTCTCTCCGCTTACCATGGACTTCTGTAGCATCTAACGTTACGTAGTAGATCGTTCAGAGATCGATCCGATCCTAGCGCTGAGGGGATCAGATGCTCCGGAATGCGGGGCGACACAAACCTGGGGAAAGGTGGATCCCCCCGGGCCGTTAAAGCGGTCATGACCCAATCCTCGCATCATCGACAGTGAATTGTTCCTGTCACGCCTTGAGTGATATTGGTCCGGGCACTGTTAAGAATTAAAGACGTAGGTCGTCGCACAATTACGCGCTCTGAATCTAGAACGGTCTCGATAATTGTGCATTTTTTTCATTCTTCAATTCCATACCGAGCTCTCAAGATGGAGGATACTAAGCAATTGTCTGATGGCATCATCGAACTTGCACCCAGGACGGGAACTTCATTCCTCGTCAAAAAAGGTCAACGCTTAACAGTAATCGATCCAAAAGGCGCTCAAGTGTCTGACCTGGTGGCATTCAGTCAACACGACACAGACGAAGTCATCTCTAATGGACGAACATTCGACTACGCAGACACCATATACCTGACTACCGGTCACCCACTCTACTCAAACCGCAGCAATGTCATGCTTAAAATCGTCGACGATAGTTGTGGACGTCACGACTTTTTGCTTACGCCATGTTCCAAAGATACCTTTCGAATCATATACGGACACGAGGAGCCGCACCACGGCTGTTTCGGCAACCTGTCCTTGGCGCTAAGCAAACACGGCATCGCGCCCGATCGCATTCCTTGCGCCTTCAACTGCTTCATGAACGTGCCTGTGGATGGCAAGACGGGGAAATTCACGGTGGAGACACCTACTAGTAAGGCTGGTGATCACATCGACTTTGTTGCCGAGATGGATCTCATTGTTGCTATTACTGCCTGCTCGGCCGAGAAGTCCAATGGCGGTAGCTTCAAACCTATTCAGTACAAGGTAGCTTAATGCAGAAGTGCTAGATGTTCATCCTTTCCCAAGCTTGGTGTTGTTTCACATGGGAGTTCGCATTCATCTCGTTATTCTCGGAACGAACAGTAGTGATGCTGATAGAGTTCACATTAATGTTAAATCTTCAAGGGATGGAAGGCTAGGGAGTAAGCACTATGAAGAAAGCGTCATTGATCCCTTAAATGTTCATTCTTTTCGATGCCCCAAATTATTGTCCGCACCTCCATCATGATATGACGTGAAATACTTTTCTCACTTGGGAAATAACTAGGGACCAAAGTATTACGAGATGGAGGGACGGGTAATACACAGATTCGAAGTTATGCGCCCATCGGCAATAATGCTACAGAACGACCCTGAACCCGGCCGATCGATGGCCAATCCCATTGCAGCCATCGCCGATTATGGTCTACGACACCCTGGATCGTGATATCTGTCGGATCGATGTGGTGACGAATTTTGCTGTGTGTCCTACTTAGGTTGTCCCTTGGACCTTCTTTCCTGCAACATTTCTAAATATGCATGCATAGCGATTTGTGATTTTTATTTGTCACGAATACAGACGGCACCCTTTTTACATCAATTGCTTCGTCAGACTTTTAATTGTGATGTCTTCTTCTATCTCATCTGCCCAGGCATCTTCAGAGAACACACCAAAGAACAAAAGCCCACTTGAAGATGCCGTGCAAGGGAAAGGAGTTCATATTGAAGATGACAATAAAATCTGCTGGGATGACGATGCAAAACAACATCCTCGAAACTGGAAGTCAGGCACCAAGACATACACCGCTGCCTTGATATGCTGGCTGGAAATGTACATGACGGCAATAAGTTCCTCCGGGGTACGCTTGGTCACTCCCACTGAAGTATCCTTGCTAACTATTGTATAGGCGTCTACTGGAAACGCGGCGCGGGAGGAGTATGGTCTAAGCAGAACCATGGCTTATTTCGCCTTTCTCACTATGTAAGCTTCGAAGCAAAGTCAGGCATCGATAACATTACTGACTATCAACAACAGGTACTTGGTTGGTCAAACCATAGGTGGCATATTCTGCTCACCCATCTCAGAGGTATTCGGACGACGCACCATATACATAATTGCATCAACCCTCTTCTGCATTTCTTCAGTCATAGTTGCAGCAGTACCATCAGTAATCGCCGTATATTTTGGACGATTCTTCCAAGGAGTGGCTGCGGCAATACCTGCCACTGTCGCCTTTGGTAACTTTGATGACATGTACAATGCTGAGCATAGGATCTGGGTCGTCTACATTTATACCATTCTCGGTATGCTAGGGCTGGCACTGGGACCTATCTACTCAGTGTACATTACTTCGAGTATAGGCTGGTAAGTATGAAAAGAAACGAGATGAGGGCTCGACTGACAATGATATAGGCGTTGGGTTTACTACATATCCACTATCGTCACAGGCGTTACCGCTGCTGCATGCCTCTTTACGAAAGAGTCAAACGCAAACCAAATACTGGACAAGATTGTAAAAGACATAAAAGAAGAGACTGATATAGATGATGTAAAACCTGGCCATGCTGAGGGAGGAAAACTTACCGTGGCCAACTTTGCAAGAACCGCTCTCTTCCGGCCCTTGGAGTTCCTTGTTACAGATCCCCTAGTGCTATTCTGCGCCATATTGTGCGCCATCGCATTTGGTCTCATATACGGCTTGACAGAGTCATTGACCATTGTCTATACCGCGCCACCATTCAACTTTTCGGAAAATGCCTCTAGTCTGGCCTTTATCGCGATCGCGATCGGCGAAATCATCAATGTTCTACCTCGGTTCTACGACGCATACCTATACAAAAAGTACCGCAAAACACACCGCCGTATTGTCCCCGAGACCAAAATCACCTCGTTCGCCATCGCTGCTCCAGCGCTTGCCATTGGTCTTTGGCTTTTCGCCTGGACGATCCCACCGCGGGTCACCAATGTTCCCTGGCCTGTGAGCATGATCGGTCTAGTAATAATCGGCTTCTGTGCCAATGACTTCAGTTATGTGCTCTTCGGGTACGCGACCGACAGTTACGGAGAATATGCAGCCAGTGCTGTCAGCGCCATTAGCTTGACGCGTACACTGACTGCTGCCGTGTTTCCACTTTTTACATATCAGATGTACACTGGTTTGGGAAGTAATGTTGCGACAAGCATTTTAGCAGCGGTGGCGACTTTGTTTGCGTTCACGCCGTTCCTGTTTTTGAAGTATGGACAAAAATTGAGGCATCGAAGCAAGTTTGCGGTAGATAATGAGGAGGCTTTGCAGCAGGAGAACGCTCATATGAAGGACAGCGGCGAGTCATCGCATGAAGGATGAGAGTTTACGATCAGAAAGTGTTGATACTGAGGGCGACATGCATTAATGAAGGCGTGGGAGCAGTGTTGTTTCCAACTGTGCAGCATTGAGCTGCTGTAGTTCCATTTATGTAGGTAGTATATATACATAGAGTATAACAAAGGTACACGAAAAAGTTCAACCCAAGAGATACACACAACAAGCCATCTCTGTCAGAAAGAAAGGTTCGCACGAGCATTAGCTCCAGACATGACTGTGAGTGCATCTAGCACTTGCTGGCCTTGGAGGGCTCGCACTCGCCGTTGGACTTGTCGCAACCGTTGTAACCCTGGCACTGGGTCTTGGGGAAGCAGTTGTTCTTGTAGGTGGCCTATAGTTCATTAGTATTGTTCGGTGTAATTACTGAGGAGCGTAACTGACCTTGTCACCGAGGTTGGTGTTGATGCCGATGAGCTCACCACCGTTGACAGCAGTGACACCCTCCATGTGGACGGATCGCTTGCACTTGGAGTTACCCTTGCAGTTACCGCAAGATCGGTAGACCTTGCCGTAGTCGTTGGCGTCTAAAGAGGATTAATTGAAGGTCTCCAATTGATGACATGGGACTTACAGAAGTTGACAATGTTGACGTGACCACATCCGTTGTGCTGGATTACCTTGTCGGCAGCCTTGTAGGCACCGCCACCGATGATGTTGGCAGTTCCACTACCCTTGAGAGAGATAGCATCCTCGCAGACGTCCTCGAACCAGACAAACTCAAGGTTGCAGGCACCGAGACAGTGGACACCCTCCTTCTGGTTGGCACCAATGACAACGTTGCGAAGAGTGGCGCCGTCCTCAAGAACAAAGACAGCATCCTTCTCACCTATGTGATGTTAGTAAGTCCCGGGTTGTCAAATTATCTTGAAGCAAAGAGAACGTACCACCCTCGCTCTGACCGGAGCACTTGACACCACGGTCGTAGCGAACCCACTTAGCGTCAAAGACCTCGCCCTTCTTGAGGTATCGGGGAGCGCTGAGAGACTTGGTGCCGGTGGCCTTGGGGACACCACCTTCGTAACCAAGGCAAGCCATGGCGGCCGGAAGGGCAGCGAGAACGGTGAAGATGCTGGGAGCGTGCATTTTGACGGTTGTTGAAGTTTGTGTAAAAACGAAAGAATACCGGTCAACGGTTATTTAAAGAATGAATAAGTTCGAGGAAGGTGAGTGAGTTGGTAAGTTGGGATGAAGAAACATTGCTTCTAGAGATCTTTCCATCTTCTTATAGCTTCTTCGAACTCTTAGCATTGCTCCCTGACCGGAGCATCGCTCCTTTACCGATTGCAACAAACTCGACAGAGTCATAGCTCAGGTCTCAGTCATGCATCAATCAGAGTCCATAACCGCCACCATCCGGGATCAGATTAAGATGCTCCGGGCCTAAAGGTTTGACGTTTCAGGGCGGGCATATTTCCTCCACTGAGGTGACACACTAACCAGCGCTTATAGGCTGATGTTGGGGCAGCCAAGATCCACTGCCACGCGAATACGCGGAACTAAAGTTAAGGTTATTTCGGACCTTGCTTGTCTGGTTTCTCGGTGTCGGGAATGGCAAGGGATGTATTTGGCCAATCTGTGAGCTTGGATGACATGGAAATGTTGGAACATTCTATTTTCTTGTCCAGACGTTTCGGCATTGATGGCTTGGTACTTGAAGCTCTCCGGTCAGAGTACGCCAGCCACCAATCTTATGCGCCCTCCGTCATCAGCCCCGAGTCCCCGAGTGTAGAGGTCCGACGCTAGCCACCAGTCAGGAGAAGAAACCGGATGGTCGGGGAAACTTATCAGGCGATCGCAAGCCTCGATGTCAAATAACCTCCTGTCACAATCCAGACGGCAAATGATCTACACGACGGAGAAGCGGAGTGAATGTCACCCGGGCTAACCTTACGCTATTGTTTAATTTGCGGTGAGATATAATTAAAGGAGTAACGGCCATGCCACATGCGTACTCTGACCAAACAAAATGTAGAAATGATGTCTCCGCCTCTAAATAGACCGAACCACCGAAGTGGTTGTTGCACAGCCTCTAAATGTGGCAACTGTTATGTCACTAGTGCTTTGTACCAGTCGACAGATTCCACCGCAGTGTTGCAATCCTTGATCGGGAACTATATATAAGATGCATTTTAAGATCAAACAAGCCCTGTTGTGTAATGCTTGTAGATTTGACTCAGCTGATGGCGGTCCAACGTCGGAGCAGTCAAAGTCACCACAACAATCCTCCGTCAGACCAAAGTACTTGGGATAGTTATCAATCTTACTAGGTATCCATAGTATCATTAATTGCGACACGTCCCGAAAAGAGATTCTCCGTGAAAGACCCACGATACACGATTCTTGTCACACCTACAAATGCATGGAGGTATAACTGTGTAAATTTTCTCTGAATGTAAGTCCTCCAAAGCGTACAGAAAAAGGAAAAGAGAGGCAGGAGATATCACAGTATTGAGAGTAAAAGCTTTATCCAAACTTGAAGGTCACCATCAGAATTGTGGCAGGAAATGCTTTGCTCTGGAAGTGTTTGGTGTCAAGTAAGCCTTGCGTTCTAGTCCCGGCTAATTCAGCACCATGATGCTTCAATATCCACAGATACTTCGGTTGTGAAAATAGATGAAGTGAAAAATTTGAAGTATATGTCGGAGAGAGTATATGATTTATTGAACTTAACCTAATGGCGCTGGGCACTGGTATGGACACTGATGCCCCAGCAGTCCCCGGTTCTGCAGGGTAGATTTCGCCTCGGCGTACTGCTTATTACGAATCGGTTTCCTCGATAATAAGAAAAGAACACCTTAAACTACGGTAGGTAATGGTATCGCTCAAAATAGCATGGAAAGGCTATTAGATAACTATTCCGAATAAGGTAGAGTAAAATGATTCCAAACACCAGCCTGCGTCAGCCCTAAGGGCCGTTTGGCAACGATGATCTGCGTTGTCTGACCCTGCAGGAATTGCCAGCCTATAAGATAATTGCAAATCCGATGTGATCCAGAAAACTATCATAAAAAGGGTAAAATATAGCACTTGACACTATCAATGCCATACAGGCTGTTTATAATTTTCTGTAGGCCTAACCTTTACTTATATTTAATCCGAGGCTCCTCTATATATTTAGCCGGAGCATGTGAATTTTATGTATTTGTTGAGGTCTTGGCTGAACCATTCCTTCGGGAAAGATCTCGATAATCGTTGTGGTTCCTGGCATGATTTGAAGATAAAGACCGAACAACATGAGAGCACGGTGTCAATTCCTCCACGGTGAACCAATTAGTACAAGGCGGACAGGACATGTACACCACTTTCCCCGGAACAATTATTATCCTTCACAAAAGGCGACCGGAAATGGGCTGACCTCAGCGCTAACCCTCGCTAGGGATAAAACCCGTCGGAGTCTTCGGTCAGGGGATCAACATAGGCTACTGAACATATTATATAGGTACATAACAAAGAAAAAGACATGCGTGTCGCGTAAGAATCTTATTCTTTGCATCCATTCCATACTCCAAAGATATACTGCGCCATGGAATCGTTCAAGGTCATTGTTGTAGGTGCCGGACCCGTCGGCTTGGTCCTTGCACACGCGCTCCAAGCTTCCGGTATCGATTATGTTCTTGTCGAGCAAAGACGTCAAGTACCTCCCGAGCCAGCTTACGGTCTTTTCGTATGGCCTCAAATCATGCGTATAATGCATCAGCTGGGTCTTCTTGATGTTATCACAGCCGTAAGCCAGCCTATGCTTGAGGCGATTCACAGATCGATAGATGGCAATGTTATGCGTCGTGAAGAAGGGTTTAGAAAGCTTGAAGTCATGTAAGTCAAAAGATTTAATTGCTAATAGTTTGCTAATGCGGAATAGGTTTGGGTATCCCATGTCGATCTTCAGCCGTTTAGACTTTGCGTCAACATTGTTAAATGCGCTTCCCAACAAGGAGGAGCGCGTGAAAACGAGCAAGCGTCTCAGCAAAATCATACAAGACAAAAACGGTGTCAAAGTCGAGTTCACTGATGGCACCTTTGAGGAGGGTTCAATTGTCGTCGGTGCCGATGGAGTGTGGAGCGGCGTCAGGGATCAAATGGTAGCCCAGGCTCCAAAAGGACTCTTTGACGAGTCCACAAACCCATTTGAGGCAACACACGCCGGTGTCTTTGCGAAAGCGGATCTCGCGCCAGGTCTTGAAAAAGGCAGAAATATCAATGTCTACCAACAAGACTCTCATGTCCAAGTGTTTACAACAAAAGACGAGGCTATGATTATTGTATATCATCGTATCCCAGCGGAGAGGAAGAGAACGTATTTTGGACAGAACGATGCAGAAGATGCTGCTAAGCCTTGGTTGGATGTTTATGTTGGAGAAGGCTTAACCTTCGGTGATTTATGGAGGCAGAAGACTGCTGGTGGAACGGCGAATTATGATGAGGGTGTGTTACCATGGTGGCACTGGGGAAGAATGGTCTTGGTAGGAGACGCTGCTCACAAGGTACGTCCATCTCACTCCCTTCACTTTGACATACTAACATAAACAGATGAACCCCATCAGAGGAGCAGGAGCATGCTGCGGCATCGAAGACTCCATCACGCTAGTCAACTCCCTCAAGCGAATGCTGCGTTCCAATCCATCACCCCAATACTTCGACCTCAGCCAAGCGTTCGTGGCATACCAATACGAGCGTGAGGCAGCAGCCAAGTTATGGATGGAGATCTCGCGATTGAACCTTGAGCTGTGCATAGGCCCACACCAGCCCTCGCTGAAGACAGCCAGTATTGCAGATTTGAAGTTTATGCCTTTGGTTGCGGATGGACCGGTATTGTATGACGTGCCGTTCCCGGAGCAGAAGAGTGGAATGATTCCTTGGACGAGAAAGGCGAAGGGAAAAAAGAGAGATGAGGAGGTTCAGGCCAAGCTTTAGATGGGGTAGTTGTACTCAAGTATCTTACAGGTCCCCAGAGTGATATCCCATAGAGATGTCAAAATGTTTTGTTGTTTTTAGATATCATTTTAAACAGTTGATGTATTTCAGTAAAACCATCTTGAAAAGGTTGTAAAGATAGGAAGGAGCCCCTGTTACACTTGAGGCATTTCTCCAATTCGATGTGCCATATCATTCGCCAACCTCATCATAACATGAGACATGGTCCTCAGATGTCGGCACTTCCCATCATCTGCCACCAATACTGCGGCATTACATCAGCTTTTTTGTCGTTGATCTGACTGGCGTCAGTTAGTGTAGGCCCAGACCATGATCTTTGAAATTTCGACCGTCTTCAATTGGGCCGATAAGTTCAAGAGAAGCTAACATGTGATATGGTCGGCCTCCCAACCCACTGGTAGCTGAATCCAGGCAATTTATAGTTTTGACCGCAGCTCTGCGACACTATATATCTAGGTCCAGCTTCCTGTGCGCAACTGCCATACGTGACTTTACAACAGAAGTATGACCTGTTGTATCACTTGACTTGCACCTGAACCTGGCCATCATATCCAACAGGCATTTCGTACGACAACATGCTTTGGCTTCCGGGGGACGGGTATGCGCTACGTATCATAACACGGCACCAGGGCTATTCATCTGACAGTTCACAGACCGAAGCCTACCTTGTCATGCTACCAGCATGATGAAGATATATATGATATTGGGGAAGCCATTGAACATCTTAGGGCGAAACACGTTAGTTTTATCAAGCGCCCTGGGCGTCTTGGAGAGATGGATACGCACATGCACTACTGGTACTGCTTTGATTGCGGTGCCGGACTGAAAGACCATCGCAGCTTCAACTCAGATAAAGCAATGTGGCATCATTTGAAACAGAAACACAGCTCTATAGTGGATTATGATCATGATTTGATCTGGTACTGAGCCTTCTATGGCTCTCCTAGGCAGCGTCAGGATGTATTAACGTAAAAAACAAAGATTGTACTGAGCTTGCGCTCCTCATGGCTTACTCATGGAGGAAGTGGAGACGCTCGAAAATGAAGAGTGTTATTATTCCCCTTTGCATGACAGTAGTACATCTTGATAACATCATTAAATTTCCAAATTAAATTAGTCACCTGAGTTATAGACATTCATCCTAAAACTACCTCTATCTTGGTCGACCCAGCCAGTCTTTCCCAATCCTCGACCAAAACAAACCCAACGCCCTTTCTGTAAGCGACTTGATCTTCTCGCTCGACAAAAAGGACGTAATAACAGTCCTGTTTCTTTTCTTTAGCTGATTGCCACTCCTCCATCCACGTCAATTCGTCCTCAACATCAGAACCGTTCTCCATTTCGCGTATTTGTTTCTCCTCTTCTTCCTTGGTAAGTAGCTCTTGGGCGTCATAAAGAAGTGGTGCTTGCATCTTCATTCTTTCATACCTTCCGCTCTCATAGTCTCGGAGAACGGACGTCCATCCCTTTACTATAGCAATTAGCTCTATCCTCATTCCCTCCTGTAGCACTTCGACTTCTTCGTTATAGCGTGTCTGAATTCCGCCAACAGTATTACCATGGGCATCTTTGATAAAGTTATATTCAGATGTGCCGTCCATGATGGTCTCCAGGCTCATATATAGATAGGCTTGGGTTGTCTGAAACCAGAGATATTGGTGCCCCCGGTATGCCTGCTGCTCAATGCCTTCTTCTGAAGCGGTATCGGCCATGGGGACCGGGTACCAATGCAGATTCCCCGGATTGACACCTCCGGAGATATGCGAGTATATGTACCGTGGCAGCTCTTTGGGCATTGATCCGGGCACGATGCTGGTGCGGTATGGATGATGTGTGTAAAGATCGACATCCCACTCCTTTGGTGGTTCGTATTTGGTCCGTTTCCACCCACTTGGCATCTTATCAGGGTTGGAATTCCTAAACTGTGACCATGTGCAATCGACTCTTTTTCGTACGGCAGTACGCGGAGACTCAATAATGTGGAACTCGGTGATGGATTCAGTGAACCCAGCCTCCGAAGTGGGACCAGAAGTGTGCTCTAAATCGAATGGAAACATAGTTTCCCCATGCCATCCCATCCAAGACCAACTGGGTAGTCGGTGGCGAAACAGACTACTACTAGAATGCCCAGTCGGCTTTCGTCTGCGCACACTGGAACGCGACACTATGAACCAGCAAAGGGAGATATCGAAAAAGAGTTCGGGGTGACCAAATACAAGCCCTGATGGATAAACGCTATTAAGATGAGTTTGAAGTCCAGAAAATGCGTCAAAGACATCTTCGTCAAAGTTCAAGTTAAGCTGATTGAATTCTCGAACCAGTCTGGTCAAGTTCCAGAGTGTCGGAAGGCGCGGCACCATCACGGGTTTGAACTGGTGTAGTCCTCCTTCGAGTAATTCATCCAATTCTCGATTATAAACCTGATGTTCTGTCCAATTTGCACAGTTGCATTGCCATGTGACATACCCCGATTCGAAGGTCAGGCATCTCCGAGAGAAGACCCGCTCCTGGAACGTCCACATCCTTTGTGTATAGTCAGATATAGTAGGCCTAGGATTGGGCCATTCGGTTTCCATGAATGACAACCTCTCGTCCCAGGCCAGAGGCACTGTGGACTGTTTGGTAGATCTTGCTGCTGAGATACCATACAAGCCTCGGAGACCGTAGTCCGCATTATGACCATCTTTGGCTATAATAGTAACGAATGAGCTAGCATAGATCCGGTGCATTTGCTTTAACTCATTGCTAAGGGCGGCCGGGTCATCCTGGACAATGCATAAGCTATCAACCCACAGCCAGTTCTCACCCAAGACCCTTGTGAGCTCTATCGCATCGCGGATGGTCTTTGGAATCTGTGACGAAATGTGAGGAAGTCTTAGTGACCCAGGCCTCTCTAGCTGCTCCCTGGTCGACATGGTTGTTCGGAAGCTTTTTGTTTGTCCCCAAGTGTATGACAGAGCAACAAATCTAGGAAAGGCTTCTGTAGATGAGGCGACACAGTATCTTGTAACGTCTATCAAGTATTGCGGCCTGAAGGGTGCCAGGTTTCCAAGAGTCTTATCACATCTGTCAGAATGGGTCTTCATACAGCGGGTTGGCCATTCCTTTATAAGACTTAGGTCAACCCAATCGTTGTCCAGGACTCTCGCGGTTCCTGGGTGATGCGGTATTTCAGGGCGAAACACCAGTTCAAAAGGGCGAGTAGAACTCGAATACCGGGCGTGTCTGGTCAAGTAGCATACCTGGAGAGACGCAGCTCTCTGATTCTCCCACTTAAACAACAGCAAACCTCGAGTTTCATAATAGGGAACGGTGCCATAGTTGTACTTCAAATGACGGAGCCACTCAACATGTGGGCAGTTCTGCGCCAGCCGATCGCCCACAATGCCGAGCTCGATGTAATTAAATCGGCTGAAGGAACCCGTGAGAAACTCGACGATCTGAGAGCACATATTACACTCAGCATCAGGAGCCCCATCCCTTTCCAATATAAGTTCTTGAATCGAAGCCATCCTGAAGGTGCTCGAGTAGTATTTTTCTAGTGTTAGAAACTCTTTTGAGTATCACCTTATCATCTCACGTCAGATCTGGTCACATGGTTATCATGCGGAGTTCAACCGGATAACAAAATGCCTCAATTGGCTGTCTGTCGCCCGACATCGTTGTCTGGTTTGCATACAAACGTTTATCTCTACATACTTGCGGGGGTTCTAATGCTAAAGCCCAGCTGCCCTCTTCTAAAAGCCTCTCTATGAAGATGTCACCTGTGATTCCTGTACGAGGCTTGGAAGTTAGTACCTATACAGCAATATTCAGTCATCGGTACCCCATTTACCTGGGTTTTCTAGAGAAGGGAAGCTGTTTCCATACATTGATTTAGTCTTCATCTCAAGGGCGACATTGAGATAAGGTCTTAGCAAATCACGGTGAGTGAGTGCAGAGTGCCCAGGGACAAGCCAGAATCACTCGGATATGTAGGTGCTTTACTCTCAATATATTTGTCGCTGTATAGCATTGCCGAAGTTCAAAAGACATAATTAGCAAGGGCCATGCTCCTCTTCGCACGATGGCTAAAAGGCCGCTGGGGCCAGCCTGTCGTGCTCTCGCTGCTTTCAATTGGTTGAATAAGTTCAACAACGGTCCGTGGGGCACGGATAAAGAAATAAGCTTTCCACCAACTATTCATAGAATAAAGAACTGCTAGTTTGCTTGAGAAATGATAGTACCTGTTCATTTATGTTACACTGCTGATTTTTGCCAAGACAGATGAGACGTCTGATTCAACTGGCAAGTTGTTTGATTGCAAAACCTGTGTCTGCAATTTGAATCAGGACGCTATCGCTTATGTTGACCGTATTCAGCGACACTTGGCAAACCTACAGCTACTTTATGATAGCTTCAAGGTAGGCTTGGCGTCCAGCATCATGTCATCGGATGGGATGGCCTAACCGTCCGCACGTGGGGAAGATGAGCAGGGGTCTTCGCAGCGGCGGATCCGAAGCCAGTTTCACATTAACAGGAACGAGTCAGTGCTGAAGACAATGTAAAAGAACAACAGATGTTAAAGCCAATTAGATTCAGGTTGTAATGCAACACGAGTGGGATATATCTACATCCCGCTGTCAAAAATCATCCATCCAGGTAACATTCCGCGCCTCGGACCGACACGCCAAGGTTATCATACCATGGCCCCAAAACCGCAGATCTTCATTTTTACAGCCTTATTCAGAACTCTCGTGAATACGAACAACCCGCTTTGGAAGCTTTGGCAGGGATAAGCTTGGGACGACGAGTTTCAGAATTGTTATGCACATTCCTTTTACAGATCCCAACATGACCAAATCTCCAATATTTAGAGTTCGTCCTGAAGCCTTGCCAAGAATCTCAGCCGATTACGTCGTGGTAATTTCCTTAGAGTTAACTGCCGGGTTGACTGGTCGCATGACTGCCGATACGGTGGTTGTTTGAAGCTATATAACCTCAAACGTCATCTTCATTATGTGATTCCAACTGAACCAGTCTCTTTCTTACTTACACTCGCTGCTAGCCATCGATCGTATTCCTTTCTTTCATCAGTAAATTATTCATTCTTTTATTGCTGCGCAATCAATCATGTCTCTCTTTAAGGCAGTGTTGACTACACTGTCAGTGTCCACTCTTGTTTCTGCCGTTCCGTTGGTCGAACGCCAGGATAATGGCAGCGAACCTGCACCTGCACCTGAGCCAGCTCCGGCTCCCGATGTCGACTGCGCTCCCAACTCCGCTACTGGACTGAAGGCCGAGTGCTGGAAGGCTTGTGAGTGGAAAGGAAAGAATATCGAGGGCTTTGACTAATGTGAAATAGTGGATATGAACAAGTACATCACCGACTGGGTCGCTGAGAATGGCACCAAGGCCAACTGTGAAGAGCTCGGATTTGCTCAATGCTACCTGCAGTTCAACGTGAGTCTCAGGATCGGGCTGTGAAAATACCTATCGCTAAACTGAACCTCACAGGGCTTCAATGGTCTTACTTGCAACTTGATCACTAGCGACACTTGCCCACCTTTCAATACCAAGTCTCTTGAGAAGTACGAGTCCAACCAACAGTTCTATGTACGATTTCCTATCCCAGGCTCCAAAGGACAATACTGATTGACACAGGCTCTCTGGAACATTTACGCCGTCTACCAATTTTTCAACCAATATTCACAGGCCCTCAGCAATGGCGCTTCCCTCGCTGGCCAAACCATCGATGCTATCGTCGCTAAGGTCGCACCTCCCGTCGAAGCCAACACCCCTACAAGCGAAGTCATGAGCGTCCTCAGCTCCACACTCGGAGTCGTTTCTATCTTCACCGGTGTCGTCCCCGGCGCCTCAGGTACTGCTGTCGGTTTGATCAGAGGTGGTCTCAGCGCCGCCCTGGATCTGGCTGGCAAGCTTGGAAAGCCTTTGACATTGACACAGACCGCCAACGATCGTTTCCTTCAGCTTGGCAAGATTGGCTCTGACCTGGCTAAGCTTGTTGAGGCTTACCAGCAGAACCTACTCGATAGCGTCAAGACTATCCAGGGCGACCATGAGATTTTCCTCGCTGCTTGTGGAGAGGGTGGTTTCTCTCAGCGCGTCACCACTTCGCTTACAATCCAGGCCAGCACTCTGTACCGTCAACTCCAGCTCTTCATCCTCTCCAGCGCCCTTAAGGCCAACGGTATCGTTTCTGCTCGAAGCACTGACCGCAGCGCCCAGGATGTCGCCAGAGACACTGGTGAGATCTCATGTGACAGTCTCAGTGCAGGAAACAGCTGCAATCAGTGGTGGATTGACCCCGATGTCAAGAACACCTACTCCTTCCACAACCCCAACGACTGGGAGAACACTCAAATCGACCTCACAGCCGCTATCCTTGATGAGGGCTGGGCTGACCTTAAGGATGTCTTCAAGATTGAGGACTGCGCCGGCAAGGCACCTGAGTTTGACAACCAGAGCCTCGGTGTCACCTGTCTCGTAAGTATATCACAGTGACATAAGGAATTTCTTCTTGCTGACACGGCCTTCAGGCTACCCACGGGTTCTGTGAGTGGAACTACGACGACACGGTCAAGCAGTTCAAGAACTGCGATAACGACAAGAAATGGGGCACACTTTGCAGTAGCTTTGGTGAAGGAAGACTTGGTCAGTTCCTCCTAATTATGCTCCTCTTGATCCAATTTTGCTAACATCCACACAGTTCCTGAGTCTTACATGGGCCCTCTCTTGGAGAACAGCGCCTTGTTCTGCAAGAGGCTGTAAACACCAGTTGTGATTCAAAGCTTGAAATCATCTAGAAATCATCTACTTTGGCTTTTTTGAGATGGCACTGTCGGTGCGCGGCATAGTGTCTCCGATGTAGCTCAAGGGCCTTTGGTTCGTGAAGGCTTGGTTAAAATCGAAGCGGCTCCCACTGGGGAGATAGAAGAAGTGAAGGAGGGCTATGTTCACTTAAACTTATGTTTTATTCTCGAGCACGTGTGAACTAGCAGTTGACCAAAGGCTTTTCTTGTCCGAATGTCCACTTACAGTATACTTAAACATGCTATATACCCATACCAAAGTTCTTCCGAATGCCGTATTCAGTCTAATATCTACTTGACATACTACGAAAATTTAGATTAAGCGTTTCAAGCAATCCTGAAGGATCTGATTGTGCCTTGGCGACCAATCCTACCACTAGTTCGACGAGCCGTTGTTCCAAGCGGTGGAAATATTGGCATGCTGGGGGAACAGCAAAGTACAGAACAAATCAATAGACATTCCAGTGAGATGTTGTTTTTGAGCGGTAATCTGCCAATCAGGATTCAAGATCATGGACTGTTCAGTGGCTGTAAATTATAAGCGCTAGGGAAGCGAGCACTTGGCGCTTGGCGGAGGATCGTCTCCAGGCAGGTCCGTTGTTTATGCTCGTATGCAGGACTGAAGGATAACAGCATCCAAGAGTCGAAACCTCGCTTTTAGAATTGGCGATTGGCTTGGCTGTAAGCTCCCAGAAACTGCGCCTGAACTCGCCTTTCGACTCGAGCGGGTTTTGACTTAGTATAAAGAGAAGAAGGAATTCTATCCAAATATTCTTATTCCTCAGCAATCCATTCTTTACTACTTTTCAGTCACAAAAACTTGAAACCCTTGGGGTTTTGCACTCGCTCCCTGTCTATCTCCATCACCATATCCAATCCTACAAAATGGTTGCCATCAGCACTCTTCTCACATACGCCACCGCCATTGTGCCTCTGATCAATGGCGCCGCAGTCCCAGCTCAGCAGAGCACCACTCTCGCCAAACGTCAACACCAAATCGAGAGTTGGGACAAGTATCACGAACAAAACGAAGCTTATGCTAGACAAGGCCTTTGCCTGCAATACCTTGTACCCACCTCACGAGATGGCACCTGGCCATGCGGTGTTTTCTGCAAGAACGACAAGATCAGGATCTGCGCCAGCCACGGAATTGCTGTCGAGGACATGACACCCGACATGATGGGCAGAAACCCCGACGGCGAGTTGTACGCCATTGGGAGATGCGAGTGCGATACTTCTGACCTCGAGTACCTCGCCTCAGCTACTGTTGACTTTGTCGGAAAGGGTCTCGACAAGGGATTCAGAGAGATTGCCAGCGTCACATGTGTGGTCTTGGTCAATGTTATGAAGGAGGCTGTCATCGCCGGTACCTATGCCATTCCTGGTACTGGCCAGTATGCTGCGGCTGCAAGAGGAATTGCCAAGGGTGTCAGACTGGCGGCTAAGTCTAAGGGAGGCAAGGATTTGTGGAAGGACGCTGTGCAGTCGTCGTGCAACTTCCGTAGACAAGAGGATCTGGATGAAATTGATCAGGGTTTCGGAATCTTCGAGGGCTCACCTGATGACTTCGAGTAGATTTGAATGCGATCTGGAATATTTCTTGACCGCCCGAATGAGAGGACTATAATGGCATGGATTGTAAATAGGCGCAATGGTAATAGAGCGAACGTACCAATTTACCTATCGTCCATATTACCCAGATTTTAGACACTGAATTGAATCATGCCCTTTTTAAGGCTAAGCGCGAAAAAAAAAGAAAAAAGAAAAGTTTAGCAGGTCTGACCAAACTTCAGTGGCTGCGCCTGTGGAAACCCATGGACGCTTAGTGGTGTGCTTCCAAAACTAGCGTGTGTTAGGTACCGACCGCGCTGAAATAGCACTGTCATATCAAACGAGGCGCTTTAAGCTCCAAATTAGAATAGGTTCCATCCAATTGATCCAGTCCTTTCAACACCGCAAACCCATATTGATATGAGGTGACATGGATGGAACGTATTTTCCAGCGACCGGGCAGTTAAGTGATATGTCGAACCAATTAAGACAAATACAAGAATAGCCGTAACCAACTTCCATAGCCTTCTGACTCAAACTGAGGTCAATGTCACTCAACGAAACCACGACATTGACATCAAAGGGAGTGGAGCACTTGGAGAACTGCATTGGAAAAAATAACAGAAAGGGGTCAACAGGAAAAGGAGTGAGTGGGAACTCAGAGATCAAGCAAAATTCGTGGTGTCACTTCGCATTGATAAGCGACTTCATGGTGTCATATATCTTTGGAGTAACGGGTTGAGTTCGGAGACAGTCCAAGATTTCATTTTAGTAGGAGTATCCAAGATTGAGGAGTACAGGGAGATGATAACTGTGAAGATTGAGTCAGTTGCCCCTTGCGTAACGTGGTTTGTATAGACTACTATCACATCCTCGCTATATTGTAGTTATGCAACAATGGACTTTCAAATGCTCTCTTCATGATCTCCTGAATCACTGAGAGGTGCAGTAGGCTGGCACATCTTGCCTGCGCTGGATGGGGTACTGTGAAACTGCGAGCGAGCTTCATTCTGTTTCTGTCTCTATCTTGAGCCTCAGAACCGACCAGTACGACAATTTGGTGCCTAAGTAGTCGAGGCGCATATGATTAGCAACCCACTCGTCATCTCGTCTAATTAACGTCAACATTCTGTGATACAGTAGAATAAATCAGGCGATTAACTAACGCTGATAAGAGGAAACCGAATTGTACTTCGCAAGTCTTTTTAAAGTTGTCTATGAGTAAAATAAGTGGCACATGCTCAGCCGAAAGTCGAGAACGCGCTTACTCTGTACGCCATGATTGCTTCACCTCGCCAGATCCTCGACTTGGCATGGATACAAAACAGGAACTCGCCGTGGCTAGTCTCAAGACCATTCATGTCGTGTTGTCTCACATGATCAATGTAAGCCGAAATCGGATCATCTGACAGTGACCAAACTTGCGATGACCCCAGACCAGCGCGTCTTGGCAGCTTTCAAGTGAACACCCAATTGGTCTAGGCCACTAAAGACTGGCTAGACTCATCAATCCCTACCGCCATAATGCACAGCACTGAATGTTGCGATTGGCCCAGAATTTATCCTCAGACCAGGAGCAATGAGCGACCAACGGCGCAGCATCTATTTAAGGCGCAGCAGGTCCAGACCTTGCAAGGCTGAAAGATTCGGGCCTCGAAATCAACATTATAAGAAGGCTTGCATATCCCCATTGAACATAAGAAATCTCTACAATATCAGAATCTCATTGCATCAATGCCACTCAAACATGAACCCAGAAACCATCCAGCGGAGCCGAGAGTTAGCCATCCACCTTGACAAAGATGCATACTTCCCAGGCGAAACAATGTCCGGCCTGATCTACCGAGAGGCATTCATAAATACCCGCAGCGCTGTTGTAATGGTTTGCATCCATGGAGAATCGAAAGTTCTGTTGGAGTCCATTGGCTCTGCAAAGAAATACTACTCATGCTTTGTTCTTGCCAGAACGTGTCAGAAGGACCCATGTATACTTCGCCGCGGTCCCCTACGCATCTGGGATGGCGAGGGGGAATGTTGGCGATTTAGCTTCAAGATACCCTTCTTTGCCGACTCAACAGAAAACGAACAGACTAGCTCACCAAGCTATACGCCTGTTGGTGCCACAAACCATCAAGTACCTCCCTCATATACGCTTCAGAAGCATGGCATCGTGAATGCATGTGTCGAGTACTATGTCTGTGCCAAACTTCTATATCCAACGGGCGCTGGAGGAACTACATGGACAAAAGTTGTGAACAGCACCCATCCCTTCAAGCTCGTGCAACGCTCCCCAAACCCACCAATCGACTACTCTGCTTTGAAGCGATGGCGACACCCCAAGACCATTCGGAGCGCCCGTTTAGCTACTGGCACGAAGTCCAATTGGGCCAGGAGACCGCTATGTCGAACCAGTTTCCCAAAGTTTGAGTTCGACCTATTATTCGAGCTTCCAACTACCATTCAGCTCGACAACCCTACGCCCATTCCATTGCGTCTGGCTGTCTATCCGGACTGGGGGGAGAGTGATCAGAGTCTCAGAGGACTTCCGCAGAAGGTCAAGTTGGTCTCTATCGAGCTCCTGTTGGAGACTCACACAAGATTCATTTTGCAAAGAGGAGAAAGAGAATTTACAACCGAGCTTAATCTTGATCTTGCCAGAGCTATACGCCGCCTACGAAATGAGATCAACATCCCATGCACCACTATCTGGGAGCCTGTGGATATCGGAGAATTAATCGATTTTCGACTTGAATTGATTAATGAACCTGGGTTTCCCAAAGCGTCACTGGCGATGGAAATTACGCCCTCATTTCGAACGTACAACATGACTGTGACGCATAAGCTGGCATGGAAGATACATGTAAAGATCGCCGGAGAGGCTTTTATTGTCGGAGGAAAGGCCGATGTGCTGATTTTGAGATCGAGTGACGGCCGATTGCCAGGTAGCTCGGACCAAAGTCCTTCAGTGCCAGTCGGAACAGGTACTGAGACGGAGTTAGAGGCTCCAGAAACAGGGCCTGGGGGTTCTGCTCTCTGGGACGAAGAGGATGACTCGTGGATCGTGCCGCCGCCGGAGGACGAGGCACCGCCTTCGTTTGCTGATGCATGTGTGATGAGGTAATGGTAGTAGCACGATGTGCAGCAACAGGTATTACAACAACAGAGTAGAACCGGACAGATATGGACGACAGACACCAGTAATGTAAGATAACCTCAATAATTTAATCTCATTTTAATCGTCAATCTAGGCAGTTTGAGTGCTGCTCTTGTCTCTATCCATTTCCAGTCGGATAAGGAACGCGGTGAAGTACAAGGACCCGGCGAGATCAGGTTCTACGAAGCAGGAATGGACCGCGATATGCCGGAGAATCCAACGCTCCAGGCTTACCTTACGCACCTTCATGTAGCTGTTAGCGATGATGAGGCGAAGTACTTTGAGTGTCTGTGGAAAGAAAGGCCAGTCAGATATTTTCCACACCCTTATGACAAGTGATTAATTGCTGATGTTGTCTGTTCTAATTACAGGTTGACCTTCCAGTCTTCCTCGTCGCTGCCGCTGAGGATAACTTAGGGAGGATCTCGAAGACAGACGGGTTCTCACTGGCCGCCGTTAAGGCGCTGTTGGAATTTGTGGTAGAGGATGACCTGATCCGGGAGGAAGTTGTCGAGATCTTCTTGTACCCTGAACCTTTTTAAGTATCTAATTATAATATTCTCGTTTTACATTGAGCATAATAAAATATTTAAAAGTCGTGGCTCTGGTATATCAGTCAAGTATAAGACTGACTATGAGCTAATCATTTGCTTTCCCTCTCATCCTCTCCAACAACTGTATCACCAACCAGTTTTCCACTAAACACCCATCCGTCAAACAACTTGACCAGCTCACTATCATCCATACGCTGCGCATCTTCAGGTAGTATACCCGCTCCTGTGTCACACAGCTGGGAGTCTGCAAGTAAAGCCATAGTACTACCAATACTGCAGGGGTCTCGAGGAAGGACTCCCCGTATCTTGACAAGAAGAAAGCCTATAAAACTGAGGACCGTCATAGTGGCAAGGAGAATTTGCAGAATAAGCTTTGATGTTGGGTCGATGATGAGATGCGTGATCTCTGCAGAGTAAAGCCCGGTTGTCGTCGACTGGAACGATTCTGCAGAGCTGTCATTGGTGGCACTCAAGAGATCGACAGCAGAGCTCTGGCTTCCGGCTCGCATATTGCGATGTATGACGTGTCTGAGGTACTCACTGTAGTCTTCCTTTACCGTCCGGATGAGAAGCCATTCATTCTTGACCCCTTCCAGAGTGTTTCGTGGGTGACCATCAGGTCGATGAACTATATGATCGAAGAACGAATCATATCTTGATTGGTATGTCGTGGAACGAGGAAAAGGCAAAAGGCTTTCATTCAAGAACCCTCCGAGCTTGAATCCCAGTGTATGGGCCTTGGTACCATTATGGACCATCCTATAGTCACCTTGCTTCTGCACCTTGTCGATATTCCCAAGGCCTGGATTCCCACTGTACGTCACTCTCACGGGCATTTGCCTTATCGTTTGAGAGCAAATAAGTGCAGTAAGGGTGCTATCAATAGCACCCCCGTACCTTTGAACCGTCCCAAAGAGCATGCCAATCGATGGGCAATCGGTAGAAACCTGGCCAGCAGTTGATTGAGGAAGGTCATAGTACTTTCCGACGTAAGTTTCACCCGAGATTCGCAGCTCAAGCCCAAATGTAAGATTTGCGTAGCCGCCGATGGAGGAAGTAGAGCATTGAGGGTCTATTCCTGGGGGCTGAACAGTGACCGATGTGCCAATTACCCTCTTGGCCTCGAGTTCATCGTTGACTTCCTCGTTCAAGTTCTCAGTTAATATGGACTCTTGAGGAATAGCTGTACAGTCCAAAAAGGGTTCAACAGCCATGACACTGTACGTATAATTGGCGCCACTACGTGTACCAACGGAATTGTCTGACGGGGAAATTTCAGGGACTACCAATTCTTTCCAGATTCCAGCAGGTGTTTTAGAACCGCCATAACGTACCAGGTTCAAAGCAACACCCGCCCCTCCATCACTAGTAGGGCTGGAAAAGCAACCGAGGTCCCAGTTATCTACAGCAGCGGTGGAAGGATGATCGACGATCAAAGTGGTAACCGGCAACCAAAGACCAGAGACTATGATAGTCAAGAACCCCGCAATCAGTGTTGCACCGTTCGATGCTGCAGGTCCAAATTGATGGCGCTGAAGAGATTTAAACATGACGAGGAAAGGATTGACCGATAAAAGATGGAAAAGAATGCCTTGATCGGGTCGGGTGCTGCCGGATTGAAGGTTTGAGAACGGGGCAAAAACGACTATCGTGGAGTCTAGGTTATTTATCATTGTTGCTATGCCGAAGATGACTAGAGTTGATGAGATGCGAACGATGTATGATAGTGTAGTTGAGTCCCCATTGATCCGGACGAAATGACTTTCGCGTTGGAGAAGATGATGTAGAAGCTCGAGGATGCCAATTGCGATTAAGGGGGCGAGAAATGTTGGTATAAGCATAGCGAGATGAGTCGGAAGCGGTGTCCAAGAATGTTCCTCCTCTTTGCTCGTCGCAGGGGATACGTCGCGTACAGATTCAGAGCTGGATGCAACTTGAACTTCAAGATCCCCATTGGATTTTTTTGTAGCGGAGAACTGAAGGCCAGTAAGTTTGTTTTCCAGCTCCTTGGTCGTCAAATGACTTGAGCCGGTCAAAACAGCTTTTAGGTCGGGACTTTGGGCAAGTATCGCCGCGCTACCAGCCAAAGAGCCAGACATAGCGGGGATCCATCGAAACTGGCGAGGCACCAGGAAGAATAGTGACAGACACATGATACCGAGAAGGAAGAAACATGCCACCATAGTCCAAAGCGCAGCAGGTCTCATATGCAGCCGATTCTCAGTAACCCACCCTTTCGCGGGGTTCCAGACGCGCTCGTAACGGAGTAGTGACTCCCTCGCAAACTCACGCGCTATGCCCTTCAAGACCGAGATAGCTGCTTTCTTGAGGATATTTGTTTCATAGAATGCGTTGAGGTCTTCTGGGCGATCAAGTTGGGCATACATCAACTGAAAGAGGGCATCTGCCGCTCTCGGTGGACTGCCAGCCTCTGACCCTAGGGGTTTGAGGGTAGGCACCTTTTTGTCCACGATAAGAGCCTCTGACGTGCGTTGAAGGTTTGTCCATAACATCTCTCCTAGTGCGATGCTTGATAGATTGCCCACGAGCCTGAGCTTTCCATCCAGAGCGGTCGTTGGAAGTGATGCATTGCCAGTCAATGGGTCTAGCGTTGCGTTGGCGGTTGTAATTCCATACCCGACCTTGCAAATAATAGCCGAGGACTTAATGAGCTCCATATCCGTAACTTCGCTCTCATTCCCTGACTTCTGGGTAGTAGATTTGAAGTCTGCAACCGAGATCGCGTATCGGATGTCGAAAGGCTCCAGGTCCTTGGGCCACTCGCTTCTAGTGTTAGGGTCGTAAATGAGGGTCTCGAGACTGCGTGAACAGTTGACACGGAATGAAGAATAGATCTGGGGGTTCGCCTCGCATGGGCCGGAAGAGTTTATAGAATCTGCCACATTTCCAAACCTTTCACCCTCGCAAGGATTAACTAAGATGCCACCGTAGGCGCAGGTTTCTGAGGTAAATGTGTAGTTCCGCCATTCAGTACCATGGCCTTCTTTCGTGCTGTCTCGTGCTAATAACGTAGCATCTTCACAAGAGACATGAGGGATGAATATGTCGACAGGATGTTCGACACGCGTGACGTTGGATGCATCTGTTGTCAAAGCGAACCATTGGGTAACCAGGTCATCCGGCAGTTTCCAGTCGGTCCTTCCATTACTTACATTGTTCAATCTGCTCAAGTATGCCCAGATAGAACTCTCTGATTGAATACCCACTAATTCAGTGCCAAATAGACTGCTATTCGGCTGGTTTCGATTGGGATCGTAATTATCATAGGTGTTCCAGGCCACCACAGAAGTAAAGGTATTCTCCACCTGAACTTTCAAAACGGTCTCAGAATCAGTCTCTGTCGCGACGAAAAGAGCTGTCGAAATCAGGATGATGAATTTGAGGAGGAAGAACCCCGCGATAGAGGCAACGATGAGAAAGTGACGGCGTTTCGCTGCATGTGTGATGCTGATGACTTGGAAATTTGTGATGTAGTCAAGCAATAGAGAATTCTTGCTTGGTGACGGACCGGCTAGTAGCTCGCGCCATGGCTCTCTGACTTTGTTGTAATAGTCTATACGTCTCCAGAAACTTAAAACAACGATAAGGACTGCTGTGGGGCCGTAGGTCCAAGAATACGAACTCGAAGAGATGGTGAGTGAGAGACCGTTACGGGATGTTATGACGCTGTTGAGGACAATTAGAGAAGTGGCACAGAGGATGAAGACGAGAAAAAAGACAGCGAGGGCAGCTCTGCTGAGCCAGAATGGCTGGCGCGCCTTTCTCAGCTCTGGCATTACTTCTACTGTCTCTTTTGAGATCTAAAGATCTATATTTGCAAGAAGACAAGATGGCTGGGGATCTGGTAGGCTTTATTCCCGCTGTGCCGCCTTCCAAGGCTGATTCATGGAGTAAACGCCCAGGCCAGGTACTATCGAGACAGGCATTTGGATCCTTCAGCGGAATTGGTGTTTCAAACCGAGCCAATCCATAGCCCAGCACCGTTGTGTCGCGACAACATTCGACAGATGAGATCTCGTCAGTTTAGAAGGAACATACAACTGATTCCGAAGTACTCTGCCTTCACATAGAATACGGCACATCCTTAATTAATAACGTGTATAAGTCACATTTGCGAATTTACAGGCGTAGTCCACAGACTTTTGACCAGGAACATCAGAACCTGCATACTACCGGTGTCAGCACTAGGCCGTCTTCGGTATACAGCCCGCGAGTTATTTCATAATTTCTTTTTACTTTTCATAAACAGTTTTAATAAACGGTGTGGCTTTTCAGTCTCCGGGGGGAGACAAAAACGATATTGCAAAAAGGAAAGCAAAAAGAATTCATTTTTGGCAGAGCCATTCCGCTGATTTACAATATAGAAGTTCATTACTACCTCGCTCTTAATCAGTTATCACGTGATGATATCATCGGTCTGGTGGTCTAGTGGTATGATTCTCGCTTAGGGAAAACCCTATAGCATTGCTTGCGAGAGGTCCCGGGTTCAATCCCCGGCCAGACCCTTCCTTTTGCCCAATTCAGATAAGCGGACGACGTTTCTTTTTTGGACGGTTACCATTGTCACACATAGATAGGTTATCAATTATACATCGTATGTTGAAGATGACTGTATCGACGGAAAAGAAATGTATGCAGAGGTTTTCAATGAGCATCCAGTCTGGTCGTTGTTGTGGCTGTGTCGGTTGACAAGGATATCTAGCATAATTTCCGGAACGCTCTCATCGCGCCCTCCGACTTTCTATTCTCTGCTGTTTTTAGACGGCCGCGAGAACCGCTGATGCTTTAAAGACGCTGGTTTCCCTCTTCCGTTGTTATCAAACTTTTGACTATCCCGGGAACCGGCAGCTGGCCCCTGTCATATCCATGCCTAGTGCCACTGACTGGGAGTCTGTATGTGAGGCTCTTCGTTGAGGAGTTTGATAGGTTGGAAAAGGATGACCAAAAAGAGGAGACCTTGTGATCAACCTAGACCCTTTAAGTGTGGACTACTGTCGTTTCTCTTCTTCCAATTCTTCTTAGATTCTTACCTTGGGGATGAAACAACTGTAAAAGCCAGTGACGATCATGGAACGTCTGCGAAACAAGCTGAACAGACTCAGTGCGAAGTGGCCCGCTAGCAGATCGACTTCTCCAGTTCCCGAAGTCCATGGAGCATTGGAAGGCGAGTCTGTAGCATCTGAACAGCCTCATATCGAATCGATTACCGTACACGTTTCAGAAAGACTCTGGAATCAAGCTTACGATCACCTTAAACGGGAATCTTTTGGCACCACTGTCGATACGTATGAGAAGATTCTATCCCGTTATTTACAAACAGATTCATCGTTTGAAGCCAACATTATCAGTTCAGACCACGCTACAAGATGGGAACAAATGAAACGCTTGACCTCGAAAGGTCTTGAGAACACTGCAAAGGATTCAAGTCAAAAACAGAAAGTGAACCAATGGTTAGAATTGTCCAAGCCACTGCGAGAGGCGGTTGGGGCAGGGCTTAAGGCTGTCCCACAAGCTGCTGTACCGTGGGCAGGGATCTGCTGTGCTCTCGAGGTTAGTTCAAACTGGTACTAAGGCTAGGATGCTTCTGACTGGACAAAGATACTCTCAAGCCCACTCACTGAGCCAGCAAAGAACAGAGAAGGTATGGAATATGTTCTCAAACGAATGGACTGGTATTGGGAACTGTCGCCATGGCTTCTCCAAGATACTCATGCAAGCGACCCAAGCAGACCAATGAGAGACCAACTGGAAAAACATGTTATCTCTCTATACCAGAATTTACTGCTATTCCAGATGAAGAGTGTGATCTTGTACCATCGCAATCGTCTGGCAGTATTCATGCGAGACTTGCCAAAGGTGGATGACTGGGCCGGCCACATCAAAGAGATCAAAGAGGCTGAGAAGGCACTCGGCGTGGACTCAAATCAGTATAATACTTTGGAGATGCGAACAAATTTACAAGAGCTTTCGTTCACGGCCAAGGAGCATGCCCAGTGGCAACGAAAAGACCGTCTTGACGATTTGGACAATGAGTGTCTGACAGAGCTTCGTGTTACCAACCCGCAAAAAGACAGAAACAATATCGTCGATGCAAAAGGTGGTATATTCTACGACTCCTACCGTTGGATTCTCGAAAATGAGGAGTACAAACAATGGCTTACTGGGAGCGAAAATAACCTCTTATGGGTCAAGGGTGATCCAGGAAAAGGAAAAACAATGCTTCTGTCAGGCATCATCACGGAGCTCGAGAAGTCCTCGCCGGAGAGTGTTTTCTACTTCTTCTGTCAAGCTACAGAACCTCGCCTAAGGACTGCGACCAACGTCCTTCGCGGGCTTCTCTGGTCGCTCGTACGAACCCGACCGCATATGATCCATCACGTCCGCAAAGAGTACACGAAGGAAGGCAAAGGTGTATTCAGCGACAGTAACGCTTGGCAGACCTTGTGCGCCATTCTCATTGTTATCCTTGGAGAAGAGGACCTCATCCAGGATTGCGTGTTCGTCATCGACGCCCTCGACGAGTGTACAACAGACCGAGATCAACTTTTGAGATTCATCGGTCGGGCATCAACTTCTTACAAAGCCAAATGGATCGTATCCAGTAGAAACTGGTTCGAGATCGAGAAGAGAATGGATGGTATCCAGAAGAAAGCACGGCTACAGTTGGAAATGAACGCCGCGGCCATATCAGACGCTGTCAAAAAGTACATCACAAGGAAGATTGATGAGCTGGATGCAGAGAACAGTTACAGCGAGTCTACTCGCGAAGAAATACAGAACCATCTGCTAGCCAATGCAGACAACACTTTCCTTTGGGTCTCACTAGTCTGCGACGAGCTGGGCAAGCCTGATGTCATGCCCCACCATATTACAACTGTTCTGAAGTCTTTCCCTGCAGGTCTTGAAAAGCTTTATGAAAAGATGGTCGAGAAGATCAATGGGTCTCGAGATAAAGATCTATGCAAAGTTGTGCTCGGAGTTGTCGCTGTTGCATATCGCCCTCTTACTCTTGCCGAGCTTGGTTCATCAGACTCAATGCTTGATAAGTTGTCTCAAGATACGAACATGTTATCCAACATCGTCAGATCTTGTGGCTCGCTCTTGACTATCAGGGGCGACATAGTCTATACTGTTCACCAGTCAGTCAAGGACTTCCTGCGGTCTTCGCAGGAGGTGATGGGTCGTGGGCTCGCTCAGCAGCACTACAAAGTCTTTCTAAATAGCATCCAGGCCATGCAGAAAGGATTACATCGCGACCTCTATGCTGTCAACGACCCTGGGGCTCTAATAGATGGGATCGAATCGCCCGAGTCCCATTCGCTGAACTCCCTTCGATATACATGTATACATTGGGCTGAACATTTCCACGAAGGGTTTCTTGGACTCTCGGAACTCCAGTATACATCGACATTTGACCTCATCAGCACCTTTTGTAAGGAGAAATATATTTACTGGTTGGAGGCTATGAGTCTGCTGAGATGCGCTTCGGAGGCCGTCAAAGCTGTTCAGAAACTGAAGATTGATATCGTGAGTAACGAAATACTAGAGATTTGAGTGCTGAGAGTTGTGCTGATAGTAACGTAGCAGTTGCATGCCCCGCAGGAGCTCAGGGACCTCCTTGAAGATGCATGGCGTTTTGCCTTGACGCATAGATCTATCATGGACAATGCACCACTACAGCTGTACTCCTCCGCATTGATCTTCAGCCCAGAGGCCAGTATCATAAGACAGTGCTTTAAGAATGAAATGTCTAGGTCTATACAGGTCCATGCCCCGTCGTTCCAAACCTGGGATATTCGCCTTCAACTTCTTCCAGGCGTCGACAACCAAGACTGTTCCCTGAGCTTTGCGCCCGATGGGAGATATATCGCGGTGATAGGTATGGATCAATATCACATCCTGATTTTGGATGCTTCAACTGGCGGACGAATCAGGTCATTCCAGAGTGTGAATGGCAGGCTACAAGGTTTGGCTTTCCATCCCGATGGCCAACAACTGGCAGCAGTATCCGAGGGTCCAGTTGGTGGTTCCACAGTCAGCCTCTACACTATTTCTGACGGAAGATGTACTGGATCCTTTGATACGGAGAAGGTTACTCGCGGAGAGGTCAAGTTCTCTCCAGATGGGCAATTTGTTGCAATGGACTGTGACCCTCGATTCCCTGTCTATCTGCTCGATGAGACCTATCATCTTGACATCTGGAGTCTAAATACGAAAACTATAGTACAAACACTCGATACGGTCGGCCAACGATTTGAGTGGATTTGTACTTCCTCTGGGAAGACGAGCCTCCTGATTCTTGGCGACGATCCGCTTGTTGATCACCATGTAGAGATATGGGAACCCGATACGGAAGGCGCTCTGTCGAGAACATCAACTTTGAGAATCCCTGGATATATACAATTTTACGGTGTCGCCATCAATCGGGAACGAACTCGCTTGGCGGTCAGTTGCTACAATGGCGTGAGCCTCTGCTCATGGGAGACGGACCTCGCTATACAGACGTTGATAGAAGATAACCAATACTCTGGAATCGCATGGGCGGACAATGATAGATTCCTAATTATCGCTGTACCTGGGAGATTCGGCCTCTGGGATTTGGACAAAAGCATAAAAATCCCGTGCCCAAACATTACTCCCGTCGATGTGCTACGCTATGGTACAGGCGGCCAGATCGCCACCATCGGAGGGGATCTACTCAGTATATGGAGTTTGGACACCATCGCAGTACAGTCCAAGTCCCTCGAAGGATCGACCGAGAAGTCTATCTCTGGACTGATTCAACATCCGGCGGGGTTTATCGTTCAGACGGCCAATGTGAATAGCTATATTACTGGGGTAGACGACCATGCGGTAGTTGAGGTCTTGAGCAGGCTTAATGGTGATCGGCTATTGAAAATACCTCCTGCACCTCAAGGCTGTATTCTCCTGGCGTCTAACCATGACGGGTCTCTGGCTGTGGTACCCGGCGACAAGTCCCTCTATCCTTTCTCATTTGACCCAGAAATTGGTCGCCCGCGCCCTCAGCAGCACTTCGAGCTATCCGAGAGCCTTTACAACAACGCCATAGCCTACGGACCACGCGGGCAGATCGCGTGTAACGGGACGCCCATCCGGATCTGGGACACCGAGACCGGCGAATGTCTACACACATTATCTGTTCAAGATGATCACTGGATCCGATACCATCATGGTATAGCATTCTCAACCAACGGCCTGTTAGCCGTTTTGACAAATGACGGTATAATATCTATATGGAATACAGAACGTGAGGTACAGATACACCGCATGGATCCCCGGCAAGGACCCATGCATGATGTTAGAGAAACTGTGCACATCGCATTAAGTGCTGACGGGCTTCTCGCGTTATCGAGTCCGGAGGAGATAGTAGTTGCGAACATTCATCAGGATACTTGGCTTCGGAGATACGAGCTCCCCTATAGTGGCGTTCCAAGCCTCGACTTTGAGTTATGCTCCAGCATTCGACTTGATACGGGTTTCGGGGTCCTTGCATGGGACTGGAAAGACGATGACGGTAGTACATGCAAAGCTCTCGAACTGAAAGCGGACGAGCACTGGGATTCGAGATGCCTGAGTTTGGCCTATAACGAGTCAGATGCATGGCTCATGATGGGCTCACGGAGGATTTTATGGATACCACGACAGTGTGTTGATCTGAAAACATTCTCAATACAGAGTGATCTGGAGAAGGGTGTGTCAACTGTGCTGCTGGTTCACGCCGACTCTGTTTTTATACTTCATGTCAATATTAGTCAAATATGAGTACGTAGCTTAGCGATGAGCTGGTTTGTGCGACTTCTACGGGTTTTGCGTTCTCAATGCCGCCTCAAACAACACCCAATATGGGGCATGAAAAATGACACAACTCGCTGATCTCAAGTTTACTACCTACAATAGAGCTAGATCGCTACAGACACTGAGAGTACCACTGGTTCTGAGCCTTGCAAGTGTATGGGGGCTCACAAGCGGTAGGTCCAGTCCAAGACGAACCACCACACTGTCCATATCTGCCGACCTTGGGTCCCTCAGTAACAGTTGGCTTGGGAGGAGTTGATCCAGTAGTAGTAGCAGTCGGCTTTGGTGTGGTCTCCCCACCATTAACGCGGGCAGCATGCTCGTATACCAAAGGCTGGGCCTCATCGTCTTCGAGATAAATGGTGTTTCCATCATCGTGATTCTTGCCATACGAGAAGCCGGCAAATCCAAACTGCCAGTACAAGTCACTCATCTCCAAGTCCAGGGAAGCCTTCTGCCATTTGCTGATGACGCTAACCCGGGTTGACTTGTCTTGCCAGCCGTACTCCTCGTGGATAACTGGCTTTCCAGCGGTCTTACCAGCTGCGTCATGGTCCTTGATCCACTGAACAACCCAATCGGCGGTCTTACTCCAATATTGAGGGTAGGAGTGGAATGTGTTGAAGTCAATGTTGGGGAGCTTAAGCTCGGCATCGAAATCGTTTCCGTCAGCGCCGTTGTAGGTCCAGTCATCTGACTTGCGGTTGAAGCCACCCTCGCTTCCGGTGGTGACGAGATGGTCTGCGTCGAGGGACTTGATGTAGGTGCTCATCTCATCGACCCAAGAGGTGATTGTCTTGGGGGTGCAGTCAGGGCCCCGAGGAAGGTTTCGGGTACCATCAGCACCGCAGCGGGGTTCGTTGGCGACTTCCCAGGCCATGACTGCGGGTGAGTCCTTGTAGCGATTGACAACGGTCTTGATGTAGTTCTTGAAGGCCTTCTTGATGGCGGGCAGACGGTAGAACTGTCCATGGTCAGTTATAAGATTTCTGAGATGAGCTGTTGCGCTTACGTCGTCGTGGTATTTACCACCGAGGTTGACAGTATAGACGTCCATACCACCATAATCAGCCCAGTTGTTAGTCAAGGCCAGAATGAGCTTCATGTTAGTAGCTTCGGCAGCTTCAACAACCACATCAAGCTTGCTCAGATCAATCTTGACACTTCCATCCTTCTCAAACCACTGGAAAACAGTGTCCTCGGCACCAGTGTTGTATTTTGGCAATCCACCCTCCGAGAAGGTCCTATTGTTGTCGTGGAAAGCCCAGGTACGGACAACCTTCAGACCAGCATCCTTAGCAGCTTCAAGACCAAGCTTGACATCCTTGTAATGGTCTGTTCCCCACTGCAAGAGTTGGTTAGTAGCGTGGTGTGACTTGCGGTTGGAGGACGTACGATGTTGAACGGAAGGAAGTAAGCGTTAGTGCCAGCGAAAAAGAAATCTTTTCCGTCGAGAGAAAACTTTGTGCCATCGGTGGTGACGAAACCAGCTGGGACAGCCAGGGCTGGAGAGCTGGCAAAAGCTGCGGCGATGATTGAGGAGAACTTCATGGTGAGAGTCGAGATTGAGATCTTGCCAATCGTTGCCAGATAATTTCTTGTCGAGACATATCGATGCTTTTATACTTGATAATTTCGTTGCATTTCCTTGGCACCCTATCCCCCTCGTTCATCCATGCTCAAGTCCGCTATAGTGCCATGGATTAAGTATATCGGAGGTCAACATCCCGCAGTATCCGCATTCGGAATAAACCCCCAATGATGAACCGTTTTCTCCATATGGCAGCTGGCTTAAAATGTAGTGCATTTTATAATTGCTGATCATTTTTAGTATTCTCTTGCGACTTGCTGGAATAAAATGCACTAATAGCGACAATGGATATGCCGGCACGAGGCAATTCAGATGCACCTTTACGAGTGTGGGGGATCTGGTGTGATATCCGACTCGGTGAATATAGTTGCACCGTTAAGTTCCACCACTAATACTATAATGTAACCACACTTTATCTGCCAAGCAGCAATGATTCTGCTTGCATTGTTCTCAAACGAGTAGTCATCGCACTCAATGGCCGTGAATTGCGGTTTTCGGACCGAGCCGAACCTTTGTATACGCGTATAGCACGGTTCTGAGCCTACACCAATTGGACAAGGCGACCGAGATATGGCGATCGCCTGGATCATACCACGTAGTCTGGGAAGGATAAACTGAGCCGTGATTCACGCGGTACGAACGACTTCCTAGTCTGGAGCAGAATATTCTAAAGTACCTATAGCTAGTAATTCGATTGATTTCGGCATATTGGTTGAGATTAGGGGCCAGCATGTGGAATAGTTTAGTCAAATGATGGGTGTCTTGTTTTTATCTGAGCGCCATGAAAACAGCCCCAGAATATGTCGATATTTGAGAAGCCTCCAGACAAGTCACAGAAGTCCTCTTAAAGCCTGAATTGGGTCGGGTTGGGTTGGGTAGAAAGGGACTATAGGTTAATCGCCATGCTGCTCTGGCCCATGTTACTCAAAGCTCCTGACAAATCATCTAATTGTTCATAAGGAGAACTGATACACCCGAGAAACTGAAGTTATATGGTTCGGGGAAGCCTCGCGCCACTGATGACAGGTGGTGCGTCTCGAAGCTGTGGACTTTTTGAGACAACTTCTGGAAGATACTGAAACAAGTCACAGTTGTCATTCTCGCCGAAAAGCTTCATAACTTGGTTTTCTTCGGTATGATTACAGTTAAGACTGTCAGATAAAATTCATTATTGCTGTCGGTAGCCAATTGAGCTGTTGATGGGAACATTTATTTGCGACCGTTCATCAGATCATTCATGGTAGGAAGCTTCAAGGTGGTGTGGCGTCAGAATGAATTGTGGCTCCCCAATCACAAAATGAGGCGCAATGCAGTAAGTCTGGTGCTGTACCTTCCGGAACCGCGAAAAAGATGATCCTGACCCCTCCTGTTGATACGGTTTATCAGTGGATTTCAGTGCAAATCCAATCTTAAAAATGGTGGGCGCGCAGGGTGCGATCCGCATCTGAAAACCCCGCTGGGCTAAGACAGTGCAGGGCAAGCGGCAAAAGGGACCTGTAAGAAACAGTTTGCTGGGGTTGCCTAACGCAAGGGAGTTAGAGGTGCAGCCAATCTTCCGCCACCGCTAGGCCTAATGCTCCCTCAGTGCTACTCTAAGGGAGCAAGCAGGAGCAGACTCTGCAGAGGCGAGACAGAGAAAAAAAATGAGAGAAGAGACAGAGATTTCAATTGGATGACGTGGTCTGCGCCTACCAAAGTGAGGGGCTGTTGGGCCTGGAATGCAAGAAGGAAAGTGCAGCTGCTTACCCTTTGCTGCGCGAAAGAGGGGTAAAAAAGAGAAGGTGCAGTAGGTACCTCCGAGAGCTAGCTCTGCCTGTGAATCACCTGCTCAAGCCGTTGAATTCTGCCCGCACATTGTACCTTCCGCTTCCCTTATATAACTCGCGACGTGGCAGCAAAATCCCATTTCCTGCATCTACAAAACCCCATCCTCCCCTCCATGAACTTCCTACGCCGCTTCACCTTTACTTCTTCTCCGCTTCTTCGAACTTTCACCACAACACGCGCAATCATGTCTAAGCTTTACGTCGGGTTAGTCTCTCCCCCTCTCCCTCTCTGCCTCTGTCCTCTACTCTCTACCCTCTCTCAATCCCTGTCTCTTTGTCGCGAGAAAACTCTGAATGAGGGGTAACCGTGCTGACCTGAAATTCTCTACAGAAACCTGTCCTGGAACACCACGGATGACACTCTCCGTTCCACCTTCAGCGAGTTCGGCGAGGTCACTGATTCTATCATCATGCGCGACCGCGAGACCGGCCGAGCCCGTGGATTCGGTTTCGTTACCTTCGCCAGCGAGGAGCAGGCTACCGCTGCTGTCAACGCCCTGAACGAGCAGGAGTATGTCCCTCATTTTCCCTCCGCCCTCTCTCTCAATTGATAGCTAACCATTCCTTCTCCTACAGGCTTGATGGTCGTCGCATCCGAGTTAACGTCGCCAACGCCCGCCCCGCTGGAGGTAACGGCTTCGGTGGTGGTCGTGGTGGCTACGGTGGTGGTCGTGGTGGCTACGGCGGTGGTGACCGCAGCTACGGTGGTGGTGACCGCGGCTACGGCGGTGGTGACCGAGGTGGTTACTAAAGAAAGACCGAGACTGAGACTGAGACATCGTCAGAGGTGGGTTGATCAAAAAACAATTGTGTATCATCGGCCCAAGAATTCTACAATGGGATACGGCCGCTGCAGTCCGGACACAGCCGCGATTGATGGTGGAGAGGAACTTATCAAGATACCATAGCACAGCAGACAGAACCTTTCTTTTTTTATTCTCACATCACTGACCTTTGGTGATGGCTATGCTGCAATTGTTCTCAAGCAGCCCGACGCGCAAAGGATGGCGCGATTTGTTCTCGTATTGTTGTCATACCCGAGCCGATGCTCTGCGCGACCGACTTTCTCGTCGACGCCCGATGTCTCTGTTTCTACGACGCAAATTTGTTCATAACGACAATAAGATTGATTCCCACGACGATCCGACCGATTGTTTCTGTTAGACTTGTTCCACCGACTATTCAGTATCCCAGCGCTCAATGATTACGGGCGCCAAAGCGATTCCATCGACAAGCGACCTCGTCATAGACCTGCTTCATTCTCTCTCTCCACTGTCGCGATCTTTTTCTTCCCGGACTTTTGCTTGCTTGACTCAAACATGGCCCCGTTCACAGCGCGGCCGTCGAAGGCACCCTCGACAGCACGAATGCGAGCGACACAAGTATGTCACGACAACCTCGATCGACACCACAACTTTTACCACAACTCGTCTTGACATTTTTTTCCACTTGAGGTCTCAATTGCTCACCCCAACATCTTGGGCTCTTCTGTATTGGTGCCCCAGTCTGGACCCTGTAGCCACATGATGGAGGATAACCTTGACGAGCAACGCAAGCCCCGCCGCCTTCTTCGTCGCGATCTCTCGCCCCTGCCCACGAAGGTTAATCCGTACTGTATCTCAAAGAGAGCCCGATTATTTCCCCCATGGAATGAACCCGATGCGACCGGGCGGACGGTAACGACGAGGATAGCAAATGCAGCACCGGACTTCCTCTTTTCCTCTACGGGATTGACTCGCATACTGCGTTGTGTCGCAGGTTCGCCAGAACCTCTTTGGACAGTAAGAACGGCCCTCCGGACCCTGCAATATTGTTTGTCGACTCGGTTGACGCATAAGGTTGATTGATGTAGCCGTTTGAGTTGATGATGAGAAAGCCGGTGCTATGCTGCTGCCAGTAAGGAATTTAAGAGGGGACTGTTTCGATTGGCAACGTTCTGATTAAGCTCGGGGGTCTCCCAACTTTGTAAGGCCGATGGAAGATTCTATTGCGTCGGGTTCTTCCACAGCTATCTATAACCTTCTGACATCAGATGATATGCAGTCACAGGGACGCCATATCTAAACCAAGCGGGCGCTGGATTGAAATTTCAAGAAGGCAAGAGCTAGAATCTCAGCACATGCATTCGAATGGAACGCCTCAAAAGGTTCCGCATATATCTCGGTGTAATCGACATCAACCACGGGGTTCACAGGTCTTTCAACCTTTCGATTCCCGTCCCCGACCGAGGTCTGATACAGTTCTGGTGGCACGGCAACCAAGTCGAATTTTGGAAGACAAACTTATGAAAGCAGTTCACGCTGTTGGATTCTGGTTGTTGGGGAGTTTATGACCAAAGGGTTAAGCGTGTTAGATAAGGTTACACTTACACTGAACCTTGACACGACACCAGGACATTCATTTGTCAAACTTGGGCCGAAACAGATTTTGATGTTGGAGCATGGCAAGACCTTTCGCAAACCTGAACGACGATTTCAAATTGCACCGTTACTTGTCTACTGTATCCTGTAGATTTTGTCAGCACTAGGACACGGGGCGGATTAATAATGTAATCTTGTGATGGAGGTCAAGTCGGCGTTTTAAGATGCCTCGGCGTCTTATCGGAGGATCATAAAGTATTAATATTTGTCAGTCGACTTCTCACAGTCGAATACCATTGTCAAAACACCGAGAACCTCAATTCACTTTAATTCACTTCGTCCGATACCTTTACGTATCGCAATCCCGCAATTGTCTGTGTCTCAGCAAAGAAGCAGTCCACGGCCACGCCTACCTCCAAACTATGGATCCCATTCCAATACTTACAATTTCACTCTCCCGCCACCTTCACGGCCACGACATAACCGACAGTCTCGAAGAACAATGGTCAGAGTCCAAGGTTCCAACCTCGACAGCTTCGCGATTCACCAATGTCGGGTTCAACCTTGAAGCAGATGGCTCGAACTTGGAGAATCTCAAGAGACATCTGAACGAGCGCAAATGGAAAGGCATTAGCGTCGGGTGGTGCATACGCGGCAATGTCGAGTTCACTGAGCTGTTTGAATCCGTTGTTGCTGCTTGCGTGGACTATATTGTGCAGAGGAAGCAGGACAATGTGTCGTTGATGGAGCCTAAGCTTATTCTTTGTCGAGGACCGCACGATCTTGTTAACGCTACGCTTCGAAATTTCCCGTTGGAGGACTCGGAATAACGGACAAAGTTCGAGAACGCGCGCTGTTAAGGCCCCTCATTTTGAGAATGTATTTCAGAACTTCGGATTCGCGGTTTATAGAAACAATATTCCACTAAAGCATACACTATCATTTTGCTATTGTGAAGCTCAGCCCTGCTTAATGTACTCTACAAGCTTTGGTCTCGCCTCAAAAGCGGCCTTGAACTTCAGCAGAGACTCGGGTAGCTTCTCCTGCAAAGGATTATCAGTTATAAATTTTTCATCTCTCGGGATATCTGGCCTACCGGAAGTGTCTTTGTTCGTGCGTCGTTATCGATCGATACATAGACAGCAAAGTCGGTGTAACTGATCACATCGCCCAGAAGATAAGGTCCTTCGCGATCGGCATAATACTTTCCGATAAAATCGTAATAATTGGGAGCGATAGTCTCCTTGTACTCGGCTCGAGGGCCTTCCTTCAGGTTTCTGACCCATTGAGCCTAAACGTCTCCATTAGCGACGTTTGGAAAGTCCAGCATGAAACATACCCTCCAGTCGACGTAGATATCAGATACCAGGTCCGTCAAATACTTATCTTCGCTAGTCTGGCCGTCATAGCGGCCGAGATCTCGGGATAGATAACGGAGAATTGGAATATGCTGCGTATCAAATCAGCTTTGAGCAAGTGAGGTAGATATCCACAGTGATATTTACGTTAGTAAGGACAAGTCCTTTGTACTCGAGAGAAGGCACCTGGCCATTTCTGCTCACGCCTTGCTTGATCAACTTCTCCTTCGTTGCGGGCCAAGTATCATCCCTTGCATATCGGCGCTCCTCGAAATCAATGCCAGCATCCATCATGAACAGCCTATAACGACCATGAGTATAAAGCCACCATGATTTAAGTACCAAGAGAGCTTTTGGTCTTACTTGCGGGATTAACTTACTTGATGGGCTCACCGCGGCCAAGTTTGCCGATGGCGAGGTAATGGTAGACGACCGAATCTTTGTTCGACATGGTAATATCGACTTTTGGGTGTGATTTAGTTGCAGCGAAGAGCTTCTAGAAACTTGTGCCATTTTGTAGAAACCTCTTTTATATATTGCGGGGTTCTTGTTGTCTTGACTGGGTCATGAAATGCCGGACTCCACATAGCTTTTGCATAGTGTCAACTTCCGAGGAACAACCAAGCGTCGGCTCTTAAGCCGGCTAGGGATAAAAGAATCAGAAGGTTAAAAATCGACTGTCAGTGTCGACGTGAATGGGATGTAGATGCACGGATCCTTGGGTGTTGGAGTGGTTTATAATACTTACCAAGTATCCCATAGATGAACCTTCCCGGTATATTCTTTTGTTTTGGTCTTAGAAACTTGGGCTCACGAGTCCATGAAGTGCCTGGTATCCAGGTGACCAACTTCCCAAATCGTATTTTTTCACATAATTACCACATTTACTCTCTACTAGTGCTTCCTCCAGTTATCCTTGTCACTTCTTTGGTTCTGGCCAGCCCATACATCCGGTAACTGATTGGGACCATCTAACCAGAGCGAGAGCGTATTTGGCACAAAACCACTCCAGCCGCCTCCGCCTCCGCCGCCCACAATTCCACGTACGAGTCTGCTTCCGAACCCGCTTCCAGATGCTCTCCCGGAGCCTCCACCGGATGATGAAATAGCAGGCTTATTTGCATTCTCATCCTTGGTACTTTTGTCAACTACCCTACAGGCTCCTTCTGCTGGATCAGTGACTCGCCTATCATCTTCAGATGCTGCTTCTGTTGGCTCCATTTCGATCTTGGGGCCTTCAGACTCTTTATCGGAAGAGCGCAATCGCTCATCAATCGTGGACTGCACTCCAGCTTCCAGGCCATACTGAATTATGGCTTTGGGAGGAGCACTCTTGATGGTCTCGGGACTGTCATCACAGCCTTGCTCGTCGTCTATTCCATTCGTTTCTTGTTGAATAACTCCAGATGAAGCCCGATTATTCGTCGCACTAGCGCCGCCCTCCAATTGCCCAGCTGCTGCTACCATCGCAGTACAGCCCTGCCATTCCTTGCTCTTATGGGAGTCTGCGTAATCGCAAATACCACGAATCACCTGGCAGGAGGATTGGTTCCTAAAATCAGCTGCTTCCTTTTCAAACCACTTGTCTTGGCCAGTGTCTATGTGCGGAAGGCCAAAGAGTGCAAGTTGCTCCTGGTGCCGACCAGCATGACGCTGGTACTCTTTCACTGAGTGAAGAAGTTCCTTACACAAAGGGCAAGGAATCCCATCTTCGAATTTAACTGGCTTGGAGCTCAGTTCTATCATGGCATTAACTTGGTCTTTGGGGAAAGCATCAGGATGCCTTTTGCAAACATGGTCCCAGCATTGCGGTTTTGCTGAAAAGATAACACCGCACGAAATCGGACAAGGATATCTTTTCCAGTGGTTTTGTACCTCATGCGAAATCCATTCACGGCGTCGCATGAATTCCATCTCAGATGCTGTACAATCCTTTGTAAGACACACATAGGGCCGAAGGTCAGCAAACACGTGTCGTCTAGTCAACTCAGGTTAGCAGACTCCTCTATCACATAGCATATGCGGTGGGCGACTGACTTCCATGATATAGAGCTAGTAGCTATGATCATCATGTAGCAGAAAGGGCATTGGAAAGGGCCGTTTTCGGCTTCACGGGGAAGTGGAGGGATGCGAATATTGTCGTTTCCAGAATGTGAAGAAGCAAATGAAGTTTGTGTGATACCCGAGTCGGAGATTTCATCCTCATTCACCGTTTCGATATTAAAACCAGCGGCCTTTGCACATTCAGGCAGAGAGCTAACAACGGTACTCTCATCGCTCGCTTCTCGACAATTGGGTCCCTGAGACAGTTGCAAGTGTTGGATCTCCCGATACTTAAAATACTCTCTTCTTCGTGATATCGCTCGGCCTAGTCTGTCAGCGAGAAAAGGCTCGATCTCGCTGAACTTAGATTTGACGTGTTGGACATCAAATGGTTCACAATGCGAGGCGTCGATCGAGACGAACGTCGCAAAGCGATCATGAGGTGCTGGGTTTCTGATTGCGACACTTAGCCGTAGCAGGCATTCGACGGTGTCCGAGACAATTTGAGCAATCTGGCCCATCTCGGTTGTGGACACGTCGTCAGATTCAGATTCTGAACCAGAACCGATGTTTAATTCATCGTCCTTGGCGTGATCCCAAGGGACCTTTTCACCGATCTCGATAGCGTGTGCGTCCCTCAGAAGCTTGGATAGTTCGTCAAGGAGTGACTTTACTTGCTTTTGCAAATGCGAGGCATCTCGAAGCCGGTACTGAAGTGATCTTTGTCCTGTGCTGTGCGCACCGATATTCCCCAACCAGATCTTGAAACGGGCAGCTTCCTCGGCGATTTCTAGAACAGACTGCCGGTCCGAGTCCGTAGCTCCTGGATACTCTGCTTGTGTTAAGAGACTGAAATCCTCCAGGCACTTTCGCACTGAATGTACAATACTCTCTTCCGCCATTTCAGTAGATGGATAAGGAGGTGAGTGATCTTGGTTCTGTGGAAGAGCAGAGCCTGATTTCTTAAGTTGGTCTCACAACCGGAACCTCCGCATGATGATTGCTGTCACGAATCTATTGGCTGCGATTCATGCGGGATTACTAAGTTGCAGCCAATATTTGTCTCAGTTGGTGCACGTTGACAGTCACATAAATCATACCCCGCTCTCGTCCTCCTCTTCCCAGCCTCATGCGACCCAGGTCCCGTTCTCTCTTTACTACAGTGGAGCAATGTCTGGCTTCGAAGTAGCAGGTATCGTTCTGGGGAGCATTCCCCTCGTAATCTCAACGTTGGAGCACTACAAGAACGGGGTGTCGATATTCCAAAGGTACAGAAAGTGGGACCGAGAGATACGGCGACTTATCATGAATCTCGAGACCGAGAAAGTCAGGCTCCAGAATGTCTGCGAGAAGCTACTTGACGGCATAGTCCCGCCGTCGCAAATAGATGCGATGGTTAGGGATCCTGGTGGTGACTTGTGGATTAAAAAGGAGACACAAAAGGCAATTCGGGCTAGATTATGGAATTCATTTGATGTTTTCGAGAAGGCGTTGAGGAACATCCAGTCAGCGACAGAAGAGATGTATGAGAAACTTGGTGGTGGAGCTGAGGTAAGTCGCTTTACTCTGTCCGGTGTTTACCGGCTCTAACTATCGTCCAGACCCCATGGTCTGATATGAGCCTTGCAGCCAAGGAGCTCAAGCGCGTAACGTTTGCCCTGAGCCGTTCAGCATACTCTGATCAGTTAGCTACTATCAGGGATGGAATATCAAGCTTGGAATCATTGGCGATTACGAGTATTGGACTGGAGCCCCAGAGACGAGGGAGATCTCAGGTCAAAGCTCTCGGTATCTTACGCATTGTTGCTTCGAGCATCTACCGTGCTGTTCAATCTAGCCTCAAGTGTACACATCAACATGAAGTTTCAATGAGGCTATCAGGCTGTGCAGATACTCTGAGTATCGTCGAAGACGAGGACGTGGTTCATGGTCACCATGCTGATTTGTTCCTGGCTCATCCACGGCCACGAGATCAGAATTCACAGCTCCTTGATTCCACTGACCGGAATTGGAAAGGAAGACTTATTAAGGTGGTCACAAATACCAAAAGTCCACCACAGGTGCCAGCCAGCCTTTTCGTGTCGTCATTACCGGCCGGACCAAAACCTGGGAAAGGAAAGAGGCCCGCTAGGTTTTCAATGCCTCGATTTACGTCGTCAAGTACAATGACTGAAGCAAATCCCTCTTCGATCACCGGTGACCTTGCCTGCATACCTCTAGAGGCACAACCTCTTGCTTCGCAGAGCTGTCAGCCATGTCTTGACCTCTGCGCTGAGACGAAAGCAAGCATTGGACCTACCTGTTTAGGTTCCATCATTGACGCTTCAGTGGAGCAAATACGAACTTACCACGTCTACAATTCTACATGGCTTCCACTGGAAGCTCAAGGCTCCACAGTCACATTGTCTGAAGTACTTCAACGCGAAGATACCCGACATCGTTTTGCATACAGGCATCGGCTACAGCTTGCAGTCTTCATTGCGACTAGCGTTCCTCAACTATACAAAACAAAATGGATGGTCGAGCTACCCACAGCCCAAGATATTGTTCTTTTCCAAAGCCAAGGTGGTGTCGACTACAGTAGAGCCTTTCTCAAAGCTGATCGGAGTCACCTTACCGACTCCAGCTCGGGTGCAGCGATACCAACTCCCAAGCTACTACCTATTGGTATTTTGCTTATCGAACTGATCAAGGGTCAACGTTTAGAGGCCCTTCAAACTCCGAACGAGATACTTGTTGGCGATCTAAGTGCCCTATCCGATTTTATCACGGCACAGCGCCTTGCCAGTGAGATATGCCGAGCTAGCTCAAACTATGGGAGTGCGGTACGGCGATGCCTAGATGTCGGATTCAAAGCCCAGGCTTGTGCTGTGGAGGATGAGAATTTTCAGCACAACTTCTATTCCGGTATAGTTGCCTTACTGGAAGAGGACCTAAACAGTTTGTAGGGATTTATGGATAGCAATAAGAACATTACAAATGGGTCGGATAATCATGGTGAATATTAGATTGTTTCGCGTGTTGTACATAACTAATTGTGCCCTTTGAGCTTCCGATACCGTTGGACATAGTAAACTATTGTAAGTAAGGCGCTCTTCCCGGAGACGCATAAAGTAAGGAAAATATCATATCGTGCCTTTCATCCCTGAAGCCATTTTCATTTTCGTTGTCCAATTCTATTCGTACATTCTCTCCTTAAACTTTCTTATGCCTTTTGCTTAGAAACCGCCCTGTAGCGACTTGGCAGACCGACATTGCTTCGCTCCGCGGGGGGGATAGACTGCGCGTATCCTCCATATGCTGGCACAGAAGGCTTCTGTAGACCAGCCATGCTTCCACTCGTTCCAGGTCTTTGCTGGATGCTGCCCCATGAGCTAGATGGCTTGTGCTGGGCGCCGTATGTCGAGGCTTGCATAAACTGCATCTGCTCTTGGATGCCATGGGGAACCTGGTGTTGCATTTGAGGGTGCATAGGCATTCCAGCCAGCGAAGACTGAGATCTGGAGGCCTGGTGCATGCCGTATGGGGAAGCCATGTATGGCGATCCGGCAGGCATGCCGGATAGTGAAGATTGGGATCTCGAAGCTTGGTGCATTCCGTAAGGTGAGCCCATATATGGTGAAGAATTGGGCATGCCATATCCTGGTGAAGGAGGACCCGTGAGGCTCACACTAGGTGTTCCTCCTCGTCGCGAGGCCTTAGCGCGCTCCTCACTTGCGATAACGCCAATGAGTCCTCCACTGAACATGGGCTTCTTCTCATTGAAAGGATCCTGGTAAGGGTCTTGGAATGGGTCTTGGGGAAGGTTTGAGGCGAATGATGGCAATCGGAGATGAGAGCTACCGCTGTGTTGCCCTTGTGATGAACCAGGTCTCATAAGATGTTGTTGCGCTGACGCGCGTAAGTTTGGGTTTGATCGTATGCCAGAAAGTCGGGACTTCTGATCGCCCCGTGTCTTGGCCTGGAGCATGGCCAAAGGAATGTCGTCGTCATCATCACTATCGGTGATATCCATCCAGGGACCCTTTAGTGAAGGAATTCGTGTGTGCTCTGCTGATGGTTGTCCACTGGTAGTCTTCATCATTTTTTGTCGGTAAGTAGCGAGATGAGCCTCCTGCTTCTTCCGTTGGTCGCCTGACTTGACAGCCTTGGAGTCCTCGTCGGAATCGTAATTGATATTTTCATCCTCATCTTCGCTGCTGCTAGCATCTCTTCTTTTTTGGTAGGCTTCTTGTGTCATGACGCTGCCGCGTGGGGATCCAGGGGCTGATGGCATGATGGGCTGGCTATACGAGATTGAGACTGAAGATGTCACAGAGAAGTGGAGCTGTGAAAGGGGCGGTGTTGAGAGAGAGCTGATGGAAAGTGAGGCTATACGAGAGAGAAGAAAGGCTTAAACAAGGACAACCTCGTGTGGAATAATGGAATAAGTGTAAATAAAGATCAAAGTGCGCAGTGGCGACGCGTCCGTCTTCTTTATGTATAGGGTTCTGATCTTGTAACGGAACGGAGAGAGGTCAAAGAACTGCCGGGGGGGCATGTCAGCAGGGGTTCTGTAGCCCCTGTATAAAATCAGGTACTAGCCCGCTAACTAACGTCAGATAAATTACATAATTGGGCATGGTCTCCTCTAGAGTCAGCGAATCTTAACGGCGCTGACTCAAGCAAAAAAAGAAAAGATGTGGCTTGATAGGGCTGGCTGGCTGCGCATTCGCACTCTGATAGTGTCAGAGACCAACTGTTTATTTGATCTGTGGCTTGTTATTTATTGAAAGTTGGCGCTGGTCGGAAGCGCCGGGTTTCGTCTAGCGCTTGGGTCTGGGTTGCTCTCTGCTTTTGCTTTGATGGGCTTGGCTGGTAAGCTCCGGACAAGACCGTTACATTGGCGCATTGAGGCTTGAGTGGCCCGTCCCCTTTTTCTCCATCCCGGCTGGCTTCGTCCCAATCTTCGGGAGTCAAGAGGCAAGGTGCAAAGACGTTTTTAGAACACACATTTGTCAGTTCAAAGTTGATGAGCAACCGTTCCTTTCTTGCAGCTTGTCGCTGTTCCAAGACTCAGACTCCATCTGACAGGTATCTTTTGTCTCTTCTCCTCTCCATTCTCAATCGGCAGTTAATCCAAAATCGGACATTCAGCTTACAGCCTGCAAATACCATGCAGGGCCAAGTGGTCTATTAAAAGGATGACCCGTCTCCACGTCAATTGGACCAGGGCATCCTGTCCAATACAACCAAAGTCCCGCTGCCATTCTCAGACCAAAGCCAAAAACCTCGTATACCTAAAATCGGTCCAAGGAATTTTCCGCTAATCGCGTCCGCACTAAGCAAGGTCTCCGGTTGTTATTTTTGAAGTCTGGTCTTGACTGGAATGCCAAAGCAATACCAGGTCCCCCTTTTTTTGCCAAGCCCTTCTATTTATAATATCCCGACAATGGAATCTCTGGCGATGTTACCAGATTTAAACTACTTCAATCGATCTCCGTCCTGCTTTTCCGTTTGCATGTTTTTGGTGACATTCGCTTTCGGCTTGGCGATCTGTAAATATGTCATTGTTTTATTTTGTCCCGTAGGTAGGCCTCCAAGCAGCTGTGATCCATTTTTCTTTATCGGGTTTCGCGATAACTTCATTCTGCTTATCGATAAGCCGCTATGACGTCTTGGCTCTTCAGTTACCCTACAATGAACGCTTCAATCCTCATCTTGTGATACCACAAACGCTGCGCTTTGACTCTGAAAGACGCGCATCACTGTCGCATCAGTCAGAATTTTTGTTTTGTTCTTGTTTTCGAAAGGTTCCAGGTGCAATCACATGAAATGATAAAACAAAGCCGTGACATCCGTGTTCTTGCATGAGACCCTGGTCTTGACCATCACCAAGTCAATCACTTGCGAACCAACAGTGAATCTAAAATGCCGCTTTGCGGGTCGTGTGAGTTGGTCGAGCATATAAAAGAAAAGTAAAACCACCACGATGGGTGAAAAAGTCCTCACTTCCACTTTTTCTGCTTTTTTCTGCCTTCAGTAGCCATCATAACCATGGAAGACTTGACTCTCGTCTCGCTTGTTTTGTTGGTTGACATATGCTCAGTCATCATACGCGTTTCCTCAGGACAATGGACGACAAGCGCAAAACTTGGGTTGCTTGCTTCGCACCTGGCTCTGATTTCACAAGTCTTGAGGAACGACACAAATAAAGTCGCTGTTTAGGACAACAGCAAAACCACAATTACACTGCTATCTTTCGTTCATCCGTCTCTCCGACGGTTCAACGAACTCTGGGAGTGAATACATGATGTATCTACTATATAATGGTGGAGTGTAACGGCTGACTGGTCTGTACAATTTGTTTGTCTTGTTGTTCTTGATCTAACCTGGACGTAGATATGGACATGACATCAATTTATCGGGGAGTCTTTACTGGCTAGGACGTACCCACAATTGAAATCCAGTGTTTGGCTGTCGCTCTGCTTCTCACAAATGTGTCGTCACGACCCGTACCGCAATTGCTGTATCAACATAATTCTGATGAGTTCTGTGTCTAGTGTGTCTGTCTGACCAACCTCTTCAGCCATCTTGACACTTGTACCAAAGACGTCATCGAGTGATTGGCTACGTAGGCTTAGTCATGTTTTTGGAGGCGGCTTACTTACCGCTATGCCGCCTCGTCATGAGTGGAAGCGGTAGAAGTCGTGTTAATCAATCTAGCTTGATCTAGATAACATGCTTAACCGAGTATAATCTACCAATGACAAGTGCCTCTTCACATGCATTACCCCGCTTTATGAGGGCCTCACAAATCTGATCCGACCTTCGGCCATTTTTTCTTGAGTCACTAACCTCAAAACTGCCCTGACTAAGGTTTTTTTTTTCTCTTCCACAGCGGTACTTAAAACCTTGCTAGCCGCCTCTTCTCACCTCCACTTCTTGACTCAACCAACTTGTTATCAAAAACAAATCACCAGAACAAAAAACACATAGTCAGATACCCTGCATCGTCTGAATGCTAAGGCAGATACAATGCAGACAGCCAACAACCCCATCTCCCACCACACCAGCCACACCATGGGTGAAGGTGCTGCTAGTAGCAACAGCGGCGACAATAGCTGCGGAGCGAATAGCGTGGGTCACCATACGAGCCACACCATGGGCCAGGGCGCCAGCAGCAGCAGCTCTGGTGCCAATGGGGGAGGTGGGGTTGCTGAGGCTCAGAGAGTCGACAATGGCATCGGTATGAACATCTCATATCTTGTCCTCAAGTCCATAACTAACGATATTAGCCCTGGAAGCCGCCCTAACAGCCACTGACGACAACAACGACAATGACAACGATAACGAATCTGATGATGCAAGCTCTCTTGCAGACAGTCTCGCCAGTCTCAGCGGTCGCAGCGGCTCTGTAGCAACTTCCATGCGAAGCTCTGGCAGCCTTGCCAACTTCAACATCATCGACACTACTCTCCGTGAGGGTGAGCAGTTTGCCACTGCTTACTTCACCACCGAGACCAAGATGAAGATTGCTAAGGCTCTGGATGACATTGGTGTCGAATACGTGAGTATACCGAATGACAGTCATAGACTCTCGACTGACGTTTCCAGATTGAATTGACGTCACCCGCTTCCTCCCCACAATCCAAGCTCGATGCCCAAGCCATCTGCAAGATGGGTCTCAAGGCAAAGGTTCTGGTCCACATCCGATGTAACATGGACGACGCTCGCATCGCCGTTGAAACAGGCGTCGATGGAATCAACATGTGCATCGGCACTTCGGCCCAGCTCATGAAGCACTCCCACGGAAAGGACCTGAACTGGATCGCCGAAAAGGCCAAGGAAGTCATCGAGTTTACCCAAGCCAACGGTCTCGAGGTCCGCTTCTCGGGCGAAGACTCGTTCCGCTCCGACTTTAGCGAGATCCTCAAGCTGTACTCGCTCATGGACCGACTGGGTGCTCACCGCGTGGGAATCGCTGATACCGTTGGAGGCGCCACCACGCGCGAGGTCTATGAAAAGATCTCTACCCTGCGCCAGATGATTGGATGTGATATCGAGACTCACTTCCACAACGACACTGGCTGCGCCACCGCCAACGCCTACACCGCCCTCGAAGCCGGTGCCACCCACATCGACACCACCGTTCTGGGCATTGGAGAGCGCAACGGCATTACTCCCCTTGGAAAGCTGCTTCAGTGCATGCTCAACTTTGGACACGAGTATGTCGGCACCAAGTACCGACTCGACAAGCTTCCTGCTCTTGAGAAGCTCGTCGCTGAGGCTGTTGATATCGAGGTCCCTTGGGACAACCCTGACCTCTCGGTGTTTTTGTAAAGACACCTTTTTAGAGAAGCCTGTGATAAGGCTTATGGGAGGCATGAACCTCAAGGACTTTTACTTTCAACCAGCTCAGTTTTAGGACACATTTTACCGTAGAAGATATGTGTCTGACAGTCGCTACCGCTCTCGAGATACGCATTTAGTAACATTAATGCAACACGCTCTTTGGAAACATCGTTCGAACCGTTGCCACATTGACTTTGCCTTGTTGTTAAATTTTGATTCTTTAACGTCGGCGATAAAGTGTAACCGTACTTGGCCTTCATTACTACTGTAGGCTGATACAACTAACTTGTGACGGTCAAGGAAATAATCCCAGCCCCACAGGCGCATTTCTCATCTGATCCTCTTGCATCTCCTGCAGTAACGAATTCTCGGGATAATCTTCAACATCCAGGTCGATGTACCCTCGGGGAGCCCATTTGCGTGCGCAAACAAAGAAAGTTCGCCCATTGATACTGGTGTCGCTCAAGATCTTCAACGCACATTCACCGGCGTCCTCTGCTGTTGCGAACTCAACGCCTGACTTTTCCACTTTGTCAAACTGCTCTTGGGACAAAATCCCTGTGCGGATATACCTGACGAGATGAGATCAGAGCTTGACAATTGATCAGGTGTAGATGGACTTACCAAGGCGCAATCACATTGACTCGACTGCCACAGTAAAACGCTGTTCGTCGCAGTGCATGCATGATTCCACGGACTGCCCACTTGGTGCTACTGTACTCTGGGGATCTGGGAACGTCAAGAAAACCGGCGCCAGAGCTTATGAAGACCAAGCAGGTGTCTTCTTGGCCAGGTTGAGGCTCCGTTCCATTCTGTGATACAAAGTAGTGCATGGCAAGTTTTGCCGTATAGTGCACCCTTGAGATTCACGTCGATGATCCGCAAGTCTGGCTTCTCGGGCTCTTTTCCAGGGCCTGGTGGTAGATAAGTCAGTTGAAGGGCTAAGCGGACTTTTCAGATTTCTTACCATTAAATGTGAAGGTCTGGTCGGCTTTCGTGAAGCCAGCATTAGCTATCACATAATGAATTTTACCAGAAGGTGAAAACTGAGACGCTTCCTTGAAAAGACGAACTTGGTCTTCCCAGATAGTTGTATCGCCTCCAACAAACTTTGTTCCTGGTAACTCGGATGCCAGCTTCTCTCCCGCCATGGTGTCTTTGTCGCCTATAACGACGATGGCTCTGATACATCTGTGAACCCATGTTATCAAGAACTGGATCGCGCAACTTGCCCTGCTTTATGAAGTGCTCGTACGTATGCTTCCCCGATGCCGCTGGCTCCTGCATAATGTTAGAGGTCACATTGAGACGTACAAGGAAGCTTACCTCCAGTTATGATAGCTAATCTACCAATTACGCCATCTCGACTGAAATCCAAATCGCAGTTGATCGGTGGTGAGATTTTGTAAGGAGGCATATCGAAAGTACTTTCAATAGTTGTCGGTTATAAGCTGTCAAATGTGAAAGACATGGGAAGGAACCTATAGGAATTATTCCTCTTGAACATTATCAACTACAACTATCATATATCTACTCAACTCTTGATCCTTCTTAGCACTCCTGCAACTTGATGATATCCAGTACGTACCTTTTCTTCGGCATGAAAATCGGATTAATCCTCGGCAGAGTGAGCTTATCCAATAGCTAAGCTCATCTTGTAGAACGCTAATGCAACCTGCTGATAAAGTGGAGTCAAGCTTGTCACAGGATGACGCCGCCAGCAATGATTGACAATCAGCAGCCTGCATCTTCAGACCTCGTTGTAATCTTTCTTTTGCAACTTTCAGTCGACTGTGATGACGAAGGAAGAAATATCTGCTGTCAGAAGTCTTGGTCCAATTGAAGAGATGGCTGCTCCATATCATATCGTTGTTGAGCCTATGGCACCGCAGCTCTTAGTCCAAAAGGCGGGTGAGGACTGGACCGGGGTCACTAGTACTGCAGAAAGACGAAAGCTGCAGAACAGACTGAACAAAAGATCCCAGTGTAAGTTGTACGATGTCCAATAGCACCGGCCCTCACCTAATACTTCTGCCACAGATCTCCGAAAGCGGCAGAAACTTGAGAGAAGTCGGGTCGCCGCCAATCTCGTCGAGCAAACCAACCTGCCAGCTGAATCCAAAGCTTCAGTGGAGGCGGCTCTGCAACAATCCCCCAACGCAATGATGCAAGCCATTATGGAAATGTGCGAGGTCTTCAAGAGTCCGGACGTCAGTCAAAGAGTACTTGCTCTTGCGAGTATGGCCTATTTGGACTACACCATGAACGCGCCTCGGATCTCACAACTTCCATTCCTCATCACGCTCAACGTCAACATAGCCATTGCAAAGAACGCCAAATTGATCGGCTTCGATCGTAAATTGATGTGTTTGAACGAAGCAATCTCACCATTCAACCAAAGCGGACCATGGCCGTCTTCACCCAACACGCCTAAATGCTTAGAGCCAACACCTGTGCAAAGGTCTGTTGCTCATCATCCTTGGCTCGACATTTTTCCGTTTCCCAAGTTCAGAGACAACATGATCTTGGCACAAGACGCAATGATCTTAGACGATGATGAGCTGTGTGCGGATGTTGCGGAGGCGAACTTGGAGAACATTGAGAGGCCTGGCTTGATTGTATGGGGTGATGCCTCTCTCCCGCATTCATGGGAAGTGTCACCCAAGTTTTTGAGAAAATGGGGATGGCTCCTTCAAGGTTGCCCGGAGATGTTGGAGGCGACAAATCGATGGAGGGAGAGTAGAGGAGAGAGGCTATTGCAGTGGCATACTGGTTGATGTGTAAGGTGTCTGTCATTCCAACTAAACGGAAATCACGAGGCATAGAGTTTTTAGACTGGCGTTAACATTAATTTGAACCTTGTTTGGCCGATCACAACTTGATGAAAACAGAGGCTCGAATTCGAGTGCTACATCGGCACGTGCGACAACGATGGTGTTCTGCCTCAGCAACTCTCTACGACCCAAACCCACTCACGAGCTCGCGGTAGTCCATAGACCCGGATTAACAAGAACAACTCTCGTGAATCTTCAGACATCGGCTTCACAGGATTCCTTTCGGAGGCCGGTCTTCAACAATTGGATACGGTCGTGTGGCCCAATGGCAAGGCGTCTGACTACGAATCAGAAGATTCTGGGTTCGATCCCCAGCATGATCATATTTTTGCCGTTCAAGTCGAATGGATGTATCCACAGGCCCAGATTAACCTGTCTTTGTCTCTTCTTTCTTTTTGAGGTGGAAGTATAGCTTATCAGCTAGTTAAAACTAAGAGTAGTGTTGGTTTACTCATATTTCACTCGCGTGGACATGGACATTACTTTTAGAATCTGGTGGACGAGGGTTTCCCTCATTTTAGTTTAGCAACTGATTAATATGGTAATGCTCTATAAAACTCTATTTCCGGTGCAGCCTTGCCTCCACCTTTACGCCACTGCCCTATTCCACTGTCTCGCGTCGAGTCCATCGGACCTCAGCGGGGTTCATAGGACGAGAAAACATAGACTTGAAATTGTTAGTAAGTTACCGGCATCAAATAGAAGAAACACCTACAGAGTAATCTGGATCCGGGAGGGGAGCCTTAGGGTCGGGCTGCTCGATATAAAGCAATCGCACAAATGTAGCAACAATAGCACCCAGTTGGGCGTAAGCGTAGTTTTCACCCACACATCGATGTCGTCCAGCTCCAAAAGGCAGATAAGGGCTGGTGACAGACTTGTTCATCACACCAAAGCCATAATCCACAGTCTGTCCATCCTCGGCGTTCTTCTCAAGAGGTTCGATCTTGTCCCAACGGTGAGGGTCCCATTCGGAAGGTCGAGGGAAGAACTCTTCCGAACGAGCGATGGTGCCAGGAGAAGCTAGAAGTGTATGAGACGGAGGCACTACCCAGTCGGTACCGGGCACACGCATAGGTTGTTTAACCTGTCGGAGGATGGAGTGGATAGGGCTGTGAAGACGAAGGGTTTCCTTGATGACTTGGCCATTGAGCGTCAACTTCTGGAGGTTCTCCCACGTCAAAGGCTCCTGAGGCGAGCCAATGACTTCGAGTTGCTCTTCGTACAACTCTTGAACAAGATGAGGCTTATGCGCAAGGTTGAGGAGAAGCCAAGCACCACTAGCAGCAGTATTATGTTGACCACCCATCAAAATTGCAATCAACATCCTCGCGGCATGATGGTCTGGAAGATCCTTGCCATCTTTATACTGCGCATTCATAAGTGTCCATACCATGTCCGTCTCGTCGCCCTGGTTTCCCTTCTCACGGCGTTCACGAATGATGTCACTGAATAGCTTTTCCATGGTCTTTCTTGCATGGTCGCGCCTGAAGTTCTGAGGTAGGGGAAGACCTGGCAAGATGAAATTGATAGGCTGGAAACCATCATCGAGGTGGCGGTAGAGAGTGGCGAATGTGCTATCAAACATGGCGCGGACTTCATTTCCTAAAAGAGAGCCTGAGGCGGTGTAAATAGTGATTTCGGCCATGACTTCTGTGATGTTGACGATTCCTGTGTTTCCTTTGAAGTAAGGTGAGGTGCGGACATAGTCTTCAACTTCTTTGACAAATTTGGGGATGTAGCACCGTAGAGATTCAGTGGTTAGGCCAAGCTTGAGAAGCTGGGATATCTGTCAGTCTCCACACTGATGATAGTCGATGCTAATTACGTACCCTCTTCTGGTCCATGAACCGCGCATTAGAGCAGTCATAAACCACCTCTTCTCCAAACACAGGTGTCGTGAGTTTTCCGTAAACGTCTTCAGCGTTGAGGTCGGCATGCTTGCCATTCAAGATGAAGTCATTGCCCTTAGGTCCGAGAAACACGGTCGTCGATTTACCAAGTAGAATGAATGTAAAGCAGTCACCATACTTGGCTCTGCAGTCAAAGAAGAATTTATACGGATCAATACCGTATTGAACAGTGCTGCCGATAAGAGGGAAGATGTGAAAAACAACGGGTGGGCGATGGGGATTTGGGAACCATATTTGTCGAACAACGTTGGTGACGACAGATAAGAAGATTGTGACAGCAATTGTAAGGGGAATTGATATAGAGAGAGGCAGGACTCTAAGACTCCCGTATAGAGCCTCCATCTTCAAAATCGCAATGCAATATGCAAAGATTGAAAAATGTGTCCAAAAGTAGGTCGGGAGTAAGCACCATCAAATGTTCTGCTCTTAGTCGATATTAGTTATCGAATCAGTGGATGCGAATACGAGATGAGTCAGCCTTATCGGACGATGGATCGACTATTACCAATTGATCGTGTTCCTGAGAGACATTCGATTGCCCCCTCACTAGCGGATTGCTTGAGTTCTGATTGGTTGTTCAGTCAGTGCTCAAATCTGCCTGTTGGTCAGCCTGATCTGATGTTTGAAACCGAGGCTCAATGCTCAGCCGCTTGATTGACGTGTCGGACGATATATCCTTGCAATGTTTCTTCTCTTTCTTCCATTGTCTTGTTCAGTTTAATGAATCTGCGACTATACTGAAATATCCTTTTTGAACGCGAAAATGAGTGGGGTTGAGTGTCCCGAAGGCGACGTTCGTGGCGTGAGGGAGGTCATCGTCAAGCTAATAGTCGCTCATCTCACAGCAGTCGTCGCCTTCTGCAATCTCCAGTCCCTCCGCGACGAGCGTCTCGCATCCATCGAGCCAATTTTATTTCTCCTATTTCCATACATAGTCATCTTCGAAACAGTCCTTGGTTTACTTGTTATTCACGCCACGCTGGTTATCAGCATTCTCCACAAGCCCAAGCTTTGGCAACAACATGTCCGCATTTATGCCCGGCAATGGAGTGTCCTGTTTGCGAGAAGAGCACGTACCGTGCACCCAGTGGAAGAGAGTGTCGGACTTCTGGCAGAAGAGAGACGAGTGGAATCCCGGTCTGAAAGGGCATGGGTGAAAATCGGAAGATTGGCGGTTATGGCTGGTACGCTGTTCCAGTTTGTCGCTACCGTTTTCTTGTACAAACGAAGGCTTAGTCTTCTGGGCTGGGAATCTCTCAGCATGATTGACCATCGCACATTTGAACTGGCTGTCGGTGGCACAACTGTCTCAGTCTTGTCCATCCTTCTTCTCCTTAAGCTACCTGGCTTTAGAGAGGCACCTGAGGTTATTTCCCCTGCAACAAAAGATATGCGGTTGAAAGGAATACTTCGCTTCTTCCGAGGCGATCCAGCACGTTGTCGTCGGTGGTATCGCGTTCCTTATCTACCCGACGTTGGGATGGAGACGTCCATGTTGACATGGGTTCTCTGCATCATTTCAGTAACATACAACGGCCAGATAATATTTCCGAGATACGTTGAATACTCCTACCCCTTCGCCTTCGACCTCGTAAAACCAATACTACCAAATGTCCAACTGTCAACCTTTTACTTTTTCATTGTCCCTGGGTTTCTGGTTTTCCTCTACTTCGGAAAGATGGCCATTACCAGGGCTGACGGCTTCAAGCTAAGATCTAATGGCTTGTGTGGGGTCCTTTTTGAGGTGGTTGGACTAATCATTGGTTTTTGTGCCTTTTGGGTCATATTGGTGGCCACTGCTGCGTTCTCGATTGGTCCTCTATTCTCATATTTCTTGCCTGTCGCATCTTTTGGTCCGGCATACGGCTTGCTACCGAAAGGCATTGAAACGTACGTACTTTTCTCACAACCGCCTTTCAGGACGGCAGAGAATGGAACAGATTATGCTTTGTGGTGGAATGATCAGAGAACGGAATGTCTTTTGCTGTGGAAGGATCCTATGGCCGATTACTTATGGTCTCTTTTCTAGAGAATGAGTCATCTACTAACAAAAACGTCACGCTAGAATACTTAGATTCTCCATCTTCCAATATAAAGTTTACGAATCTTAAATGATGATATCGAAATGGGATAAAGACCTTAAATTGCTAGCTAAATTAGGAAAAGACTTGGATCTAATATCGATACCTCCCCATGCTCCTTCACTAACCACATTGATACACTGGCGTTTCAGTGTGCCAATAAGCATACAAGTTCTTGTTCCCCTTCCTATCAATCCTTCGCTGACTCTTAGCCTCCTCCTTCTGTGTCTTCTCCTTGAATCTCTGGTTCGTAGCTATGAGTGAGCGCTGCTCAGCTGAAGACAGATGCATCAGAGCGGTGCGATCGCCTACACTCATGTTTGCTAGTTGATGTGCTGCCGTAGCCTTTTGTCGCCTTTCCCGTCTGGTCAACGCCTGAGTATCGGGAATAGGCATATCGTTGCCAGTATTAGGCTCAACATCTGCCTCGGCGACGTATTCTATCTGAGGCGCTGTGGTGCGTGTTCGACGACGTATTTGAGAAAGGGAAGGCTCTGCTTGGGCGGAGGTTTTCTTGGAAATGAGTCGTCCAGATGGCAGACGCATAGAGTCCTGATCCACCTTTAATGGCTTGCGGCTGTCCTTATCGCTGCCACTACCACTCGTATAATCTTCAGAGACGTCGTCCTGACTTTGATAAAAGTCATAAAAGTCGGCAAATTCTGATTCCTCAGAAAGGTCAAATTTGCAATGGCCTTTGCCCATCATGTGCTGTTGAACAGCTTGAACAGTGGATCTCGTTGTTTCACAATACAAACATTCTCTGTAATCGAAAATAACGAGATGTAAGTATCGGAAGAATGTCTCAAGGTCGACTGTGAGATGTTGCTGTTGTGGGATGAATAGGCCGTGCGACTTTTGCATGTGAACCATGCCATCCTCGAGATTTGAGGATGTGGTAGGACAAAAGAGACATTGCCCGGGAGTGAAAGATTGAACGATGTGACTCGAGAGATGGGATGAATCCATGGTGTTGGAAGTGAGATGTCTGGTATCCTCACTATTGATTGGGAGTGTTGACAGGGAGGTCATGTTGGTAGTTGCAGTGGTGTCAGTAGTTGTTGCTCCTAGCATGAAGGAAGTTGAGTGATGAAGAGTGAAAGTGTTGATGAGATGAAAGTGAGACTCTGTTTTCAAGTTTGTTGGTGTACTAGTTGCTTGCTGGATTGAAAGAATAACACGAGGATCAACACGCCTTATATGTCCTCTCGATCTGTATTGGAAGAAGCTTCAAAGTATGGGTGTCGCATTGGTGCACCTTGATTGGCTGTTTGAGGTGAGTCAAGGAGTCCTGCTAGTCCTATTTAGGTGCTGTCTAAAATGATTCATAGTGATTCCGCTCCGCCGCGGGGCCAGTACTTCCCTCTTAACAAAGGTCAGCCAAGATAAGCACGGATGCAGATAGCGCTCATGTCCATCCGGCCGCGTTCAAAAGCCACGGGACCTCGGGCCCGACAGAACTCCTTCTCAACATGTCAGAAGATTCGCCGCCGAAAGCATAATGGAATACGAAATATTCTGCCACCCAAGCATTAGCCCAGCACAAAATGTTTCCAAACAATACCACGTTAACACAGCATAAATCTTGGCAGTAGCGCTCAGTTACAAGGCAACCAAACAACCATCTCAACTACCATTTGAGAACCCAGAGAAACTTGATCACAAAGTTGACATCTATTACAAGTGTTTTATTGTCGCGATTATTTCTAATGACTTTTTTTGATTCCAAAGTTGACTGGCAGAGACATGATTTGGGAAAACATATACATATTAAATTAATTATTAAAACGCCGTCCGTCCTAGATTCCGCCTTTTTATCCTCTTCCCAGCTACTGTTCAAAAAGTCCCTTGAACACGTTATCCACATGAGCCAGGACTTGACCAGCCATCTTCTCCCTAATACCAGCCAACAACTTCTCATTATCCGCTGGCTCACTCTTCTCAGTGATCAGAAACACTCCACCGGCAGATTTCTTAGCCTTCTCAAGGCCTTCGGGAATAGAGACAGCCGCAGCTTCAGTCTCCTCAACCGTATATCTGGCATTGGTGGCATAGAACAAAGCTCGAGCAGCGACATCGTCAGGACTAGCAAAGAGCAGACCACCAAGTGGCGTCACAATCCACTGAAGAAGAAATCCAATGATTCCACTTGAACCTCGAGAAAGAAGTGGTGTCGCGGTCAGACCGGGAAAGGCGTGGACGAAGCTGATCTTGGGGTTCTCTTGTGCAAGACGCTCCAAGATGAGAGTGAGCATGGTAGCAGCCTGGTTGGCGGAGGATGCGACACCAAAGTTTCCTGGCTTGGCGAGGTCGAGGTCATCTTCAACCAGAGGACCTTCTTGGCCTCCAGCCAGAACATTGGTGACATGTGGGTTCTCGCTGCGGTTGAGAAGAGGGAGAAGAACTTGGATGGCGCGAACACGGCTGTAGAAGCGAGTTGTCAGAGACGGCTCAAGCTTTTCCTTCGTTTCTGCACATGGTTAGTCTTTTATGACTGAGCGGGAATCAGATGTGTGGCTTACCTTTTCGTCCTTCAAAAGACATGAAACCGACAGACATGAACAAGATATCAACCTTGGTCTCACGCCACGAGATCTCCTGCATAGCAGCATCGGCTTCTTTTACTAGCGAAACATCTCTCTCGATGAATTCGACGGTAGCGGATGGGTTGCTTTGGCGAAGCTCAGCGATAAGAGATGTTGCGGCTGAAGCACTGCGGCCGACGATATAGATAGTAGGTGATTTGCCGTCTGTAGCAATGGCGAGCTGTTTGACAGTGGATCGGCCAATGCCGGATGTCGCTCCGAGGAAGACGGCTGTGAGATTCTGGGGGAGGGATTTGGGGAGAGTTGTGGAGTTGGAGGTCTTGATTGTCTTGATTGCGACCATCTTGAATGGCTGAGATTAATGGTACTTTGATAAGTGTTTTTGAAATGTTGAGAGTGTTGTAATGTTTGTTGATTGTGGTTGAGAGATGGGATTGTTGTTGCTGATGGTGATAGTTTTCAGCTTCCCCTCCCGAGTTATATAACTTTCAAACCCCCATCGCATTTATTGATTCTATGCATATTAAAGTTGTCGGCAATCCTACTCGCGCAAACATGGATATCCGACAGAGTAAGCACAGATGCTTGTCAAATACGATTGGTACGGATGCAGCCCGATCAGTAATCTGACAGACATGTGAGCCTGTTCTGATTGGCTGCGGACATCGTGCTCGGAAGTCTTGGCATTTACCGAAGGCCTCATCCTGCAAAAGCTACCAGCCCTACGCTACTGCTCGTCGAAGGGACTTTCAAGCACGCTGTCCGAGGTGATTTATCAAGAGCGAAATTTAGTCAGCGTTAGTTTCTATTTTAAGTGCCTTTCCTGCCTCGTTCTTGATGGACCAAGGCTCTTATATGCACTACAGTCCTCTTGTTCTACAGCTTTCCCGGTTGGTGCTCACTATTGCTTACAGGTACATCGTATAATCGACCATAAAAAGACATCCTACTGCCAGCTTAGGCTTTTCAAAAACAGATGGTGGTTAGCATCAAAGCGGGGATACTCGGTCTGACAGTGGTTTGATTCGACGTCTGGGGCTGTCCATGATGTGTCTACCCCAGATCTTTCAGCCATATTACTTGTGCTGTCAATCCCTCCATTTGCAAAAGCATGGGAAACTGCATTCTTAAGACCTTGAGGAATGAGTCTTCGTTTGTTTGCGAAGTCGGACGCTGGTAACTGTGCCTTTCCCTTTCGAGAACATTCTTACCAATCTTTCGCTTAGTCACCCAATTGCAGTCATCGTGAGGGGCAGAGTCATCTTTACGCCCTTGCGATGACTCTAACTGGTAGGTATTAATAAATAGATAAAAACATTGATATTTTGATTCAACTATCTGACCTCAACTAATTTGCAGTTCAATTTCTCCAAAATGGGTTCTACTACTTTGACAGCATACAACGCTTTCGCCTCTGATAAGGCCCAAGGCAACCCAGCTGGTGTCGTTGTACTTCCCGCACCAAGCGACAGCCCCGAATACAGCAAGGATGCAGAGTTTCCATATGAGATATTCCCTCCAGCTTCGAAGCTGCAAGAACTTGCAACAAAACTGGGGTATCCCATGGTCGCTTTCGCAGTTCCTCTCAAGGCAGGAAATGACGCACCCGACTATGCCGTTCGCTGGTTTAACGTTTCCCATGAAGGACCACTTTGCGGCCATGCTACTCTTGCTTTGTCGCAGCATCTGTTTAGTACGCTGCCGAACCCGCCTCAAACGCTGAGGTATTTGACCAGGCTTCATGGCATCGTCTCTGCCTCCCTCCATCAGAGCCCTTTTGGGGACGAGAAGCTCGTGGGTATTGAGTTTCCAGAACTTCTTGATCTTCCCACAGTACCAAAGGGGAGCGATAGGTGGGGAGAATTGAAAGGACTCTTTGAAGAGGCAACCGGATCTAAGTGGGAGGGACAAGGCGAGCCTGTCGGCTTGTTTGACCTGGATCAGTATCTGTTGCTTGAGTATAGTCCTGATCTTGATCTCAAGGGTCTTAACATCGATCCAGAGAAGCTAGTAAGTCTCTCTCCCGGATCAACCAGTACATACTTATACAACAGGCTTCGCTCAACAAATTCATGTACCTATTCCAAATCTCGACCTCGCCTTCAGAGCATATCCATACCCGTGTGCTCAACGCCTTTAGCAGTCACTTTGCGGAAGATATCGCTGTAAGTAAACTCGATCGTTCTCGAACCTGACTAACATTCAATAGACGGGTTCTGCCCACCGAGCTATAATCCCGCATGCTTTGTCCGACGCTGAGACTACGGCGCGACTCAATCAGCATCACCCTGATTTTAGCGGAAACACGTTGAAGGTCTTGCAACAGTCCAAAGAGGGAGGTCAATTGACAGTTGAGTGGCTTCGGGATTCAAAGTCTGTGAGGATTATGGGCAAGGCTGTGCGGGTGAGCGAGAACGTTGTGGATATCTAGCCAATTCATGTGCTCGGGTTTTATCAGAGCAAAGTAAAACCCTTCATCTTGGGCTATACAATAAAAGAAGCGCAGTAACCTTCCTGACATTTAGATTCACCAATCAAACTAACTGAAGTCAGACCTCGGGCAAAGATTGACTTGACTGGCTCACAATGTGAAGTCCAATGACTCTTCTCGGTGTAACTTGTCCTTCAGACCTTAAACCGAATTAAGGTTCTCCGTAGGTATAGCATGATACGACACCGGCCTGAGTCACATCGAAGGATTCCAGTAGTCAGCAAACAAATTTAGGCTAAACAAAAGTCGGTAAGCATAGCAACTAGAATCGCTATATAATCGCGATCTTCTTCCTCATTCCTTGGCCAAACTTGGCAACTAACTGGAGCACGACAAACAAATCAGCATGGAGTTCAACACTACTCGAGCAACTGTCCATAATGAGGGCTGCGACCTTCACTACTGGTATCAGGGCACCGGCCCTCTCATGATCTTCGTCCCAGGCGGAAACGGCCACGGTAGACAGTTTAACAACATCATGGCCGCTCTATCAGACCGTTATACCTGCGTCACCTTCGACAGACGTCAAATGTCAGCGAGTCAAGTCCCTGTCAACAAACCATTAAGCCCAACTCAACAAGCCCGCGATATCCGAGCTGTCATCAAAGCCGTCGGTTTTGACAAAGCGATCATCTTTGGCAGTAGCAGTGGTGGGATCTTCGGATATCAATTTGCGCACGACTATCCTGAGATGGTTGCTCATCTGATCTCCCATGAGGCAGGGATTTCTGCGCTCATGCCTGACGCGACCGAGATTTACGACTGGATGTCTGGTCTAATCGCATTGCACAGAGAAAAGGGACTAGATGCTGTCGTGGCAGAATTCGACAAGTGTCTCATTGGCTATGATGACGAGGGAGTTCCTAAGCCTGCATCTCCTGAACCATCAAACGGTCGCAATTTCTGGGAGAATGAGTTCCCAAGATTGCTTGGCTATGCTCCCAATTTCTTTCGAATCAAAGAGAACAAGACCAGTGTTGGTGTTATGAGAGGTGCAAGATGTAAGGAGGCTTTTTATGCTAGGGCTATCGAGGCACAGGCTGAGATTTTGGGCTGTCCGCGTATGACCGTGCCGGGTAATCACGAGGGTTTTCAGTGTGAGACAAAGGAGTTTGTTCCTTATCTTCTCGAGATGATCCACATATTGGAGAAGGAGAAGTAATATTCCTAGATCTAGCGTAGTCTCATCATAGTAATACAATCTATTTTGCTTGCTTCACTTCATGACTCCATTCTCCAGCACTGGAATTGGCAACGCAACTGCAGTTGGAGAAACGACGACTCCTACTGCCATTGAGGCCGATACCACAGCTACAACCGACGATGTTACAAGTAACTCGGCATAGTCAACCACCACCACCATCGTCACCGACGTCACACTGACAAAAACTAACGAGGACAGTAACACCACTGCCGCCTTAGACGAGAAAACGACACCCACCAACCCCAAAGTCAATCGAACGGTACTGTACCAACAGAATTAACGGCTCCTGCAACTGAAGAAGAGTTGACAACAGCCTCAAGAATCACCAGGGCAAAAGAGACAACAGATGCAGCGTCAGTTGTAGCTTCCGGTACACCGGGTAGATCGGCCGAGTCTCAAACTACAATATCCACTGCACGGGGCATACGCAAACATCGAGAACGTCTGCTTTCATAATTTCCTTCTATGAAGCAAGTATTCAAGTCATCCTCAGAGGCTGTTGTGTTTCATCCTAGGTTAGAGCAATTGGATACTTTCGATTGTGGTCGGACACTACTTCCAGTTTTTTTGAGGTAATTAGATTATTTTCAGGTATCGGTATTGAGAGCAGGATTTGCCGCTTTAGTAGGTATACTTTTAATCTTGAAAGGTGCATTGACCGATATTATGTCATGTACTCGACCTTTAATTTCACGATCTTGGACAAATCTTTGTCTTCGCAAAAGGCTTTCGATGTCATAAACCAAAAAGAATGTGTGAAGGCATCGCCACTTGACAAGGTAATGTGCAATGCGTTGCCACTCCTTCGCAGGTTAGGTCATATCTGCAACAAGGATTTCCAAAAAGTACCCATTCGAGAAGGTTGACGACAAGGATAAATGCATGATCCCCAGATGTGATGTAAACAATGTGGTCAACCGCTTACATTAGCCAAGCCGATCTGGCTGCACCTCTCCATGACTGACAGTCTCACAGTTGTCTACGCCGATAGCCCTTTTGTTTCTATAGCCGATTGTAGATACCAGGTCAATGAACCCTTCTGCATTGGCATGTTTGTCAGGGCCGCAGCCTTAGCGAAGTCTCGTTGCTCGAGGAGCCATCTTGGCAGGGACTTCGAACCTCGTACTCCTATTATCCGGATAAAGCGCCCTCGAAGAACGCTTATTCTTAGCAACAGAGCTAGGACCTTCCGATCGAATCTGCCGATATTTCCCCCAATGTTGGCGTCTCAATCACCCTACAAGCCAAGTCTGACTCTACCTTGGCGATGCTTCTTGGCGTGTCACGGTGTAACAGCTCCGTGGTTTCCAGTCATTTAGCGTAGAAGTTATTTTACCATGCGGAGTGACTGAGTAGTAGTCTTTGTTCGGGAGTTTATTTTTGTGCCAGAGAATTGTTTTGTGCGGAGTTCAGTCGCTTGCGACAAATTTTGATACGATGTCAGCACCCCTGTAACTGCTCCGCGGATTGAGAATATTCTCGTAGGATCAGCACTCATCAGTGACTTTATATCGCCACTCCATTACCAACAAGATCCACCTGTACACTGACGTAGATCCGAATGCGAGTCATCTTTAGCAAGCTTTCATGGACAAGGAAGACCCAAGCACTGGTAGATACAAGCAGACCATGAAGCAAGACCATATTTTTAAACGAAAGTATTATTTGAATTGTAAACTGCACTGATTGCTGTCTATACGCCCGTTTGAATGAATGTAGAAAATCTATAATGCACGCTAAATCTAGACATCGTACTGAATGGTTCGTCGGCGGCGTCTCTTTTCCGCCTCTTCACGTTCTCTCTCAGAATCCTCCTCGGAATGTGCCCCAGAGAATGTAGCAAACTCGTTCCGCGCAAGGACCGCTGGTGGGATCTCACCGCCGAGCACCATAGAGTTTGCTCGTGAGTTGGGATCGGGACGGCTGAAACGGTTAAAGGCGATGAAGTTCTCCTCGTCAGCCGTAATGGCGTTGGTAGGTGTAGCCATGGTGAAGGACTTGCGACGAATTGATACAGCGTCGTCTTGAATTGGCTCGATACCGCGCCACTGGTAGATGAGGTTGAGGGCTGGGATAGAAAGGCCATGAACGACGATGGAGAACAAGACCAGCCAGTAGACGACTGGGCCAGTGAGGGCAAGAAGGTCCGTTTCTTCTTGGTCTGCGTTCTCGGGATGAGGGAATAGATGACGCATGTGCTCACGATAAAACACAGCTCCCACGCCAATGGGTCCAAAATAACCCATGAAGAGAGCCTCTTTCCAGTCCTGGCACACCTTAGGCATGAACTTGTACATGGCAAGAATGGCTGGGATTCGTCGAAAGGCGAGAACCATGAAGCCGAGGGCAAAGAGTCGGCCGATTGTCAGGCCGGTGCCATCAGGGTCGTGGAATTCGCTCCAAGGAATAGCGGTTCCAATAAACATAAATCCACCAAAGTTAAGGAGGACGTCGAGACAGTGGTTGACTTCATCGTGTCGCGCATACGTCTCGGCGAGGAAGTTACCATCCCAATTGAGGGCGTTGCCAGCGACGAAGCAGGCAACCAGGTCGTTGGTACCAATAGATCCACAGGTACCGAGGATAAAGAGACCGATGGCGACAGGGAACAGCAGGTAGGACTGCTCATCGATCCATGACCTGTCACAATGTTAGCTAATGTTCCCTGTGGAGAGTCTCTGCGTGTCTTGGCTCCGCTGGAAAGGTGCAGGGCTCGGGCAGGGATAGAAACAAACAAGAAAAACGTACCTCTTCAGCGCAAATTTGATAGCGCGGCATGAGATGTAACCCACAGTGGCTCCATAGAGGATACCCAGAAGGATGTAGTAGAGCCAGCATTCCAAGAACCAATACTTCATGGCCTCACCGACGCCTCCACCGAGACGACCGACATCCTCGCCACTACGGACGAATAGCATATTCGCGGCAGCCCCAGTGTCATTGTGCGAGGCCTCACCTCCACCGGGACCCTCATGGGCGTGCCTCATGATGTATGTCGCAAGCATCAGGAAGGGAAAGGCGAACCCATCGTTGGCACCAGCTTCAGACGAGATGATTTCTCGCAGATGTCGGGGCACATACTTGTCTGCAAATGGGCCCTTAGCAACAGCCTGGGACAGGACAGGGTCGGTGCATGTAACACACGAAGCGATAACCATAGCGCCAAGGACCTTGAGCTTGGGAACAGTAACCAGGATGCATCCAGTGGTGCAGAGCCACATGACGGTCATGACAGGGATCAAACAGATGGACATCTCCTTCCAGCGGGTCATGTTGTACTTTGCGGGTAGCTGGTAGCCTGCAATCACGATCTGAACGCCGATGACCACGCGCATAAGACCCAATGCAATGTCTGCGGTCTGGCCAGGCTCGGCGCTGCCCCATTTCTCACTGTCAAGAAACTTGGCTGATACGGGACCGAGTATTATGCCCACCAGCATAGCAGGCACTGTCCGAAATTAGAATGCACACCGTCAGGACGATAGCGAGATAGACTTACAGGCCTCTCCAAGGTACCATGTCTGCTTGAGCTTTACGGATATTACACCATACAGTGTCATAAAGGCACCTGCAAGAAATTGAAGTGTCAGTACGCCAAGGTTCGCCAAGGTCTAGGCAATTTCTCATGCCAAGGGGTTGCCCAGAAGACTGTTCATGGTTCGGTGATGCGAGGAAACATACCAAGAACTGCCAACACCACGTTGAGCTCTGACAAATTGAGAGTCGGCATTATGGCGGCTCTGCGTGTTCACAAAAGGTATATAATGTGGCTTGTCGAAGTGTTTCTAGTTAGATGACGCTTGTTCGTTTTGCGACTGAGATCTGCGGCGCCAGGCTGCGGATTTCGTCTTTGTATGGGAGGATAATATCCTAGGATGGATCAAGCTTCATGAAATAGCAAGCGTTGTGTGGTGTGACGTGATGACAATGTGCGGTGTAAGATCAGTCGCTGCCAAGAGCGTGTCGACGACACAGATCCTAGACGACAAAAGACATGAAAAGTGTTGAAGCAAAGCAAAGAGAAAGGAAAAGAGACAATCCTTTTAAAAAGTGAGACGAAGGAAAATCGGCAGCAGCTATGGAGTATTTGAACTCTGGCAGGCAAGAGAGTACGTAGAAATGTTGCACACACAAGCGAACAGAAAGAGGGTCTGTCCTTTGTGTAGCTGCCTCGAGCTGGGTCCTGAAAGGTTTTTGTACAACGGGGACAAACGCACAGAAGAAAGCACGCCCCCAGTGCATCTTAGCGGCGGCAGAGGAAGGAAGGGGGTGATGGGGGTAGGGAAAATCCCTCACAAAGGTGAAGGAAACCAGAAAGGGAGGACTGAGAAGCAGGCTAGGGGATCCAGGGGGTCTCAGGGACAAGGGAATGAAGAGAGTCAGTGCTAAAGCACACGATCGACGCGGATGATTCAAGGTGGCAGGCCATATCAAACGGTGTCGCACTAAAAACAGGAAATCCCGGGGTTTCTTTTTCTTGTCTATACCGCTAGTGGTATTGCTGTACGCCTGCAGTCTACGCCAACGACCCGCAGCTCGCAAGTCATCTAAAGTCTCTATCGTGGAGTCTAAACATGTCATTCTTTGACCGATGGAGTCAAGTTCCGGAGAATGTGGCAGTATGAGGCATATTCCTTTTTGGATCTATACAGCGATGACACTATTGCTGTGCTGGATATTACCTTTTCCCTTGTTTGGTCTCAGTGCATGATGTGGCTGGCCTTGACTTGGTACCCGAGCGTCTGCGGGTTACGATAAGGCTTTGACGTATACTGAGGCTGAAGGATAAGACGGCTGACGAAATGCTGTAGATCAATGTTTTACTTGACGTACCGGACTGAGGCTGATGCTTCAAAGATGTTTTGTGTGCTGGCAGAAGGAAAGAAGAGTTTAGAGACTGATCGGCAGAGGAAGAGGGACATGGGAGAGAGCGAGAGGACAGTAGGGAATGGGGGTTGGAAGGGATACAGGAAAAGACACAAGACAAGACTCTAGTAAGCCCCGTGTGACAATGTCCAAACCATCAGTTCTTGGCTTGTAGCAATGATATTAGACCATCCGACCATGACGTTGACGCCACGTCAATGCAACGAATAGACGACGTCAAAAAAGATTGGGATGAGCGCTTGGCGCTTGGCGGCTACTTGGCGCTTGCTGGGCATTTAAGGTTATTTGTTAAGCTTGCTCAATAGTGGCTCCGGCCAAGACGCCGAGCGTGGGGCCGCTGGGGCGACAAGACCGCCAAGGTCATCCGCTGCGTTGTCTGTGACTTCCGCTGACCGCGGTAACCTGGGAACGAGTGGAAAGATAAAGCACCTGATTATCCATTTTGTTGTGTCCGAATAATGTCCGTGTCTTCCGGGCCCCCCTTCAAACAATGTTGATACTGTTATCGTCGAGTCTTCACGATAGATAGGTTACCACCGCTATTAATGGCCATCAACTATCAATATACCGAGATTAAACCTGAAATCAGTGTTTTATACTTCTCGTTTCACAGGTTTCATTCTATAATTCCCAATAATTAACTGCCGTATCGTAAAACGTTGGGCCTCGTACTGTACTCACCTCCCGGCATTCCAGGCCAAGTTCGTGGCGCAAGATCAACATACCGTCGCCAAGAAGCGGGAATTGGATATTGTTATCTTTGAAGAAATTTATAATAACACAGTTTTATCTATCGTATTCTAATTTCGTATGTTAGGGACAGGCATTGTAGATTTACCGTGAGGATGCCATTCTGATCACCATGGTCATCTGCCACGACCTTGGCATCAATCTAATTGTTCAATGCCCAGCGCTAAACATGCGAACCACCATCTAAGTAGCTGGAACGATTCAAGTAAAACGATCTTAAAAGCCAAGGATAATATTAAGCTTATAGTAAAACTAATTTCAAGGGTCATGGTCCGTTCTCGCGAATGCCGATCTTCAAAACAGAAATACTACAGGGTAATTCCAACTCCAAACGTTTCAACATTTCTCAACGCTGGCTGTCATGTAGTCTACACCAAGACAACAGGCAAAGCTATAGATTCGCTAGTAAACGTAAAAATTCGTCACCTCAGGATGATCTCGTCTTGTCTTCTCATTCTGCTTCTTCAGATGAAGCCTTAACCCCCAAGCGATAGCCACGACACCCGCAGAAAAAGCAATGCTCGCAACCCAAGCAGTTGTGTATCTTGGCTCATCTGAAGAGGGCCACAAATAGGCTGTGTAGACATGGGCCAGATTTCCAAACGTGTTGCAGATCGCCAGTGACACCGCCTTCTTCTCGCTAGTCTGTCCAACAGTCGCGCTGATCCACGCAAGAATAATATTATTGATACCAAAGCTGAAACCCACAAAGAGGTAAATGCTGAACATCCGAGCGGCAAGATTTAGTGTCGACACAGCGATGATGAAGCCCACCATGACGATGGACTTGCAGATGGTGATGTGAAGCGTGCGCTCGTTCCACCGGCCCGAGGTCCAGGCCATGACGATACTTACGATGGCGGCAAGGAGATATGGTGGGCATGTTAGGACGAGAGTGATTGTGCGACTGTAGCCCAGGGTTTCTATGACTGATGGGAGGAAGTTCTGGAAGCCCACGGATGAGAGATGGAGGTTGTACATGAGACACAGTGCCCATGTCCGCCAGTCAGTCGCTGATTCGCGAAGACCGACCCAAACACTCGTCTTTTCTCGTACGTCGGTGGTGTCGGTGTAAATGCGGTTGTGCGCCAGCTGTCGCTGCTCTTCGGATAGCCAACGAGTGGTCAAAGGGTGATCGGGTAAGAAGATAAATGCCAAGATAGCGGTCCCGATCGACAAAGCGCCTTGAATGATGAAGAGCCTAAAGCCAAATGTTAGTGAACGGATGTGAATGTCACCTGGGTAGTATAGCTACCATTGCCAACCAGCCAAGCCATGAGTTCCATCAAGACCAGCAAAGACACCGGCTGCGATAAGACCAGCGAATGAACTGGCTACCATGTTACCTGTATAGAAAATGGCTAGTCGAACAGCCAATTCCTTTCGTGTGTAAAACATGGCGAGAATGAACAGGGCTCCGGGATAGAACTACACATCCTCAGTCAGTTGTCGCTCGAACCTAGCATAGGCTTACTTACAGGAGCCTCAGTCACACCAAGGAAGAATCGCAGTACCACCATACTCGCATAGTCTTTTGCTAAAAAGGTCAGAAGACTGACGATTGACCATGCAAGACAGAAGCCAGCCATGTACCAGGATGGCTTGACTCTGTTGATCAGCATATTACTTGGAACTTGTCCAGCGCTGGAAGGATGTTAGCCACGGAGGGACTCGGTATTCAGGTAGAAAAGACTCACATGTATCCGACAAAGAGAATGGAGACGCAAGTGTTATACTGTGTTCCTACCAGGCCGAGATCTTCCTCGAGGTTATTAAGACGAGCATTGACGAGAGCGTTTCTGTCGAGGTAATTGAAGAGGTACATAAGCCATAGCATAGGCTAGCCTCTTTTTAGTCGACGGACTCGAGGTACTGCTGCTGGGACACTCACAAGGATGTATCTATCCAGCTTCTTCACCAACGCGATTTCTCGTGGATCGGTCTTCGCATGAGCGCCAAACTCATCAACCTTATCCATCTTCGGAAACTTGGAAAATACCGCGTCATCATTCGTTGCCGTTGTCTCTGCTCGCTCAATGTGATCGTCACGAGCGACATCATCGTCGCGCTTTGCCTCGTCACCCGCCGGGACATTATAATTGTTTGATGCAGCCATTTTGACTTCAACTCGCTCTACCCAATTGATCAGAGAAGGAAAACAGAAACGCGCACGACAACAGCGCAGCGGACGTCGCTTTTATCTCCCATCATCACAAATGCCAAGATCCCCCACGGGGTAAAACATGCGGGGGATCAGCAAAACCTTAATCAAGTGACGATATGGCTTTGAATGCGACACTCGCCATTGGGTCGCTTTGAAATAAGGTAGCATGGACTTGTACGAAAGAGGAAGAAGACGGTCAGTGATCTACCGAGCAAAGGGCAAAAAACCGGTAAATCTCAGGCGGAAGGGTTCCGTTGGAGTACCGCGGCCAATTGATGATGAGGAGATGCGGAGAGGAAGGCGTAGCTGTCGTTTCATGACGTGGGATGCTTATCTTGGCATGAGTATTGATGGTGGCAGATGGTAGTCGGTCAATTCACGATTCACGGTCACAGGAATCAATGTTGATGGAGAGGGAGTTGGTTTGTGATTGAGCCTTCGTGTTCTTGAAAGTACAGACGGGGAGATGGACGATGACCTGTCTCTTATTGCAAGACCAAAGATCTCAATCAGCTATAAGAGTCTCGGGCCGAAGCCTTTGCCCATTTCTGGAGGTGATGCGCTTGCGCGTCTAAAGCCGAAGATTAAAACGAGTGTTTGCCCTTGGTTCACGTGCAGCCCAAGCTCAACCGACGCGAAGTGACTGGGTACATGGCCTGCGACTTGAGTGCGCCATCGCGGATTTGTCGTCTTAGAAACCGAGAATGGTACCAGCTGGAAAGACTCACAAAGGCTATATCACCTGGACACTTCATCGTTGGTTGGCAGACGTGGAAAAAACAAACTTTAAGCCATGTTGTGAGAGGGCTACGTGTCAAGATGAATCATGGAGCAGAAAGATGTAGAAGATTCTGGTTAAAGTATGTAAATTGGACCGTAGCGATGCGTGTCTGATCACACGAGTTGAGATTCAGGCGAGGTGGTCAGGACAGGACGAATACCCCCCAAGCGACGACCATGGGATGAGACTGATGTGGATCCTACAATATGTTCTTGAACTTCTTTAAAGCACGATATGCTTCATACCTCTTTCTATCATTAGTGCTTGGGGTACACATTTGCCAACATTTATGAATACTCTCTGTCAAAACTTAGTAGAATTGTAAAGGTCTAAACATCTACAAAGTAGTTGCCTGTCTGAGAAAAAAGAAGAAAAGGTTCAGCAGCAGAAAGTTCTAGTTCAGGGCATGCCCTTGTGAATTAACTATTTAATCGAGAATCTTTGGACCATCCCGAAGAAAAGCATTCTCATCCTTTCATATTCGCACCCACCCCATCCTGTTCACATACACCACAATCTTGAGTCACCCTTCAACTCCATTCACCATGCATTTCACTCTCCTTGGTCTGGCCCTTGCTGGTCTGTCGGCGGCTTCTACATGGCCTCCGTGTCAAGGCTGGAGCCGTGACGTGTGTGAGGCCAGAAAGCACCACCAGTATACCGATCCCCGGGATATACCCGGCTACCCTTTCCACCCCCACCATGTTGCCGGTGATGACAACTATGATCCCGAGGTGGAAGGTAAGCCCGGTTATGGTCACGGTAACGGCGCTGTCCTGCTCTCAGCCGGGCCAGACAGCTACTGGGACCAATTCCTGCGCTTCGAGGGTGGTTGTTTCCATGGACCCACTGCCCCATCCATGAACCCGAAGGTACCTGGGATGGGTGGTGCTGTCAACTGCACCTACTATCCCGACGGTCCCAACCCCAAACCCAACTACAAGATCATCCCTGGTGATGAGGGTGCCGCCATCCAGAACGTCACCATCGGGGCTGAGCTTGTGTCCATGAACCCTCTGCAGGTCAACATGACCGTGCACAACCCCACTCCTCTCCCCATCACCTTCTGGAAGGAGTGGTCTCCCCTGAGCAAGCGTGGTTGGCAGCTTGGGTACTACTCAATCGAGACGGAGCTCTGGGGACATTTCTTCGGTCGTGTTGGCGAGAAATACCGCATGAACTTCGTGCAAGACATCCCCAAGCGCCCCAAGTCCATCGAGGAGCTCGTCCAGCTCAACCCCGGCGAATCCAAGTCCCAAACCGTCACCCTCTTCACCTGTGAACCCTCCTCCGACCGATCAATGTTCGACCCTTGCAAGCCTGAGATATGGGAGAGGGCAATCGAGTCCCTCCGACTTTTGGGTTGGAAGCGTATGCTTATCCAGGGAGATTGGTACGGTATCTGGGCCAAGACCAAGGAGGAGGCTTTCGGCAACATGACCGACGAGCCTATGAAGGGTTACTGGACTCGTTGGTGGGCCAGTCATGCCGTCATTCCCACAGATGACGAGCTCAAGGAGTTTGGAGCTTATACTCCTTTCAGCGCTCCTTGGAATGAGACAGAGGCTGCCGTTAATGGGACCTCTGCTTGAGCGCATCGATGGGCGAGATGCCCTTTCTGCCCCCTTATCTGCATTGAGGGGGACTCCATATGCAATCAACCTTACTCTCTACGGGAAAAAAGATAGAAAAAGACAGAAAAAGACAGAAGGAAAAAGAGTAGAGCCAGAGGTTTACGACGCGGATTGCTGTATGCACTGGAATAATGTGTAGTTGGACAGGATAATGCAGTATCGCCGTCTCAGACAGAGACTGGAACCAACTACTTAATCCAGACATGATATCAACTATCAGTAGCATCACCCGTAATGTGAAGTGACCCATCTTGCAATATTTTGGGAATAGAAAATTGTGTAAACTTTATTGATAGAGTTATGTCCGAACCCTACTGATTTTGTTCCAAAGTTAACACTACCTAAACTCTCACATCCTCTGCAGGGAGTCCGAGCCTATTGGTTTGAGATTCCCTCGGCTACACGGTCTTGCTCAAGCTGGCAATTGAACTTCAATGGTGTTGGACTTGAACCCATAGTCAAGGTTCTTGGCCCAGTGAGGTTGCTCCCCTTTCCAGGCTCCAATACCAAACCACTTGCCCTCCACAAAGAGCTTGATTTTCTTGGCATGGCGAATCATCTTGAACCACTGTTCCTTCTCGCCCTTAGTCCCACTGGGAATGGGAATGGTCTGCTGATAAGTCTCGTTCGGCCTCAGATGCACCAAATCATTAACCAAATACTTTTTGCGATACTTGCGATCAAAAGGCTTGGTGTATTTGCTAACATTCTCGTGAAACCACTCAAACTCCTCCCTCTGGGGTGCAAAGTTGATCTTTGTGTCGTCTGGAGAGATATTAAAGTAGCCGAGACGGAAGGAGTCTTTGTCAACGACAGAGTTGCGTGTCATGATGGTGACATTCATCTTGCTGTTGTTCCGGATGATGATGTTGATGGCGATAGGGTCTTTGCCGTTCTGCTCGACGGTGACGTTGACTGCTCGGAGGGCCTGTTGTTCCTCAAAGCTGAGTTCCTCGTAATGAGGATTTGTGTAATCTTGTCGTTTTTCATGTGGTAGATCTTTCAATCTTCTGTTCTTTTCGAAGTGTTCACGGATTTCCTCGACAGTTCTGGCTTTTGGATATTCTTTTCCCTTTTTGTTATTATCTTCGGGCTTAGTCTTGCTCTTCTCGGTGTGTGAATTCGCTCTTGGGAATGACCGTTTTTCGTGTGGTGGCTCTTTCAGTTCTCTGTTCTTTTTGAAGTGCTCACGGATTTCCTCGGCGGTTCTGACTTTTGGATATTCTTTTCCCCTTTTGTTGTGATATATGGCCTTAGTATCGCCCTTCTCGATCGGCAAGATGAAGCCTGGATAGCTCGTGAGTATCTTCCTCCAGTAGTTAATGAAGGTTTCGAGAGGAATCCCGGGAGGAAGTTTCAACCTCTTCATGATCTCCTCGGGCGTGAGCTCGCTCTTGTCGATGTCTGCACTAGCCTTGGGAGATACATCATCCCTTCGGTCGTGGTGGTGTCCGTCATACTCTGGTACGTCCACGCCTGTGCGACCGTAGTCGTGACCGAGGCACCCTTCCCAACGCTTGCGACCGTCGCAGCCGCAAGCCTTCTTCTTTTCCTCTGTGTCTTCTGGACTGTAGTTGGGGACATGAGGAATGGGGACACGAGGGATGGGGACGCGAGGGCTAGGGACGCGGACGCTGGGGACTCGGATGGGATTGGAGTAGGCGACGCAGGCCAGAAGGCCTACGGCGACTACCAGACGGTAAGTTTGAAAGCAACGCATCTTACGGAGAGAAAATCCTAGATTGTGTTTAGATGTAAAGCTAAGTGTGGACATGAGGCAGGATTGCCTTCTACTTATACGCCATACAGGTGAGGGGGAGAAAAGGACACATCAGGGACCGCCGAACAATTAATCAGCCCACTGACGCGATGAAACCATCTAGGGCTTGCTGGACATGGCTGATTGGTATCGAGATAGCGAATTGAATGGTGAAGACGAGGGAGGCGAAAGCCAGCGCGATAATTAACCGAAGTGTGGACAATATCGGGCCTCGTCAAATTATTACATGGTCAGATGGATGGCCAACATACCATCTCGACAGGCTCCTCGTCGCTGTATGGCTAGTCACATCGTTATTATTGTTGGCCACAATCACTGGGACGGTCAAGATTGGCCGTCAAGGAATACGGTAACAAATCAAAGGAGCCTAGATACCGGCATAGAATGCTCCAACTATTTTGTTCCTTAGCCTTCTAGTGGTTGATCCTTCGGGATCTCCCCCGCCATGTTGTTGCCCTGCATCAATCACGATGCCAATTTCTGAGCTTATTCTCACGATGCTTTAAGGTCACTGGCGGACTGGCAGCCTTGGAACCACCCCGCTCAAGGACAAGAGTTTGAGGATGGTAGATGGGCGGTATCTTGAACAACGGACCGAGATATGGGATCATCGTCACTGCCCCTTGGGACTCGTGACCAGCCATGTAGCAAAGTTTAGATCAGCAAAACCACCGAATTGGGAACGTGATATCATTGAATATGTGTGAAATGTTAAAATATTTTGAAGCGCCAGCTCAAATCAGGTGATCCATCGGAAGTTAGGGTTCTTCCAGTCCAGGTCCTGAATCTGCTGTTGAGTCATTCCAGCCAACTCAGCTTCCGCAGATCGATTCGCTCGCTTTCTATTGTCCCGCTTGATCCAAAGATAAGTCAAGCTACCCAAGACCAATATGGTGCTTGACGTGGCGAGATTCAGTCCATTTCCGATTGGGTAGTTGGGGCCGTCGCTCTTGACGAAAGACCATGTTGAGATCAAACCACCGACATTGCCGAACATGACTGTGAGATAAAAGTCAGTATTTTTGGGACGTTCGGATTGGCCACATGCAAACTTACCATTTGTACCAATCGCAGCGCTTCTCGCCGTGTCACTCAAGACATTGGCACTGATGTGGGAATTTGTCAAAGGCGCGAGAGCAAATGCTGAGCTAGCGACCAAGAACGTCGCGCCATAACGCGCCTGACCATTAGTAGTACCCAAGAAGATAGCATAACCGACCATCACAAGCGGTGCGCAGAGGATGATGAAGATCTGTCGACGATCCATCTTGTAGCTGAAAGCAGGGATGAGAACTGTGAAGAAGGCACCCACCACGTATGGTGGGACAGTGAAGAGCTGTTGCGAAATGGTGGATCGTTCGGGATAGATGGTTCGGACGATGGTGGGAAGGAAGAAGGCAAGGCCTTGAACTGTGATGTTGTCGAGGAGGAAGATCATCGATGTTGACAAGGTGAGTGGTGATCGGATGCCAGCAAAGATCTTGGCCGTGTCCATCTTGTCTAGGACTTCTGTTGTACCGAGACGTTCGGCTTTGATACGGTTAATCGCCATTACCTTCTCTTCTTCTGATAGCCATCTCGCTGTATCGGGTCGGTCGGTAAGGGTAGCTAATAAAGGTGTCAGCTTCACGAGTCACGAGCTCAATGGGTAAGGCCTACCGAATGAGATAATGGCCAACGCGACCGTAATGATTCCTTCAATTGCTTAAAGTATGGTCAGTATGGAAATGGTACAACCAACAATTGAAGCCTTACCAAAGATCATCTCCCAACTATGGAACCTCCCAAAGTTTGGAAGCTTCAAGATCGCAGACGCAAGAAGACCGCCAAAAGCACCTGCCAAAGGCGCCATCACGATATATAGCGACAAGCGAAACGTGAGCTCTGAACGTCGATACCATCGTGACATATAGTACGCAATGCCTGGTAGCATACCAGCTTCAAAAATGCCCAATACAAAACGAACACCACAAATCTGAGGGACGTTATGCACGAATGCTGTGAAGATGGAACTCAACCCGAAGCCCAAAGAGGTCAATGGAATGAACCACCCCGGTCCCATGTATTTGCAGAGCAAGTTGGCTGGAATCTCAAAAATAATATAACTGATGTAGAAGACTGAGAGGACGAGGTTGTAGTCGCTTCCGGTCATTCCGAGATCGTCTTCCAGACCTGCGAGTCGCGCGTTTCCTGCTGTCGCGTCAATTCACGTACATTGCGGAACGTGGAGGGATTGACGTACCAATATTCGCGCGATCAATGAAGCAAAAAAGGTATAACAAACAGACTGTCGGAACGATCATCCAATCAATCTTTCGGCGAAGTTTGGCTTCTGCCTTTGGGTCGATGTAGTACTGGGCATTCTCAACACTTTAATGGTCAGCGCTATATGCATAACCACCACCAACTGCCGCTCTTACTTATTCACGGTGCCAACGGCTGGTTCCGACGTGTTTGACGCCGTGTCATGCTGAAATTTCTCATTATGCGTGTTGGGATCCATTGTGGCGAGGATCAGTTGGAAACTGTGAGGTGACGAGATGAAGGTGAGAATCAGGTCCTTGGAACTGCTCCCTTTATAGTCGCTGATACAGATAAGGTCTCGATTGATCTTGCCAGGACATCAAGAGCGGGGTTTGGACAACAGATCTGGGGAAGAAGGCAAAAACCTGGGGTGAGAATCCGGGGTTTGTCGCTAGTGAAGCCAAGCCAAGCCTCTAGCTGATATCTCAGCCCGCGGAACTTGACGTCCAGACCAAGACATCTGCCCTGTCGGCATATAAAATCGGCTTTGTCATCGTGATTCATTGGTTTGGGCGAGAAGTAAGTTTCCCCGCGCACTGTCGACTAGCCTAGATGAGTACAAGCGGACATGCCCAGCCTTTTGGTCAACATCTCACTGGCTCATGTTCCTCGGAACCCGAATTGGGTGTGTCTCCGAAGTGAGCATGGCATTCCAGGCTGCAGGTGCAACGACTTGTCTAGACTTCGGCCAACCTTTGGGAGGCGAACTGATTGGTGCTTTCGCCTACTAGTGAAACATGGGGTGGTAGATACGATGCTACTGTAAACAGACCTCCAAGCAAGGTATGACTCGCAATTATGGTATAGCGTTATTGACAAAGTGACAATTCTATTGTTCATACCAACTTTCGATTGACAGATTTGTTGGTAAAGAATGAGATGACAGTTGTTCAGGTACCTGGCTGATCGACATGCACAGGTTACCGCTGGGTTGGCGCACGTCAAGGTTGTACAGGCATCGCGATTCGAGCTGACTCGAGTCAGTCACTCATCAGGGTAATTGAGACAACAGTACAGAGTACAGTACAGTCAAGAAGTACGGTCGCAATTCGTTAGCATGCATGATGTTCCAGGCGTGAGCCCGAATCCAAATGCGTTGGGCTCAATTGAGAGCACCACACGATATTTGTTACACGATTTGGGCCCACTACGCCGGGACTAGTAGGGCTGATGGTATCGACGTACTTCAGCAACGGATCCTGATTGATAGTGAAATTGCGATTCCATATATGTAATCATACACTGTCATTATCATAGTATGAATGGGATGAGATCTCTTATCCCATGACTTCACTTTTGCCCAGGCTTACCCGGTAGAATCCTTCGGCTTTACCTTTGCCCGCATCCCTAGCGCGTAATCTCATTTATTAGGGGCCTTATTACGTAGGTGCCTAGGCAGCTTAGAAAGCGGGAATTTCCAGCGACCGAGGCCTAAAGAATGCTCCTCGATACAACTCCATTTATGCTTAAGTCCTAGTCGTCGCTTGTCCAACACCACTTGTGATACCAACGTCAAAGACCCGCTCTGCTAGTCTAATTGAGGACATTCGTGTCATTGGCATCAACTATCACATCGGCTGAAAGGCAGAGAAAGGATTGCCCCCAAGATGGAGCTCAAGTTCAAACTGAAGGAGACACCAAGGCTGGAGCCTCGCCGAACCCAACAGACTTCCAAACCATCCAGCCTAGCATTCATAAACGTCGGCAACCCAACACAGTCTAAAGATAAGGCAACACTACGCAAAGTCCGTCGCCATGTAATGAAAGATATCGGGAGATCAAGAAGATCAGGTCAAACCCAGAAACCGGATCTGGCCGTAACCAAGCCGATGGACCAATTCGTGCCTATGCCGACCCATTGGGGGGATGTGCAGGTTTGCGTAAGCTTCAAGCAGCTCATTCAGACTATGGACATGGTATCTGAAGGAGTGGTATCTTTAGCAGTGGTCGATCCGACACTCAGGTCATGGCAAAAGATTAGCCAGAGAGCTGACGACCCTCCGTCTTTCAGGGAGATTCAGAAGTATACCGAGTCTCTTAGCCTGGTGCGCAGGTCTATTCTTCCAAGAAATCAAACTAGTCAGGACGGGATCATTGGAACCATCATATGTCTAGCAGTTTTTGATGCACGAGTCGGCAATCTTGATTCATGGAGGATGCATATGTTGGGTCTCCAAAGACTGCTTAGCCCAATTGGTGGATTCCATTTCCTGCAAACTCATGCCTCTCTGCGTCTGTCTCTACTTCTGTAAGTCTGCTAGAACATCCGCGATTTCACCGCCTGACCATAATATGCAGTGCCGATGTTTTGGGCTCGTTAAAGCAAGATTCTGTGCCGATATTTCCTCTACTTGATCCTTACCCAAAACCAAAAACACTTACATCACCAGTTATCACAAGGATACTGGCGTCTCTTGAAGAACTTGACCCGGTTAATCGAACGCCGATTACTGTCATCAGCGATGCCCTCTCTCTTGTAGCCTCGCTTGACGAGGTCCTAAGAAGGCAGTTTACAGATGATGCAACGGTCTCAGACCTCATCCTTCCTCTTTGCACCATCGATCATCAAGTACTCTCATTACAAAGGTGGGACTTTGTCACGGGAGAGTGCACTGCACCCAGTCTCTGGGCGTTATCAGAGTTGGTGCGCACTGCAGCCATCTCGATAGTGGCAATGGTAGTGTCGCAGACTTCTGGTGACGTGGCGTACATAATGGGGCGTCGCGAGAGCCCATTTCAGTACCTCACGTCACAAATCGATGACAGTTTCTGGGTTGGAAAATTGGAGCTCAAGTTGTGGGCGCTGGTAGTTCAACTATGCATGTCAGCGGGCTTTTCAAGGTTTTGGTACTTGGATCAGATTATTCACACGATGGAACTGATGGGTCTGAGATCATGGGATGAGTTGATGACTTGTTTACGACAGGTTGTGTGGATTGAAGATATTGCCCCGTTGGAAATGAGACAACTTCAGTTGGACATTGAGAAGCTATCATCATAGACATATAAATGTTCTTATCATAGATATCTTATAGCTGAAAGTACTAATAGGTCACTCCGCCACTGGTACCGATATACTGTCCCGTGATCCATCTCGACTTCTCATTCACCAACAAAAGTACCGCATCGCCGATATCAGCAGTCGTACCAGCCCTGTTTGCGGCCCGAGTTAGAGAGATCTCCTCTCTAGTCAGCTCCTCTTCCATTCCTTCGGGATAGATGTCTGTGATGACAGGACCTGGAGCGACAGAGTTGACAGTTATACCTTTGCTACGACCGAGCTGCAATATGAATGGTTAGTTGCTGATGTATCAAGTTTGACAGAGCCAGGATCAAAGACTTACTTCTCCTGCCCAGCTCCACGTCAAGCTATCCAGAGCTGCCTTGGAAGCGGCGTATGTGGAAACGTGACCACTTCCTCTCTTTGAGTTGGTAGAGCTAACGTTGACAATCCGACCACCCGGTGGCATGTGTGCAATAGTGTAGTGGACCATGTAAAAAGCACCGAGAACGTTGAGTTGGAAGGTCTTTGTCAGCTCTTCCACATTAGGCTCTTGAGTGATGGGGCAGAAATGAGCGATTCCTGCATTGTTGACTATTATATGTGAGGTCAGCTGCATGTAGAAAACCCTGGAAGTTGAGATTTTTTACCCAGAATGTCGATGTGGTCTACTCCAAAACCTTCAAGGGTTTTGTTGACGAGAAGTTGGGCACCCTCGATAGTATCAACTGAGGCCTGTACCGCGATAGCTTTACCGCCTGCTTCACGAAGGAGGTTGCAAACATTTTCAGCTCGATCCTTGGTTGAGTCAGAGACGTAGTTGACTGTCACCCAGGCACCGTTTCGAGCAAGGGCGAGAGCAATACCAGCACCGATTCCATTTTCACGACCTGAGCCCGTGACGATGGCAATTTTCCCTTCAAGGTTGAGAGTGTCGGCCATGATGGTGGATATCGAGAATGTTGATCGTCATTCAGAACAAAATACTAAGTAAGTGTTCAATCTATATATGTCAAACGTAAGCCAAGCCTAACCCACAAGATGAATACGTAGGACAAAAGAATATCTTACGTGCAATGCATAATGATGTACTTACCTATGATACCCTAGGCTGATAAACAAGCGTGATGAGCGGAGAATGACGATAATGGTAAGACAGTAACTTTGATAAATCTCGGCAGTCTTTTATACTCATCCGGAGCAGTAGTATCTTCCCAACAGTTTCCCATTTCGTCCGGATTCAAGGACAAAGATCTGGTCCGGAGACCGCAATATCAAGAAGAAAATTCCGAACGCCAATCACCGCACGATAAAAAGATGTTGTGAGTTCCACTGGCTGTGCAATTTACCGCTGACTTATCTGTTGAGCTCGAAATCGCCTATTTAGGAAAATGGTGTTGACCCTGTGGAACAGCCTAACAGTAAGCTAGAAATCAAGGTGGAGCATCCAGCAGGCGCAGACCATGAGCAAGACTCGGGCCCCAATAGTTTAAGGGATGATTTGCATTGACATGAATAAGCAGGTTATCTTTCTTCCCAACAGAGTGAGGCTCTACTCAACTGGTTGCTGCTAGAGACACGCTGTTTCTTGTTGTTGCCTCCGCCTACTGGCAAAAAGGTACCTTCACAGACGGGCCATTAATTGATCCACCCTGACGGACAGCCAGGCTAAAAAGGATGCAATGAGGCACACCCGAATCGAACGGATAACCTTCAGGAATCACCTCACTCTAATTTGAGCTGGAATCTGACGCGCTACCAATTGCGCCAGCGCCCCATTACTGGACATGTTTCACCCATCACCATATTGCTCTTCATAAAGCTGATTGTTTCGTCGTTTACCGCTTCTTTAGCAGACTTGCATGGGAGGTTCATGTAGTCGGCAGGTACTCTGTGTGCTATTGCTAGGCTAAGACTTTAACTGACTCTCGTCAAATTCGACAAAAGGCATGCGCCTCGTCAGCAACGGACTGTCATTGCTGATCTTGCTCCAGTTGTGAGCATGTAGACACGCCTGTCTTGAAGCTAGAACAGCGGGACGAGTCCTCGTAACGACTGACTTCTCATATTCATCCAACGCTGGTCTCAGGCCTGCGAAATCGCAGCCACCTTGCAGAACTGGAGCGAGTTCTTTGACAAGATCCTGAACATCCAAAATAACATGATTGGCACCCTCGCCTCGGTCTGAACTGTCAATCTACAGTTTTGTGGTTGGAGGAAGTGATGTACTTACACATGGCCATGGCGTGAAGAGCGTCGCCCATGAGAACGGCTCGACCACTTGTCTGGAAATCAGCAGGTGGTGGCAAATCCTGAATTTTAAGACCCTTTATATCAGAGTCCACCGTGACACCGAGCGCAAGAGTCCTCCAAGGCTCAGCCCAAGTCTTAGCAAAGTCGTGGATCAAATTGCGTTGCCCCTCAGCTGTCTCAGGAATCTCAATTGGATTGTCGCGACCGAAGAAGCCCGCGCGATAAGGCCAAGAGACGCACATCTGTAAGACATACGGGTGGGAGTCGTTTGAGTGGTTCCCGGGAGCATCAAGCACTACAAGGGATGAGTTTCATCAGAAATAATACTTCGATGGAACTTACTGCTCAAGAACACAAACATACTCTCTGTAGAGTGAGTGCTGTGCATGAAGAAAGGGTCTCGGTTTCGAACAGGCTTCGCTTGGTCAGGTGTCAGATTTAACTTAACACCGAGCATTCGGACTGGTATATCGTGCAGGGTCATATCAGGAAAGAGTGTGCGTCGAACTCGTGAGTGACTACCATCGCACGCTACCAGGAGGCGCCCCGTCGCCGAGGTTCCATCTTCAAATGTGGCAGTGGTGATCTCATCAGAAGAATTGACCTCTTTCAGGGTCTTGTTCCACTATATCGCCATTGTCAAATCAGTTCACTACCAACAAGAATAGCGAGGGCTTACCTCAACATCAATACCCGTGGCAAGCAAGCCCCGGAGACCCTGCCGAGTCACTCGAACTCGACTGGCCTCGGGCGCTTTAGGCGTAGAAGCTTTTAATTCCCCGGTGCTAAGGTCGAAGAACGGAAAGGTGGAAGAGAATCCCTGTTTGACAGCCTCCCGGTCAACATATGCTTCTGGAAGGCGATTGAAGATATCCTCTGGAAGAAGAGATTGCAAGGCAGGAAGGGACCAATTCAAGGTGAGACCCCATCCTGCACCACGGGTTTCAAGATCTGCATCGCGTTCAAATACCCTGACGGGGACTCCATGCTGTGTAAGGCTTTGTGCAAGGAGTAGGCCACTGATACCAGCGCCTATAATAAGGACAGGTTGATTCGCCATGGTGAGTGTCTGGACCGTCGCGTATGATTAACGACTTGGCGATCCCAGTAATTATAAACTCTGTAAAATCCTTTCTGCTCTCGCTCATGCAGGAGAAATCCTTACTGTTGGTTGGACCCTGGGTATGAGCCGACAAAGTAATTCCTCCGCCTCGGTTAGCATGGATTGATCGGATCACTGGGATTTTTAAAACGGGCCGGAGGGGGTCGGGGAGCTCGGGTGCCGAGCAAGGGTAAGACCTGGCAGTTGAAAGGCCCTGGTAAAGTACAGGGGTTTCGGAGAATAGGCTAATATTATGGGATGGGTCGGGAGTTTAATTTTTGGAGTTGGTTCATGTGAAGAAATTGTTTGATTGCAAGTACTCGGCCAGAGCCGGTTTGTGTGGGATAAGCTAGACTTGTACGGGCAACTGGTTAATGGTGCATGCCATTTGACCCCAGGCTGTCGTTATTTGACTTGGCCTGATCCACCTCGACAGTGTACGTGACTGATTTGACGATGCCACCGTGGTTCAGAATGTTTTCCTGAGATCCAGTCCCAGAATCATTCTCGACCGAGGTAAAGATTGACGGCTCCCTCTTTCCTGTGTGGCTCAGGTCTTTGAGTTTATATCCATTACTCCTCAATCCTTTGCTTCGGCTTGGAGTGTTGTGACTCGAAGGTTTCGATCGGTATTGTCTAGCGCGTTTGATGAAGATTGGTGCTAAGAACGGGAGCGATGACACAATATTCTGTCGGCAGTTAGAGTAGGTCAACATAAGACATCAATTGCGGGCGGCACTTACCCCGACATTGAACTCAATTGTGCCCCAAAGGACCAGCATAGTTGAATTGCCGTCTTTCGGATCCTGAATGCGGTCAATCTGACGATACCTCTGGATTGAACAGATTGTGGTGAAGATGCCCAGAGTAAAGATAGCAATGAGACCAATCTTCTTTGCAAGTTTAATCTCAAGCTTAAGCAATACTGGAATGGGGAGGACAGCGACAACAATATCAGCGACAATTGTGACCACAGCGTAGCCAGTGAACGATGGTCCTGGTGGAAGACATTTTCCCTCCTTGAGGGGGTTCCAAGATCTATCGACCTGCAAGAGTCAGCCAACATCTTACAGTGTTCTGCAGGGAGACTTACCGGACTACAGGCAAACACAAGCGCAAGTGTGCAACCCAAATGGGACATGAATACCAGCGCAATGGTAATCCAGATCACAGTACGATACGTCTTATTGTCCGTGCCACGTAAGAGCCGCAGGTAGCTAATCAGCAAGGCGATCTTGAAGAAGCTTATTCCCAGCTGGTAAAAAGGGCGACCTGCAAAATTGATTCGTGTATATGGAATGAGATTCTCTTTGGGTCGGTCGGGGATGGGAAGGCCAAGGCCATATCGTGTCTCTGTGTCTCGGTCAGTAGATGTGCGAGATGGTGGGTGACCAGCTGGACGTACGCGCGATGCAGATGCACGAGTAAATCAGAGCAAACAGCATAGACAAGCCTGACATCCAGTCATCGCCTGCCATGCCCCGAGCTTTCCATCTGATGTACAGTCGAGCAGTGACAATTGACAGTGAGAGAATGGTCAAAACAATAGTGATCGCTATAATCATAGGATATTGCGACGAGGCGTCGACCTCTGGGGAGGCATTCAATACCCAGCCCATTTTGACGGTCGGATTTCGAGTAGCAATTGATGGAAAGCAAAGAACAGCTACGTATTGCTGAGACGAACAGTTGTATTAATTAATCTACTCTCGGCATTCGTCTTTGAGGCGACTGGCACCCTCAGCTTTCATCTCAACATCAACAGAGGCACAGCCTGCAAGATTCTCACACGTAAAACACATCATCACCTGCCGGAATAAGAAAAGGAGTCAATGCCTGAAAATTAACAAATCCCATTGTTCCCCTTCATGTTTGCTGCGCCGCGTCTCATACAGCAAACCCAGACGATACCATGTGATTTGTCCTCTCAGCATTAGCAATGAGCAATTTCATTGCTTTTTTCTACTTGGGATCAATCGAATCACTCTCGCTTGCAAGATGCAGTTGCATTGTTGTGTTGTTCGTACCCTTGTTCGTGCAGATTCCTGACAAGGGTACAACCAACAGAACAATGAAAATGTGTCGTGCAGGGGGACTTTTTGTGTCAACCCTTGTGCTGTGCTTCGTATCGACCCAATTAGATTTACGGTTATCATGTAGATTGCTTTGCGGCGTAGGAAGGGATTTGCCGGGGATGTCGGAATGGTTTCAAATTCGGCTGTGCAGCCGATGAGACAACTTCATGTGCTTGTTGTCTCTGCTGTGTTTGCTACATTGCTCCAGTTTAATTATCTGCAGCTTCATCCATCTGCAAACATTCTTTTCTCCTTCCTAATTGCTGTTCTTAATACCTTGTTTGCTCGCTGTTTTCTCCTTCTTTCTTCTCCCATACCTTTCTTTTTCCCCATCTCGTCTCGCCATTGGCTTCGCTGTTAAAGATGTCTCAGCCGAGTACTCCTACAAAGGAGGAACCTCAAGTTACACTCTCTTCCGAAAAAGGCTCTGGGAGTGTCGATGCTGCGTGGAAGTTCCTCGATCAGAACCGTGATGCCGCTGGTGCTTCTGAAGATGTTGACATCGACAAGATGAGACGCAAGATTGACTGGCACATTGTTCCGCTCATGTTCTGTTGCTACACAATGCAATTCCTCGATAAGGTCATCCTAAACGTCAGTGCACTCACCCATTCCACTCTTCAAACTCTATCTAAAGATCATCGTTACAGTACTCCGCCGTCATGGGTATCCATCAAGATCTCAAACTCCAAGGAAACGACTTCTCCAACGTCGCAACCTTCCTATTTGTCGGTCTTCTCTGCTTCGAGATCCCCAACAGTCGGTGTCCCTCCCCCGTCTCGATGATCATAATTAACACAGCTTAGTTTATTTCCTCCAGATGGTCCCTGCTGGCAAGTGGCTGGGAGCCAACGTTGTAGCCTGGGGTATCGCTACAGCCTGTGGTGCTGCGGCGCATAACTACCAGACACTCCTCGTGTCGCGAATCTTCCTCGGTATCTTTGAGGCTACCATTGGACCATCCCTGATGTTGATCAGCAGTCAATGGTACACCAAGTCTGAGCAGGCTCCTCGCTTCTCCTTCTGGTACCTAGGTCTAGGCCTGGGTCAGATCATTGGCGGTGCTGTCTCTCATGCGTTTCAGCACATCGGACCTGGCGCTGGTCTTGCAGGTTGGCGTATCATGTTCATCACCCTTGGTCTTATCACTGTTGTCATTGGCCTGGCCACACTTGTGTTCCTTCCCGATACGCCCATGAAGGCCAAGTGGCTGTCTAGCAGTGAGAAGGTTGCGCTGCTGAAGCATGTGAGCGTTAATCAGACTGGTATTCAGAGCAGGAAGTTCCGTCCCAAGGAGATTGTCGAGGCCCTATGTGATCCTCAGTTGTATCTCATGCTTCTCTCTGTTGTTCTTGTAGGTATCGCCATCCCCTCATCTCCGTCCATTACTGACAAGGGCTCCAGCTTTCGGTGTCCTCCGGTGTAGTCACCACTTACTCTGCTACTCTTATCCGCAATCTTGGTTATGATCCCAAAAGGGCTGCCCTGATGAACATGCCTTCTGGTATTGTGAGCATCTTCTTCACATTAGCTGTTGGCTTTGGCATTCGTCATCAGTCTCATCGATGGGCATGGATCATTGCTTGCATCATCCCTGCGTAAGTCTCCTCACTAATGACCATGGCCCTTCACTGACACACCATGAGTATCATCGGTGGTGCCCTCATGTCGTTCCTCCCTGCTACAAATAAGGCTGGCTGCCTCGTAGGTATTTACCTCGTCAACGCCGTCGTTGCTCCCCTCACCATCTTCTACAATGTAAGTTCCAGGCGTTCTCATTCAAACCAGATCACTAAAATCCTGTAGTGGACGGCCGCAAACTTCGGTGGTGCTACCAAGCGAGCTTTCGCCGCTGCTATCGTCAGCGGTTCATTCTCACTTGGTAATATCATTGGACCCCAGACATTCCAAGCCAAGGACGCCCCGGACTTTAGACCAGCGAAGCTCGCCGTCATGGGCACACAAGCCGGATGTGCTCTCACCACCTTTGCACTTTTCATGTACTACGTCTGGGCGAACAAGAGACGTGATGATCGCACTAAGCAGGTCGAGGACGCTTACATGTCTCCTGAGGTGTGGTCAACGATGACGGATAAGGAGAACAAGCATTTCCGCTACACCTATTAGATGGCATTGGGAGTGCGTTCGTCCTGGTACCGGACAGAGATTCAAAATCTTTTCCTTGAAGCAATCTCCGAGAGTGTAGCTGCACAATACTTAGACTGGCGAATACGGGCAAGACAACAATACTAGATATATACGTCTCGGTTTTCAGACACAACACTAGATCCGAAAGAATATCCTATGAGGTTTAGACCGCAAAAACAATGCAGCCTAAGAGCAGACCTAAACTTAGGTCAAGTATGCAAATTTCGTCCCTTATGCTCCCAGCAGGTAAACTGCTCCTCAAGTGCCAAGTTCTATTCGACGTCTGTCAGGCGCAGCGAGGCATAGTTCATCCATACCTACGAGAGGGACGCATTGATACAAGAGCCAAACGCTTTCCCGAACTATCAACTAACCAAAGCACAGGCGGGTGATGAGAACAAGATTGCGTTGTGTTTATTGGTTATGTTGATTTGAAGTGTACGACTTGAAAACTAACGTTCAAAAAAGCTCAAATGGACAAGATTGGAGCAGGACAAAATACGCCAAAAGTTCTCACAACTGAAGAAATCGGAATCTTTGTGTCAATCCTTCTGAAGCCCTTCTGAAATCCTGATTAGGACTCCATTCCTTTAGGTATCAAATCCCCATCCAACCTGATCAGTCGCCACAGCTGCAAACTGCATCAGACTTCTCGCTCCATTCGCGGCTGTCAATCGACCACCCTGGAAAGCAGCAGAAGCGGCACTCATAGCAGCCCTTGCATTAACCGGGTTATCACTCGCGTTGGCATCATCTCTCGCCAGCACCTCATTGAGGAAGGCATCTCCTGCCAGTCCCTGATACCGATCCAAGCAGAGCTTCTTGATCGCAGGACCATACATATTCAGCCACTGCTGCTCGCTGACAGTTGTGTAGATCTTGCCACCGTCCGGACCAATTTTGGAGAATGGCCATTGTACTTGGACAACTTGGTATCGCTTTGTCATAAAGAAGAGCACTGGCCATGAGAAGATCCAGAGGAATGTGAGATAGAAGATCCAGCAGATCCAACGGGTGAGTCGCCAGTTATTGAGGCGACTGGAAGAGTAAATATCAACGGCTCTGTCGGCGACAGGGAATTCAATCGAAATGTGCCCCTTGTAGTTGGTGGATCTGATCATCCCGGAAAGACGATCTCGGAGGACTTCTGTTTCCAGACCACTGACGGTGCGAGAAAGGCGGAATCTGAGACAACGTTAGAAGATACATACAGCAGCACGAGAACGATATGCGTACACTTTAGTACCTGTAGCTTTAGCGCAGTACCGATGACACCATTCCTTAAGACTAGGCTTATCATGCCCAACCTCAATATCACCTTTGGCTCCCTTCTGCCTCTTCTTAAGAACAGTACCACGGTACGTCTTTTGCCCAGGCTCAGCAGTAGTAAGCTTGGTGGAATGAAAAGTGTTGGGAACGAAATTAGGCCATAGATAATTTTGCAAATTGACCATGATTTTGAAATCAGTCACTTCCTCACGCTTGGTCTTTCCATCGTTGTCTCGCTTGCTTTCCGAATGCGTTCCTGTGATATGAATATATGGTGAAGGCGGATACTTGGCCATCAGCCGAACCCACTCTTCCAAAAACTGGGGATCAGCGTCGGAACGCGTATCCTGGACGTGAACGACCTCGTTTCCGATAGTTGTGCGTTTTTGGAAAGCGCGCTTCGAGTTAAATGCGAAATGGCTGTCGGGTGTGGTGACGCCGGTGAGGAATTCACCCTCATAGTTTAAAATTCCTCCAGCACCAACTGGAAGGTTTGGTGCGGGTGTGTTGACAATGGTTTCAGTGACGGCGTCGTCGTAAGATGGAAGTAGAGCATCTCCTGTATCAAGAACATCTTCATCTAGGGCGTCGGCGTATGAAGGTTCCCCGACGGTTGTGTGGAGAGACACAGCGTCTGGGTCGTCCGAGTAGGGGCGGGGGCCAGGTGATGGAGGCTTGCCCATTGTCGCTGAAATATTCTGAACGTTTCTGTTGAATCAAAGAGAGGCGCGGTCCAGAGTCAGTGCGATGTTCAAATACTCTCAATCGACCGTGGCGTTGGAAGTTCAGATTTAGGCAACGATGGATGTCTTGGGGAAAGAATCAAGGCGCGCTCAGGCCATAATCAAGCCATGACGGATTCAGTAATCGCCGGTCCATTCTTTCAGGGGCGAGTGAGATCTAGCCAATAGACGACTATGGCTCTGAGACTAAGAAGTACGCGCTAAGCTGACTTCGACTTAGATCGTCTTGAGCTTATCTTATCTTGTATCGATATCTTATCTGCTATCTTTACTCTAGGGTACGTTCGACACAATTAGTACTTAAGATTATGAAGTTCCTGCCTCAAGTGATACAGGCAAGCTCAACGCGGGGCGATCATCTAGTTCCTTCGTATGCGATATCAGTCATGCTCACTGAAATATACCTACATGATTGAATCTTCGATGTATTCATCTGTGGAAGTCCACTTCAAAGTTCATGCCCGAGTTGTTATCCCAAAACTCTTCCACAGCAACGGAATAACGAACGCAGAAGAAAAAAGGGTTAGACCCAAGACCATCCTCCGGAGGCAACGCAATGGTGATAACAAATTTGTCATTTTCTTCCCCTCCCATGTGACTGGAGGTGCGATAATATCGACCAGGCGTTTCTGAAATTGTTTTCCAATAGTCTCTGGTGTACCGACAAACGACGCGCTTCTCGTATGCTAGGTCAGCCACAACGACAAATATGACCAAGATATTTCGGCGACTGGAGAAGAAGACTCTCTGAACCCTTACGGGCATGTAATTGCGCGTTGCATCGAGACAGGGAAAGTTGGGTGTTGATATGTTCCACTCAGCCTCCCGTGTGATAAGTGTTTCTGCTCTTACATTACGTACAGATGGTTTGTCTGCGACAAAACGAGGGGATGTGGCAACCATACTTGGTTGGTCAGCTTTGAGGAAGAAACAGATACGTTCTAAGTCCTGATCAAACTGAACGGTTTTGGGTACTGGTAGCGTAGTGTCGGTGACTCCAGGATCAGGCTTTTGCGAGATCAAAAAAGATCTTTGTCGTAACGCCCCTTTCTTCTTTTGCGTATTCCATTTGCCGGACTTGTGCGGCGAAGAGCAATAAAGATTCGAAACAGGGAACTGTTTTCTCATACCATCCTCATCTGGATGATTTAACAACGGTCCCTGAGATCTGAGTTGTAGAATGCGCGTGGTGGATTGCTTGAGCCCCGCTGTGATTGTGGCGCGTTTGCCAGAAGCAGTAGATAGATCGATCTCTGGTGCAAGAGATTGAGCGCCCGCGGATACGACTCCACGGTATGTCTGGGCCAGATGCCCAGAACACAGCGTAGCTGCGTCACTACTGGGAGCGACAAAACTAGTATTCATGGTCTTTCGCTCTAGAGAAATGAATGTCGTACCAGATAATCTTTCGGAAGGTCGAAGTATCTGGAATAACCCTTGCAGTTGTCCATAGGTTCGTTTTGCGCAATAAGAGCCACAGGAGGAGGCCCAAGATAATCAATGTCATCAGTTTATCACAGTAAAGAGGATGTACAAAGAGAAGGATTTTGCAATCTGCATCTCGAGATAAATAAACGGGGACGATTTAGGTTCAGGGGTTCCATCCATGGCCCGCTTACCCTTAGTTACATTTGTGACCAGGTCATGACACGAGCCGTCATTAGGGGCCATTGGTGGTATCATCCCGTCTTCGAATATATGGCAGGTCGATGAATTGAGTTTCTGAAATCTGCTGATGCAAGATTGAATGATGCATAAATTTAACTATTATTACGCCCGATTTCGCATTTACATATTTCCTAACAGAGGTGAGACAATGCGACTAAGTTTACGTTGATATAATAGTGACGTAACTCGGTAAAATGTTGGACTTGATGCATGATCTGAGGTCAAAAGTACTGTCTAGTTAAGGTTTTTCGAGCCGCAAGTGCCGAGGCATACATGTAAAAGCAACACAATAATAAGAATGGTACTTGCGAAGGAGATTATAGAGACCTACAAGATGCATGATAGGAGCGTAATGATTGCCAGCGCGACGACGCAGTCCACCTTTCTTTGCATTGGACTCGGCCTGGTTGCCGTTCTCTGAAGAGTAAGTGATTGCATCACGTGGTTATAATGATTAGGAACAACGTCGTTTTTGATTTCAATGGCTGCAGAAGTGTCGGCCAAAAGGTGCTGGGACGAATAATAGAAAACTATGGAAGGGAAACGTAGAGTTTGGGCGATAACACGAGATAATAAACCAAGTTGATCAACTGAACTAACGTACGGACGGGTTTATAACTCTTACTACCTGGAATAAGGTGTTGGTGTTCCCAGCTCTCCCCACGTGGATGGTCAACAGGATAAATATTCTTTGAGACTTATGGCAACAACAAAAAGCATTCGAAGTGGTGGTCTGTGCTCGCCTAAGGCGACCAGATCATTGCGTCCTTTATGCCCCCAGTAGACAACCTCTTTCTGATGTCACCTCACTTGACTTCTAACCTAAGAGCATCATACTGAACATATAGCGTGTCAGGCAGAAGTGCCGTCTCAATACTCGAAGCATTGAAAGGCAAACTCAGCACAAACTCATTCCTGCCCTGCTTCAAGTTCGAAGCAGGAAACTGGAACTTATGCTCAATATTCTGACACGCAACAGCGCTGCGAACAGCACAAGAGCCACTTCTCCAGTACGGGATGACCCAAGTATCTTCGTACCCGCCATTAACGCGGACTGTCCAGGGCAGGTTGGAGTTGAAGCGGTCATTGACGGGTGTCCATTTAGCGTTGCCGTTTCCTGTTCGCGATCCAGCGATTTGGACGGTAAAAGTGGCCGTTTTGGAATTCTTGAGTTGTGGCTTGGTCAGGTCGAACGTAATAGTCCAGTTGTTGACATTATCGTAGTAGTTCTCAGAGCGAAGATGATTTCCCTTGGCGGCGAAGAAGGACCAGTGGACGTAGTTAAGATCTGTCGCTTCGTCATCCTTTCCGACGTGAAAGTTAACTCCTTTGGGGAAATCTTCTTCAAAGTCGTATTTACCCCAGTAGATGCGGTATTGCTCGGGCTCAAGAGGCTTGGAAGTATCAGGGGCGTAGCCGTGGAGGTATTCGCCCGAGGACTTATCCGGAGTGCCGATACGCCAGAGCTCTTTACCAGCACTTTCTTCCTTCCATGTGAAGGTGCCCTTGTTACGCGACTTAGAGATCTTGATGTCGTCCTTGATAAACCATCCAAAGATTCTGTCAGCATAGATAGTCACTCGGTAAGTCCCCTCGGCAACCTGCGGAATGCTGTATTTGCCAGAACTATCAATCTCAGCCCAGTATTGCAGCGATTTGGTGTTGAACACGTTGAGTTGAAAATCTTGCTTATTCTCTGAAAGAACAATGATTGGTCGCTTCGCATTCTTGGGAAGATTGACTTTACCGCTGAACGTGGTTCTCTTCGTTGAAGGAACAAAGTTGGGAACATGGCTGGCGATGCTATCATAGAACTTTGAATTCCAAGTAGGGTCGGCGTACTTGGCGGCGTCAGCTCTCAACTCAGCTAGCGATGTATCTTTATCGCCCTTGTTGAAGTAGTAGAATTGAGGACCCCAAGTTCTGTCGAAACCATGGGTGATGTTTGGCATCGGAGCGCCGTGATGGCCAGACACCATGTAGTTATAGACGATGCCATCAACAACCAGGTCAGAATGTAGAGGGCCACCATAGTATGTCTCGCGCGTGTTGTGCACGAGCCAAGAACCGAACGTACTGCCATCATCACTGGTAGAGCCATCACTGAACTCTCCATGAACATCGTGATTGCGCCAGCTCTCAGAAAGACTGTACTTGGTCCAGTAGTCGGAGTATTGCTTTACATAAGGGTCGTTGGTCTTGTCGCCGACGTACCATGTCGCATCCTGAACGGTCAGAGCTCCAGCAGCATCCGGAAGAGGTCCATAGTTGCCGTCGCTGGTGGAGAAGTGAGTCCAAAGCTTGGTATTTGGACGAAACAATGTCCTAAGTTCTCCCAAATCGCGCAAGAATGGCTTAGATGGGTTAAAATATGTAAGCCGAGTGAAGGCATGTAGACCCGTTTCTTCACCACGAAGGAAGAAGTACTGTGACAAGGTCTGATTGGTCGCCTGAAAGGTATCGCTCATAATAATTCCTGCATATTTTGTTCCAGTAGAGTCGGTCCCTTTGACGAGACGAAGCTGGGCAGTATTGCCTGGAGTCCAGAACCCGCTTGGTGTACAAGAACAGTCGAGATAAGGTCCCTTGCCGGTATTTCCACTGACTGGGCCGAGGAGGTCCTGGTCGTCGAGTCTAACATCGATGATATGTCCATTGGACTTGGCAAGGACTACGGCGAATCGATCATTGGAAAGAGAGATATGGGTGGAGTTCTCTGCGGTATTCAAATCTGCCAATGCACGGCTCATTAGCCCAGCGGCTAATGCCAATCGCTTGAGGCTGGTGACTAGCATGATGGGTATTCGAGTAGCTCCTACTTCAAGCTGCAACAAGTCGAGACAAATGGGGGTTTTAACGTCAAAACCCTTAGTCGGCTTTGTCCATGCCGAGCTCTTCGGTCACAGATGTTCCGAATGATGCCTCATAGGGCGCTTATGAAAACAGGATCATTTAGCCGGTCGAGTTATATGGAGATCAACGCGGGGAAGGCAAGGGTTGTGCAAGCGGATTTTGTCATGTGCATGCGCTGTAAACCTTAGGCGACCAAAATAAAACAATTTAAATGCTAGTCTAAGATAGCAGAAAACGAACAAGGTATTTCGTCTCTCGTGTTCTTTGTGGCTTCTCTTCCGCCACCCTCATCATACTCTGCGCGAGACGAGCGGCTATAGTTCCCATTGGTGCATTTTTGGAAGTAATTGATGCGAACCTGCATATGTGTATGATGTCCCTGACGTCGATTCCTGTATCTGCGTCTAGCAGCTTCCTTCTTAGTACAACGGTCATGCACTTCTCTGATTGTATCCTGAGTAGGACAATATGCAAGGGAAAGATCCACGGACAATCCAATATGGTCCGGGTACATGATAACATCAGAGAGTCACAGTATTAAATGATCAGCACGGAGGCCGAAATGTGACCAAGCTGTCGGCGGCGACGATGGCAATGCAACCTGTGTGAGCATTGGAGTCATAGTGCTTCAAAAGTGTAAGCCAAGATGGAAACCTTGTTATCAGGATTACAATGTAAACTAATCAAGGGTTTTCGGAGCAGCGAGTCCTGTGGAGTACACGGGTAAAACACAGGTAGCACAGGTAGATATGTATTGATTGAAACTATATATTGGGGACTTGCGCCTCGGAAAAACTCAAAAATAGAAACACAGGTAGATTGCCATATTCCCAGTGCCTCAAACCTTTTTATCTCCTCTTCAAACGAACCGTATACCGTCAACAACTCCAGGAAAGTATAAGTCAAAGGGGAAGAGATTCTAATACACTGACTTCCGTCTGGGCCGACAGAGTGGTTGATATTGGCGGCTGTGGCTCAAAACCTCCCCACCATATTCGTCAGATCCCACATGTAGAAATTGAGATACTCGAATAGTAAAGGCAGCCATTTCTAGAACCTTCCTATTTGAGAATACTGTGAACGTGGTCAAGTTTCACAAGCCCGTATGTACACAGGGTTCAGCCTCATATGTTGACACGTAAAAGTCGTCAAAGAAGAAATGTCAAGTAATGTGTTATGCTTTGTTCACTGCAGGACTTCCTAAATCACGCTCAGAGAATCAAAAAAAAATATTTCATACTCTACATATGTCACATGGTCTCTAATCTTATTATTCATATACTAACTTGCTGGATGAATTGTGGTAGAAACTCTTATGATTTAAGTTCAATTACCCCCCTCATAAATAACTCAACTCTGTTGCGGAGGGGAGGAGTTTTAAATGTGAAGATAAGCGTGAGACCCCCCAGGCCAGCTCTTTTTCAATTATTCATCTTGTAACCCGTCAACGCCCTTTCCATTCTCGCTATATATTCTTGGAATAGCGGATCCTCAAAGCTGTATTCAACAAAGCACCGCATTTCACACGCACCATGGACCCCTTCGATGGCCTCCCCACGTTGGTTCTAGACGAGGTCCTTTTCCAGCTCGGGGATGCCATAAGCATCACGCAGTTGACAAGAGCATCACCATCGATGTTGTCACACTGGGGTCAGTACGGACGAGGTATCACTTGCCGCATTGTCAAAGATATTCTCTCTGTGGACAACTCTAAATGTCTGATGGACGATGCCTTGCGAATCCTGGATATCCAGAATGCACCCATGGGTAGGGAGTACTACAGTCAGGTGAAATTCATGGAGCCGAGGAAGGTGAAGCGTACGAAAATACACTGGCCACTCTTCTTGCTATTGTCTCGGTTGATCAGTTTCATTGTCGACTTTGTTTCCAAAGCGGCGAGTCCCTACTTACCAAGGGCTTACCTTGGCATTCCTGACTTCATGGGCAGAGGAAGCTATTTTAAAGGAAAGCATTTAGGTAACCCGAGGATTGAATTCGCAAACTTGACGACCTCTGAACGATACCGGTTTCTGCGCGCCTTCCTCAGATATGAGCTGATTTGTAATATTTATCATCCCGCGGCTTGGAACATGTATGAGAAACAGGGCATGTACGCCAAAGTTATGTCCGGCATCGGAGACCACGGAGCTATGGATCCAGCTATGCTAAATACAGTCCACGAGTACTATGAGGGTCTGTACGGAAGTGTCTTTGCGCATTGTCTGGACGCATGGGTGCCTGATCGGTCTCTGAAGGACATGTTATCATTTGACTATGGCCTACTATTTCCTGACACAGTATTTCTTGACGCGAAGGAGTATTTGAGAGACTTGGGCATCTATCACACAGAAATCGTCAGAATGCTTCCTTGTTTTGGAATAAACTTTCTCACGAAAGTGATTTGCGGTTTGAACCAGGGAGGCGACCACGCTCAGTATATCAGAAAGTTGTTTCATTTACTTTCTAGAACGCGGCCGTCTGCATATTTTCCATGGATCGATGACCAAAGTCTACGCGAAAACTACATCCGATATCCAGCTTACGATCGACTACTCCAAGGACAGAACGCATATTTGTACAGAGCTGACAGGCTATCGAACGTCGACATTGCCTCATATCAAAGTGGCGGATGCGACGCACCAACTGCACGATGGCTCGAACTACACAGTCTCCAACTCCATATCTACCGACGACGGGCCTGGGGGCTTTTAGACGATGCCAGGCTCTACCCCGGAAGAGAACGTCAACTCCCTACTTTGGACGAGCTGAGTGACTTAGACAGGAGATGGGGAGAGAATGGAGAAACGGATTGGGGTCTTGAGCGTTGTCGAAGACGATCGCAGAAGTGGCATGACTACGACGCATACGGGGACCTGCTAGAATGCCCGGACGAACCTTGGAGCGACTGGGATGATGATGAAGAGATGCTCGTTGGCGACTTTAAACAGATGGAGAAGATCATCGACCGCCCATACATGGACGAGAAGTCAGATCTACAGTTTGCATGCCCGGCGTACCATCTCATTGGAGATGCCTCTGTCAGCCCAAGCAAGACAATATTTGGACTTGGGCTCGAGGCTTCTTACGATTTATCTTCCGATCTATCGTCTCCTCCCCCTCTCTATTCTTCTTCCCCTCCCTCAGGCCTAGATTTCGATGATGGCACTTATTATGCATAGACAAAAGTGGCTATGCTTGTACCCTGTAGTATAGTATACAAGCATACCTTGTATTTGCTACCTGGCCATTCGTGGAGGAAGTTGCACTACACACCCTCATAGGGGCGCGACGATTTGATGTGTACCTTTTGCCTCTTCAGTAGTTCGCCTCTCAATACGAGCCAAGATGAGCTCTACGATGCATAAGAACGAAGTTTCTGTTAGCAATTTGTTCATGTTGAGACCTCAAACGAACTTAAAGAGCGCGTGCGAGCATCCTAAAATGCCATAGCTCCCAAGCACAACGACTGAACCGAGAGACATCACAAGCTTCGTCTCAAATATCTCGACCAACTACTCGAAATCTGCCCACAATTGACTAGCAGCATGGATACGTCGAAGAAGTCTGTTCTCGAATTAGGATGCGGTTCTGCAAGCCCGTTTCTTACTGTGATCATGGCACGCGCGCCACTGGTCCAAATCTATGCCAATGAGCTACTTAATGTTCAGCTCTACCTAGCTCGTGGTAGCTTGGCGAACTGCGTTAAGCTTTGTTCAGGCGGCATAATGACGTTGGAATTTCCACCGGCTTCCCTCACGGCTGTTGTTGCTTTGTACAGCATCATACATCTGCCACAAGACGAGCAGAAGGAGATGATCAAGCGAATTGGGAATTGGCTAGCACCACGTGGTACATCCCTAGCAACTTTCAACGCTGAAGAGGCTTCCTCGGTTGTGGATGAGAAATGGCACGACGACAATGGATGGATGTTTTAGAGGGGTCTTGGGCAGTTCAAACTAACCAAAACATTGGCCGAAGACATTGCACTGATCATCGAGAATGTTATTTTGGGAGCGGACGAGGAAGAGGAATTTGTCTGGTTTATTGCCAGGAAGCCAAAGGCATAGTAACGCGACTATAGTGTCGCGCAACTAGGCGATGGTGTGAAATGGGTTACAGCTATCTAGTCGTTCGAGGCGCAATCTCTGAGGGTTTACATGATTGAACAATACATCGACGAACAATGTGTTTTACCTTGTGAGAATCAAGGACTAAGTTCGAAGGTAAGTGTGTCAAGTTACCTTGTGACTGACCGAATAACGCCCGAGGAAGTAACTGGTCAAACCTTATCGATGATGAACATAAATCATGTGGCGGCCACCCGGGGATGCACAGAGGCTCAGGTGATGTGCAAATAAATCTGCCGACGAGCCACAACTATTTCTCCCCGACGTATGACGGTGTAGTCGCATCACCTTGAAAGCAAAAGAACCATCGGCACTTCAGACCAGACTCATTTTACGATGGCTAGAGAACAATCACAGTATGTTTGCGTCGAAGCAGCAGTTGTCTATTATATAATTGCCTGGAGGGAATGTCTTGAAAACTTTGAACATAAGTTCAAGCTAAACAACACTAAGATCTCTTACTTCCAGCGATAATCGAAATGAGACTATTCTTTTGTCTGTTATTTTCTTTATTCTTCTTTCTTCTTCCTGATTGTACCACTGCTAACATGAGTGGTCCGATCGGTAGCTCCATCCAAAATGGCAAACTTCTCCACGAGGTGTTCCTGCAGAAAGGTACAGATCCCTCCGAAGTTTTCGACCTAATCAAATCCACTGTCGGACATGACTACATTTCCCCCTGGTCAGATGCAGACTACGGGCTGGTTTCTGCACAATTCAAGGCCACACGAGATCAGGCTAAGAAGATGGAGGACCACAAAGACATTGTACGTCTGCTCAAAGTCAAACTTCCTGTCCAGGATATCAGCACGCCCAGAGGGCGAAAGTCATTCGTCGAGGGCGAGTACTTTATTCGTCCAATCAATAGAGAGAATGCGGATCAGTGCAACGTAACAGGATCCCATCTCAGCACCATTCTTGGGGATCGTCTCGAAGGGCCCACTATGAGCAATGGCAGAATCCGCGAGTGGGGAGCAGAAATGACCGATGAGGAGGTAGCCAAGGTCGAGAACCTGGACGGCGTCGAGGCTGTAAGGAGGGTATACAGGGGGAAACGAGGCCGTTTTCTTCCACGGATCTTGAAGCCTTCAGAAGCCTCAAACCAACGAGGCCCGAAGAAGAGAGACATCGCCTACGAAAGGCAGGAAGCCGCCGCTACTGAACTGGTCGCCATAAGCCAGCCCAGGTATGTGAAAGAAAATGTACCATCGATGGTGCTCTACTGACCACTCTCTATGTACAGTACAGTTCCAGATTTGACTCAACTCAAGAACTATGTATATGAAAGCCATGGAGGGTCAGGAAGCTTTTTATACCACATTGAGACAGGGGTAGCCTACAAGGCGCAGAACAAGGTAACTTAAACCTTCCGTTCTATTGAAATTGATCACTTTCACTTTCTAATTTGCCAAGGAATTCCCAAACGTTGCGCCACAGCATCTCCTGACTGATAAGGCAATTAAAAAAGGCGACGAACCCTGGGTAGACGACGATGATAAGATGCCTTCACATGGTACTTGCAACGCTGGAAAAGCACTCGGAACCCAGTTCGGCGCTTCTAAGAAAGCTACCCTTGTCGTCGTCAGGCTCCATGCCATCACCCATCTAGAGGTTCAGGCTGCGTTTGAACTCATTATGAAGGACATCGATGACCATCCTGAGCGACGCAAGAAGAGCGTCATCTCTATGGCTTTGGCATTCGAACCTGTCTGGGACCAGGAAACGGTAGACGGCTTTCGGCAGCTTCTCACAGACCTATTCGCGAAGGATATCCCTCTCATAAGCATCGCAGGAAATGATGATGGCGATAGCGATGATGATGACGACAGCGACGACGATAGCGACGACGATAGCGATGACGATGATGATGGTCGCAGTGATGATGGTGGTGGTAGTGATATGGAAATGTTGGATACCCCGGATGTGGACGAATACCCCGGTCTGATGGAAGGCCCCGATCTTCCACTGATCGTTGTTGGCTCCGTTGATTCCACAGGTCAGAGGTCCGACTGGTCCAAAGGCGGCCCACATGTGACCCTTCATGCTGTGGGTCAAGACATCCTTTGTCTACCAAAAGAGGGCAATGTTCCAGTGATGGAGGATGGCACATCATATGGTAAGTACCCGTGCAGCAGTTCGTTTGATGACATGAGCTAATCCCAACTCTGTAGCTGGACCTTTGGTCGCCGGCGAGGTTGCCAATCTCCTTGCATATGATAATGTCCCGTTTGATACGAGTGATGGCAATCTCGTCAAGAATCTGAAGGCCTATCTTCAATCCGATCAAGCAAGTTGGGAGCGGGTTGATGGCATCCGCGTTCTTTGGAATGGTGTCACTCAGGAGAACAATCCCAAGGAGGCTTTTGAGTGCAATGGCGTTGGTAAAAACACTTACGTCGAGGGCGACGGCGTCACGGGTCTTATCAAAGATACATTTTGTTCTGATTTGGGGACGCGACAAGGCTTGCGCGGGCAGTCGACCACCGTCTCGCGTACCTACAACACTGGCACACCTAATGAGGTCACCCTCTCACTCACCGCAGATCCAGGTTTCAGCATCAACTATAACCAAGACGACTGCGTTCAATATCTACTGAAGTCTGTGGATGAATGCTCCTCCACGGACAACAACGCAGCCAACTACAAGGGTGGCGGCTCAGTGACTACTGGAGGCACTACTTATGCTGTGTCCCCTGGTTCTCTACGCGCAGCTGCTCAGCTTGGTAAGCAGGCGGGGTGTGAAAGTACGTATAAAGCGTTGTACAACGATTACTGGGTATGGGGCCATGGATGGGCAAGCTCTGATTATGGCGAGTCGCTCAAGACAGAGCTCAAGGGCTGTGCACTACTTCCCGACACTTGGGATTTCGTCTATGGCCTTGGAGATGATGGTCGCGAGTGGACTGCAAGGTTTCGCACTGGTGTCTTTCAGAAGAAATGTGTGGGCGACGCTGTTGGTATGGCCTCGGGCTTTGGCGAGTTTGGATGTGAAAGATCTGGCAGGGACTAGCTAGGAATTTGGCCTGACTGTTGGGCATTACCTTACTGCCTCCGTTCGTTTTGTTGTCAAGGAAAAGATTACAATCATTACGAAGTCGTTCTAACTATTTGACTGACGCTCAAAGACTTTTGGTAGAACTGTTACTGTAAATCTTTACCAGTGAAGGCACGGGCTTGGATACTGTCGATGCATGCGACCAGTGGGAATTGTTCCAGAAGGGATATTCGAGTATGTTTGGAGGGTATCGATACATTCTCTTATAGGTTATAACAACCCTCTTTAAGTCTAAATGACAGTACGTCTTTTTACAAACGGCCATACACTAGAGAGCTCAGGGTCCCGGCCGTTCTGCTAAAAATAAGATGACAAGGGGCGGATTACATACTAGGTAGTTTCGTGACCTAGCGAATCCCCACTGTCGTATGTTTTTTTGCATTTTTCTGTAGATGATTTCCTTTTCGTATTAGTAGACGAGAATGTCATGATTCCTTTCTCACTTTTTTTACTCTTAATCTCGTGATCCGTTTTGGAGGAAGTAAGAGATTACGAGTATAGTGCTGTATAGTTCAGTTGGTGCAGGGGCGGCTTAGCCTGGGGTTGCCTAACTGTGGCCTGTTGGACCCGCCATACCAAACTGATCCCGTTATAGCAAGCACTGTCAGACATCAGTATTTACCGCGTATGTAAGCGCAATGAACTTTAACTGCCGGTCTTAGATTTGATCGTTGCAATAACCGGATGGAGAAACAGACACTGAATTATATGTGACCCCATGATATGCATCTCGATGTTTTCCTTATGGCTATCTACGCGGCATCATCGGGGCATCGCCGGCATCTCATCAAATTCTACACCAATTGGAAGCATCGGTCACCAAGTCGCTTGGACCGTTATCTTTAACGACCTAAGCCAAGGCAGTAGATTATCGCATCCTCTGGAGGGTTGATTATCCAGTGTATCCGGGAAGATGACCTCTGCATTGGTGTAAGTGGATCCTAGGATTACTCCTCAAGCCCAATGGACATTTCGCGGGGTTCAAAACATGACACACAGCCTGTAGTTGCTCTTACCAAGGAAACATCCACCATAGTCTTCAAAGTGTAATTTTGTTAGGCACTCATTTGGAGTTAGCTATCGTCTATAACTTGCGTACACGAAACGTTACTTCTTTACCTTATTGGTCCGTCAATCGATCAAATGGAGCAAAAGCTGCGGCAACCTGGCGTCTTCGGGCAGCTATGCTGGGATACATACACCGTTGTCATCCTTGGTTTCCCGGACCAACCAGGAACTACTCGTGATGAGGTTCTGGCTACGCTAGACAAGAGCGCGTTGAAGTTGCTCGAGGCATACCCTTCACTTGCTGGCCAGGTAATCAAGACTGGTCAGACTGCCACCAATTCAGGCAGATATGAGATTGTGCCTTACCCTCCGCACCAGGGCAAATCACCGGTCCTCCGCAAGGACTGTACAGAGATTTGCCCTTCGTATGAGAACATCGTCAAGGCCGATGCCCCTTTTGCTATGCTGGATGGCGATGTTCTCTGTCCAGTTAAAGGTTTGGGCTACCAGTACCAAGCGGGCGAAGAGATGCCAGTCTTTATCGCACAGGCCAACTTTGTCGAGGGTGGTATGCTCCTCTACTTCGGCTCCATGCACAACGCCCTGGATATGAATGGTCAAGGGACCGTGTTGAAGATGTTTGCGGCTGCAGGGCGGGGTGAAGAATATGACCCCAAACTGTTATTAGCCGAGAAGCAGGACGCTGATACCCTCGTGCCTTTTCTGAAGCCCGGGGAGCCACCTGCTAATCACGACGGTATGCGTCGTCCCTCAACGCTCAATGTCGGTCCTCAGCCAAAAAGCCCACCAAGACCAGTCGAATGGCACTACTGGCGCTTTTCAGCCAAAGCCCTTGAAGATCTAAAGAAAGAGGCTTCAAGTGGACGAACCTGGGTTTCCACAAATGATGCCATCACCGCATTCCTAGTCCAACGCCTGTCTACCGTTCGTGTCCGCGAAGGACGTCTTCCAAAAGACGAGATGGTCCAGCTTCAACGTGCGGTGGACTCCCGCTCGGTGCTCAGTCCACCTGTCGCTGAGGGCTACCTAGGCCACCTCGTTTCCATTGCAGAAACAACATGGACGACTGCGGGAGAGTTGTCAGAAGCCTCGTTTGCGGACGTGGCAGTCCAGACTCGAGAGTCACTCAAGAAGGTGGATGATCACTTCGTTCGCAGCCTCGTGACACTTATCAACAACACCAAAGACAAGACGACAATCTTTTACGGGGCGCGAGTCAAGCCCGGGAGAGACTTCTTGGTGTCTTCTTGGGCGCAGCTTCACTGGCTAAACAAGTGCGATTTTGGACCAGGTGTCGGTGCGCCAGATTTTGTTCGTCGTGCGCGAATGTCACCTGTGCCTGATGTGACATACATCATGCCCAAGAATGCCAAAGGGGACATGTTTCTTGCTACGTCCTTGTACCACGAAGACCATGTGGGATTGGCAAATGATGAGTCTTGGAGGAAGCGTGCCGATCTCACTGGGTAAGAGAGCTCAAGGAGTATAGGTACAGTGTGACGAAATGGCATAAGGGTAACTATACTGGAAATAGGTTATTCATCGCATTTACAAAGAGACTAGTTTCAATGACACTGTGGTCTCTTCTAAAACTGAAGTCTGATCAAATAATTGGTGCATGTAAGATACCCACCACTATCGGAGGTTACTACGGATAGTATCTTGCGTTCAATTTGATAGTGTATTCCATGACATGAGACTCCTGTTACATAGTCCGGAGTCGCCGTCACCTAGCAGGGGCTTGTTACTAGGAGCTTTAGCACACACGATGTTCACGATATGGCTGACCAAATGATGGTTCTCAGCGGGCTTATCTATCTAGAGCTTAGATAAGCGGGGGAACAGCTTCGTAAAGAAGTACGTTCCATAGGCTTGCATCTGAGTGGGATGCAGTACTCCAGTTCATGCTATCCAAGAGGAATACTTCAAAGGCACTCTATGCCGGTTATGGGTGTTAGAGGAAACCTGTGCCACGATCAGTACGTTGAAGCTGTGAGGGAACCGACATACTAAGGCCTAGGGCAAGCGAGAATTGACATTCAGACAGTATAGCGCAGTGTTATCGACTCTATTGCCTGCTTAGTTAAATTGCTCGAGCGGGACGGCAAAGTTTCTCCAATGATATCGCTTGTACAGATTTGCCGCATGTTAGGCAGTTACATCATCATCACCGGCCTGTCGGGATCCTTTGCCAACGCGGGAAATGCCGATGTGGGCACTGTTGTTATCCCTTTCCTCTTCATCTTCTTCTTGGGTTATGATATTGCTCTGTAAGTTCCCCTTCGGACGCCTCTATCATTCCGATAACATGGCTAACAACATGTAGCTGCCCTCTTGTCTTCTCGTATCCTCTCGAGATCTGGCCTTACCGACTTCGATCCAGCGGATTTACAGTCATGTATCTCTCCGGCATCCTAGTTGGTATCTTTAATGTGTTTGTTAACCCTATTGCGCTGCAAAGCATTAGCTGGAAGTACTATATTTTTTATGTTGCCTTTTTCTGTGGCATTCCTCCTGATCACTTATCTCTTCTACCCCGAGACTCGTGGGCACACCCTGGAGCAGATCGCCTTCATCTTTGATGGCGAGGATGCTGATTTAGTGACACCGAAGGGCAAAGATCATAATTTGGTGGAGCAGAAGAGCGCTTGAAATAAGTCACATCGGTTCTCCAGATTTACAATTGTAAAAGCCTTGAGAGAGTGGGAGGGCTTTTTGCACTGGCCTACACCAGTCCTGTAGATGGATAGTGAAGCCTTGCTACCTACTATTTATGACCCAAATAACATTCTTGTGTACACAAGAATCACAAACTCCAATGTTATTGAATCTTTCGTGACTGAGTTTGAGTCGCATCAATATCCAGTCTCTTTAGTTAGAAAACAAGCATATCAGGCTGTCTTCGGTTAGTTATGATCAGTTGGTGGAAGGGGATACCCTTTGCTCACATCTTTACAATGGGAATATCTATTCCATCTGTTTCACCAAAGAGCCCGTTGAATCAGTCTAACATAGTCACTCTGTAGACGAATCAGCGATTCTATCAACTGTGGAATGTTGATCCAGTGAGGTGTATCACCTATCAATTGCATTTTATTTATTTACCTAGGAACCAGCCCAGATACTCCGTCTCTTCCTTCCACACCCTCCCTTCGCGACCTGCAGCAAAGTAAGAATGTTAGTTTGACACATCATGCCCTCTGTACCAGCTTATCCGCACACCAGACTGACTACCGGGAACTCCACAACTTGTCATAGATACCTAGTCCCGACATGGATCATAGGGAAGGCTAGGTCTGCCTCGCGGCAGATTCTGTATGGTCTTTCTTAGCATCTCAACCTCACCTTTGAGCGCGCAAATCTGCTCCTGCAAACTCTGGATCAGGGCGTCCTTTTGCTGGATGATAGCCTTCTGCTCATTCATATCTGCTTCGTGGTAGCGCTTTCGACGGCGAGCATCTTGAGCTTGGACCCAGAGCTGTTGGTCACGAGCCTTAACCTCAGTCATGAGGTAGACAGCGTTTGGTTCTGGCATTTTGACATTAACGTGCGAAAGGTTCTGGAACTTAGCGCAATGAAGCTCTTCGAGACCCATAGTCAATGATTCCGGTAACTGAACTATTTTTGAAGCTTAATGTTTGCGAATAACATAACCAATTTATAGAAGTTTTATTGTCGTTGTTTATAGAACAACATACGTGGCTTATTCCTCGTGTTTCTGGCCGAGGGAAACATATCAATTGTTCAATGGCAACACTACAAACCACAACAATAGCAGGTTCAGAACACAATCGATTGAACTGATAGTTCCTTCTTCTTAGCGTAAGACTCGTGTTCTACAAATCAGTTCCAGGCCATTGAAATTGACTACAAGATACTCTTCCTGTGCGCGGGTCAAGGGGACAGTGAGATGTTCATGTAGAGCGACGTTCGTCATCGTTAGGCTGCTGTATTGTCGCTTCGCCAGCCAGGAGGTATCAGCTATCAAGATACTGGCTACCATATAAGGATCGATTGAGTTGCCAGTTTTAACGAAAACATCAGATTTTACCAAATGTGCCTGGCTGTCAAGTTGTCAATCCGGTTTGTGGATTCTTCGTCCGTACAATGACGATATCGATGGTGTAATGGGTGCAGTTGGAGATTCGTAAGTGGTATCGAACATTTGATTCCCAATTATCAAAATATCGCTTTGTAATTCGAGAGGCTTGCGTGGGCACTTATGAATTCCGCTGTCGTGAATGCGTTTGTCGTTCCGCTACGGGTCTCTTCACGACGCCTTTTCCCTCCAATAAAAGTCGTTCGATTTCTAGCGTCTAGCGTCGTTGGTGAGTAGGTATTAATCAGCCTAGACGGAGCACTACCTCAATTCGGATCATACGTGCCGTGCTGCACTAACATGGTGCAATAAAGACCTTAAATGTGAAGGCTGATTGTTTTGATTGGCTAGTTGACGAATAATCTTCGGTGATGACTGTGCCTGCGACAGCCAGTGACTCAATTACGCGGTCTGTAACGACGCGCATGTTATTCCCAGGCCTTTCAGTCGGGTCAGATCATGCCGATTACCAGTAATACGCACAACTCGTGAGTCACTCATCTTAATCAATCAACTCGACTTATCGAGAAAAATGCTGATGCCTATTCAGGCAGAAATGTATAATAATAAGGCCAAATAATGCCAAGATGTCGGATCAATTTACCTCAGTATCGTCAATATGGAGCCTCCTTACACTCAAACAACCGGCGTCCCTCTTCAGACACGCCCGGTGCTTAGCCTGTTCAATCCGTCAGCCCTACAGAGTCTTAATTCTATCTTGCCCCCTAAGAATAATCGCTTGACAATTCACATCCAAGACCACTATGCATCAAAACGTTATCGCCCCGGCTCCATAGTTATGGGCACCGTCAACATTAAGCCCAAGAAGCAGACTCCTTTCACCAAGATCTCCATAAAGTTTGTCTGCGACTCCAGTGTTGAACGACCCAACGCCAGTCTGGCATTTGAGACATGGCATCGATTACTTGATCTGGAAATGCCAATTGAGCATGCGACATTGCCAGCGGATAAAATTCTCCAGGCAAATGAGACTTACAGTGTTCCCTTTTACTTTGTCCTCCCCAATGGCCTCGGTACAGAGGCTTGCTCACATAACGTCATATGGCAAGAAACACGCCAAATGCACTCACATCTTCCACCCAGTATCACCGGCTGGGAGAGTGAAGCCATGATCCCAAGGGGCGTGCGCATTGAGTACGGTATCATTGCTCAGATTTGGGACTCGGCCAATCCAGAGTATGCTAGGATGGAGGCCAAAGAGACCGTTCAGTTCCTGCCAGGTCATGTCGAACACCCAAATCTGAAGATCCCTACAGCAAATCGAAATTTTAAGTTCGCATCATCCAAGCAGCTCAAATCCAGTGTCTTTGGTCGCTCTTCGGGCGAAATCACATTACACGCTTATCAACCCACTGCCATCGTCCTCGACTGCAGCGGAAATAGTTTCCATCCTGCGACGGCAGTAGCATCTTTCAAATTGAAGTCGTGCAATCGAAAGACCAGCCTACCGCAAACATGCAGTGTGTCTGCAAAGATCGAATCCGTAACCTGGTCACAGGATGAGCCTATGCAACAGCTACCTCACATCGTCAACGCGAGAGACTGCTACAACGGCTCTGAGACTCTACTGAAGAAAGCCGATGTTGGATTGAGCTGGGCGAAAGATTCGCCCAAGCAAACAGACAATGCTATCACCGACAGTGCCGAGACATTCAGCAGCCATATCGAGATACCCATTACGAATTTTGCAAGCGATAAGAAAATGTTTTTGCCTACGTTTTACTCCTGCCTAATTGCCAGGACATACCAACTACATCTAAACATTAGCATTGCATCGACTACTCTAAAGCTCGTACTGCCAGTACAGTTCACAATGGAGGAACAGAAAGGAGAGGTGCAGCCTGACGGTGAGGATGTCGGGCTCCCAGAGAGCAGTACACGATATTCCAGTTCATTGCCGTCATATATTGAGTCGGAGAGGAGGCATTCACAGCCTGAGCAGTAAGGTGTAAAAATGGATATCATGACTGGACATTTTAAAAAGACTTGCTTTTGTTTTACATATTATATATGATTATCAAAAAGTACAATCTGTTAAAAGCTATTTGAAGGCATCCGTTGAAGGACTTTTCTCTACTGTACTCATTTGATCACTCGTAAACGAGACAATGCCTTCACATGTGTATCACAATGTAGCAGACTGTAGCTGATTCTTTACGAGCAACGGATAGGTCGAGCTCAACAAGATACAGCTTCTTGGGCAGAGGATTGTTCCCATCTCCCTGAAATTTGCTCTTTCCACATGATTCCACTCATTAGCCGTAATCCCAGACTGAATAACGACACAGGATCAAAGCTAATCCAACATTTCGTAGACAGCCTTGACCTCCGGGACCTTGGCCTCAAACTCCTCCTTCGTCTCTTCCCAAACGCGCTTCTGCGCAACATGTCCGCTCTTGCGCTCGAAGAAAGGGGGATAACTATCGCAATTAGTATACAGCACATGATATCGGATCAACGAAACTTACTCAGTAGTAGCAAAGTCCTGCATAATCTTCCCATGGGCATCCGGCCCCGCTGAAACACCATTGACAAGCGCAGCAGCACAAAACTCCGGCGCTCTGGATCCAAAGTTCTGAATTAGTCGCGGGATAAGTTGATCCTGGTTGGGAGCAGTGAGAGGTGTCCATGCAGAACCAGGGTCGGCGCTGTTGATCGTCACGCTGTGAGGGAGCTTGGACGCGCGGTGAGCTAGTTCGCGGGCGAAGTAGAGAAGCAGAGCCTTGGAGCGGCCGTACTGGTGGGCTTGTTGCATGCCGTCTTTGTTGTTGCTGAGGTGCTTGAGGTAAGAGCCCTTGCTGGGCACGCCCATTGTGAAAGAGGAGGGGTAGATGCCGAAGGATGTGACGAAGGTCATGACGGGAGGGTTGGGGTTGAGAGGGCTGGATTTGAGAAGAGGAAGGAGGAGAAGGCCGAGGAGAGCACCGGAGAGGTAGTTGATTTGGATGGCTGTCTGTGTCAGTATCTACTCAACAGCGAAATAGGATGTGACTTACAAGTTTCCCAACCCTCAGGCGAGAGCTTCTTGTTGAACGACAGAATACCCATCGTCATCAGGACATGGTCGAGTGTCTTGAGTTCCTGCGCCTTTCTTGCAATCTCCTGACATCCCGAGAAACTCATCAAATCGCCTTGCCAGACCAAAATAGTAGGCTTCGCCTTGCCAGCAACACTCAATTCCTTCTCGATCTCCGTCTTCAACTCTCCACAATCTCTCACGTCAACAAGCACAAGGGTGTCAACATCGCGATGCGCAAAGAGCTTCGCCGCTCTCGATCCAAAAGCGCCGTTCGCACCGGTGATGAGTGCAGTTCTGCCCTTGTAGGACTTTGTCGTGACGGTAGGTCGTCCATGGCGCTGTTTATAGAGACTCTGCCAAGGAAAGTACTCTCTCAGAAACAAAGGAATGATGTAGGTGATGACAGCGACGACAAGCGTCGTTGCCACAGCGTAAGTACTCCAATTGGCCATTTTGGAAAACAATCGAGAGATGCAGTTCTCATGCGATGTTGCGAAGGGAAGTGTTAATAAAGTGGCCTCAACAGATCGTACGGTTTGCGGGGCAGGCGCCGTGGACCGCCGCGGAGCGGAAGATTGTTTTTACACCCCTTGTTCACCGACTTTACTGGGCTGAGACATGGGAAATTGAACTGAGGAGGCTGAAATAATAGGCTGGGATCAACAGCTGATTTCTAGCGAGATTGATAAGATCATGTTCGATCGACAGAATGGTCTTGTTTTTGAGTTCGGTTGTTGTAGTATTCGTATTCGCTTCAGGAGGGGCAATGGGTCTGACGAGTGGAACGTGCTTGTATCTACGTCAACATCATGAGTTGATAAACTATTGTTCCATAGTCATTGGTACTGTAACGAATTGGTATAATTAAATTGACATAACCCTGCATATCTAGGAAAGTGCAGGTCGTGGAAATCTCACTCGCAACTAGGGGTGGCATGAACTGTTGGCTCCCTGCAAAACTTAGGTTCTCTGTCATCGTCACTCACAACACACATGGCACAACACCCAGTCTTAACAACTCATCATCATTACCAAAATCACTGTAGAAAGGTTCGAGTCATACGAGAATATTTCTGTGTAAACTGCAAGGTCTCACAATGGCCGAGTTCGGGCCGACATCGGACTTCACTGACTCTGACAAAAATGAGGAACAAACAGCCTGAGAATGTACATCTATAAACCCGGGAGGGAGAAGAAATCTGTAGTCTAACTATTGTTTTATGAGACTTAGTGTCCGTTCACCCCGTTTGTACCATTGGTGCCATTTGTACCGCTCGATCGGACATCGTGGATGGCCTTGGCAACGTAGTTGACGTTTCTCTTGTTCACTATGAATCGTTAGCTTGAGGTTCCCCCATAGGGTTAGAAGAATCATGAAACCTACAGCCAGAGATAGAAATACGTCCTGACTTGAGGAGGTAGATGTGGAAGCGCTCCCGTAGAGTCTTGACTTCGAAGGGAGTCAGGCCGGTGTATGAGAACATGCCGATCTGCAATTGGGTTAGCCTTGTTCCTTTCTCAAATTGCTTTGACTTTGCTCACCTGATCAACGATATGGTTCCATGTACCAGGTGTTTCCAAACGGATCAACTCATCATACAGAGCTTGTCGCATCGTCTTGATACGACCACTCATGACGTTCAAATCAGCCATCCAAGCAGCAGTCAACTCCTCACTTTCCAAAACAGTCTTGACAATCGTAGATCCATACTTGGGCGCCATGGAGATCTCAGATCGGAGAAGGTAAGAAAGTGTCGAGTAAGCGTTGTTTCGGATCTCCTGAGAGGGCTCAGCGAGGACCAGATGAATGGCTCCTGTTCGGTGGCCGTAAAGACCAAAGTTCTTAGAGAATGACTGAGCGACAATCATATCGGGTCGGGGCTGCTGTTGGTAGAAGTATCGAATCGCCCAGGCATCCTCAGCTGGGTCACCAGAGGCGAATCCTTGGTAAGCAGCGTCGAAGAAGGGGAAGAGCTGCTTCCGCTGGCAGACTTCCGCAATCTTCTTCCACTGCTCCTTTGTAGGGTCCAGTCCAGTAGGGTTGTGCGCGCAAGCATGAAGCAAAACAGCATCACGAGGCTGGGCCTCCTCTTCAAGCGTCTTGATCATACCCTCAAAGTCCAATGAACAGTCTGACTTCTTGTAGTAAGGGTACAACTTAGGCTTAAGTCCAACGGACTCCCAAATCATATGGTGGTTAGCCCATGTGGGATCCGACACCCAAATATTCTGCGGTCGGAGATAATCCGCCACGAATCTGGCACCGATATGGTTGGCTCCGGTTCCGGAGACGGTCTGCACGGAAGCAACACTCAAGTCATCCTGATGCGCAAAGACAAGATCCCTCGCAACCTTGAGAAAGGCCTGGTCACCCTCAATGGGGAGATAATCGTGTCTGGTCAAGCTAGCCTCCTCGAAAAGATGCTTCTCTACACGGGTGACAACGTCGAGGGGCCAAGATTTGCCATCGTCGGTGCAGTAGACGCCGACGCCGAGGTTGACGCGGTCCGGGCTGGTGTCTTTTCTGTAGAGAGCCAAGAGATCAAAGATCTCGTCTGTTGGCTGGGAGGGCAGTGAGGCGAAGCAGGACATGATGGGATGTGTTGATATGTAGTTGTATGTGTATGAGTGAGTGAGTCAAGGCGGTGGAAAGAAAGATCGGTCGGTCGGTGCGAAGTGGTCCGGGAAAGTGGGTATTTTAGTTTTCTGTTCGGTCTTTCAGGGTAGGGCTAGTGGTTGTTCGGCCAAGCCATTGTCTTCAGCCACTGGAATGCTGAACAATGGTAAGCTGCGTAGGAATACAAAGCCATGAAACAAACATTCTTATTTTTCAATGTTGATGGCGCTGTCATGAGACTAATTGATGGGATCGAGTATCACTGGAAGAGCACATGGTTGCTGTGTTGTACATGTGGGTAATATCTTTTCGTACAATCGATAACCCGATGGCACGGTCGTGTGACTTGAGACACCCTCTTCTTCTCCACGATTCAGTTGACTGACACAATTGACAGTTTCTTCGAGTCCCACTGCTAGTGTTCCCCAGTGTTGCAGTCTAATTGCAGAGACAGGATTGGCTGTGGAAAGAGGCAACCGATTGTAAGCTGAATTATCCGAGACCAACAGAACCCCTGCCAAGAGCCAAGGATTAAGGCTTCACGACAAACTCCTGAACCTGGATCCTTCCCTTGGATGGTTTCTTTCCGAGTCTGTCTTATTTATTTCCCATCATTTACGGTTTCTTGTTTCAAGTTAATGGGAACCTTGGGGGCTGGGTCGGATCATTGGATATTCCGTTCAAACTCCAGAATGTGACGCTGTGACTTCGCCACGCGGAGAAGTCCGAGCCCTGCCTTAGTTTGAGAAGATCATTGAAGATCAGCATCGTCACCGCAAAATCTCATCGAATCTCATAATAACAGCAGATCTTTCATCAAGGTCTGAGCCTTAATGGCTGTCATCATGCCCGCTCTATAGACACATCAATGTTCAAAACTCCTTCTTGTTGATGCCTCGGCTTGATCGTCTTCTTGTTTCATCTCAACGCTAACAACAAAAGCCAAGATCGGACCGACATTTTCGTCCAAGCGTCCCCCTAAAAACTTCCCTAACCTTGTTAACTTCGCCCCCAAAACATCCCCTAAGCTCCAAGGCTTCAAAAATTTCCTTTTCTCCTTGTCTCGTCTCCGTCCTTTCCGAGTTCCCCAGAGCACAACCGAGATACTCATCTAAGTCCAACTCCATTCCTCCAATGACGTCTACATAATCACCATTTCATTCCTTTTTGGCCCAAATGCACTCATTATCATGGCTTTTCCTTACTCTGGTTCTTGTTTTTACGCGGCAGGCTTACGCGGCCCATGTGCAGTTTAAGCACTGCAATGGTCAACCTGATCTTTACTCGGACGATCACTTCAATCCAAATAGTCTGTCAGCTTTTTTGGACAGGGGGAATGATGAGACAATTCTTTCTTTTAAGCTTATGGCCAATTATCTCACACCAGCGGCTTGTGAGCGGTCACTACTCGACAACGCCTCGGCTGAGGTGAGTTTAGGGGCGGTAGGAGGAACGAAGCGGTATAATGGCGAAATCGAAAACACGACATGTACGACAAGGAAATGGAAGCAGATCAAAAAGACGGTTTATCTGCAGGTTGTGGATGTTGCTTTCAAGATTGACAATCCTTCGCCGCTGGCGGCTTATGAGGTTGAACTCAACATTGATGGACGGGATCATTTTTCAGCAGCTTGTATGAGGACCTTTGTAACACCGGATATTGGGCATACATTTCAGGATATATCGCTCTGGGGACCTGTTTTGACCTTTATCTTGGTTGTCTTTGTTGCTGCTTGGCGAGAGTGGTATAATCTGGTGCATCCACTGACTGGTGACAATGAAAGTGGTCCGGAAAGAGGTTCAAACAGGTCACATCTCACACGAATTGCCGACTGCCTTACCTACCTTCAATTCATCTTCTTTTCCAGCGCCCTTAGTGTCAATCAGCCTGGATTCCTACAACCGGTTGTCACGGGAGTGAGCTGGTCAGCTCTCATGCTTCGAACTGGAATAGTGTGGAGGAAGTCCCATTACTACGGTATTCACGACGGCATTCACGAGATCAATGGTACTTTTGGCGGAACATCGGGCTTGGAACATATGACGCAAGTTATGGCTGCCCCGGTCACAGTCAACACATGGACCAACATCGCTACTCTCGCGCTCCTCATCCTCGTCGCTATCTACGGCATTCTTCAAATCGGGTTGCACCTTAGATGGACAAAAGATTGGTTTCGACAGACTGGTACTTGGGTCCTTGAGAGTTCAACAAGAGAACGACATAAAGCTACGATTTGGGTTGCTCTGCGGGTATTTCTCAGCTATCTTTTGCTTCCTCTGACCGCATGGACGACGTATCAACTTAGCGGCGCGCAGTTCCGACCTGTTTACTACACCATCCTGGTCATTCTGGTGGTTGTTTTGCTTGCCATTGCAAGTTGGTGGGGGTTAGCGTCAAGTCCGCAGAGTATGGGCTACCTGCTAATTGACGACATTCTCAAGCAAGATACTAGCGACGAACCTTCTCGGACGCAGGATTACTATACATGGGTCACTTTCATACTTCTCTTCGCCCGCGGCGTCATCATCGGTGGATTGCAAAATATCGGTACCGCGCAAGTGTGTTCCTTGATAGCATGCGAAGTCACCCAGATCTGTTTCCTAGCATGGGTCGGAGCAGCGCCTGGATTGTTATCAAAACCTGTTCTAATGGCTGGCGCACGGCTCATCGTTCTTTTGCTCTGCCTGGGAATGATTCCTGAAATCTGGAGTCATACAGCAGCCAGTGCGCTCGGCTACATAATTCTGATCTTTCACACCATCTTCATCATCGGCATGTTTTTGGTCCCTTCTGTTCTTCAATTTGGAGAACTTGCTGCGACTAGCTTTCAGGAGTGGAAGACCTCTCCACCCCGGCATCGTGACTCGTCACAACCTCAGGTATGCTATCTCATCGGTATAGGTTGCAGTCAATACTAACTTCGACAGGTCTTTGGTTTGCGCCAACTCGCAAGACGTCCTACAAACAAGACCAACCTCTCGGAGAGAGGCATCATCGACTACCGAAACAGCTCATCAAGCTCAGGCCACTCAACACCCGAATCATCAAACTCTTCATCGAACCGAGACTCAGAGCCCGTATCACCAGAAGCCCTTCGCACATACTTCCGCTCTCCACGCCCCGAGCGCTCAGTATCAAGTCTTTCCGACAGAAATCAGCAATACGAAATCGCAAGACCTAAGCGATCAGTATCATCCTTTTCAGACAGACATACAAGATCGATATCAAGTCTTTCAAGCAGGAGTCGACACATCACATCGCTCGACGTATCCCGCCCCGAAACTGTCTACGAGAACCCCCACGAATACGAGAACCCGCACGAAAGATCGTCTGAGGGATCAAGCAGGAGTGATGACAGCGGTGATCTAGCAGCAGCTTCTTCGCCGTGGGAGACGGTGCTACCACTACCATCGCCTTTGGGTGTAGATTACTCGGTTAGAGAGATTGATCGATACTATGTCAGGCCGAGGCAAGTAGAGTTTGGTAATGCTGATGGTACGAATGAAACGACAGGACAGGCGGCTGGATGGATGGATAAGCTCAAGTTTTGGTCATGATGAGAAGTAATCGATGTATACACTTTTGTTTTATATATAGCAATAAAGGGAGCGATCCTGTATAATATTTAGATAATAGATACCTGCAACGTTTGAACGTGATCGCTCGCTTTGTCTGCACTCGCTCACTGTCACTTTCTAGGCCAGCTTAGACCAGCACTTAGGGCTCTGATAGTCTAAGGGTTAAAGAATGATTCTTCTGTTACCTTGCCTGTGGTATAAATGTATTGCCGGAGACCGTCCGATACCACCCCGGACAGACTCCGAAACCTTCGGACAACCACCGGATCGGCATGAAAGCCAGGCACGAACCACTCCAGACAGCCCCACGATCATGATTGCCGATCCCATTCTTAAAATCTCTTTAAATATCCTGGATACCCCAGATTTTTTGTTTCTCCTCTAAGAATCCCGAGTAAAACTTAGTTCTCAATACCAGCGTCATGAAGTTCACAAGCCTTTTGGCTCTGATGGCCGCCAACGTCGCCATCTCATATCCGACGCAGGAGAAGACGTCTGCACCCAATCTGCCACAGTCATCATGGAATACCCATACACACTGCTTCGACCCGGAGCGCCATCCTTTCAAGAGCTCACGTTCCTATACACCGGAGGCCGCTCCTTTGGAGGATTTGATCAAACAGTCACCAGCTGATAATGTCATGATCGTACAAGCAACAATTGAAGATGGTTACAGCGGTCTCTTGGATACTCTGGCTAAGGGCCATGAGCAGTATCCCAACAAACAGATCCTTGGTACTATCTTCTGGGACCCTGAGGATTTAAGCCTGAAGAACAAGACAGACGCCGAATGGGATAAGCTTCACGAAGCCGGAGTGCGCTCTGTTAGGATTCACGGCTCGTATGGTGGTTCTGGCGACGACCTGGACTGGGTTCTCGAGAAATTTGTGCAGGTGGCTACGGATTGCCCTCTCAAACGACACGGCTGGACTATTTCGGCACAACTACCATTGGCAATGTGGTCGAAAATGAAGGACTCTATTTTGAATCATCCGAAGTTGAAGGCCGTTATCATTATCGCGGATCATAATGGCTCTGCAACGCCCGAGGACTACGACACTGATCAGTTCAACGATTTTCTCGCTCTGCTGGAAACGGGAAGATTTTACAGTAAAGTCGGCGCTTTGCACAGACGAGCCGATGATATCACACTGATGGAACCTATCATCAAGGCCTTTGCAAAGGCTGCACCTGGTGGACTCGTGTGGGGAAGCGACTGGCCTCACGTCAACGCTTCTGTCAAAGGACTTGAACCAACACCACCTCTCGAAGTGGATACCAATGAGGAGCTGAGGTTGTTGAGGGAGTGGCTTACAGATGATCAGTGGGAGAAGATGTTTGTGTGCAACCCTGCACAAGTCTTTGGTATGGGCAAGCCTTAACTCAGTGGAGGGCATCACATTAACTTGGGTGTTTGGTGTGGGATTAGTCTAGATGATTAGGTCTTTAGATCAAGATAGCATAAACATTAGGTAGCTATGATATTAATTCTTATTGCTACCTACCTCCGGATCTGCTAATTTCATGATGCAGTGGCTGGCAGTGTAAGCGATCTTTCTACCTTGAAAAGTGAATCATTACTGGCCAGCAAGCATACGGATTCTTACTGGTCAACGGGAATGCCTTGCGAATCACCCTCCCGTGCTAGACGAAGCGTTTACAACATTATTTCCAAAACATCTTCCAGACTTCCTTTCCACACTTCAACACCATCGACAGACCAGTTGCTAACATGGATGCTAATTCCACCAACGGTTGTCCCTCTGGAGAGAATCTCCCCAAGAATGACGGGGAAGTCCCTCCCCTTTCCTCTTCACCCTCGTCCCCTCCGCCAGCACCTCCGCTGCCGATTTGTGTGCAACGTGAACTCCCGAAGCGTTTCTCGGATGAAACTAAGTCCCGTGAGTGCCTACTCAAACTCATCAAAAGTCCCGCTGGCTAATACTGCAAGTAGTTGATGACATGGTAAGGGAAGCTATAGCCGATATTTACTCGGTCCAGAAGAAAATCCGTGATCTTGTCCACATTCCCTATCCGAAGGTGATCGACGACGACTGGATGTCGAAGATGATGGACTTTGTGAACACAGATCATGTGGTATGTATCTCTTCTCGCCCTGACAGCACATCGTCTTACTGACTGCCTCTTCATAGAAGCAGATGAAGGAGAAGATGCGGGAGAATTGGTGCGATTTCGGTCAGCAGGACCCCAAGTTCATGTTGCCGCAAACCATGATCATCAAGTTCCACGATCCCGCTACCTTTGCTTCCTCACGCGAGGGTCGTCAGTTGGAGGTGGATGGATGGGTATGGGTCTAGTTTCACATGAGGTATTCGCGAGAAAAGGACCCTTGAGGAGGTCTTTGTGGCCGTTGTGGCCTTGCTGGTATGCATGGAGCTTCATGAGAACGATACCGTCATATGTGAACACGCGGTCATGTCCTTGCTTGTCCTAGACGACAGGATCATCCCAGACTGTTAGTTTGAGCTGATATAAGCTGATTGAAGCATTTCGTCTGTTATGTTCTCGTGCCAGTTCTTCTGATACCCTAGAAACGATAAAGCGCTGGACGAACGACTACTGATGGTGGTCGGCACTTGGAATAGGTGACATTGCTGCGTGAATCACTGCATCATTCTTTTTTGTTCTTGCACTATTCTACGAATAGCTAATGAGCAACCGACGAACACATTGTCGTTTGGTTCATGTTCTCATCTTGATCGAACTCCTCTCCTTGGTCAATCTAGCAAATACTGAGATACAGATGGCGATGCAGGTGTCTTCTAAGGCTTAGGCTAGAGTCATAAAGTAAACCCAAGTACTAACCTAAGCCAGCAGAAAGGGACTAAATTATTTCATCTCTTAGGATTTCGGGATCAAATCTTCGGATACCCTAAGGCGATGGTAAAGTAAAGGATCAGCCTTACCATCTGGGTCGTTCCGGCTAAGATGGCAAATGTCTTAGCGCGACAAGCGTGTGTTCCGGCCGGCATCGGTTCGAGTCAGTCCTCGCTACATGGTTATCTCGCTAACAAAGTGCAAGAAGCCACCTCAATCACTGTGCAATGTTGACAATTGAAAATGAGCGTTTTCCATTCTTTCAGCAGTTCGCCGACATACGATCGATCGCGAAAATGCAGGCAGAACAGGGCAAGATCTTCCAGGACAACGGAAATACCAGGATACGCGAACAAGGGTCCTGGGGATTCTCGGCCATAACTGAAACGGGCTGTTTGCGGTGACATGCTGTGGATACCTGAGTGGCATAATTTACCTCACCAGAGAGAACATTACAGTAATCTCGATGCCAGGTTTTTGTTGTTGGTCCATAATTCATTACAGGACAGTGTCCAATGTGCAATGCACTTTGCCGTAATTGTGCACAAACTCAGCACAGCCTCTCTCATGCGATGTGCCGAGTGAAGCGGGCGGGGGGACGGGCGCATTTGTACTTGTAGAGTGTTACCATCAAACTCACCTCGGTCATGCAACGCATTAGCTATTAATTCTCTCATAGGCTTTGTCGTATGGCATACGAAGAACAAGCTTTCTGCCAATTGTTCAGTGGACACTTGGGACACTCGACCCTAAACTCAAGGCGGTTAACAGCCCCGGGCCAAGCAAAAACCCTGAAATTTCCACTTTTCTCAGGGGCTTGTCCCCAGCTTTTTCTCACTGTCTGTCAAAAAGTCCAGAACCTGAAAGTTGCGCAACCTTGTCAGGAGAGTCGACTTAAGCTTCAACTGGTTAGATACTCCAACCAGGGTATCGAGGGAACATGGGCCTTGGTTGGTTGAGCCGTAATGAGGCAAGCAGTTCGAGATTGCATGGATCCACTATTAAGGGACCTTGGTCACGAGTATCCGTACGGTAAACGAAAATGGACAGAATATTCGAGAGGCGCAGCCCATCTAGACTCTGTGCTCGCGTGCATCCAACAGCTTTTGCTCACTATTGGGAAGACCAGACGTTCATGTTCTGCAGGATACGATAACGGGTAAACCGCTAAACCTCTCACGAAAGTGGCGGCCGTTCTCGAAGCATAAAGACCAGACCACAATAAACTAACTCATGCTCAACAGAACACACCAACAAAACGGATATGGGCGTCTAAATTGGAGCCCCCCACACCCCTTGTCAAGTTCTAGGTCGTCGAGAATAATGTCCGTTAGCCGTTAGTAGACAGGAGGCGTTGGACCCTGGGGAGTTGGGGCACAATTGAAAGCTAAACCATGAGCGATATTTATGTACTGTTCAAGGCGCCAGGTCGTCCTTTCCCGCACGCCTGGTTTCTGTTTCTTCTCTCTTTTTCTTTTTTGTGCTTGTATCCGGCCCCAGTGCTCTCAACCATGTGCCTATCGTGAAGAGTGTAACAGGGAAGCATCACCAATTCGTTTAGGGCCGAGCAACACCCGCTCCTCGCCTCGCACTACCACCTTCCGTCCAACCTTTTTGTCGGGATCCAATCCTTCCCGCCTTCATCCCTCTTTCGAGTCTCATTATCGTCACTCGTTGGGAGGGCTTCAAGATGGTTTCCTTCAAGAAGATGACTTCGGTCTTCACCTCCCGTCTCGCCAACCGTCGCTTCGCCTTTGCTCTCGTCACACTAGCAGCATGCGCCGCAAAAGGCATCCATCTACACAACCACAGGTCATCAGTCGCCCCAAAACGCATGCTACTTTTCTTCTTCTCTTTCTTCACGCAAGACATCCTCCTCCTTCTCTTCATTCGCCTCCTTCTCAGCCACTGGGTCCCCAGTTTCCCCGGAAAACTACGCTTCTGTGTCACAGCGCTCGCAAGCTGCTTAATAGCGTACAATGTCGCGCTTGGTTTGGTATCGGTGTCATTCTACATCGTTGCAGGTTCAGAGATTCACTGGCGCAACATTGGATTCATCGCAGATCCATCAGCTAGGGCGATTATGATGTCTGGTTTCACTGCGTTTTTAGGAGTCTTGACGCTTTGTTTGTGTCTCAGTGGTGTGTTGCAGAGCGCCTGCTATGGATTGTTTGGTTGGGGTGGTGACATCGTCAACTGGCCTATCAATTTCGTCTGTCGCAAGCTTGGACTGTTTGACAGTTGGAGGAGGACCTACGACCAGCTCCCTCAACGAGAGAACTTGCCCCAGTGGAATGACGGCAGCGACAGTGGGTCGAGTTATGATGAAGTTTCCGAGGACGAGTACAAGGAGAAGATCACGGTTGCGACACGCCGTTCGTCGAGGGGATTCGAGAACAGCAGCAACTCAACGAAGCGCTCCAAGTGCATGCGCTTTCTCCGATTTCTGCCATATCCCATCGTCACCATTCTCTTGACGGCTCTTTTCACGCTCACGCTACTACGACCCAAGGATCCTTCGCTCATCTTCCTCTCATGGACCACTGGACTGTTGCCTTTCGTCGACTTTGCCTCAACTTCGCCATTTCTCGATGACCTTCCTTCGGTTTTCGGCAAGGGAGTGCAACACACCTGGGACGACCGCACTGCCCTTCAGAAGCCTGCAGCTCTGGACTGGCTTCCAAAAGGCACTCCTCTCGTGCCAGCTGACCAGCCTGAAGGCTTTCGCGACTGGTACGGCGATGAACCACGATACAGCGCCAAATCCGACCCGTTGAAGATTTCGAATCTGGAGGAGCCCCTACGAGAATCTCTGCGAGGCAAGTTGCAGGATCTTAATGTTCGACACGTTATCATGTTCTTCCTCGAAAGCACCAGAAACGATGTTTTCCCCATCAAGAAGGACGGCCTGATCTGGAATCGATTCGCCGAAACGTTTCCCGACAAGAAGCTACCGCAAGAGGTCCAGGACAAACTGGCCAGTTTGACACCCACGGCGAATTTCATCACAGGCGACTATGAGGATGGCTTCGAGCACACCGACAAGCCCAAGCGTGGAGGAATTCACTTTACCAACGCCCACACAGCTGGAACATATACGCTCAAGAGTATGACCGCTACAGTCTGCGGAATGTCTCCCCTCGTTGCAGACTTTAATCTCGAGCACAGCCATCACCTGTATCAGCCTTGCCTACCGCAGATTTTCGAAGCTATGAACATTGCAGAGAACAAGGAGAAGGAGGATAAGTGGAACTCGTACTTTTTCCAGGCCGCGACACTCGATTACGACAATCAGATGAACTTGATGGGAGCCATGGGCTTTCCCAAAAACCACACTATTGGACGCGAATATCTCCGCAGCGATCTTGCGAAGCATGGCCCTGTCACACTACCTAACATCAACGAATTCGCTTTCGAGGAGGACCCGTTGGAGGACTATATCACCGATATCTTCGAGGACGCGGTAAAGGACAAGAGTCGTGTATTCCTCACTCATCTTACGAGTACCAGCCACCATCGTTTTCACATGCCCAAGACTGAGCCATACACGCCTTTGGCCAAGGGTTTGGACATGATGTCCCGCTACATCAACACAATCGGCTACGACGACAGATGGATCCGCAAGGTCCTCAACATTCTCGAAAAACAGGGCATCGCCAACGAGACATTGGTCATCTTCCAGGGCGATCACGGTACATCACTACCAGAAAATGACTACGCATCACCATACTATAACCCGAATATCGGCGTCGACCACGTCCCTCTAATTCTCTCACACCCGCAATTACCTCCATTCGATGTTGATGAAGCAGTTCACTCAACACAAATTCTCCCCACCATCCTCGACATCCTCCTCGAGACCGGCTCTCTCAGCGAAACAAGTCGCAAAGCAGCCACCGACCTTATCAGCAACTACGAAGGCCAATCCCTCCTTCGACCTCTAAACACCATGAACAATGCCACCGGGCAGGGCCAGTGGCAATTTACTGTTACAAATCCCGGACGTGCAATGCTGACCGTTCGTGACGCGCGGTACCCCAACCGACATCTCGTTGTGCCGGTTATCGAAAACGTGGATTGGAGACTTTCGGATCTCGAGAAGGATCCGCATGAGCACGATTCAGTGCAGAGTCTTGATTTCACAGCTTTTATACACGCTGTTGATGAAAAGTATGGACGAGAAGTCGCCGAGTGGGCGGAAGAAGGTGCTTTTGTTACGAGATGGTTTGTTAAGGAGAATAGCAGGCGTTGGCGGTTTGAAACAGATCACCAGGGGTGATTTTATTATGAATCTTTATGAGTAGAACTGTTTAATATTATGCGTTGAAATTCTTTCTTGATTTATATCTGTCTGGGGTATGTGTCTAGTTATCGTCTTGAGGATACTTGAAACCATTTGCAGCGCGAATCTCATCCATGAGCTCCATCATCCTCAATGTCTCATCTAGAGGAATGATAGCATTCTCAGTTCGGCCATTGGCGATATCCTGCGCTACAGCATCAGCTTCCCAATAGAAGCCCAATGTTCCTTCATGTCTCTGCGCCTTGAATGTTCGAGTTTCTCTGTTGTCTTGTTCACGAGGACCAGGGCGCTGTCCTACTGTGACATGGAATCCACCAGGGACACTAACCGCCGGGCCGAACAGCGTGATACTACCATTAGAGCCTTCGATGCGACCAAACTCCTCTGGACCTCTGTATCGGAAACTCGAGGTACAGACTCCTGTCTTGACACCTTTGGCAGCGGGGTATTCAAGTACGACGATATTTGCCTCATCGATACCGTTGGCCATATCGAGAGATGAAAGGATCTTTGTAGGCTTAGGGTGCTCTTTGCCCACTTTCCAATCACCCAGGATGATTGAGGCGAAAGTAAGAGTGTAGAAACCGATGTCGAGAAGAGCGCCTGCACCGAGAGCGGGGTCTTTAAGACGGTGCTCATCAGGTAGGGTTGACAAGTCGAAATAGTTTCCAAAGTCGACAGAGAAGCGTTGGATCTCGCCGATGGATTTCTTGACCATGATTTCTTCGTGGAGAGCTTCGAAGAAGGGAGTGAATCTCACCCAGGCAGCTAAAACCTCTGTTAGCTCAAGGCTCAAAGATGCAAGAAAACGACCAGTTGGGTGACAAAGAATTGTCTAAGGCTTAGGCTACTGAAATAAAGTAGCCTAACTGATACCCTAAGGAGGCTAAATTCTTTCGTCTCTTATGCTTTTGGCAGGCAATTCTTCTGACACCCTGACGCTGACTTACCTTCCATGACAAAAACGCCTTTCTGCTTAGCAGCATCTATAATCTCCTTCGTTTCCTTGGCGTTGATAGTAAAAGGCTTTTCACAAAGGACATGCTTCCCTGCCGCAATAGCATCAAGACAGTTCTTCTTGTGCAGACTATGTGGTGTGCCGACATAGACGACGTCGACGTTGGGGTCGTCGTACACGCCTTGGTAGTCTGCGTAAACTTGAGGCTTAGGCTTTTCAGGAGCGTCTTTCCAAAGCTTTTGGACAAATTTGTTGCCCTTATCGAGGGACGATGATCCGAGAGCTGTGATTGTGTGGTTCGCCTCTGCGTCGGGCCGGGTTTTGAGGAGGTCGGTTAGGAACATTGTTGAGATCCATCCTGTGCCTAGGATGCCCCAGCGGACGTGAGGGAGAGAGTCGGCCATAGTTTCGAGATTTGCTGGTAAGATTTCACTTTTTAGTCTTTGAAATGAATGAGATGTAGTCTGTTATATCGTACTGCGTGACTTTTTTATATGCCCTTGGATATTCATTGCATGACCAGACAAGACCGGAGTGATGTCCGGAGAGCGGGGCAAGAGTAAGGTGCAGCAACAAATAAGAGCTTGATCCGGAGTCGAGGTGGAGCAGAAGTGACCTCGGCACAGCTGCTCATTCGCTCGAGGTGTCCTGGTAGTCGATGCGGAGTCCAAAACGGGCCACTCCGATGTCAAGCCCAGAAGTCCTTGGGATAATCGTACCTCAAGACGTCCACACGAACATACAACTTAACTCGGTATAATCAACTTTAACTTCCCCTCAACAATCAGTGACTGAAGAGTCGTAGATTGACGTCAAAACATGTAAACTGCCGCAAGTCTTTCTCGTGATCAACGACTCTGCATGCGGGGTCTCGCACCACCAGGATAAATTGATGCGGGGGATAGTGGTGGATGACGATATATCCCGGGTGAATATGTATAGCACGGTAAAATACCGTGTTTGATTTGTAAGTAGGGGTCATGACGAGTTAGTTGCAACCAATACTCGTATAGAAAACCGTTGATAAAACAGTTATCCCGCCAGTGCTCGTCCGCTGTTGAGCTCGGCCTGTGATCAGTACCAAACATGTCACCTATCAAAGTCGGCGTTGTCGGCTATGGCAACTCTGCTAGGACTTTCCATCTACCTTTCATCACCGCGATACCGGACTTCCAACTCGTAGCGATCTTGCAACGTGCTGAAGCCCCAACAGATCCATCGTCTGCGCCAAAAGGATCACACTGCACGGTCGACTTTCCCAACATCAAGCACTACCGGGAGGCTGACCAGTTCTTCGCCGACTCTGAGATCCAGTTTGTCGTGGTTGTTACGCATCATGATACCCATGGGAAATTTGCTGAGCAGGCGCTCCGCGCTGGAAAGCACGGTATGTTGAGCGCGGTTTCTTCACTGGCTCTTGAGAAACTGATGGCGGGATAGTGATCGTCGATAAGCCTTTTACCATGACCTCTGAAGAAGCAGATAAGGTGATCAAGGTTGCTGAAGAGAAGGGTCTTATAGTCACTTGTTTCCAGAACCGAAGATGGGTAAGTCGCTTGATCTTGGCCCTGTATTGCTGTAAAAGACACTAACTCACAAAAGGACGCCGATTTCAGAACACTGAGCCATCTAATCGAGAAGGGTGCACTAGGTGATATCAAGGAGGCCGAACTACACTACGACTTCGAGTCGCCGTCTTGGATGTCCAGTATGGGAAAGAAGTTTACTCCAGGCTCTGGCATGTCCTACGGTCTCGGTAGGTGATCACTTTGACTCTCCGAGGCTGCTTACTTATAGTACGGCAGGCACACACAGTCTAGACCAAGCTCTCGTCCTCTTCGGACGACCAAAGTCTGTGACAGGTTTCTTCCGTGTACAGCGCGATGCGGAAAGTGAAGTTGAGGACACCTTCACGATCATCCTTCAGTACGACGGCGCGCAGAAGGATCTCCTCGTCACGGTCAAGACAGCGGTTGTCACGCCCATGGATCAACAACTCAAACAACTCGTTCGAGGAACAAAAGGGTCATTCATCAAGGTACTTTCCCTACCATCGGCCCAAAGCCTCATGCTGACCATTGCTCCAGTTCCAACAGCGCAGCACATGCATAACAGAGGACCACATTGCCGCAGGTCTGAAGCCCACCGACGAAGGGTTTGGCGTCGAATATGAGAGCATGCGAGGTGTTCTGAGCACATACGAAGAATTCGACAGTACAGTGCAGAACTGGGATGAAGCTTCACGAAAGTATGTTGGTCGCTACCCGACTCTTCCTAGTCGATGGATGGGGCTTTATGAGAATGTTGCCGATGCTATCAACGGGAAGGCTGAATTGATTGTCAAGCCTACGCAGTCGCGCGATGTACTGAGGGTGATTGAGCTGGCGAGGGAGTCCCATGAGAAGGGTGCTACTGTTCCGTGGTCATAGAAAATGCAGCACTACGAATCGCATTACGTTTCTGAGCAAAAAAAAAAGTCACTGGTGTAATTGGAGTTGTGACATTCGCAAAAAGAGAGGATAATAGTGGGATTTAACCACCGATATTGGACGAACAGGGAATCGAACCCTGGACCACTCCCATGCTAAGGGAGTATTATACCACTAAACCATTCGCCCGAATGATTGTTGAAAGCTGAGCTCCAATTACGGTCTGAGAGCCCCGCGCTCGATGCCGTTGCGCGAAATACTGGCCTTCTGGGTGCTCGTCAGTTGGCTTGTCACTGGGGGAAAGCTTGGAGAACGGAGGTTGGCAAAGTTGTGTTTTGCTGTGTTTTGATCGCTGCAAGCATTCGGAAAAATGTAAGACATAATACGCGATGATATCGCCGACGCGATGCTAGTATAGAGACGCGCTGGAATAATGGTATCGCGTCGCTAGAATACAGCATGCGTGGGTGACCAAGGGAGTGAGTGTTCAAGCTGACCGTGCGTGGGAGGGGTGCTGTAGAAAAAGCAAAAAATAGGAGCGACAACGGCAGGATTCGAACCTACGCGTGCGAACACAATGCCTATGATGTCTCAGAAGAGATAGCAGGGCATCGCCTTAACCACTCGGCCACGTTGTCTTATGCTGGGGTTGAGCGCCAAACTTTGGGATTATGTACACCATCTCCCCTCAATGTCGGCTGCGAGAAACGGCCCCTTCCCACAGATATATCCCATGGATATGGGCTCTTGATGGCCAAGCAATATGACTGTTTCCATTCTTGCTTTTATATCAATTGATTTCATTTGTTGCGGTAAGAAATGCTCGTTTTGACCCTTTTGGGGAAGTTTTGCTACTTGCAAACTTCGAACTGTCTGGAACAACATCCAGTTCAGTCACAAATCGCCGCGCACCCAAGCAAAATTTGGTTGTATAAGATAAATTAGAGATATGTAGTCACTGTCGCTGTTAATTAATTTCATCATGAAGAAAGCAATGTCATTTCCTACAGTTCTTTACTCATGAGGGCCATTATTCATTTGTCCGTCAATTACCCTACAGAAGGTCGCGCAGAAGCCTCCCACTAAACACATCCAATATTTTGCTCCCAACCCCGCTAATCCATCGCGATCTTAGTGGAGGCTGGGCTTATCTTATCAGGACCAAAACAACAAAAGAACCGGGGCCCGACCACGAAAACAAGAAGCGGTAAATAATTCCCAATCGTCAAGCCTTGGCGAATCCATTCCCCGCTCGCAGATTGCAACCTTCCGGAGCTTAATGACCCAATTGCTCTGAGCTACCTGCTTTATACGGCTTAAGCTTATCTTCGGCCAACTTTAGAGTGATAAGCTACCTTGCTGATCGGCGGGGTAACAATTTGCGAGCCTGATGAGATGTTGGACGAATTGGACGGGCTTTGTACCTGTAGCCGAGCTATAAAATGTCTAAGCCCTCATATGTAATTGCGATGTGACAGGATACTCTGCATCATGTCGATCCGTGCTGTTTTTACGTCTGGCCTTTTGTACGCCGGCCTGGCGGCTGCTCAGCAGCGTTATGCCCACAACCAGGTGACTGTCGTCAAGGATAGTGAGAAGGCTTCCGAGAACTTCCCCGAGGTTGAAGGAATTGAGCTCCACTCGCCTGCTTTCACTGATCCTAAAGGTATTCCTGCTGGATTCGAAAATGGCACCGCTGGTCCAACTGACGATGCTACGCTGGGTATGTTGAAGCGAACCTCAAACTGTACACTGTTAACATGATCAGACTACTTCCTTCATAGTCTTGCCAACCGCAATGACTGGTTGACGTACAACAACCCGAAGTTCAAGTCCGATGAGGGTCGCTCGATGCCTTACGTCTACCTCTCCACGTCATCTCAGCCTGGGATCAAGGCCAATTCCTCTGCGACAGAGAAGCTCCGAGTGTATCTCCAGGGCGGCGTCCACGGAAATGAGCCTGGCGGTGACCAAGCTCTTCTTGCTCTGCTGGGCAAATTCGATGCCAACGCGACTTGGGCTGCGTCAATCCTGGAAAAGATGGACATCATGATCCTTCCTCGATACAACCCCGATGGTGTTGCCTACTTCCAGCGCTTCCTTGGCACAGGCTACGATCCCAACAGAGATCACATCCGTTTCGCTGCCCAGCAGACTCGCGACGTGAAGGCTTTGATCGTGGACTTCCACCCTCACATCGCTGTTGATGCCCACGAGTACAGCGCTACCCGACCTTTCGGTGACAACCAGCAGTGGCACCAAGCTGTGGACGGTCAGTTTGACGCTATGAAGAACCTCAATATTCACAAGGATATCCGAGAGTACTCCGAGTCTGTCTTCGCTCCCAGAATTGCTGGTGCTATGGAGAAGCGCAACCTGCGCTGGAGCCCTTACATCGTCGGTAGCGCTTCGGAGCCTTTGGAGTTCACTCAACTCGATACCCAGGCTCGTGCTGGTGATGTTTCTCTGGCTCTCACTCAGGCTATGGTCTTTCTTACCGAGACCCGAGGTATCATGCTGGGCAGCCAGCACTTCCAGCGACGTGTCGCCTCAGGACTCACCATGATCGAAACCATCGTCCAAACCGCGGCCGACAACGCCGAGGAGGTCTACGAGGTCATCGAGGGAGCCCGTCGCAAGTTCATCGAGGGCGATGAGGATATTGAGATCGTCATCAACGATATCTACCCACCTGAGAACCGAACCTGGGACATGATTGAGGTCGAGACCGGCAGACTGGTCAAGGTTCCCGTCAACTTTTTCAGCTCCACTCCTGTCAAAGCCAACATGACCCGCACCCGCCCCGAAGCCTACGTCTTCCCTCAAGCGTGGAAGGAAGCCGCCGACCGTCTCCGTCTCGTCGGTGTAGAGGTCGAGCAGCTCCGCACCGAGTTCAAGGGCGAGGTCGAGGCGCTCAACGTCACCAGCATTGAGCTTGGCAAGACTGTTTACCAGGGTACTGTTCTCAACACCGTGACTACTGAGACAAAGCGCAAGGAGATCACCATGCCAGCGGGCAGCTTCTGGGTTAGCACTCGTCAAGCCGCCGCTGCTTATGCTTTTGTTGTTCTTGAGCCTGAGAACATTGATTCCTATGCCACGTTCAACATCCTGCCCGTTAACGTGGGCGATGAGTATCCTGTGTACCGAGTTATGGCTTAGTTCACGATTATTCATGTCACAGTATATAGTGCAAAATATAGAGTATCTAGCTTCAAAATCAGAAATGCATGTATAAATATCTGTTCAGGCGAAAAGAAGAACTCTACCAGACTTGGCTTTCTCAGAAGCCAAGTTAGATCGTTGATGCGTCCAGCGCATCATCTCAACCATTTACTCCCCTCAATCGTTCATATTCAACGCGTCGGCTACTCCATCGGCATAGCAGGCCTTGGCGTACAAGTGAAACAACTCCTTATCATTCTCCTCGGCCTTGTCCTGCTTGGCATCCTCCTTCCGCTGAGCCCGATCATCCTTCTTCTTGTTGATATACCCGGGCTTGCACCCCTTGGCCCTTTTACGCTTGACAAACTTCCTCTTCTTCTCACTCATTTCTTTGCGAGTCTCATCGTCGAGAGGCTCATACTGGTCTTGAGATTCTACGTTCTCCTGTTCCGAGTGCTGCTCGCTGACACTCTTGATGTCAAGGAATTCATCGCCCTGCGGCTCTTGGATGGGGGAGAACATCTTGGCGAAGATCTCCCCCTGCGGGTATTCGTCGCTGGTAGCCATCGTGGATAAGATCTCAAAGTCGACTGGCGATTTGATCAGGATTCTGAACAAGAAGAGCTGAATGTTGTAGTGTTAGCTTTGGTTTATCATGTGATTGATGTGACGGGAAAAACGACTGCGGGACGCAACCTTGCCTGTTTATAGAAAGAGATAACTCGTTGTGCGTAGTATGCCATTCCGCGTAAACATAACTGTCAGAAATAACAATGTCCTTGTACAAAAACAAAACTTGACTGTCCGTCAGAATGGAGGGTCAAGGGAAGGAGGAACAAGGAATATGTATGATTATTCATCAATGGAACAGCGAATGCAGTGAAAGAGCCGTGTTTGTCTTGGGCATAATAGTTGTTCATCGGTCATAAATGTAGAAGGAACGGTCAATTTGTATGTGGGGCAAAACACGTGGAACATGAGGATAAAATACAAGAAAGATCAATTGTTATCTACTTCTGAACAACCCACACCAACAATACCGCCCAGAGCGAGTCCTCCATTCAACTAAAAATACAATTTGAAAAGCCTCCAAACAGAAGACCTTTACCTGGCGCATCCAGTTCGCCACTGAGCATTCCATGCGCTGACACTGGACCACTTGCCGTTGGCATTACAGGCAGCGTTATCTGTAGATCGGCGAGCGCCCCGACAAACATTATCGCAGCTCTCTGCAGCACCTCGGGCGTCCTAGAATGTTATTAGTACTTGATCTATAGTCCTTTGCAAGGGGAGCTTACAGAGTAGACACAGCAGTGTGAGCCGTCTTGGAAGAGGCACTGGCAAGTAGCAGCGGCCTGGACGCCGAGGGCGGCGGTGAGGAGGAAGGTGATGGCAGAGGTGATGCGAACCATTGTGTTGACTTGTACAGTTATTTGAACTTTGAAAGGTGAGAAGGCTGTAGTTGAGTTGATTTGAGTGATGTGCTAAGTTTGGATGTCATTCATGTTCTTATACATGAGAGCGATACAACACTTCAGCACGACCACGAACGATCGTCATGATAACGGACCTTTCTGAACGCTGTGGAGAGTCAGTCGTTATGGTGTTGATGATTCTTCCACGAATCAACTGTACTAGACCCTCAGTTACCGCTTTCCTTAGCTTGGCACCTGACAGTTCTCAGGGTTCTCAATGGTCTTATCGGGTTCCATACTTTACCTCTGCTAGGACATGACGAGATGCTAGGGGAATTGAGAGATATATGCTAGGAATGTCACTCCGTGAGCTATGACCGTCACCGCTAGGGTCATCCCTATTTCATGGCCATGTCGTGCGATATATCGATTAGCCTTATGGAGTTGTTTCGAAATGTATTATACTCTAATCTTCTAGCACTGAACACCTCCAAAGCATGGTTCGGTTCGAAAGATCGTGTCAGAATGTTACTGAGCGGGAGAGAATAGCGGTCGTGCTCCAGACTATCCAATTTTCGTATTCCACGTGGGTGATGATGCAGCGTTACAGCCAATTTCTCGGCAGATACTGTAGTCAAAACTTTAAACTTAGAATCCCTGATACGAATTGCCGAATTTGCCGACTTGACAGGCTCGTGCTTTTATCGTTGGTTATAGCCGTTGAGTTTAGCTAGACCCTGTCCTTGCTCCCCACAAATCGCGACTCAGGTGTGGGAGCATTCATTTCCAGCTGTAATATCTCGAGTCGAAAGGACCCGTTTGTTATCATCACGATCGGTTAACCCGATGGGGCCACGGCTAAGTTGTTGTCGGTGCATGAGAGTTATAAGAACAGTCTGTTTAGACACGAAAAGCTGTTATCATGTGGCCACACATCAATCACTTTCTTATTACTCAAACATCACCAGCTACTAAACTTACATCTATCTATTCTTTCTCATCCTATAACCTCGGTCAACATGGTTCGTCTTCTCACCACTGTTGCCGTCCTTCTCAGTGTCGCCATGAGCGCACAAGCCGCAGCCTTCTGCCAGTGTCTCTATTCTGACGGTTCTCACTGCTGCGTTGATGTAAGTCTTTGATCCCACATACACAGAAAACATGACTGATCGAGCAGGAAAACACCCCAGCAGGATGCACAGCCACTTGTGAGAATGCGCGTGCTCTTTTCGCAGACAAGCCTTGCAATGCGGGAGGCAAGTTCTCCAACGTCAGCCCATGGAACGCCCAGTTCAGAACTGCTTGCGCTTGAGGATATGCCCGGTAATGAGTATTGGGAAGGCCAGAGGTTTCTTGAGAAGACAGGGATGAGAGAATTGGAATGGCTGTGTGGGTGCATGATGGAAGGGTTGATCACATGTCGAGCACCAGTATATACGTTATCCTTACAATGTAAATATTTACTTCAATCAGACTCTGATATCCTCAGACCACCAGTGTAAACTTTGTCTTCTGAACATAGGAGACCAAAGACTTGATGAATTCAGGTCAATTCAGACCAGATCTTGAATTACATTTAGCCAATCCTTCATACTCTCGATATCCAAAACACTCAACCACACGATCAGCAAGTTTAACCAATCTTGCATCCAGAGGTAGCCGGCATTGGCGCATGCGCATGTCCGCAAGCAGAAAGGACCTCGTGAGCGCCAGCCTCAGTCTCTCCATGCCCCTCATGACCCTTGCCCTTGTTGTTCCATGAGTTGTGGCAGACACAGACAGGAGTAGCGAAAGACCCTCCGATGTGACTGGGTCCATTTGGCTGGTAGAAGGGCTGAATATCGTCAGGGATCCTAAATACTTTGAGTACCTCATAGTCGTTCTTGCTGTAGTCTGAGAGACCATATCCATCGAAGCGTAGTTTCCATGCTGCACTTGGTCAGTATTTGGTATGACTTGTGGTATGGTGGAACTTACTGGTAGGGAAGGGGACCATCTCATCCCACTCAGTGGTAAGATAAGTAGCAGTAGCAGGCTTCCTGATTCCAGAGGGATAGATTGCCTCGCGTTGTTGCGCCGTCAATTTATTGTCCTTTTTAGCCTTCTCCAACTTCAAGTCGATCTCCGTGAGACGCATGGGGGCCATGTAGTTAGCGTAACTAACACTGGAGGACTCAATGTTGATCTTCTTAGAAACACCCTGCGTATCATGGCCACGTCTAAGATTCTTGAGCTGAGCTAGGACCTTGACCATCGTAACGAGACTAGTCGCGGCGACGTGCTTGGGGTGGTACTCGCTGAAGGCCTCGGCGAAGCTAGAACAGTAGTTCAACTCCTTACGCTCATCAGCGTCCTCGGACTTGTTCTTATGTTCGGCCTTGTTCTGTAGAACTGTCAGTAAATGTACCTGGCAAATCGTTCAGACCTCAACTTACAATGTCGCACACAACGACTGTACCCTTGGCAAGCTTGATCTGTTCAGGCTTGTTGTCATGAGTGGTAGCCTGGATAGTGGTTTCCTTAGAAGCCTTGCGAACAATGGGCAATCGAACACTCCATCTCTGGACCTTGAGAACTAGAGCCTGAATGCGCTCGTTGGACTTAGCATCATCCATGAACGCAAGCTTCTGGATGTCGAGCCAAGCCTGCCGGATATCCTTGCCGAAGGGCTCGCTTGGTTGCTTCGCGTAAAGTTCCTTGAAGAACGACTCCATGACCGAGGTAAACTGTGGTTATATCAGTACAAACTCCTTGGGGTGAGCCGTGAAAGTAGACTTACTGCGAGCACCACGTTGTAAGCGCTATCCAAGCCAGTCAAAAGAAGGATGGTAGCCGCCTTGCTCGTGTTCTTCTCCCGCTCGAGAACCTCACCAGCAACCCTGTAGCCCAGAGACGTCATGAAGTTGGGCTTGTCTTGACCAAGGGAAGCAACGGCTCCAAAGATGCCCTGGACCCATCGCGTGGTGCGCCACTTGCCAGCCTCCCGGATGTTACCTTCCTCAGTCAACTTGAGTAGGAAGCTCATCGAGTCTCGGAACGCCTTGCGACGCTTGAGAAGCTTGGTCTCATCGGTGTTATAGGAGAGGAAGACCTGGCAGTTGTTGATGTGCTGGTAGACCTCGTTCTCGGAGTAGGGAGCGTGTGAGTTGGTGTCGCTGCGGAGGAGGTGGCCGAAGCCGAGGAAGTCGGCGACGAAGCGGGTGACAATAGGGATTGCGTAACTGTTCCACATTAGCGGTGCTCTTGGAAGTGAGGAGGAAGACTTACTCTCGAACGATATCGAGCTGGTAAATGCCCTTATTCTTATCAGTGGTGACAACCTCGCGCTTGATGATGTTGCGTGCAACGTTAACCAGGTAAGACTGGATATGCTCATGGTCAACAGTCGAGTGCTTCGCAGCAGCAGTCTGGGAGACGCCATTCTTCTTGGGGTCGTTGTTCTGGCCCGGTTTCAGAACATCATGGATCACCGGCGGAAGGTCAGAGATCCTTGTTCGAGCAGGATGAACCAGAATATCGGACGTATCCTCCAGAATGCGCTTGATGTCACTGCTGTGGGTCAAGTACACCGTCTTGCTTGGCTTCTGAGGGTTAGAAGAAGTCACCTCAAAGTCATACTTGGTCGTCTCGCCGCGCGAGTTCTTCTTGGCCTTCCTCAAGGGAGTGGTCTTGATGCAGAACTCCTTGTCATAACCTTGAGCCTTTGCAAGCTCGGCGTTCTTCTCGGCTGTGTAGAAGGGGTGGAAAAACCTGATCGAGTCATATGGGTACCACTCAGGGAAGGCTCGTTGGATCAGGCGATGAAACATGGAGCTCTTGCAGACATCGTTGTCAGGAGTGACTTCGGCCATACCCCAGTTGGTCAAAGAGTTGGTGTTCCAGTCCTGCAGAAAATGTTAGTCACGTGGTTGGATGTGATTGAGACTTAGTACTTACCACAGTGTAGAAGCGATCGGAACGAACAAGAGTAATCGCGTCAGAAAAGATGGCCGCCCACAATGCAGAATCCAAATCTGATGGACCAGGGTCCGCGTTCAATTGACGGTTGGCCTGGTTGGTCTCACAGAAGATACCGGGGTAAAGCTCAACCTTGTCGACATTCTCATACAAGTCGCGCAGAGCGTTCTGAACCTGCTCGTTGGGGGTGATGGACTCAAACGAAGCGTGTCGCTTCATGCCAAAGAAATCTCGGAAATCATTGAGCGTTCCGATCTCCCATTTGCGGGCTTGCATGATACCGAGGATCTCAACTGCCTTGAGACAGCGAGGAACGTTGAGGGGACCGAAGTTGGCTGATACCAAATTAGCTTCATCGCGCCAAAGAGCGTGTAGGGCACTTACCGATAGGATCGTCCATGGCGCTGGTCAACTCATTGACCATATCCTCATCGTTGAATAGACCGGTGTACTCATTCCTCTTGAAAGGCTTGAAGCGAGAGTGTCCCTCCTTGCGAAGACCAAACTCCTGCTGCCATGGCTCAAGAGGCTCCTTCACCCTCTCCTTTGCCTTGGTCTTGCCCATTTCCTGCATGAACTGAGGGAGACCCATGGACTTGGGGTCCCAAGACTCGTCCTTCTCGAAAAGCTCGGACATGAAAGCTTCAGCATAGCTCTCGTCCTTCATGGAGATGGCGCAATGGAAGCGGTAAAGGAGGTTGAACTCCACGGTGACTTGGTTACCCAAGCCTCGCGAGACGTTCTTGTGGTTCTTCATGTCGACTCGAGGGTCTGGAGATGTATTAGTTTGGTGTCACATCTGCCGTAGGCTTGAGTTGCCTGAAAACACTTACCAAGCGTGAAGTTGGTGTCGAAGTTATGGAAGCCCATTAGAGCGCGAAGATAATCGTGGATGGAGATCTGGATATACATTCCACAAGTGATCCTGCGATATGTTAGTACGTAACAATCATTGGGTCGGGGTTAATGGTGAGACTCACAATCGCGCAGTCTGGAACAGGTCCTCATCAAGCTTATCCCAAGCCGCCTCATGAGCCTTGAGAAACTCTTGAAGAACACCCTCGGGGTTAATGTTCTTCAGTCTCTTATCAGCCTCGACCTCATGTTCTTTGCCAGTGACGGAACGGCAGAGCTCCCTCTGCAGCTCACCCTGCTTGTTCAAGCCCTCCTCAATAGCAGCGAGGATTCGCTGGCGGAGAAAGTCGCAGACATCTTCGTACTCCTCATCATCGTCGTCATCGTCGTCAATACCGGCTGAGCGACGGTGCTTCCAGGTATTGTGTTGCTTCCAGAGCGCCTTTGTGACTGCTTCGTCGGGATTCTTGACGAATTCCTTAGCAGCGGAGGCAAGTGGTGCTAATTGGTACTTGGTTGGCACCGAGAACCGACCGTTCTCATTGATGCGTCGGAGTTGGGTCGCGACGTAGTTGTGATATCTGTTGTACATAACCAGATAGATACAGACACCAGGAGGCTGTCTCAAGAGCCTGTCCTCGGCAAAAGTATCAGGCTTGAGGAGACCAAGCTTGTACTTGTCATCTCGAATCTTGCGCTGCATCTCCTCCGTAAAGCCATACAGAGGCGAAAGGTCGAGGTAAGAAGACGAGTCCGAGATGTTCTTGTCAGCATCATTCGTCCTGAAAATGTCATGAATGATAATAGTAGCATGATAAATCAGCATACTTGACAGACCAGAAGTGCTAGGTCGGCCTTTGCCATCTGGTCCGGGATCTTCACGAGCCATGAGACGATCGAAGAGGTCGGCTGGATCAGGCAGAGCTCCCAATGGGTGGGTCTTGCTAGGCACTGTCTTAGCGTAGGGTGCACCGGCTTGGCCTAGCTGAGGATGCATAGCACTGTTGAACTTGCCATCGGCGGTACGATACTTGAAGGCATCGCCGAGGTAGGTGATCGGTGGATGAAGCATGCGCTCGTACTTGGCCTTCACTTCAGTTTCGATAAACTTGGCACGTAGAAGACTGTCGTTGGAGATGGAGCCAACCAGTTCTGCCAAATTTGTTTTCTATATGCTGTTAGTAAAGGAGACATGCGATGGCCAATCTGACTTACGTCCAGAGTCTTAGTCTTGATATAGTGGACCAAAACGTTTTTGATGGCTGGAAGATGCTGGAATGTCAAAATTCTTCTAAGATCGGCAAACCACCCAACACCGGGCCTAAACTTGTCCTATGGCAGGGTCAGCATGGGCGAGATTGTACAGTCAAGACACCTTACTCCAATGAGGGCATCTCCGTGGAAGCCAGCAAGATATTTGGCGTCTCTCAACTCGCCATTGAGCTTCTGGATTTTGGCATCCCACTCAGAAGCCTCTGCTGTACGGCCATTGGCGTGACCATTGGCATAGCCGTTCGTACGACCATTGACGAGGGATTGTTGAGACTCAGACATGGTGACGAGTCTCAGATAAGAGATAAGATAAGATGTACAAGTTTGTTATGTTTCCATAAGTGATGATACAAGGTAAAATATTACACGAGCCTTCTCTCAAGTAATTTGAGAAAGATCCGATACAGAGCATTTGCGTCCTACGTTGATGGGACCTCGAGCTCCTTAAGACTCTTGTGCTCTCTGATGCAACTTCAACAGTGCTGATTTGCAAGTAATCCAATTCGTCAAAGTTTGTCTAGGATACTAGCCGCGTCCCCGGTTCAGCATACCACTGAGAGACCTCATCTAGACCGTGCGCCCGAAGGGAGCTATCTTGACGTGATCCCGCATCTTCTCTGGTCCAAGTGTGAGACCTACCGCATAGGCTACAATAATAAAATCGTCTAAGCACTGGTTCGAGGTGTAGCAAAGTGGTCTGACTATTTTGTCTCGTCTATGATGTTTCTGATACCCCGCAGAAATTGAAGCTAGCTAAGACGAAGTCTTCAAGCCACCAAAGATAAGACGCATGATAATGGGGAATGTCTTGGATTATCACACCAGACTAGGAATTTCAGCCCAGCCCAAGTCGCCTAAAGAGGAAAAGATGGGAGCTCGCTATGACACTTGGTAATGTGGATTGATGCAAATGCCGCGCACTATTGGAGGGGCCGTTTTGATCGCGGGTCGGGCCTCGACCGGGTGAGGCCATAAGTCGTAGAGCTGCAGCTGAGAGCTATAATGCCAATGCTGTCCATTATAAGATCGTCATTGACAGCAGTGAAATCTCCACTGGTCATCGCGATTGAGAAGTGATTTACTGGCCATGATTTCAGCTTCTTTCTTGACCGTAAACTCTGTCTCAGGCCGAGCGGGGAAGGTTGTCTTGGTTCTAGTGCTGTGAATGGAGGGTTCAGCTCAGCAAGCCTCGTAATCATGAGCGCGTGGAACTATTGAAGGTAAAATGTGATGTGAGAGGTCGCGCTATCATCGATAGTTTTGTGGACGCGTCAATGTGTTTGCATCTCGTCATTCAATTGGACAATGCCGGATTGGACCAGAAAATTGATAACGAATTTTGTTCTTGGAGTAAGATTTGAGATGTGGTCATGGTGGATTGCATTGTCTCGGAAATGTACCGGGTCAATCTGCTCTCTTTTTGCACCCATTGGCCAATTATGTTCAGGGTCACGGCGCACATTCAAAGCACTCCCGGTAGGTAACAGTGTGCTTAGGCATGATAAAATAAAGCACCCTAAGTAATGGCCAGACTCTGAGGGAGGTGACCGAGCTATTTCGTCTCCTATACCCGTACCAGCACTTCCCTAAGACCCAGATGCTACCTTTCGTCTTGATGTTGTTCTTCTGCGCTTAGCCTCCAGTCAGATTACTATCCTAGACTACATGTCCTTCTCTGGCATTTCTGTTCCTGCCTTTCCCTTAGAGCAATACGTGACTTAGATCATGGAAACTGCCTCTGCTTTTGCTTTCGCAATGGGCCGGAATAACTTACCGGCGACGGGTAGTGATCCTCAGTGAAACTTCAGGGCCATGTTGCGCCCTGTTCCTCGACGTGACCTATGACTCTTCCTGCTCAGAGTGAGCTTAGTCGGCGTGAATAGCACACTATCCTTGCTGGGTCGCTAGTTCACATCTCCACGTCTGTCCCTTAATGAAACTCCCGATACCTTGACTCTGGATCACAATTGAACCGCATGCCGCTACAAGCACATGTTGGGGCTCTAGTACAAAGAACCAGTGAATGATTGCCAACAATGGCTCTGAAATTATGTCGAAGCAGCTTGCTCAGAGCTGATGATGACTGCTCGTCACAGTGGTATGAGGTCGTCCTATGTGTATATGAATGGCAAGCGTAACGGAGTTGAGATGTAGCCAGAACAACCAGACAACAGTCAGCAGCAAAAGCATTACACCAAAACACAACACAAAACAAAACCAGAATTCTTCATCCATCATGTCCGAAGACAAGTACGAAACCTGGGTGTGCCGACGAGAGACACCCAATGGCCCTCGACCACAATGTTTGCATGAAAACCACCGAGATCATTTCAATTGCGGCCTATGTGGCCTCCCAAGGGCCGACGGCGCCATGGCGAGAATGGGCGGGTTGTTTGTTGGCGTGTGGAAGGATGTGGCGGGTAGCCCTGGGTACTGGGAGTGGTGGCATTGAGGTGGATGGCGTTGGGGATGAGGAGTGGTAGGCAGATAGAAGAATGCTAGTTGAAAAGAGGCTGACAGATTGCATTTCGTCGAAAGTTAAATGACAACGGGTCGCAGTGACGCTTATACATCGAAATCCTGCCTCGTAGTACTTGTAGATTCGTATAACGGTGAAGGCTGTGGTGTAGACTGTCAACTTCAACAAATGCAGTGAAGCCGAGCGACATAGCAGATATGAGTATCTACCGACATATGCCCACATGTCGAACAATGCTTTCCTGCAGGGACCACTTTAGGATATACTGAACGAGAACATGTAAATATTAGGAGGGGCCTCTTCGAGTTCCAAGGCGTTTTCATCAGGGGTTGTATCTCCCCCAGCAAAGGAGATTATAACCCCATCTTGCATGGCGTTTCTGAAGAAGGAGATGAGGACCTTAAAGAGCGCCATTGTTTGTACAGTTGCGTGAGTGATGAGTGGTCTGGGTGATGTGGTTTAAGTTGGAGATGGACGAGAAACAGACTGGAAGGAAACTAGCAAGAAGGATGTTTTAGACCGAGGCGGGAAGCGCATTTTACGGTAGAGAGAACAGATAAAGAAGGTTTGTTCTACACAGGTATCAGAATTATGATGCTTCAAAGAAAGTGTAAATTGCCTTTATCTGAACGACTACGAATCGTACTTTAGAAGCTACAAAATATATACTCTCTCAAAAGACCAAGATTTATAGCATGTATCCGACGTACAATAGGAGATCCCTTTAGTCAGTAGTCCGAATTCGAAGTGGTTGAAGGCAGTCGATATAAGCAATCCTGTTGAATGCAAGGACGGCTCAGATGTATTTTTACTCCACCCTTCTTAACAATAGCTTCGTGAAGCTCATACTTTCTCGCGAATAACTAAGGGCGATCTATTCAGCCTGAAAAGCACTGCCGGCGCGGCATCGATACATGGTCGCGCGATATATGACGGGCCGCCGCCCCGAACTTGTCCTCATCTCTAATAACCGCCTCCCTCCCAAACAGGCGAAACTAGCTCCAACTGGTAGGTGGAAAAATAGACATAAAATGCCCGTTACCCAAAACTGCTGCAAGGCTGCCGAGCTCCGTAAACCTCCAACTCCAAACATCGCAAAAAGTTAGTACCCCTGCATATGTTCCTGTTTCGGCACGGAGCATTAATATCCGAACTGGCAGATGACCTCAAATCGCGAAACCCAGAATACGAGTATACAGTAAAAGGAATTTGTATAAAAGGACAGTAATAGTGCACTGAATTATAGGACATTTCTGGTGCATGGTTATTCGTTAATCATGAAGTTACTTTCTCTTCTCTTCGCTTCGGCGACTGTTGTCCAAGCTGCTCTGAAATGGCAAAATGTCAAGATCGGAGGCGGCGGCGGTTTCTCCCCAGGCATTGAGTTCCATCCTAATGCCAAAGGAGTTGCCTACCTTCGTACAGATATCGGTGGCTTGTATCGTCTCAACCCAGATGACTCTTGGACCCCATTGACAGATGATACTGGAGTCGATGCAACATGGTATAGCCTTATCCAACTTTCTCTAGATGTTTCTTTGAGAACTAATATCGCGTAGGAGCCGCTGGGGCATTGATGCCATGGCCATGGATCCTAACGACCCTAACAAGATATACACTGCCGCAGGCCTGTACACGAACAGCTGGCAAGTAAGCTATTCCCCCTACCCAACACACATCTGACAAATCCTCAGGGACCCCAACAATGGCGCCATTGGTATCAGTAATGACAAAGGCAACACATGGTCCTTCACCACCCTACCATTCAAGGTCGGCGGTAACATGCCCGGCCGCGGCACGGGTGAACGTCTCGCCGTTGACCCCAAGAATTCCAAGATCATTTACTTCGGTGCGCGAAGTGGTAACGGTCTTTGGAAGAGTACCGACGGTGGCAAGAGCTTCTCTAAGGTATCTTCCTTCACAAACGTTGGAACTTGGATCCCTGATCCGAGTGATTCGTCGGGTTACAACAACGACATCCATGGTCTAACCTTCGTCACTTTTGATCCGACTTCTTCCATTGTCAATGGCGCTACATCGAGGATCTTTGTTGGTGTGGCTGACAAGAAGACTGCTTCTCTGTATGTCACTAACGATGCTGGTAAGACCTGGAAGCCAGTTGAAGGACAGCCCAAGGAGTTTATGCCCCACAAGGGCCGGATCTCAGTTAAGGAGAAGGCTTTGTACCTCTCTTACAGCGATGGTGCTGGACCTTTCGACGGCACTGATGGTTCCGTCCAACGGTACGACCTGGCTGCCAGCACGTGGAAGGATATCACTCCACCTGGAGATATCTACCACGGCTTCGGCGGCCTCGCACTTGACCAGAAGAAGCCCGGAACCCTTGTTGTTGCCGCCCTTAACTCGTGGTACCCCGACGTTCAGTTCTGGCGATCTACTGACTCAGGCAAGACGTGGTCTACACTGTGGAACTACAACGCTCAGGGTAGCCTAGACTACCACTACAGCATCTCCACACCCAAAGCACCCTGGATCTATAAGAACTTCGTGTCACAAGACACCAAGCGCCTGGGCTGGATGGTTGAGGCTCTGGCCATTAATCCATTCGACAGCAACCACTGGCTATACGCTACTGGTCTTACCGTCTATGGTGGCCATGACCTCACCAAGTGGGATACTGAACACAAAGTCACTATCGAATCCCTCGCCGATGGCATCGAGGAGTTTGCTGTTCTTGATCTCAAGTCTGCACCGGGTGGCAGCGACCTTCTTGCTGCTGTAGGGGACGACAGCGGGTTCACCTTTGCGAACAAGGCCGCACTGAACAAGTCCCCTCAATCTGCTTGGGACAACCCCATGTTCACAACCTCTGTCAGCGTTGACTATGCTGGAAACAAGGTTGGCAATGTTGTTCGTGCTGGCAACACTAATGGTGAAGCACCTATGGCTGCCATTTCCACCGATGGAGGAAAGTCATGGAAGGCTCACGGTGGCGCTGGTGCTGGTCAATACGGAGGTCATATCGCCATCTCTGCTGATGGAGACGTTGTTCTCTGGTCAACCGAGACGAAGAGCGTCTTGCGATCCAAGGCAGAGGAATCTTTCTCTTCCGTATCTAGCCTACCTTCCGGGTCGCTCGTCGCTAGTGATAAGCGCGAAAACGAAGTATTCTACGGCGCATCTGGATCAACCTTTTACGTCTCCAACAACACCGCCTCAACCTTCTCCAAGGCCGGATCTCTCGATGGGGCAAAGTCCATCCGCGATATCGCCGCGCATCCTACCAAGGCAGGCGAGGTCTATGTCTCTACTGACGCTGGTGTCTTCCGCAGCACCGACTTCGCTGACACTTTCACCAAAGTCGGATCTGGTCTGACCAACACACAACAAATTGCTCTTGGCAAGGGTTCAGGCAACAACTGGAACTTGTACGCTTTCGGTGCCGGATCTGCTGGACGAAGGTTGTACGGTAGCTCTGATTTGGGTAAGACGTGGAAGGATATCCAGGGATCTAAGGGCCTTGGGTCGATAGACTCGACGAAGTTGGCGGGAAGTGGAAATGAGGCTGGGCTGGTGTATGTCGGCACAAACGGCAGAGGAGTTTTCTGGGGACAGGGATCTATCTAATGAGATGTCTTTCGGTCGTCTACTCGACTTATCCTAAGAGACCAATTAGCTAAGACACTTAGTTTAGACCAGCAGTAAGACTATTTTATCTTGGTTGCCTAAGTCTAAGAGGTCAATTCTTCTCGCCTCCATCCTGTCGCATCACCAACAAACACATGCGCAAGCCGTATAGCCCGGCCGCAAACTGCTTTACCGACGTCAGAATAAGCAAACACGTCCCTGAATTGCATGAATCTCACATCGAATCAAATTCCGAGTGCGGTTTAGATCTTACTTTGTACTACCAATCCGGTCAAGATCGCCAAGATTGCGGCATTGCTTATCGTGTCGCTATCTAAACGACGCGACAGGGCTGAGCTGTCAGCAAAAGCATCCACTTTTGACAGGATCGTCGAATCCTTCACCCCATTCCCAGGGTCCGCGACGAGGCAGTAATGTCAATTCGGATGCTTATTTGTTGACTTTGAAATTAAAGCTATACGAGTGGCTTGGCAGTGGTGACGACGGATGCAAGATGTGCCTGTTGATCAATTGACTGAATCTCTATAAGAATGGCCGTCGCTTGCATTATCGTATTGACAACATCACTCATCATCATCAATCACTCACAGTTACCCATTCACGATGAAAGCCTCGCCAATTGCAGTGATCTGCACTCTCCTCGGGCTATCGACCGCAACACCAACACCATGCCCAGATGATGGCGCTCAAGAAGCCCTTTCCTTCGCCTACATGGTTGGCAGAAAGATTGTCGCAAAACCTGTAATTCACTGACACGCGATAGTATGGTTTCCCTCTGTACGCCTTTGGGGATATCGCCAGGCCTTTGCTCGCTGCAGGTCTTCCGCTAAGGCCCAACATCAACATCCCCTCCTCCGAGCCGAACGAGCCAGGCGCTGTTGGTGTCGTCCGACCCAACGCTGATACCATGTACTCCATCCTGTTCATGGATCTGTCATCCAACGATCTCAAGGTTACTGTACCAGAGGTACCTGAGGGCCGATACTGGGTCTTTCCTTTTTGCACACCGTAAGTCAGCCGACCGTGAGACAATCCAATCGCTAACAAGGGTCAGGTATGGCGACAATTTGATCAACCTTGGAAACCTCGATGCGACCAAGCCTGGAGACTATCTTGTTAAGTATAACTCCAAGAGCTACGGTCTTGATACCGACAATGTGCCCGAAGGCTATGTCGGTGTCGTCAACTTCCCCATGGCGTATGGGTTAGTAAATGCGAGAATCGTCACCGACCGCACCGATGAAGACGTTGCTATCGTCGCAGAGCTTCAAAAGGGCTTCCGTGTACGTCCAGTTCGACGATCTGGAAAGCCTGTCGCCCCAGCTCTCAACCTCACCATGTTCACTGAGCCCGAGTACACAGACGAAAACCAGTCCCAATACCAAGCCGTCATGAACACCGCCGCTGCTCTCACGCCATACCTCCCGCCCTATATCGTCTCCGATCGCAAGACCGTCGCCAAGGATCTCAAGAAGGCAGGCTTCAAGAACGGGAAGTTCACTCAGCCAGCTGGTACAGACTTGACTAAGGCGGTCGGAACGGCGAACAAGACAGCGCTGGCCTTTTCAGAAAGACCAGAGGTTAGCAAAGATGTCGGCAATGGCTGGACTCTCATTTCCGAGGAATACATCGGTAGTTTCGACTCCAACTATGAGATGCGATACCAGATTGGCCTCACGGGCTATCTCGCACTGGTGCAATCCGAATGCGCATACCCAGCATATGGATATTTCAACGCCAACATTGATGTCGAAGAAGGTCAATCTGTTCTCTGGACCTTTACCGCACCACCTAAGATTAAGGAGGGTGGTTTTTGGAGTCTTACCGCCTATGGACCTAATCAAGACTTGATCCCGAATGACCTGGACAAGTACATGGTTGGCGATAGGAGCAACTTGACGTTCCCTGACGGAAGCCCAGTAGAGACTGGAGGTGAGGGAGTCTTCCAAGTTCTGCTTCAGGATCAGAACATCAAGCCGCCTTCGAACTGGACTAACAAGTAAGTGATGCCTTACCCAAGACAGAATGAGTACTGACAATAGGACAGCTGGTTGCCCCTCAACACCGGCGGTGGAAACATCTCAGTTACTAGTAAGTCGTCCAGTCTTTATCTCTCGTTGTGACTACTTGCTGATTGGGCCTCTTCAGTGCGTTGGTATGGCGCGGAGGAGGAAATGGTAGATGGTACATATGTCCATCCTAAGATGACTCTCATTGATGCCATCGAGGGCTAAGACCGCCTATACGAGGTGCTAGTGTTTGGCGGTGAGGAGGTGTGCAAGTAGAAGTAGAAGTGCATGATCGACAAAGTGCAATCTTTTGTCGTTTAATTGAGTTCTTATCTTTTGAACCAGTCCTAATAGCACGTGTTGCAAGAATATTTGTTTTAAGAGCTTGGTCTCAAGCGCTGGGAGCCTTTGTTCCGGTCGTTTGCCGAGGCTTGATTAGAGGGTCAGCTCAGAGATCTAGACCATCTTCAAGCGTGGCAGCCACCTCGTCTAGCTCTCACCGTCATCTCAACTTACACATAACGCTAATTCCACTTACCGGCACTTACATCACATCATTTACCATGCTTTTTCGTATAATTCCTCTATTTTTGCGCTTTTATTAACATTTCTGACGTCAGATCAGCAATCTCGGCAGACGTATACGATTCCCCTCATTCCAATGCCACCTCAGTCAAGCTAAATCTTCAAAACAAGCTGATGATCAGGTGCCGTGCCGTAGAATACGAGATGTTCTCGAACATCCCAATACGAACTCAATCCCCACCGCAAACCAATCAAATAGACACGGCATATACTAGCAAATTCATTTACGAACAATCCAAGCCCAGCTGATCTGATAGTGCCAACCTTGAAGCGGTCCGAACCGCAGGATACCCCACATGTTTGGTGGCTAGAACGTCTAGGTAACACGAGGCGTTGCAGCTTCATTGCGGGGTGGTGGTGATGGTGTTCTGACAACACGAGGTTATTCTCGGATCGAGCGGCTTTGTTGAGGTGAGGGATGGACGAGAGAAAGGATAAATAGATGGCAGATGCTCGATACTTTTCAATCTCGTGCAACAATCCAATCCAACAGTTCAATACAATCAAAATGCAGCTGACCAATCTTTTTTGTCTCGCATCTGTCCTCACTTCGGTGTCAGCCATTACCGGTAAGCCCACCCAAATACCACCTCAACCACCACCTACACATATAATTCAGAGACTAACAATTGTTTTAGTGAGCTACGACCCTGGCTATGGTGACGCCAACCGTGCCATGACCGCTGTCTCCTGCTCCGATGGCAAAAATGGCCTAATCACCCGCTACAAGTGGCAGAAGCAAGGCCAAATCCCCAAATTCCCCTACATCGGCGGCGCGCAGGCAATTCCTGGCTGGAACTCACCAAACTGCGGAACTTGCTGGAAGTTGACGTACAAGGGCAAGAGTATCAATATCCTGGCGATAGACCATACAGCTGCTGGGTTTAACATTTCTCCAGCAGCTATGAATGCTTTGACGAACAATCAGGCTGTTAAGCTTGGAAGGGTTGATGCGACTGCTGTTCAGGTTCCTGTCACCAACTGCGGTTTGAAGAAGTAAGCCTTGGGGGGGGGGTTATATGGCATGCGATGGGTCTATTAAAGGTTTTTGAAGATCAGTTATCATGTCGTACGGTTCAAATCAACACAATTAAATAACCACAGATGTATGCGATGGGTGGTTGATTGAAGAAGGTTCAAGTTGGGAATGGTGGGATGACTTACGGTTGCGAGTTTCGATATTTGGCGAGGCAATTCAAATTAATTTTAATGCACCTTACATCTACCAATCACTGAGTATGTCGTACCTCCCGAGTATTCTCAATGTAAGGAAAGAAGAATCCTATCGCATCAACTCACCTTGTCCGAATTGCTTCTTGCATTGTGTCGCACGACATCGTATTCCGGTCGCAGGGCACAATCAGCTTATGACGTATCACAAGATGGAAAAGCAAAACAAAATTACCAGTCAGCTGCTGACACATTTCCAGCGCGATTAGGGAATTGGTGCATGAAAGCCAAGGGCTCTTCTTCCAAGTTTAAATCTCATCCTTTTCAATTCTTATTCCCGGGACTGTGTCAGCCGCCAAGTTTTCGCCTCGACGAATGACACACTCATGATATCTGACTGGTTTTATAGGTTCCTCGCGTGTTTCATGTTTCTTTCTATCATACCGCTAAAGTTAGACACGTCGAAGAAATGATGACCACGTCACTGGGTTAGGCTGCCGGTAGAGGGGAAGCTGGAAACGAGAAAGAGCTTGTTTTCGGGACTTAGCCAGAGATTTTACTTTTGGTGGCAAGCTGCGTTGTTCCCTTTCGTCATACGGATGATGAGCATGATGTCGCAAGAGGCCTGTGAGCTATTGGCAATGAGGCGCTCAGCAATATGCTTGAGTATCGGATGAGGCGGCGAGCAATACCAACACATTCCATGACGATGGAATTTTCAAACGCAGCAAATGCATCAACAATTTCGGTCATTGCCTAAAGAGGTTTTTGACGAACTATTCTAATCATCTCTCACATAATACCGATGTTGCATAGTACTGGCAGAAATATGCCGGAGAGTGGGATTCTTACTAAGTGACAGGTTATCGTGCGAATCGGAAATTACTGTTCATTCGAGATCTTTGCATGTTGCATGATTGCTGACAAGAGTCCTGGACTAAGCCTGATAGTGAATTGTACTGCCTCCCGACCACTTGGTGAGTTGTCCGGAAGGCTCGGACAACTCCCGCGTTATGTCCGTGCTTACATGTAAATCCATTAAGAAAAGATGAAGAGGATTTTTTATGACGTTGTGAGCTTGCCGCAGTCAAGCTCTCGTACAAACTCCTGGTAAGATTGATCCTTTGGCTAGCGTACCCAAGTATGTCACTGTCAGGGATCCGGGTCCTTAACACGACCCATATAGCCTATATGAAAGGCCTTGCTTGACCCAACATCTATTTTCGTTTACGTGCTTCAGGTACAATGGAATTGCCGCTGGTATAATGATCTGATCTCGAGTTTCATGGTAATGAAGGGTTCAGGCACATGCCAAAGCTCATTAAACATGCAGCAAGTCATTCGGCGTCATTCCCCATCCCCATCGCTGCAGGGGCTGTAAACCACATGCGGATGTCACACGACCCATTCGCAACACTACCCATCCTTACACTAAAATTAGTATGAGTGAGAAAGTACCTACCCCGGAATGCAGATCAGAGTAATGTTTCCGACGTTGCACTCATTAGCCTTACCGCCCGACAGGGCCACCCTTTTGTTTCTTTTTCACTTCTGACCACTGAGCACTCTGCCCTGAAATGCGCATAATGCAAGCTGGATCCAACCTTGCGACTGTCATGCGCTGGCATAACTGACGTCCTTCGGGGAGTGTCGGTATGATGCCGTGCAACTTATTTTCAGTGATCAGTGTAGATGGTAGGTAGTTAATGAATGAAGAACTGGTATATAAGGGATAGAAACTCTTGCTGTTTCAAGAGGATCTCCTGTAGATCTTGCTGTATTACTATTGTAAGCCCTACAATTTTCACATATAACTTACTACACAATGCGTCCTTCTTCAACGCTTCATCTACTGAGCGTAACGCTCTTAGTCACTCTAGCAAGTGCACAAGCTGCTGCACCTGCTGGCTGGCCCAAGTTTTGGTTCAAAGGACATGTCACCAACAAAGAAACCTTCAAGTACAATCCAACAAACGAATTCATCTTCCCCAGTATCTTTCATGCAGGACAATATCTAGACAACCCTCTCGCAGAGTGGTATATCTACTACGCACCACATGAGAACCCGGGCGGCATCTCACTAGCCTACTCTGATAGTCTCGAGGGACCATGGAAAGAGTATGCTAGCAACCCGATTATCAAGAACAAGTGGGACTCATACTACTCGGTCCCACATGTTTCCAGTCCAGATGCCGCATGGAACGCAGAAACTGGTCGTTTGTTCCTTTACTTCCACGGCGATAATACAAAGACTCGCTGGGCAGAATCAAGTGATGGTATCAACTTCCGCTACGGAGGTGTAGCTGTTTCAGCAGCCATGACCAGTTCCATCACCACAGAAACCAGCTACGCGCGTGTCTTCGGCCATCCAAATGGAGCGTCAAAGTACAACTACGCAATGTTCTATATGGCCAACGAGAGCAACAACAAGCGCAAGATTCGACTTGCAGAGTCAGTAGACGGTCGCAAATGGGACGTCTACTCAGACTACCTCGTCACTGGCGGTAGCGTAGAAGGCGATAACGTCTCCGGAGCCAACTACTGGGTCTGGAAAGGACAAGCTTATATCATCTACCATGGGTCTTCGGGCAAGATGTACGCTCGGACGATTGATGCGACGCTAAGAAAGGTTGGATCGGAGCCAATCGTGTTTTATCAGTCCCGTGGACAAGGACAGGATGTCGGACGTGTTGCAGCTCCTGACCCTGTCACGTCTGGGGAGAATACCTATTTGTTTTATGAGTCTGGAGATCGGCTGGGAGGAACCATTGCCTGGGCAAAAATGCAAAAACAGACGCGTCGAAATCTGCATGAACTAGCTTGGGAGGCATGAGGGAGAACTTGTTCTTGTTTTTACAGCTGTAATATTAGTGTTAATTGAGCATGATTTTGCAAATCAACACAGCACTTTATTTGTCCTCGTGTATTTGATGGTGGACGTCCGGGACTCGTTGTCGCTGTACAACTTGACGACTGCCCTTCAAAAACCCTATGTAGAATGGCTGTCAGCAGTCCCACAGGTGGGTAACAGACAAAATGTCCTCCAAGGCTTAGACTACTAAAATAAAGTAGCCTAGACGCTTGTCTCAACTGGCATAAGAAGATTAAACTATTTCGTCTGTTACTTATGCTTGCGACGGCCAATTCTTCTGACACCCTGCGGTTCAGTTACCCTACGTCTTTTGACTGATGAAGCTTGGACGTAAAAATCAGAACATCCCCTGAAATTGGGGCCCACAGAACCTCCCTCCCTGGTACCTCACGCCATCGCCAAGGTGGACATGTCAACGAGGTAGCGAGACAAGTTCAATCCACATTAAAAACCTCAGTTCAGCTACCGAGTCATCAGCTAAAGACCCCAGATCTCATTTCGTATGCGTCATTCCAGAGATTCTACTGCCATGGCATGATGACTCCCCTCTCCTCTCCATGATACACGTTACCGCGTTGGGCCGCAAAACCAGCTGGCGCGCCATGATTGGTGGCCTCCCATCCCCTGTCCAATAAGAGGCCTCCTCTCGATAAGCGTATCCATCTTCAGTTACCGCCTTTTTGGCTCAGTATCCACGTTGGACGCTTGCTCCTACATACTGCCATACTGGACATCCAATATCCATCGTCTCGTCTCTCACTCTCATTCTACTAACCAAATCGATACTTTACATACACTCTTTATCTAAAACATGGGCCTCGGAGAACTCTTCGGTACAGCAGTTCGCGACAAGAGGTTCCAATCAGCTGCTCTAGAGGTTGCAAGTACCTGCGCCTCGGCGTCGCCCGTCATCAAGATCGTTCAGGCCGCCAACAAGCTCGCCAAGGTTGGAGATGTTGTTGGCCATGCCAATGACTTCTTTTCGGGCGCGTCCCAGACCGTGAAAACGGCCCAGACGATCCTCCCGCAGATGCACATCTTGGGTCAGTCCCTCGTCGACAGCGCCAAACTCTTTCACCAATTTTCCATTGTCGCCACCACGTTGAGCGCGGGGGCGAACATCATCCAGACGTACCAGGGCATCCAGGCCTTGAACCTTATCGCTGCCAAGCTGGGCAATATCTCGGATACTTTGCAAGCCCAGGCGGCTCTTACAGCACAGCGAGACTTTCCACAATATGTTTTCGACATGATAAGAGAGCGACTCAGCCAGACCAGCGTTGACCAAGACCGGGAGCATTGGTTCTTTCTCTGGCATCCCGATACCGATTGGTATCCCAAATTCTTCCATCTTATCGAGGAAAAGAAGCTCAGCCCGAGATTCTGCGGATACACCAACCAGCTCGACACCGTTTTTATGTTCATGCTCGCCGCCCGAGAGCGCATCACGAAACGAGAAATGGTCAAGGCACGAAGACGACAACACTGCAAACCCGTGCAGCTGCATCTCATCATTCCAGCCTACCAAACTATCCTAATCCCCGATCGCATCAAGATCCCCGAGGAGATCGGTGATTTCGTTATCGAAGGCCGCATCAACAGCAATAGACCGTTCGTATGGCTGAACCTCCCCGACGAACAGCAACACTTCACCTTTGACGTCGGCATGTGGAGTCCTCCAGAGTCGAGTCTGTTTGAGAAAGCACTAGAGTGGATGGGCTTGTCAGGCAAGCTCCAGATCTCTGATACACCACGAGTGCTTGGCGTTGGAGAGACGATCGAGATGAATATGATCGAGGATGAGAAGCCCGGAATGACGATTGAGGAAATCACAAACGGCCCGTCGACGGATATGATCAAACGAGCTGCCACCGAATCACAAATGGATCTCGTGGTCAATAAACACCAGTCAATCCCTATGCATGAAGGTCGCAAACGTCGCTGGCGCCGACGAGGCAGTCGCTAAACCCATCACGAAACAGGAGGATATTTGGAAATATTTATTGCATAACGAATACGGCGTTCTGGGAGGCATTTTAGTCATACGACATACAATATCAACATCAACATCATGAGGAAACACACACAACTCGTTAGGAACTGTTAGGGATCATACATACTAGATTGTCATTTCAAAGGAATAGAGCTCGGATATGAATAGCGAGCAACGAACGAATCAATAAAAAATTGTTTGGATCTAAGCCGTCTGAGAAGGGATATTAGTGGACCCATCGTAGCCTGATCTCCTCGAATAATGTTTCCACCTTTCCTCGCAGGGACTTTGCTTTCGGCGGGAGCGGTTCGGTTGAGAGGGCGAACGTTTCGAGTGTTTGGTATGTGGTGTCCAGATCGTCGTTGACGATGGTCAGGTCGTAGATCCCTGGCCTCGCAGCGTAGTCAAGTTCGAGTGCTGCTTGGGCGAGTCGTGCTTTGATACTCTCTTCATCCTCAGTCTCCCTGCCCCGAAGCCGGGCTTCCAGTGCCTCCAAACTTGGTGGCTGAACGAAGACATACTTCACGCTCTGTTTCTTGAAAGCCTTCATCGCTTTTACCCCCTCCATATCGATGTCCAGCAACGGAGTCATTTCTCTGTCAATGATATCCTGGATAGCTTGGAGTGAAGTGCCGTAGTAATGTCCGTTGTAATCAGTACACTCGACAAACATCCCCTGTGCGTAGAGTGCTTGGAAGTCGGATTTGCTTGTGAAATAATAGTGTGTGCCTTCGATTTCGTCTGGTCGAGGTGGCCTTGTCGTGTGTGATACGACAGTTGCGAACTTGTCGGGGTGTGTTTCTTGGAGTTTCGTGGTGAGTGTGCCCTTTCCGACGCCCGAAGGGCCGGAGATGATGATCGGTTGGCACGCGTGATAGGGAACTCGACGCATTTTGAATGTGTTTGTGAGGATTGCGAATCGAGGGGAAAATTGGAGGGGAGATTCCTGATAAAGTTCGTTATTGCGTGGTTGTTCGGCTATCCTGAGGCGTTAATGTTTTTACAAATTTAGAAACCTGATACACGTGTACAAGCACCTCTTTCCCTGAAAATGGCTCTTGCGTCTTGCTTTCAGTGCAACGTTCTTATTTGCTTTTGTTCATGTGTTGTTCCAATGAGTCAGAAAGTTTGAACATTGTATCAGCCAGTCACTGGCATTGCCGACGCCACTGAGTTCGCCTTACGGAATTATCACGAATCACCTGTCAGCACTTATCCAAGCACATTATACAGCATGACTAACCAAGGCCTCGATGTCAGCCTGTAGGTCATTCTATGTCGATGTCACACTCCTTCTTTGTTATCTTATGGATGCTTCCATTGGAAAATAGGTTATCTGACGCTGGGGGTGACCAGTGAGCCCGCCCAAGAAAAATCTTCTTTTCCATATCATCAACTGCGACCTCTGCAGTGGAGTAAAACCCCGATAGGCCAGGTGCGCAAGTCGAACCGGGCAATAAACTACGGTACACACTCCGCACACTTGCATGATTCCCGCATTTCTCTTGCTGTGTACTCAGCTCCGCTCGCTCCAATCCAGAAGGTGCTGACTCCGTATTTCTGCAAAGCTTCAAGCAAGTGTACGAGTCTATGCTTCTCGTTATCCTCATGCATATTCGTCCGCTCCTTCTCGAATAAGGCTTCACGGCATGACCGGCCTCGAGCAAATAGTCGAACACCTATTCTCTCGAGTTGTCTCCCCCCTTCGTTCTTGATCAAACCAGCGGTGCAACCATGGTTCAGAAGCCAGGTGATATCGCTCTCCCTGAAAGTACCACGGAAATCGCCCCGTGAATAACCGGCATTGACATCGAAGATGAGCGTCCTAAGGCTGGGGCTTATCCACCTGTAGCAATTGTCCGAGCGTAGCTCTTGGTTCGTGACGCTTATAGCGAGTGTGTGTAGCTTGGGATATGGCCATGTTGTTATCTTGTTATACTGAAAGGCTACCTGTAAGCACTCAAGCTTCAACGTGCGCAAGGACTCGCGCTGTAGCCCGAGTACATGGGCTAGCTTGTCCGTACTCCTGTATGAAGAGTGAGGCTGATCTTGTATCGAATCGTCATCATACCATACAATGTCTATGTCGAGATTGTGGAGCGCCCGCGGCCACTCTAGTAGACGTCTGATGGACTCAGGCTTAGCGCGCATCGACAAGAACCTGAGTGTAGAAACGTTCGCCGTTCCCTTCTCTCGCTGTAGTTCGAAGTCAGCCATAGTCTGGTAGCTAAACATTAGGCACTACTGTTACTCACAGGCAAAGGACCCAAGTCCAGGTCACTAGCGTCAAGGTCGACAGAATCGAGTGTCAATCGATCCAGATTCGGCAACCGGATCAGCGACCTGATCTCCTGAAAATTCCTCGCCAATCCGTCCCATTTCACTGTTAAATCCGTGATGTATAGTTGAAGCCATGGACTTTCGTCTAGGGCATTGAAGAAAAGATGTTTCTGGGGCACGCAATGGTGGAAATCATCGCGAGAATCGAGGACAGCTCTTCCGCACAACAGGGGCATCACCAGACGATGAAAGCGGCGGCAAGTAAGCGCGAGAGCGTACTGTCCTTCGACATCCACTTGTCCCCGACGAGGATGGTTATTGTGTCCAGCTTGACGCTCCCTGTACCTGTTGGTGCAGTAGACCCTGTTCATCGCCCATTTGTGGTCGAGTTGCGCAACCTCTTCGACAATGAGGCACAGAATTTCATCCGGCATGCGCATGAGGGTTGGGGTCCGGGAGATCTTTATGAGAGATTCATAAAAGTGATGTCTTTTTCCGCAATGACACCCAGGCCCTTTCAAGCAGAAAGGGGGTGCGAAGCGGTATGTCGCCCAGAACGCTCTGAGCGAACGAACATCCATCATGAAAACCGATGCTAGGAGCTTTCATGGATGTAAGAAATAAATATCCATCACAAGAGGTTTATAAACAAATTTACACTTTTGGTAAAGCATCATGACTCCTCTGCCTAAGAAGAACTTTTTTGGTCTTGCCCTGCCCTAACAGAAGGTTTAGACTAGCCCTGAGATGCCATTCCTTGTTGAAAACCGAAATACCTGGTCGGCTTGATCCATATGAGACGTAATCCACCTTCACAGCAGCAGCCCTTCAGGTGTCAAAAGATTCCACGGCCACAGATATACGCGTTATCATGGTTGAGCTTTTGTGGAGTTCTAAACAGATGCTACTGCGGCACGGTCCGACTAGCCTCGTGCAAAGGCGTCAGAAGAATCGTCTGTTGTAAGCATAAGAGACGAAATAATCTCATTACTTTATGCTAGTTTAGCCAAATACTTAGGTTACTTTATCCTGACGCCTTGAAGGACGTTCTTCTGTTACCCACGTGCCTCGTCATCGCACTTACAGAACCCTCGAATATCCCTCGCAGTATGCTCAACTCCACTCGCCCCAATCCAAAATGACTGAAATCCGGCCCTTTCCAAACACTTCAATGCCATAGCGAGAAGCTTCTTGCTTTTATTCTCGTGCTCACATTGTCTCTCCTCCCCAATAACATCCCCAATTTCCTCTGAATCATCGACGAATACTCTAATCCCTATCCTCTTCAGACTCTCACCGCCACCGCGCTCCTTGGCCCTCCTGGCCCATCTCCCCAGTCTCATCATCTTTTGCGTTTCTACCGCAGCGAATGTGCTGAATGGCCCGCACTGTGAGTCCCCATGGTAATCGAGGATGAGCGTGTGGAGAGAGGGACCGAGCAAGTTGCGCAACGATATGGGGGATAGGTCCTTTTTGACCAAGTTCAAGGTCAAGGTGTGTAGTTGTGGGAAGAGCCGCGTTGACAATTTATGCAGCTCAGTACTGTCATAAGGTAGGTATCCGATCTTGAGAACACGTAGCGATTCCCGCTGTAATTCGAGTGTATCGGTAAATTTGGCGTAGTCGAATTCTGCTTCTGGCTCATCCAGATCGTATCCATCGAATGACATGTGACCAAAGTCAAAAGATTGAAGGTTTCGTGGCCATTCGAGGAGAGGTTTGATATCTGCAGGTTTGGCGTGTAGTGTTTTGAAGCTGACATCTGTCAAGCTTGACGTTCTCTTCTCTTCCTAGGTACTATGGGTTAGTATCAGACTTTCAGAAGAATTCCCCCCAAAAAGCATAAGTGATGAAATGCCTTGTTCACTTCAGGTCAAGTTAGACCAGCGCTTGGGCTCTTTTGGTTTTGTAGTATAGGTCTTGCGAGACATTTATTCTTTTCCCACACGGCATGAAAGCCTATTCGTTCTCCACGAAGATATTGACATTGAGTCCACACACAAATGAGAAAGGAATTGCTTACTGGTAAAGGACCAGCTATCATTCCAGGCTCAACCTTCATTTTCCAGAGTGCCAAACGCTCTAGGTTCGGCAATTTGGCAAGATATCGGATTGTATCTGACCCCACGCATTCGAAATCCCAGTTTATTGTTAGGTCTTTGATGTGTAGCTTGAGTGGCGGGTTGTCGTCAATAGTTCGGAAGAAAAGTGCCCTTTGATGCGCCCAATTTTGGCAGAATTCATGTGCATCTAGCCGTACAGTTGTGTACAAGATCGGTGTTACTAGATCGTGAAAGCGTCGACATGTGAGTGTTAAGGCGTATTGCCCTTCGACGTTGATTTGGCCTTGATGTAGCCCGGCCCGAGTGTGTTCCTTGCTGTCGAGATTTGCATTTTTATAGCGGCTATTGTAGTATTCATAGCCTATTGCCAGTTCACGGTCGAGGTAGGCGACTTGTTCGAAACAGAGGTGCAGGATCTCGTTTGGCATGCGCAGTAAATAGCTGTCGTCAGACTTTGGGGATCGCATTTTGCCGGTATAAGGTTGAATTCTTAGAATATGAGCTGAGGAGTTAACCGCGGTGTGGCCATTACGATGTTGAGGTGAGATAAGCGTCAAGGCAGTGAGCGTAAATCACGGTAAGATTTGGGGGCGGGTGCCTGTTTGGGTAGGGCTTGTAGACCCGCCTGCGCCTTCCCTATTTCTCGCCCGGCACCTAGGTATTGTAGGATAGCACAGGGGGCCATTCCTTATAAACCATGGATGCGAATCACGGACAACACGCGCGCAGACACAAGAATGCAGCGAATAAATATGTAGGTGGACTTTTAAATCTTATGCCATATAGAGAGCTCGTTTGCACACCGGAAACAGCGAGCATGTCCACGATGTGCCACTGACCATGAATACCCGTTGGCTCGCTAAATCTCAGCGACGCTCGCTGTAGGGAACCATCTAACCTCCACCATTCTGGTTGATACCCTGGTCGATACCACCCAGTTCGTTTCTAGCAGCAGGAAAGGCAACAAATATTACGCCCATCATCACTAATCTTCCTCTTCCACCTCATAAACACCAAATGTGGCCTTCCTTATCTCGCACATTGTCAGTATCTCTGCTTCACTGCCAAACAACACCGACATGAAGACCCTATCACAAACAAGGTCAGGCTCCGAGTGGATCGGGCTATCACCCCTTCCCCAGCTGAATCGAATGACTTGATCATGTCTAGCTTCGACTCTAGGTTCATTCTCGAACTTGTTCTCCAGCCAATTTCGTAAATCTGCGTCTGCTTCTTCCGCGTTGTCATACGGAGGTGGAGATAAACCTGGACGCGACCAATAACGAAATAGCTCGCGGCTTTCATGTTCGGTCGCGAAGGTGTGCTCCGACGGTATCAGCATGAGTGTTGAAGGTCCGAGTAAAGTAATGGCATATTTGCTGCGCACAACATCTTCGCGACCTTTGTCGTAGCGATACATAGGTCCGTCTTGATGCCACCTTGTGACTTTGAACTCGTCGTTGGGCTTCGTGACACGAATGGTGAACCAGCATGCCTCCTTCTCCTTTGCATTCCCGACACAGTCATTTTGGGCTCTGCGCAGGAAGGTCGCGATTGCGGGGTGGATATCCTTTGCTGAGCCATCGGAGTATTTGGCGAGAAATTGGGACGCTTCGGGCGGCGTTGAACCATCGAGAAAGCCGAAAAAATTGAGCGTTGAAGCTTTGGTCGTGGATTTGATGGGAGGAAGAGGGACTGCATTCGCAAGAACTGCGAATGGTGGTTGGTTAGCCATGTTGGGCTTTCCTGTCAACAGAGTAGACGCCGTTTGCGAAGATGTAGGTCATAAGCAGATTATTATAGACAAGACTTCACGTTACCCAGAGTCATTCAGTTAAACAAAGTTTCACAAATTTCCGTATATGGACTGTTTGTTGCCTTTCTGTCAGTCAACGTTTAACAGAGCTGGTGGCCGAGTGAGTCATGCTCTGTTGTGTAAGCATTGGAGAGGACGACGATACTTCCACAAGGTAAATTATTGGAGGAGAACTTTAACTGCCATTCTTCCGAGCACGCGATTCAGAGACGAGGACATGCGATAATACGGTCGTATAATGGGAAGTGATAAGAGATGGCAGTAGTGTTGACTGGACCCCAAGTCTTCAAACCCATGAATTGCTGGAAGTTGGGAGGAATGTCACAACCCAAATTTAGTTTGTCCACCAATTTTAGCACAGCCTCACAGGGCTGAATGAGCATCCACCATCACGGCACCCATGAGGAGGCCTCAATATGAGACCATGAATGACGTTCAGAGACAGATCTCAATGCCGATCTGTACAAGAAAGGATCTAACCAAGATGTCCAAAGTAGGTGCATTACTGGCGTTAAAGCCAATCCAATTGCAAGTGATATCGCGTACAAGACATCCAGTAGCATCGATCCTCCATCAGCGATCGACAGCACCGCCTTCATCCTCACTTGAGCCAATTCAGCCGTAGGATTTCGCCTAACAAAGGTCCAAAGGCTTGATTGCTCTAAATGGGTTAGCAGGCCGTCATCCTTCATAAAGCCGTGGGTTTCGCGACAGATCCTTCTGCGACGCTACCCCAGCTGAGAAATTAGCGTACACAGCCTCTAGCAGGGGACCTGCAGATTTATAACCACGACAATAAGCCGTCTTTGTTCTTGCTGTTGTTTTCCTAAGTCCCAAGTGTTTACCAAGATCCAGACAAGATGTCATTTTTGAACAAGTTTAAGAAGGAATTTGAAGGGCTCAATCTGGGAGGTCAGCAAGGAGGTAAGGCATCGTAGCGGCTGGGTCACTGAGTGTCCTTCGCTAACGGAATGACAGGCGCTCCTCCTCCAATGCCCGATGCGAATAACCCGAATTACCAACAATACGGGAGCAATTCCTATCAAGGACAGCAGAGCTATCAGGGAAATGCACCATCTCCGTCTCCATATGGCGCGCCGCAACAGTCATACAGTCCGGGACAATCGCAGCAGAATCCAGGCTTCCAAGCTTACACCGGCCCGCCATACAATGGTCACTCCTCCTTCAGTGGACAGCAGCCTGGATATCAACCACCACAGCAGCAGTCATACCAGCCGCCACCACAACAACCTCAACAGCAGTCATACTCAGGCCATCAATCGTACAGTCCTCAACCACCTCCATACAACCCTTCATCACAAACTTCGCAACAGCCACAGCATCAACCATGGTCGCCGCCGCCCGCTTCAATGACAAGCCCACCAAGCGTGCACCCGCCAGCCGCAGCGACACCATACGGCGCTCCTCCCTCAATTGCCCCTCCTTGTCCAACACCACCCCGTTGGATCGCACACTGGTCAGAGAAGGACCAACAATGGTACTACGTTGAAACATCAGGAAGAAGCACATGGCAAGCGCCATCTGATCTTCCTCCACTGACAGCCATGCCCGCTTTTCCAGGCAGTCTGCATACAGCGAACAGAGGGCCACAACAGCCACAGTACGCAAACCCGCAAGACTCACGACCAAGTCTGCCCGAGGGTGGGAAGAAGTCGTCTTCTCTTCTTGCGGCAGCTGGCGGTTTCACTGCGGGTGGCGTAGCTGGCTTCTTCGTCAAGGACCGCATCGGTGAGTCAATCCGTTACTACGTGCGATTATTTGCTAACTCAATTACGCAGACAAACGCAAAGCAAAGAAGCGCCACGGAAAAGGCACAGAAGACTTCGCCGACTTCGTCGAATACCCCGCCTGGGACGTCGGTCTCGACTGCAATGTTTGCGACCAGGCCATCAGCGGTCCCTACGCGCACTGTAAGAAGTGCGACGGCGGCGACTACGACATTTGTCGGGACTGTCTCGCGCAGGGACAGACATGCGATGGAAAGGGGAAGCATAGCCTTGTTAAGGTGTATCCCAAGTATTACTGCGATATTTGCAATGTCTTGATCAAGGGCGAGTTTTACTACTGCGCTATTTGCAATGATGGCGATTGGGACACGTGTAAGAGGTGCTTTGACAAGGGATATACTTGTAAGGCGGCGGAGTGTGGTGGACGACATGATATGTCGAATCTGTATATTCCAGATGTCAAGTTTAAGAAGAGTGGGAAGGTTGATACGAGTAGTAGTAGTTCGGATTCGGATTAGTTGGGTAGTATTTAATTGTCATCTTGCACTTCAACTACGGGATTCACCTTTGTTGCAGCGTAGTATGGGTGTCGCGCATATACTCCGTCACGTAGCTTGAGAAGCAATGGAGTGTACGATCGGGGCACGTCTTCACAGGGCCAATATAAGAGATCACAACGACGGCCGGCTCGCCCGATCGTTAGGGTTGCTACGTTGTCGGGGCGTTGACGTGGCGGACTAGGTCATGCCTACTAGGTATCGCAGGACGTGTATTGCAATCGATCAGCCAGCGGCGGTTGGCCTGTCGTGTCGGCCATTGCATCACGAACGACTCGTTTGTCGCGATGACTTGTAGTGGTGCTTGGGGTAGCTATCGAGACAACGCCTGGGAAGGTGTCGAAGGCGCACCTGCCGCCAGCATCATGGCCTCAACCTCGGCCGTGGCAATTGTCTCGGGAGGAACGTCATGGCACGAATCGGCAGCGGAGGGTTGAGGACGCGAAGCGGCATTGGAGACGTCTGAACGAGCTAACAATGAAGGCCGCCAGACGGGCGTAACCTTGATCGCAAGTACCATTCGCGTCGCTTATAGAGCATCGAGACGGGATCAATAGATACTGCTGCACTAATATCGTATTAGCTCGAGGGTTGTGAGCTTCGTTCGAGGTTGCTTCGGTCGGGCGGACATCACATCGTGGTGTTCGAATGGCGTTTTGCGTACTAATGCGACCGCGCACGCTGGGGATTAAGGGCTCGCAATGATGGGGCTAGAAAGAAGCGCATCTTTTCGCGAGCAAATGCAGAGGCGGTCTTGTTCTTTGGTGCAAGTATGAAGCGCGATTGTCGTTCTTGCATTGAATGTCGCTATAGACTAGCTGGTAGGACAGACTGCTGTGTGAAAATGGCGAGCACCCTGGAGTGGATCATCGTGGACCAATCATAGCCTGAATCAGTCGAGACACCAACACTCAAAATTGGATCTAACCTGCAGCTTGAGGTGTTCAGAGTTTGCATGAGAAAAGGGATTTGTTTATGGTAGACCATGGTTTCGGCATTGCATGAGTCATAACATGGTCATAAGCGGGATCCAAAACGGCATCTACATAATCCAAGAGAGTCACGTACAACTCTAATGTGAAATGTTTATCTTGTCGTCGTTATTCCTAAATGCCACACATCAAGATCAACCCACTTGGATAGATCACGCTGAGCCAAGAAGGCGTCCTTTCTGCTTTCTACAAATACAAAATGGCATTTGAGGTTCATATATTTTGGCAAATGAGCAGTACAGCAGTCGAGGTATACCTTTTGATTCCTGAATTATACCGTACGTAAAGTTTCAAGGACGCAATTTTTCTCATGGCATGCGCGCATTCTAAGTTTTCAATCAATAGAAATATTTAATAAAAGGCCATCAGTACTCCCCTCTTACTAGCCACCATTTCTCTCTCTCACAAACCATCTGCAACTCAATTTCGCAGCTTCTGAACACACAACATCGCCTAGATCACTTACAAAATGGGTCGCAAAAACGCAGCTCGACGCAAGGCAGCTCAAGATGAGCCAACCTCTGCGCAAAAGAATGTCACCAAGAAAGATTTGACTCCGAGTGGCTCAACCCACACCAACATCGACCTTATGAACCCTGAACCTCGAGGAGTTGCTCAGTTCCCAAAATTCGGCGAATTCCCATATGACATTCGAACATTGATATGGGAACAAGTCCTACTGAGCCAGCGACTCATTCGTATCTCCCTCGAAAAGAGACAAGTGTCGGCTCGCAACAGAAACCAGCGAAATAAGGCGACGAAGGCCAAGGCCAAGAGCAGGGGAAAGAAGTCATCCAAGCAAGACACAGGCTCACCCCAAGTCGAGATCCCCGAGAAGCCATATTGCGTCATCGTTGAAGAGCGATATGCCAGGAGCAAGCTTTTTCATGTCTGCACAGAGTCGCGCGATACTGCAAGACGCTTCTATCGCGTGAAGATACCTTGTATCTACCGATGGGGAAACAAGACTCAGGAAGGTACATTCTACTTCCGCCCGGACCTCGACAACATCCAAGTCGGCATCTCGGAGTATTTCCCAGACTTCGCCTTCAATCTATATCAGCTTGATCCACGATATGTGGGTCTTGTCAACCTTACTCTCCCATTCCAGCCCAACATTCAGAAGCTCATGGATATGGACGATGCGGAGAGGGACATATTACGAGGAGTACTACTCCGGCTGGAGGATGTTTCTTTTGCTCATATGCAGGAGAAGACGAGAGCTCCTCCTCCTCCCCGACGAACACTTGCCTATGTCCACTCCATGGCCCTCGCTGCTGCTGCCGCCGCCGCCGCAAATAACGGCCCCGATGAGCCCCAGCCACCGAAACCACGAACAAGTTGGGAGCCCGATTGCACAGGCCCCATGTCAACTTGTATACCAAGCTTTGATAAGATATCCCAAGATCCACGGAAATTGGGCAACGATTACACCCGACCATATTTCTCCTTCAAGAACCCCATCCACATAGCCCTCAGCTGGTTTCGTTTGCTCGAAATTCTAGAAGCCGCCCATGAGCACAAAGTCAACTATCGCTTTATGATGAGCTATGAGACAAGTGGCAGAAACATAGCAACAAGAGAACAGGCTACGTGCTGGGTACAGAGTCAACGCAAGAACTTCAAGAGCCGGGTTCTTAGTGAAGGTATTGAGCATGGGGAGTGGGTTCAGCCTGCGATGGGCTTTTGGCTGTATCCCATGGAGTGTGTTGGGTCTCTGGTTAATGATGAGGGTAATTTGAAGACAGCTAAGGATGTTTTGGAGGGTCTTCAACTTAAGGAAGCTCTGGAGAAGTGTGTTCCTGAGCTTTGTCTCAGCAGACTGGTTTAGGGAGTGTGGGTGGTGCTTCAATTCCTTTCTGGCTACGGGACTTGGTTTATAGAATATTCTTATTTATCTGATCATCTATATAAGCAGCGTCAACTTCTGGCATTATCACACATTACTTGTCTCTTATACGAATGATCCTCCATTAGCCCCGATAACCTGTCCAGAAACCCATGAACTACCAGACCCTGCCAAAAACGCCGCAACTTCTGCAATCTCTTCGGGCTTTCCCAGTCTGTTCAACGGACTGAACCCCGCAATCATGTCAATCATGTCCTGCGACTTGCCCTGGAAGAACATTTCCGTAGCTGTAGGACCAGGGGCAATACAGTTAACAGTGATGCCGTACTTTTGTCCAAGATCCTTGGCCATTACTCGCGTCATTTGTTCGATGGGACCCTTGGAAGCTGCGTACAGGAGATAGCGTGGTGCAACGGTTGAGTTGTGAAGGATGCCTGTTGAGACGAGGATAATGCGGCCGTCGCGAGGCATATGTGGAACAGCTTTCTACAAATTGTTAGCTTACCTCAACCTATCCATCTGGCAGTGAAACATACTTGAACCAAGAAGTAGGGACCCTTGACATTAAGTAAAAAAGCCTTGTCGAAGACCTCTTCCGTCGAACTCTCAAGATCATTCATGGGCGCACAAGCAGCGTTGGCCATGAGACAATCGATCTTGCCGAACCTTTCCACTGTAGCGTTCACCAGCTTCTCAATTTCAGGAATGCTGGACACATCGGCCTTGACGGCTAGCGCTCTATCAGAACCGATCTTTTTGACCATCTCTTCTGCTGGGGCACCATCGCTGGAGTAGTTGATGACAACGCTTGCGCCATCGGCGGCGACACGCTCAATGACAGCTTTGCCGATACCTTTGGTGCTTCCCGTAACGAGGACGACTTTTCCGGCGAGAGACATGGTGTTGGGTGGGATAATGAGTAAAGATGAGGTGAAATTGACGGGAATCAGTATTATGGAATAGTTGTGGTTTATATGTGATATGCTCGAAGCTGGGATGGAGAAGCAATCGGGGATACGAACGGATTTATCCAGCTGGTATAGAATAACCTTAACTCAATGTCCATCTTCGCGCCGAGCTGGAGATATCGGCTTGTGCCGCTGGATTTAGTGTATATACCCAATCAAGATTAGTCTGGAAGCTAATGGCGAAGAAGTTAGTGTATCAGCTATAATAGGACTAGTGTTGTCTCTATGAGAGTTGTGATGACGTCGAGATCGGTATCACTCGATCCTTGTAGGGCTGGCAGGGTTGCAAGATCTCGACCACGAGGAACATGCGCTGTTCTCATCCGCATATCGTCCCCAATATACCAGACCATGCCGTGCTCTCCCAACCTCTTGAGCCCTCTTGTACTTCTCGCCATGCCACTTCTGCTGCTGCATCGCAGGACACGGCAGACCATAGGAACGATTCCAGTGATTCTTGTTTCGTTGTAGACCAGGCTCTCGCACTTGGTCGCTTTCGTTCCACGATGCCCAAGAATTGAATGAACCACCCTCGAAGATCATTGCCAACTTGCTCACAACATAATACTCCGAGCATACCGAGCCATGTTAAAAGATGTGGCGATGCCTGGGCAACGTGTTGTTCGAGCTGACATCTGAGACGTCGTGCTAGTCGATGGTAAGGCGGTGCATATGTAATAGGGAAGATCACTCCAAGTGAAAATATCAGCAGAGCCGTCTGAATGAGATTGTTGATCGACGCAGCAGTCTCTATGTCTTCTTCAATAAGTGCCTCTTTATCGGGTAGGGTAGCGAGAAGTCGTTGCTGTATCAGGTCTCGATGAGCTGCGAGGAGCGAAGTGTCTAGGCTCTTCAGTAAGCCCCAGTGATAGCCCTCGATCACTGTGACCCATGCCCTCATATCGTAAATGACCTCTTGCAGAGCCGAGGTCAGTCCATCTCCGACAAGTCTATCGATCTGTTCCGAAGTCTCTCCAGCATAGGACCTAGACGCCAGGTCGCTTACATAGCCAAAGAATTGACGTCTGTCGTGCGTCTCTTTGACCCGACCATACAGTCGTGACACAGGAAGATGTGGCCTAATCAGCTTTTGCGTAGCCCTCGTCAGATCCATGTAATTAAAGGAAGCCTGGAATTCCGAAGACTTGAGATTATGTATGCCGCCTTTCAAATCAACAATCCTCATCAACGCTGTCGCATGAGCATGAATGTGAAGTCTCCTCCCATAAACATGTATCCACGCGAGTTCCTTCAACGGCGGATCAAACGCTCGTCTCACAATACCCTCTCCATCGTCGAGGGAGACTTCAGGACCTGTGACGCTCAGAATCGCATACAGCGTCTGCTCTGGTATTTCCGCTATAGGTCGTGATATGTCTTGCGAGATGTGTTTGAGGGCTTGGTTGTAATGCATCAAGCTGCCTTTGTCGGTGACCTTGGCTTTCCTTCTGTAGCTCAGGCTCACGGCTGCTGACCATAGTAGGGCGTGGATCAGAGCCGGACCTTGAGACATGAGCGTGTTGTAGTCGCGGGCGAAAGAGGGGATGTGGAATGCCGCTGACCCGACTTCGAAACCTGGCCAGAAGGATTGGGTGCAGTAGTGTAGGAGCATCTTGGTGTGTTGATCGACTATCCTATCTGGTACCGTACAGAGTAGCGTTGGCTGCCATCTGGTCCCCGTCGAGCCATCGATCGGTATAAGAGTTCCTTGAACATCGTCGGTGTTCTTCTTTTTGGAACGATGCATTGACTTGGCCAGATAAGATCTCGCACTGGCATGTCGAAGCTCTGTCTCGCGACGGTTGCTGGGATGTGTTGTTGTGACGGGCAGAAAGTGAAATTCTCTTCCGTTGCTAAAAACAGGGCTTCGATCATGATGCATTGTGAGTGATTCCGATCCTGAGGCTGATCTTGCCTGGTGAACGCTGGTTAGGTTTATTGAGGTGTCGACTGCAGTGAGGAGATCGTCGTAATAGACTAGATGAGTCTGTTTCCGGCTTAGGGCTGATTGGCTTCACTAAGTCGTTTATACCAATAGTTACTCACAACTTAGCTTGCTGCTTAAAGTACTGAGTACCTGACTACAAATTAGGGACCATAAATCTCACCAAACACCACATAGGCACACACGAATTGCTGTTTATTTCTTTATGACTCTCAATCCTTGACCTTGTCCATCCAAAGAGACATTTCTCAATCCTGTTTATTCATTATGCGACATGTGTAACATCGCTTGGACCATTTCCTACTTACTATGCCACAAGGACATCGTCCTCTGAGGTTGAGAGTGCCAACCATAAAGGCAGTCTATTCGCACAATGTCGCTGAAATACCTTTTTCTCGTTTGCTCTCTCAGCGACCGTCTTAACTCCGACTGTCTACATACAGTTCTGGTGGATAGTCTTTCAAATTCACCCAACCGTGAGTCCCACTTCCGCCAAGTTCTTTGAATGCCTCCAGCGGCACTATCCTGAAACCAGTGACAGAAGGTAGCTTGATCCTCGGTTCTCCCCGGTCACGACTTCCGCCTCCCTGAGACAGCATGATACTTTCTTCAAAATTGCATTTAGACTGGTCAATCCCCACCATATCCAGGAGTCTTTGCCACTTGCTCTCAGTCCCACTCACGCCCTGAGGACCAGGCACGAACAGTCTTTCCAGCTCACTAATACCTCGAGGATCTGTGGTCAGGTGGTCAAAGGTTATCCCCCGGCCAAGGCGTGGAACTAAGGAGGGATTTCTTGTTGAGGCGCGTTGTTGTTGATCGAAAGATAAGAAGAATAATACTGGACCACCGAGAATGACCCGCCGAAGTCGGCGTATGGCTGCTTTGGCAGCATCTTTATCGATAGGAAACTTACCCACATCTAGGTTAAATGCGCCCGGGCGTGGTAAGACGATATTCAGAAGACCCTTGCGGGCCCGGTCCTGGTCATAACAGTCCGTAGCAAATTCAATAAAATAGCTTGGCATTTCCCAAACGATGTCCAGAATGTCTAACTCGGGACAAATATAAAGCTTAAAATAGATGTCTTCACCGAAGTACTTGCATGAGAATTGAATGCGGTAGAACATCTTTGCTATTTGTCGTGACTCTGAGCAAGTCTGAAGAAGGGGGTGCATTATCGGCTCAGTCATTCTTTCTCGGACTCTCCGTAGCTCTAGTTCGTAGGATCGGCTAGAACCCGTATTATCACCGGGATAATTGAGTGTGATTTTGAGATAACGCTCGTATGATAACGCTTCAAGCCAGATCATGTAACGAACATCGTACAACAGCTCGGGAAAGCGGGGAAAGGTTCTGTTTTCAACAGGCAAGGTAAAAACCTCAGCAGAAGGCGTGGTGTCTTGAGCAGACGACATTTCGACCTGGCGTGCAGTGTTTGAGGTTGGCGATAGAAAAATGGATGTGTTGATGAAGACTGGGTGAAGATAGGAAAGAATCGTCTATTGTTCAAGCTCATGATCGACAGTCGACTTTATACCCAGAACTTTGCCTTTGTTCTACATTTAGGTTAAGGTTATGACTATGCGTCTCAGGTTTACACTTTCTGCAAGGCAACCTTGGTGAACCCCAGAGCATATCGAATAGACCTTCTACAATGGCGAAATATATCTAGCAAATGACTTCCATTTTCTTGCACAGGTATAATAAGATTTTCACAGAGCACAAGCTGCCCTCTTTACAGCTGAAGGGGCCGTGTCTTATGCTTTCGACGGCCAGGTCAGCCCCGGTGGGCTACACACAATTCTGGTGGATAGTCCCTTATATCTACCCAGTCTGGTATCTCGCCGTCTTCATCCTCTTGAAAAGCTTCCATAGGCACCACCCAGAAACCATCCACAGACGGTGGAAGATTCCCCGTCACTTCTAGACCAGATTCCCACAAATTCTCATAAGCACCATGGATGAAATCCAGGCAATGTTCCCTGGGGACCAATGTATCGTCACTCCATTGGTATGGTAGGTCAAGTATGAGATGTTCTTCATAGTTGCGTCGAGACTGGTCCATCTTTATCGCATCTAAGAACTTTTCCCACTCGCGCTTCCTGTAGCCCAACCCGCGATTGTAAGGATTGGAGAAAGTCCTTTCTCCTATTGCAAGGTTCAAAAGGCCCTTGCGGTCGCGATCGTTATTATAAACATCCGTAGCGAATTCGACGAAATGCTCAAACCCGTCGATGTGCACAATATCTAACTCGGGACAAAGATAAAGCACCCCGGGGTACCATTTCTTCCATTCATCTTTGCGTGAATGGTACTCGCATGCCATCTGGACTCGGTAAAACCTCTTTGCTATTCTTCGCGAGTCTGAGCATGTGAGGAGAAGCTGGTTTAGTATAGGTGCATTCGTTTCTCGAGGTCCTCGTAGAGTGATCTTGTAGGGTCCCACATAGCGACCGTCGTCCCAGCTACCGCCAAGATGAACCTTGATGAGGCGCTCCTGTGACAAGGCTTCAAGCCAGATCATGTGTTGGAGCTCGTACGGGAGCTTGAGAAAGAGGGAGAAGGTCCTTTTCTCCGCTGGTAGAGTAGTAAACACCTCATGAGGAGGTGCTTTCCACGGCCGCATGGTGTCGGAAGAAGTAACCTAAGAGACGAAATAATTTAGTTACCTTTTGCCAGCTTAGACTAACACCTAGATTACATTATTCATGTAGTCTAAGTCTCAGGGGATATATCTTCTGTTACTTACCTAGCACAGCTTGCCCCTCGATAGCATGCTGCATATGGTGTTCGAGGTTGATGAAGAGAGGAAGGGAAATGGATGCGTTGATGAAAACGGAATGAAGTTGGAAGATTTTTCAAGGGCTAGGCAGTCCATTCGATGCATCGGCCTGGAGAACTTTTCCTTTCGCTCATTTAGGTTAAAGTTATGGCTGCGCATCTTGAATTTGCACATCTTGCACTGCAATGCAGCGCACAGAATCCATTCATTCAGGTTGGCAACAGAAGAAGGTCGAGCTTATATTGCGTGGGCACCCCGCGTGATGTGATCAAAACAGAGCATCTTTCCCTTAACGAGAGTTAGAAAAAGTCAGGCTCTTGAAATCCTCTTATGTATGCTGTATTCAGTGAAAATAGCTCGATTTGAGAATGTCCTTGAAGGCTTAGACTACTAAAATAAAGCAGCTAAAATGCTCTTCTAAGTCGCCATACGATGACAAAACTATTTCGTCTATTAATTCTTCTGATACCATGCGGTAATCATGCAACTAAATATTATTCATCATTAGGGATAAACTGATCCTGAAATTCTAACGCTAATAATTAAACCTCTCTCCCTTTGTCGGATTTCTCACCAACCCAGCCCCCGCAAACCCAAGCCTCGTCACTCCATCACTCATCTCCCAAGCACCATACCTCACAGGCCCAATATCATGAACCGCATGAACAATCCCTCCAACGTTTTGATTCGGATCCACGTTCCTCATAATATGTGACTCCTGCCCAACAGTGCCAAAAGCATTCGCAATCTCAAGTGGGTTGAGACTAACATCCCTGCCCAGCTCCCACCAGCCCCAGAAGGTGGGTAGCACAGAGAATATCCCGATAAGCGAAACCAGCACCGCTATCCACATCTTTTCGTAGTCTGTCACGTACACGAGTGTTGTTGTGCCGCTGTCGTAACTGACTTTTTGCTTGTCGGTTGTGTTGAACTTTGCGTACTGAAGACTTGCGCGAAACCCGAGGTTGCGGGTTAGTTCGATGACATCGTCCATGGGGTTTGACCATGTGTCGTTGCAGCCAGGCACCAGGCCGCTCATGGTTAGGTATTGCGCTGCCGGTAGGCCGGTTGTGGCTAGATCGTAGCCTGTTGCGCCAGTGAACCGCATGTAGGCTGTTGATTCGTAGAGGTTGCTGACGATGGTGTCGAAGCCGCCCAGAATGTTTCCTGAGCCACTTGCGACCAGCCCTGCAGGCAACATATACCTTTTTTGCCGTTAGTCAACCATATGAAAACGGTTGGTAGGAGTTCTTACTTGCGCTCGATGAACTTGTCATCCTTCCAGGTTCCCTCAAGTTCAACCGTATCGCCGTCTACACGTACAGGAAATTCTGCAATGCCAGCATGCAGATCGCAAGTCTGAATTTTAGTTTTGCCATAACACCTGTCTTCGTCTTTGTAAAGCGTCGTATATCGTAGAAACGCCCCATCAGGCATGTCATAAACAGAATAGTCGGTAAATTCGGTAATATTTACCTGGAAAAAGCTTGCCCCGTTCATAGCATCTTTCAAACTCGCTTGGTCTGCGCCAACGGTGAGGTTGTAGTCCCGCGTCGTCTCGGTACAGTTGACCTGGAAGCCGAAACCCTGGACTTTTGTCGTGCAGTTCGTGCAGGTCGTATCGAAAGCGGCCATTTCGTCACGGCGGCTATAGCTATGTGCAATATTGCTGAAGTTTTTGCTGAGTAGCGACGTTGAGTGGGTTCGGCCTGTGACAATGCAGGCGTAGTCCGCGGGTAGTTCCCGCGCGATGTGGAAATTCATCCTCCCTTGTTGTGTTTCGTAGTAATTTGTTGTTGCCGAGGCCCGTTGCATCAATGGGCCTCGCATGACGGATAATGTCATCAAGATGGACGCTGTACCCGTGTAAGAACTCAATATCGATGCCTTGAGCGATCGGTCGTCTTACCTATGCCCAGAGTCTTGGACTTCCAAGTAAACAGGTTAATAGCAGCCTGTATTATGCCCGTTGAAGAGCCATATACAGCTTGTAATTGTTGTAACTAAATATCATCAGCGCCAATGCCTCGTAGAAAGGGTCCGATACTCACAGTGACTGGCTTCCCAGCAGTCCTCCAATATGATATCGCCGCCCCCTCTGTGAAAGCACAAGCAAGAAAGGCACCCGATAAAGCCGACGTCAAGGCCAACCAAACGGTAGGCTGTATATGCTCATCCCAATTTTTGACAGGTACTCCATCACTGTACTTCAATATCAGACAAGCCGCAATAGTTCCTATCAAGGCCAGCAACCACATGCTAAGCCCACGATATGGAAACCGTGTCCAAAATCCGGGGAGCCATGGTTGACTCAATCTCGCGTACTGTGCGGCGAAGGGCGTGGGAAGGTCTTCCAGGCGATGCCATGATTTCCTATCGCCGGCACCGCTGCCAAGCTTTCCACCTATAAACTCATCCTTCAAGGGCCAAGGTGATCCAATGCCTGTGGGATCAGACATTGTGGGAGAAAGGGAATGTCTTGGCAGCGTGAGCCAGAGTCAAACACGAGAAAAGGAATGAAAGAAGTGGGTAGCGACGGTTGAAAGTCGTTGACCTTCGGATACAAAGACAGAATTGGAAATGCAAAATGGAGGTGAAGGAAAGAATTCTTTAGTTTCATCTCAAGTATCTAACGTTAGTCAAAGAAAAGAACAATTGCCGGAAACGCATGAGGCGCTAGTACACGGGCCTCTTCGCTGGCGAATCAAGACTGACCATGTTGGTGGAAACTGGAGATCTCAATCACCAATACGAGCATTAGCGTCAGGGATGACTTCATGGGCTCCGCTGGTTGCGGAGTTGAGAAGAGCAATCGTTCCACTTGATTGTCATCATCGACTTGGGAATGAACTTGGCATAATTTTCCAGAACGCCTTAGTGAGATGAAGGGTCTAATAGTCAGCTAACTAACCTAACACGATGGCATCGCTCCCTGATTGGGCGTTTGTTTCACGTCGTTCTCTCAGATTTAAATCCCCTTGAGATACTGTTTTTACCTTTTATCCCGGCATCGCCGTGTTGGTGCTTTTTCCCCAGGTTACATCCTTGTGGATCGCTCAACCCCTTGAATTAGCTCCCGGTCCTCATGCCGGTAATTGAATCCGCGACTCCCCGGGCAGGCTATTGGCCCAGCATGCGCATATCAGCCTTGTGTCTCTCAACAACTGGCTGTTTTTTTAGGTGAGCTTTGACTCCATCCGTGAGTGAGGGGCTTGAAAAGTTGAAGGGTTACCCCTAAACGAGGGTATAGTAAGGCTGCCGGGACATTGTTCGGAAGAATCAATTGCGCAATCATGTTAGACAAGTACCGTAGAACTAAAGAACATATACCATGTCCATGGTTCGCAGCTTTTATCGCCATTACTGTTCGAGAAACTCGAGCAGAGCATCCTTCAGTCCCTCTCGATCTTCATACATCATCCAATGTCCCGCATTGACCACCTTGTGTGTCCATTTAGCAGCGAACGGACCCGTACTCATTCCCATGTTCTCTGGACGCGCAACGACATCTTCCGAACCACCGACCGTGAGCACAGGAACATGCAGAGTACGATCCTCGTTCGTCAAATTCTCCTCATCCTTAGCATTGATACCACGAAGGAGTGCCTTGTAATAATTCATTGATGTTTCTGTTGCATTTGGCTTGCTGAACTCTGCCATCCAGGCGGCTTTGTCTTCTTCGGTCATGTAGCTGGGCAGAGGGGTGATTGTGTTGTTGTTAAGCCATGCACGAGCTGCGCCTAAGGCACCCAGATTCTCCGTCCATTTGAGATTTTCGGCGGGGAATACTAGGTGGAAGAATGACTCAAGCTATGGACTGTTAGTACCACTGTATCATTGTCGGTGAGACCACTTACGTGTTGAGCAGCAAGGCTTGCCCCATCGTAAGAATTGAAAAAGTAAAAGTACCCGAAGGGCATGTTTCCAAATTCTTTGAGACTTCTCGCATTGACAGTATCGATATCCAACAAGATTCCCGGTGGGCCATATCCGAGCGAGAGGAAGACAAGCTTTTCAAATCGATCAGGATGCCAGACAACGGCGCGTGATACAATACTGACACCCCAGTCATGGCCGACTCCGACGACTTTATCCAGACCTTCATTATCGAGGATTTCTGTTAGATGCTTGCTCATATCTTTTAGATTGTAGGCTTCAATCTCGAGGGGCATGTCACTATCTCCATATCCGAGACAATCTGGTGCTATGACACCGTAGCCTGCTGTGGAGAGATCTTGGATTTGGTACTTCCAGTCATGACGGGTAGCGGGGTAGCCATGGATGAGAAGCACGGTTGATTTGTTTTCCTTTGCTGGGATATAGTCGTAGGTGTATTTTCGTCCATCGAACGTGGTGATGCTCTTGGTTTGAAGATTAGCGACCATGATGAATATTGAAGTGGATGATGCGATGGAGGTCTACGGAAGAAATTGAGATCTGTCTGGTCATACTTATATAGATGTTCTTTTCAGCATCAAACTCAAGCAATTCGTTAAATCGTTGGTCGGATGAATATAGGGTCCAATGGGGTTTGTCATCAAATCCTGCTCATGCAGTATCTCTGAAGCTGATTAGCTGATAATTATGACCGGAATTTCCGACTCTAGGGTCAGAAAAAAAAAGACGTCATTCTTGTAGGTAATCGTCAACTGTACGTTTTGTTTCCCGGACATTGAGGGTACTCAAAATAGCATGTGATCGTGAGTGCCGATTTGCACGCAGAACTTTTAGGCTGTTCTTGGTTGGGCAACCAGCTGCAAAACAATGCGTCCTCAATGTTTTGCAGGACAATCGTTCACTGCGGAGCGGTTCTGGGTAGTCATTCAATAAAGTTTTGACATCAACTTAACAACGTATTTCAATATCACCAGAATTTCAAGAAAATCTATTTTATTCCTTTTCTGGAACCGTTTTCATAATATATCAAGTGCGAGCATTTTATTTCGTGTCAATTGTCCTGAAGCTGCAGTTACCCTACGGCCATCGCGACATCTTATCTTATCGTCTTTTGCTTATCTTATCACCTTGTCATGTCTTATCTGTCTTGACGTCATCCACATCTCAGCATTCTCAGGCATTGCATACAACATTAGCGAGCCGTCCCAGAGTCTCGGAATCGATCCCTAACCTTTTCGCTCAAGAACACGAAACTTTCCGTTGCTAGTCAACCCCCCGAACAAATTCATCCAATGACCTTCTTCCGATAAGCCATCCCAAAGCCAAGATCGCCAAGTCTCTGGGCGTAGTCTCCATTGGTTCAAGCGGTTTCCTTTAATTAAGCCTCTTTCCTGGGCACCGTCATCCACCAGCACGAAAATCAGGGCACGCAAAGACTTGGCTTTCTACTCAGCCACGTAATTCTGCGCTGTTTGCAGTACTGTAACAGACTTAACCCAATTGATAGGGCATTTGTAGGTGATGGAGATCAACACGTGAAATTGCTCTCATCGGGGAATTTAAGGTTGTTTTTAGTGTTGAGTTGTTCAAAACGCTTGGTATTCTTGGCATCACCAGATGCTGACGTACCATTGCTGGGCATGTTTCTAGTCAACACTATGTAAATTTCTCTCGTCCCCCTTCCCGGGCGCGAGTCTGTTTTTCTTCTGTCCCATTGTCCACCTACCATATCGTCACTTGTTGCGAGCAAAGGACTGCCCTGCAATGGCTCGCCACCGCAATCGCAAATCCATCGTAGCAGACCATCCTATCCGCTCCTCCAAAAACATCCAATACCTCACCGACGAAGAGATCAACGACTTCCTCGACGATCTCGACCACGATAACGATGGACACATAAACTACCACGAAGTCGAGCGCAAACTCGACCAGGAACATAAAGAGCTTGTCCCTAAGCCGAGCGCTCACCATGTCATCCACACCGATCACGACAACGATGCGCGCCATGCCTTCCTGCGCAGAATGATGGGCGATTCGGGCGCCGACAAAATTCCGAGAGATGAGTTTGCTAAGATGGTCAAGGAGTGGAAGATTCCCTCGCTGAAGCAGGCCAAGAAGGAAGAAGAGGAGGATAAGAGCTACATCAAGAAACTGCCAGGTTGGAGACGAATTCGCTCGTATTGGGCTGTTCATGGACCCGAGATCGTGTTTCTTGGTGTCGTGGTTGGTATGCAGTTGGCTTTCGGAATATGGCAGCTCGTCAAGTACCAGACCACGCCCAAATACCGCAATGGGTTCGGCTGGGGTGTTGTCATGGCCAAGACCTGCGCTGGAGCTCTATACCCGACTTTCTTCTTCTTGATCCTCAGCATGTCGCGATACTTTTCTACGTGGCTGCGCCGGTCGTACCACATCTCGCGCTTCTTCAACTGGGATCTCTCACAGGAGTTCCACATTCGTATTTCTTGCGTCGCCATCCTGCTTGCGAATTTACATGCCATCGGACACTTGACTGGATCATTCCGTTCCGGAAGTAATCCGGCCAACGAGGATGAGGTGGCTGAAGTGCTTGGCGCTGATGCAGTTCCCCGTCAGTACAGCGATTTTATTCGGACCTTGCCTGGCGTCACAGGTATCGCTGGCCTTGCTCTGTTCTGGATCCTTTCCCTCTTGAGTGTCCCGCAGGTGCGAAAATGGAACTATGAAGTCTTCCAACTGGGTCACTTGCTCATGTTTCCTATCATTGGTCTCATGATGGCGCATGGTACTGCTGGTTTGTTCCAGTGGCCCATGTTTGGATATTTCCTCGCCTTCCCTACCCTCCTGGTCCTTGTCGAGCGCGTTGTCCGTATTGGTCTCGGCTTCCATCGCATCAAGGCGACCATGAAGGTTCTTGACAAGGAGACCGTTGAGATCACGGCCATCATCCCCAGTGAGCGTCTTTGGAAGTATAAGGCTGGCCAGTACATCTTCCTCCAAGTTCCCAAGATCAGCTTCTTCCAATGGCACCCCTTCACTGTCTCATTCTGTCGCGGCAACAAGATGATGCTGCACATCAAGACCGATGGTAACTGGACTGAGAAGCTTCGTGAGCTTGGAGGCGAATCTGGGGAATCGGAGATCGAAGTCGGCATCAATGGTCCTTTCGGTGCACCTGCCCAACGCTTCTACGACTTCAATCATTCCATCATCATAGGAGCTGGTATCGGTGTTACTCCATTCTCTGGTATTCTGGCTGATCTGCAATACAACGACGATCTTGACCACGGTGGTCCAAACCATGAAGTCGAGCACGATCATCAAGACTCGCATACCCACCGAGACGAGCGTCACCACCAAGACTCCGAAGCAACTACAGTTCCACCGCCTAACCAACGATTCAACTCCAACACCAGCGGAGAATCATCAAACACCGATAACGTTCCCGAGACACCCACCCGCCAAGGAAGCGTCGGCCCCGATCTCATCAACAAAGAGAAAGCACCCCATGCCGACAGAGCAGGTACCTTTGCAGACGACTACCGCCGCGTCGACTTCCACTGGATGGTCCGCGAGCGAAACTACCTCCTCTGGCTCTCCGACCTTCTCAACGACGTGTCCATGAGTCAAGACTGGCATCGTGACCATGAAGTCGCTCCACATCTTGACATCCGCATCAACACACACGTAACTGCCAAACACAAGAAGATCTCAACGCATGTGTACCGCTGGCTTCTCGAGATGCACCGCACCGACGAACACCCCGCCTCGCCGCTCACCGGCCTTCTCAACCCTACCCACTTCGGACGACCTGACTTTGATCAAATCCTCGATGAACATTATGAAGAGATGCTCAAGTTCCGGGCTAGCAAGAGACCTGATCGAAGGGATAAAGAGGATGAGAACTTCGAAGAAGACGAGGAGCTCAAGGTCGGTGTTTTCTACTGTGGTGCGCCTGTCGTGGGAGAGATTCTGGCAGACAAGTGCCGGGAACTTACGTTGAGGGCATGGAAAGATGGAAGCAAGTTGGAGTATCACTTTATGATTGAGGTCTTTGGATAAGGACGAGGCTTTTGTTCTTGTGTATGAGTATACGACTTGGCATGGAATAGAACTTTTAATTTCGTTTTAGCTATGATCATAATAATTGTTCAATCATCCAACGTGCTTCATTCTTTGATGGTGAGACAACCCTTGAAAAATGGTTGTAGCTCATGCGCATCACCAAGCTTTAGAATACGAGCGACATCTGCAATCTCGTTAGTAACATCGATCAGAGAGTGATTGGGAGAGAGACTTACAAAGATCAGGCCTGACAACAATAATGGCGCCTTGCTCAGGGTTGACGCCGTACTTTGTGAAAGCTGAACCGCAGCCCAACATGTACGGGCTTGTGTCGTCAACAAAGACTCTATGAACATCTGCCAGAACACGTTAGTATTTCCAGACAACTAAAGACACGAACAAAGAAGGAGGCTTACTACGCAAAGAATAAGTGCCGGATTTTGGGAAGAACACCTCCGGCAGTCGGTCGATCTCAATCGCCTTTCGATCCGCTTTGATAACGAGAGTGTTGAGAAAAACCTCGTCCGCATTCTTGCCTGCAGGGGTGAACGTCTTGATGAGTACATCAATTTCTGAGGCGACCTGCAATAATCAGCATAATTCCATTGTTGTTGGAATTTTGTACGTACCACAGATAAGCGCGCTTTGGTATCATCTCCAGAACAAAAGGTCAAGATATGCCAGCGCCCATCAGCAGGAAGAACGCTGTTTAGTTGCATGGGCTTTGCATCCGAGAGTCTCACGACAGGTGCGCTGGGGAATCTCATCCCTACCGTAAGACCTGAAGCAATGCTCTCATCGCTATCGGCCACAGATGTGAGGACCGAAGGCTTGTACTGGGTAGCCATACCAGCAGTATACCGTCCAGCTTCAACAAACTTGTCTCGAAAGTCTTGCGCTGTAATACCGTTCTGTTTCCGATAGTTTGACGAGAACAGCTTGCTCCATGAGCGGTCAAACTCAATCAGCTTCTCCGCTGTATCCTGTCGTTCAAGAACGTAGGTCTCCAGAACAGAAGGCGGTGCTCGACCGCTGAGGACATGAGCCATCTTCCATCCAATATTGAAGCCATCCTGCAAACTGACATTCATACCCTGTCCAGCCTTAGGCGAATGCGTATGACACGCATCACCTGTCAAAAAGACACGATGGTCCTTTGTAAAATGATCCGCAAGTCGTTGCCCAATGACATAAGCAGACCACCATACCGTATGCGCAACATCGATCGTATAAGGTGCAAAGATCCTCTTGACCTTCTCAATGAGACTTTGCTCTGTGACCTCTCGAGCTGTGGTGTTTGGTAGCTCGATGTAGAAGCGCACAAGCTCATCGCCTTCACGAGGGATAATCATCAAATTTCCGTCATTTTTGCTGATTAGCATGGCTTTTTTGCGAATGTCGGGGAAGTTGGTGATTGGGTAGACATCCATGACGCCCCAGACTGAGTCGGTTGAGTCACCGACCATTTTGAAGCCTAGGGACTTGCGGACCGTGCTGTGAGCGCCATCACAGCCCTGGTAGACATTGAATTAGTATTGCATGTTGGTATGGGAAGTAAGAGACTTACTATTGCGTACTTGGCTCGGTAAAAATGCGACTTGCCGTTGTGAGTAGCAACGACTTCAACGGGGTAGTCATCCCCACCATCCACAACTTTCACACTCTCAACATGCGAGTCATACAAAACCCCACTCGTCCCATCTCCCCTCAAACGAATAATCTCCTTCAACATCAACTCATTAATCCTCGCCTGATTCAAGATAACATGAGGCATATGACTCAAACCCGTCTCAGTATCATACGCCAAATCCTTTCTCTGAAGGCCCCCGTCACTCTCATTCGGCGACCAAAAGGCTACTTCTCTCACATGGTACGCTTCTTCCAACAAGGGTGCAGCAATACCCAAATTCTCAAAGATCTCAACAGTGCGACATTGAACACCGTCAGCTTGGCCGATTGCGAGCGGCCCGGGTCGTTTTTCGAGGATTTTGAAGGGGATGTTGGAGCGGGCTAGCCAGATTGCTGCTGTAAGGCCGGCGGAACCGCCGCCGCAGATTATGACTTGGACTTTTTCGGATTCCATCGATTGAGCTTGTTTGATAAGATAGCGAATGTGGCTATGGAGTCTGGGGTATTATATCTTGGTGAATGATGTTGACGTTCCGGGCCACTCGGAGTGAGGGTGGGGTTTGCTTCCTGGTTGCAGTAGCGGCAATAGCTTCGGCACCCGCTTTCCACGGATGGGGAATAAGCCCGGAAACCAGTGACGGCAGTCATTTGGCAGTCTGATTTAGAACTGTTAATGATAGATCCAATCTCCATTTCCCCTCATTCTCACAAATCTTGCGAAATTTCTTCAATTACTTTCCGGAAAGACTCTCGCGATTTCTCGTCGACTTGGGCGTCTAGATCTTCAGCTCCGTCGTGTTCCGAGACGTCATATACGAACCATGCAGACCAGGGGTGCATGAGTAGTCCTGGGACATGACCAAGCTGAGAAATGAGATAGGAAAGAACTCCCTCTCTTCCATAGGCTACCAGATTGCCTCCTCGGCCTTTGACGGCTGCTGTTTCTTGGTCTGTGAGACATCGCCCCGTGAGAAGTGAGTCCAAGAGTAGTTGTGAGTCTTGATGTTGAAACTCATTTCTGCAGATTTGGCCGATCGGTGCTCCTTTCATGATCAGCACGATGCGCAGTGAGAGTTCCATGCCATTCGGAAAATTGGATAGTTGCTCATTCGTGATCGATATGCCATGCGCAGAATGCAATGATAAAGCACTGCGCTGAAGAAACCGCAGAAATATCTGGTAGATTGTCACAAGGTTCACGACGACATAAAAGTCACACCACTTGTCTCCAAAAGCGCAGTGCATGAAGCCTCGGACTGTGGCTGAGTTGCTGAAATATTGCAGGGAGAGCAAGACCGACTGGCCCCAGTCTTCAGGTCTACTCAAGGCGAGCCCGATCAGTTGCAATACTTCCAGTTCCAACTTCCGAACACTGTCATCGTATTGCCCATAGTTGCCCATTTTCAGTGAGCCAAGAAACCAAGAGCAAACAAGGCATTTCAAGTCCTCTCGCGTTTCTCCACTAGAGGCCTTAAGAGGTATATTCCCGTTGAATCCATCCTCTTGCAGCCTCAGCAAGCGGATGAGGACCTTCCTTGTCAGAATTGCTCGTTTCAGTCGGTCACTCCACCCGCCCTCTTCAGAATCATCATAGTCATCATCATCGAGTCCTGAGATACCACTTACTTTACCACGAAAGACGGCAGGCAAAGCGTTTAAGAAGTCTTGTGCAGGAAGAGCTTCAATAAGTCTTTGGGTGAGGGATACACTGGCTGCTTGAGCCATGAAAGCGATGAACTCGTTTGTGAGAGGGTCCTCACGAAAAACCGAACGACCCAGATATCTCCACGAACAGCGTTCAAGCCAAAGTCCAGCCATGTGCCATTCGTGACATTTCCGAAACAAAAACCTCCACAACGCGCAGCGATTCCACAATGAGCGATATAGCTTAAGAATTTTCCCACAAAGCTTTCCTCGCGCCATATTAAGACATACCTTTTCTGCCTTATCACCTCCTCAAAACTTATGTCAACCTCAAACTTGGGGGCAAACAACGAATCGCATATCATGTTGGCTCCGAACCTCCGACCCACCGCCTCACCTTCGTGCCATCCGCATGCACTTAGGAGAGCAGATCCATCCTCAGTATCCTGAAGAAAATCAAAGACACATCGGTGTGTGAACGTGGCTGACATTTTCCCGTAGCATCGAAAGGGTTTTGGCAACATACCTATCGGCAGGTACGTGTCAACTTTAGCTTCGAGAAGACCATGACATACCACAGAAAGCTCCTTCTCTGTTGCGGAACACATGGCGACCAGTTCGGCTACGTCCCACGTATGGCCAAGATCCATTGTGTCTCCTATAGTACGGCCTTTTGAAGCAATCGTAAAGTTGAGGAATGAGTACGCGTTGCCCAGGTTAGTAAACTGAGTCAATCCCGGAGTGGTAAACTGAGTTAATGCTAGGTTGAAATAGCGTGAGGCGGAAGCTCGATAGCTGGGCAAATCGCCATCGTCACCTGATCTTTCCCACATGTCCCGAACCAGTTTGATCAGGTCCCTTGGCATATGATTGACCCTTTCAATAATCTTCTCAACACAGTCATCTATACGAAAGGCCCGAGTGACGCTCCCAAGAACGAGGGCAACCCATAGAAAAACACCATCAGCCTTCCCGACAATGAGTTCGAGAATCCTTTCCTGATCCCTGGAGTGTGCAAAGTGCATTGTTTTGAGGCGAGAAACTGCGAATTGTCTAATATCATGCTTGGTAAGCTCATGAATTCGCAATTTCGAGGTGCCTTCAAAGTGATGGGCGAATACGTATTCCTCTCGGCTAGAGATACATGTTTTGACATCTTGCAGCTTCCCCAACTTGTCAAATATAGTTGTTCCCCTTGGAACCATGGAAAGATGGCTCCCGACCTCTTCAGACTAATCAAGCCCATCGATGAGGAGGAAAAACGCCTCCCCAGAGCCTTCAAGTACCCAGATTAAGGTTCTTTCCAATTCGTGCAGGTCCCAGTCGCCGTAGGACCATTTCTGGCGAATTTCAGGCATTGCTTCCAACAGCCGGTGCGCGAGCGCAACTTTGTCTAGGAGAACCTGATAAGTGAGAGATAGAATAAGCCCCTTCATGCTTCTTTCCATAGAAGATCCAGCTTTCCAGAAATAGTGGCTGCAGATGCGGACGTCAGAGCGCCAAGAAGTTATATGCTCGTGTGTGGCAGAAGTAGTAGCAATGAACTTCATAAGGGTACTTTTTCCAGATCCGGGCTTCCCACTGATCCAGAATAATTTAGATTCGGAGCCGAGCCATTTCGTGAACTCGGTCGAATCGTCGCTGGAACTCGCAGTGGAGCCGGCACTATCATGATAGAGTTTCTCTCCACTTCGCTTCGAGGCAAGGACTTCACGCCCTTCCTTATAGCTTTCTTCATCGCTCTGCTTTTCGTTGCAACTTTGATCATCAGAGTCACCAGAGTCCTTGCTGCCGCGCTGATTCTCGTCTCCAGTGCTATAGTTATCGGTACTGTCGGTATTTGACGAATAGCTATCCTCATCCCTGGGTACATTGCTCGAGAATATCCATTGAAACGTCTCCGGAAAATTCTCGAGAACCTGGTTCTTGCGACTGTTCATCTCAGGATATCTCAGACTTGTCATGAGTTGATTGTATGTCTTGATCTCATCCTCAGTCTTGTTTCGATAGGCCATGTCTTGCTGGACCACACATATTGACTCTGAAATATGTGACTGAAGGTTGTTCTCTGTGGCATGAAGATGTGCTCCCATGACAATTCGACTTTCTTCGTGTTCGGTTGTAACATGATCTTTTACTTCGGCTGCTTGCTGAGAAACCAGTCGGGAAATTTCAATATGGCCTTGCGCGATCTTCTTAACCATGGACTGCTGGGTGGTGTCGAGGTTTCTGAAACACTCCTGTGCGAGTAGCGCCGTAGCATCTCCTTGGCTACAGGCCCTCTGTAAAAGACGAGTCTGGAAAAGCTGCTGATATCTTTCGAAATTCTCCTCTAGATCCTCCAGCTCTTTAGCACGGAACAGAGCCTTGAAGCCGCCTCTAGCCACCCTGAGCTTCCCACGGAAGCCCTTCCTCGAAATAGGATCGACGTAAAGCTCGTCGAAGTGAGTTTTGAATTTCTGAAGACGCTGGTGCGCTTCCTCGCCGATATTCGCAACCTCCTGCTGATGAATTGTGAGGGCAGAAGGCGTAGAAAGCTGCTTTTTCATCTCATCGTAACTCCTCGAAGCATCGGCAAGATATGACTCCAGTCTTGGATCGACCGTTCCATTTTCACGGATATGACGGTAGACATGGAGGGCGTCTTTGCCAAATGTCACTATCTGCATGGCACTGCAAAGAATGCCAATTCCCGCAAGGACCTCAACCCCCGACATCGTGGCTGGAGAGACCAAGAGTCTAGTGATGAACTCAATGCTGCTTCTAGAAGGTTGGTGAAATAAGGAATATGGAAAAGTGACTTCAGTTTCGCGGGACACGAGATGAGAAAGCCTCAGCTGAAGGGGAGAAGCGGGGTTGATAAGTGCGGCTGAGAAGTCCACTGGATATCGTTTTCAGTTGATAAATTCATCACGGCTAGTACAGCGTCGGTGGCGCTGGGCTGAATGTCTTAGATAGCTGGTAACTGGCACAGGTTGGAAAAACATAAGCCCGTGAGGCAGTCGCGTCGAAATGTGTAAGAAGCCAACTGGATCGAATTTCTGGGGATATTGGAAACCCATCTGCACTACTTTCGGCCCAAGCTAGCTGTGATGTGTCGCATACGGTAACATCTCTATAGCATGTTTCCAATAAACATGGATAGTTTTGTTCGACTGATGTTGTGCTGCACTGAACTTTTCTTTTTGCCTATGACCTCTACGTCGATCTCCTTCTCAAACCGCCACTTTGCACATTCGCCCGTCTTTGGCTACGGACCACGCCTCACTTCCAACGGCCACCGTAGCATAAAACAAATGCTCAGGATCATACTTCTTCTTGATCTTCAGTAATTTCTTATAGTTGGCCCCATAGAATGTCTCTTGCCAATTTTGCTGCTGGAAGTCTGCCTCGTTGATATAAGCTCCAGCACCTGGTGTCGCAGCTTCAATAACAGGCTGAATCTCCTCCGTCATCTTCTTCTGTGCAGCAAGCATCTCTTCCCAGGGAGCCTCGTTATCCCAAGGAAGAGTGAGGGATACCTGGACGAGAGACTTTCGCCATTGTGGTAAGACAGCGTTGGCGCTGTTAGGGCTGAATTTGGATACATTGAGACCGACACCGATGTAGATGACGCCCATTTCGGCGATCTTTCGTGCGGTAGGTGCGAAGTCCTTGACCTTGTCGCGGGGTAGTAAACGGCCTCCAAAGATTTGCGTCCCGATTTGAATGTTCCCTGCTGGGAGGGGACCCCAGTAGTGGTCGTAATGCTCGTAGTAGCTTGGGAAGTTGGTGAATGTTGGCTCGAACTTGAAGCCAAGAGTAGTTAAAGATTCGGCAAGTGGTTGAAGAATTTTCTTGACCTCTGCCTCGGTTTTGTTGTAGGCTGTAATGGCAGGAATCTGGAGGAATGAGTTCGAGAAGAAGTAGATGATCATGACGCCGGAGTCAACGATCTTGGGAAGAGCGGCGTGGAAAGCGTCGATGGCCTGGTAGATCATATCCGGGTGACCTTCTGGCGCCGTGATGAGAAAACTGCCGCCGCTGACCTTGGCTTCTGGGTGAGCTTGTACAGTTGCTGAGACCACCACTCCGTAGTTTCCAGAGCCGGCGCCACTCAAAGCCCAGTACAGATCGCTGTTCTTGCTCTTGTTTGCTTTGACGGGCTTACCGTCGGCGGTGACAACCTCGAACTCGAGGGTGTTATCGGCTGCGAGACCGAAGTTTGTACTCAAGGCGGAGTGTCCACCTCCTTGAGAATATCCTCCTACGAGACCGACAGAAGGACATTCTCCACTCACGACGACGAGATGCTCAGCATGGGCAGCGCCAAGAGCCTCGAAGCCCTGGACTCCTGCACCGACCTTGAGTGCCTTACCCTGGTAGTGCTTATCCTTCCAGTCGATGACCTCCGTGCTCTTCAGGTAGTGAGTCCAGACCGAGAGCGCTCCAGCACCAGTTGAGCGGCCGAGGTAGTCATGGCCCGTATTACGAATGACGAAACGGACGTTCTTCTTTTTGGCGAACTCCAAGGCAGCGATGATATCTTCGGAGGAAGTAGCGTTAACGGCGTATCGGACGTAATTGCCGAGGGTACAAGGCTTCTCTCTTGGCTGGAAGGGATCGCAGCTTTGGTTGGCGAAGATGGGTGCCATCATCGACGACGACGATTGAGAGCTGCGGCTGTCAGCATACCATTCGAGGACGTGAATTTCGAAGTATCTTACTGGACAGAAGAGTAAAGCCATTCGCTCTGCAAGCGCTTGCACTCTTCGGCACTGTAATTCGGGTCATGACAAGGACTTCCCAGAGGAACAGTCGCCACCAAGCGACCCCCAACCGTAGTGTTCAAACTCTTCCAATCATCTTCAGCCGGCCAGCAATCGTCTCCGGGGAAACATTTGCAGCTGGACTCTGCCGACGCTTTGGCGAGAGCCAGTAGCGATGCAATGACAACACCACGCATCATGTTGTTTCACAAAAGCGAGGATGAGAGGTATGAACGAAGTTTGCAAGAACGCCCTGGATATATAGACTTCCGAGGGTTACTCGGATCTTCCGGTTCCCCTCTTTGGTACGAAGTCAGGGATCGTCGCTGTACGACGATTGGCTTTTTTGCGTTACAATGCCTCTTGGCAAGGATGTTTAGTAGTGGGGAATTTGTAGATAGTGCTTACATAGATGGACCGACATGGCAAAGTCAGTCTGGGCAATTTCGCCATGAGGATTTCGAGATGCAGGAGTACGACTAGCTATATTTCCTTTTTGTACCTGTTTTTCCCTATCCATGCTATAAATGATCGACAATTGAATTTGATAGATCATCAACCTGCCATAAGTTATTGTACAACAGATGAACGATTTATCGAAAGGGTCTGGTACAGAACTGTACACCTGCCTATAAAAGTCATATAACCGAGAAGAATTATTTGTTCACCGCTCAAGTGCAACCCTCAACGCTGCATCTAGATTCTCGGCTGACATGTACCTGCATATTAAGTTCTTGGGCCCTGTCCTTGGGTCGCAAAAAGCACAATGGTTATCAGAACTCGTAATTCATCTCTTTTTCTATACTCGCCACTCAAAATGTCCATCTTAGGCCCGTTGGAGGGCTCCATTTAACCCTCAACTGCAGCTATGCCTTCATCGTCCCTTGCCAGCTTAGCTTGATTATACGCGTCGTCTTCCGTCGGCAATTGGAGATTTACGCCCGTGATAGGCGCAGCGCTGAGTTCCACGTATCCATCGCCTTTCAACGCCAACACGTGGCCACCAGCTTGTTTGTCGGCCGATATGAAATGCAAGTGGTCCCCAGCAACGCTGATACCCTGCATAAAAGCCGGCGATCGAAAGCCAATAATGGTACCTTCAATGTCCTTGAACTCGTGAGAAGCTTGACGTTTTCCAAGCTCAGCGAGACTTTCACCCGGTGATTGTTGTCCACCGACTGTTCGAACAGTAACCGACTTGAACGTGCCCTCCGCTCTAAAAGCAACATAATGGTTCTTCGCGTTCGGCAGGAAATCCGATAAATCCTTAGTCAACGCGTCCTTGGTCGGGATTAATTTACGAGCAATTGTTGTAGGCTGATAATCCGTGGTCATGGCAAAAGGTGCCGTTTGGTTCGCGCAAGCATCATCGTCGAGAGCGACAACGGAACCATCAGGCTTCATATCATAAACTGTTCCGTCAAGGATAATCATTTCGCCGACCATGTGTCGAAATGTGCCGAGACCGTGATCTCCATGGCTGAGCAGGTCGGAAATGCTCATGCCGGTCTCGGCGACTCCATCCATGAGGGCTGAGACAACCGAGTACTGGAATAGCTGGTTCTTTGGCATTTTTGGTGTGATAGTGTGCGAGTGAGACAGGTCGATTGAGGTCTGAACTTTGTTGTAGGGATGTTGATTGGGAGAACATCGGCAGTTGTCTTTGGTCAAGGAAGTTGCCATGCTTGTGGGGGCTGGTAAGCCAATTACAAGGATTTTAGAAGATGAAGACGTCATTGGATGGAACAGTGGGCGAAAGATACCCTATACATGGAGGCATCAAACGAGTTCTTCGAGTATCCATCACGGTGAGCCATGATAGAGCTGATGCTCTCCATTTTACTGCGTGTTCCGTGATGATCATACATTTCCATGTATGTAGAAGTGCATATAGGTAGTCACTCTCTGACCATCCGTAAAAGCTATGAAGCCCCTACGGCGCCGTGAGCCGTTAATTTGTGACAATTCAGATTCCTCCAGCCGTCACAATTCGCATTGAGGTGAGACAAGAACACCCAAAATGGCTTTCTTTCCCCGCAGTTCGGCGCATTCAGCTCGCCACTTTGAGTTTGCTGTTCAGTATTCATGCGGCAACGTCGCGGAGAAGCCAATGAGAGGAATGTGATATTTTCAGCTCGTAAGCCTGCATGAAGTATCTCGTTGAGCGAGGATGGCATGTGTTGCCCGCCCACGGTTTTGTATAAGAACGGGTGTTTGTCTCTTTACTTGAAACATGAGTAGTTGCCTTAGAGCTAGAATTAAAGTTCATTTCCTACAACTGACACACCTTGAGCAACATGGCGATCAGAGCTGAGCATATCCCAGCGTTGCCGCGCGAGCCAATCGCACAAGTCCCAGAAGGCCTTCGCATTGCCTACGCTCAGCACCTTCTCAATAAGCACCTTCGTAAGCTGCGCTCTAGACTCAACGAAGATGTCAGCTACTCTGAACCGTTGCCCCAGGAAAGACTATCGCATTCTGCCCCTTCCCATGGCTCTGACGAAGTCCCAGAGTACAAAGGTCGTGTCGCAATTGTTGGAGCTGGCGCGACCGGCCTCTACCTTGCCATGATGTTGAAGCATCTCAAGATCAACAATGTGGATATTTATGAAGCTTCAGATCGAATTGGTGGGCGGTGCTTCACCTACAGCTTTCCGGATGACAAGGACTGTCCCCATAATTACTACGATATCGGGGCAATGCGCATTCCTGAGATTCCAGCAATGCAGTCGTACGTACTCAATTGTCACTGTTGCTGATGAGGTGGGGTTAACATCACTGCCAGGACTTTGAACCTGATCAAAGAGCTTGACCTCCCAAAGACACCATACGTCCTGAACGCCGGGTGTGAGCCACAGATGCATTACTATTCCAATAACTCTGCAGACGCCCCAAGGTATGTCAATATCTGTAGTAAGGGGAAGTCTTAACTGACAGGTTATAGTGGAAAACCGTACGAGGATAGGATCGCAGACATTATTTCCAAGCTCAGCCAAAACTGGAACGAAGAGTTCAAAGCCTTGATCGATGGCAACGATGACGATTACTCGACTAGAGCTTGGCTCATGCACACCGATCCCAAGTGAGTCTCGTGTCAAGTATGTATGCGCGAGAAGTAGTACTGACAGTGGCAAGGTTGACCTACGAGCAGACGGAAGAAGCCGAATCTGCCGAGACGTGAGTGCTCATATCAAATTTCAGAAATCCTTCACTGACACCCTCTCGCAGATCCACAGGTCTCTTTGATCAGGCATTCATCGAGTCTCTCTGTGACTACAGCGACTTCCAAGCCGCCAACGGCAAGCCATGGTGGCGTCTCGAAGGTGGCATGTCGATTGTCACCGACAAGATGAACAAGTGCATCGAAGACCCCAAGTGGGTTTCTGACAACCCCATTTCACTGAAGGTCAAGACCAAAACTCCAGTCGTAGCTATGTCAGAGAGCAAGTCGGGCGACAAGATTGAGGTCACGCTAGCTGGCGCAGGAAAACCAGAAAGCTACGACATGGTCTTCAACACCACGGCAATGGGTCCTCTTCAGCGCATGGATATTGCTGGCCTGGTCCCTGGCTTTGGTCTTCCGGGCACACAGAAGAAACTCCTTACTGGTATCCGAGCTCTTAGCTATGATCGTGCCTGCAAGGTTGCTATCAAGTTCAAGACGCGTTGGTGGAAGAATATGTACAAGACATCCACTACTCACGATGTCATCGGGGGCGTGTCGGGTACCGATCTTTCGATCAGTAACGTCGTATACCCGTCCTGGGATGACGGCGACAAGGCGGCTGTGCTCATGGTCTCGTACAGCTGGGCGCAAGATGCTACGCGCATGGGAGCTTTGATCCCAGATTACTCGAAGCAGAAACCCTCCATCGATGACACAGTCGTCAAGCAGTCATTCCAGGATCTCGTCAGACTTTGGTCAAACAGTGACCCCAATATTACCGTTGACTTCCTGACAGACCAGTATGTCACCCATCACGCATATGCCTGGTCGCACGACCCATACACTGGCGGTGCCTTCGCTCTCTTCGGACCTGGCCAGTTCAAATACATGTACCCCGAGTTTCAGCACATTCTCTGCGGTGGAAAGTTTGCCATCTGTGGAGAGGCACTGAGCCCCCACCATGCCTGGATCTCAGGCGCTCTCGACAGCGGATATCTCACCATGGTGCGATGGTTGGGTCATCTCGGAGACCACAAGAGGATTGAAGCTTTGAAGAAGTCTTGGTTTGGAGCGGGAAAGAATGAGCACACTGCTGAGTTTGATGAGGTTTTGATGTATTGGTCTGTTAAGCTTAGTAAGGAGGTGGCTAAGGAGCTGCGATGATTTGCTTGAAGAGCTAGCTCGATAGTATGTAATCGGAGACTTTTTTCATGGCGCTGCTCGAGACCATCAGGGGGCACGGTAAGATCCTATGCCGAGTAAGAGCGTTTATAATATGGCCGCATTGAGAGCAGGGACTACGGCGTTGGCTCATAAGGGCACCTACAACATCAGGTACTTATGCTACTGGGTTAGAGTCATCGTCTCGCAACATGCCTTTTCACCACATGAGGCATTCAAGCCCACTTCCAGCGGCAGGTCGTAATTACAACTCCGATGGAATGTCAAGAGCGGATAAGGCCAGGATCCAGGCTCATTTCACATTCCAGACTAGCCAGCTTTGGTTGAGTCTAGACCCTTATGCCCCGAACCGGCCCGTTCCTGTTCAGGCACGAACACTGGAATGGGCTGGAACACCATCTCCAAAGGAAAAAAGCCTGAGATCTGTCACAGGTGGCGATAGCTCAGCCGTCGCTGAGCATTATCTATATATAGAGCCTGTGTCTCATTGGGAACTATTCTATCCCGATTGGCATCCTCACTCACATCCGTACAACCGAGACCAACATGAAGCTTACCTCAGTCTTCCAAGCCATCACCATCATTGCCGCTTCAGCTGAAGCTTTCAATCCCCGCGCCAGCACTCCCAAGCGCAAAGCCCTATGGAAGCCAGAGGCTGGTACGAAGTGGGAGATCATTCTCTCGGAAGTTTTCAAGCTTCCCAAGGGAGGCGCAAGTAAGCTCGATTCAACAGTCCCTGTCTATGATCTCGATCTTTTTGAGAACGAGAAAAGCACTTTCTCTGCTATGCAAAAGGCGGGAAAACGTGTCATCTGTTACTTTAGCGCTGGGTCATGGGAGAACTGGCGTGACGATAAGGATGATTTCCCCAAGAAAGAGCTCGGCAAGACTATGGACGGGTGGCCTGATGAGAAATGGGTGAACATCAGCAGTCCTGCCGTTCGGGCTATCATGGCCAAGAGGATCAAGGTTGCTGCTGACAAGGGATGTGATGCCATTGATCCCGATAATATGGATGGCTATGTAAGTCTACTGGAAGAAGAACTGGAATGACTGCTAACATTATCAGCAAAACGACAATGGTCTCGGCCTTACTGAAACCGACACTATCTCATACGTCAAGTTCCTTTCTGCGGAGGCGGCAAAGCATAACATGGTCATGGGTATGAAGAACGGTGGAGATGTCACAGAAGAGGTCCTCCCATACGTGGCCTTTTGCATCAACGAGTCGTGCATCGAGTACAGTGAATGTGACTTGTACGCGCCATACATCGAGGCTGGAAAACCCGTGTTCAACATTGAGTACCCTAAGGGCGCACCCAAGGTCAAGTCTAAGGACAAGAAGAGGATTTGTTCCACCAGTGGTGCTGCCGCTGACTCTGATGGCTTCAGCAAGATCATCAAGAAGATGAACTTGGACAAGTGGACCATGTATTGTTAGAAACCAATCACGGTCGGGTAGTCAAAGCATAGCAGATGTTTCAAGTTAAATATGTTTTTGAAGAAGACTATTTACATGTAATGCATCGCTCGAACGCTATATAATCATCATAATGATTGCTTAGTTGGTACCGGTGCAGCCAACGAAGTTGTTGCCAGAAGCCCCAGTGTGGGTAATGGCACCGGCATACTGGCAGTTGGTGTTGATTACAATGCGATCAGCACCTGGAGAGCCTGAACATTACCGTCAGTAAGAGTTCAGATTGGAATAGGACGTTTAACTTACCACCAGTGTAGACACCGCTGGTACGGATGGGGAACTCCTGGTAGGGACCGTTCACAAGAAAGTCAAAGCCCTCGCGGTTGTTGTAGGTGTGAGGGTAGGTAGAGCTACCAGCGGTATCATCGGCCTGGTAGTACTGGCAAGCAGCGTTGGCAGCAGCTCGGACCTGAGCAGCAGAGTAGCTGGTGCTACCACATCGAGTGGCAGACTGGCGGCTCTCAATAGGGCTGGCGACGGCTACGCTCACAAGAGCGGCCAGAGAGGCGATGGACTGGGAGTGACAAGGTCAGTGACATGTCGGAGGAGAGTAATGAGGAAATGAGTCTGTACCTGGAAGAAGAGCATCTTGTGAACGGTTTACTTGATAATTAACGAAGGAATGAGAGCGGCTTGCCCGGACAAGTAACAACTTTGCCACCACATCCCATCTCTTATATATCCCACCTTGACCCCTACAACCTCTATCTCTATCATGCCATCTTATCCTCGTCCCTCGGTGATCTAAGACATTTGGTTGATCAGCATACGGAGCAGAGGCAGGTGATTGATCCCTTCAGTCCGATTGGCTCTCTAATGTATTAGATTCGCGATACTATCACCACCTGCTTAATGCGGATGTAGGTCCGGCATATAGTCTCTGATAACTAGCGAGTCGGAGTAAAATCCCGCACCAAAAGCGGGCCATGATCGGCATTTCTCAGTTTCATAGCGCGCCATGTGTTTAATGTGCTATCAATGATTCGCAACCATTGGATGCACTTCGGAACGAATCAGATGCTCTAGTGTGGTCTTTTTGTTATGCATCTCCGCTTTGAAACGCAGTCATATTATGCTCCTTCATTTCCTGACCTGCATCTTCTTTACTCATGACACACACAACATGGCCGACAATATCAAGAAACTCCTTGCAGACGACAGCGTCTCACTGCAAGACGCTGCCCAAAGGATTGCGGCCTCTTGCATAAGTGCAATTGAGAAGAATGAGGACGACTCCAAGATTGAAGACGAGCTTGATGCCCTGTGGTCGGGCATCCTTACCGCTGCCGAGCAGACCCCTCATGATCGACAAGATAAGCTAGTGCAAATCGTGCAGGCGATAAAGGAACTTTCGCCAGCTTCCGAAAAGGCCAAGAAGATTTCTGTTTGGGGTGAAGAGAAGCGCTGGGATGAGCTGCCCATGTTTGGGGGCAAGGCACGAGAGCAACTCGACATTGGTATGTACCGACCCTCAACCCTTTATATTAACGCGATGCTAAAACATCAACAGCCCAAGAAAAGTCCGATGAGGCGTGTGTAAACATCAACGCATTCTTTGCTCGTGTCACTGCGGCTGGAATTGACGACTTTACTCTCTACGCTATTTGGACATTACGCGAAGCCCTTGAGGACCCTGCAGCCAGCGACATCGCTAATCAGACTTCTCCTAAAATACTCAAAGCTGGTTCGGTCTGGTTCGTCTATGCTAGCGACACCCTGTCAAAGGCAACCAAAGAAGGGAAGCAATTCGATGGAAAGATGGCCAAACCTGGTGCCAGTTTAAAGGATGGTGCTGAATGGAGGGGATTTTGCCAGGGGAGATGGAACATTTGGAAAGAAAGACTATCGTCGCTGAACAATGCTGACCTGCCTGAGGATACCAAGACCCTCATAAGCCAAGCGGTAGATGTTCTAACTCGTACATAAGCTTCAGCTGCAATAGACGGCTTGCTCGAAAACAAGAGGTTCCTCACTACTCTATCAAACATCCAATAAAAGAACATAGTATTGAGTTGCCGTGTCTGTATCACAGACCGATGGGTGCCTTCCACTTTAGACCCATCCTTCGTTGAGCACCGGTTGGTATGAAACCTATACACCAAAGGGGAATTCCGTGGTATCAGCGTAGCCTGCCTTTATAGATCGGTTACGTGTAATGGTCAACACGTCTTTCAACAGATTTATTTCTTTGTCACCAACCCCTGCATCACTAAGCGCGTCAAAAGCTCTCGAAAAAGAAAGTGGTGCATCGTAGGTCCTGCCCCATTGGAAATAAGTCGGTTTCATCTTCAGAAACCACGATATAAGATCAAGTAGCCAAAGGTCATTGCTCGAAATGACTAATAAGACTTTGCCATGTTGAGATGGTGACAGAAGTCCCGCCTTGAGAATCGGGGGTACCAGAGCACAATGATGAGTAAGACCATTATCGGAATCCCACTCTAATAGCGAGAGATCATCCTGATATGTGTAATCGTCTCTGACAAGTGCAAGGATGGCCACCCAATCAGCCTGTTTAACTGCAGTTCTCGCGAGTTCCATATATCGATCGTCCGACGTATGAATGCGTCCGAGGCAGTACTCTTTTGCAGGATGGTCCACTCCGAAATTCAGCAGCATGGGACTTAGCCATCTGACGAAGTTGTAGTCAAGACCATACTGGAGGATGAATGGTATTCTCAGAGCAACCCGCCTAAGTAAAGAAAACAATTTGACGTAGTTTCTTATTCTTTCAGCACCCCCGTCCTTCGTTAGCTGATGCTTTAAGAGCATGATATGGCTATGTGAGAAAACCCAAACCATAGTATTCGATGGTCGGAACTGTCTATGCGATAAATTCAGTCCATTCAAAGACGCCATCGATGCAGCCAGCCCACCTGGAGTCGGGAAAAGTGTTAGCACTCGCTTAGTATGAGCCGGAACATGTCGAAGGTTTATCCCAAAGGACGGATGATCAAGCAGGATGTACCACTGCGGTAATAGGGCAAAGTCTTCCAGGTTTGCGGTATGCTGTACCCAGTGCTTCTTTGCATATCTGAGGAGAGGGAACTCGTTCTTTTCCTCTGAATGACCCACACTGGCTTTTGCGAGAGCTGGACCAATATCTCGTTTTAGACGTGTCGTGGACCTGAGTACCTTCCCTGCGATACTGCTTCCAAGATATTTAGAGCTGATAGTGCTTAGACCAACTCTTCTGGGTATCTCCTTCGCATCTATGGTAGGCACGACGTTCCTTGACACTCTTGTCTCGAATACGTTATAACTGAGATATGTCACGAGTATTTCAGCAATATGCTGGTCCGCTTCGAGCTCACTGAAAGCCCAATCGGTGACATCGTGTGAGCCTTTGATGCAGAAGCTGCGGGCGCTATGATGGATGAAACGAACGGTCTCGTCTTCCTCATCGACCATTACCAGACTCCCACAGAACTTCAAAACAGTATGTATACTGTTGATTTCTTTATTTGAGTTCCAGATTGTCTGTCCAATGGTGACGCTTGCTGCCTGACGGAGCTCTTCCGTCGTCAACAACTCTTTTACGCCAGCCAGAACCTTAAGGATTCTGATATGGTAGCCCTTGTAGTCCTTGGAGTTGGCTTTGAGGAGATTGCGCCTGAAAGTTTCTGTTAGGTCTCTTGGTAGGTCTCTGATGGCTTCGCGAATGTCATGGTCGCATGCTTCGGCACAAATGGAGTCGATCTGTAAGGAAACCCAGAGAAACCTTGAAGAATGTTAGTATATACTTCCAAAACTGGCCTCGAGCACTCACATCCCGCAAGCACCAGCGATAAGCTCTTGTTTGACATCATCGACCAGCTTCGGATCACGAATGATTAGTCTTCCATCCTTAACTCTGGTGTCAACCTCGACCACCACGAAGTCTCTTATATCCGGATTCTCTTCTGGTATGGAGGCGTGGAATTGGAATAACTGACTATCCCAGATTTGACGTCGCTCCGAGGTTCGTACTGAAAGGCAAAGTCTGTACCCGAAACTCTGTAACTTGGCTAGATGTTCCAGGACAGTCAACTGAACTTCTATCTCACACTCGTCCAGCCCATCTAGGATAATGAATATGTCCTCATTCTCTGGTCCTGCGCGCTCGAAAAGATCTACAATATCTTCTAAATCTATTCGAGGTATGGTCTCGGGGAATAGATGGCTGAACTTGCTGTCATTCTTCCGATGGTCCAACAGCTGTCGTATAAGAGAACCGAGTATCGTCTTTGCTTTCATGCTCTCCTCGTTATCGTGTCGTGCAAAGAAGTAGAGAGTGATAGAAAGATCCCTTAGATTCAGGTCATCAACGATATTAGCTAGAATAACAGACTTCCCAGCTCCCAATTTGCCGAGAAAAAGAATCGAGGTACTGTCATCATCATCATCTCTCCACTGCTGGTAGGGAGTGCAACATTTTAAAAGATTAGTTGTTCCGCGCTTGCGCGTTTGCTTCCATACCGTACAATAGTCATACGTCGAACAAGCGTCCAGAAACTGAGTCTGTCGTTCGATTTTATGTTGATGAGCTGAGGCATTAGATCGTGCAGTTGCGACAGATCTGAATAATGAATTATGTTTCGCTTCCTCAGCGACCGCTTGATTCAATAAAACATTGGCCTCCTCCTTTATCGCTGAAGACCAGAGATCGAGCTCATCCTTGAAAGTTTTCATTTGAGGGTCGCTGATGGTAGTGGAAAAACGAGCTAGAGTTGATTTTCTAGTCCACATAACAGACTGGTGACAAACCTTTGTTATGACAATGAAGTATTCGCAAAGATAGCCTTGTAGACTTTTGGATCTAGGGTATAAAGCTGCCATGGTCTGGTAGCGTGGTGCATTCCGACCGATGGCCATGAAGAGTATTGATAAGTTCTCCAGGTACGTGAAGTAACCAGTAATGACCTGTCAATCCCATCAGTGTCTATTCTTCCTCTCGATAGGGTAGAGATATGTACTTGAAGCGCCATCCTTACAGCAGCCCAAACCCCACAAGCAATTAGGTTTTGACCTCCCCCAACTATAATATCACCGAGAGCTGCAAATTGCTGAATTGCCTGAAGAGCATTTGTCATTCTTGGCCCAAAACACCTCCCATGGCCTTGTTTGCTGGTAGATCTGAGATCTATCTCTGCGGTAAGTCGCATCACATCTGCCATAGTCGGTGCTGTGCTGACAGCTCGGGCGCGCGACGCTTGAAATGAGGACTTTTGTTCGGGGGTGAGAGTCGCCTCAAACTCTGAGACGGCTTGAGCGAGGCGGATTTCCGGCTTAAGACTACCAGCCTGGCGTAGTATGAGGGACATAGCGACAATTTGGGTTCTGAACGAGCAATGAGATGACAGGTAGGAAAGTTGGCTGGGAGTGAGGGGATCCGGGGAGTGCGGCTGACTTTTGAGCGACCAAAGACGGTAAGCGAAATGAGGCTGTGCCATTCAAACCAACAGATAGGACTCACTAGACGCAGCCAATTGACTGTTTATTACAGCACATGAATTCCGCCTAACGGCGGCCCTAATGAGACTTGCAGGCAGCCACTGAACACTGACACCGACTTGAGAACCTTTTATGACGGCTATATGTGATGATAATTATACAACTTGAAATGCAACTACATACTATTGAATTTAATATGGAGACTCTCTACTTTCTCAAGGTACCCTCAATCTGAGGCTTGAGATAAGTCTCAATGTACTCATCGTTTCTCCAGCCAGACCAATCAGGCTTCTTCATTCCCCAAGAGTCATCAAACTCTTGAGTGCCCTGGCGAGTATAGTATCGTCCAACAATAACCCAGATGAACCAACTAGCCTGCATCTCAGGAAGATACTCAGACAAGCAGCTGACATAGGTCTTAGCAGTCTCATAATCGGGACCATTCATAGCTTGACCGAACTCAGTAAGCATGACGGGGAAGACCTCAGCGACGTTAGGGTCAGACTCGTTCATGGCCTGGAAACCCTTGTTGTAGAGGTTGTAGCGCAGAGAAGGGCAGCTGGTTCCCTTGTTCTCGTAGGTGTGAATCTCGAGAACGAGCTTGTCCTTGCCGTAGCCCTTGAAGTCTTCACGGTTGAAGACTTCACCGCGGGGCTCCATCTCCTCTCCGCTGTAGAGGGGGGTAACGTAGGTGTCGTAGTTCATACCGGAGATGACGATGATGGCCTCGGGGTCAGCCTCGTGCACGGCATCAGCACCCTGGCGCATGTACTTGTACAGGTCACTCCAGTGATAAGACTCTTCTTTGAGCTTGTCGTTGTTTGTTGGCTCACGAGGCTCGTTGCGGAGAGACTGGGAGACCTTGGCGGGCCATTTCTTGGCCTGATGTGTGTTAGTCAAATTGTTTGAGGAGAGAATAGAGAATACATACGTGAGCAGCCATGTAAGCACCACCACGAACCCATTTCTCAGTGTCGAATTGAGTATCTCCCCACCAGGTGTTACCGTCTTCACCACCACAGCACCACTTGCCTTCAGAGATGTGGTTGTCGAGGTTAATGTAAATCTCTTGACGAAGACACTCAGCAGCAATAGCGTCGTAAACCTGTATCCAGTTAGTATTGTTCAAAGCTCCAAGTGGGTCCAGATGGGTCCAGGTATCTCATACCTCAAGACGGGTGGTCTCAGGAGTGAAGGAAGGGTTGTTCTTCAACACCTTCTCGAGAACAATAGTACCGTTCTCCTTTCCAAGACCCTCCTCGAAGGCAGTCTTGATGTCAATGTCCTTGCCATCATTGGCGTAAATCTGGTCAACCATCTCAGTGGCAAAGGTCAGGCGGATGGCGTTCATGCCAATACCCTTAATGTCTGAGAGAACATCTTGGATGGACTGGTACTGCAGACCCTCAGGGACCATAACCTCACCGTGACCGGGCCAGTTGGCACCAGCTAGGTTGACCTTCTCGCCGTTGGCGTTGACAATCCATCGCCCAGAGGTTTTGAATGGGCCGTTGGGCCAGGCTGCGGCGACGTTGCCAATGAGACAGCCAAGTGCCAAAAGGGGGCTCACGAATTGCTTCATCGTGGGATATGGAGAAGGTATGAACAAGTTGGTTGGTCCTTGGTTAACTGGTACAAGCGGATCTCTGGCATCTTATAGTTCTCTCATGTTATCGAATTAAGCTCATAAAGACTCCATCCTCCGGAGCGGACCGACAATCTTGGCAGCCCCATAGTCCCAAGATCATCTCAACAACACCTGACGTAGGTATTCCTTGGTACAATGACACGATGAGCAGGGGAAATAACCTGGGGAAGTCAAAGTCCTCCCTCAACAGGTTAGCTGGACGTTGATCTTGATTTCCCCGCATTCACTTCCTGTTACCCTGGACCCTTCGGCTCCGGTATCCCCGGCCCCATCAACCCCTGGTCGTCAATGCGGGGTGACTATCACGAGTTTACAAAATTGGCGGTCCTCGGTAGTAGCTTCACAAAGTTTCCTGAGCTGCGTTTCCTTCGGGGCAATGACGAGCGGCAGCATTCGCATTGTCACTTACCCCTTGCATACCATTCGGTCAAATACGTGGGTAAAGGGTTTCAAGAAACCCACTGCGTACAGTATCTCACGTCTTTCCCAAAGTCAGATGCATACGGGGCGACAACGACTGCGAAATTCGATGTGAAGATATAATCTTGATGATGATATCACTTCTCAACAAGGTCAAAAGGCATTTTTAGAGTCATTTGCCCGGAGCTATTTCCCCATTGCGATGCAAACAAGCAATCTAGTGGACGGGAAAATGGGCGACGATCAGCGACTACAAACAACAGCCGATTAGCCCGCTTATTATAATAAAGCTTGGCGTTAAGATACTACCATATCCCGAAGACCGTAACCCGTTTCTGCCAGGCCTAAACAGGGACAATTTCACGAGCTCACATTATTTCCTTGCTTATTTCCCCAAACTTTCTTTGACCCTGGAATCTGAAGTCTCATGCCGTTATGCCACAACCAGCTTAATTACCAAATGCCTCGGGCTTTTGACCCCAGACAACCTTCTGAGCAAAGTAGCCATGATGCTTTCCAGTCCGAATTTCCCTTCGGAATTGTGCAACATAGGCGAGTATTTCGTCTCTGCTCCAGCCAAGAGTATGCGCCATGAAAAGGACAAAGCCCTCACTATCAGTTTCAAGACCATGTTTGGTGTATATACCCATCTGTCTCTCAACGGGTTCGTCAGGCCAGTCGCCAATCGGGTTCTGTTCAATAGTCAGCAGAAAGAAGAAACTATCGTGGTAGGGATACTAACTCTGAAGTCGAATTCTTGGATGTTGACAAACCCCGCCTTCTCCATCGCCTCCCTCTGTGTCCCATCCTCAACGACTGTAAAGCTTGTTCCAATTTTCTTGCTACCTTCAATGAAGAACCTACCCCAATGGCCCATAGCAGAATCAGGTTCCACAGTGCCATCGGGACTACTGATGATAGACGAGGCTTCATGGCTCTCTACCCAGCCACCTGGTTTACAAGCTCTAAAAGCTTCTGAGAAAAACGCGTTCCAGTCCCCAATACTACCCATGAGCCATCTAGCGTGGATGTAATCGGCGAAGTCGGACTTGAAGGTCCACTCACGAGTGCAATCTTCAATGATACTTCCGAACTATTAGCTGTAATTACTGACAAGTCCGCGCACTTACAACTGGAGATTTGGTGGGGTCCACGACGGCTGAATGGGTGACAGGTCTGTTCCGACGATACTGGCGTTTGTGTATTGATCTGCGAAGTCACTGAAAATCCATCGTCGTTAGTAGATAGCTGTTGCCAGCCGTGGCCTTCTTACATGGCCCAGATTCCTGCTCTAAAGCTCAGCACGAAGATTCAAAAGATTGTCCAAGAGCTTTTTACCTGTACCGGTGCCGATATCAATGGCTTGCTTGAGGTATGTTAGGCAAGGTGACGAGAGTCGGAGCGAGGTCAGCTCACTTGGACGTTTTCCTTCCTCAACGGAGCTAAGTGAAGCTTGTCGCCCAAACCGAGGGTAAGATTATGATGGCTTTTATGCGTCAAAATCTATACATCATGGTCGAGATTCAGTCCTCACGTGAGATCCATCAAGTCTTTTTGCTGATCATCATTCGATCCCCTTTGGATAAACATTAGTGACACTAAGTGTATGCATACTTGGTTACCATACCAATATTGAGCGCTGCCCTGCTCGCTATGGTAAGTACGACCGTGAATGGTTCGGTATTGAAGGATGCTGGAAGTAATGGATGCCGTTGTTAAGTCGGCGTCGGACATCACGGCCGAGCCGTCGTCTTCGTCGTCGACTCCTTTCGCCTTTCGCTATTTTTCAGTCAAATGTCTTGAGATATAAACCCCATAAACATACCTCTTGCACTTCGGACCAGTGCTGTGGATCTAGAATCACAGCGGCGGTGGTGGGGGGAGAGGCGTCCTTTCGTTCCATTTGGCTCGCAGGGCTATTCTTTTCAGACATCGCTAGTTTATCAGAATCTTCAATCGTGCGGTATGACGCCTATTAATTGCAGTAGAACTTAGTTGGCCGCGCTGACGGAATTGATTGAGTTGACTTAGTCGCCATGAGCGATTAAGATGACTCGAAGGATGCACAGCGACATGATCTGACCTCGATTTGGATCATGTCCCTTCCGACTAATCCTTGCACGTTCATAGACTAGCACCAAACATTAAACACTCAACCAGGTTAAGGGGAGAAAGAAACAGAGTACTAAAAGCTTATTACTATCTAGAATGACACCCAGCCTCTGTCAAGCCGAGCTAACATATCCTTCCTATTTCATTTCCTCTTCCTGGATAGCCGCGAGCCTGCGTTTTATCTCATCTTCACGCTTCTTCCTGCAGTCGGCGCATTCGGAATCATAGTTGTGTCGCCACTTTGTCATTGGTCCTGTAGGACATTCTCCATAAACCCCGTTTGGTCGTCGATTAGAGCAGATCTCGGCCCTTACATGTTCTCGCATCGTCGTTTTACAAGTCGCGCAGTGTGAAGCGGTGTGCCACTCTGTACACATCGTGATATAATAGAAATGTTGATTTGTTCGTTGATAGTCAATTGTTGGGTGGGTTGTGGTTGTCGAGGGTTTATGGAGAGGTTCGAAAGTTGGTTTTCGCAAAACGTTTAAATACTTTCCCAAGGGGCGTGAACCACTGTAATGTTAGCGCAATAACGAAATATTATTCTTTAAAAGTTTACTTCCACGGAAAATAGGATGTTCAGTCGAGTGATGAGGAGTGATTCGGTCAAATTGAAGATGAACCCTGGTGGATATCTTTAACAAACAAGATACTCGCTATCATCTAGTGTGATTCACAAATTGCGCCCAGCATATGGATGTTAAACGGCACTTGTACAGTTCAGTTAATTGTCAAAGGTGTGATATATAAATGTTCAGGATTTGGTAGAATATATTCCCAGAATGTTTTATCCAGACTTTGCAGTCATAATACTTCTAAAGTACATCTTTTTTAAGAAATAATTCAAATCTCATCCCTTGGAACAGAAAAGATACCATTTAATACTTGGCGAACCTACACGGTATAATCTGCTTACGAGACAAAGGCTTGCCAAACATCCGTGTATCCACACGTTCAAGTTCCACTGCCCTTTAGACTACCTGCAACAGGAACGTCCACTACCAAGCTCTTGAGACAAAGTTATCGGAAATTATGATTTAGAACTGCACTATTATCTGCTAGCAGGATTTACTTCTACCCGGAAAATAACCGTAAAAGCTATTCCTCCATCTCTCTTCCTCCTCCTCACGCCTCCTCCTCTCTTCCTCTTCCCGCCTTACTCGGCATGGCTCACATTCTAGTCCGGGCGTTTGAAAGAACAAGTGTCGCGTCGTATAGCCGCATGCCCCAAAGGTACACCCTGTGGGAAGGAAGGCACAAGATGATGGTAGCTCCATGTTATAGTATCCTGTCCGGCAGACTGGACAGTATATTTCTGTGTGCGTGACAAAACACATCTCGCGTTTATAGTAGATTTTTAATAATTCCTTTTGTGACTTCGCAATCCTCCTTCGGCATGGGGAATGCGCTGGTTTATATAGTTTTTAGATTGCAGCAAGTCACTGTTTGATCGTGTTTGCACCAGGCCTTATGATAGATAAGTGAGGCAACGGAGACTGCTCTTTTGTCTGTCAACCACTGTCTTTGATCTATGTCACTAACAATCACTCCAATATTTACATGTCTCGGCGAAAGACGCTAACAGTGAAGATATGGCTGTTAGGGCTATCTTTGCTGAGGTGTTAGTAACCTTAGGACTCCTTAAACTACGTTAAGTATATAGTAGTAATATTAATAATCTTAGGGGTATTATTATAAATATCTTACTAGATACTATTATACTTAGTAGTAATTATTATTCTTAAGAATATTATCTTAAGTAAATTTATAGTTATATAGTTATATAATTTATTAATATTAATAATATTAATAAGAGTATTTAATAATTAACCTATTAGAAAAAGAAGATTCTTTATAGTACTTATTATAATACTAGCTTTATAAGTTATAAAATATACCTTAAGACTAGATTCTTATTATTATTTAAGTTTATAACCTATAATTATTCTAGTATTAATTTAATATATATATTAGGAACTTATACCTTAGAAAAACTTAAAAATAGATGCTAACGGCATCTACCAGACTATGCCTCCTGCTCGCGCTTCCTCTTCCTCTCTTCCTCTTCCCGCTTCTGTCGACAAGAGGCACACTCGAGTCCAGGGTTGCTGAATTTTAGTATCTCCGGGTTCAAGCTGCATTGATCCCATGTCAATCCTCTCGGAAGGAATCGACAAGTTTCGGGCAGCTCCATCTTGTGGTATACCTCCTCGCATACCGGACAGAAGATCTCTGATATGCTCATGAAGCACATTTTGCCTATGTTTTAGTTGTTAAGGAGTGTTTGTTAAAAGACTTTCCGTTACCGTGAGACCGAAAGCTGCTGCTTTTTATACGCAATGTATGACAGTGCGTCCCCAGATGTGTCACAAGCAGACCCCCAGTAGCATCACTGCTATCTTGACAGGTGTGATAAAGAAGGCCGCTCTGTTGTCACTTAACCACCATCTTCATTCTCCGTTCTCAAGCGTCCTTTCAGGTTAATCACGGAAAGACAGTAACAACCACCCAGAATCACATGTTTCCATGCATCAGTCTACGCCGCGCGCCAAGACTACCATGGCTAGCCCGCTGTGACGATGCCAAAACGGACATATGTGCCGCTGTGAGTAAGCACTAAGCCACCATGAATAGGCTGATCATATAAATATCCAATGCCCTCAACTGAACCGCAGAGCTTTGACTTAATATTCAAACCTTAGGGATACCGACCATTTTTATTCAAAATGGGAGGTACTGTGTCTGTACCCATTGACCGCACCCGGCCGCTCAAGGTCATCGGCGCAGGCTATTCCAGGACAGGAACACTGTCTATGGCTATCGCCTTAGAAAAGCTTCTAGATGGACCAGTAATGCACGGCGGATCCCAGCTCCTTGGCAGAGAAGACGGTAAGGCTCTGTTCCTATCACCTTCAATAGCAACTGACGACAAGAGCCTATGTCAAGCTTTGGACGGAAGTTTTCGAAGCCCGCCACGATCGACCGCGACTACTTAAGCTTCTGAAAGCGGCGACAGCCGGGTTTGTCGCTATCACGGACGCACCTGGTAATTGTTTTGTTGAAGAGCTTCTTGAGATCTATCCTGATGCAGAGGTCATTTGCGTCACACGCGACAGAGAAAAGTGGTGGGCGAGCTGGGAAGCTGTGTCCAAGATGGCTGGAGCTGGGTTTCTCGACATCTTCCTGATGCCCGTTCCCGGAAAGAGATGGTATCCGAAACTTGTTACTCAATTTCTCGAACAGTAAGAACGCAACATTGTGGCGATTGCTTCATCACTGACGGACTTTAGGCAAAATGAGAAGTTTGGCCCGATGACATCAGGTAAGCTCATTCCGTTAGAAGAAGGATTATTGCTGATTAACCAGCGCGACTCGATGAACACAACGAATACGTCAGAAAGGTTACTCCGCCGGATAAATTCCACATGATGGAATTGAGCCAGGGTTGGGATCCTTTGGGCAACGCACTGAAACTGCCTTCGCCCGATACATCGTTTCCAAGGGTCAATGATGCTGATGCTGTGAAGGGATTGGAACTTCAAATACTAAAGGAAGCTGGCATTCGGTGGCTCATGATTATTGGTTTGCCTGTTATCCTGACTATTATAGCGTGGCACGTTTTATATGGATCGGATTAGTCGGCACCTACTTGAACTTGCTCCAAAGTCAAGAGTCAGATAACCGGTCTCTAACAAGGGACTTGATTTGATGATTCTTTTGTGTATCCAGTGGAACGACTGGGAAAGTCGGAAACCAGTTTGCAGAACACCGTATCACTATTGAACCCCCGGCTCAGGGTGTTGGAAGGAACGGCAGCTAAATGCATAACGGACGAAATAGCTTAGGTATCGTGTGCTGATTTAGACCTGATCTTAGGCTATTTTATTTTGGTAACGTAAACCTTAGAGGACAATCCTTCTGTTACCCAGCTGCTCCATCAGATAACTTCTATTATCACAAAGTGTGCCCGGCTGTCTTGACAACTGGAAAGCAATATTCCGATTGTAATTCGTGTTTACGCCTTGCGGGCCTTCTGATCTTCGATACATTCGATGTCGGTAGCCTCGACAGCCTTATCAGACTGGGTATCCGAGTACTTCTCAAACACCTCAGAAATCTCCTCGAGGGACCGGTTCTAAGAACAATTAGACGAAAGGTACTTGTAAGCAGAGAAGCGGGAGAACATACCTTGGTTTCGGGGAACATGAAGAATACGGTGAGAAGAACAATGCCGAGCCACACACAGTAAACAATGTAGTACTTCCATCCCAGATTCTGGAGTCCGATTGGGTTGACAAACTGGTTGAAGAAACTGGCTCCCTTGATAGATCCCATGAGAAGAGCAATGCCCTTGGCGCGGATGTTGAAAGGCAGGATCTCAACTGGGTACGCGACAGCTAAGGGGTTCCAGCAGATGTTGTAAGAAGAGGCGAAGAAAATGACACAGGTGAGAATACCGGCGCCAGTAGCCTCTGACTTGGTTCGTGCAAACACACTGCCAGTGATAGTCCATGCAATCATGCCGGCCATCATGCATGCGGTAGCGACAACGAAAAGAGGTCGGCGTCCGACGCGGTTGACGAGGTTGGCACCGGTCATTGCGACGATCATGTTCCAGATCTGAAGGATACCGTTGATGAGAGTGATATCTTCTTGGGAGTTGATACCAATGGATCGCAGAACCGGAGCGATGTAGTAAGACTAAATGCCTGGTAAGCTTCGATCGACATATCATTGGTAAGGCGACTTACCACCAAGCCGTTTCCTGACGATTGAGGAAAGAAGGCACAGCAAAGAACAAGGAATGTGCGATGTCTGTTGGCCTTTGTCTGAACAAGTTCCTTCCATGAGCGAGTTCCAGCCATCTCAAGCTGAAGGGCAGCTCGAATCTCCTCAAACTCGACCGCGACAAACTCAGAACTCTCATCGCCGCCGGCATGGTACTTGATGAGGATAGAACGCGCTTCTTCATGGCGGTCTTGGCCAACTAGCCATCGAGGGCTTTCGGGTAGGAAGAAGATACCGACAAGGTTGATGATGGCGGGTAGAGCTTGGAGGGCTGTGGGAAGCCTCCAAGACCATTCGGAATTGATGCGATAGGTTCCGTATGTTATCCACGCAGCAATGATGGACTGTTCAAGACGGTGAGCATTCATTCTAGATTGTAAAGCCGGCTATGGACTTACTCCCAAGTACCAGAGTGTGTTGTACATCGATGTGAGGGTCGTGCGCGATGCGGGATGGGCGAGCTCGGCGGCGAGCATGGGGGCGGAACTCGACGCGATTGTGATTCCGAGGCCGATGAGGAATCGCGAAGCCATATACATAGCCGCTACTCGTGAGTTAGCCGTGATTCGTCATATAGTCCATGTCTCATTAAACTGACTGTTGATGCTAGCAGTCTGGATGACAGTGGAGAGGATGACGATGATGTCACCCACAGCCATCGCCCAGCGTCTGCCATAGTGATCTGAGATCCATGCAGCGGGAACGGTTCCGAAAACGGCGCCAAGGGGAAGAATGGCGTTCATGATGCCAAGGAGAGATCCCGTAGGCTGATTGAAGTCTGCGAATGTCACCGGTCAGTAAGGTCAATTGGTAGCATTGCGAAGTCACTGACAGTTCTGCCATCGGACAACTCCCTTATTGCCGTTCATGAGACTGGAATCATATCCCATCGCTGCACTGACGATCAATGAGCCAGGCACGAGGAGAAAATACAGCCTCAAGAGGCTGGGGTTCTTGAAGAGCGACGTCGAAGCTGGTGCAGCAGTCATGATGGCTGATCTTTGTTGTTGCTTGGATGTTGGATGTGAGGAGTCCCTGATGAGCTGAATTGTCTCCGGGGTCCTCGATCATTTATCATGATTTGGACGGGTAGGGGAAACGCATTGATCGTGGAATCGTCAGTCACTTGACTTGAGAAAAGCTGGAGATGCCGACGCGTTCCAAAAATCTGGATCGTGCCCGTGTTACCTCATTTGGGGAAGCCAACGGCTGACCTTTCTCCGCAAAACTCTACCCAAGGGCAGGACATGACAACTTTGACGAGGGACGCTAGTCATGGTAGGGACTTGGGCGGGTTCATGATGTCGGTATCAGCGCCGAAATGCGAGCATCTGCGGGAGACAGGTATAGATGGACCGAAAGGTCGGGGTGTGCATGGCCGAGCTCGCCTCGGGCAATGATAGCAGTGTTGGGCATAGTGTCGGGTTGCGATTCGAGGAGCTTGCGTGCAGCGAAGAGGGCGTGGTGGTGTCGCTCGTATGGGTAGGCGTTTCTTGATTTCGCGGATTGAAAGCTGTTGTCGCGCGGCATTGTTGAACAAGTTCCTGATGTACTGATTCACAGATATTAATCGGCCGTCTAAACAGAATGAAGAAACGACTACTTACAGTTCTCATACGCTCAGGCGCGACTCCTCCCAGAACGGCTCCATCTCCGTGTCGGTGGGGGATGTCTTGGATTGAAGTATGGCTTCCTTGCGTAGGTAGGGTAATCGGCGACATAAGTTACTCCAGACTTGCTAAGAGCAAAAGGTCGGATATCAAAAGTGTTCCAAGCCCATCCTCTGACATTGTATGGGGGTCCTTTGGGATCGAGGGCAAGATAATCGTGGTAGTCTAATGCACCATGCTGTGAAAGCCACTAACGCTGCAGCGCCAGGTGTTGTAGTGATTAGCCAAGGGTCCTGGGAAATGGTGCGTTGTAGGACAGCTTTGTTGTGTTGTAAAGTAGCCACGGTGACGAATTGTTAGGGTGGTCGTCTGAAGGCTTGAGGATAAAGGTTCGATCGAGGTCATGTTTCTTTATATACTAGGTATCTACCACGGTGCTCATGCCCTGGAAATTATCAAGGCGAACATTGGGAACAGTCCATTGATCGCCAACGGAACATGTGAACCATTATTGCACCAATTTGGGCTTAGCGTGTTTGTCAGGGTATCTCGTACCCTGTAACTTTTCCGACTCGGATTTGCCGACTACCCCACCTCACTCAACTCACCCGAGACTCATGCCCATTACCATCATGTTGTCTCCGATCGCGGAATACCTAGCAACCTACCATCTATAAGATAGAGTCCTGGAAACTGTTCATGCGCATCGCCATGCTTCCAGGTATTCTACAACGCCGACTCTTCCATACCAGTCCCATTGCAAAGATGACCATTCAACGTCTTGTCCGTTTCGTGTCCAAAGATGATGGCGCAACATATTACGGTGCCGCAAACGAAACACTGCAGAAAGCAAAGGCGCTCAGCTCCGGCAATCCCTTCTCCCCCGAGACTAAAGTAGACAACCACGAGCATGAGGTTGAAAAGCTTCTATGTCCTGTTGATATTGACCATGCGCGCTCGGTTGTCTGCATTGGTCTGAATTACACCGACCATGCCGAGGAAGCCAAAATGCCGATTCCCAAAGTACCTGTCGTCTTGTGAGTGCTCACCTTCGACTTTCGGTCCCGGGTTCAGCGTTACACTGTTGTGTTACGATTCTGACAAATATTCCAACCCAGCTTTAAACCGGTGACGGCGCTTACAGGTCCCTATGACGACCTCGTCCTTCCACGTACCTCATGGGAAAAGGGAAGACTAGACTACGAATCGGAGCTGGTAAGAGTTGCCCGTTTGATAATACGGATTGATCTTTAACATAGGCATTAAGGTCATCGTGATTGGAAAGAAGGCCTCGAGGGTCTCCAAAGATAACGCGCTGGACTACGTGTTTGGATACACAGTAAGTCATCACGTTAGCAATAGCTAAAGACAGAGTACTGACAATACAAGGCTGGAAATGATGTTTCAAACAGAGCATGGCAACTTGAGCCTCATCTAGGCGGAGGGCAATGGTGCTATTCAAAATGCTTCGACTCCTCAGCCCCCATCGGACCTGCCATCGTCTCCAAGGACATTCTTGGATCTGCAGTCGGCCTTGGCATCCGCGGCACACTCAACGATTCTCGACTGCAAGACGGCAACACCAACAATATGATCTTCTCAGTGGCCGAGATTGTATCGTTCTTGAGTCAGGGCATGACTCTTCTTCCTGGTACGTTTAACACCTGTTTATGTCCTTACAACAGCCTCTAATAGTCGGTCAGGAACGTTCATCTTCACCGGGACACCGGCCGGTGTTGGATTTGGCAAGAGGCCACAAATCGAGATGAAGGAGGGTGATATTACAAGGGTGGAGATTGACGGTATCGGCAGTATTGCTAACAAGGTAGTATTTGAGCAATAAGTGTATCATACAGGACTTGAATAATGTAAACAGCAAGTGACCACTCTTGAGGCATATGTTGAATCTTTGTCCATAGAGGTACCTTGCTCCACTATACGGTTGAATAAATGAAGGTTTATGACAAAGAGAAATAACATACTAATACGATAGGGTGTCTTACATATCCTCAGAAGCCAGGTGATGGTTGTTAATATTATCTGCTGTCACCTGGTTCGAGATAAAGACAGAGTTGAAGTAGACCATAGCAGCTCCACTACCAAGGCAAGAAATTGTGATGCCAAAGTCTCTCCTATATGAGTCTGCTTCGACTGTGGTGAGTACTCTTTGCCAGGAGCCACTCATACTACCAGTTGCCGACAATGTTTCTGAACACACTTGTTGATCTCCGAGATATGCATCAAGTCTGCAAGACCAGCTACCTCGAGCGCTGATTACAGCATTGTACAATTGTACAGTGTAGGGAAGAGTGCCACTGGGACCCGATAAGAGCTGTTGAGATATACCGGCGAACGAACTCATGCCTCCTTTTCTGTCGCTTGCTACTTCCAGTGCGATACAGACGTCGTCCTTGCTGCTGCCATCGCTGAAAGAATTAACCTGGCGATGCTGCTCAGGAGCCCAAAGGTTATAATCTAGCTCTTCATGGTGAGGTGGTAATTGTTGCCTGGATTTGAGAAGCCATCTTAGAAGCAGGAAGGATAGGGTGATGGCTTGGGGTATTAACGGCGTTAGTTGAGGCATACAGGATGCCGGTTGCAGATGATACAATGCTGTTATCGAGTGTCCAAAACATCAAGGGCAACTGAAGTCAGTGTAATGTTAAAGTCAATAACTTCCGGCGACTCGCAGTTTCTGTGCTTGCGGTCCAAATTCCAGCCATAAGGTGAGACATCAGTCCAATATTCCCCAGAAGGACGGTCGAAGGACGAGAAGTATGCATTACGTTATGCTCCCTTGGACGGGAAAAAATGCTCCTGGTCAGCCAGCCACACTTCATGCAAGGAATCGAGTTCGTATAATCTGTGTCAAGTCACCGGAAATTAGGTGGTTTATGGACGTGCACTCAGCCAGCACATCATTTCCTGGAGAAATGGGATTATGGTTATAAAGCTTCATTGCAAAGACACCTAACGAGGAAGCGGAAATGACGTTTCGCATTTATCTAATCTAGCACTCGTTTATGTCTTTGTAACGACCGGATCCAAGTCGGATCTTGTAGCAAAGCCGATTCGCTTCTCCCCTGTGTAGTCGAAGATGGTGACCATATTATCAATAAATATTCCACCCAGGATCCAGGTATACTTCTTGCTTCCAAAGTTCATATACGTGACAGGGCTTCTCAGAGAGTCTGAGCCAGGGGCCGGGCCCAAGGATAGGTCTTCCTTGTTGAGCCTATACGTAGCTTCACTCGCCTTGTCTCCAAAGGTGAACGAGAACTCGCTTAGTCCACCGCTGGGGTAGGTCACAATTCCACTATTTGCTTTGCCTTGGATAGCCTTTGCTATACCCTGACAGTAGTCCTCAGTCGTCGTGAGGTATGAACTACCTGTATCGACAAGGGCCAATTGGTTTTCGCAAATGACCACGCCGTTAACGGTGACCTTGTTGAGGCGTATTACCCAAGCTCTGTACTGTTCTGCTAGCGCGGGACACCAGGTTATCCCGTTGTGATATGCGTCAGGTAAATTGCCAATCACTAGCCACCCTCGGTCTCGTGTCTTCTCACCATCCGGTTTCACCGTCCCAAAAGGCTCGGAACGAGGTCCGATCATTGCAAAAGAAGCTCTTTTGATCATGCCACTTTCCATCAAGTGGACTACCAAGGTTCTGTGAAATGGTATAAGTGAGTTCTCCGCCGAAAAGCCGAGGCCTAGAATCCCCAGCGGTAGAAGACTTTCCTGGGGAGCGATTCTAGCAGCTCCAAAGACCTGCGAAGTCTTCAATCCGCCAATTCCGACTGTAGCCTCGAACAAGGAGAATGCGACTTTCTTTCCATTTCCATATTGAATCTCATATGCTTTGGATCCTTCTTGAAATCGTGCGGCGTCTTCGATAGTGAGATCCACGACTGAACGGCCGGGTGGGACTTCTTGGCTGAATTGGATGCGGCTCTGAGCCCAAAGGATGCTTGAACCACTGTCGACGGTCAGAGAGACCTGGTTCTGTGGACTCGATCCAAAGTTGACGTTGACTCTCTGTCACGCAAACGTCGGTTAGCTTCAATTCCTTTCTCATTTCCGGGCAGGCAATGTACGTAGTTCGTAGGCTGTCTCTCATTCTTGACGTCGCTCTTAAGCTCCAACACAACGCACTCCACACCTGTCTCGCTCTCGTTGATCTTCGCGCTCTCTTTGTTTCGGCGTTCCTCGTCCCAGGTCGTGTCTCCAACAGACATGGCAGGAGCAGGATAGTCTTCCAGCACATAGTGGAAACCATTGGCCGGACTCCAGTTTCGCTTGGCATTCTTGCTGATACCGGCACCCCCAAAAGCAATAAAGACGTCGAAGCTTCCCGGTGCATCGCTGATGTTTTCTTCGTCAGATGAGTAGTCTGAAGAGTTGATGTCGACTTTTGTAACGCCATCTGGAAATTCTGCGTCGACGAGGCGGCGGACTTCGGCTTTGGCTTCCTCCATCTTGCAAGAAATGAATCCAGGTTGGGATACGGCGCGATAAACGTTGCGTAACAGAGGTGGGAGATAGCTCTATATAAAGTTAGAACAGGGGAGGCAAAGAGAAGAACACTATCGACGATACGAACATGCGGTCTTTGGTGACTCAACAGTTCTCACGACTAGGTCGGTTTTGACATGCGAAGAAATGGTCCGATGTCTCAGAAAGCGAATGCAGGAATGCAATCTCGATTTTGGCAAACACATGTCCATGTGGTCAGATGCTGGTAGGTTTGGGTCTAGATCGAGTGCTGCTGCAAAGCTGAAAACCCAAGCTGACTTCTATGACACGTTGTACTGGCCGTTAGCAATTGATATTGGTGCATTCCATGAGGAGACATTCCTTAGCGAGGTAGATAACCAAAATCTGACTTGCATAAGTGATCTCGAACGAGATCCATTAAGTTCCGCGCATTTCAATTAAATTTCAGTGATTGAAATGGCTAGAAAGATTGAGGCGGATTGGTCAACATGATGCGGGGGCGCTGACCGGTAAGATTTCAGCCAGCCACTTCGCTGCACAAAGGCCCAGAACGAACAAAGTCAGTTCACATGTCTCAACTACAAGTGCTGATGAGCAGCCAGACCTATTTTCCAGAATACAGCGCTGTTCACATGTTGCTCACATAAGTCTGAGAACATCCTATCAGGACAAAGCCTGTATGCTTGTGGCCCTCTCAGCTCATCCGACAACACTTTTTCCTTTGCAGCCTGGCTGAACCGTGAAAATGGCGGCACAAGAAGCTTTATCTAATGCTGCGGCATTCACTCAAGAGCAACTCTCTACTCTATTCAAACCGCCATACACCTACGAGGCTGCCAAGAAGTCCACTGGCTCGGCTGAAAATGCGCCCATCGATAATCTCCAGGACCATGAGTTTGTCGACAATAGCCTGGACGATGATCGGTTCTTCGAAGGTACTGGCCACCAATCCTCATACTCGTCGTTCTATCTAACCTGAATTCTCAGCTGCCGAGCACGAATCCGTCGTCTTCGGCGTCAAGCTCCGAAACATCCACGGCGTAGAGATACCCGCCACAGACCACGAGACTTGGAGCGTAAAGGCTTCCGATGGCAACTGGGGAATCTTCTTCCCTCTGAAGGAGGTAAAACTTACCTTTGGCCGTATTATCGCACTAGCAGGCGATTTCTACAGTTCGCACATGGACGACAACAGAACGCCCGTCTGCGGCGCCTTTTTCGCCGAGAAGCTCAGCTTGGATAACCCAGAAGGTTGGAAAGCGGCCGTCGCGCGTTTCAAAAGCGCTGTCAAAAGTCTCAAGGATGATACTGATAGAAACCTTGTCACCATTGGCGACTTGATTGACTTGGAGAAGAAAGGTACTGAGGAGGCAGAGAAAGAGATCGAGAAAGGGGATGGTCCGAAGGACTTGCATACGATTGCTAACGCATACCATGATCATGGATGCGGCATCCCCACCAATCCAGCTTGGATCAAGGCCACGATGGGGTTGAACAATCCGAAGTCAAGTTTGTATGCTTGGCTGTCTTTCATCAACGCCGATCACTTTGTGAGCATCTGCACCCTGGTCATATGTGGGAGTGCTAATATATCATAGGGTGATGATGCACTCGCGGCATACAAGGTCGGACACTCTGTAGCTATGGATCTCGCCCGAAATGCGGGTGCCAAAACCTCCGATTCTGAGAAGGCGAACGGTTTGCAGGATGCGTACATGCATGAAGGTATGAGATCTGAGTGATTCTGTGCTGGCTTGGCCCAACACTAATACTGCTGTAGCCTTTTGTCTTCACTACCTGACCGATATGTTTTCTTCGGGACATCTTAGAACCCCAAGACGTCAAATCCATAACGATAGCTACAACGAGCAGAGCATCGCCGCCACTTCCGCAATCATATCTAAGGAAACTCCGATCTGGGACTTCCAGGCAAACTACGTATATATCTCAGTCACGTCTGGTCATCTTCACCTACTTACCTCTCACTAGATGCATGATAACGATTCGGATACTGGACTTCTTGTGCAGAACCAGCTCGGTCAGCAATGGCTATGCTATGGTGAGTTAGTACAGAGTTGCTGTGATGGCTATTAACCAATTTTCAAAAGGCGATAAACAGTTCAAAGAGTCTTGGGATATCGTCAACCGGGCTAGGATGTAGGATCACCTGCCATTAACTGCCAGCTTTGAGCTAACCTATTCATAGTAAGAACTGCATACAAGCATCGGTCGACGAATTATACGAAGCTTTCCTGAGGCAGACGACCAAAAACCCAGCAGACTTCAACGCCGTGAAGCAGCTTCCTACCCCAATGTTGGCAGCCGCTAAAGGTCCTTCGACGACGTGGAAGACGCAATGGGGCGGCTGTGACATTCACAACCCCGCCCCACTCTGGCAAGTCAACTCAGAAGATGACAAAAACGCCTGGACGATCCGCGCGAACGTCAACGACCACTCCGTCTTCGGCAGGAAGCCTGGCACTCTTCGCAGCATAGGCCTACCTGTGGAGGCAAGCAAGGAATGCTATGCAGCCCGGGATAGTGAATTCCGGACCAAAGGTTCAGCGCCTTTGGCTAAGCCGATTGAAGGGTTGACCAGTGGAGGGTTCCTTCAGATTCAGGATCTCGCTCCTGATGGTGCACGTCTGCAGACCTGTGTCAACGTTTGGGGCCCGGTAGTTGTGGGGATTTATGACCGAGAGGGTAACGTGGAAGATAAGGATACCTTCACTCTGCGAAACAGAATGGTCAGCTTTGACAGCTACGAGACCAAAGACTCTATCCAGCCGCTTCAGTGTGTCAAGTGGCACGACAAGGACGGGTTGGTCGTCTATCGTCTTATGGTCCAGCAGAAGGGAGGCAAACAAGCCGTCACTCTTTCCGGGTGGAAGGTTAAAGACTCGTCTGGCAATGATCAGGTCAAATTTGATACTGACAAATCTTGGGCTTTCGAATCTACCAATCTCTTCAAAGACTCCCCAATCACGGAAGCCCCCACAAACCCGAACCTCATACGCGCCCTTGCGGGAAGCTTCAGGAGTCAAGCTGATGTCAATCTGGCGCTTCTCAAATTCAGCACAAGCGGTCCAGTTGAGGTCAACCTCATCTCCAAAGATGGCAAGGCCAGGGCAGGCCAGACACTGGCAGATACCAAGGGAGTCTACAACTATGTCAAGACTCTGAAGTCTGGGAACTCCGATCAGGTTCTTTTGGCTTCATTTCAGGATGGTGGTGCTGGAGCCACGAAGATGGCACTAAACGTTGTTAACCTGGCTGGTGATGCACCAGCTGTCACAAAACATGAGGCCACCATCCAAGTATCTTCTCAGTCATCCAAGTCGGTCCTTGTAAGTTTCCAAGTCCCCATGGCTCGCACTCTAAAGTTCTATTTACTAAACCTTGACGATAAAGGTCGGCGACATGCGAAAGACTGGCAAGGACCAGATTATCGCTCTCTTCGACAACCCGACTGACCTTGTCGTCAGCGTGAACGAATACGAGTCAAACACTATTTCTGAGACCGCCCAGAAGCATGTTCCTCAAACCATTTCTAATCTGCCACTCATCCGACCATTCTTCCATGCACTCATTCCCTCTGAGGACCGAGCATCCCCCAACAGTTTATCCATCCTCCAAGTCTCGCTCCACGAGTTCAACCAGAAGCCTCATTTCGTCTTCCGTCTCACAGATACTATAACCTGGACCACCAAGACGTCAACACCTGTTGAGGACCGACTTGCTTCAGACCCGCATTACTTCCACATCAAATGGATCCGCTGCTCCCGAAAGTCAGACTTTGATCTCAACACCTCCAATGCCGTCCTCGAAGTGTTCTCTTTCTACGGCGTGCTTGGTATCCGTCTCTTCGCGCCGATCAGTGAGAAGAAGTTGGAGGGTTATCAAGAGATCGGTATGCTGCAGTATATGGGACAGACGAGTGTTGGGACTGGACTGGGTTGCGAAGGTGATTGGGGTAATGGCATTCTGACATGGGGGTCTAAGGAGAATGACTTTGTCGACGTTGTGGCATGGACACCTGATGCCAGCGGGGTGTCTGGGAAGGGAAGATGGGGCATGTCTGCTGCTGATACTGAGAGACCTCTCATTAAAGGATGGGATGTTGAGCATCGTCCCGGTTACAAAGTGTGAGATAACATAACGCACAGGCCTCGGCACTAAGTAACAGAATGGTTATCCTCTAAAGCTTCGGCTACTGCAATAAAGTAGACTAAATGTCACTCTAAACTTGCATAAAGTGGCTAAATTATCTCATCTTTACCACCAGATGTGGCAAAGGCAAACCCGAGCAGCTTCTGGCACCCGGAGATTGAGGTACGGTCTATTGATTCACTTGTCTCAGCTCCATGCGAGTTGGAAGCTATAGTTAGCCTTTACCCTTGCCCTATATATTGTCCCAATCCCAACGCGTTTCGGCCTCAGTAGTGTACCACCCCGGGTGGTGAGGATGCGCCAACTTTGCAGCCAGTTCTTGAGCCTTGTTCTCAATCTGTCCAAGTTTATGCGCCTGTCGCACGCAATCAACAATCTTCTCACAGCGATCCCATATTCTCTTTCGGTTTCGTATGCCGGGCATTTTAGTTATCCTCGGGTTGAACAGTACCCACGTTCGTCTCCAATCGGCCTTCGGAGAGGGATAGGTCGCGGAATTGCCGATCCACTTTCCTACACCGACTCGGAAATCATGCCATGCTTGCGATAGAGCTGCCAGCTTGTCTTGGTACGGCACTTCGATCTCGTTACGACGTAGGGTGTTGATAGCTCTGACTGCTGTACCAACTTCTTCCATCTCTGGGAACTCTGCAATAATTTCTTCCCAGAGGCGTGTTTCGAATGCTTCGTCTTCTAGGCCGACTGGGAAGGTTGGTGGTGGGATGCCCAGAGGACAAATGGGGTCCCAAGCCACGGGTTGACATGGCGACTCTGGGTATTGGTTCCCCTCAGATATCTCCCACAGCCACTTCATCTTCTTGAGCACATGTGCTTGGAACTTGGGCTGAGTAAGGTGGTACATTGCTCGACAGGTCTTGGCGACAGCGTTCAGTTCCGAGGGCTTGAGTGACCCGAGGATCAGATCCATCATCTCGGGGGGTAGATTTAGCAGCTTTGCGTGAGTTTGCGCAGATCCTTCGGTGACTGTCAAATTCAAGCACAGCTCCAAAGCATTTCCAATTCCTGGAACCTCAACTGGATTGGCAACGAGCCACTCATCTCTGGGGAAGTGATGCCATGGATAATACCATACTTCACGGGCTCCAGAGACTTCAGGTACCAAGCCAGGGATCTTGCTCTGGCTGATCCCATACCCATTCGGGTTATCTTCTATTTCCCGCCAATGCCAAAGTCCGTCAAGGTTGGCATGGCCTAATTTGCGAAAGGATGTCTTTGCATAAATGTCAATACAGTAAGAGTGAACGGCAATTGGAATTGTTTCGTCGGAGTCCTGCCTCATGGTTAATTCGATCTCCAACACGATGTCGGGAAACTTACAATGACTCCATTATTAACACATTCCCAGGAAGTCCTCAACTCCTGCACTCCATGTCTCGTAGGATAGAATGAACGCCACGCACTCCAGTGATTACCCTGCGCGGCATTTGAACCGTTTGTCTCTCCCGAAAGAAAGAACAAGCTATCCTTTTCTAGCAGTTCATCCTCAGCTCCGAGTTCCCAGTTCGCCCGCTTAGGGATTACGAGGCGCAAATTGCGGCAGTTCTTCATTTGCTCGACACTCAACACATGTCCGTTGATGCCTCGTAAACTCTGGCAAGATGGTGAGGCGATGTGCTCACGCGGGATTTTGCGCCCATCTTGTTCGGGAAAATCACAAAGAACAGGATCGTCGCGTGCTCCTGTGTAAAAGACCTTGTTGTTGTACCATGTCCCATGAGGAAGCCTCTCAGGTCGTGGTTGATTGCATAAATTTGAAACAGAATATAGCTTGTCTGTATCGTCGTGGTCTTCTGTTGTTTCAGATGAGCTGTCATCAGAGTCGTCCTCAGCTCCCGAAGCATACTCGAGGGGTTCACTGTCCGTGCATGACTGGTCATCAGGAACCCATTCAAGATCATCGGAGTCGTCATCCTCCGGCCAGATAGGGAGCGTATCCCACTCAAGAACCTGGGGATCAGCCGGTGTTCGATCTATAGTCGTGCAGTCTTTGCAGTCTGCGTCCTCCGCCACATCATTGAAAGGATACTTCATCCAACTAACATAGTTTGCACCGTCTATGTTCCACGCTGCACTTGGCGGCTCGGTGGGCGTGCGAATGCGTGCAATAGCCATGTCTACACCGCATATTTGACAGTGAAACGAAGGAGCAGCCATCATGTAGAGACAGAAATGGTAAACAGGATGACTTGGGTTTCGTGTAAAGAACTTCCGGTCAGAAGGGAAAGTGGCTAAGATATACCACGACCTCCCGTCTATGAACAGGCACCCAGCGTGAACAATGTTGAAGCAGCTCTAGGCAGTCATAGAGCTAAACTTATCCGAGATTGCCCAACGGGTTAAAGATTCTCCGCCCCGATAGAAGAATTTTGGTAGATATCGCCTTTTTCGTAAGAGTAAATTGCTTTGTGATTATCTAATTATGATATGCAGAGTATTGAGTCGTGTATTTCGGGTCAATCCGCATTATGAAACAGTGACCTCGGTGGTCTTCCTGATAACAAGTCCTTCGACATCCATATCCTCCAATTCCGTCTCTGAAACACCTGACCTAGTTGATCCATCCGGCTGAACGATTTGTTCTTGTGAATTATTTCCCTCTTGGATAGGGTCGTTTCCGCCATACATCTTAGAAGCATAGTTGGACTTTGTGGTAGTGTAACATCTTGTTTGGGTGTTGATACCGTAGCGAGTAGGGTTGCCGGCCTGATCACTGTGGGTATAGATGGATCGGTCCTCGTTGAAGCGCAATTTGGAAGCAAGGGTATCGAAACTAGTGGCAAGGTTAGCTTTGTCAAGAAGCGAAGGGCAGAATACATACTAAAGAACGATCGGGTAGAGACAAAATAGGGCGTAGAGGAATCGATCGAGTTGACTAGCAATATTGACGGCCTTTTGTCCCGGTGTTTGGAAGGGGTGGATGATAGTTCGAACGACTCCAATCAAAGCCAAGAAAGCAACACGCATTTCAGTACTGCGTGTGAGATATCGCAAAAGACCGACTTTCAGTGCCGCATTCATACTCGAGTTCTTAGCGGAAGCGAAAATGACAACAAGGAAATAGGCGCTAAGACATTCTGAAATAGCCATGAATGTGAAGTATCCGATATGAAGGTAATTGATGATGACTTCATACTCGTGCACGCCTTCGATCAAGAATTTAGCGCGGTAAACGGCGATGAAGACTCGGGAGATGGCGGTTAAACCCATCAGAGTCCAAAAGACGATACTGAAGATGCGCCATTGGGTCGGGCGGAGGACTCGTTCGAGGATGATATAACTATAAAGCAATAGACTTCCTTCTTGTAACTATTGAGCGGGTAAGTAAGCGCGTCAGCTATATCAATTGAGGTAACCGTACCAGCCAGAAGAAGTCAGCAAAGACGGCGGCGACCACCTCATTGACAAGAGGGTGATCGTTGTAGTACACATAGTAGCAAAGACCGTTCGCGATAGCACCCGCAGCAGAGGAAAAGATCGGTACAGCAGCCAAGACAGTAAAGGTGGTGATTTCGCAGACCAGGATACCAAAGAAGACATTCACCAGACAGATAGTGCTGAAGATGGACCAGCACACCTCGAAGTAATCCATGGCGAATTGACCGATGCAGCTATCGCCGCGAGGTGACCAAGAATGTGACAGGACAGATAGAAGGAACCAAAAAGGAAGGGAGATCGACTTTCGATAACGTACCTGCGCTGATCTTATGTCCGATTCCTCGGGACCTTCTGCTGAGGTAGGGAGGGACTACACTATGAATGGCTTTCCGCTAGATCCTTCGTTTACAGGGGTTAACGTTTAGTCTAGATCCAGGATTTAGCTCTGGCCTCTTGATGTGGGTGGGCTGAAGTGATAGTGACACCAGCTGACTGTCGTCCACTAACGTCATTCAGAAGTGGGTAGCTGGCGTTTCATCCCCGATGCATCAACTTTAGCTGGTATGTGTCTCAGTCTCGAGCCGCCTTTTCACGTCTGGACTTTTCGATCAACACTGCTGGAAAGACCAGACGAAGATGAACCTTTCTTTGCATGTCTCGTCTTCACATGGCATGTGAGACAGCAAGGATATCAATCCTGTTAGGTCACTTTTATTACCTGATAGGATTGGACCCTGCATGGAAGAGGATCAAGGTCGTCGCATCATTTTGGCTCATCATTAGAGTTTACACTAGTAAACCTCCTGTGCCAGTCCTAAAGTAGGCCCTAAGACACAAAGCATCCCCGGCGTCCAACCGGATGGCTTTGTTGTGGCGCATTCCATGACTCGGTTCATCACCAGAGCTGGCGGCCGTTTGCGGAAGCGAAAAACGGTTTAGTGGATGGAGTGGAATCTCCGGGGAAAGGAAGACGAGAGACCATAAATGGATGTGTCATTCGTTGGGTCTATTTGATAATAGCTTGGTTGTCGCTGAAATTGCACAATCTCGTGGACTTGCCGAGTGCTTATTCGACTGGATATTGATCGGCTTTATAGCTTTGTACAGCGATACCCCAGCTTTGTCGCGACCTATCAGGTCGCCTAATTATCGGTATATCGAAGGTCAGGTCATGGTTTGTGTCAGTAGTTGCGAATACCTTCTCGAAACAAGAATCTCGTGTCATCAGTCATTTCGCAGGCGCAGAAAAGTGGTTCTTCTCGAAGCTCTCGGCTCCGTACGTCCGAACACCACGGAATGAACCCGCCATCATCCGATGTCAATATTAATCGCGGAGGCGCCGCGATGCAAACATGCATCCGTTAGATAACAAAAACCTCCATGACTCCACGTGGTCAAAGAAAGGGGAAGAACATGAGCCGAATTCTTAGGCGCAGGGGTTCAATAATCCCCTGATTTTTATCGTCTCCTCCTCCGCAAAAACAATTCCGGGGGTCCACTGGGGATTTGGTACGAGTCAGTGTTTAAACCAACGACCCGGTTCATAGACAGGAGACATCCGAGGATGAACCATTGATGGCCGAAGGATTTAGTTGTTGGCCGGTGTCGTGTAGATCGATCTGTTGAAGCGAAAATAGATCGCAATGTCAATCAGTTGCGACATGGATAGCTCTTGGCGATGCGCCCGCAATTTGAACGCATCAGCGAGACGTAGCATGGTCTTTGCGGCGTAAATCTTCAAGCCATGGCGATGTCCAGAGAAAATAAAATTGGACTGTCCAAGAAAAAAAAAAAAAAAAAAGAAGAAGAAGAAGAAAATAAAAAGAGATGGCAGCTCTACAGGGAATTAAATGATGAATGGGTTGACTCGAATGTGGTAAGCGATTGATGGAGGTGGTGCGGAGGAAAATCATGGCCATAGGGCAAGCTGGGTAGGCTACATAGATTGTAAAAGCAAGTGGCAAAGTAAAGCGACAAAAGCAGCTTGGCGCAGTGGAAGCGCGGTATGTTTACTCGAATCTTGTGTACAAAATTCGCACTAACAATTCCTCAGCCGGGCTCATAACCCGGAGGTCACTGGATCGAAACCAGTAGCTGCTAGCTACGAATATCTTTTTTTTGCTTTTTTTGCATCTTAATATTCTGGGCGTCTAGAACGTCATGTTATTGGTTTCCTCTTTTGCTTTTGATCTTGATGGTTTATGGTAGGCGATGCGACGGACGCAATCGCTCTAGCTGGGCCTAGCAGCTGTCAGTTTAGGTGAGCGCGTCGTTTAATGGCCAGTGCACGTCTCGTCAGACCACTTTCACTGTCGCATTGACATCTGGAAGCTAAGACCTAAACATCAAAGCCAGAAGACCCTTATTTCCGGGCGCGCGCTTCATGTCAACAATGTCAATAAATGCCACCAGCGCGACGGAACTGAGGCGCACATGGTTGTCGCGGTGGTGATGTAGTTCTGGTAGCTATCATATATGTTTCTTGCAACCCGCCATCCCAACAAGCAATAGCTATTCCTCCGTCTCGGAGATTCCCCGAATAGCTCAGCTGGAAGAGCGTTCGACTGTAATTGTTATATGTCATCGAAAGGTCACTTGTTCGATCCAGGTTTCGGGGAGTTCTTTTTTTGCTGTTTTTGTGTCTGGAAGTGGGTCGGCAGTGGGTGTCATGCTGATTCTAATTGGCTGCGATAGCTTCAATCGATAAAAACTTGTATCGATAAGCATGTTCTGTCCAGCACCTCGTTGTTCTTAGCAATATTTGTTCGTTCAGGTTATACAAATAATCCAATTGCTCTATCTAGAGATAATTCTATTTCCGGAATGATTGTACTTCCTCTTATTCCAGGGTATTGAGCACTTTTGTACTAGTGTTTTTCGTGGCTAGAATTTTACAACCCATTGTGTGTTCAAAACGTCTGTGAACAATGACAGCTGTTTGATGAACCTGCGTGTCGCGTGATTCACCTCACCGAAAAACTAACAAAAATTATACTGAAAGTTGCTATTTTAAAATAACTCTCTAATATCTTGAGAACCTTTTCCTGAACTGACAACCACTCATCTCGGAAATCCCGAGTGGACAATTCACAGCTCGGATGTAGGGTAACTTCGCGTCCACGAGACTCACGCTAACATCACCAACGCGGGGTAACATCGGGCCTTCTCAGTGGTCGGTGCATTATGAATCCGGGGAAGCGACGATCGTCGGGTCATTAACCACCGAAATTACGATCTTGAGCTTCGACCAACATTTTTAGTCCACGGTAAGAATAGCACCAAGCGGCGATGTGACTCCGTGATGGCTTCTTCCCCTCGATTAGATTCCGAGCCGAAGCGTACCGAGCCTAAGAACTGCCGATCGATGAGAATAAAACTTCAATGAATCTCTGATGAAGTTAGGGTGGGATAACAGCACGGGATCATTCGTCATGTTGTCAGGCTTGAAGCTTCTTGGTGTTGCCTTGCTGGGAGCAGCGGGTCTTGCTGATGCAACGTGAGTATTGACCTCTATGATAGAGCTCATTGAAGAACTATGCTAACTCATTCCCAGCGCCGACAAGCCATTCCTTCCCAAAGGCCTGGCGCTGGGCTCCAAACCCACCTACAAGACTGAAGCCTTCAAAAGCTTTACTCTCAACGAGAAAAACCCAGTAGCAGTCCTCGACTATGGTCACATCGTCGGTGGAGTCCCATTCTTCGACGTCAAGTCCCTTAGTGGCCCCGCTCAGATCGAGATAAAATATTCAGAAGAATGGCGAGGCGTAAACGAACCCTTCAGTGACGGCCCGCTCCTCTACGGCAACCAACTCAGCAACAACTTCCGCATCGAAACCCTCAACATCACAAAGACTGGCCGCTATAACGCGTTCCTCACACAAGGTGGTCAGAGATGGGAGTCTCTCAGACTTGTGAATGAGGCGAGCATCAAATTTGAGAATGTTGGATTCCATGCTACGTTCCCTAACGTCGATCCTGATCAAGAGCCGGGTTTCTTTGAGTGTAGCGACAAGAGGCTCAATGAGATCTGGAAGGTTGGTGTGAGGGGCGCTCAGTCTTCGTGTTTGGAGCAGGGTTCTCAACCTTCGTCGTGGCGAGTTGATCCTAAGAATGGTGCTTTGATTGAGTCGCTGAGACCTATTCAGAGTGAGAAGTCGCCTCTTGTGGGAAACCATACTTTGGAGTTTGAGACCAAGATCCAGAGAGGCGGTCTGTGGTATGGTGTTGTAAGTCGTTACTCATCACACTGATATGTGGAAATACTGATCGTCGACAGGCTTGGGAAATCGGAAAGGGTGGTGGCATCGGTCTTCAGATCACCGGAGATCTACCTAAGGCGACGACCTTCAAGAACCACAACTACACCCTCTCCCCTCGCAACACCCTCCAAGTCACCTCTGGATGGGGCCAAGTCAACCAGACGACCCTGCCCACCTACCTTCTCAAGACCTTCGACCTGCCATTCCCTGTTCATGAGAACGAGTGGTACAAGATCCGCACAACTCTCAAGAACGGCTATCTCAGCGCCTATATCAATGATGCCAAGGTCTTCAACATGTCGCTTACCTCCTACCGCGTCTTGTTCAGAGGCCAGATGAAGCCCATCACATTGACTGGCCGGTTCGGCCTGGGCGCGTACCAGGACCAAAAGGCTTACTACCGTAACGTCAAGGTTCATGACGATGATCTTGGAAAGGTCGTGTACGAGAGCAGTTTGACTTCTGACGATATTCTTGACGAGTATGGTGTCAGAGAGAACCTTTTCGCTGCTTGCCTTGATGGTCCAAAGCGTGATCGTCTCATCTGGCTCGGAGACTACTATCACACCTCTCGTATCATCGGTGTCAGCACTTCTCGCTTCGACCTTCAGCGCGGAACCTTCGAGTCCCTTATCCCGACACAGAATGAGGAGGGATTGTTCAGTATGAGCGCCCCGCTCGGATATCAGGCCAACATCACGATTTTCGCTGATAACTACGGTTTGGAGGATTACCAACTCCTTGGCCTCTTATCGCTGTACTACTACATCCAATCCAGTAACGACTTGGACCTCCTCAAGCAGGAATGGAAGTACTTCGAGCGTGTTGTCGACTGGTCTGTCAGCACTATCAACAAGACCGACGGGTTGGTTCATCTCAACGGCGCCTTCACTGGCCCTGCCGAGTCCGGCTCTTCCGTTTCTTGCATGACAGCCCAGGCTCTGCACTCTATGGCCGAACTTGCCGAGGCAATCGGTAAGAAGAGTGCCATGAAGAAGTGGAAGCAGGCAGGAGACAAACTCATCGAAGCCATTCGTAAGAACCTCTGGAATGAGGAGCTTGGCGTTTGGAAGCTGTCGACCGCTAATGAGACCGACTTCTCCGTCAACGGTATCGCATTCTGCACCACGAGCAAAGCAGCTAGTCGCACACAGGCCACGCGCTCTTTCAAGGCTTTGGACAAACTTGCTCTCGGACCAGGATATCTTGACAACACCCGCACAGACCCTGATGCACCAACCGCTAGCATCAGCCCCAACACCAACGGTTTCCTCCTCCCCGCCCTCTTCGAATCTGGTGCCGATAAGCGCGGTTCTAAGCTAATCGACACGCTCTGGGGTCCTATGGTCGATAACATCAAGACTTCCAGCGGCGCAAGTTGGGAATATGTACTTCACGATGGCACTCCTGGTCTGGGTTTGTTTACGTCGCTAGGACATCCCTGGGGAGGCGCAGCTACCTATGTTCTCACAGAATGGGCTGCTGGTCTTCGACCAGCGGAGGGTATCGATGGGTATGGGTACCGAAACTGGGTTGTGGGACCAGAGTATGGTGTGTCGATGGGCTTGACCTATGCACATGGACGTCTGCAGACTGCTTTCGGAGGAAAGGTCGAGGTTACTTGGAAGCTTAGCAGCGATCAGAAGAATATGTCTGTGACGGTCAAGGCGCCGAAGAAGACTAGCGGTGTCTTTAAGTTTAAGGGTACGGAGAAGAAGCTGAGTGGGAAGGAGAAGTATGACTTCACTGTCAAGGTGTGAATTAAGAATGTTTAAATCTTTTGGTATATAGCAGTGTCCTCAAAATATTGAATTAAGCCGACTAGATGCATAGTGTGGCGATATCAGAAGAATTCGCCGTCAAGAGCCTAAGAGACGAAATAACTTGGTCATCTTATGACGGCTTAGGCTAGCATTTAGGCTACTTTATTTCTTTACCCTAAGCCTTAGAGGACAATTCTTCTAACACCCACCTGTGTGGCCCAGAGTGTCGAGTTGACTTGTTGCCATGTTGATTTCCCCCATCACTACCATCCCCGCCTTCGGCCTGTTATCCTCCAGTCTATGCGAGAACCTCGAACCCGACCAAATCAGGCGCCCAGTTTCCAGAGGCCGAAGCAGTGAAAGTAACACTGTTATTATCGCCCTTCATGAAGCCATCAAGAAGGATAATCATGCGGTCGCTCTCGAACCAATCACCTCCAGCATTGGGGAACGCCCAGCGCTTAGCATCCTCTCCGTTGACTGAGATAGACATGTTTCTCGAGTTGGTTTCCCAGTCGCCAATCGTGTGATGGTACTCGTGGTTGATGTAGTCAATGCCAACAAAGGCCGATCCATCCTTGGGTGCGCTGACGGACTTGAATGTGACTTTGGCGTCCTTGCCGATGGACTTGACCTTTTTGTTGGCGGGTAGACATTCGTTCTCTTTGCAGTCGACGAGCGAGGCTGAACCTTCAAGGCTTGCTTTGGAAGCAGCGTGGTAACCCACAGACTTGGGCTTGGTAGCCTGGCTGATATCGGAGAGAACGAGAAGACGTAGCTCATGAGGCTTAAGCTCGAACTTCTGAGTACCCTCAATAGTGGAATCCTCATGAGCCCAGACATCGCGAGCCTTGGCCTTTCCGACTCCAATCAGCGATAAGTCAACTTCGACAGTCTGCGTCTCATTCTTCCAGTTCGCAACACCAAGGACCTTGCGGTTGGACGAAAGGTTCCCGGACCAAACATCCCATTCTTCCTCACTATATCGAATCACAAGCTCGGCAGCCTGGCCTAGGGAATCTTGGTTGATGGCGATGGCTTCCTTGTTGGACATGATTTCGAGCGAATGGGAGGGGATTTGTTTGGCGTCCATTACGCCTCCGATAATGAGAGGGGATTTCATCATGGACCAGAGGCCGAAGTGGAAGCGCTCTTCTTCGTACGAAAGAGCACCGAGACCGATACTGATCTTATTAGCAATGCGCTTAGAATGGCAAGGTGAAAGACTCACATCAGCATATCCATGTCCGCGAAAGCGCCCGGGCGGTTGTACTTGGAATGAGCTACAGCTTGGTTGGTGATACGCCAGATCGCTCTCCACGCGTTGAAAATATCGTTGCTCATTCTCCAAGAGTTTCCAAGTGGAGCAGCCCTGCCAAATGTTAGAGAGGGTACGGTAATCGGATCATGCTGCTTACCATTGCGGTACATCTTCGCCAATACCCCATTGGCACAGGAAGTATTGGATGTCACGGTCCGTCTCATTGATAGCGGCGGCCATCTTGATGAAGCGGTCGGGACTCTTTGCTTCGGCAGAGTCGGAGTCCACCATGTCGGTCTTGGATGTGGCATAGCAGTTGTCGTATCTTGGTGAGTTAGTTGGTGCGCTGGGAGATGAATTGGGTAGGCCTTACTTGAGAGTATCGCCTCCCCACTCAGCAAACGACTTCGCGTCAATCTCTTCATAGCCTGACTTTCAATGAGTTACGGACTCCAGCGAGGCAGTAGATCGGGAACGTACCTAGCGAAGCAGGAATATCCTCGGAACCACATTGGAGGTATCCAGCACCAGAGTAGAGACCGAATTCCAGACCCAAATCATGGATATATTCGCCCAGCGCCTTGGGTCCGGAAGGAAACAGAGTCTCATTCCACTGGAGTCTGCCCTCACTATCTCGATCTCTCGATGGCCATCCGCAGTCCACAGTAACGATACTGTAGCCAAGATCCAAGAATCCCAAGTCTACTAGACCCTTGGCGTTGATCTTGATGATCTCCTCGTTGGGAAAGCAGTTGTAATGGTTATAAGAGTTCCAGCCCATGGGTGGCGTGGGGGACTTGACAGTCTTGCCGGACGTGCCGCCGATACCGGCGAGAAGCGCCGTGAGAGCGAGTGCTGACATTGCGATGGCTATGGGACCTTTGTAGTGACCTATACCGCGTCGATCATGCGCTGCTGGGGTTGAGTCGCCCATTGCTGTATTTATATATCCACAATATCCGGATGAAGTCAGTTTCGGAGCAGGTTTTCGTTGATGGTAGGTCAAAAGAACAAGAATGTAACCTCAAACTGATGAGAGTAGTTTTATGACATAATGGCTAGGTTTCCATAGGCGCGGCTAGTCACAAATGAACTTCTGCAGCTTTTTTAGTAGAAGACATACGATCTTGAGTTCTTCGATACGGATGGAAACGCCTTCTCATAGGTGCGCATGGTTGTCCCCATTAAGGTTAAGTAGGAGTAGGGAGAGATCAACAACACTATGCGGGGAACCGCTCGTGCTCGCTGCGGGGTGATGGTTGCATTCCGGGGAAGCTGCCGAGAATTGAAGCAAGATCGACACCGGAGGAACAAGACAAGACGAATGGCATGGCTACTTCAATGTAACGAAATGCACAAAATGGTTCAATTCGTTGTTCGTCAGGCTCTAAGCGTTAACAGACAGGCCCTCTCCCAAGGTCCAAGGGAAAAAGTAATTCCGATACTAGAACCCGTCTTCGCATGTGTCATGAACCTGTTGCTTCGTAAATGCAACCGTAGATATTTCCAACGCGCTGGCCTTACTAAAATCTTGACTCTTGTCTTTGCCGTCATGTTAGACCACTAAGTCTATGGACTTCAGGGTCCATAATAAACGCCACAAGCCAAACCACTACAAAGAGAAAAATGTGACATGTAATTCTCTATCGCTGTCTTGGACTACACCGGAGAAAGAGTTCATGAGTAAGGCGAGAAAGGAAATCCTTACGAAATGCTGCTGAATAAAGAGTAAGACGTGGGACCCTTATTCCATCATTTCAGGTGTATTGTTATTTTCGACAACAGGGCTAAGAATGAGGCAACGCCCTTTATTGACAATGACTACCATGGCCCTTAGACGAACAGAAGAAAAGTAAAACAGTGACAACTGTCTTCAGCATAAAGAGATTACGCAATGGGGTCTTTGTCAGGGCTGATTACTGAGTTGTAATTTTGAAACTATTGCCTGTAACCACGTTCATTCTTTGTTCAGAACCCTGTTCCAGAAACGCCTCCTTTTTTATCAACCTGTATTCTGAGTAACAAAATGACAAGTCAAAAGAAAACGATTGTACAGGTAGAAATGAGGCGAACGATAACCGTCCTGTCCAGACATATTTAAACCCGTTAATCCAGCGTCGTTCCATCTACCACTGCAACCCACACTTTCCACTGCAATTTGCAATAACCAAAACAATCACCAAAACCAAAACCACAACTACACCCATCTACGCATACGAAAAACCAACTACCACTCAACTGCACTTCCAAATTTTATCATCAACTACACTTTCCACTATCATCATGGCTTGGCTTACCAAATACGAGCGTCTTCTCCAGCGTGCCCGCCAACTCCACAACTTCCACGGAAAGCACGCGCAGGACCCAACAAACACACGATTCCTCTTGGCCAAAGCCATCAGCGACCCCACGCTAGTAGTCGCCGAATTCCTTGCCCGAGAGACAGAGCCTCTCCAAGACGAGGCTGAGTACCCTCCGGCTTGGGAGACAGGCCTGCGATCGCTCTCCATCATCCTACGAAACTTCGAGGACACTGTCATGGACGAGGAATGGTACGAGAAGTGGGAAGATGAACGAGTTGCAGCACTCCAGATGGCGAACGCGATCCATCGTGAAGCTCGACTGATGGAAGCTGAAGCTGAGGTTGAAGCGAAGAAGAAGATTGAGGAGGAAGCTGAAGCCAATGGCCGCAAGATACGAAAGACCGCTATTGAGCTCGCGGCCCAGCTGGCTGAGGCCGATCTGCAGGGCAAGACCAAGACTCCCTCGAAGAAGAGAAAGGCTGAGGTGGAGATTCCTCCCACCGACCGAGTCTTGCGCCCTCGCCGCAAGTAAGGTTGAGCGAATGGTAACGAGAGCAAGGGAACGCTGGACTGAGAAGTATGGAGGAAGAATGGTTGGCACGAGATTCGCTAGACTTGTATTTTGCTCGCACGTTTGTACTGTCATTACTGTATTGCTGTCTGTTTGATTTGTTGATAGATCGATGAATTCATCACCTCTCCTTTGTCTCATAGACTGACCCCATTGTTTGTGAAATATTATACTAAAGCTTAACACTTGGCCTAATCTTGAAAAGATTCCTGCCATCTGATCCAATCTCAACAAAGCCCCTCATACCGATCGACTCAGCCGTGGCGCTGACAAGAGTCGACAAAGTGAACTCGTTGGCATGATTTGCGATGAACCGCTGCCCAGTCTCGGTAAGTCTTCCTACGACATGGCCTAGCTTTGGCCCGCTTCGATCATGGTCCACGGTGTATGTCTAAACCCGTATTAGATAGATAAGCTAAACCTCGAACAGAGTTCACATACCTCGATGATAGCTTCACCCTCTGCCTTCACAGTGAATTCTGGACCTTGTGACTCTTGACCATTGTCAAGGAATGTTGCACTCTTGTAGGGCGAGCCGTCTCTCTTCGGTTGGGCAGAGAGGCAGATTGCGTGCTGCCAAGATAGGACGCCGCCGTTGGCAAGGATTAGACCGGTCTGATACCTGCCGTGACGTATAACCCTAGCCATCTCAGCAATAGCCTGCTGCGTCGTCAGAGGAGATCGCGTAAATGTATAGAGGGGACTTACGTGAAGTGAATAGTTGTTACCCGCGCCGCCGAAAGAAGTCAGGCCGCCCAAAAGAGTGATTGGCTTCTTTGGCTCCATCAAGTCGAGTCCAACATGCTTGCATGCGATCTTTGGTACGATAGGAAAACACCTGTTCAACTGTTAGCACAACGCTCATAGCTAGGCTCGTGCGACTAACGAGTAGAAGTCGTAGCATTCAACTTCATCTTTTGTGAGGCCGGCGGCTTTGAGTGCGTTGTCGATAGAATATTCAATGGCAGGACTTGAGTAAAAGTTCGATCGTTCCCAGACTGTGAAACACCACGCGTTAGCATTAGCCATGGAGAAAAGGTTAAAGCGTCTTACATTCTGAACTGTCATTTGAACCAGCTCCACCAGTGAGATAAACCCATTTCTCTCGCGGTATTCCGAGCTTCGCAGCATACTCAGTTGAGGTGATGATGCACGCAGCACCTAGGTTAACACCGTTGAATGCATTCATCAACAATGGATCTGGGAAGTCAGCAGATAGTCACATCACATCCAAAAGAAGACGTACAGGGTGTGCATATCATTCTATTTTCTTTTCCTACGGTCTTGATGGCGTCGATATGTCGAGGGGTTTCGCCTGCCCTCCAACTATTCGGATGTCGACACGCGACCTTGTCAAATTTAGTATAGAGCGTTGCCGACTCATGATGATTCTCTGGGTAAGTTTGCTCATAATGTCTTCGATATGCGTTTTCGTACAAAGGGTAAACTTGAATCGGATTACCAATAGAGTGCGTAGCGCCAGCTCCTACAACTAGTCAGTGTCTTTGTTCAATTGTACCAACCCATCCGCCTTACCTTTCATGAGAGAAGTGTCTCCTGGACTGTATCGCTTGGCGTTGGGATCCATATCAGTCCATCCTGGAGGAGGCATACGTCCAGCCTTTTGGCAAGCAAATACTACAAATACGTCAGCAATAGCACCTCGCCCATCCATATACCGGACACCTACACGAGGCCAACGCTTCTCCACCTGTGACAACACCCATCTTCGTCTCTCCTCTCGCAACCTTCGCAGCCATAAAATCGCAAAGCGCCGCAGGCGTGTTTCCTCCATGATCAGCAACAGCAAGGTCGGTCGCCTGACCACCAAGCCCTTCCGCCAGAAGTTTCGGTAAGTTCTCGTAATTCCAGGACCATGGCGGCACAGCATAGACACTTTGTATATGCTTTGTAACATCAATTGTAGAGTCCCTTGATGCGTCGCGGATCGCTGATAGCATGAGCGCAGCTGGTTCAAGACAATGTTCGAGCGCGAAATCCTTCTGACGGATTTCGCCTACGCCGATGATAATTGGCGTCGAGGATGATGAGTTCGCCATAGTAATTCAATAGATTCTGTAACAAATCGATGGACTGGTGAAGAAGGAACGCGGTCTCCAAGTCGATGACTTCAGCCGGTCGTTAATGCTTGGAGGGGTCTTTAGCCTCGGCATTTCACGGGCTCGTGAACAGCGACTCAATGCTGACTCAGCATTGAACCTAGCACGCACATTGGGGAATATCCAGCATACTGAGATAGGAAGAATTCGACTTTTGGAAAGGTATTATGATAGAATATTTACTGATATATTGATACAGTATTTGCGCTTACACGAGCAACAAAAAATGCGTGGCGTGACGCGTGCGACATCCGGCCCTATTAATTGAGCAAATAGTCATCTAAGTAATCAGGCGTTGGAAGTAGCTGGTATCGCATCAAGGAGGTCGGGCACAAAAGGGTATCTCAAGATCTAAATCAGTAGTATTAGCTCACCTTAAAGCATGGATCGGGTTGGCCTGGAGGCCCTTATCATTTTCAACAAACCATCGAATTCAACGCAGCCGCATGAGGCCTGTCAATCGAGTTTGACGCACAATCCTCTAGCTTGGGAGGGATTATCAGGGACAGGGGGACAGTCATTGGCTGGGAGGTTGTAGATGTGGGAAGCTGAGGGCTCAGCGAAATGAGGCGGTCTGATGGATGAGATAAGACTTCAACTTACCCTACGTCTATTTTAAAGGAGAGCTCGATATCATTCTAATCTAGAAACCTCATGGAATACACGATATAAATGTTACCATTGATTACGAAGTATTGTATCATCAAATTGAATTCTTAGTTTCCCTGTCATCAGTCTGGGAGAATGTTAATACTGGATCCAATGCCATCCTGAAAAATGAACATCAAGCAAAATAACATGGTTACGTTCCAAGTCTCACCACAACGATTGTCACACATGTTCTGACCACTATATCTACTGGCAAACCAACATTGTAAAACTTGGACATGTGAAAGATTTTCCTACTCGCGTAGAATTAAACTTTACGATTACACCGCTGTTCAACTAATCGCCGGTTTACGATGATATTTTTAGATCTTCCAACCCATGCTAAAGTTTATTTCAAAGTTTACTTGTTATGGACTTGGAGTGCTATACCAGTATTCCAAGCAACAGAAATCTCTCATTTGCTTATAGAATGTTGAAGATAACTTCACCACTTTCTGCTCTTCAGAGGAGCTCGTCCTGGATGCGCCAAGAATAGTTCACCCATCAGTCAGTAGGCTATAGTTCTGACAGTTTGTTATTGCTAAGTGGATACAGTTGAAGGAACTGGGCGACCTTCCTGATTGGCAACTATCAGATGAGCTCCAAAACCGTCCGTCACTGCATATAGAGTAAGCAAACAAATCAATTAAGACATCATATCATGGGTGAAGATAGTGCTCATATGCGGCCGATATCTCAACTATGCGGAAGTCGTGTAGCTCCTTGGAAATACAGGTGACAGGATCCAAAACTACCTTCCCAAGCGAGACCGGTCTTGCGAACTATACAGGAACCTTCAATCTCAATCACATACCCCAAGACCATATGGTCGTCCACACGCTGCCAAATCACTGCACTATACGAGGGAGCCAAAGATAAGCCGGCTACAGCTACCGTGTTTGGAAGGTAGATAAGATATGATAATCACTTTGCTGCTTCGCTTCCGCATGAGCGATTTCGCAGATGCAATGCAAAGAAGCACTTTGGCCAAGGCCTTAGAGTGTCAATGCGTTATCTTATCCTGGTTATTGCGTGAGCTACAAAGGTTCCTCGCGCTTAGTCGACCAGTTTCAGATCCGCTGAAGCTGGGCATCTGTGATTGATGGACGCATGACCGCTTTAAAGGAATTAGCCCGGCTAGTGTAGCATTGCAGCAAGCGCTTTAATTCTTGGCAATAACACGGATTTGAGATTCTCCGGCTGTTGTTTTCGGACCCATATCTTTGTTTTCACCATCAACTCCCAAGTCAGCCTGCAAAACACTCAGCAAAACATTCCACGACTCGCAGTAGCCTCGATCACTCTTCATCTCATCTTAACTGTCTGTGCCCTCATCACAAAAAAACACATTTATCCGGCCATCCCCACATTCTCAATGGTCAACGCGATTATCGACTTTCCTCATCGGGACGATGATCCTTGTCGCCAAGCTCCTCATATGCCGATCACTTGCACGGGAGGATGATAAGGTTAATGCTCTTTGGCAAATGCCGAACTGAACAACGGAACAACGGACAACCATACCAGAAAGGCAGGTACGCCAGTATGCACACTCTCACGATATCACAAAACAAGCTTATCGCGGGGTATCCACCAGAGAGGCAGGTAAGGAACTAGACTATGTTGAGTCTGACTGACTCAGGTAGTATCCAGAGAGGTTGATGAGATCGTGTATATAAAGGATGGCAAACATCTCTTTGGATAATCATCACTCATCAGCCTCTCTTCACTCTTCAACTCGCTACTCCTCAAACCGCCACAATGGTCAAGATCGCCGCCCTCGTTGCCCTCGCCGCCCCTCTGGTCGCTGCTGCTCCTGCTCCTGTTCCCCAGGATGCTGGAGATGTCAGCATCCCCAACATCGTTGGTGGAACTTCAGCCTCTGCTGGTGAATTCCCCTTCATCGTCAGCATCACCAACAATGGCGGTCCCTGGTGCGGTGGTACTCTTCTCAACGCCAACACCGTCTTGACCGCCTCCCACTGTGTCCAGGGACGATCTGCCAGTGCTTTCGCTATCCGTGCTGGATCCAACGTAAGGTTCTCTAGTATTATGGCAAGCATCCTTCAGCTAACATGTTCCTTCTAGTCTCGCACTTCTGGTGGAGTTACTTCTCGCGTCTCCAGCATCAGAATGCACCCTTCGTTCAGTGGTTCCACCCTCAACAACGATGTTGCCCTCCTGAAGCTGTCCACCTCCATCCCTACCAGTGGCTCCATCTCCTACGGTCGCCTTGCTGCTTCCGGTTCTGACCCTGCTACCGGCGCTCAGCTCACCGTTGCTGGCTGGGGAGCTACTTCTCAGGGCGGCACCACCACCCCCGTCAACCTGCTCAAGGTTACCGTTCCCGTTGTCTCTCGCGCCAGCTGCCGATCCAGCTATGGCACTTCTTCCATCACTGACAACATGTTCTGTGCTGGCTACACCCAGGGTGGTCGCGATGCTTGCCAGGGTGACAGCGGTGGTCCCATCGTTGATTCTTCCAAGACCGTTGTCGGTGTTGTCTCTTGGGGTGAGGGATGTGCCCAGCCCAACTACCCCGGTGTCTACGCTCGCGTTGGCACCCTCCGATCTTGGATCGACAGCAACGCCTAAATGGTGTAACATGATGGAATGAGTACCTGAGTTGGAGAGAGTCTGAAGAGAATCTAAATTTGGAGAAGTGATGACTTGGAATGATATGATTGGAATGATGGATTGGATTACATTCTGTACATAGTTGAGATTCAAATACATATGTTGAAGTATTTCGAGTGTTCTATACACGTGAATGAAGAGCGCCATGTGGCCAAAAACTGCTGCTGTTCGGTTCAGCACGCAGTTCGGAATCTTCAGATGTGTCACTGTTAAACCCCGAACATTAAATAAACAGACGTCTATCAATTTTAAGAACCCACTAATATTCCGTTACGTATTTCTCCTGGACGTGATCCGTACAATTATCTGAGTACTGTATTTATTCCTATTACGAGAATGGATGACGAGTCAAAGTGCTAAGGTTTAGTATTGAATAAGAATGATTTCTACTGGGCCTTCTTCGCTCGAGTTCCAGTGTCAATGGGTGAATAACACAGATCCAAAGCTTCGTTCTGATAGGGTTGCTGTCCTATTGAAGATCATTGTATTTGACTATTTTGACTTTCTAACCAGCTGAGCAATAGGGATTACGCTTAGCTAGACAAGAAACTCATATAGTTAAATACAATGCTCTTAGATACGAGAACAGACCAACCAGATTATTAACTCTCTTATATGTACAATCATCTTCCTATCAAGCTTGCATCTCAGAGAGATCCTTCACAACCACGCCTTTGAATTCCTTGAGCTTCTCAATAGCCTGCTGAGTCATTGGCCTAGAATCATGGTGAGCGCTGTCTTTCTAATACTTAATTGGCTGTACTCACGGAGGATAGTAAGTTGGAGGCATAGTTCGGGTACTTCTCCAGTGCTCAGCCCCAGTGTCCTCTTTAATAAGCCTTGAAGAATGTCAGCGCAATGATCAGTCTTTAGGCACGGTGTCTCTTACTCTTCTGACGGTTTCAAGGCCGCCTGCCAGTCCTCAACTTTGTCGAAGAAATACGTGATCTCCTGCACAGGATCGTGTTCAGCACATTGAGTTTCTTCGCTTAATGCAGGCTCACCTTTCGCTCAGCCATGTTTCGTAAAGCAGACGGGATTAAGAAACACGAGGCACAAGCAGCGACAGTAATGGGTACAATGTGATATATCGAAAGAAGCACCATTGAAATTGGATTGGTTTCACCAGAAACGATTCAAGGTCAATGCGTGGTGTGTTGTCGATTTAAGTAACATTTAAAGCCTCGGACCAGTGTTGAATGGGGAAGGTGAGTGATGTGTTCGACAGGGGGTTGAATCGTCCGGACAAAAGATCCTGGTCGTCGTTCCCCGCACCTAGATAGTACGTCACCCTCTTGGTAGAGATAAGACGCTTTATTCGCTGAGGACTGCAGTGATCGACGTCATTAAAGTAGGTGGTCATGAATGCTCGATTCGCATGAATGTTCGTCCGATAGGCCAGGCAGCAATCTGGTAACGGGAGGTCAGGTAAGTACCGAACAAGTTGTCCTTTTAGTCTTGGGCCGCCAGAATAAAGTGAACCAAATACCCCTCTCAGGCAACATAAAGTGAGCAGGTTATTTTGTCTTCTTGGACTCACCGGCCAGGTATTCAACACCCTCTCAAATGCTCAATAACAGATCGATATGATCAGTCTACCACTAAAGCTTGGCATAACATCAAGAGATGATCAGAGCTGAGCCTCGTCAACTTCTACTTGTATCCTCCACTTTACTATATAGGCTATCAGTTTGGGAAAGATTTTGCACTTTTTGCTATCTAGGTTTCGGGCATAAAGTATAGTACAACGTTGGGGAACATCGATGTTGTCTCATACACGAAATGAATGGCTGAGCGCTCAGCACCCGAATTGACGTTCGTTATCTGAATAAAGATAGACCTACGATCCATGTGATGCGGAACGGGGGGCTCTCAGTTACCAAGTCCCTGTGTTGCTCATAGGCTTCACTGTCGTTTGAATATATCTGTGACTGGTAGGCTACGGAGAGTGTTGTTGGTGAACGGAGTAGAAGGGCCAATACAAAACACGCCAAGGAATCGAGACCTTATGATGGGCTTGGGAGTCTTTACTGGTGCGCGAGTAGTTGATGGTTACGTGCGCTTTAGTGGTAGTCTCCTATAACCTACTGTAACCAGAAGAAGAGGAGACCTCTAGGACAGAAAGATATTTCTATTGTAAGAGGAGACCTACTAAGAAGAGTTCTAGGAAGGATAAGGGACCTAAGAGTCGGTGTAGACTAGCTTTGCCTTGTCTAGGCGGATAGGTTGCTGTCACCCATTAGGGTCTCGTGAGTTTTGCGCAGATTTCTGAAACAGGGGCTACCCTTATGTCACTGAGACTTTTCCACAGCAGTTGGATTCAAGGAAACATTAAAGACACACAGGTAGACCGGAATGGCTCTAGAGACATAGTTAAAACATGTTGTTGTGTTACATGTAGCGAGGATCTGTTGTAGCATTGTATAGTGTCTCCCCGTCCTCGTCGCGAAGGACTGTTGCTTGGTGACTGGAAACAAAACAACCTAGTTATTGTTTAGGCGCGTAGTATGAGCACTAGTTAGCAGTGCTATAACAATTAATCACAGACGTCTGCATAGTACCGCCCGTGAACAGTCCCATACCCCTAGGAATTTTTTCCCATGCTAGCAAACAAACTCTTTCCTCAACACTAACTTCCTCATTATGGCTGGATATGACTCGCTTCACTAGCTTATTGTGGCAAACCCCTGGATTTGCAAGGGGCCTTTGCTCTGGACAGACAAACACCTCGAGCTCTTGGGCATCAAGTTTCAGCCCACCGGTCCCCTCGTCCCTTTCCCCTCGATCTGCCGCTCAATTTGCGATCCATCTGTCGCGTACGGCAAGGAATTTGTGGCAGGCCTAACATCTGAGGCCAAGCGTGCTACTTTCGTAAGGATCTTTCAATCCTTAAGCTATGGCTATGTCCATCTAACGTGGGCTAACACTCTTCCCTCTTCCCTCGTCTTATTTGTACTAACATTCCCTGTGTTCAGCGAAGAGAAGGCAATCTTCATGTACGATGGCAAGAAGATTCACACCACTTCCTGCTGGATCTCTCAACCTCCTCCACCCGTCCTTTACGAGTACCCTATCATCGGGTACTTCCACTACGACGATGTAAAATGGGATCGCCTGGAGAGCATCCAACCCAAAGACAATCCTGGGGCCAGGATCGGTGGCAATGCGCCTGTGGCTCGCCTCTGCCGTCGACGTCTTCAAAATGCCACTCCTCAAGAGTGGTATAAAGATCCTTACCTTGTCGGTCTGATTCTCTCTTTGGCTCAGTAGAGCTGGCGCCAGGAGCGACACCCCTATCTTCAAGTCTTTTCTGTAAGCTGCGAGTCAATCATCTTAAGAACTTAGCTAACGTTTGGTATCTAGGTCCGCTTGGTTGTAACCACTGATCATGACCCGAAGACCATTCACATATTTATGGCGAATGTCAGTATTCGTCTCCTCGACTGTATCTACTGGCCAGGTGTCAGCCTGGAGGGGGTGACCTGGCCAGTCATCCACCACTTGCAGGTGCCCGCGGAGCCTATCTACAATTTCCCAGATCGCCTGCTGTTCGAGGTTCTGGGTCTCCGTAGTCTCTGAGAGATTACCATTGGGAAATGTGGAAGAGAGACAATATGGGCTACGACGGCTCACGGAATCTAACCACCAACATCGGGATCTCCTAAAATCGAGGACTTTTACTTGCGACTATGTATCTTGGACCACTTTGCCTTAAAGACAGACGGCTATCATCTGGGTCGCCGGAATAGAATAGACAAGGGAAGCCTCGAGTATCATATGTAGCGAAAGATCAATTGACTATGTGGTATAATATGGACAAAACGAACGAACTGACATGACTATATACCAGGCTTCGACACATTCCCGTTCAAGCCTCTTCTGCCTTCTCCTCGTGTACCGCGCGTCCTTTGCCATCGTCACTCAACACCGACCCTCTCCTTCTTGGCGCCATCACAGCGGCCCTCACATCATAGTAAAGATAGGTAGCCTCGGTCTCATTGTCCAAGTCACCGCGCAACTCATCATCGCAACCGACTTGGATGATGTTCCAACCGGCTCGACCGACTCTCTCGCGACAGACAGCATTCATGTTGGCGAACCTCACCTCAACTCTATCTCCACCATAGGTCTTGATGTTGGCGGCAAGATTCTTCAAGTAAGTGACAGCTGTTGTGTCCAGCATGTTGACTCGAGAGAAGTCGAGGACAACCAGCCCAATCTCTGGAAGGCAGGAGGGGTCACTGATGTTGGCCTTCTTGCGCAGACGGGCGATTCTCTTCTCGGCAACGACAGACCAGTTACGTTCAGCCTCTGGGCCTTGGCTACCACTGTAGTACGGTTGATGGAAGGTTTGGATCTCATCAAGAACCTTTGATGTGTTGGAGAAGGCATTGGGGAAGATAAGAGACTCGTTAAAGGTGAATACTCTGGTGTCTTCGGGGATTCTAACTGTGGATGTATTGGAGACATCCAATGCCCAGGCAGGTCGACGGTTGGATTCGACATCAGCACCGGTTGAGGTAAGGCGGGTGAACACTTGACGGAGAAGGACGTAAACAATGTTGAATCCGACGGCGACACCAATACCGACTTCACTGGAGTGGAAGAGTGTAATCCAGAGTGCAAGCATTGACGCGATGAAGTCAGCCAAGGATGTCTTCCAGTAGCGGTAGAAGGTGGAAGGTGGCGAGATGAGTCCCCACACAGCAGTGATGATAATAGCAGCAAGGGTAGCTTTGGGAATCCAGTAGAGTGTTCCAACAAGCTCATACACGCACACGAGAACAACAGCCATGGTCACAACACCGGAGAGAGGAGACTTGACATTGCATGAAGAGTTGACAGCGGTACGGGACATGGCACCACCAACGCCCATAGCATGGAAGAAACTGTTGAAGAAGTTGGTGATACCAAGGTAGCAGAGCTCTTGACTCTGATCAGAGCTGTAGTTATTCTTGACTGCGAAAGCACGAGCGATGGCCAAGTGCTCAACTGCTGAACCGATGAAGACAGCAATACTGCGGCCAGCGACTTCGGGAATGAGGTCTGCCTTGGGCATAGAGGGGGCTTGCTGGCCTTGGGATTGGACTTTGACAACATCAAAGAGGAAGTCGTCTCCTCTGTTCTTGTTGACAGCATAGCTTATACCAGTGAACAGAACAAGAGCCAAGAAAGCTCTGGTTGTAGAAAGAAGCCAAATGACTCTGTTACTCTTGCTCCATCTCTTTCCAGACTTCTCGAGAATTGTAAGGAACAGAATTCCAGTGAAACCAATGAGACATGCCCATCCGTTGGCGTTGGGAAGCTCACTGAAGATATCATGGATCTGTTTAGCCGCACCGTCACGGACATTCTCTTCGCCGAGAAGAGAGTCCATCTGGTTGAGGATAATTGTGATGGCGATAGCGGTGATAAAGCCACTAAGAACGGGGAGGGAGATAAATTCGAGGAGGAAGCCGAGCTTGAGGAACCCGAGAATCATGCCGTAGATGCCCATCATCATGGCTGTGGCGGAGGCGATTTCTGATGGAGTCCATCGATCTTGTAAGGCATGGACGTTCTCGGATGTGAGGAGACCGATGAGGGAGGTTGGACCGGTGGAAACATCTTCAAACGATTAGCTTACAACGAGAAGGATGAGGATGCTGTTGGCTCTCACCTTTGGTAGATCCCATAAAGGCATAGATCACTGCTGGAAGCCAACTTGACATCAATCCATACTCGACAGGAATGTTGGCGATCTTAGCATAGGACAGACCCTGAGGGATGAGCATCAGACCCAGGGTAAGTCCGGCAATAAGATCATTGACGAGCCATCGTGGATTATATTTGGGCAACCAGCCAACAATGGGGACTTTGTCGGAGATGTATTGAACTGTGCCTGAAGGAAGAGCCTTAGCTCCTTTGACGCTCAGTCGAGCTGCTCTGTTCCAGTTGGCATCGTTTCGAAGGTCTGATTTGGCCTTGTCGAGATACTTCATGTTGATGTGCTCGGAGTGATAGAATGAGTTTGAGCTGATCTGAATAGCAACAGTTCGATTTACCTAGAGATTCTCATGGGGTTGATATAGACTTTCACTACACACACAAAGATCCAACAACACATAGATGGGCGTGGAAACATACTACCGGATGCATCAACGCTATCTCTCCGTCATGTGCTACATTGCATAGATAGACAGAATTGCTAATCGTCAAGATCCAAAGTGTATCACATCTCACTACTCTCGGTAACCATTCGCCGTACACCCTCCCTGGCCTCGCTGCACAGCGGATTGGGCGCCTTTATAAGTGTAACACTGGATGCTACGGGCGTATAACCTCATCCGGGAAATCATCTGCATGGACACCGAATACCGACAGATATCCATATTGCCCGATGACAACAAGATAGTTGGATTGGGTTTGAGGAGGGAGTGTATTCCCGAAGATGGTGGTGGAGGTGACAGAAAGCTGGACGCTGCAACCACTGGAACCGAAACTATGTGACCACCTCTTGCCTCTGACTCGATAAAGGTTGACGCAATGTTATTTTCGGACCCTAGATTTGGATATCAATGTTTCTGTCAAGGCCCAATCCTGTAAGCTGACTTACATGGAACACGTTCCCAGTGGTCGTGTCACCAACGTAAGGGTGGGTTACGCTGACTCGCAGGCCGTTCCTACTGGCTACAAGATATGACAAACCTATATGAATTCGGTCTAAAGGCATTGGCTAGGCCGTAGTAAAAACGCGGGGAAAGGAAGCTAGGCGAACTCAGACACGAGCTTCGCTTACAGCGGTGCTTGGTCGATCTCCCGCCTCTTTAGGACCCATGCTTGGCACTTTTCTCCGGAAGACATGGGTACCTGAAACACTTTCGGTAGCTTTTTGAGTAAAGGCGTGCGCTTACACGGCTATTCGGCCTGATATCATGACTAGACGTGAACTTTATTGACCTCTTGGAAGAATTCTTTACTGAGTCGTCAAGAACCTTTGCTATCAGCGTATCTACTATCTATCAACCGACTGCCTAAAGGAAACAGGCTGCAGCGTTCTAGATCTCCATCCCCCTCTCCTGTACTAGGCTACACATGTCGTTACATCGCCGTCGTCATTCAGTTAGACCCCTCATCTTCAGGCCACACAGCCCAACCAAACATGACAAGTAGCTTGAGCAGCGCAGCAACCCACAGAGCTCCTGACGTTCCAAACTCGCTCTTCGCGATGATACCTCCAATTATAGCACCAATGAGAAGAAGCACTGGTGCAGCCACCCGACGGTTCCTCTCCACATTCCGAGTGATGCCCTCAAACAACCCCGCATCTGAAAACAGATCGCAGTAGATGCTCGTAAGGACAACACTGGTGAGAGCGTTGAACTTCAGCGCTCTGCTAGCAACTGCTTGGCCGCAGGACTGGAAGGCCACGAGGGCGATTGGCACAAGTACGTACCATGGGACCTCGTCTGGACCTGCACCTTTTGGTCCCCAGGTTAGAATTGCTGCTGCGGCCACGATGAAAGCTGTCTGGATGCCAAACGAGACGCAAAAGACCCATTTGCGGCGCGGGCTGGTGGTAAAGACTCTGTGCAAGCGACTAAACAGAAACGAGCCGATGGCAAAAGACAGAATTGAGGTTCCAGACTTTTTCCAACGGTTCGTCCCAGCCGTTGGACCCAGACCCAGATAGACCGTGTTGCCTTGATAATCATTAATATGGATTGTGGCAAGAGACGACTGTTACTCTAACGTACCTGTCTGCATAGACACGAAGGCACCCCACGTGGAAATGGAAGCGCTGTCCAGAATGCCTGTTATGATATAACAAGCAAGCAGCATAACATCTGCCCAATCTCGACGGACATCAGAACCTAATCTGCTGCGCAACCAAGATCTAGATCCCGGCTTTGGGGCAAGCAGAGCCTGGGTTTCGTCATTGTGAGCAGAGATGCCGTTTTCTGCTCTGCTCTCGCCGTTGGAGACTGTGCCGTAGTGCTGGGACATGATTGATGAATAAGGGCTTTGGTGAGTTTAACTGGTAAAGGTAAATGGTCTTCTGACTTGGAATTATCGTTCGATCTTTAAGGCTTTGAGAGGGGTAAATAAGCAGCTGGGTCAAAGGCACAAACTACGATAGCTCCCGCAACTTAATCGCCAAGATATGTCCGTCAACATGGAGTTTAGTTCATCTTCATAGCTTGTGTTCAACGTCTATAGTTGCCGCGGGACGTAACTCTAACCCCGCGTGATCACCGAGGTGTGCACTCTGCCACAGTCCAGACTTGTCGACCAGGATTTTACTCACCTTGGCAAAGCTTCTTACTCTACGCCGTTAGTTCCGGCTTTTGGGTTGGGTTGGTACTAAAATCGCCAAGATCAACACCCATTATTCAGCTTTGATAAGCGGGGAATTAGTGGAGTTGTGCTTATTACCGGCAAGCTCCAAGCTTTACTTGGAGGCTTGGCTTTGTTATGCTTTCGTCTTGATTGTATTGATGTTAGTTGCGCGTCATCTCGTTGGCGAAACTCTACTGTCTAGACTGTACCCCTCTCACCATCATCACTTTCGTTTCCCCTCATTTTAACTGCTTTCAGCACATGAAGGTAACACGACCACACCCAGATGCAAAGCAACAACCTGTAAGAGTTGATGTTCACCCTCCAGATTATACCTTTGGTCTCAAGTCGGACAATTCCCCACCATGTGCGCGCCGCGTGTTTGCAGGACGCTACGTGCCGGATATCCGTTCACACGGCACTCGTCAGCAATCGCGGGGGTTAATGCTACCTTGGCCAGGTCTCGTAAGCCTGTTTGAGAGGTGCTACTTCGGGGATCCACCGGCCATCGCATTCTCGGCGTCATGAACTTCTGGAGCCGAAGAGCTTGGCCGATGTTTCCCAGACAACTTCAAAAGAATACTTAACATCAGAGGTGATTAAGCAATTGAGCTGCTTCACCCACTCAATTGTGTTAGCAAGAGATACTAGCATAACCCAATTGTTCTTGTTCTTGTTCTTGTTCTCTGTCCTCGTTGACGTCATTCTTTCTGACCATGCATCTTACTCAAATTGCCTTTCTCTCTGTCCTGTTGGACATCTGCGCTGGTGTGCCAGTTCAAGACAGTCCTCGTGAGAGGCTCCTCAAAGGTCTTGGAATCCCAGACAACTACCGAGGTGTGACTGGCGGCAAGAAGGTCCCCTTCACACCCGGTCACAGAGACCCCTACGACTCAGCTGTTGATGCTGTCGGGGATGATCTTGATCCTCTTCCCTGGCGCAATGGTCTAGGTGCTTCTGTCCTCGGGCCTTGGAATGAGGCGCGATCGCGACAGAGTCCTGATCTTGTCAGACCTCCCAGCACTGACCATGGCAACCTTGCCAACATGCGCTGGAGTTTTGCTGACTCTCACATCCGTATTGAGGTAAGTGAATCGCTCCGAATAATTTGACACACGCTGATTAGGAACAGGAGGGCGGATGGACCCGCCAGACCACTGTTCGCGAGCTTCCCACAAGTGTTGAGCTTGCTTCTGTGAATATGCGTCTTGGTGAAGGCGTTTACCGTGAGCTTCACTGGCACAAGGAAGCCGAGTGGGCTTACGTTCTCGATGGAGAGGTGCGAGTGACAGCTCTTGATTACGAGGGCGGAAACTTCATTGATGACCTCAAAAAGGGAGATCTCTGGGTAAGTGAACTGATTTCCGCGGTAAAACCCGTCTAACAAATTTGCAGTACTTCCCCAGTGGTGTTCCTCACTCCCTCCAGGGTCTCAGCCCCAACGGAACTGAGTTCCTTCTCATCTTTGATGATGGACGCTTCTCTGAGGAGTCCACCTTTGTTCTCTCAGACTGGCTTGGTATGTAGCCTCCCCGATATTCCGCGAAACCACTTCACTAACAAGACCAGCACACACACCCAAGTCCGTCATCGCTAAGAACTTCGACCTCGACCCAGAGGTCTTCAAGAACATTCCCAAGGGAGAAAAGTACATTTTCCAAGGCCGCAACCCCGGCAAGATCTCAGACGAGGCTCCCGACGGCAAAAAGGCCAAGAAGTCAAAATACAACTTCACCCACCGCATGCTCGACCAAACCCCTCTCAAGACCAGCGGAGGCGAGGTCCGCATCACTGATTCCAAGAACTTCCCCATCTCCAAGACCGTGGCTGCAGCCCACGCTATCATTGAGCCCGGTGCTATCCGCGAGATGCACTGGCACCCTTCTGCTGATGAGTGGTCTTTCTTCATCAAGGGTCGTGCCAGAGTCACCATCTTTGCTGCTGAAGGTACAGCCAGAACCTTTGACTACGTCCCCGGTGATGTCGGCATTGTTCCCCGCAACATGGGTCACTTTGTTGAGAACATTGGTGACGAGCCTGTTGAGATGCTTGAGGTTTTCCGCTCTGATGAGTTTAGAGATATTTCTCTCTTCCAGTGGATGGGTGAGACACCTAAGAAGCAGGTCATTGACACCTTGTTTGCCAACGACCCCAAGAACGCTGAGAAGTTCTGGGATAAGATCAAGGATGCTGATAACGAGGTTATCACCAAGCCTGACTTTTACAAGCACCGTGAGGATGAGAATGCTGGCGAATTATAATCCTACAAATTGTATGGGCTATAGATAGCACAAGCGATAGCTGTCCGTGTATTTAGAATGCATAAATATTGAGATTGACTGTTCACAAGACAAATCTGGCAAAAATGTGATTTCACCCGTGACTGATGCCATTTCCAATGACCACGTAATAAATTCTGATGATGATGTGTTGAGAAAGTGGCATCATGTTTGGGCGCGATGGCGTTCGATACAGAAGCTGAAATGATGGAAGTCTGGGCGCTGCAACAATGACGTACGTAGAATCCGAAAAATGGTACGCGAGAAGTGATCGGCAATCATTTTCCTTGTTATACCTTGGCAAGCTTGGCAATTGATTGGTGGAGAAGGAGGCTTACTTTGGCTCTCACGTCCAGGGTAAGGTCGCGTCCATGAACAACGACGCGTCCATTACCGCACGATGAAAGGCTCCAGCGAGAAGAAACAACATGCTTTCAGCTACTCAATTGATGCATAATTATTTATTAAGCCTTCCCGTTCTTTTAAATGATCGCTGTGTGAGGTACGTCACCAGTGGGCAGCGTTGGTGTTGACATGCCTCATTGAACAAATTTGTCGAACGGATTTTCCGGTGTCTGGTGATGGGGCAAAAAATATTCAAAGCAGAATCAAGCACAACAATAGCTATTCCTTCACCATGAGCCGAGTCACTTCTGGTTTTTATGAGGTATTATTCCAGCCATGCACTCATGCTACTTACGTTATGAGTCGCATCCAGTTCTGCTACTCTTGGACATCACCAAGCCACAGACTTATCCCAAACTGATGACCGTGTTCTTTCAGTCAGATAAAAGCAAAGGTTTCGTGGTCTAGTTGGTTATGGCATCTCGCTCACACCGAGAAGGTCCCCGGTTCGAACCCGGGCGTAACCTCACTTTTTGCATGCCCGTTACACAGCCCAGAAGTACGAGTTTACTTTTTGTCACGCGGAGGAGCTCTTCAACAGGCTGGAAACTAAAAGTAATACATATCGATTATTTCTTATAGTATTGTTGTAGAATTCTTTAACCTAAAGTTCCAAGTCCTTTCCATCCTCTTTGCCCTCCTTGGGCTCGAACCAGCCGACGGAGTGGATGAGATACTGCCAGTAGGCGTTGAAAGTACTGATGAACTGGTAGATATGGGCGACAATCTCGCTTGCGGCGAAAGTATCACTCTTCGTGTCCTTATTCATGGACCTAGATAGACTAGATGAAGTCCATGTAGCTGTTTCAGCGGGTGCTAGGACCACCGTGGAAGATAATGCAGAACTTTCTCCATCGTCGTGCATATCATTATCCCTTGGCAGGCCAGTATCGTAAATACTGTAGACGTTCTGTCTACCCTCAACGTCGTAACCACCACAGCTATCTCCGGTGTCCCTACATTTCTCATAGCACTTCTCGTCAGAGACTTGCATATCAGCTGGCGGCTGAACGTCAGTGCAGTCGCATCTGCCCTCAGTCATTATCAGATACCGCTTATTTACTTCCTTGCAGAGCTGATGACATCTCCCAGGACTATTCCATGCCACACGTCCATGTCTCTGAATTTCCTTGGGTAAGCCGGCATAACAGCCTAGATACCTCTGAAGACCCGTAGGCTGCTTTTCGATTCGGTGTACAGCTATAGGATGGTGTTGAGCATATCCTGGGTCGAGCTCGAGACCAGTGTTGGTAACAGTGTAGTAGTCCTTCTCGCGCGTCGAGCCGCATGCATAGAAACCAAATCCAGGACATGGATCATCACAATGTTCGTCTTCCACCAAGGTGTTGATCGGAGGATAGGTATCGGCGCAATAGCAGGCCCTCCCGCGCGCCAGTGCTACAGGTTTATGTTCTTCATCCCTGCATCGCCTGCTGCATGTGTCCCATGAGTTCTGTGACGAGTACTTGGGTGATCCTAGAGTGCTCGGGATTGAATTGAAGCAGCCCTGCTGACTGGTTCTACCGAGAACGGCAGACTGTATCGGATGTTGTTGACCGGGTCGTAAGGGTCCAGGGAGAGCTGTAGCTAGGCTCAAGGTCGTCCAAACGGCGATCGTTACTGGGTTTGCGAGAATCATCGTGTTATCTGGAGTGGTATGGAGACATAGAGAGGATCCTCAGAACAGGAGGGTAACATTTTAGGTAGACTGTCCTTGACTCTATAAACGATTCATGTGCTGGCTTCGCGAAGATCATCCAAAATTGTTGGTCACTAGCGTCTGAGAGCACAGGGGTTTTCTACACCGATAGGGCCGATTCTCGCAGACGCTGTTTCTCTCTGAAGCCATGAGTCGAGCATGTTCGCGATACTCGAAGCAACAACAGAGGATGGAACACAAGCAAAAAGCTTTCATGAGTGAGACTAATGATAGACAATGAGTGTCAGCGCCCAGTACCTGGCGTTATCAGGCCAAGTCTTCTTGTCGTTCTAGCTTGCTTCTATGATCCACCTGTAAGTTGTCCAAGGTCCGAGCTTTCTCAAAGCATGGAAGTATTTCGCTTCTTTAATGAGAAGTGGGCTCTTTTACGTTTTAGAACCCAGTTCCACAATTGTAGCCAAGAGAACTTTTGCTGATCGAGTGGAAAAATCCTTTTAGTTCATGCTACGGCATAATCATGAGATCTCAAGAATCGTTGATGGATATGGTTATATTGAAGCTTATCCAATGCCGTACCAAATATACACAAAGGTTGGAAATAAATGTAACGTGATATGTTCAACCATGTAGTAAGAAATATCTTCTCCACCCAGGTTGTATCCTACCAGTTTAGAGCAGCCTTGATGGAATCAGCAAGCAACTTTCCACCAATCGCCTGGGTAGCAGCGTTGGGATGGTAGTCACACCCAGCCTCCGCACCCTGACTTGGCCAGTCCACAAAATGAGTCTTGACACCAGTCAATTGCTTCATCGCATCCTTGAGCACCTTGACATTAGTGGTCTTCTGCGCATCAGCCCGAGAAGGATAATCATCGTTGAGCAAAGGCGAAGAAACAAAGAAAAACTGTGCCTTGGTGTAGTGAGATTGGATGCTCTTGACCAACTTGACCAGTGCGTTGGTAAGGTCTGCAGGGTTGACTGGATCCCGAACGTTGAGATAGCTGAAGTCGTTTGTACCGAGGTTGATGACCACAGCATCGGGTACCCAGGACTTGGGGAATGTGAAGCTGTTGTCCATGTCGTTGGCGCCGTAGCGGGTGTAGAGCTGGGGCATTGGGGGCGAGGTGTCGGGAGGGTTAGAGGCGTAGTTGCGGATAAGACCCTTTCCACTCCAAGCTACGACGCTGTAGTCCGCGTTGAGAGCTCGAGCAGCGACGGCACCGTATGTCTTGCCATTGTTCTGCAGAGCAGCGGTGTCAACGCAAGGCAGAACACCATCGAGACCGTAGCCAACAGTGATAGAGTCTCCAATGATCTCAATCTTGCGTTTTGGGGGCTCTGTGTTTACCAATGTACCATCTGTGGTAACATCGTTGATAACGAAGGTACCGAAATTGGTCTCAGACCGCTTGCGTAGCTCAACAGTGTGAGTGCCCTTTGTCAGTTTGGGAGTCGAGATCGAACTGCCCTTGACGTTGGAAACGACAATTGGGGCCTTCCCATCAATGATCAAGTCGGCACTTGAGGTTCCGGTGACATCCTTGATGTTGATGGAGGCCTGAGTTCCAGTGAAACTAAAGGCGACACCAGTGCTTGGCCATGTGAGTTGCTTAGTCGCCGGGTTGACTCTGCCAACAAATCGGTAGTTCTGGATATGAAAATTAGACGATCGTTCATTATTTTAGTCCTGAGTTGACTTACCTGTGCTTTGGCAGCCGTGACGGCGCTGATCAAGCATGTCAGTGTGAGGAGCTTCATCTTGGTCGTGGCTTTAAATACAAAAAATGGACCACCAGCAAAGTCAATCCAACCAATTGACTAGATTACCAGCTTCATTGAAACAGTTTCTGAGGGATATTCCATCTTTTTAAACATCTCGTGTCTTCGTATGTTCTTCGGCAGATGGCTCCGAATTGCCTGAATGGGTAATTCAATGTCTTGGAAATCATCCACCACTCACAGATCAGGATTCAGACAGCATCATCCTGGGAGCAATCTATGTCAAACCCCTTTCGTGCATTGAAAGTGGACTAATGTGCCTACCGCTCTTTCCTACATATTACAAAACTCCGCACTCACGACCAATAAAAACAGCTTGGTACTGTGGTCTAGTTGGTCATGACATCTCGTTAACACCGAGAAGGTCCCCGGTTCGAGCCCGGGCAGAACCTCGTTTTTTTGCATTTTTGCCCCTTAGCTATGATGTCATCACAACAAATGATGTCTTGTAGAGACATTATGTACGATGCTGTCGGGCTTGAGGGCAGGTGATAGTGGGGGATTAAAAGCACTACATACAATTGGACTAACTATCGAGAACATTTAGTCTTGCTTTCCAGTCTCAGAAGTTCTCAAAGCATGATACTCAGCAGGGCTCTGCCCCTCCAAAGGTCCAACAGCTGCCACCCGTCGCGCATTCAATAGATCAAGATCAATCCTCGGTCCAGTAAAGGTGCCCTTCTTGGTAGTATGCCACAAAACAATAACAAAGCCCACCAGTCCAACGAACACCACAGAGACATAGCTCATGTTCTCCGCCGTGGCAGGCATCACGGTCGGAAAACAATACTGGATATCGAGGTAGACGACCCAAGCGACCGAAATACCATTGATCCAAGCGCCATACTTTCCCAAGCTAAAGTATCGCAATGGCAAGACTTTCTCGCGTCCTCTGTAGAGAAGGACTGCTTGGGGGATGATGCATGAAGTTTGGAGGAAGATGATGGCTGCGCTGACCATGGCGGAGAATGCAGTGGATGAGCCAAGAAAAATGAGACCATAAATCTGTCATGAATCAACATTATTATGTGAAGCCACAAAGAACTTGAAGGTCTCTACTGACGGTGATAAAGCTGGCAGAAAGTACCAAAGCGTTGACTGGAACCTCAAACTTTGGGTGAACACGTTCCCAAAATTGCGAATATGGCAATGCGCCATCACGCGACACTGCCCAGAGTGTTCGCGACGAAGTTGTAGCTTAGACTATTAGCCAGGAATCGATATAGCCTTCGGCGACCTACCGTTGGCGACAAGATTCGCAAAGAAGCAGAAAGCAAATAAAGCCATAAGAACAGATGCCCCGGACCGAGATCCTGTTCCCTGGAAGTAGATCTCGAACAACGGTAGTCCAGTACTCGTGGTCAACACAGCCTCAACATCAGATATAGCATACATGAGCGAAGCGGCAAAGGGAAAAGCAGTAAACAACCCCATTAACAAAGGATAAATCATGACCTTGGGCACGTTCTTTGCTGGGTTCGGAATCTCTTCACACAAGTGAGCACCACAGTCACTACCCAAAAAGGCGTATACCGCGTTTCCAACAGCGAGCATGAAAGCGAACCCATCACTTGACCAACCCGTTCTGTTAGTAGTATCAGTGAAGATAAACTTTCCCGAAGCATGATTTTTTGTTATGGCGAAAAGGGTGATGGTCGTAGCACTGAGAGTCAGGATGGATAAGAAGAAGACCATTTTGTTGAACAGAGGAATCCATCGTGACCATAGAATGTTGGCAGTTGTGGCGATCCAGATGAGCGCGACATAGATCAGATATTGGTGCCAGCGCTTTTGATCCCAGTCTGGATACCATGCACCCACGATGTCGAGGATCATGGATGATACGAAGTTAGAGACTGAGCTTGAGGCGAGCCACCAGCCGATGACGCTCATCCAGCCGTTCCTGTCAAAGTTAGTGAAATTCATACGCGCAAGAGAAACTTGATGCTGACAGGTAAGATGCAAAAGGCTTGTAGTCTTCTCTCGCTACCATAAATGACCAGTAGTACTGTGCACCGGCGACTGGATACGCGGATGCAAGCTCCGCCATACCCAAAGAGACGATTGTGGTCATGACTCCCGCGATTGGAAGTGACCATAAAGTGCCAGCTGACGAGGCTTCAGTCAAGCTGATACCAATTGAGGATCCGGTTCCCAGCCAAGTGCAAGTCAGAGTAAAGGACAATGCACCCAGAGACCACAGCGAAAACCGACGAGGCATAGCCTGCTGGTATCCCGCCGCCTCCAGCTCAAGGGCATCGCTGTTGGCCGAAACATTGGAAGGAGTATCTGCCAAATTGCTCATGATTGATAGTCAAGCTCAAATCGTGTTTGCTGGAAGAATTGAGCACGTTCGCAGCACAAGAACAGCGACAAAGACGCTTTATGAAGACCCCTCACGAAAGAGGCTGCCGATCACGAGAGCATATGTCGCTCAAGTAGGACAAGAGTTCCGAGTGACTGGGTCAGGTCCAATGAGATTCACGGTGGTGACAGAGATAAAGAGATTGTGCGACTAGAGGTAATGTGACCTTATCTACTCCGATGATGTAAAGTTTGTGTTTTGTGTAACTTTACAGAACAAAGAATCTTGCAAACCTTGGACTTTTACGCTTTGACCCAGCAACGCGGTATGCTTAGATACGAATGTCTTACTGAGAATTGGGATCTTCATCCGCTATTGGCTTATCCTTATCTCCTCTGTCTCACCACGAGACATAACAACCAGTTTATTGATGTATGATTCTCTGCGGAGCACTCCAGATATACTCTGTATAAAAATCTCGTTCAAGGTGAGGGTCTAAGACAGCCCGAGGCTAAGCGCCTCAATTCAGATGACAAAGGAAGATCTGCGCACCCGTTACAATGATGGTGGTGATATGTCATCTGAGTCGCACGCTAGGTCGAGTCCAGATGGTCGGGATCGATGTCCTACGCACAAACCGAGGGGTTGATAAATCCGTGGAACAAAGAAATCGATCTGCTGGTCTTTGCATCCACATGCCCAATTCCTCGCGTCTTCGCCCAAAGTCTTTTCATAGTGTGTCATCATGCTGTTTTGTAAGCTGTGTCGGTATCGCTGTGCAACGGAAACGTTGGTCTGCTGAGTGCAGCTTGATGAAGGTGATGATAAAAAACCAAGACATGGAAGTGTCATTACTCGGCACGCAATGTCGTTGTAGCTGGTGTAAGCGCTAAACTCGGCCGAGATTAGCGACATGGGCATGCCTTGTAGGGCTAATCAGAACGACCGATGCGCTAAGAACCACTAAAGATATGCCCGCAACAGCAATGGCTAATAAGCGGAAGATAAAAGGTTGCCGTATCACCTCAGAACACGGGAGCGGGTAGTTCGCGCATTAGTCAGATCATTAACTGAGGTTCTTACGATATAGAACGTCATGTCATTGCTCCGTTTACTTTCAAATTAGTCTGAGATAAGACGGTAGTTGGGAAAGAAAATGATGAAATCTTTGCTGACAGTGGATACGGCTGGGAGTCAGCTTGGCGTGTGTCAACGATTCCTCAATTGACATCTCAGCGCAAGAATTTCCAAAAGAAAAAGGAAAAGTGGAAGCCTGAATCTCTTCAATGTAACTCTTAACTCAATGCGGCTGTGCTTACTCTCGTATGATGCTCGTCTGTTGGTAAGACGTGCATGTAATCTTGACCCTGTCTTCGCAATCTTATTGGTCTCTGTCGGCATCGCCGGCAGGACCAAATACGAAATTGTCCAAATAGGTGGAATATACGATCCTTGGCCCACGTTGATGAAACACCTAACGTAGTGCTGGAATTATGTCTGGCAAATGATGGATCGTAGGGCTGAAAATACCCCCAGCAGAGCTGAAGATACCCTGGGAACGCTACCTCAGTCTTACTGTGGTCCTTTGGAAAGCCAATAGGGTTTTTACCCTCCTAACCACTGGAGCTCGGCTCGTGTATTGTACCTGTTTGTTGGGATGTCATGGATCTCTCGTGTCTATTTAATTATATGTCTTGATCCGCTTCCTTCTCAATTGTTATGTCTTTTTTTGTTTAGCATGAACTTGGCCCACCATGCCTGACATTATCACCGGCAAACAGCTCACAATTTTCCCTCTCAAATATTCAAGTCATGAGATCGATCGTTCAGACTGGGTTTCACTCCTTACCCTTTGCCTCGCCCCTCTCATCGCGCATATTATAGCCGGTGTACCTTCGCCAACATACCTTCACAGAAGTCGACCAAAATGGCATGAACTACTATGCCACTACAACCCAACTTCGATCCTCTGGCGATATGCTGCTATCGCAGATAGACGCATCCGAGCAAAGGCCTGGGATCAAAATGATCTTGCTTCTACAAATGCCATCTTCTGGACGAAGCGAGGCTGGGATGGCTCTGAGGAGATGATCGCTACCAGTGCTGCGTACTGTTATCACTTACCGGAAAACACCAGAATCGCATTATTCTCTCGAGAAATGATCACAACCATCATCGTTACATCTCAAGGCATTCAAGCCACGCTCTCACTTATGGGTGCACTTGATACGGACGGCACCAACTCTGGATTCGTAAAGTGGATGGGAGTTGACACTATCTTCTTCCCTCTTGCCATGATCAGTCTTTTGAGACTATGCTGCGCTTTCTGGCTCAACGATGACTTTGGATATTCCACCTCTCACTCATTGGCTCTGGACAAGCGGGCCAACTCGAATGAGAGTTCCAGCGGTACCTTACTGGCGCCGATGGATGTACCTCCAAGGCCACGTTTCCAAAGGCCTTCTTCGTCTTGGGAAAGCAGGATCCTTCGTTCCCTTTTCCTCTTCATCGTCATAAGCATTATAGCCTTGAATGCTATGTACTTTATCCGGGGTGGACGACAAACAGCAACGACCTTTGCTGTCGAAATCGCCTACATATTCTTCCTCTCTATGACGGTATTCATCTTTGCACCATACTTCTGGACAGGCCAGACAACATCAACTATCATACCGTGTATTAACTCGATGGCGTACAAAATCTACACCGCTGTCATATTTGGGGTCTTCACGACAACGATTATTATCTCTTGCATCGAAACTAGGAAAACGCCCTGTGGAAAGTTCACAAGTGGCCCAGGACTCGAAGCTGATATTCGTGCGTGTTGGAATCCAAGTGAGGACTTGGCGTCCCTTCATGTGGGCTTCAATGCATCTACAGCTACCCTGGTTGTCGATGAATTCGCCATCGCCAACAAGAGTGCTTTCATCCCTGTGAATAATACGCAGTGGTCAACGGTTGACTTTACAGGAACCTGTTTTGGAAAGGCACTCAAAGAATGAAAGAGGGGAAGAAACCAAGTGTCATAGAACTTATATAACCTATCACTTTAATGTTGAAGCTATCGCGGGGCTCGTTTCCCAAAATTCGATAATCCTGGTTAGGATCTGCACAAGACGTTGCATTTCACTACCGACTGTAACCTACGTGGCCCTCTTCCCCACTGAATATCAGTGGGGAGTCATGCAATGCGAGATAAATGATTGACCGCCCTCTTGAGGTTTTTTCTCTTTGCATCGCACAATTTTGTTTTCTCCCGAACCAACAGCCAAGCCATTGTCTCACATATATCGCTTGTCTGATATACCTTCGATATGTCTTCGCCAAAGACACCTCGATCGCCTACGCCGCCTGAGAGCGCTCATGATCCAGCAGTGCGGCCTGAAGATGGCCCAATCGAACCTGTCAGCCACTACTTCAGCCCCATGTTCAAAGTCTGTCCCATCTCATCATGTCCTAATGCTTCGTACAGGACACCGATTCTGACTCTTCGTATTCAAAGTCGTAAGAGAAAATGAATTCTGAATTAGAGAAAACTTGTTAACTTGGCCAAGGACTGGGGTCACAGATACCGAGTCGCTAAAGTCTTCGATTATGGAATACAAGTGGGTTCACGGCAGACGCTTCCATGCTTATGGTGACGGTACATACTGGTAAGCGACGAACTTTAAAAGTCGGTTACGACGGATGTTAACCTTTTTCTAGGGGTGCGAATGATGATCGTCAGCAAGAAGCTGAAGACTTGATGTACGTGCTGTCCCCATGCCTCACATATCCGTCGGCTAACAATCTGTTAGTCATGAGTTGTTCCGTATTGTTCTTGGCGGCAAGCTTTACCAAGCACCTATTGGCAACAGCCCACAGGTTAGTCATGTCAACGCCAACAGTCCGTAACTCACATGTAACCTACAGAACATCTTGGACGTTGGTTGTGGTACAGGGATCTGGGCCATGTAGGTTACTCCGCGAGTCATGATGCCTACAAGCACTAAAGCAAACAGTGACATGGCCGACCTGCATCCATCCGCCGAGGTCGTCGGCGTTGATCTCTCACCCATCCAGCCCAATTTCGTCCCTCTCAACTGCAGATTCGAAGTCGACGACATCAACAAAGAATGGACCTTTCCAGAGAACAAGTTCGATTATATCCACATCCGTTACATGACAGGCACAGTACCCGACTGGACAGAAATGCTGAAGAAAGTACAAAGGTAATGCCACCCATTGGATAAACAAACGACACGCCTAACCGAATTTGCAGATACTTAAAGCCCGGCGGCTGGGTTGAGCATGTCGAACTCTGGGGCAATGCAATGGCTGACGATGGTACCATGAAAGAAGACTCCCCACTCAAGACATGGGTCAAGATCTTTGAACAAGTGGGGGAAAAGCTAGGCAAACCGTTCTTCTGGGATCCTGCAGAGGCGTTCCAGCAGGCTGGTTTGAAAAACATAAGCGAGAAGAAGGTCAAGGTGCCCATTGGTACTTGGCCAAAGAACAAGGATCTTAAGCAGTGGGGCGCTTGGAACAGACAGTTCTTGCTCCAGGGCTTGGAGGGGTTTTCTATCAGAGGTTTGACTGAGCTTTTGGAGGTAGGTGACTGAATCAGACTCCGAGGATAATGATTGCTAATACTTGAGACTTGTAGTGGGAATATGAAAAGGCGCAAGTCTTTCTGGTTGATATGCGGAAGGAATTGCTAAACCCCAGCCTTCACTCATATGTCTTAACGTACGTATCTCTTACCCATATCAAGTTGCTCGATGCTAACCGAACTTAGAACTGCTGTTTGGGGTCAAAAGTCCGAAGAATAAATACATAGTAACTACCGCAGAAACATAAATAACCATTGCCCATTTCATCCTTCACCCACCAGTGACTTGTCGTATTCGAATCTTAGGAATCTGCTCCATCTTAGGAAGGACAACACCAACCTGGGGTACCTTCTCATCCATTTTAGGGAAAGGACAGTCGCCAACAATCTCCATATCATATCTCGTCACGAGCGTTGCAAGAAAGCACAAGGCTGTCTGCCGTACGAGGAATCTGCCATAGCATAACGCCAGCCCTCCACCAAACGGTTTGAACGTTTTTCCAGTAGCCAGCTTTGGATTGTCGATAAACCTGTTGATATCGAAGGTTTCTGCATCTGGGCCCCAAATTTCTTTATCAATGTGTAATTGCCGGTAAGCCATTATAACATCACTGCCTGTCTTGAAAGTGTAGCCTGCGACAGTGGTGTCTGATACCACCCGCCGGAATCCAGCTGCACCTCCATGGACACGCAAGGTCTCGTGGAACGTGGCATTGAGCTTTGGACATGTCTTTAAATATTCCGTATCAGGCCGACTATGAATGCCATCTTTGAATGCAGGAGCAACTTCGGCTCGGAGCTCTTCTAGAAGATTGGGCGTATAGACCGCTCGGGCTAAAAGCCAGAAGGCAAGTATAGATGGCATTCCGTTGATCCTTGTCTCTTTGTCAGAGGTGGCTGTAGTGGACTGATAATGACTTACCCCCAGAACATCTTGAACAGCAGGGCTGCAATGTCTCGAGAGCCAATACCATTCTCACGCATAGCAGCCTCGCCTTGCGAAACAAACGCCGCAACATCGCATCTCTCATCTTGTGGCAAGTCAAAATATCTGGCCAAATCATCAATAACAGCATCTTTAGATTTGCGTCCGGTAGTGACGAGGAAGTTGGGTAGTGGGAATATAATCTCCCAAGCATGATGTTCGAACGTCGCAAATGTCTCCAATATGTCAGGAAAATTCTGCAGAAGCACCTTTCCGAAGAAGGTATTCGTTGATGCTGTCATGATTATGTCTTTTGTGAACCTGAGAAGACCGTGCTCGTCTTCTTTTCCTGTAGTCAGTGGATTGCCCGTTTGTAGAACGTCATCGAGCCCTTGCATGAGCTTGTCAAAGAAAGCCTGCCCAGCAGGGCCTGGTCCTACCTCCTCCCGTACCATATCCAACACGTAAGTGGTTATTGATGTGGAAGTTTCGTTAGGTTTGGTATTCCAGACAATATCCCTACTCGCTTGAGGCACGCCGATGCAAATCATCAAATGGTCAATGAACGGCTCATATACAATCTCCTTGGTCTTCTTCCAGACTTCAGCCATGTGACGGTGGTCAGGCACGATGTAGGTACGGCGGCCACCTAGTAGAATACTGAAGGGCTGGTTTTTGAAGTACTTGCTATCTGTGGGTTAGCGAGGTGATCCAATACTAGATCTAGAGATTTACCGTCCAGCTAATATGGTACCGTGGGTATCCCGGAGAAACGATAGACTGTGGCCGAGGGCTTTATCATATCAGTCAATGAGTATAGACAGGTTTAACCAACTCTACTGTACCTGGTACCCAGTATGGTAGCATCAGAGGCTGAGATTTAGAGTTCCATAGTGCACCTATTCTCAAGAGATATTGCCATGCGGAGTAAAGAGCTACGCATGATAGAACAAGGATGTAGAGTGTTGAGCATTGCGATGTAGCATTTTGTTCGTTAAGGTCGTCCATGTCGTCTACGAAACTAGATCATGGAGTGATAGAGATGGATTCCAAAGTCATTGGGACGGTTCTTATATATGTTCTTGGAGAGGCACGAGGAACTTCGGAGGCCGAGTTCAAGGACGGCAGAAGCGAGCCCAATGTCAGGGCTTCTTTGTGCTCTAGAAGAGTATCGTAAGCCGCGTACAACCAGGATCCATACATATGAGCATTACTCTTGTCCAGCCCATTACTTTCCGCAGATCTGTTACACAAGGTATTTATCAATATCTCGGAAAGGCCGATGCTACGTGAAATCAGACTCGCACAGCATACAATAGCTGACACGGGACAGAATTATCGTATACAAGCTGATCAGACGAGAACTGATAGCGCGAATGATTGGTTCTGCCAAATTGTCTGTTCCCTTATTCTTAAGCTTGTACTCCCTGTCCTACTTTGCACAATCCGAAAGTAGAACAGCTTCCGTAAATGGCTTTGTCCATTCATGCACGTGCGGGGCATGGCTTCAATATCTATGCGGCTGGTGGATCACCACTAGATACGCTAAGCTATCTCCGTTCTAACAAAGATTAAATCCCTCTCTTCTCACTCTTACTCACCGCATCTGGACCATCATGTCGAGTTGGCGAGCCACAAGCCCGGAGCAGGAGACAAAGCAATACGTATATACACCTGTTACCAAGGAACAAATACGTGTCCTGGTACTGCATCCAGCGAGTCGGGAGTCAAGCCAGCTACTGGGAGAACTACTAGTGGTAAACTTGGACAATTTGCCTCCTCTTCATAAGCCATTTTCTTCCGAGACTATTGACCCAACCCAATATGTCTGCTTCGAGGCCATTTCTTACGTGTGGGGTCAAGGGACTTTCACTGATATTCTTGTGACACCACATGGTTTCATCCGCATCACAGCGTCTCTTGCTTCCATTCTGACACGTCTTCGCGATTCTGTACAATCTAAAATGTACTGGGCAGATGGCGTCTGTATCAACCAGGCCGATGTAGCAGAGAAGGGGATCCAAGTTCCTCTTATGGGACTGATCTACAGTTCTGCTGTTCGCGTCCTTTGCGACATCTGCCAGACGGAGCAGTTCGAGTCTTTACTTGACGCCATGGACCGATACTGGAGACGGAACATCCGTCGCGGTTTCATGTTAGGCATGGGCATGGGGGTTCCCATAGCTGTCTCGAAAGAGACCTCGGCTCGAATTTTGGGAGTCACTCTGCCTACTCAAGATGAAGCCGGCGCGATCGAGGTGGTCAGAACGGAAGAATTCTCCGAAGATTTTCTCAAATTCATACACCTAAGCTGGTTTAGTCGTCTGTGGATTATGCAGGAGTTTATCCTTGGTCGCGATGTAAGCATGATCTTTGGCCGTCGCCACGTTCCGTGGGGTCGTCTCTGGGCCGGTACACTCAATTACCAGGGCGTCGTGATACCTTGGGACTCTATTGCGTTTACAAAAGCCGAGAACACTGCTCTGACTATATCATTATACTCTGTCTGTTTCCTCCGCGCTGTTCGGATGATCGATCCCAACACAGCCCATGGTCGTGAACTCAAACAGGCCACCGAGACTCTTATGGGAGGCGCGGATTTGAGTGAAGGTCAACTTCCTGTGCATATCATAGCTGGATGCTTTAAGAAATGCACCATTCCTCGAGATCGATATTACGCTATACTGGGTCTTGTAGAAGGGGGAGAAGAACTATACGCTGATTATGCTGCACCCATGAGAGATATCACTATTCGGTTCTGGAAACGCGCATTGCAACTTACTTCTGGGGGAGAACTTCTTCTCATATCAGGAATGGCAGGTCAAACTCCCGGCTACCCCTCCTGGCTTAGGGATATCTCTGTTCCCAATCCAATCAGTCATCTCTGGCAGATGGGTCCCCTGACGAACTCCAGGCATCAAGCCGGGGGTAGTATGGGTACATGGTCTGCCAGATTTAGCGACGACCAGCCTGACGAGATGTTCACTCAGGGCTACTTCATCGATGAGATCTCTGAAGTATCGAGCGATGAGCCAGCCGAGCTCTTTGAAGTAGTGGCTATGACTACATGGTTTGAGAAGGCTATTGCCTTCTTCACTTCCGGTCACCAGATAGCCCATGGTAGGTACACGTTGACGGATGAGAACATACAGGACGCGGCTATAAAAGCAATATGCGATTACAATGCACACGACGCCGCCAAAGGCTTCAGCGCAATTTTACAGATAGCCACATCCCTTCTCTCAATTGCTCAAACCTACCCGAATAAAGGCCCAGACATGATGACTAAAATACGTGTCACTTTCGGGGACAAGGAGGATATCTGGATGAAACTTTTCGCTCGAGTATACTCCACTAAGGGTTTGCGCTTTTGCAGGACGAGCAAGGGAATGTTTGCAGCAATGCCAAAAGAGGTGCTTGCGGGGGATTTACTGTGGATTCTAAGAGGATGCCGATTACCACTTGTCTTAAGGCCAAACTTATCACATCTTGGAACGTTTCATATGGTGGGTTGTGGCTCGGTATACGGACTTATGAGTGGAGAGGTCCTCCAGTCGCCAGAGTTCCATTGTCAGGATATCACTTTACGATAGCGCTTATATCCGCTTTCATTGTGATGGGTGGTTACCACAGAGTTCCGTCATTCATGTTGCTGCAAGAGTTCATCTCCAGGCAAAGACAAGAGGAGGGAAGAGTGAAGGCATATTGTATGATACAGAGAATTGATCATACCATTCATTACTGAGTGACAATTACGCTAACTTTAAACATCTATTAAGCCCTTCAAGGCTTCTTGCCCGACTCAATATCAGCACCCGCAGTGTTGGTGTTGACGGGAGTGATCTCAACACCCTGGAGCTTATCATCACCGCGAGGGGGGACAACCTCGAACACTGTTTCAGAGTTAGCAATGATCTTGCACAGAATATGAGGAATAACTTACAGTCAACGGGAGTAGTCTCGAACTTGCGGGCGTTGGTCTTCTTCTGGAAGAGGTAGTCAAGATCGGCAAAGCTACGGTTCTTGGTCTCAGGAAGGAAGAAGAAGATCCAGACAGCCCAGATGAAGCACAGGCCGAAGTAGAACATTCCGGTCTTGGCTCCCCAGTTCCAAGCATCGCTGCTGCTGTTGAGCATACGGGGGTTGAGCTGCTGGACGATGATCTGACCACAGACGTAGACAGCACGACCGATGACAATGGTGTGGGCGCGGACACGGCTGGAGGCTGTCTCGGCGACAACGACGTAGGTGGTGGGGCCGAGAGAGACCTTGAAGATACACTGGACGACGACGAGGAAGGCAGCGGTAGTGATGGCTACACTGTCACCATCGGAGACGAAGCCGAGAATGCCGATGATCAACATGCAAAGACCAATACCGGAAGAACCGTAGAAGTAGAATGTACGGCGGCCAATTCTACCCATGAGGGTGATGGCAATAGCGGTGGCGAAGATGTTGACGGACTGGATACCCATGTTGTAGTTGAAAGCGTTCTCGTTGCTCATTCCAACGGACTTGAGCAGGATAGCAGCGAAACTGGTGATGGATTGACCGTTGAGAATCTGGATGATCCAAGCCATGCAGACAATACCAGTTCGTCGAAGGTTGGTACCACGGAAACAATCCATGAAGCTAGCATCAGCAGCCTCGATCTTCTCCATTTCGTTGGTGTGCTTCATGAGAGCAAGAGTCTGAGCCATGGTCTCATCAGTGTAGTGGCCCTTGCGCGCAAGACGACGAAGGTTCTTCTCAGCCTCCTCGAATCTGCCGCGACGGACGAGGTACCAGGGAGACTCGGGAGCGAAGAAGGCAACGATCAGCAGAGGAGGAATCCACATCCACTGCAGACCGTAGGGCACACGCCAGCCAGCATCACCCTCAAGGTCGAGAGAGCCACGGAGGACACCAGTAGCGAGGAAGCTTCCAGCTCCCCAGCACATGGAGACCCAGGCAGTAAGGTATCCTCGGAGGGCGGCGGGGCAGATTTCGGCGGCGTAGGCGGTGGTGAGGGTCTGGAAGATACCCCAAGGGATACCGCAGAGGAGGTTACCGACGAGGAGCATTTCGACGCTGGTGGCGAAGAAGAGGACGAAGATGGTGCAAGCCATAAGAGACATGGCGAACTAATAAGATTAGCTTCATTCTGATATGTAGATGTTAAGACTTGAAACGTACCATGTAAACACGTCGAGAACCGAATCGCTGCTGGAGGAAACCGTTGAGAAGAAGACCGAGAATGGAACCACAGTTGTTTCCAGCACCGATGGCACCCTGCCACTTTGTAGAAATATGTTGTTCACCATTAGCATCGGGCCATCCGAAGCGCTTGAGGTAAGCAGGATGAGCGAAAAAGTTGTTGATGAGACCGACATCCATTCCCTCCATGACCAGGGCAACACTCAGAAGCATACTGAATGTCACGGCGGGCCAGTATCGGTTGAACAGCTCCTTCTTGGGGATGAGAGCCTCGGCATCACTGGCTGTGACGGCGGCTTCGATGAGCTCGACCTGAGAGTTGTTTCCTGAGTACTCGGTGTGGTGGACGGGGAGTTTTCCGCCGCCTTCCACGTGGGCGGGATCCTGAGAGGGCGCCATTGTGGATGTGAGTCAGGGAGAGATGAGAAGGAGGAAGGGAAAAGGGAATGAGATTAAAGAGAATGCTCAATGCAGATCTGGGGAAAGAAAAGAGGGAATGGAAGGGGGGAGGATATAGGATAGATATAAGCAACTTGACATCTCTTTCTCCGCACTCAACTCAACATGGTGGACCTTGTCTGTCTGGCCGTCAAGAGAGCATCGTTGCCAAGATCAGTCGGACTTGACCAGGATTCTCGGTGGTATTTCCCCACGGGGTCCGCGAATCATCCCCCGCATGGTCAAGGGCGAATTGGATTCCCTGGATGGTTCGACTAGTATTGACCCGACCAAACCTGTTCAAGCCTAAAAGACTGCGTTTCGGGAAAGACAAGCCCGAGTCAAGACAGTAAATTTAACGTGTGATTCAAGCTAAATGTTAAATTTATGGGGGCTCCACCCCCAGAAACGGACGATGGGGGTTCCACAACAACTCCGCGGCTTCAATTCTGGGGTACGAGATGACCATCACCGTCCAAGGAGAACATTCTCTGTAGGATATGGCATTTGGAGTCAAGGCATATTCTCATGCATTATGATGATCTGGAACAACATTGTTCCTCTGTCATCAATCCATCTATAGACACAGCATCTCCAACTGGTCGAGTGATGAGTGTTTCTGGTATGACCTCGGCTAACTACGAGTCAAAACGATTGGTCGACAATTCACTACCTGACTCTCTTGGCCGACAGACCAGACCAAGCCTGGACTCGCTCTTCTCTCCGAAGCCGTCACATGAACCAGCATCCTAGGAAACTCTGGTTGCCATGATACAAGACTGTTAACTTGGCATGACCTGAAGCATTAATGGGAATGATACTGATGAACGATATATGACTCTGGCCAGGAATACAGAGAGTGGATTGAACCGATAAGGTTGTCAACCGGTACTGAAGATAAACGGTACTCGACTGTGAGCCCCCATTGAATTGATCCTCTTCCCCACAATGACAATGGGTCGACCCCAAAGTTGCCCGCCCGCTATTCTTCAGCGTCAAGCTTAATTCAAGAGCACAGTCCAAGCACAGAGCAAGTGTGGCGACTAGTTTAGCTTGGCTTATGCGATGACAGACCGGTAGTGTAGCGTAGCCCTTTTTTTCTCCTCATTTTTATGACTCCGTTCCTCATCGGCGAAGCACTACGGCATTGATGACCGGTAATTGCCGGCCTCGAATATCGGCCTGGATCGGACATGGCGCCGATATCTCGTAATTATTTGACAGAGCTGAATAAATACAGTCTCATGATTCCATTTTGAACAAAGCTAACGATTCATTGTTTTCAGCTCAAAAGATGCTGTGATACGGTTTGAAGTGTCAATTGTTCTGCTCGGTATCTCGGGCAATCTACACGCGTTAATCTCATCTCCAACCGTTCTACTCGCACTTGAGCAAATCACAGCCCAAGCCACGTTTGGGGTTCCAAGCCCCCAATCCTTTCAAGCCATTACCGTCAAATGGTATCAGCCAAGTAACCGTTCCAGGTGCTAGAGTGTCAATCACTGCACGTCCGGTACGCGTCAAGCAAGGATTTTCCATCGCTTCGGTGAATTCCCCCCTTTTTGGGGTTACGCTGGCACCCCGCATTCCGGGGAACAGACCGTGTCACGATGATCCTTGTAGGCAAAGATTCTCATGATTTTGTCCTCAATGAACCCGAGAGACTGGATCGTGAAGAGCTGTCACATGGGAACCCGCCGTTTCGGGAACCTAAGATACATCTAGACTGCTAGTTCGTGGATGACTGTCACCCTTCGCCTGAATGCCAAGCTGCGGCGTACCTGGACACTAGCCATAACGTCGTGTTTCGGTGTTTTGAAGCCCGAGAGTGTCGATACGAGTACTGCCTGCATGGTCGGTTGCTCGGCTGTCGTCAAAGCTGCATCTCCATGTGGTCCCTACCGTCCCTTGAGCATTAAGGGACACTGACAGGCCAGATCAGATGCACGATACTAGTATAATCATCTCAAGGAGTAATTCCGGCCGGGGTACCATGGCCTTGACTGTCACTGACGCTTCTCGGTATGGCCCGTGAGAGTGTCAAGGTTACACTGCACCTGAGATACCAGGTAACAGTTTGACGTCGAGCAACCTTAGCCTGGAGTGGCTTTGTCTTGACTCGCATCAGCAAGCGCGTTCCATATGCATTTGTTACCCAGAGAGTAGCTCACACTCACATGTGGGTGTAGATACTGAGAGCACGAACAGGCTAACGGCTTAGGTCCCTGTTTACCGGTGTACCATCCACCAGAAACACTGGATTCCTTGGTAGCGCTTTGATGTTATGTGATAAACCTGCCAATGACTGTAAAAGTCTCATCTCTTTCAATTGTGACAACGGCGGATAATGCGGCAAAGTTGATCATCTGTTTGTTCAATCTGCGGCCATGGATGCAAGATTACCCCGGATTTACGAGATCTGCATCTCAACGGCCTGAATTGTATGCAATGAAAGTGTGAGATTCGGTGAAATTGCAGGATTTCTCGACCGCGTCTGCATATGTGTGGAGTGTTGGCCAGCCGCCCCAATGATGAGACACGGGCTGTGGCACAGTCGCGAGAAAGCCAACATGATGAATTGGAAGGATGATAACAGTAGAACGTTCGAGGTATAGGGTTAGTATTCATTAACATGAGAGGTTTTCTGGTTTGGATTGACGTGAGCGTGAGGTCCCGAAACCGTCTTTTTGCCTTGGTAGCATTACAAAATTCGGTGTTTCGTCCTGAGTAGATTTTTCGCATCAAGACTGTCACGTCTCTATAGCGCGTTGCTTTGTGGATCCAGAAGAAAAACGCGACTATTTATACAGGAGAGATAATTGTGAGATAGAAAGACGAGATTCTTGCTAATTTGTTGCTGTATTCATCGAGTAACTGTGACTATTCAATGCCATGTAGGGTAGCCAAAGCAACAACACGTGACCGGATTATCGCGTTGTGATTTGGGCGATTGAGCATGTTCGTCACGCCGTGACGTATTTTGTTTAGCGATTTATTTCTTGCATACGCAGTCAATCTCCAAATTAAGTACATTCGCTCGAATGTTCTGGGAAAGATCCCTTAAATTCTATCGACAACAGCTGCACGACTGCTCGAAACTCCCTGTTTCGCTCGACCGATATGAAGACGCGCCGAGACCACAGCGATTGCGGTAGACCCTGCCCTGGAGCGACTCGCCCATAGTCGATACGCCTGACGCAGACGAGCCAACGTATTGGACTGGACACTCGATGCGCACTCTTGTTCCACGCCGTCAGCAGTGACTCTTACTCAGCTACCGACGCGAGTAAGTTGAAGAACACCTGGACACCCGCACAATCGTCAGCGCTGTCGCAGACAGCTCATGGTCTACCTTGTTCTCAAATTTCGACATTAAAGCGACATGCGCTCCTCCATCGCCCGCTCCTCGCGACCGAAGCGAGAACTCGACCTTTTCCTGAAATGTCGCGTCGCCATCGTCAATCCGCTCTCGGTACCCTTCCCTTGCGAGAACGACACGCGCCATGCTTCAGCCAGTGGCGTCCGCGACCGGTCGTTCCACCGTTGTCGACAGCGCCAGCGAGGCTTGTCGCCAAACAGCACCCAGCGCCCTACGGAACGCCGACGCCACACGCATCGCCATGCCGATCGAGCACGGACGAAGTACAAATAACTGGTGATGGTGCAATGTCGGGCGATGGTGCACTTTGAAGATCACCGTCGCTGAGATGCTGTCAACGGCGGCCGCGCCGACGTCTACCTACGACAGACGCGCTGCCAGAGAAGCAACCGTATCTAGCCTCCGCTTTCTGGTGTTGCCCATCATTCGTTGAGCCGTAATGATGCCGTCGCGCCGACAATGGTTTCGTCTGGGCCCAGCTCCATCACCGCCCATCGCCTCTACTGCTCGCTGTGATTGGCGTCCTTACACTGGGCTTGTATTCGCATCAACTGCAGTCATACGCTCGTCCTGTGGACTTGTCGCATTGCCATGAGCCGTATGTGCGCCGCTGTACGGCACCGTGCTATATGTGATGTCGCCTGTGATGCTGTTCTACTGCATGACTGTCGCCAATTGATCTTTGGTGTATCGTATTGCCGCGATCGCGATCATGCTGAACGTAGCGCGACCCGCATGACGTCGCCAGTCCTTCTTTCGTGTCCGTAACCTTCCTGGACCAACACCTATTTCATGACCATATCCTCATTCCAAAACAGTGCATTTACCGCTACGTCGTCCCCGTGATAGAGCTGCACATACATCCTGATAGCCGGACACTCCACCCTAGCCCTCATTTTAATCCACCAGATGCTCCGCCCCGCCTTGCGATACCATAGATATAGAAGTAGTAGAGCCACAGGATCTCGTTCGAGTAGTAGCGCCTTGAAAGCACCGCCGAGTCTATGCGTGAACAACTGCGTGTGCCCTGTCGTAACCTCGTTATCAGGTAGATTGAGCACATGTGAAACAGCGTGCGCTGCATAGAAGTAACGGTTGTCATCCACTGTAGAAAGATCGTGTAGAAGACAGATGTCGGCGATTGGCGCTGGTATACCGTGTATCCCAAATTCGGGCAACGGTGACAGCATTTGATCAAACGTGATTCCCATAACATGGAAAAGACTGTCCGCTCGCATTGGCTCGACCAGCTGCCATAGTGACATCTTGCCATTGATCATGGTCACCCACTCCAGGTCATCGTCACCAGAGAACTTCATAGGCCATGAATCCTCCGGTCTGTACGCATCAGGAGAAGAGAATGTCAGGACAGCCAAGGCAGCAGCGGTACCCCAGATGGGGTCTTTGTCTTTCGTTTTGACGGGCCGTCGAAGTTTCTCGTTGAAGAGGGCTGTGCTCTGGGACCAGTGGTAGCACTCTTCTAGACTGCGACGAGTGCCTGTTGTTGTGTTTAGGTAGCGATCGTATGTGAGCGCAACTGCCAAAGAGGCGTGCATCAAACATGGATACTGCAATGTCAGCTATAAGTGAAGGTCGATTGTTGTCTTGCATTCGGCCACTCACAGTAAAGGCCAATTTGAACAAACTCTGGTTCACTTTCAGCATATTGGGATCATCAGGTGTAAGAAGACTCCGTGCATAATAACGAGTGACAAAGTCCTGGCACTTGACACTCAGCTGATATCTCGAGAACTCATCGGATGTCCAGACGGCGTTTGATATGGAAGGTCGGAGAGCTGGTTTGCTTCGAACTAGAGACCTGCCCGTGTCGGAAGTCGCTGGGAGTAGATCCGGGATATTGAACCCGAAGTTGCATACTACTCTGAAGGAAGTACAACTCCTGCAATGGGGCTTGCTCTCATCGCACTATGGACAATCAGTCTTTCGCTCACCATGTAGGAAAGGGGTTCCACGACCTTGACCTTTCGCAGCTTACAATTCCGGCACCCATGTCTCGACCTCCGCGCCGGTTTAGCCGCTCGAGCTTCCTTTTTGGCTTCCGCGTGCATGGCTACTGTTGCGTGAATTACTGTGTCCTTCTTGTTGAAAAAGAATGAAGAGATGTAAGCTGCAGCAGTAGGTGGAGACGAAGATATTCCTTCAGTTCCACTTTGTTCGATACGCTAACCTCGTCTCGCCAAAATGATCTGGGACGCTAACCATCTCACGGAAACAGTCAGCGCTGATTGGCTCACGTACATCTGGGATCGATGGACTTAATATCGAGAAAATCCGTTGTGGGCGAAGAAGGCAGGTATAAAGAGGATGAGGTATCCGTTCTAATTGATCTTTTTCATCTCATACATACCCGAAAAGTTTTGTTAACGTGCATTCTTACCCATATTACAATGGCAACCCATCTCGCCGCCGTCCAAACAGCCAAAGGACAACCCTTTGAGGTCCAGTCCCGTCCCACACCAAAGCCGGGACCGAATGAACTGCTTCTCGCCGTTAAATCTGTGGCTTTCAATCCAGCCGATGCCATCATGCGCAGTACAGGACTTTTCATTCCCGCATACCCTACCGTGATCGGTTTCGATATGGCGGGCGTCATTCTCGAAGTCGGCGACAACGTCCCATCCGATACTGGTTTCCAGTCAGGTACCCGTGTTGTTGCCTACTCGGCCTCAGCCTGGAGATCCTGCGGCCCAGATTATGGAGTCTTTCAGGAGAAATGTCTTGTTCCTTGGCAACACGTTGTGGCTCTTCCGGACGAGAGCATGTCGTGGAATCATGCTGCGACGCTACCAGTATCCGTTCAGGTACCCCTCAGTGCGTGGGATAAAATGGGTATTCCCAAGATGGGAGAACTTGAAACATCGTCAGACAAGTCAGTTGAGAAGAACGAGGTTCTTCTTATCTGGGGCGCATCTTCAAGTGTTGGCACAATGGGCGTGCAGTCAGCACGTGTCATGTGTCAGGATCCCAACTCTCCCTTTGCAGGTGTCTATGCCACAGCTAGCTCAGCAAACCACGAGTATATCCGCTCACTTGGAGCCGATCGTGTGTTCGACTACAAAGACCCTGGTGTGGTTGGTGCCATGATCTCTGCTGCCAAAGACGACGGCTTGACCATTCGACACTGCTTCCTCGCTATGGGAGACCTTCCCTCATGTCAAGCTATTCTTAAAGCCTTCCTTAAAGAAGGACAGCAAAAGGGAAAGATAGTCTCAGCACCAAGATTGCCAGAGAGCATCCAGGATGTGGAAGGAGTAGACGTCATGTTTGTGATGCCGTCAATGGTGGAGGAAGAAAGGTTGGAACAATTTCGGTACTGGATGGGTACGTGGCTAGGCAAGAACCTTGCGAAGGGGTCCATCAAACCAAGTCCTGAGCCAAAGGTTGTTGGAAGAGGGTTGGACTGCATCAATCTGGCGATGGATAGGATGGCCGAAGGTGTGAATTGTGCCAAGTTGGTAGTTGAGATTAGTCAATAATTGGTTGAGTTGGGCCACTGGCGTCCATGCAATAACTTCCATCGCGTGACAATCGTCAAAGGGATAGATGCGGCTCAATGCCACCGTCATATCGTTCCGGTGTCGCGTAGAGTATTTCCCAGAAGAGAATAAGTAACAACTCAAGTGGAATTAATACTGGACCAAAGACTACCCCTGCAGTCCTGGCCTTAGCGAGAGAACCATGGTGGAGACATCAAATGCTTCTGTCAGACATTCCACTACCGCTCCATATTATACACTATTGATGTGACAATTGCATGGCCATGGAGCGTCTAGATCTGGTTTCATCAGTTAGAACTTCTTAGGCCTATGGCGGATCAATTTTGAAGTCAGGCGTCTGATTCAACGGGTTCCCCCGCAGCTGGTTCAACGTCATGTCAGCCACATCTCCTCCCATTCAGCAACAAAGTTTCCAGAAGCAGTGATGACGACTACTTATCTTAAGCTTAATTCCTCAATTGTCATTTCCATGTCTTCATCACACCAACTCAAGACCTGTGTGTGTGCGCAATTTGTAAAGCTTAAATGATAGGTTCATTGTCAATTCAGCTTCTGCACTCTTTAAATCGAGATGGTCCAAGAGCGTTGCATCTTGTCCGGCCTTGTCCGAATGAACAACGATGATACTAACTTGACACGGAATAGATCAGCAGTCTCTGCTCGTGATGGTCTTCTTTCAGGACTAGTTCGTCCCGGCGCAGTGGTCAATGCGTCTGGAGAGAATTTGAAAATCCGGGGAGCTTCCAAATGAACTGCTTCGTCGGACCGACATCTCGGACCGACAAGATGAATCCAGAGCGTTTTCCATCAGAATATCTATCGTGAACTTCATCGTCTGACTAGAAAATGACAATGTTGTCGGCCCGATAATCTGTTTTCTTAGCAATTGAAGCCATCACAAGACTCGTTTCTTGGCGGAGATGAGCTGAACCATAAGTCTTTCGATGTTATGTCTCTCTCATCGGTCCGACAACACCTCTGATGGCTGTTTGACTAGACTCCTCTTGGCATTTGCCCCTGGCGCCCCCAGCTTCGAACCTTCAGAACGTGGAGAGACGTCTCAATCTGGGGTTAAGCATAAGAATCCCCAGATTCCCCAGCTTTCTTGTCAATCTCATCCTCAATCCCATCCTCTTCTTCCCCATCCTCCTTCCCTGGGCTCCTTGAGAACACATCTTTGTCTCAATTACCCCCTTTCACAATGTCCCCTTCACCAAAGGACAACATGGCTCAGGTTGAGCACATCGACCCTGACTCCAAGATGGGCTTCGACGAGGTTGAGAAGCCTGCTGCGCGCGCGGCCAACGATCGCGAACACACTCTTACCTTGAGGGACAGTTTCCGCCTGTACCCTAAGGCCATTGCCTTTTCCCTCCTGTTCTCGACAGCCATTATTATGGAGGGTTATGATTTGAGTCTTCTTGGCAGCTTCTACGGTTACGATGCGTGAGTAGCCCCATTCCTTTTACAACTTCAAAGCTAATCTTGTATAGATTCAAGCAAAAGTTTGGTAACGAAGTCGATTCGAACGGAAACCCAATCATCTCAGCAGATTGGCAAACATATATCCAAGTCGGTGGCATGTGCGGTCAAATCATCGGTCTCTACATCAACGGTTGGGTCTCTGACCACTTCGGTTACAAGAAGACCATGATGGCGTCTCAGATGCTCATGATCGGCCTCATCTTCTTCCCCTTCTTCGCTCCCAACCTTCAGGTCCTCCTTGCCGGAAACATCCTCCTCGGTCTACCCTGGGGTATCTTCCAGACCCTCACCCTCGCCTACGCTTCCGATGTCGCACCCGTTGTCCTCCGTCCCTACCTTACTGCCTACGTCAACCTTTGCTGGGTCATCGGTCAACTCATCGGTGCTGGCGTTCTTCGAGGTTTCAGCACCATGGGAGGTGACTGGTCTTACAGAATCCCTTTTGCTCTACAGTGGGCTTGGCCTCCATTCATCATGCTCGGTACTCTGTTCGCTCCCGAGTCTCCTTGGTGGCTTGTTCGCCAGGAGCGCTACGAAGATGCTAAGCGATCTATCCTTTCGCTTGTCACTCAGTGCGAGATCCCCTTTGATGCCGATGCCCAGGTTGAGCTTCTCAAGGCCACAAACCAGATGGAAAAGGAGAACTCTGCTGGAACCAACTACTGGCACTGCTTCATGCGCAGCGATCTTCGACGAACTGAGGTCGCTTCCATCACCTACACTGCCCAGGCTCTCTGCGGTAGCGCTCTCATGGGATACGCCGTCCAGTTCTACCTCGAGGCCGGTCTTTCATCCGAGCAGGCTCTTGACTTCAACGTCATCCAGTACTGTGTCGGCGCTGTTGGTGTTGTTCTCTCCTGGTTCTTGATGTCCCGCTTCGGTCGTCGCGACATCTACATCTGCGGCATGGCGTCCCTCTTCTGTATCCTCATTGCCGTTGGAGCCCTTGGCTGCGTCAAGAAGACCCAGAGCACCGGCTGGGCCATTGGTAGCTTGCTCATCGTCTACACCTTCGTCTACGACATGACCATTGGACCCATCGCTTACACCATCGTTGCCGAGATCTCATCCACCCGTCTCAAGGCCAAGACTATCGTTCTTGCCCGCAACTTCAGCAACATTGCAGGTCTCGTCACCAACACTCTCATGCCCCGCATGCTTGGCCGAAACTCTTGGAACTGGGGTGCCAAGACTGGTCTTTTCTGGGCCGGTTGGTGTCTTCTCATCTTCATCTGGGCGTTCTTCCGCCTTCCTGAGCCTAAGGATAGAACTTATGGAGAGCTCGATCTTCTCTTTGAGCACAATGTTCCTGCTCGCAAATTCGCCAAGACCAAGGTTGATCAGTTTCCCACTTCTGGTTCCACTGAGAAGGTTCAGGAGCTGTAATTGAAATATGGATCGGGGTGTTAGTAGTATTTATTAGACTTCGATAGATGAGTCAACAGGGTCCTTTTATGAAATAAAAATAATTCAATGAACAATTCTTTTCGTCCCCTGATGACTGTAGTGATTGAGTTCTGCCAAACGTTATTCTGACTGGGGCACCAATTAACCTACATCTGAACCTTGATGCCTTGCGCCTTTATAAATATTTCCCTATCTCCTTCAATCACTTTCCAGCAACACATATATTCATTACCCTTGCTAACAAAGATGGACCTCTACTCGAGAACAACCCAAGCATTCAGCTCAGTGCTCAATGATTACATAAACACGCTTACCCCATACGGTACCCATAAAAACCACTCAATCCCTTACGTCAGTGGGGCACTAGTCACTCTTCCCCCCATAAACACACCACAAGCGTCGCGCACACACCATCTGTCAGCCCAGGACAGAGCCGGAGACCCTCCCTCAGCCGATATCGATATCCCTTCTCTTGGAAACCTCAGAATACACTGTACTATACTCTATCGCCTCGCCATCATGGTCGCGATTCACCCCCCTCATCATCACGGCGCTCCGACCGACGTACTCGCTCGCTGTCCCGATCTTCTCATTGTCTCCATCCTCGAGACCCTCCCCAAGCATGACCTCTGCAGCGTGTCGCGTCTTAACAAGCGCTACCATGCTCTCGCCGACGCCGTCCTATACAACACAGTCCAATGGCTCAAGCCCGAACTGCATCTTATCTTTAGTCAATCGCTCACTCGACGGCCCCGTCGCGGTTCGGCGATTGAGGAAGTCAAGCTAGCGTACCCAGCATCGGAGCTGACACGCCTTATCTCGAATACACAAGAACCCGGGACCATGAACGGTGTTTCTCAAACAATAGCAACAATGTCGAATCTGAAGACGCTCGACATCGCCGTTCCGGTCGCGCTTCTACCCAGTATAGGCAACCTATTCAACGGCCCGTTCGATCTCGCTTGCTTGCAGTCGTGTACCCTGTTCTACCAGGATGAGGACGATCAATACTGGGATCTACACGAGAACCTCCATATATTTACGCATCCTACCCTCGAGACGCTCGTCATTAAAAGGGCAAAGCTGGACGATCGAGGATTTGAGATGCTTGAGCAACCGCACAATACGGCTTTGAAAACGCTGCATTTGATAGAATGCGACATTAACGACGATACCCTATCGGACGTTTTGGCTTTCCCTGAAGCTCTGAAAGAGTTTGTTCTTACGCAAAGAGAAGAACCCGAGCCCGAGCTTGAAGAAAGCTCAGCCAGCATCCGCGACTATATAATTGCTCTTCAAGAGCAGTGCCATTCGTTAGAGACCATCACGATCGACTTCCCGATGCTCGCCAGCAGTAGGCCTCTAGCGCTTCGGGAGTACGCGTGCCTCAAGACGTTACGACTAAACTGGGACTACCAACTTTTTGGAAAATCGACAAAGAAGCCACGGATGGCCTCCGTCGGCCTACCACCCGAATTAGAAACACTAGAATTCTTCAATCCCTTGGGTACGGATGAAGAAGTCACAGATTTATTGGCAAACGCGATATCAAGTCTGCATATCACGTGTAGAAAGATGAAGGAGTTAATTGTTCTTGTGGAAGAGACGGAAATACCGAAAGATGTTTTGGAGGCGATCAAGTCACAACCACAGTTGCATTTGAGTGTTATTGGAGGCGAAGAAGATAGAGATGATCCTGAATAAGATTGGATAGATTAGAGTCAGTTTGGATATTTGTCATACTGGATAGAACACTTTTACGATACATATGAACAGCGAATACACTGCCTTGCATAGAACGCTCACTGTTAAAACAGACGAATAGCTGACTGATTTCTTGTCAGTGGCATAGACATTCAATGATAATACCTGGAAGGAGCGAGCGAACTGGCACTGCCATGGCGATGTACGCAAGTGACAGTGCCACCTGCGCATATAGAGATAGATCGTCCTCGTACTTCCTTCGTCCTCCCAACTACACAACACCAAACACCAAACACCAAACACCAAACACCAAACACCAAACACCAAACACCAAACATCAGACATCAAACATCAAACATCAGACATCAGACATCAGACATCAGACACCAAACCTCAAACATCAAAGCCAGCAAGACAACTTATCCCCTGCAACATTGAACGCTTCTAACTGATCAACATGTGCTACCACAACGACGTCCACATTGCTTGCCCAACCTGCAACAACGAAAATCAGGCACCGCCCGAATACGAGAAGTGCTCCACGGCCCAGGCCGAGGGAAAGGTCTGCGAATCTGGGTACAGAAAGCGAAAGCTTTTCCGCACAGGCGAGGAATGCAAGAAGTGCGCCAAGATCCGGGAGATGAAGGAAGCCGCGGCGGTCAAGCTGACTGAGGAGCTTCGAGCCAAGGGATACGATGTTTAGCCTTCACTGGATATCATGTCTCGTCATCTCTAAATGGAAAGCTTTCGAGAAAGCTACCGGTTTCCTACAGTACAGGAACTTGATGCAGGATGTTCCTTTAATCCCGAATGGTCCCAGGTCTGGATAGCTAGGTGGCTATCCTCTCTACATAGTCAATATACAAAGGCTTGAGCGGGACAAACGGTTCATATTGATTGTGAAAGCGATAGATGTTTTACTAATATTGTTCTTAAAGTACAAATTTCACGACGATACAGTTGGTGAAACAAATGGTTCTTTCCTACTGATACCGACTGGGTGCCTCATGATGAAAAGGTTTCAAGCCAAAGGTTATCGTGAGTCAAACGTAAAGCTAACTTCAAGATGAGCAATATCGACACTTTGCCATTGCTGTTGTGGTCTCCTGAAATATAGCACAGGAAGGTCGTAACTTCTGTAACACAGTAACCTAAGTGACCCGAGCTGTTGCGAGAGGGAACTGGCCGCCAATTGACTGGAGTACATAGTATTCTGTATGAGATCAGTGAAGCATAATTAGTCAGCGGGTTTAGCTCAGTTGGGAGAGCGTCAGACTGAAGTCAAACTTCAATCATTCGATATCTGAAGGTCGTGTGTTCGATCCACACAAACCGCAAACCTTTCTTTTTGCGTTTTCCCCGAAGAAAGTTTCCTTTTTTACTTTCAAATATGTTTTGTTCCATAGGTAGTAAGTACTCTCTCTACCTTCAGCCGAAATGAATGAAAAGCTCAATCCACCAGATATTTCCTAGACTATAGAGTTCTAAAGAAGTTATAAGTGCAGTTGCATGATGCACTATAGCCCATCTACTTCCCATGTATACCAATAATCTTTATGCCCGAGGATTCTTTAGATCGGTACATCGTATCTTGATAGGTACTGCCAACTTTGACATCCGATGGTCCTCTGCTATGCATGGGTGAGTCGCTACCCATGAGATCCAGATGCGCATCACTCCTCATCCATGGCATTCCGCTGGTTCTAGGTACCTACAGCACGTAGTTACAGGGCAGTACCACAGTGGAGTAGGGGAGATTTTTCAGGCACAAGATGGGGCCAACCCAGCAATAATTTTAACACCAGCCAGACCGTGGGTTCAATGTTTTTACCTTCCCTCTAAGTTTGCTTTGCTTTTCTATTCTTTTCTGTCTAATTTATTGATTAAGAAGGAGCGATTGGCGTAATATGATTGAACCTTTCTGAGCCCCACCTTCCAGGCGCGACGTGACGTGACGCGATGTCGGGTGTGACAAGCACAGAAAGCCGTCAGGGCGTCAGCCGCCGAGAGCCTGAGAGATGAAATAATTAGGCCACTTTGTTTTAGTTGCCGAATGGAACCTACCTACTACCTATGGAAGGGCAGTCTGTCTGCTACCCACCTGAAAGCCTCCAGGCCTATCTTGACTTCGCTCATAATAAACAATCATTTTCGCATGTTCTCTTTACACTACTATTCACCCAACTCCAGCACAGTTATCGAGTCAATGTTCAGTTTTACAACATGAATGAAACACCAACAGAACAACGTGCCCAAACGGCGGCACCCGCATTACCACAACAACAGCCAGCGCCCCTTTCTCAAGCACCATCATGGACGCCATATGACTGGTGGGTCAATACGACAGATTACGGCGCCGTGAGTTCATCCCAATCGCCTTCATTCTCATATATCCTAACATTATTACATAGACAATCCGAGCATTCTTGTCCCTGGTTTCCGGACCGACGGATGCAAAGTATGCTCAACGACTGTTCCAACATGAGCTCTCAAAATTTATCGATCATCAGAAAGTCCTCGACGAAATCATCAGACAATGCCCCGGCCATTACCTCCACAAATTAGCCTCCAAGGCCCTGACGGACGGAACTGTTGACCCTGTGGTTCGTCGGAACAACCCTCCTTCTGCACCGCCGCGGTCATTGTCTGCCCCTTTTGATCCAAGTTTGCAACACACGAATAGCGGATTGGCTGTCAACAAGCGGATGCCCTACTACGAGATGGGCCGACCGGCCACCCAAGCACGGGCTCTTGACAGGCGAAGTAGTGCTCCAGCTGCCAGTGGCTCGACCCATCCCGAAGTCAGCAGCCAGCGAATTGCCAATCATCCGGTCGCAGATGATCCGATGCGTGACAGAGAAGAGAGCGATCCATTTGCAAACCACAAGGTCAACTTCAGCCGTATCAACAAGAGAATCGAGGCTGCTGTGGAGGCCGAGGATTATTCCAACAGGGCTATGGCAGACGGCCTGGGCGAGAACGGCGAGTCCGGCGGTGACAACTTATCATCTCCCGATGTCGTACCTGTTCACGACGTACCCATGGACGACCTACCTGTTGTCGACTTATCTCTCAACGATCCACCCCCGGAAAACCCAACACAGAACGAAACAGATCCTCAAGAGAAACCTGCCGATACAAACCCACAGTCGTCCATGATCACAGACGAAGCGGTACCATCACGGGGTAGCAAGCGCACACACGACGAGATGACTGGCAACCCATCCGCAGCATTCAGGAAGTACAAGGATTTCGTCGCCCAACTACATAAGGGCGACCTGAAGGTCCTCGAAGACAACGCCAACAAGGATCTTGCGCAAGCGGAAGCAGACAAAGCCGCCGCGGACCTCGCACTGGGTGTGTTGGAAGGGAGAGCTCAAGCGCGACCAGACGACCTCCCCGACAAATCAGAAGTCGATAGAGCCTTTAGTAAACACGAAAAGGCAGCACAGGCTGTGACGGGAGCAAAGAAACGTGTCGCCGCGCTAGGTCATATTGCGAGAGCGCTCTGGCTTCACGCATCCTGCTTAGAGGCGAAGGATTACAGAATCAAGATGCAGGGATTGCTGAATGAAAATCAGGAGAAGATTACGGAGTTGGAAGAGGCATATCATAAAGTTCTCAGCTTTGCGCAAGATGAGTACTGGGCGGGCTTGCTTGCTGCTGAGCGGGCGAGGCAGAGCAATTGATAGACCAAGCTCTGACAGCTCGGTGGATACGGCGTTATTGGCGATAGTTATACCCTGGAAGGTTTTCGATTACCACTATTTTGTCGACTTATTCTGCGCCAACAGACGCGGTATCTGATCACGAGACCGAATGGTTGAAGTGAAAAATGAAGTGTAATTAGTATTTGCTCAAGCAGCTTTTTCTTGATGGTTGGTAGCCAATCAGCTCACTGAAGCCCGCACGTGGGACCAACCACCAGTACTTGGCATCCATAACAATTAATTAATTTTCGTTGTCCAGATCCTTTTCTCATCCTTTTCAATTTCATCTCAACCCAGAAAAATGGACAAATATATTGAGCCCATCGTGGAATGGGTTGTGGCCGCGGTCAAGGCCCAACCTTATGTCTGGTGTGCAGCCGCTCTCACCTTTCTCATCGGCGTCCAATTAGCCCTGGCAGCCAGCATTGCCCATGGCGATGAAGCGACCGTTCGCAGACAGCTTACTTCTCTTCAACGTGTCGATATTCCTGGAGATACCAAAACTGAGGGAAAGCGCCAATTGGTGACCGTCACTCCAGTTGCTGGATGCGCCCCAGTCAAAATCGACACGGATGCTCACCCGGATGGCCACATGGCGTATAACAATATCTACATGCTCGGGCTGGAATCTACAGACACGGATGCTCAAGGCTACACAATCTGGAAATCCCTCACTCAGCAAGACAAGCGCGACCTCTTAAAGATGAAAACAGAAATCTGGATCCCCAAACCCAACGCCAACGAGACTGACCCGCTGGTCAAATCTGGCGGTTGCATCATCATGTCCTTCCCAGATCCCAGTATCCCAAGCTGGTTGAACATGATCGGAGGCTACACTGCGACGCCGCAGGTTGCGGCTATCTTACCGTTGAAGCTTACGGAGGAGGAAATTCAGGAGCATAAGATTAAGATGAGGCCTTTTCGGATCGATGGTGAGGATGGAAAGGGCTTGGATTTGGAGAGGTTGCCAGCCGTTGATGATGTCATGTCGAGGCTGAGGCTGTTTTTGGGTGTCAAGGATGTGAAGGCTAGAAAGGGAATTCCGCAGGGTCTCACTGTCTTCAAGCGCGGTTAGACAGAGACGACAGACGGGGGCGAGACTCATAGATGGAAGGCATCTTAATCACTGTATTACTATGTAGTCGAAACTCATGGTTGATTTGACATCACTTTCGCTCGATCAATCAAGCTAGATTACTCGTGTCCAATGAGCCACGCCATGTCAACTTCATGAGCTCAAGCCTAGATATTTCCTCCTCAAACTTCTCCCAAGCTTTAGGCAAAAATGCTCCTTCAAGCGAGTAATTACCGCCATGATCGTTCCTCTTGATAATCATCATATCTTTCGACGTAAACCTCTACGTAGTAGGGCCAACAGAGGCTTGTGTCATCTGACCGATACTATTTTCCCTCCCTGTGCTAGTATCACCTCTTTTCAACACAGCTACGGTTCAGTCCGCTGCCTGAGTGAGATACGCCTTTGTCCGGTTCGCCATAATGATCAAAAGCATGTTCGGCTCACCGAACAACACGGTATCGATACCGCTCGCACTTTCTGCGATGAGCGTTCGTAGATAAGCCCGAATCTGAGCCTGCGCTGTTTGTTCGGTAAGGTGTTTGCGGCTTTCGAGGGCGATCAGGCCAGACGACCCTGATTGTGGATGGGAATATGAAGGCAAAGGTGCAAAGAACGAGACCTCGGCCATTAATACCCATACTGTTACGGTGACTCGACTAAAGAGGCGAGGTACTGAATGATCTTACTGCATCAGAACATATCTGTAATCACTATTTCGTGCTGATGGTTAAATCGTGCCGTCTGTTGGTTGGGGGCTGAGGTATCACTGCAGCAGACGTTGCAGGGGCTCATGAGGGTCAAGTTAATTGATTCGTTCCCAGCTCTAAGATCACCCGGACTACATTCTTCCGGTTCCATGGAAATAAAGCTATGCTTCCCTGTAGCTTTGTGGTAAGTGTAAAGATAGAAATTCCTGATATCTCTGTCTATCATGCAAATCATTGCAATTATGACGCTCAGTCATGTACAAAAGGCCCAGACAGGACTAGCACAAACTGTAGTGTGACAATCGATTCGATTAGCTCTACCCAGGATAAACAGCCATTGGCTAGTGATAACTGTGACAGGCGCCCAGAATCGTCATCTATCTCGCGAAGAACAAGATTTTGGTCTGTTTCCCCTCCTCTTATTATGAGAGGGCTTGGCTTAACTTTGATCAATTATATCCGTGATACTCTCCGCTCTTAATTTCAGATGACGAAGTAAGACTGCGTTCTTTAACTTAGGGCAAAGGTATATGGAAGATCTAATATCGTCATGACTTCGAAAATACTTCCTGTTATTGAGACGGTTCCTCTCAAGTCGGGTTCACAAGACTACGAGAACCTCCGAACATCCATCTTGGAAGAGTTTGCTAGTACAGTCCCGCAGGAACTACGTCTCCCAAAGAATCTCATCAACAATCCTCCAAAAAACGTAACCAATATTCCACGAACATGTGGCATCCTCACTGAACAAGAGCTCGATATTACTGAGAACTACGACGCAACAGCACTTGCCGCAGCCATCGCATCAAGGAAGTTCACATCCGTGGCCGTTGTCACAGCATTCGCTAAAAGAGCCATCGTTGCGCATCAGCTCACATGTTGTTTGACGCAGTGGTTCATGGAGAAGGCTGTCTTGACGGCTCAGCGATATGATGACTACCTTGAAGAGACGGGCAGAACTGTTGGTCCCTTGCACGGCGTCCCGATCAGTATCAAAGAACATATGCCAATCAAGGACCAGTGGTCTAATGTCGGATTCTTGAATACACGAGTCTTTGACAGAGACGATTGTCAGATGACGGAGATCCTTCGTAAAGCTGGAGCGGTCTTCTACTGCAAGACGAACCAGCCTCAAGCTATCATGCATCTCGAAACTACGTCGCCTTGGGGCCGAACGTTAAACCCACACAACATTAACCTTTCGTCGGGAGGTTCCACTGGAGGTGAGGCTGCACTTATAGCTCTTCGTGGCTCTGTTTTGGGTGTTGGAACAGACATTGGTGGGAGCGTTCGTGGTCCAGCTGGCTTCTGCGGTATCTACGGCTACAAGACCACTTCATACATGTTTCCTCAAAAGGGCTTTCTTCCTGCAGGATTTGCCGCGGAACTTAATGTTCTTTGCTCAGCTGGACCTATGTGCACTTCACTACGCGACGTTGATCTGATGATGTCCATCATCTCCGGTTCTCAACCTTGGCTCAAGGATCCAAAACTTGTTCCTATTCCTTGGACGGGCAAGCTGGCCCAGAAAAGACCTCTCAAGATCGGCATCATGATGAATGATGGTGTCATCGCACCACAGCCTCCGGTCACGAGAGCCCTCGAGTGGGCAGTCAGCGAACTACGCTCCAAAGGCTTCGACATCAAAACTTTCCAACCTTATGGAACGAAGGAAGCGATGGAAGGTATTCGTCGCGCATACTGGCCCGACGGCGGCAAGGCAGTCAGAGAAGCTCTAGAAGCTAAACAAGAGCCAATGCACGATTTGACCCAGTGGATTCTCAAAGACGCCGAAGGCCCAGGCCTAGACACGGCCGGCGTCCTGAAGCTGCGTCTGGCCCGGGATGACTTCAGATGCCGCTTTGCAGAGCACTGGGAGTCGCAGGATGTTGACTTTGTCATATGTCCAGTTTTCGTTGGGCCAGCGTGTTCGCATGAAACATCATTCTACTGGAATTATACTGCGTTTTGGAACTATGTAGACTATCCTGGCATCACTATCCCAACGCCCATCAAGGCTGGTGCGAAGGGTAGTGAGGACTATCCTGCTGAAAGTGTACCTTTGAGTGGAGACGATGAACATGTGAGGAGGCTGTGGGTTGAGGGGGATTTTGAAGGGGCGCCGATTAATTTGCAGGTTGTGGGGAGGAAGTATCATGACAATGATCTGTTCGAGGCGGTTACCGAGATTGACAAGGCGATCAACTCTTCCTGATCAAGATTCTCGCACTATTTCAGATGAGTTGAGACTTTTGCGATGTTGGTCAATTACTATTCATGCAAAAATAAGTACATAAATAAACTACCCTGCCATTTCGTGTAGGTGTAATTCATGATGATAGCAGTCCCAGCCCCCATGCTTCGACGCAACACTCAGTCTCAAAATGCCAACTTCTCCTTCTTGACTCCAAACAGTGACAGTCCGTTCTCATAAGCACTCTCTCTGTCGGCAAGACCACTTTCCTTCTCGTCTGCAATAATTCGCTCTCGACTTTTCAAAAGCTCAAGCGCAACATCGCGCCATTCAATCTCTTCCTTATCCTGCTTCAGCTCTGGTGCCAAATCAAAGTTAAGCTTGATCGATCCCAGTCGTCCATCACGCTTCTTGAATTGACCATCAACAATCACCGCGTCGATATCCGAAGGTGAAGAATGCGCAATAATAGCGCCGATAGGATCTTCCTCGGCTGCACAGATCATACCAGGGCTGAGAGTTTCCCAGATAACAAGATCAGCAATCTTGCCTTCTTCTAGAGACCCAAGCTGGTCTTCCATGTGGATAGCTCTGGCACCGCGAATGGTAGCCAACTGGAACGCTTCCTGGACTTTCAGTTGAATCCTGCCGGGGAACTTTCCAGTGTCGAGGATCTTGTTGTTGCGACGGGAGCGTTCAGCTTGGACTGCGATTCTCGTCTGTGAGGCGATACTACCGCTGTTGTTGCTGTGACAGTCGATGCCCAGAGAGGCGATAGACTTGGCGTTATCTTGGAAACATACAGGCCAACCGTGGGACATCTGAAGTTCTGTCTCCGGGGTTGATGAGACGGCAGCTCCTACTTTCTTGAGCTTTTCGGCGTCGGAGTCGTTCAGTGGGGTTGCATGGGAAAGCAAGATATCCTTCTCGAGGAGACCATAGGCTTCGAGTAAGTCTACTAGCGATTGCTCTGTGTCGAGGTCAGTTCGTCAGAATCTCAGCTAGATATGACTAACTTACCGAGTAGACTACCCACATAGTGAGAAGTAATAGTCTTGATTCCCAGGCCTCGGACCTTGCTGAAAATGCCGATAATAACGTCCTTTGGAAGAAAGTAGAAGTCAAATCCAAAGCCCATGGTAACACGTCCGTCACCAAAAGGGCCGCCTTCACAAAGCTTGGTCAATTGTTCAAAGATCCAATCAGGAAACAGATTCTGGTCCAATTCAAAAGGTTTCCATGTCTTGACTCGGCCTGTGGGAGTGTAGCAGTAGATAGAGCGAACACCGGATGAGATGGTCGCTGATAAGGCTGCGCTGTCTTTCGAGGTGTCAGTTCATACCAAGCTATCTGACGGTGATTTTACTCACTGTGCTCAGGGCTATATGAGATGTGGGCGTGGTCGACAATGGTGGTGGTTCCAGCTTCTAGAGCTTCAAGACATCCACCGAGTTGACCCCAGAAAACATCTTCGGGCTTGTAGCTATGCGACACCATGTTTCCTTTCCACGAATCAGCATCTTCATTTAAGAACAGACCAGTCTTTCACGAACCAGGCGCCATGTATTCAAGCAGCCCATGATCGGCATGTCTGCCCTTTACCTGCGTTTGCCAAACATGATGATGCGTATCAATAAAGCCCGGTGTGATAAGTTTGGCTGTACAATCAATAACTTCAGTTGACTCAGACGGCGGGTCAATTTGGGCAGCAATGCGAGTGATTTTGTTGCCCTCAATCAAAAGCGAATGGTTCTTCAGAGGTACGATAGTATCATCTCCGGACCCACGAGGGACCAACAAAGTGGCGTTCTTCAATAGGATTGAAGCCATTTTAGTGTCGTTTCTGGTAGCACTGCAGGTAAGACAAGACAACGTAGAACAAGTTGAGTGTTACAGAATTGTTCGGTTGCACAAGCTCTATATATACGATTTTCTAACAACCTATTCAGTGATGATTCTCACCTCATTCCAGGTGAGGGGTTGCTGCATTATGGTGGGTTAACCGGGCCTACGATTGGTTGTTGATAGCCTATTCGTCCTTTGTAGGATTTCTCGGATGTCTCTCGCGACGCGAGATCAAGCAGCGATTGGAGCGAGACAAAGATATCACGTCAGCTCTCTGTATCAAAGCATTGTTTCCTGCAGTGGGTTGCAATTCAATTAGCATCAGTTCTGCGTCGCTGTAACGTTATTCAATGCTACAGTATAATCTTACGTGATTATGTTCACTATCATGCTCGATACAAAACTCATAGGTTACTCTCATGATGTTTATAACCGCTAAGTCCGTCAGGCTTATTGGAATTGCCCGTCGTGGTGTTCGGCATTTTAGACAATAAAGCCGACAGTCCCGATAAGATCTAAGCGGGTCCGAGAAGCACAGAGAGTCGTCCGCAGGAAGACGTAAAATCATGGAATGGATGAATATGATGAGCATCACTATTGGCGGTCTCGATTGAAGCACCAATGGACTAAACTCTACCGCGCGCGCTGACTTCTCTGATTATCAATCAGAATAAGCTTATCAGCACCACAGCTCATCACCTAAAAGGCTAAAACTGACAACAAGTCTCACCGGCTATTTATGGACGTGCATTCAAGTTCAATAAATACAGATTGACAGATTATAGTTAACCGAAGTCTGGAAATTTTCACGGATTTTTCGTTCTAGAACAAAGGTTTAGTGCTGCGTCTCGGAGTTTGCAAGACGCGCGCGCTTGTCAGCTCGCCATTCCGAGCCGTATGAAGCTCAATAAGACCGCGCTTTCTCAACAATGGGGGCTTGGTGTAGGGGTATCACGTTCGCTTTGCATTGTTCCAAATGCTTGCGAAAGGCCGGGGGTTCAAATCCCTCAGCCTCCATTTTTTGCTTATGTCTCTGTCTTTTCACCTTTTGTTTTTGCCTTTTCCATGCTTGGACTAGGGGATTGACGAGACCCTCGGGTGGAGTGTCCAAAAAGCTGTGGAACTTGGGTTGTGTGTGCTTACGCCGGAGAGCTATCGCGTCTACGGAAACTCAGGTGTTGACGCGACGCGGCAAAATGAAGGTATCGTGGTAACCATGAGCAGAGAACAGTTGTGAATTTTGGAGGCTATACCAAAAAACATGGCGTCTGATACAACGTCCAGCCACCGACTCACGTAACAAGCCATCCCGTAAAACGGGGCACGATTAGAGAGTCCTTCGTCAAACGGACTCTTTGTTCCTGCGCGTCAAGATAACTCTGGAAAAGGTTCAAAAAATAGCAAAAGAAACTCCGGTGCGGGGAATCGAACCCCGCTCGCCGCGGATTTTCAGTGATGAAAACGCGGTATGCTAACCGATACACCACACCGGATGTTTGATGTTAGTCAGCACCGTAATTAGATCCTATATACTCCGGCTCAAGCAAGATCTAAGAACGCGGCATCATGCATCCTGTCAGTGCTGAGCGACGAGAGATGCAAAAAATGAATAGTACAACTCGCCTGTAGGTTTGTTAAATCTGACTAAGTAATTGTGTTTTGCTGCCTCTATTAAACATTCTTGGCGATTCCGTGCTGATTTCAGAAATCATGGTCAGCATCATCGAAATTGCTTGATGAGCGACCGTTGCTGTTGATCTATCCAAATCTACCAGGTACCAAATTTTTACTCTCAACTTTACAAAACTACGGGATTGCAAGTAAAATAATATTTTCTTTCGTACAGTAAAGTTTTACCACATAATACTCGTAAAATAACAAGCAGCTGTGGAAAAAACGAGGGCATCTTTATGGTTCAGGGTAGCGATCGACAGGGGTCCTCAGCCCAAGGAGATAACCGACAAATGATTCATCACGAGTCTGAAGCCAGTCCCAAAGATCTTTGCTCCACAGAATTAACAATAAGCCTCGGCGTTCCCTAAATGCGAATAAGCTACAGCCCAACCTTGAAACAGGTCCAACCTCGGACATCTCACCAAAGGGTCCCGCGCTAAATGCCGCCACAGCCGTAGCGCCTCCCACGATCCCTGCCATGTAGGGCTGTGATTTCAAACATCGGGACCGAAACCACAAGAGACCCCTGCATAAGATCTCTCGGGACCGAAAAAATGCCCATCAACAAAAGATCTGCCTTCCAGGGTTGCTTTTTCGCTGGATCGAGTAGCAGCGGTCCGGCAGGCTAATCGTTAGTCTGGTAGATGTCACTGTATCACTGGTTGGAAACCGAATCATCTGAAATTGCTATTCAGAATGAAACGGCTAATTTCTTACCGTAATCTACCCGTAGTGACCGTTGAGAATCTCGGTTCCGAAGAGACTGTTCATGTATGCGATGATGACCGGTATCATTGTAAGTGGCGATGGTAACAAAACATATATAATCAGTTGAGCATCTTGGCTCTAAGTGTTACCAAACAGCTCAACAGACACTCTTTCTTTGACTTTGTCTTCTTCATTCATCACAAACACCAACACAATGAAGGGAAGCTCCACTTTCCTCCTCGCCTCCAGCACTTTGCTGAGCGCTGCAAGTGGTCTACAACTCCACAAGCGCGACAACCCAGCCGTCGTGCCTGTCAACTTCGAGAGACAAATCAGAGATGCCTCTGAATCTCTAAGAAGGCGAGCAGACGATAAGACCACTGAGATGAAGGTTGACAAACATGGCTTGACCTGGCTCTACTGGGCTAACTTCACTATCGGCACACCACCCCAACAGCTCTACTCTGAGATCGACACTGGCAGCGCTGACCTTCTTGTCCTGACGGACGAGATTGAAGCTTGCACGGGCAAGGAAGTCCAGTGTACCGGAAATGTCTTCAGCACCGGAAAGTCAAGGACTTTTGGCTGGGTTGACAGTGAGTCTGAAGCTTCCGGAAGCTTTGGAAGTGGCGAGACTTGGGCTGGATATTACGGCACCGATAGTTTCACGCTCGGCGACGCGACACTTGATAACTTTCAATTTATTGCAACAACCGAATTCAAAGCTACTGGGTCTGGTATCTTCAGTATCTTTGGCATTGGTCTTGCTGGACTTGAGCTTGCGAAGAACAAATACGCCAATCTTCCGTATGCCCTAGCTGAAGCTGGAGAGATCAACACACCCGCCTACAGTCTTTGGCTCGACAGCGACCAGAAGGGTCAATTTCTGTTTGGTGGTGTCAACAAGGCCAGGTACAAGGGTCCTCTCGTTTCGTTCCCTATCCCCAAGAACAATCAGAACGGCAAGACAGACAGACTCCTGGTCGTCATGGAAGGCTTCGGCGTGAGTAGCAATGGCAAGTACTCCGGAATGGACTTCACGCCTCGCCCCGTTCTTTTAGACTCTGGAAGCGTTAGAAGTCAACTGAATGCAGAGATGCTCATGCACATAGTTGAGACGTTTGACGATATTGGATTCGTCGCGACTCCTATTGGCGGGCAGGTACCCTGCAATGTCAGTGAGAAGTATACTGTGGACTTTACATTTGGAGAGCTCACCTTCAAAATCCCTCTCAAGGATTTCCTCATACAACCTTCTCAAGAGTACGGTCTGGACGGCGTACCTTACTGCGCGCTCAACTTCAATCCTGACGCCACCCTACTTCTCTTGGGCGACGACTTCCTTCGGTCAACCTACCTTGTGTACGACTACGAGAACATGGAGATCTCAATGGCTGAGTACAACCCCGACGGAGGCAAGGATGACATCCACGAGATCGTTAAGAAGGTTCCTGGTGCCGAGAAGCTCAAGGATGTGCCCATGTCATTTGACGTCTGGGATGGAACCGCATTTGGTGACCCGACCACAGCCCCTACATATGTTACGGCGGCTACTATGACTCTTCTCAACGGCGGGACTGCTACGGAGGCTACTGTGACCGGCGACCCCAGGGAGACTAACGCGGGCCTTAAGGTGGCTAAGCCAACAGAGACTGGGGACTCCAAGGACAAGAAGGATGATGAGGATAATGCGGCGACAAGGAGTTTGCCTGGAAACGCTATGGCTGCTGTTGTTATGGGTGCTATTGCCGGAGCCATGTTCCTGTGGTAGAGTTATGAGCAATAGAAGAAGCATACAGTAGCGTGTTAAATACCTCTTACTAATGAATATCTATACAAACATAAAATCTTGAAGTCAATTGGTGTTTCGTCTGTCTATTCTTCCAACGGTGGAGATGTTATGTGAATGAGATACAACGACAATTGAGTTTCCGATTTTGTTGAAAGAAATATCCCCCGCCGATTGGAATTCCGGGGAGAAGATTCTAAGACACAAGTGAAAAAGAAAAATCAGTTGGAGACGGGTGGGGCAAAAAGAATGATCACGCTGGGGATCGAACCCAGAATCTTCTGATTCGTAGTCAGACGCCTTGCCATTGGGCCACGCGACCGTATCTTGCTTGGAGAAAGTTGATGTGTTTTGACACTAAGTTGGTCACAGACGAGAAACATGGTCCTTTTACTAGAGAGACAGGATCTGGAGGACGATTATGTGACTCTAGGTCCATTTGCGCTTCCATAGGGAAGCAAATCGCTGACAAAACGGTATATTTTAGGCTTAGAGGCCTGTCTCAAGCATTTGCCCCTACAGGAGAAAGCCAGGGCTAAGCGAGGACTTAGCGTCATTAATTGATCACGAAATCCTTTACTGAGTTTGAATCAGCCGAAGTATTTTATAGTTTGTTGTACTCTCAAAAGGGTAGTAAGCTCGCCCAGGATCAGCCTGCCAGTCATCACCAGATTGGTCCACTAAGACGTCCGGAAGGCACAGATTGAAGAGAATGCGGGTGAACATTTCCGTTTATTTCTACGGTTGCTGATATTTACTGTCTCGGAGAAGTGCCCGGCTTGGAATGACACTCTAGAGTCAATGCTTCCAGTCAGTTGCAAGCTGACTTCTACGCTATGCACTCAACTCAATAGGAAATCCGCATCGTTTTTCAGAGGAACCGTACTTCGGACTTGTCTTCTCCATTTAATCCTCTTGATGCTGAAGATCCATTCTCATCTCCTGGTATCATTCGACGGCGGCAAGAGACTTACTTGTCATTGCGAGAGGCTGGAATGCTGCGACGCCTCAATTCCATCTTCCAGTAGATTAGCGAGATTTGCACCTTTCTACAGCGATCCTATTGGCGGCACTGAGCCGAATGCGGAACAAAACGCCATGGCCATCAAGTTCGATGCAGGTACACGGGACGGAAGCCCAGAGTCCAGATCGACATAGGCGGAGACGATAAACCGAGGCCATATAATGCAATACCTGTTGAACGGCAACATAAGAGGACCGTGCCCTTCGCTCTCGCGATCGCTGACCTGCCTGTTTGGCTGTCTTGGATGTGCTGTGTCGTCTTGGCACGGTCAACCCTTCAATCAAGACATCATGACTCGAATTCTTATGTTAGTTGTCTTGGGATCAAGCTTAGTACTATTCGCACAAGCTGAAGGTCCTGTATCCCCCGGAGGAAACGCTAGCGACACCACCACTTCTCCTTGCTTCGTATGTTCCAGCCGATAGTCGCGCCTCAATGGATGCCTGCTAACCTTCACAGTTGACGTGTCTCGATCAGGTATTTGACGACAACCCACAATACCAACGAAACATCACCAGGATATGCGACGACAAGGGCTTCTTTAAACAGCTAGACTCATGCATGGACGGCGATTGCGGTATTGGCGATGATTTACGTATGAACGGCCCGCGTCTATTGCAAAGCTGAATATTAATCCGACACAGGGTTCCATTTTTGGAAAGAGTTAAAGTGCCATTTACCAATCGTGGATCGACGGCATACAGTTAACATGACTTCTTTGGTGTTCGGAGTTCTGGCGCTTGTATTCTTCGGCATGAGAACCATTTCGAAAGTCATCGGGTTTGTGCCATATGGAACCGACGATAGTCTAATCCTGGCAGCATTTGTACGCCATTCTTATCGCTTTCAAAGTTGATGCTGACTTCAGATAGCCGTTCGTCATCGTGCTGATTGCTGCTACTTTCGTTTGTGCGTATCCCCATTAAATCCCGATATCACTGTGCTGACGGGTGGATAGTAACATCGAAAGGTCTCGGGCTGGACATCTGGCATGTGCGTGACAAAAACATCACAGCGCATTACCAAGTATACATATAAGTTTCACTGTAGTTGGTAACAGATACTGACAATATCAATCCAGTTCATCTTAGTGTTTGGGACCTGTTACGCCCTGTCCCTTGCTCTAATAAAATTATCGATCCTAGCCTTCTTCCTACGCATATTTCCAGACATCAAATTCCGACGGGTGGTACAGCTAACTATGGCTTTCATCGTGCTGATGACAGTAGTATACGGTGTGTTGTTTGCTCTGCAACGCAAGCCGCTATGGATGTTCTGGGAAGGATGGAAGAACAAAAGCCCTCGTGGGATGATGTTGGACACCAATGCCACAGCCATGAGCCATGCCCTGATAAACGTTGCGTTGGATGTCTGGATGATGATTCTTCCCATAACGCAGCTATGGAAAATTGGCATCAAGCGGAAGAAAAAGTTCGGGATCATTGCTATGTTCAGTGTAGGAATCTTGTAAGCCTGATGGCATCAATGCAAGCGAGGCAAGTTACTAATGATATTGCACAGTCTCACTGTTGTCAGTGCGGTGCGCATTCCATACGTCACGACCTTCGAAACATCAAAGAACTCGACTTGTATGTAACACTTCCATTCAAGGATAACAATTCTAACAGATGATACAGCGGATTCAGTTGAGACCATCGTCTGGTCTGTGATAGAGTCATGTGTGGGAGTCATGGTAGCTTGCATGCCTGGTGCGCGTCAGTGTGTGCGAGATATAACGGCACGTGTGAGAAGACGGAGAGCCGAGGATGGAGAGAACAGGACGAGTATTTTCGTTGATCGGTCTTTGGCGACAATTGTTATGACCAAGCAGCAGACAACATCCAGGACGGGAAGTTCCGATTCGGGGAGCGTCGCAAAGTCCTATACTGCAGCTGAAATACGTAGATAGAGGAGAGTGTAAATTGTTAGCAACTGAAGATTGAATAAGAGGTTTCGTATTAAGTGATATCTAAACATTTGCGATAAAAGCTATCTGTAATCCAATTATCGAGCAACCAATTCTCAAGACCGACAAGCTATCCGCATCCCTCGAATGCCAACTAAGCCCCACTAAAGTTCTTATGCACTACTGCCCTTGAAAGCTCCCTCGTCCCGAATCCTGTTCAAAAATCTCAAAACAGTCGGTGTAACCTCCTCTGGCTTCTCAAGTTGAGGCGCATGTCCAGCACCCTTAACAGCAACAACCTCGCTGTCCTTGAAGTTGGAAGCAACCCAGCGAGCCTCCTCAAGAGGATCACTCCAATCAGGATCCGCATCGCCATAGACAGCAAGCACAGGAGCCTTCACCTTGCTAAGGTAAGGCTCAACGACAGCGTGGTCTGTGGATAGAGTAGCATGGAATGCTTTCCAGCGACCAGGACCGGTAAGCATCTTGATGGATCGATCTACTCGCTCCTGCTTCTTATCGCCAAGGCCAGGCCAAAGCTTAGGAGCGTAGGATTTCCAGATAATAGGACCGGTGGGACAGTTCATTGAAAGACGGAAGAGACTCGCGACCAGCTTGCCTGTGCCGGGACGGAGGAATGCGCCGATGAGGACGAGACCAGCGACCTTGTGAGGTTGACTTCCAGAGGCGATTGTAGCAGCTGCGCCAGAAAGTGATGCGCCGACAAGCACGGCAGGACCACCACCGTAAGCGTCAATGAGGGTGATGAGATCGTCAGCTGTGGCTTCGTCGCCGTAGCGTTTGAAGGTAGTGGAGCTGTCGCCGTGACCCCGGAGATCCACTGTGGCTACTCGGTACCCAGCTTTGCGGAGTTCGGTAGCGAGAGGATCATATGCATCTCGGAAATCACCCATTGCTGGGGAGCAGATGACGAGAGGGCCTTCGCCGGAAATGTCGACGGCGAGTTTACCACCGTCGGTCTCAATGTAAGTGAGAGGCATTGTGGAGCTGTGGATTGTGATAAGATGAGATGAGATGAGATAAGACGCTGTAAGATAAAGAGTATCTGAGTATCTGAGTATCTGAGTAAATGGTAGGAGTCTGGTGTAAGTCTTTATTGTCTGATAAGGATAATCATTCCTAACTGGCGGGACGGAGAATATATATAGTCATTTCTGTTTAATCAAATACCGGGTCATGCGGCAGTGTTTGCATCTCTTGAAGGCGAGACTCGGCCGATGCTGACTGTGATTTTATTGATTGGGTCGCGCAAAAGCACGAGAATATGCCGAGACTAACGCGAGAACGAAACATGAGCGACATCTGAGTTATGATTGGTTGGAAGGGCTGGATTATCATTACTCCACCTTAAGACCGATAAACTAACCCGAAAAGGCATTTGCACTTGTTGGCAAATCTCATGCATTGAGAAATCATTTCTGCATCTGTGTGGCCTTAAGTCCAGCCGAGCGCTTTCAATCTCGCGAGTCCCGCTGAACCTCTGGTACATTGATGGGTCAATATTGACGTCAAAGCTATTGTAGCGTATCATTGGCTTGGCACTTCCATCGTTAAACTTAGAAAGGCACCAAAACTGCGGCCAATTCAAAACAAAACTGCAACTATATCCTTTCTATCTACTACTTATTTTAATAGCTGCTTAAGAACTTCACACACGGCATTGCCAACCTCGGTACACTTAGCAGACCCTCCCAGATCTCCCGTCCTGGTTTCTAACCCACCATTCTCCTTTATATCCAAGACCTTGACAATAGCTTGCTCAATTGCACAAGCCTCCTTCTCCATTAGAAATGAATAACGGAGCATCATAGCCAAACTTAGAATTTGTGCGACAGGATTGGCGAGGTCCTTGCCTGAGATATCTGGTGCGCTACCATGGACTGGCTCGTATATACCCTTACATGGTCCATCTCCAGGGATACCGGCAAGACTGGCACTAGGTAGCACGCCCAGTGTGCCGGTCAGGCCACCTGAGATATCGGAGATAATGTCCCCGAAGGTGTTGTCGGTATGGATGACGCTGTGGTTGAAGCGTGCGGCGTCTTTGACCATGAGCATCGCCAAGCTATCGGCAAGTTGATGTTTCAATTCCACGTCGGTGAGTTCCTTTTCGAAGATCTCTGTCGTCACACGACGCCAAAGCCGTCCGCTCGCGAGAACATTGGCCTTGTCAGCACTCCAAACAATAGGCTTTCCTCCAGCGCCGGTGCTGCTATGCAAGATTCTTGCAACAGCCGCACTCACGCGGGCTAGTCTTTCAACCTCTGCACGTGAGTACACCCAAAGATCAGATGCCACGTCCACATCTTCCTTCTTCTCGCCAAAATAGGCACCGCCGCAGTTCTCTCTCACCACTATGAACTTGAGGCCCTCAACGAGCTCGGGTTTGATAGGCGATGCGCCGATGAGACTCGGAACAAGAATCTCACAAGGTCTCAGATTGGCGAATGCATCAAGCTTTTGACGCAGTTTCAAAAGTCCAGACTCAGGCGTGGGATCAGCACCAGCCCACTCTGGACCGCCGATGCTTCCGAAGAGCACGGCGTCGCTTGCAAGTGCCTTTTCAAGGACACTCTCGGTAACGGGTGTGCCGTGCTTGTCAATACTGCAGCCACCGACGATGTCTGTGTCTCTTTCAAAGTGTAGGTCTGGACGGCTGGCTTCAATTACGTCGAGGACTTTGAGAGCCTCTGCCATGATTTCGGGGCCGACATGATCGCCGGGGAGAATGAGGATGCGAAGTGTTTTGGGAGACATTGTGATAGATGGGTTACTTTCTTAGTGACAATCTGCAGATATTAGGGGAGTTGGTGGAATGATGTCTCTTATCTTCACATGGTCTTGAGGTCGGCTATCTTACTTTTCCGATGTCGGAACGTTATACTGCAACATCCGGTTCCGGGAAAGTTTGCATGTTCCTGTGATGGAATTTTGAGGGGAAACAAGAAGAGGGGGCTCCACTATCACTGTTGGTGATGGAGTGTGCCGCCTGATCTGAGGGTGTGGGGTTGGATTGGCGTCGTCGATGGAACCGACAAGAGCTACTAATTATAAGCGGCTATATCAATGTGTTAGACTTTCTTGAACAATTCTGTTTCTGAATTATCGAATCACCATCTTTCAAATATCCTTTACATATCCTTTGCTCACCATGTCTACTCGTCTTCAAGGAAAGGTTGCCATCGTTACCGGCGGTGCATCAGGGTTCGGCAAAGGTGTCGCAGCCAAATTTGTCTCCGAAGGCGCCAACGTCATCATCACCGACCTCTCCAAAGACGCAGGTGAAGTTGTCGCGTCAGAGCTCAATTGCCTCTTCTTTCGAGCCGACGTTACCAAGCCTGATGACTGGCGCGCAGTACTATCTCTTGCGCTTGAAAAGTTTAACCAGCTAGACATCGTGGTCAACAATGCTGGCGCGACCTATGCCAATAAGCCAACCCAGGATGCCACCGAGGCAGACTTTGACTTGGTGATGAATGTCAATGTTAAGAGTGTGTTTCACTCGACAAATATTCTTGTACCATATTTCATGAGAGAGAAGAGGCCCGCATGCTTTATTCAGGTTGCTTCGACGGCGGGGACTCGACCCAGACCCAACTTGACGTGGTACAATGCTTCCAAGGCGGCTGTTATCAACGCGACCAAGACCATGGCCGTTGAGTATGGGCCTCATCAGATTCGCTTCAACTCGGTTTCACCGGTAGTGGGAAGCACCGGAATGTGAGTCAGAAATGAAGAGAGAGTAATAAACATACTGATTTAGACAGGACACATCTCTTCATCGGCAAACCTGATACAGAGGAGAATCGAAAGGGATTCGTGTCTACTATTCCTTTGGGACGACCATCGACACCTAGCGACATCGCCAACGCTTGCTGTTATTTGGCTAGCGACGAGGCCAACTTCATTACTGGAGTCAATTTAGAGGTATGTGCTACTGCTGGTTCGGACCTTTTTTTTTCTTTTTTTTTCTTTCTTCTACAATACTGACATTTGGACCTAGGTCGATGGAGGACGTTGTGTGTGATGATTGGAATGAAATTGCTTTAACAAAGTCTGTGTGTCTTTGAATCTATTCCAATCCATCTACTCGGGGTCTGCAGGTGACACATCTGTTGATAAAGATGCCCGATGTGTACTTAATAAAACAACACTGTTCCACACCATGAATTTGTACAAGTTGACTAGATCCTAAAGTCCCGCCGTCTCAACCTTTCTCAACACACTCATATGTCGTCTGCAACCCCCGAGATCATGCTTTGTTCGTGGTCCTGCAACATCAGTCCATTCAGAAGAAGCCCCGAGGTGCCCGGCATCGGAACGGGCACAAGAATTAGCGCCCGCTTGCTGTGAAATAGGCTATTGATCCCCTGTATCACCAACAAGGCGGGGTAATCACAGGGACCCGGGCTTCCCCGCCGGACGTGATAGCGCCCATGATAGGGAGCTGTAGCACCGGCCCCGCTTTATGTTCCTGTGAGCTTCAGAGATTACGTCAAGCTCTCCTCCTCAATTCTCATACGATGTAAAGCTGCTGTATATCAGGTCAACTGAGGAGAGACTGTTGGAAGGTCTATTGATCTTGTATCATCTTTTCATATCGCTGATACGTACATCCACACCTACACAATGGCCAGCCCATACTCCCTTCCTTTCACACTCCAGGAGACCGATCTCCTTCATCTCAAGTCCTATGTTCATGGCGAATTCGTCTCGGCGAAAGATAACAAGACTTTCGATATCATCGACCCAGGAACTGGCGATCCTTGGGCAACATGTCCTGACTGTACCGTCGCCGATGTTGAGCCCGCCATAGCCTCTTGCTATGATACCTTCCAGACCTACTCCAAGACGACACCCCGTCAGAGAGCCAAACTTCTCATGAAGTGGCATGAGCTCATACTAGAGTCCAAAGAGGACCTCGCCAAGATTCTTGTTCATGAGACCGGAAAGACACTGGCTGAGGCTCGTGGTGAAATCGACTATGCTCTTACCTTCGTCTGGTGGTTCTCTGGCGAGGCAGACCGAGGAGAACATGGAACAACCATGACCTGCAGTGTTCCGGGTCGCAGGGGTATGACGACTAAGCGACCTATTGGTGTTGCGGCAGCTCTCGTACCCTGGAATTTCCCCATCGCGCTCGCCCTTCGTAAGGCAGCGGCAGCGTTGGCAGCTGGATGCACCATGGTCGTCAAAACATCACCCGAAACTCCTCTGACAGCTGTCTCTGTCGCCCATCTCGCCACAAAAGCAGGCTTTCCAGCAGGTGCGCTCAACGTGCTCACTACAAGCCTTGAGAACACACCTGCTGTGGCTGAGGCGATGTGCCTGGACCCAAGGGTTAAGAAGGTCAGCTTTACGGGTAGCACAAGAGTAGGCAAATTGATCTCAACCCTATGTGCAAAGGACCTCAAGAAAACGACACTTGAGCTCGGCGGAAATTGCCCTTTTATTGTCTTCGACGACGCCAACGTCGACCAGGCGATGGACCAGCTTATGAACCTCAAGTGGCGACATGCTGGCCAGGCCTGTGTGTCTTCTAACCGACTATTCGTACAGAGCGGTATCTATGATTCCTTTGTTGAGAAGCTCGTCAATCAGGCGAAGGCGTTGAAGACTGGTCATGGCATGGGCGAGGGTACTACTATGGGTGCCCTCACAACCCCAAGAGGGTTGGACAAGGCAGAAGAGCTGTACAAGGAAGCCGTCGAGAAGGGTGCCAAGACGGTCCTAGGTAATGGACAGCGAGAAGATGGACGTGGTTACTTTATGAAACCCACGATTCTTATCAACATGACCGACGATATGGCCATAACAAATGAAGAGATATTTGCGCCTATCCTGGGTGTATATCGCTTTGGCACCGAGGAAGAGGTTACGAAGAGAGCAAATGATACGCCGTATGGGCTGACGAGCTACGTATTCACTAAGAATGTCGATAGACTGATGAGAATGTTTGAGAACCTGGATGCTGGCATGGTGGGACTGGTAAGGTGTCTCCATATTCTTTTACTGCAGTGATACTGACTTGAAGTAGAACGTTGGAAACTGCTCTTCAGCTGAAGCACCTTTTGGGGGTATTAATGACAGTGGACATGGCAAGGAAAGTGGAAAGGACGTTGCCATTAATGAGTTCCTTATTACGAAGACTGGGACTCTATCTATTGAAGGACACTACTGAACTACTTGTATGGAGGTCCATCAACAACGATCAGTTATTTTCTGTTCTCTATTGTACGATAAATGACCCCAAATGTGTTGGTTTCATTGTGCCATGTTAGCAAAAGTACTTCAAAAGCTTAGACTGGATAAGTGATGCCATGATGTTTCTATCGGTGCCATCTTCCAGACGCTTGGATACGTCCTTCGTTGGATCATTCTCCATTGAGAAAACGTGGCAGCTAGCTTCAATAATAGCTCTACCGCTCCATATGTACAACAATGGAGGAATGGAACGGCGGGACAGCTCCGAATCATTGACTCGGTAGATGTGACATTGTGGCACGCTCCGGAGGCTGACCAGCCATCTCGGACAACCCCGCCCCCTAGAGTGCCCTAGTTCATGCAGCTGCCAATGTAGATCACGAGAACCGTGCTTATGGGTCAAGAATCTGGGGTTGCGGGGCCCCTCAAACTGCCTTTAGCATGGTCTGTATGCTCGATGTCGCGTTGTTTCAAACGATGATAAAGAAGCGTGGCATGGAGCTTATAGATTTACATTCAAGCAAGATCATAGGAACAAGCGTCCAACATCATCTTTACACGCCAATCATCGAAACTTCACGACCGCTGCTCCATTGTCAATGGCTAAGCACACAACCGCCTACAACAGACTGGTCACTGTTGCTGTTGCCTTCGGGTCTCTTGTAAGTGACTACCTTATCCTTCAACGTGCGATGCTAATTCACCCCTAGACTTATGGATACTGCTCTTCGGTCATTGGAAGCACCATCGGGCAACCAGGATGGTACAACTTCTTTGATCTGCCCATGCAGGGCGAACCGGGTTATGGTACAACGACTACACAGGCCATCTCGACCGCGAACGGCATATACAGCGCAGGCGGTGCAATTGGTACACTGTTTATCATGTGGGCTGCGACTGCACTCGGTAGAAAGAGGTCGATTCAGATTGGAGGTGCCTTTGCCTTGTTGGGAGGAGCTTTGCAGGGCGGTGCAGCCAACTTGGGGTAAGTGTTGACATTACCTCTGCGACAAGCAAAACCTAACGGGAATGTTCAGTATGTTCCAGGCCGGACGAATCTTGGCAGGCATCGGCATCGGTATTCTTGTCACAGTCTGTCCAATGTACATGGGTGAGCTCGCACCACACGACAAACGAGGCTGGCTGGTAGGCCACCACGCCATCTTCCTCGTCTTCGGATACATGCTTTCCGGCTGGCTTGGATACGCATGCTATTTTACCACCGAAAGCATGCCGGACTTTGCGTGGAGATTCCCATTGTGCATGCAATGCCTCGCCCCCTTAGTACTGCTCATAACATCCGCCTGGATCCCTGAATCTCCACGTTGGCTGTTGCAGAAAGGTCGCGTTGAGGATGCGTGGAAAGTTATCCGTAACCTGCGAGCGTCGCCAGAGGACCTTGATGAGCAGGTCGCCCGGGAGGAAATCTACCAGATCAAAGAACAGCTTGCTTTGGATACCGCTAAGCTTGAAACTCTTGGATGTGGGCCTTGGTTGGCTGTGTTCAAGAAGAAGAGCTATCGTAAGCGCATGGCGATTGGTTTCCTTACTCAATGGGGTGCCGAGTTCGCTGGCCCTCTTATCATTGTACGTTTCTTGCTTCTCGTTACAAGTTCAGACCATTGCTGACCTTTCTAGAACAACTATTCGGTCATCCTTTACACCAATCTCGGTCAGACTGGATCCATGCCTCTCCTTCTTTCCGCCCTCTGGCTCACCACTGCCGGCATCATCTACAATCCGCTGGGCGCCTGGCTTCATGACAAGGTCAACTCGCGACGCTGGATGTTCATGGCTGGTCTCTTTGGCTGTCTGATTACTACCAGTGGCCTTGCTGCCTGTATCGCCGAATTCTCGGGAACGGCGAATAAGGCCGGCAACGCGGCTGGTGTCTTCTTCGTCTTCCTCTATCTAGCATTCCAAGGGTAAGTTTCACTTCTCCATGCCAGTCTGGCTGTTCTCTAACGAAAGTGATCAGAACTCTGTGCGACACAACCATGTATATCTATGTGTCAGAAATCTTCCCAACCGAGATTCGGCCCATTGGCATGGGTTTCTCCCTGTTCGGTCAGTTTGCGAGTACCCTCATCCTGCTTCAAACAGCCCCAATTGGATTTGTCAACGTCGGTTGGAAGTACTACCTGGTCATCATTGTCTGGTGCATCTTCTTCATTCCCATCGTCTACTTTTATTTCCCCGAGACGGCCAACCTGTCTCTTGAGGAGATCTCGGCCCGATTCGGCGATGATGTCGCTGTCCATGTTCACGACGTTCCGGAGGAGCAACGCAAGGAACTTGATAACTACCTGAACAAGGTGGATGTTGCACACATGGAAGAGTCTGGACCGAAGAGCATGGGTGGAGCCTAGGCAGATTTACGGTATTTAAGGTGAGGAGGGATTCTGGATGTTGGTGTTGTCGTAGTTTATTTTATGATGTCTCCAACGGACTTTCGTACTTATGGATGATTACAAAATTTGCATATCGATGGCCAGTAAGGCTTGGATGTTGATACATGTTCGTCATGACTGCTCGCTATTGTAAGACTCTAAGATCAGTATGTTAGCGACCTCACATCCATGAACATAATTACTGGTTGTTTAGAAAGATATCTTTTTGTAGCAAAGCCCTCTCTAACAGATGACCGTCCACGCATACACGCAAATTATGCGATGTGACTCAGTGATCATTGTGATCGTCAGCATGTACGCCACGCATCCACCTCCACTGAAATCTCGCAATATCGGCAGTTGGGAATGCGACTGCAACACAGCAGATCAGGCAATCCTGGAAACCTTGCCGGGGAAACTAGGTTAATTCCGTCCTTCGCTCCTTGACATAAACCACTTTCAATTGCGGCTGGGAACAAGTGCTCCCTGGTTGGTGCAGTGGTGGGCCACCAGTCGATCCCGGAGCGTCCCCGCAGTGGTACGCTCCAGATGTTTACCCTCCGATCTATGAGAACAACAATTCTGACAACCGAAGAGCATGCCGAGTCTAGCGGTTCCCTTAACCCAGACACTGAGGAGCGGGGAATGGAATCATGGGGTCTGCGTCAGAAGCCGGCTCCGGGGGAGGGGATATAGAAGGACCTGTCAAGTTCAAGTCACAGGATCAGAACCTGTCTGTTTGTCTAACCTCACTCTAGCTCCAACAGCACTCAGCATGGGCAACGCAATTTTACCTGAAGATATGTCTCTACACTGCAAGGACTATGACAGTCTTCCTGACCCTCGAAAAGTCTGGTCTGGCGCCCCAGGGTCCCGTGAAGAGGGTCTGGGCCGTCTTGTCCTTCTCACGCCAGAAGTGGTTGCCAATGCAGCAGCTACATGCATCAAAACAGGACGTCGAACGTCCTTGAATTGGGACTTGACAAAGCTGGACATTGCCAACTTCAATCGGGCCCCAGCACAGCACCACATCATCTCACTATTTGACGGTGTTGCGTATGACGATGTTTACATCTTCAATCCACAACAGTCGTCTCAATGGGACGGTCTCCGCCATTTTTCGGCCCCAGCGCCTACCAAGTCAGACCCAAATCGTCGCCTATTTTACGGTGGCATGACTTCGGTTGAGATACAAGACAGAAGCAATACACGCATAGGCATACAACACTGGGCCAAGGAAGGAATCTGCGGTCGTGGTGTTTTGCTAGATTATGTTGAATACGCCGCACGGCATTCGATAGCGTACTCAACATTTTCAAACCACTCAATACCACTCCATACTCTGCTTGATATTGCGAAGGAACAAAACACTCAGTTCCGTCGGGGAGACATCCTTTTTGTTAGAGTCGGAATCACCAAGGAGTGGGATCAACAGATGAGTGAGGCTGATAAGCTTGCATACGGCCAGAGCATCGACCCTCAACATGCCGGTCTCGAGGGCACAGAAGAGATGCTGAAATGGATCTGGAACGAAGGCTTCTCCGCAGTAGCCAGCGATTCCATCTCTTTTGAAGTCTATCCCAAGCAGCCATTTTACAAGCGAGAGGGAACAGATACTACAGTGCCGGGGCTGTTTATGCATGAGTACTTACTTGCGGGGTGGGGAATGCCCGTTGGTGAGCTCTTTGATCTAGAAGGGCTAAGTCAAATTTGTAAGGAAGAGAAGAGGTGGGAGTTTTTTGTGACATCGGCGCCTCTCAATATGCCTGGAGGCGTAAGTAGTCCTCCCAATTGCATAGCTATTTTCTAAATGCCAGCAAATATCTCGACAGATTAAGGTTCCACGTATTATAGCCTCCTACTAGATTAGAAACCTTTTGATTCCAACACTTGGAAGATTCTGACAAACTTCGTAGCTAAGCCCCAGCAGTTCAACTTCTGCAGCATCTTTTGGGCATCGTTGCTAATAGCAGGAGTGGAGCCGGGAGCACCGATATCCTGGACTGATCCACAGCTCGCTGGCCCTCCTGCTTCAATCCATTTCACTACAACCCGCCTCTGAGATATGTTATGGTCATGGAGATCAAGCCGGACAATGTGATTACTCTCACTGAGCACTAATGTTCCGTGAGGACCGTACGTAGAGTAAGCAATGATGAAAATGTAGCCCATAAAGACCCGCATGATCTCGCATGGTGCAGAGACTAGATAATCATTCGCGATCGCAACGATCTGAGCTGCGTGCCAGCACAACCTTCTTGCTGTCTTGGGATCTCTGGCAAATGTTGACTTCAGACGCTCGCGAGCGACCTTAATTCCGTCATGTTGTTGCGGTGTGGACGATATGAGATTGCGTACGATGTAGACTATCATGTCCAGGATACCATTTGCAGCGCACAGGTGCGAGTAGTGACAAAGAAGACTGGCAATGCTGTTCTCGTTGTTAGTTTGTTCAGTATCATGAGCAGTGGTTTCACTCACTTGTAGCTGATCAGATCACCAGTTGTGGACGGTGCCCGTAAGGATTCTACCAGCGTATTGAGTCCTTTCAAAAGCGATCTTTTTGTTTCTCGATGTGCGCTTATAATGGAGCTCAGTCCAAGGAACTCGGGCATGGCGACAACTTCCAATTGCCAGAGGTCCCACAGCATGCGCCCCATGACCTGAGCACAGAGCCTCTTGGCCCATGATCCCAAATATGACGGTGCTTCTCTTCCAGCTAGTGTGAGCTTGATCACCACTGACAGATTGGGGCCAGAACTGTCAGTACCAAGTCGGGATACAAGGGCATACCAGGCCTGTGCCGAGTTCGCGTTCCATATTGATTCGGGACATGGGAGAAGAGAAGGCAGCTCATTCAGATCGACGACACCACGGCGACTTGTGAGAGTGCAGAGACTGCAGTCGTATTCGAACGCTGCCCAGGCTGCTCTACGACCCGATTCTCTGACTATCCAGCTTCTCCACTCATGACTCAGATCTTGTCCATTCTCTGGGCTGGGAACACCTTCCTGTCTCTCGTCTGAGCTGACGGCGTTACGAGGTTTCAACAGACCAATGCCCCGTAGGCCGCCTATAAGTATGCCGCGGGATCTATCTGCGTTTTGGTAGAGTTGTCTGTTGCCAGAACCCAAGGAGTAGATCTGGTGGAGACAGAGGGCATTGAGATATGAAACATCGTTGTAGCTGGTGTTATCGGATGCACCCATCCAGGTAATTATAGTAGAACACAGGTCGCTCAGAACAAATGAGAGGTCAATATCGCTCGGGCTATCCGATAGCAGAGCACCAATGCAAGCCATGGCAGTCAACATAGCTGGCGGACAAGATGACATGGTCCAAGTAGGCTTATGAAGAATCGACTGAACATCATGGAACCGAGCGAAGTAAGAGTCTGATAGGCGTTGTAGATGGCAGAAAGCTTGAACCGAATGGCTGTCTCGTATTGTTGTAAGCTGTGGCATGGGAGTCTCGGATAAGATCTGGATAAAGCCGTCCACAAGTTGTGACCGACCAGTTCGCGAGCGACTGTTCAGAAGTTCACGCAGAGGAGGCAGCCGATACTGATGCGGGACGGAGTCATTGCCTTGGTCGAATGGCCATGCAAGGCTGGCGTGGTGGGGATTTGACGATCTTCTCGCTTCATCAGACGATCTTCTGCCTTCAGCTTCGCGCGTCCACGTCGATTCCGCAGCTTCCGGTATTTGCTGTGTCGCTTCGTCGGGAAAGCAGCCATTGGTAGCTACCGTCTCGGGACCCCGTTGCTCCATATTTGAAGACCATGGTTCTTGGACGTAGAGACCTTCCAAAGCCGCCAATTGGGCAGGTTGTAGGCCGTCGTCAACATTGGAGCCGAGCCAGTCAAATCCGCCAGTCCGAAAATTAGGTTGCATTAGAGCCATATAAGAAGGTGAAATGGCGAAATCATTGCTGAAGACGGCGTCGCCAGGGTCTGTTTGTAGAGTATCAAAGGACTGTGGTATGTCGATCGCGGAGCCAATCGTGGAGTTTTCATCGATATTGTTGAATGCATCAACTTGACAGGCTTGACTCAAAGATTGAGTATCGTCAGTTTCACGTGTCAAGGTAGAGCCGGGAGAAGAGGTTGAGGGCGGTAAAGTCGCTATTGGGACACTCATGTTAAAAGCCGGCTGCCATGCATCGGTCTGAGGAAGCGTTGATTCATTGGATTGGCTCTGCGCTTGCTCATCAGGAGGATGGTCAGGTCGATCAGTGCTCGCATCGCTGTCCAGAATTACTAGGCCATCTTGTTCAATCGGGTTAGGATACGAGCAAGCATCCCCCGCCCGAGAGCAACCATTGCAGCAAGGCCTTTTACGGTCGCATTTTAGTTTCTTAACTACACATCGATAACAAGACTTCTGAACCGATTTCTTTGCATGTCCTTTGACGCGGTGTGTGGAACGTAAGTGACGCAAGAGAACGTCGCGTCGACTGAAAGTCTTTTGACACTGAGGACAGGGAATAAAGTCTTTGTGGGAAGATGCTACGTGCGTGAGTTGATGGCGACTGAGATGACTAGGCCGTGAGAACTTTTGAGGGCATTCCGGGCATTGGAGTTGACGTTGCTAAGGCAATATTAGAAAATGGAAACAAGGCAGAAGAAGGCAAATTTACATTTGAGTCTACTCCAGTCATGGCGAGCTTGGACGACACTTCACGGTTGGAAGGGAAGAGTGGCAGTATTATTGGGGCCAGCAATCGAGTTCTGGGGTAAAATGCGGGGAGCAATCACGTGTTGCTCAATAAGGACAGGGCGTAATCATAACATCAGAGATAAAGTTTGCCCTTAAGGTGGCTGACCCCTTGCATCGAGTGCTGCTAGTTTTCCTGTCCTGTCGAGGAGGCGCTAGCTATAGGGTAAGTGATAAACCTAATAAATGTTTCTTATGGTCATACCGGCAAGGACAGTTATAGCAAGCTACCTGTGAACTTTATAGAAATACTAAGGGTGCGTTGGTGGACTCATATTAGAGCGCTACGCATGACATGATATCCATACGAACTCATATTATCTCACGCTGCCCATTGACAGACTGCAATCTATTCAGAATTACCGTTTGGCTCCTTGACACATTACACGCGCAATACCTGCGTGCATATACTAGCGACAAGGGGTTATTCTTCGTTGTATTCTTTTACCGTCGTTGGCCTGGCTGGCGTCGGACAATGGCTCGCGATGCATCATCTAATGTCCTCTTGGCTCTATATGTGTTAGACATGGGAGGAGAGACCCAACCGGGACCGGACAGCAGTTCGATTAATGTCTTCCCGACTTCCACTATTGAATAGGTAGCCAGTTAGGTATTGAATGAGTTGGCTGCCCCAGGCGGTGATGATTCCAGCCCAATCTACGCACGTTCAGAGATACCAAGCCCTGTTCTCACACATCCTGGGTTCGTGAGCACAGAGAGGGATGATCTCCATCCGGGATTGCCTGTTCAGACTACAGTCACGACTGTAAAGTATACAATCGTCGATCCCAACAATCTGTCAAATCTCATTGTAACGGCGTACTGCGCTACTTTGGAATACCGACCATGCGAGCGTTGTGCGCATCAGACCATACCGACAGTTCAGTTCACCACATGTAAGGCTCTCTGCAATGCATGTGGTTACTCTGGAGAGAACCAAGTGACACTCACAGCCCCGGTAGTCGGACCTACAGCGCCTGTCAGGCAAGATGATGCTTACCGAAGACCTGCTATATTATCGTCAAATAAGTCTCGCGTTTCCCAGCAGAGTGGAGTCCTCGAACAGGCTGCTTACTCAACACAAGTCTATCATGAGAAACAAGGCCTTGCATCGCACGCGGATGGTAACAGTAACTATAATAATGATAAGGGAAACAGGGACCAAGAGACGCAAGAACATAACAAAGTCCCTGGTACCAAAGAGCCTGCCTTTCACCCAGTAGACTACCCAAATCGACTCAGTGGATCGCAGCAGGTATTTTCATCGTCTTGGGCTTCTTCAACTCTCCCAGATTATGACCCAGAGAAGCCAATGGGAGTTGCAGGTAGTGGGCGCTTCGACATAAACGGAGCTTTTCTTTCTGTCTTTGTATCGTCTTGCGCAATCCTCTTTATTTAGGTAACGCAACTTGATCCAGTTTACAGTGTAACTTGGAGGAGATGCGCTTAGCTCTATTAGTCTATTTTAAATAGTATCGTTAATATTTAACAAAGGGAGAATTAAAGAATGTTAAGCCATCCATCCACTGTGTATATTAACTAAGCGATCTAGAGAGAAAACGATTCTCCATTTTGAGTGGCATTATCAAGAAAGATCATTTCTTCTAAGCGTGAGGCGACTACTCTAACCTGCGCTGCGTCCGGCACCTTTGCTGCAAGATTGAAATCTATGACGAAATCGCCGAAGTCTCCTCTTAATGCTACTGCATCGTGATGGCTTGAATGAGTTTGTAACGAATTAGCCAGCTCAAGAGCCTCATCAACCGATAAGGCACCCACTTGGAATGCCATTCCCAGCAGACCACGGCCGACTGAGACAAAAACCGGATAGCAAATGGCAAGTTCTTGGCATCTTGTAATACAAAAAACAAGATAAAAGTGTAAGTCCGATCCGTTGACTCCTTCCATCTTTCCGGTATCAACAATGCCGTTTGTCGGTTGGATATCCCGATTGCTGTCTGATGTAAACTCTTCCAGCACCTGATTGAAGATGTGGAGCAACGCGGTGCCGGTAATCATAGACCTAAGTATGGTATGACGCTCGGCATGGCATTTTAGTAGGATTCGTTTAAGCTGGTTTGCAGATGTTCGGACGGCAGATGTAGCAGTGCTATCGGGGGACGAGAAGGAACGAAGAGTTTGTGCGGGTGTTCTCAAATAGAAGGGCCTGAAGATATTGATGACGGTGCAATGAAATGTGATACTATATAATACTCATCAATAATGGGGATAACTCGAAAACGACTTCGCCTTAAGCTCTTAAGCGAGCAAGACTAAGGGTTCACTTACTGTAAGAAAAGAACTTGATTGGAATCATGTTCTCCTCGGAGCAAGTCGTCATCGAGTGTATCTGCCCAGTGGAGCAGCTTCTGATATCTGGATTCAACGAAAGAGAGAGGCAGGGTTCCATCGGACGCAGGACGGTAGAGAGAATACACGGCGGCGACTTCCTGAACAATAATCCAGAGCTTACTAAGAGCCCCAAAGCCTTTTCCGATCAGCTGCCTTTCAGTAACCTTATGGGTGCCCTCTCCAGGAACCGGGATCGTAGGGGGACAGGGGATCGGCTTAACCGGCAAGTAGTATGTATTGCGTCTGTCAAGGATATTATAAGATTGCAAGGCCCATCCAGAACACGGCATACGTACGATAACCAATTGTAGGCTCCCCAGGCGACCTGAGTAGTTTGTCTTTTTAATTGAGCAGAAAGCCCTTGCCAATTGGCTGCATTTCTTCCGCAGTTCTTCCCGCCAAACAAGCCCAAACGCCCGGCCATATCTTGCGCGTCTTGAAACAACTCAACAACGCGAATGTTGCTAAATTGAATTTCGCATGCAACGCCAGTTACCATCAATGCTGCCACATTCAACAAGGAGTCAAATTGGCGTTCTGCGAGCCACAACGTTTCAGCAGCATTCAAGAATGCTTTACTCAAGCTCGACGAACTAGGGTCAATGGAGCAGTACCAGAGCTATGAATACGGATCAGCATGGGAATTGGACTTTGTTTCTGGAAGGGGCTTACACAGGCGCAGCTGAATACTGAGTTCACAAGAAATGCGGAGCAGAAATCCAACTTTCTTTCCAACAAGTCATTTAAAAACAGTTCAGCGTCGAAAAAACCAAACATGTGATGGTTCTCTGACAGATATGTTGTTATGATAGTAATGGCCAATTCATTTCGTATGGGTATAGTCGTCCAGTAACTCATATCTAGAGACCGAAAGTGATCCGGCTTCGGCGGAAGGGTCTCTCGGTGCCATATGCTAGGTTCGTTGGTGGGACCTGCATTCATTCCTGCCACCCCGTCGTTTGCGATGCTAAAGGGCTCTAGCTCAATATTTGATACGTCGACGGAAAGAATACGAGGGTAGGCGTTTTGGTGACGAGCAGTGAGCTCAAACTCAAAGGTGGAAAACCCAGAGGGTGGTACAGCACGATCTAGACTGCTATTTGAGGGTTCATCCAGAGTCAGACCAGAAGAGGGGAATTTACCCGCTCGCAGCTTCCTCAGTTTCTCTATGGCCTCATCTTCTGGCCCCGAGGTGAGCTGGCGAAGGATCTTTGCAGACTCTTTATGCTGATTTACTAAAGCCGCATTCTGATACTCGCATGGTACACTTAGCCCCATGCATAAATCACAGCTTGGGCGACCTCTATCACACTTTGTTCAAATAACTGTTAGCAAGCTTTTCGCGTATATAGGAAGCGAAACGGACAGCATAGCCCTTTAGACAGCAAACAAACAAGAGGGATAGGAGACCTTTAGTTTCTTCAATCGACATCGGTCACATGACCCGGCGCCTCTCCACACTCTTTTAGGTGGAATTTCCCGCGTGCGCCTGGTTGATTGGTTGCTTTCCAGATTCTGTGAATGGCTAGGTAAAAGCGGGCAATTATTTTTGCTCATTATAAGGGAGTAAGAGTGAGCAGACAATTACGGTAGTTGGGTGACATTGGTGGAGAACGAAGGTAATTGGGCTCTGTATGGGGATCGTGGGGAGATAATCGCTGAGCTTATGCCTCAGGCACTTACTTGTCTTTGAAGCTTGGCAACAATTGGATAGGATAGACAGGGAAAACATTAGTCCTTGACAGTAGATGACGCGATTCGCACGTCAATTCTTGAAAGAATACGTCGGCCAGCCTCCGCATCAATCAGCTCGCGCAGGACATATTTTCTCTAGCCTTTGTCGGTTCAGCCTCTGCAAATTCATAGGCTAATTCAACATATCAATCTCGTACCAACCACTGCATTATGGATAATCCTGGACAGCCGTTGCCGACGCCTTTGGGGGCAAATGGCCAAGACGAACAGCACAAGTGTGATCGCTGTCGTTTGAACAGAATTCGCGTACGACTTTTTACAATCCATGCCTTTCTGCATCATTTCTAAAAAAAAAAAAAAAAAAAAAACTAACAATGTCATGACAAGTGCGACGGCGGACGACCAGCGTCTGTTCAATGCCTCACAAGATCATTGCCATGTTCTCATGATAAAGATAGCTCCAGCTTAGCCCACAAACTCCGTCTCCAACAACGAATAGCTGATTATAGAAATTTCCGAAGGCGCCTACAGACCATGTCCACAGATGAAGCCTTCCAAGCTGTCCATCAAATGCGGGCGGCAGGGTCTATTGTATCTGCATCAGAAGCTGCTATAGCCACACAACCCCAACTATATCGCCCTTCTCAACTCCGCACGACCCATGGTATATTACCCCCAACCGAGTCTGTCCTAGAGTTCGAGCTTAATGCACGCCATCCATTCGCCTATCCCCCACTAGAGCCACTGGATTTAAATTCTTTAGCCATCGATGGCTGGTTCTGTTTCGAGGATCAACCGTTCGCTCGAAATAGATCTAGCCCACGCAACCGCTCAACGCCCGAGGAGACAGGCACAAGAATTTTGTCTGTATCCACTTCTGAACCATTGGCGGATTGGCAGCTTTGTGATTCCCGACTTACGCTTCTCGATATGGCCTATTGGAGCAAGATACCTATCGACAATCCATTTGCTTCCAGGATCCTTTCTCATTTCCTTACGGCACACTTTCCTTTATTTCCTTGCTTCGATATAAATCTTTTCCTCGACGATATGATAAATGGAAATACCGATTATTGTTCGACATTCCTCGTTGCAGGTATAATGTCGATTGCATGCGTAAATCACTATATTTCTTTTGTCAAAAGTTTCACAAGACTCGACTGACAGCTGCCATCAGCAATCTTTTAGCGCATTTGATATTCGTTCAGCCCCTCTCAGTATTTTATTTGAGCAAGAGGCTCGGCTGTTATGGGAAACTGAGCGACATAACGATTCTTCGACCAATTTGGCTGCGATGGCGTTTCTGTCCATGTCTGGCGGAATGGCTGGTCGTGAGGATTTAATGTTGCAGACACTTGCAGATATTCGAGCTATGGCAGCAAGGATGAATTTATTCGGAATACGGGTCAGCGAAGAAGCGCTCAAATCGTTTCATCAGGTCCCACAGGACAAGTTCAGGGCATTAGCATCTGCCGCTTGGGGGGCGTATGGGTGGTTAACGTAAGTCGACAGGCTTCTTGTCCTTCCTCTGGCTGCTCAGGTTAACGGAGATCAGGTTCTATTCTACCCACTATGCCGCTGATCCAATTACGTATCCACCCACACTGCCTGTTCCTGGCGATACAAAGAGGCAAAGTGGTGGGTTGGTTTGGCCACCTCATCCAATGCCCGAGTTTCTAGGACATAACATAACAAACATATGCAAGCTATGGCCCATCATCCAGGACTTTGGACATGTTTATTCGTTTACGAATCCTGTACCGCTATCAGAAAGGGTGACTCTGGCTTTTGCTGAATCTACGTACCAGAAGTTTCTGGCTTGGGCAGATGCTCTCGATTCGAAGATGAAACGCAATGACAACAGCGTCTCCCATGTCTATTTCTTCCAGTAAGTGCACTTCATCATGGGCAAAACTGAAGTCGTCAAGCTCATTAGTTCAGTGCGCTCTACCATGCTAGTATTGTCAGGTTATTTCAACCTTTTCTTCATGCCTCGGCGCATACACGACTCAAGAGCTTCAATTCAAGAGATTGCACCCCAGCCTCGATATACATGGCATCCATACGGCAGCTTAAACGTTTACTCATCTGGTATTTGACTAACGCCGGTCGACATTCTGATAATGGCTGGTTCACCGTTGCTGTGCTCCAAGTCATGAGTGCAACACTGTGGAACACCAATGCTGCAGATTGGAAAGTCTATTTCCAGCTCTGCTTCAATTTCTGGAAAGAAGCATACATACGCTATCGCATTTACTTGAACATTGCCAAGGCAAATTTGTACTTCGCCCTTCAACTCGGGGTAATTGAAAGGGACACGGCCGTTGTCATGGTTAATGAACTACGTGCGGTCGGCGCGCACCATGTTGATCCTGAAAATGCCATAAATAGAGCCATTGCAGATCATCAGATGGCCGCCAAGGACCTCAAAGATTCCAAGGTGGACGCCATGGCAAACGAGTTTACGGGCCTGACTGTGTCGCACCGTACCGGCGATGTTGAATGCAATACGGCCGTCGCGGCCTCTTCTCAGGAAAGCGAGGTAGCGCCCTCTCATAACTGGCTCAAGACTGTATTGAACTAGAAAGCCCTTAATTAGAATTGGACTAGTGAAAATTTCCTCAGAATACGACGACTATCGTGGTGAGGGGCTTGACTAGTTTCTAATAGCTATGAAGACGGAATCCTGACAACTACTCTCCAAGTCTATCCATCTAAATTCTAACTATTGCTATTGTTAAAACTCCTACCGATCGCTTTTGAAATTGGGCTCCAACGAGGTTGAGTTGTGAGAGTTGTTTAAATATTAGTACACCAGGTTTGAGAAGCAATATAAACAGAATAAGACACATACCATTACTGATACGGAATAAGAATTCGAATTGTTCAGCCACTGTTGTTATGCATTCTGGGAAAGCCGCCACGTTTATCTTGGTGTGATCCATAGACTGCCCGCGTTAAGTGTTGGGCAAACCGCGTCGCATTTAGATCAAAGCGAGACGTGTAGTTGAAACTTGAAAAGAGAACGAATTCTGTCAACAACTACCTTTCGAGAGACACTAATTTTTAAGCGTGTAAGCAGAGGATTAGACGATAGATTCAAAGGGCTACGGAGGCTGTCAGATGAATAGGGTAACTGCTTCTAGAACTAGCCTAGGACCCCTAATTGACCACGGGTCGCGAAGCTAAAATTACCTAAAAGCATTATTGCATTTAGCGCCAATAGTGCATGTAAGAATGACCTGACTTCCAGTAGTAATTTGAAGAGTTGACATGGATAAAGCAAACAAAAAAAGGTCAACCGACCTCCAAGGCTCTGATTAAGCATTGCATTATTTAATTAATGATTTACCCCCATTTTCTTTCTTTCAAAACATTCTCCATCAATTCCAGGATGCGGTACTCAATCCTAATGTCGCTTGCTCTCAGCGGTTATGGCGCGTGGGCAAGTCCATGCAAGCCCTCTCGTTCAGGTATGTACTGAACTTCCAACTACTACGACTCCATTGACATTTTGGAATCCTCAGTCATTGCTTCATCCGAGGCTTCCTCATTCATCATAGAGACCTATACAACTGATATCGAATGGTCATCCGCTACTACTCCGACGCCAGATGAAGAAAAGACGGATGGCACTCTCTTAACTGGCCTCTTGAGCAACACTATCGATCTTCCTCCGCCATCGCTGTCAGAATACTCCTTCACACCAACCTATGTTGTATCGACAGAGCTATCACCAACCTTGACCATTGACTCGACGTCTCAGACAACGTCAAGGTTCGATGGGTCTACAACGTCTATTTTAACACAGACCCCCGGAACCAACTCCGCGTCGTTGTCTCAAGACCCAATCATTGTGTCTACCGATAGTTCGATGGCTGACTTTGACACCCTTACTACAACTGGATCCGACATCCCGTTACCTTCAGATATGTCATCAATCTCTACTCAAATAACAGAACCGACCGAAGCATCTATACCTGTTTCAGTATTGACAACAACAGACTTGACGTCTTCATATACCGAATATCCGACATCACATACGACCGCAATGCACACTACAGACTCTGCAGCTTTGTCAATCACAACCTCGGTCTCTTCTGACGTGACAAGCTCTTTGCCAGCCACAACATCATCTGCGGTCCCCTTCATGTTCAAAATCATTGCCAGGGACGGATTTCGTGACGGCTCAGAAATGCGTGCATTCAACGCCGGTGCCCGTTGGTGGGGCACTGGCAGATGGCTCCTCTTGGTCCCGACTATTCTGACAGTTGAGACCAGCACCAGCCATCTCATCGCAGGAGGTGTTCCGGTTTGCGCAGAATTCTCCCGGGCCGGTACCCAGGCCGCTCTGCAGGCCGTTCTCCGAGGATGTGCTACTCCTATGCTTCATAATCACGAACACGTCATGTGTGAACCTGCAGTTGACGGCGGTGAGCTACGGTGCAGCGTGCCTGAGCTGAATTGTGTTAGTGATATTTGCGCGCGTACTGGACAGCTATGGACTCAGTTCTACTCTCGTAACTGGCTAGAAGGGACCCGTGCGGTCAGCCTGGTTCCAGCGGTCAACAGCCTTGATCCAATCTACACGATAAAGTATATGATACAGGAGGTTCAATCAGAGAAGACTGTCGTTTGAGCGGGATACAAAACGTCGACACGCCAGATTTAAACTCCTGGTTTGTCATTCCTTCTTCGAATCGGTATGACCGTTTGAGTGGTGCTTTCTGGTGCTTTGGGAGGAAAGGAGATCCGAAGTCAGGCCCTAGAGATTGATACTGCTTGCCAAGTCCAATAGTTCATAGCACTAGCAAGTACAACAGGGGTACTGCAGGCACAAAACTTATGTCCAGAAATTCCAGACCAGGCAATTGTTTATTTATACTGGTTTAGTGCATTCAATAGTCGGATTTAAATTGGGAAAGCGGGTATAACCGTGCGCCACACACCTCTAAATCTTACGATATCGATATCTTATAACAGTACTCAACAGCAAGTTCCTCTCTTCTACTTGTGTCATTTATTCGATATAGTAAGAAGTATCTTCGGACATTTCTCTTCATCGGCCTTGTCGGCAGGGGCACATTGGCTGGCCCATGTAAGCCAAGCAGATCATGTCAAACACCCATCAACTTTACACCTTCTGGACCTTTTCAACTCACGATGAAAGCAACCACGACTAGTGAGACTAGCCTTTCGGGAATCTCGACCGCCTCTGTAGTATTGGACTGAAGGTCAACATTAGAGATGCCTTGAAGCAAATCAGTTGCTTTTAGGAATTTGTACAGTAGACAGATTTTGGACGCTAGAACAGAATGAGTTGCAATCAAGTACGTTGGACACAACAAATTAGTCCCCAAGTTCGCCATACCCCATCTCCCAATTAGTATCAACAACTCAACAATTCTGCATAGGCGAATGGAACATTAACGGCCATCTCGGCCATCAAACAGTTAGTGCCAAGCGACCGGTATAGTTACAAAATTAAATCCTTTCTTTGACATCGGAAAAATCCCGACGCCCTTGACAAACGTCTCCATGCTAGCGCTACCGATGTGTGGGGAAATCGCGACGTTGACTCTAGTACCGCCGTGCGAGTCAGGATAATGCCCTTCAGCCGTACAAGGGAGATCACGAGAGATGCGGGGTCCCCATGGGGGATGGAGCGGGCAGGGCCGGACATCATCGGAGGTGATCCGATGGATGCAGACTACTGGGATGTTCGAGCGCATATATGACTTTGCACTGGCCATCCCAGCATTTCAACGTAGACCATCCGGCTTTGCCATTCCCTCTTTATTGCTCGCCATGGATCAGAATAATAGCAAAGGCGTCGAGCCTATGAAGGTTGACGACAAATTCATCGAAAATGCCCCCGACGCCTATTCCGGGCTACTGCCTGAAGATGCAGACTTTATGCGCGGATGGGAGGGCAAGGCTGGCAAGAAGGTCGTGAGAAAGGTATGGCTCCCAGACCTTTCGAGTATCTTGTGTTGCTAATTGATTCAGATTGACTTTCGACTTCTTCCCATCATGGCCATTCTGTACCTACTCGCCCACATCGATCGAGGAAATATTGGAAATGCGAAGATTGAAGGAATGGATAAGGACTTGGGCCTTGTCGGAAACCAGTACAACATCGCTAGTACTATCTTCTTTGTTCCATACATCATCTTCGGTAGGTGCCACAGCGATCTCGTCTCTTGGGCCTCACTGACTAGCCGCAGAGGTCCCTTCCAACATCATTCTCAAGAAGGTCCGCCCTAGTATCTGGCTTTCATTCCTGGTCCTTAGCTGGGGTATTGTCATGACATGCATGGGTGTCGTAAAGAACTTCGAAGGTCTTGTCGCCTGCCGTGTCATTCTCGGAATCTTTGAGGTACGTAAATCCATCCAACGTCTTCCAATATACTAACCAATATTAGGCTGGTTTCTTTCCTGGAGCTGTCTACATCGTCTCGAGTTGGTACCCACGTCACGAGCTCCAACAACGACTAGCCATCTTCTATACCGCCTCTGCTTTCTCCGGTGCTCTCAGTGGCCTTCTTGCTTTTGGCATCGCCCGGCTCGACGGTGCGAGAGGCATTGCTGGCTGGCGCTGGATCTTTCTCATTGAGGGAGCCGTCACGGTGGCAGCTGCTCTGGTCATGCCATTGCTCATCATTGATACCCCCGAACGAGCGAAGTGGCTGTCTGACGAAGAGAAGCGCTACATCGACTTGCGTCTCAGAATGTCTGGTGTTAGGGCAAACACTGAGGAGGGTGACAAGTTCTCTTGGAAGTTGTTATTCAAGACAATGACAGACTGGAAGGTCATGCTTGGTGTTGTTCTGGCTTGGGCGAACTCTGTTCCCAACGCCGCGTTCAAGTTCACCATGCCTCAGATCATCAAGCAACTTGGCTTCTCTACCGCCAATGCCCAGCTGCTCACCATGCCACCGTATGTGTGTGGTGGTATTGCTGCATGGCTCACTGGAAGGTTCTCTGATCGTCTCGCCTGGCGTATGCCTTTCATTGTCGGACCGATGTCAATTCTTCTGGTAGCGATGGCTGTCTTGTTCAACTACTCTAAGGATGTCGGAAACAATGTTCCAGCCATGTATGTCGGTGTGATTCTGGCTCAAATCGGTATCTACCCCCTCTTGCCTGGTATCACGGCTTGGACAGGAAACAACCTCGCCCCATCTTGGAAGCGATCCATTGGTCTTGCTTGGCTGTTGGCAGCTGGAAACCTTGGCAGTATCATCGGTACCAACATCTTCCTCGACAGAGAGGGACCTCAGTACCCCACTGGGTACGGTACCGCACTCGCTATCATTTGTCTGGGTGCTTCTTGCGCCTTGTTCATGGAGTTTTGTCTTTGGCGATCAAACAAGGCACGAGCCAAGATTTCCGAGGCAGAAGTTCGCCAAAAGTATTCTCAGGAAGAACTGGACGCTATGGGAGAGAAGAGCCCTCTGTACAAGTATACTCTGTAAAGGTCCGAGTGGTGAAGGGTGATTTAGTTAGGTGGTGGTGGATAAAGTGCCAGTGGTCATAAAAGTTGACGTGGAGGGCCTCGGAGAGGCATGTAGTCTATTAATAGAGTCTTACGCCAGTTGAACAATATGTCTCTAAAAGAGTGACAATGTCGCCATTCATGACTGTCTGATATATCTGTATGATAGGCCTTTCAATCTGTCTTGTGGAACTCTATAGTCGTCTGCCTAACTGTGGACAAAGTAAGATAACTTTCTGGCTCAAGAGATGCTCGGAAAGGTCTTGGTCAATTCACATCGCGAACTGGCACGCGTATGTTCTTCACAACATGACATATGGAAATGTATCCTGTTCTCAAACATGTTCTCTTTTTTAATTGAATTTAATATTTCCTCTGGATCTCTCTATACTGCTCGATCTAGAAAAACGCCAGAGCGTTGGGTGGACTTGCGACAGCTCCCGGCACCTGTTTTCAAGTCAATTTCGTCCATATTTGCTATACAAGGGCAGCTCAACTTACATTCATCGGGGAACTCGACATGAAGAAAGTATAACGACCCAGCGCTTTACACTTCTTCGAAAGTTCCTCTAGGTAGAACAACTCACCAATCGGCATACCCCAACCAGCTAAAAGCCACTCATGCAAATGCCATTCAAGATCTTTGCAAGGCCAGACCTCCAATGACCGTGCATCGCCACAGATGGCAGCAATCTTAGTGTTCCAAAGGAATTTGAGCAGCTCTTTGGAGGGCTTCAGACCGATGTTATCCGGCTTTTGAGTCTTGTACAGCTCGTTGAGATGCTCGCGCTTGGTAGTGTCCATGTTCTCATACTGGGCTAGGTAGCCGAAGCGAATGACGATGATATCGCCTGCGCGAAGTGAGTCGAGGCTCATGTTTTGGTACTCAAGAGTTTTAGTGATCTGGTCGAAGGGAATTTCGTGGGATGTCATGCCGTCGATTTGGATGCCTTCGTTTAGAGCCCAGGAATACCAGTCGACGAAGACGGCCCGTCCAGCAATGCCCTTCTCCGAGACATCTGCGCACCTGTCAATGAAAGAACTTAGTTCGAGCTAGTGAGGTACGCACGGTGAATGCTGTTTGGATAGTCTGAGGCAGCAAATTCTTCGGCTTTGCGGCCCATGTAGTATAACTATCGGGTCTGTCAGAAGCATTTCAGGGCGTCTCCAGTCATACTTACTGCCTCTTCCTGATAAGCGTAATGTCGAAAGCCATCCCATTGAGAACTGCATTGCGAATTGAAGCTCCACTAGCATTGACGTTAGCTATCTGCCATCCATTCAAACTTGGTTAGGTTACCTCGTCGTCGTGCGCATGCTTTAGCGGCGCCTTGTTAATTAGCTTCAGTTCAAGGTTCTTCCGTGCGAATTTCGGATTTGAGGCTCCCGTCATCGACCAACTGTCTCATGGTTAGCCTTTATTGCCAGATTGGTAGGATCACTTACTTCAAAGACAACCTTGATCCCGTCTTGATGTTCTCTCTGGCCGCTTGACTGATCACATCATCGTTCAAATGATTCAGGGTACCAAGCTGGTCATCAGGACCCCAGCGACCCCATGCATTTCCCCGAGGACCATTTTTGTCCAAGGGCAATTCGTCAAAGTTGGGATGTTTCTGGGACGCCATTGTTGTTGAATATGCAACTGTAAATTGGGCAAGTCCTTTTTGCTGGTAACACAGGCAACTTGAGCTATTCTCACAATTATTAATACTAAATGCCGGCAGCTTTGCCGTGGCTACCAGTATTTAGTCTTACGCGGGGTATGATGATCGGGAGGGGTGTCTCCGAACGGCGCACGGAAAACCCCCGACGTAACTTCAGCCATCGGACCCAGTCCGAAGTGACACTATCTATCCACAGTCTTTGCAACGGCAAGCATCAAGTAACTAAATTCATTAAGTTTCACTAGCTTAAAATGCAAACCGTTTGCTTACAAAGTTTCCGGTCAGTCTCGCCCTGTGTTTGCGCCCCTGTCAATTGCTACCGTTCGTTGCAAGCTCCTCTTCAAGTTGTCTGTCTCGAATCCAACGCACTATATCAAGTATGGCGGGATCATCCGGATCAAGGGTCGGCTCTGCGGCCAGATTTAAACGAGTCAACTCTTGCAAGACAGGATCATCAAGATCGGGATCGCGAAAGTCAGGATACTCCTCATCATCGTAGTCATCTCCACCGAAGTCATCTCCAGTAAGCACATCCAAAGCGTCAGTGGACTTGAATCGCATAAAGGTATGATACCCAGTGACAGTCTTTCCGAAAGTACAACGGTTTGGGATAGCTTCCTCTACCAATTTGGTGAGGTCGGGATCCTCTTCCACATCTACCATGATCTCAGTTCCTTCAGGCACAAGGCGTCTGATAACCTCTAGCCTCCGTTTTAACAGGGTGTTCCATTCGGCATCGTTTATGAGTCCTGCTCCTGGCAGATAGCCGTTTGTGCAGTAGAAGGACATAGGGTGTTGTATGACAATCTCCAGAGTAGATAGTCCCCCAAGCAAGTCTGCCCACATCGGGTCGATCGTGTCTGGATCCTTTGGATCCTCAGGATTCTTGCAGAGCATCACCAATGCGATATGGCGGATTTCCTTTTGCAAGTAGGGCTCGGAAATCTTCAATTGATGCCATTGCCTATCGATATAGACGTCAATCTCAAAAGTGTTGCAGCGGTATAAGAGTGGTGCCGCCTCATTTTTTATTTGACGACAGGTTTGAACAAGTCGAAAGAGAGTGCCCGGGTTGTATTCTCTGTCTCTTAACCAGGCTGGCTCCCCAGGCTCTTGTGTTGTTGGGCTAATCTGCCAGCGGTAGCCGATTGGGGTGCAAAAGCCGTAAATCTTTTGGCGTAGTTCAGGCGGTAGATCTAGAAGGGGGAAAGTGTCTTGAGACGACGAAGTTGATGTCGACATTCTGCTGTTGGATATTTTTCGCGTTTTGGAGGGTATGATACAAAAAGAAGAGAAACGGTGTTCTTGTTCACGTGTGAAAGGATCGCGTTACTAGGAATGACACGCGTGTGAGTCGTGAGGGGTGTAGCCAACGGCAAGGGAAAAAGAGGTGTCCGTAGTCCCGTGACTAACGCGTATTAATAAGATGCCACCTGAAACCACCACTCAAACATTACTGAGCAACAATCAATATCTTGCTTGGCCTGCAAGGATTGTAAGTACAGGACTGTACCGGCACTTTTGGCTACGTGGCGCTGTGCTGTTAACGATAGCATTACTTCCATTACAGTCATGTATATAGAGAAATATGTTTATATAACTCATCGCATTCAATTGCATGGCGTACTCAGATTCTCGGGCCAGGATAAATCGCATTTGCTAAACTAATCGTTCGTGTGATCAAAAGTGTTGTTGTAAAGTACGCATTGCGGGCCACTTTATCACCAGGTGTATCATAAGCAAACCCCGGGTAGCTAAACTAACCAAACTAGCTTAGCATGTGTCATCTACATCCGTTTACAAAATTCCTAATCAAACATTGTCCAGCATTCTCGCTCTTGTGCACCACTTTCCTCCGTCATTAGACGCTCTCAAGTCTCTTTATCCCTCTCCAACTTCACAGATACAAGGAATAGTAAGGGTCGTCTTGATCGATGAACTCATCGTCTTCAGATGAATCCGTGTCCAAGTCGGTGGCGTCGCCGAGATTAGCGAATACCCCTCGTCCGAAGACATCGTCTCCAGCAGCGAGTTGCTCGAAAGTGCAGTGGTTTGAGATGATCTCGTCTACTAGCTGGTCGACAGATTCATCCCCGTCCGTGTCTACCACTACCTTCATTTGTGGAGGGATATGTTGGTTAATGAATTCTAGCTGTGGTTTCAACAATTCGTGCCATTCATTGAGAGGGAACGTATACACGGCATGGTATCCTACAACAAGTTGCAGAGTGAACAGTCCGCTGAGCAGCTCCGCCCATGTCCCAAGATACCAACTATCCTGTGCGGGGAGGCGAAGCTGAAGGTAATCCCACTCTAGAGCTAGTGCCAGATGTCGGATCTCTTTTCGGGATTCTGGTCGAAACATATCCAGGTCCCCCCAAAGTTGATTTTAAAGTAGTTGCTGTTGTACAAAAGTGTTTTCGCCTCATTGTGTATCTGGCGGCATGTTCGAAGGAGTTGAGGGAGAGCGCTCCGGCGGTCGGTGTGTGCGGACGTGGCTGGTCCTTCAGGAGCAGGATTCTGTTCCGAGCAAGCATCCGTTTCGGATTCAGACGAAGTATCTGTTCCAGGCCCAAAAATAGACCGGAGTTTATCTTCTATGTCCGAGGCTCTGATGCAATCTGGACATGGCATAAATCGACATCGAATTGTAAAGCGCGTGCTTTGTGGAGAGCAAAAACGATAGATTCTGTTGCGTAATTCGGGCGGAAGTGCCAGAAACGGGAGGGTTCCTCCAGACGATGGAGTCGACATTGTGCCGGTCAGTAGTCCTCAATGTGGGAAGTCTTGAGTAAATAGAAAGAGGGGGTCGTTGTTGATTGATGTTCTAGGCAGGATTAAATATCCTCTCTATTGGAACTCACGTGGGATGATGTCTGGGGAGGATTATGCCGGCCTGCTCCGTGAATGACAAGAACAAAAAGTTGGGTTTGTCACATGTACGACACGAGAAAGCCAATGAGTTGCAATCTCGCAAGCAACTTGCACCTTTTACACAAAGGTTTTTACTTGTTTGTCGGTCACTGGTTTGCTAATAAAACCTCGATTTTGCTCGGAAACACTGCTTGGAGTTGCCCGGGCCATTTCAAGAGGGGCTGTTCAAAACAAACTGCTCAAGATTTCATATTTCAAGGATTCTCAATACATCCTGTTTGCATCGTTCGCCTGATAATACTCCCTTCTATCGTTGGTCATCCAGTCATCAATAGAGACAAACCAATGCCACTTGAATTACATCACTGTACCCACAATCATTAATTTGTTGTTTCATAGTCTTCTGATCTTCAGTGAAGCCAGGATACCGGTTATTTACCCTGGGTGGGTGTCAGGCAACCGGGGCGTTTGTTCAACTACAATTTCACAACGACGACATGCTAAACAAGCAAAGGTGGGAGCTGATCTCGTAGGTCTATGGGATGATTGGGATCAAGGCAACTGGAGAAATTCATCGTCTTCGACAAGACTCTCGCTTTCCACCACCGCGTAGCAAGGTTTGCGGTGGCAAGTCCGGATGGCAATCCAGCTGCGGCTTTCAAGTGGGAAAGCTTCGACTCAGTCAGATTGTCTCCAGCAAGGACAAGGATGTCGTTTGGGCTTTCTTTATTCTCTTCATCAGTTTTACACTCTTCCGAATTCCACTTCCTCCGCTTCCTCCTCTACACTCCCTGAACCTCCTGTAGAAATGTAGACTGTTACATTGATGTAAAGTATGATTCTAGTAGAGCAAATATGCGGAATTTCGTGTATACTCTCATTCATGACATTCAACTGTATCGTATACTCATATCTACCTCAAAACGCCTTACCCAAAACTCCAAACAAAACCTCCAAACTATGTATATCTATGCGTCATCCTAGGCGCAGTGGGCATCTGCGTCGTCTCTCTCGCCTGATCAAAAGAAGGAGGATTCGATCCATCACTCATACTCCTCAACTTGGCCTCCTTCTGTTTTCTCGCCTTGCTCCTCCTTCTCAAACATGATAGTAGACAACACAGGGTGAGAAGGACAATGAACCCACCGACTGAAGCAGCTGTTGCGATAACAGCCGTGCGGTTTCGATCAAACCAGCTTCTATCATCACCGCTAAAGTCGTCATCGTCGGTACAGTTTTGTACGTCGATGGGACATTGGCCTGAACTTCCGTCGCAGCGCTCTTCAGGGTCGCAGTCGGCTGTGCTTTCTCTGCAGACCAAGCCGCTGTCTGCGACGCGGCATTCTTCAGTGCAGCACCCATCGCTGACGGGATCGCATTCGGCGCCTTCACGGAGTTGGCATGTTTCGGGGTTGCAGCATGAATCAGAGGGACAACGTCTTGAACCGCCGCAGTCGCATGTTTCTCCAGGCTCGACAATGCCGTTACCGCATTGACTGTCGTTGATATCTGGCACATCATCCTCGGACACAAGACAACTTGTGTCGATGTGCTCCTCTCCAATGCCAGTGCAGATAGTACCGATGGTACAGGGCGAGAATTCTTCAATTCCTGGGCTGCTTTGCGGGTTCATAATGTACTGGTTTCGCGCGTCGCATGTCGAGCGACTAAGCGGACAACAGTCATCACTGCGGGAATATCCATCGCTGCATTCACTGGACGTGCAGTCATGAGCAGCACCAAAGTTATGCGCCAGCTCATGCGCAAAGACTTGCCATTCATTGCTTGTGCGAACGACCACGTTTGCGGATGCGGTACCTCCGCCGCCGTAGATAGATCTTCCCGATCGGTTGCAAATACTTCCAATCCAAGCGATGCCAACCGTTGAACCGCTTCTGCAGGCTGTCAAAAGGGACCAAACAGCGTTGTTATCACGCATCCTGTTTCTCCACCTGGTGAAGAGGTTGAGCCGGGTGTTGATGTCAACGTTGGCAGTGCAGGGGAGGTTCCAGGGCATTGAGGTTGGTGCGTCAGCGGGGCAGGATGGGTCAGACATGGTCAAGTTCTGGATTGCCAAGGCGATGTTGAAAGTATCCTCGTAGACCTGAGAAGCAACGTTGACCATCGAAATAATGTTGTCGCGAGCATCTTGCATGTCGTCGAACTCGGCTGTGTATGAACAATCGGCTGCGATACCGACCAAGGCAACTCGTCGAGATGAAGGACAGCCATCTGTGTCGCCGACATGATTGGCCGGATCGAACCAGTCGCTGGGGTTTTGTCGACGGGTGATTCCAAGTGGAGGATGAGACTCGTCCCTCTTCTTCATGCCTTCGTAGTTTTCGGCTTCTTCGAAAGCGAATTGTTCCGGGTTAAACTTATGGGCTCCACAGGATGGCTTCTCTGTCGCGGATCGCTTAAGAATGGCATCATGCTCAGGGCCCACCAATTCCTTCCAGACTCTCATGTTTCGCTTGGCTTCCTTCGATTCGCTGTTATCCAGTCGTCGCGTCTGTCGATAATTCGAGTCGAGAGAAATGTGATGATAAGCGCCATCATTCGTAAATGTACCTTCAATAACATGTCTTCCCTCTCGGTATCGCACCATCATTCGCGCCCATCCCACTTTTCGTCGCGTTTGCTTCTCATCATCGTTCACCCAAGCGACTCCCTTGTACAACAACGGGCTAGAGCCTTTGAGGTCCAGAGTTTGTCCATATTTCTTATTGGGCTTGACATGCTCAATATTCGTGTTTTGCGTTAACACATGTCTTGAAGGCTGCAAGTTGAGTGTAATTCGTTGACGCTCATAAGGAACATCAAACTCGACTTGAAATGAAGATGCAGCGCCAATAGTATGCGGATCCTGTGAAAATTCAAGCTTCTCAATAACCGCTGACTTATCAACGGTGTCTCTAGCTCTTGAATGTGCTGGGGGCAGTGATGTCAGTAAATATGGACCAGGCCTAACATGTCTTGGCATGACATACCTTGCACTTGGAAAACCTGCAAGACAAGCAATAATAAAAAGGTCAGGAGACTCATAGCTGCTCACTTTCCACGATGAGAAAGGAAAGCAGATCTTTCTGAAACAAGCACTGGAATTGGGAGGTTAGTTAAACATATACATATCATTTTCCGTTCCAAGACAAGGGTCGCCCCCCATGTCGTTCTATGACACAGGGACTGTCTTGGCCAGTTAGCGAAGCCAAGACGTTAAGTCGCCTGGGCGGGATCGGCTTATTCCAAGGCAGCTGAGCCACTTGGGTTTCGTCAGAGTGCGTGCAGTTCTGTGTGTTTCACAAGGCTTCGGGGAGCCGAGAGCGCGAGGTTTCCACTATATCGAGTCAGATTGAGCGCTGCTTTCTCATTACATCAGAGCCCATCACATGTATATTTACTATGAACATCTAATCAATTGAATTATTGTACTGTTGAATGATTATCCGGTAGTTGAGTCTCTACTGTTCCTGTCTCAAAAATAACCTTGTTCGTCGCAAATTCCCGTGGATTAAGCTTAAATTGTTTCTGATACACTACATCATCCGGCACCTCCGGAACCCGGACCCCGCCATGGAGTTTGGAGATGAAGGTCGGTAGAGGTGGGATGAGACGGAGATGCTGACAAAGGTCTTGGCTTAAATCCGAAATACAAAAAAGACAAAAAAGACCCTTACCCACTTGTAGAGTTCAATGACGCCCGAGCTGACGTATGCCCATTCTTGGCATTTCAGTCCGCGTGGTCCCCTTCTTACTAAACAATTAACAAGAAAAGCCACGTTCCTCTAGACTGGAATTCCAAGACTTTTTAACTACATTTTAAGCATCATCTCGCATTTCTTGGTACCTGATTGGAAACTGGAAGTCTGATCTGAGGCTATAAAGGATCAGATACTCGAATCGCCGAGACTTTGTAGCTAATTGTCTTGGGTGAAACTGAGCATGTGGGAGATTCGTCAACGTGGCGAGGAATAAGCCATATCCCGTGTCGCACAGCCGTGTTAGACTCTAACAAATTACAAAATGTCCGCGTAAGCATAAGCGTTTTAACGTTTTTAAGTTCAAGATCCCGGTACTGTACTCTAGGTACATGGGCGGCGTTAAAAGGTATGCACCGAAGTATGCATCGAAGAGGTAAACTTCTATGACGCCGGAAGCCACGGGGGCATGATCTACGCCCAGGGACGGTACTGCACTGCGCTGCACAATCCTTCAGAAATCCTGCAACTGCAGGACTTCCAATCAAAAGCATTTTCTGGGCACTCGGCATGTTCTTGTCGTCATTTGGTTGGTGAAATTTCTCGGCGGTGAGAAGCAGCCAAGAACGGACTTTGTGTCATCACCTCAAATCCCCGAGTCATCAAGGAAGATTTCTGAAAGGCCAGCTGATACATTTTCCATGGTGACACTCCTCAGACAATCTTCGAGGAATTATTCCTGACACCCTTTGGTTCAAGTGTATGACGATCATGTCTGGGGTAGCGTATCTTATCTGATAAGATAACGTCAGATAACGATTACAGAGGTGAATATCTTGAGATCTACTGCGAATGATGCGTAGATAATTGTTTGTCGCAATTCTAGATGTTCTTGTGACTCTTCTCCAATGTACTGCGAGTAATACAGCAGTATTTCGGTCATAGAAGTTTGTTGTTGTTGTGATTGTGTCGCGCGTACTCTCATTACCTGCACTGCGGGCTCAAGATCGTTCTTTGACCTCTTTGACAACAAATGGGTGAAAGCTTTTAAATACCCAGCTCGCACATTTCTTCAACTGAGACCGAAGTGATGACTTAGATTTTTAGTTTTATTTTACCTTTTCCAGTCTGTTTTCTCTTCTCTAATCCCCTTGGATAGTGAGTAACTCTGGTACAACTGACTCGTAAACGCTTTCCCATGCGGTTTACCCTGTACCAAGGGTCCAAGAAGTTCGTGACGCCATCTTTTTTCGTCCCATGTTAAGGACACATGACATCATGAACTTGGTCCCTTGGCTTTCAGCACCAAGTTTATGGTCCTACTAAGCCAATCCCACTTGAGGATAGCCTCACATTTAAACGACATGCTTATTAACCTCAAAAGCTAACTCAATAGAAAGCTTTGTTTTGCTAAAGGCTCAACACGTACAACAAAATCTTTATATCAAAGATTCCAGTCCGATAGATACTTAATAATGGAAGCTGGTAATGGCTTTGGTGTAGATGTTTAGCTGTCTATATCGACCCTATGCTCCTGAGATGCCTACACTTCCACTGATTAACGCCAATGATTCTGCTATTGACTATCCACCAAGGTCGCTATAAACTTCGAGCTACCAATAGGGCGTATCATCTCTTTTCCTCACTTTGGAATACCATTGACTGCCGACTGGACCTGGCTCTTATATCTCGAAAATAAGAAAATCCTGTTAGCTGGTCAGTTTTCGCATTCAAGCCGAGGAACCCCGACGGACAAAATAACTATAAGAGAAGGGACTTCCGGATAATATAACCTCCAGTTAATCCACCCTGGGCCTGCAATTCTTCTGTCCTTAATTGATGTGACCTTCCCAATATGCTAATATTCTTGTTGGTCACTTGATGCAGCGTTCGTGCAGAGAATTTGAAGGACGAATGAGAATATGTTGACAAGACCGAACCGGTAATAGCAGAGACTGAAATAAATAAACGTGGGAGTGTTCCCTCATCCAACTTCAGGTGTGGCTCTCCATGCATAGCTGCCAATACTACTCGGCATCCCGTTCGAGTAATCACATCATCGGCTAAATAAGATCAGGCAACTGGATGCATGTCCGCGATCCTAGACACGGCACACTAATTCACAGCTTCCCCGCATGCGCGTGGGAGCGAGTTTAAACTACCATTAATATTAGATGTCCTTTCGGCGATCCCGCTCTACGATCCCACCCTAGCGTAGTAACTGCAGGGGTAACCGACCACAATCCTGGTGATGTCAGGCTTCTTCAGCAGGTATGGTCCCTTGAATGGTGCGGTTGTTATCTGTGCGACCTGAAGGTCCTCCCATTTGGGGTTTCTATCAAGGAAGAAACGTTGGATCTCCACTAAGATATGTTTATATAGGGCGGACTATGCCTACCAGATATGGGGTATAGTGCAACCTGGCGAGGTGTGTTGCCAGAAACTTGCATTATGATGAGGGGCTTATTGCCATGCGATCAAACACAACATCGGAGGAATCCCTGGATGAGGATTGTATAGTTTTCGTAATGATTATGAAGCTTTGTTTACAAGTACTGAGCAGGACATGTGAGCTTGCCGAGCCGACAGCTAGATGGATATAAAAGAGCTATCTGTCTACTCAGCCAGTTGACATTCTTGACCTTCATCCTGTCACATTAAACTGCCTGATTCAATCACAAATCAAGCCTCCTTACCACTCCTCTACCTTCATCCACCGCAGCCATGTCTCTCAAGAGCCTCTTCACCATTATCCTCGCCGCCCCCGCAATCATGGCAGCCCCCACCGCGGAAGCTAAAGTGGCTGGCAGAGAGGTCCTAGCCTGCGCTTGTGCCAACGCGGCGGGCGAGACCAAGATCGATGGCTACTGTCCATACATTGCCGGCAGCAATGTCGAAGTCGACGGTCAAGACTACGTAAGTCAGCTTCGATTAGATTTGTTGAATTGGAACGCTAACAAGAATACCTACAGTGCTTCCCTGCCGCTACATGGTCGGAGTACATGGACACTCGCTTCACAGATGATTTCTGCCCTGGCTACTACCCTGGGTACCCTAAGGGTGTTTGCAAGACCGTTTCAGTTTGCCCGCTTATTGGTGACTACCAGCAAATTTGCTAAACTTGCTATCATGAAGATGTTATGACGGTCTTTCCAAAGTAATGGTGTCGGAACATATTCTACTTCGCTATATAAACTTTGTATTCTAAATGGACATATTTGATTTTTTGGCTGACTGCCCTTACTCTTAATGTTTGACATGGCCTGAGGAGGCTAACACGAATTGTTCCACACAAATTTCCATCCGTGCTCGAGTCGAGACAACGTGGTTTAAGTCTGATTCTCACCCATACCGACGACTCTTGAGATGGCTCAACTGCCGGCTTGACTAATTAGCCAAGGAAAAAGTTCCTCATTTCCCCGGAAGTGCCAGCCTCCTTAAATCCGATCACGATGATTTGCAACATTGAGCACTCTCATTCAATGTTATGGAAATCGCCGTTCGGTTGGCTCGGTGGGTCCCAGGGTATCACGAGACGTACGATCATCTACACAATTGGAGATTTGATCAATTGACAATTACTGACCGCAGGATGATCCAAAGTCTACGTCACCATAGAGGGTACGCATCACCGAATAGTTGTCAATAAAGACGATAAGTCGCATGGCAACAATAACAATATAGATAAAGCTACGAGTCCTCTCGTCACAGTCTGATCAGACAAGTGCAATTATCGCGTAACACATTCTTTTTCAACTTTTAACTCATAAATCTTATTTTTGCGCATGTCTCAAAAAGTGCCGTCATTTACCGAGAGCCGCTGGCGAAAGTTAATCTGCGGTAAATTTGCAGACCGTCGTATCAAAGCCACTGAATCCGATCTCAAAGAGCCGATATCTCTCAGCTGTACTGTCGGTTCAGAACGCAGCCCACCTGATCAGACAGCGATCACCTTGTATAAATCCGACAAGGCGTCCTCTTGCTCAACCTATGAGCTTCAACTCAACGATTTGACAAACGAGGAGGACGAACACGATGCTTTTAATAATGAGCGAGACTCGCAAGTGACAGATGGTAATGGATTTGGAAGGAAATATATACTGGAATTTAGCTCCGGTCGACCAATCATTACCGAAGTCATAGGAAGTGAATCAGGTTATCGGTTACTTCTGAGCAAAGACCATAGAAACAGGGAAAGATTCAGACAAAGCTGAAAAGGTTCAATGTGGTTAGTCCTGAAGGCTTTACCGCCATATCTTCGGCTCTGGCAAACTTGAGAATGCCATCCATGATATTCACAACACCCACGATTCACCTCATCATTGTTCTATCGTCAAGAAAGCCTGCGAGCCAGTTGTCCCCAATATTCGTAACGATATCTTCAGCGCGTCTTTGTTTCATTGTCTCGACAGCTTCAGTGCAGATATCCCCGAGCATATCGGACATGGTAGTTGACTTATCTTTAAAGAAGTCCTGAAACCACACAAGCGCCTTATCGACATGCATTATGTCTTGTTGAAACTCTGCTTCGTCAGAGTTGTTGAGGTTATTCGCCATTAGTAGGACCATCGATGAGATGTATGTGCAAGCAGCGAACCTATATATGTTAGCTGGGTCATGTGTGAAGTGAAATCTGACTCACCATTTCAACCAGTTGTACTTTTGGTGCAGCTGCTCATATAATATCATGTAATTCCTCGCATCTTCGACCATTGTCTTCCACTCGATGGGTAGCTCCAATGAGCCAGTCCCTCGTCCATGGTCGCGTATACCAACGACCCACTGTTCATCCCAGGCATGAGCTCGAGTTATGAGAGTCATGCATAGGAGACTCCGTGTATGAAGGATGCAAAGGAACGTGGCTGTAGAGGGATTGTTGTTTGTAGTTGCCACGACGTTTGCCCCATTAAACTCTACTGGAACAGTGGTTTTCCATTGGTCCAGTGCTTTGACGATCCTGTCCCTCGATATCCTTCTTTCTTCGGGTGTTCTTTTTGATGCGCGAGTCGAGTACAAGTAATCGTAGACATCGCCTTGGATACTGGCAAGCTGAATTCGAGAAAGCAGGTAGTTCATCTTGGTGTTACCATCAATTGTGGTAACTATACCGGCCTGGGCATCACCTTCCTTGATGCCAGATAGCTGCATAGGCAGATCAAGATCAATGTCGTCGTCAGCTTGAACGGAAGGTTGTTGGGCGCGCAGACTCAGATCCTTATCCACAATGTAAGCCAACCAAAAGACACGAGCATGCTGTCTCTGCTCAACGGGATTCAAATGCTCCGTGGAGATTCTGTTATGCAATCCCATCTTGTGGATTAGCCGCATGGTAGCCGATATGATAACTAAAGCCGGCGTCATGTCACTTCCCGCTTGTAACAACATGGCCATGCCAATTAATGTCTGGATATTGAGCAGTCGAGTTTCGCCTAGTGTGACAGCCCATACCACTGACTGTGCTTTGTTGACATAATCACTGATAGTTCCGAATTGAGCGTCTGCGTCGCTATCATCCGGCATTTGTTGCCGTGCCAAGGCGAGAACAACGTTGATGGCGGCCCATGCCACGGGGTCTCGCTCACGGGGCTGTGTAGCGTATGTTTCTCCGACGAGTTGCAGAAGGAAATCAGGATCAAACAAAGGCATCATGGAGTTGAAAGTATTGAGATAAACCCCGATCATGTGCATGGCTAGTTGTAGCGTGGGGAGCTTCATGCTGTTGCTTGCATTGTTCGCATTTCCAAAGTCCACGGCCTGCATCTCGGTCGCATACTCTTGATCCTGATACTGAGCCTTCATTGGCACATTAGTGGCCCGTCGTGCCATCTAGATTAGGTAACGTACGAGTTGACCTTGCAACTGCTGCAGTTGCGCTTTTAGGTTCCGGATCTCTCTAGCTTCCGGAGGTTCGGCATCTTGCTGAGCTCTGGGTGGCTTCCACTTCCTGCTTTGGGCAGTATGTGTACATGATGTCTTGTAGGTGATACAGTTAGAGCAACGCGGCTGCTGTCCGTCGCACTTGATTTTGCGTGTATAGCACAGATCGCAAGCCTATGTCAATTAGTAATGCTCTGCTGGCGTCTCCTCGGAAGCACCCCACCTTTCTTGGACGGTTGCTGGACTGCATTTTCAACCACAACACAATATCTTGCTAGTGGATAGAAGAAGATAGTCCAGAATTGACTCGACCAACTTTGGAAATCTTCCGTGGAAGTTTGTTTGGGGCGGGATATATGTCACACGGAGGGCGTCAGCGCTTCCGCGGAAGCTGACCAAGCACGAGTCTCAGATAAGCATTAGCCAATCACTCACAAATCGGAACCGCTATGCCTATTGCGGACTCTGGGGACTTCCACACAAATAGCAATCAATTGTTATCAGTTCGCGACTACAACGAAGGAATTTACATCTATCTATCTCTCATTCCGTACGGTAGAGTGTAACTCAAAGGTCAAACGGTCTCCTTTCAGCATCCATGGATGGACGTCTCGTGAGGGCCAGACGATCCTACTTGCGTTCAACATCCGTCTTAACCTGCTCAACATCTGAAGCAATCTCAGGATATCCCGAGTCGTCGCCAAGTCGTTTCCAATCGCCAAAGAATAGGGGTCCCGGGTGGCAAATAGTAAGTGCAAGAAGGGCCGCCATAATCATTGGCCCATCGAGGACCATTAAAGAGGGCTCATCATTGGCAGCCTCAGACTTGAAGCCACCAGAAAGTTCAACGACACGATAGATACATCTAATAGTGATCGTGATAGTAGCAATGCTAAGGGCTGCAAGTTGTTAGCCTAGTGTTCAAAATAATGGAAGCATTAACTTACCCCAGATAAACGACCTGAACTGTCTAGAAGCCCGCAGCTCTTTGAACCGAGGGTTGGCATTCTCTGTGCCTTTGCGGATTCGAGTCCAGAGATGTGTTGCTAGACCCATGAAGACACCCAAGGATAGCACTTGATATGCCAAACCCGCTACCAGGATGTATACACCTCTGTCAACCTTCTTTTGCGTCTTTCCAACTGCGGCCATTCCACCTCCCATGGCTTGGAGGACTAGCGACACAACATCAGAGCATATGAAGATAATCGCGTATGTTCTGGGAGCCATGAGCGAGAATTGTCTTCCGTATGCTTTGACGACTCGTCCGAGGGAGAGATAAATTGGCGCAGAGATGAGAGCAGGTGCAATAGTAAGGCACACGAGCTGAATAACAAAGTACCTAAAAAAGCATATCTGTTAGTTCATGGGTCTAAGAAAATAGGAGCATACAAACTTTTTCTTGAATATGCCATCGCCTCGGGCTTGCATAACGCGACCGGCATAACCAATCGCTTCTACAACGCAACCCAGTACCAGACCACCTGCAAAGGTGCCCCAAACTTTGTATCGAATTGCCAGGTAGAGCTGAATGATAGCGAAAATGGCAAAAACTGCGAGGTAAAAGGCGTTTGCGCCAAGGTTGGGGACATAGTGATACCACCCGTATTGTTCGACGCTACAAGTAGCCATCGTACAAAGACTGCGGTCGAACGCCATGATGAATTTTCTAATGTGGTACAAATGAGTAGAACGAATGTATGGGTGGGTGAGGGATTGAATGGCATCTGGACTTTTAAACGATTCTCAACACTCACAACGCAGGCCTCTTGACGCTTCTTGTTGCCCTAATTGTTTCGGATGATCAGCCACGAAAGTGCCTTGTGCGCCTATCCTTCTAACCTCAAAGAGACACAAGACTCAATGCAGTTGTTTCTGTTGTGTTGAGCTGTCGGATTCGCCAGCCAATGATAGCCTTATTCCCGAAGATCTAACTTCTCAAGATGGTAATATTCCTCGAGCTGAATATGTTCCGACCCCACTCGGGACATACCTGACCTCTAAGGTGAAGTTGTGGAGCGTTTATCAAAGCTGACATTCCTGCCTAATTTAGATGAGTGCAGATCCTGTGGTGCTTAGGTATCATGTATTTTTGTTAACCACAGTTTTGGGCCTTTCTCGACGAGAACGTTGAGCTACGTAACGGTGGCCCATATTCGTAACGTTCGCAAGCATACATTGAAGCTTTCAATTGAGTTCGGTCTGTTTACTCTCATCGTCAGGTCATGTTAATGGAGCATGGGCGGCAGGGCCCACGACAGCTATTGCAAAAATGAGCGTTTCGTATTGAAACGACTCCGCACCTGATCAACGAAGCTATCGATCCTCATGAAAGTCTGCCTAGCAGCTCTTGAGACCCGTCAAGTTTTGCAAGTATTAGGTAAGATTTTAAATGAGTCTGAAAAGGACTTTGTGTGACCTTATGAATTGAGTCTTGGTACCTAACTGGGACAACAAGGCCACATGTAAGCAATTGGGACCACCCCCTGCATGACCTCTGATGGGTTGTGTTGTCCCACAGGATGGAGGGGGCAATGATGAGTCAAGATTCGTAAAAGAACTTAGTTCAAGATGCTATAGCAATAATCAATTGGACAGAATCCGACATTGACGTACTGATGATGAAGTGGTTGGAAGTGGCTGTCTCAGTACTGGGCCCATGTGAGTAACTGGGTGGCCTCCTGCTAAAGCTTCGGAGGACTACTGGAGGTTGGTTGGTTGAAGCCGGGAATCAGATCACTGCTTGTAAATATAAAGTTTTCATCCTCCTCTCTTCCGCCTATCCTTAAGTACTCCTGACTTTTCAATGTGTCTGCAATGAACTTTCAACCACTTCCACCATTCCTCGTGAAACATCAGAGCCGGAAGAAAAGATTTCCATCATGGATCCAATGCCCCTCTCGTTGCGGACCTGTTATTTCGATTTAAGATTTCGGTCCTGTTGACAGGTGAGTCTTGTGGCCCTACTGAAACTTTGATACTGTCCTCTCTACCGTTCAATGACTGGTCTCCTGTTTTGACGATCGCCTCTCATTCTTTATCACCAAATTTGCACGAAATGACTCCAATGTTCACATGGGACCTTTTCCCGCCTGATCTTTGAGCATAAAATGCGTTACTTCCATCCGGTGTCGTCCCCTCTTTTTAACATCAACCGTTCAGCTCGCCGACTTGAATGAAACCATCCAATACAGAACCTCAGAGCAAGTCACAAATAATTGGATCCAAGCCAAAGGTTATGCTTTCTCTCAGGGTTCGTTGTTTCTAAACTCATTATCGAAGGAGTACCTAACCGATGAAGACTACAATCTCTCTCGTGCTTGCTGCTGTCCCAGTAGTACTGGCGGGCAGATGCAGCAAAGGATGGGAGGCCGGAAAGGGACCGTGGTGCACTGGAGGATCGTATGGCTTTTGTATCCAATTTCTGGACAGCTCATGCTGGAAGCCGTGCAACCACCCTTTGCATGGAATTGATAGAAAGTGCCATGAGTTCTGTCGCCAGCTTGTCAAATACGCATGTTCAGGCCGGTGCGCGAGTGTTAGTAACTGTTCCGACTGCATGAATGCTATCCAGCGTGCAAACGTCACTAGTAACCCGGAGTCGGGCCTAGACTACATGTACTGTTCCAAAGAAGGATGTAAGTTCTCTATTAACTTGGCCTACAAATCAGTAGAGTCTCTGACGGTTCAATTTAGCGGACCACAATTTCTGTGGTTGCGATATAAAAAACTAATTGTGTAAGGGAGTTGGTGGTGGAAGAAGGCCCGACAGCTCCCCGAAGTAAAGTACAGGGGGAAAGCGCCTAGAGTTTTAGTGGGACGCCCGCTATAACGTCCTTTGTACCAAAGTAAGGTCAATGGCGAAAGAGCGAGTTCGGGTAGGTTGCAGGCACTGCAACAAAAGTGTTGGAAATAGTATGATACTCGGATTAAAAACAATTCGATTTTGAATAGCGAATATTGAAGCCCCAGCTGTTTCGTTCCGACTTGCCAGTTTGCATTTCTCATTTCTCAATCGCCGAGAAAGCTGTTGTGCTGCGGTCGGGGACTCAAAGTCGAAGGTTATTGGCCAGGTTTCAGATAACCAAGAGCCGGAGGTACCCGCTTCTGCCCTCGGTCGGCGATTGAACTGCCGAAGGAGAAAGGGGTTATTTCTGTACAGCAATCCAGCTTTCGCTTATTTAGTAGAAAGATGTCTTACGGTTATCTAAAGTTCCAAGAAATAATTCTTCTACCCCTATCTGTGTATTTTACTAACTCAGGTAGCCTACAAGGACGATGTCATGTACGACCCTCGGCTTAGACTTCGTATTGTCTTGGAAAGGTGTGGGGACACTGTAGCTTATCGATGGTTTCTCATTGGTAGACAACCTGACTCAGCTGAGCTTATCTACTCAGCAGCCAGTTAGAATGCTTATAACAAGTCGGTGAGCATCCACCTGCAAAGTCGAGTTTGATTCTTGATTCTTGATTCTGCTTCTGCTTCTTTGAGATAACATGATACTCATGCATCCTCATAATAATCCGACATTTACTCCGTACAATCATACCAAGCTTAGAATCAGTTCATAGGACTAATCTGAGCTCTTATCAGCCAATGTAATAATTGTTTGCCTTATCTCGCTTCCCGTCACACCTTGTCCTACCAAGCCCTCCCGCTTATCTTTCAATCGCCGACTCATCCTCACCCACTTTCACTTCCTCTAACCATCTTACATCGCCCGCCATCACAATGACAGTCTCTTCATCATCGCCGTCAATTAAACCATCCGGTATAGCAACCCTCGCCTGTACCGTTTGCAGAAAACAGCACCTCAAATGCGATGCGGGGAAACCTTCCTGTTCACGATGCACAGAGACCGACCAGGTGTGCTTCTACGAGCCGTCGCGGCGTGGCGGGCGGAGAAAGAAGCTTCGCTCTGACACCCAGCCGAAAAGAATAATGATGAGGTCGAGTCAGAGTGAACCCGCCGGATTTATGGAGAGTGTAAATGTGAACCCAATCAGTTTGCCCATTACGCCGACTTCCTCGTCGCAGGAGGGCATTCCTGGCAATGGATTGGCACAGCTTACGCCGCGACCGGCTCATCAAGGTTCGGTGTCGGATAGTTCGAGCGAGAGAAGGGCGAGCGATCATCAAACTCAAGTACCTCCTGCTCCAGTGCAGCAGCCTTTGAATGATCCTGCGATGTCATTCTACCATCACCTGGACCCAGGCCTAATATCGCAAGCAATAGAAAGCACGAATCTGGGCAGTATCAACACGCATGCGCCGGCCCAGACATCAACTGAAAACGACCGTCTACTACGACTTTACTACGAAAACTTCCACAACGCACATCCATTTTTGGTTCCCAGCTCCGCCTTCACATCTCGAAATTACCCGCCATATCTTCGGCGCATGGTGGACTTTGCTGGCTCTCACTACTCCCCATCAGGAGCCAATGCGCAGCTCAGAGCTTCTGTCGCGACGGACATGCTGTCGATTACGGACAATTCTACGTCCATGGTGCAGTCACTTCTTATTTACTCGATACTACTCTTCTTTGGCGGCGATCTCGACACCGCTGGTAAAACGTTTGAGCAGTGCACAAGAATGGCTATGGATCTGGGTATGCATCTCAACGACTTTGCAGCAGCCAGGCAACTGGACAATCCGATTGAGGCAGAGAGTTTGAGACGGACGTGGTGGGAGATTTATGTCACGGATATTCTCATGGCTGTGCCGCCCAAAACGATGAATCTTCGATGTAGCAATGTTCCACCGAAAGTCTGCTTACCATGTGAAGAGGCCTTCTACAATGGACGTCTGGATATTCCTCCACCGCATCATGTCCTAGAGTTCAAAAGACGGGTTCTTTTGACCGGCGACGTCACGTTCTCGTCGTACAGTTATCGCATCGAAGCAGCAACGATTCTAGGTCGAGTTTTGTTGCTAAACCAGAAGAAGAGTACCAGTCATGACCATTCACAATCAATTGAGAACGCTCTCCTCAGCTGGTCAAACCACTTACCTCCCGGCAAACTGGAAATCGTGGACTCTTACGGAAACATTGACGAGATGATGTTTCAAGCACATATGATCATCGCTCTCGCGAGCATGCTCTTACACCTCCCTCGCAGCAATCTCCACTCTCTTCTAGCGGACTCCAAAGACCCGTTCATCCCAGTCGCACAAAACCACCCGCTTTCATCATCCACGACATTAATTCAAGGCATAAAAGCAACAGATGCATCGCGACGCATATCTGACTGCATATCCCTCTGCCCAAACGTTCCCAAACATACACCTTTCGTTATCCCCGCCCTCGCTCTTTGTGGCTTCATCCAACTCGCCACCACCCAAGGCCATCCCGATGAATGCTTCGAGCATCACTACAACCGTGTGACTTTAGTGTTAGGCTGTTTAAAAAGCGCGCGACGTATGTGGCGCATGGCGGAATCTGAGTACGATCGTCTTCGGTGCTGTGCCTCAGAACTTATCGCAGATGCTATGGATAGGATGAATGCATTGCCTTTGTGTCAGACTCTACCTAATACTACGCCTGCATTAACTGGTACGGCTGATCAGGGAGGGAGTCTGTCGCTGTTATCCCCGACGCGTGGAAATATGGATTCTGCGATGCCACGATTTGATCCGTTGTTTTTGGATTCGGTCTGTTATGATTATTCGTTATTTAGCGCTTTGCCAGATTTCCATAGCTCTTAGACATTATTTAATTCTGCTCCGGGTGGTTTTAGGAAGGATACCCAGTTAGACAAATTGATTTACGCCCCTCAATCTACGCTGGTCTGAAGTGACTGTTCTGACGTACCGGTGCTGGACCAACCTAGCCGCTGGAGTGGATCGCAGATTCAGCCTTACGAGGCCGCCCATGAGATCATTTTCGATTAATGAAACAATACAATCTCGATCGCATCGTATCGTATCTAATTTCGATTGAAAGATCAATTGTGCGTTATATGGGGCCCACAGAGGCACAGCCCCGTCAGATTCAGGATGGAGATTACAGATTGCCAGAATCGGGTAAATGCAACTATTCTCGGTCCCGAGACACATCAAACTACGCTCATATGACTCAGAAAAGAATGCCAGATTTCATGCTCGAAGTCATCAATCCCTAGCCAACAATTTCATGTTGTATAGAAAACATGTCGACGTTTCAGTATCAACGCCTGCACGAAGGTCTCAATGAGATTCGCGTCGTCACAATATGGCCTGGTAGATTCGACGACCCTATCAAAATCGACATTTCACATCATTCACTCGTTCCACCACCTGTCGACAAGAACTCGCCATCGATCTCAATCGAGGAGATAAAAAAGACTATACCGGAGGAATCACCATGGGGCGTATTTAGTACACTAGAGGGTCGAACAATATTCGTCAACAATGACACGGATGAGACTTCATGGAGTCATCCAGATCCACTCGTTGACCGAAGTCTATACGATCACGAATTCGCGCCTGAGAACAATGAAGCTCAGCCTGTCTACGAGGCACTCTCGTATACTTGGGGGTCTGAGATCGCGACTTCGCCTGTAAGGGTTGAAGCAATCGGAGATGGCACCGAACCGTCGTATCAAGGGTCACTGCGTATAGGCAAGAACTTGGACGAAGCGCTGCGATATTTACGATATCCTCACAGCCCCCGGACAATGTGGATTGACGCACTGTCCATCGATCAAAGTGACATCGAAGAACGCAACCACGAAGTCAAACGCATGGGCGACATCTTCAGACTCGCCACAAGAGTCGTTGCCTGGATAGGACCAGCCTCCCAAGGAAGTACCTTGGCTTTATCCACACTGAAAGACATCGCCCAGAATATAGTATGGAAGTCAAACAGAGCATGCAAAGCCAGACCAGGTTGCTCTGATCCTTCATGGCACAAATGCGATATTCCGCCACAATTCAATACTCTCACCGAAATCACCATCGGAAACCTGTTCTCTCGCCTCTGGTTCCGAAGGTTATGGGTGGTACAAGAAATACATCTCTCAAATCCATCATCAATAGTCCAATGCGGTCGTGAGACTATCCTCTGGACGGATTTGCAGGGCGCTGCTATGATCTTGATATCTAAGCACGATGACGGAACAAAAGGACGCTTGCAGCGCCATTTGTGGGAAATGGCCAGGATTTGCTTCTACGTCAAGGGTACAAGACTTGATGATATTCTTTGGAAGTATCATGATCTTGGTTGTCAACTTCCTCATGATAGGATCTACGGGTTGATGAATCTTGCACCACCTGGATGGGCGAGCCGCATCGAACCAGATTACTCAAAGTCTGTTCTGGCAGTTTACAGAGAGGCTTTCCTAGAGTATTCCAGGTTTTATGGACGTCTTGATCTTTTACTGAGAACAGGTGTTAATGGAGTCGGAACAGTATCGTGTGATGAGAATTGGCCGTCTTGGGTTCCGGATTGGACTGCGCGAGCACTTGATACAATTCCACCAGGCAATGGTTTTAGCGCAGCAAGTTTCTCCCCGTCGCATTCAGCTCTCCACGGTCCCAATGAACTGGAAGTGGCGGGCATTCATCTGGATACCATCGCCTACGTATACCGACTCGAGGTCAAAAGCTTCCAAGACTTGGCAGACTACTTCAACGAACTTGATCTCGAGAAGATTATGGAGAAGCGTTATCGAACAGGGGAATCCTTTTTTGACGCGCACCTACATGTTCTTACACATTCCAGGTTCAAGGAGAGGGTTCCTCATGTTGGAAGGCCTAAGTTTGCGCATGTGCGAGAACATATAATAGCTCTGGCTCAAGGCAAAGAAAGCCCGTATGACTTGACGCAATATGAGAACGAAATGATAGTTGGACTAGAGGACTCATATTGCTTCCTTACTAGCGATGGATATCTCGGCCATTGTCGGACGAGAGGAACAGTAGAGAAAGGTAGGTCTTTTCCATCCTCTACAGACACAGTAATTAATTGTTTCACAGGTGATGAAGTATTCATCCCCCTCGGCTGTCAAGTCCCCATCCTCGTCCGCCCAACAGCCAACAACAAGCATAGATCTCTGGGCGACTGCTTCGTGCACGGCGTCATGCATGGAGAGACACTTCTAGGCCCTCTTCCTCCCAGCTACAGTGTCCAAGAGATTAAACGTAGTGACGGAACCACCCGAACCCATTTTCTAAACCACGACACAGGGGAGCATACCATGGGAGATCCGCGATTAGTACCTATCCCTTTTCCAAAAGGATGGCTATTCTCGGGATGGGGCATGGAAACCGACGATCCTATTTACTGTCCTCTTTTCGTACATGAGACAGGCAAGATTATTCCCCACGATCCACGGTTGGAGATGTGTGCCTTGATAGAGAGAGGTGTTGATGTGCAGACAGTAAGACTAGTATAGCTTCTCTCAGTTTTGATAGCGTAAGAAGAACTCACTATTGGTCTTTGTTTCAATTCCTTCCGACACGTTTTCGGTTATTACAGGGCCAGGCGGTTATGGCTGTGCCTCGGCATTCGGGTGTGTTCATGATTGGTGGTGTTTCATGAGGCAGCTGGCGAACCGTCAGCTGAAAGTGCACTTGGGGCTGAAAGGTGACGTTTCACCGCCGGTATCACAGCCCGTTCCTTTTAAATTTTACAAAGAACATCACATCTAGATACCTATAAACTCAATCGAATACTATAAAAGCTATGAATAGCGAGCCGCAGGCCCAGCAAACATATTCATCATATTTTCCCACCGGTATGGAGATTATACATGATGACGCCGATGCTATCGCCGACATATGTCTTATACACGGTGCAGCAGGGGACCCCAAATCTGCATGCACAGAGTCTGCACCATGGCTCAAGTCGCTCCTGCCTTCCCAAATTGACAAAGTCCGTATCCTCAGTTATGGATACGGCCCGTATGATGGACCCGGTGAAAGACAATTCGACGTCTTTGATTGCACCAGCGATCTTCGTCACGGTCTCATATACCATCGGCAGAACACACCACTACGTCCACTCATTTTCGTGGCGCATTGTGTTGGTGGATTAGTCCTCAAGGAAGTAGTCAATTACTGTTACTACAGCCGCCCCACAAGTCATGACGCCGCGATTTACTCAGTGCTCAAGGGAATTATCTTCATCGGAACTCCTCATAAAGCGGAATGGAAGCCGGTCATGAATACTCGGATCGCGAGGTTATACGCCGGGTCTACTGATGTAGGGGTGGCAGACGCCTCCATTGACCTATATACAGATGTTAAGCAGGATCGCGCCACGTCAACACACATAGAATCGGTCGGGGATATCAGCGACAATGATCATCCAAATAAAGTGGAAGCAGTATCTTTCTTGACATATCGTCCTGAACTCGCAACGACAAGGCCCTCTGTTCCAGAATTGCTCGCTACCATTGATACCATTGACGAATACGAAGCCATTCCCATCATCGCCGATCATATACAAATGATCAAACTTAGCCCCTCGGATGAAGGAACCAGACAGATTGCCGAGACACTAGACGAGTGGACATCACAAATCAGTAATTGAGACGACCCCTACAGGAGTTTGTACACTAACCTTTTCCAGAATTATCACAACAGACCCCAACATCTGTCGATACATCAACAATGGCGACCTTCCAAACAGGCCGCAGCACTCGAAGCATTGGTCTCCAGCGCCAACGTCGTCATGAACGGTCTACAATCACGCTTGTTGAGCACAATTCAGAGCCAGACAGACTTCCGCAAGTGTCATATGAAATGCTCGGCCCATCATTGTTTCCGGAATCAACCAAACCACCGACAAGTTTCTACTTACCACGGCCCTGCTACATATTCTGCTTCTTGATGTTTCTCATTGTCGCGGGCAGTGCTAGCTTAGGAATATACTACACCGTGCGCTATGATAAAATGGGAGATGGGTTTACGGCTGCTGGATGGATTGTTGCTACTGGTACCCTGCTATTGGCTGGTCCATTGGCTAGGCACTATCCGAATTGTTCGTGTTGGGGTACGAAAAGGTCTTTCTCTTATGAGTTTATTCGCATGGATAATCTGCCACATTCGTTGTCAGCGAGTGCGCCTCCAAGATATTCATTGACGAGCGCTCACGCTGCGCGTCAACACCCGATCAGCACATGACAAAGCAATTTATAAAACAATTTCTTCTTCACTACCAAGGCAAGCCTCAGCAAGCAATGAAAAAAAAAAAAAAGAGCCTGTCAGACGTCCATCAGCACCCGTCCCGAAAGCGCGCCCAAAGGCAAGACCACTCGCAGGACCGAGATCATCAAGCAAACCTCTCTATACAGCCACCGCAAAGCAGTAACCGCCGTCCTTGCGGATAGATCGAGAGGACCAAAAAGTGTTATTCACTCTAGGGTGCCGAGGATATACATTCATCAACCAGGGTGGGATCTGTGGCTCTTTTGGAGAACCAAGAGAAGGTCGAATACTATAGAAATGATTCTCTGAAGTATTGTCGACATGAAGAAGAAAGGAAAAAAAAATTCTAAAAGGTCGGCGGCTTTCGAGACTTTTATAGATGGTTGGTGTGGAGTACGTGACTAAGCTTGGAGCAGAGTTTTCTGCTATGGAGTCTGTTGACTCGGCGGTATTCACGATGAGGCTGACTAGCGAAAGGGCGCGGTTGCGAAAATTCTTTGAAAATTCTTTTTGGTATTTCGGAAGATCCATTTGTTTGGTAATTGTTTTGTTTTATTCGCTGGTTTTGAAGATTTTTCTTCATCTTGAGAAATTGAAAGTCACGATAGAGATCTCATTGGTCAATGAGTTTTTCCATGCACGGAGACTTATTCTTCCGTTGATGTTATGGCTTCGGCCAATCAATGTCTGCTATTGCTTATCGACTGCACGGCAGCTTGTTGATGAAAGTGAAGATGCTGATGGCAGAACATGTGTCATTTTCCCAAACACGCCAATATATGACAGCAGATTTAACTGTCGTGACTTTACGAGAACTAAATCAAAGCTAGAGTATTTTAAACTATTTTATTATGTTTATAACCACTTATTGATAAATCACATTGCTGTTGAAGAGACATATGGGAATGCCATCCAGAAGGTGCAGGGTAACTAGAGTACCACTTCAACACCTCAAAGCTCACTTGGTGATATCAAGAACCCTCAATTTGTAATAAGAGCGGAAAGGGCCGATAGAAGACATATCTTTCGGTAATACTCAAGCCGCAGTGCTCGGACTGATGGAAGTGTTGAAGAACATTCGGGACAAGGCATCTGCTCAACTCCTCAGCAGTAAAAGACCACTCATGATTGGCTCACACCTCGACGTCGCCAAGCATAGCAGGTCATCCTCAACATCCAGTTTGTTGGTATTTCAGAGGCAACATGCACATCTCCCAAGCCATGGCAATTTCGGGTATCCCATAAAACCGGTAGCCGAAACAATGGTATTCTTTCTCCAGGTTTCCGGTGCAACTATGTTTAGCCAGGTCTTATGTTAACTCGTCGAGGAATGGAAGCTAAACTGCAATTGGTCCCCACCTCCGATCTCCCCAAGATGCCAAGTTTATCTGTGCTGCTGCTGCATCAGCGCCAAGTTGACTCGAGAATCAGCCCGTTTGCAAAAGAGCCAAGATCTCTTGTACGCGGGTTGGCTCCCCCGCAAACTAAACCTTGAAGCTTATTCCAGGCAGATGCCAAGAGTGGTTGGCCGCCGGCAGTACGACACGGGTAATTTTCCAGCTCAGCTATTCAAAGTATCTTGTACCCAGTGTCTGTCTCCTTTGTCTCTATTCATAGCCCCGTATCACAACATGCAGTAGCCTCATTCTCTCCTGCATACAGCACACTTTTGTTGGTCTCCTGCGTCGAAGGCGCAACGTCCAAGCCCGGATTGCCCGTAAAGAAATTAACTGGCTTAAGCCCTACGGTGAGCTTTTCGCTTGGCATAACCGGCCAATCCTCAATCCTGGGATTATGCGTCGACCCGAAGGTATGCCAGATAACAATGTCTTGGTTCCTCACCGACTGAGCCACACCTGTGTTTCGGCGCTTCGCAATTACTGACGCTAGCCCGTCACCGCCGGAAGACTGCATCGTGTATTTGCCTGCGGGGAAATGGTCGTTGTCTTCGTGTCTTGTTACCCAGACTGCATGCTCGGCGAATTCGGAGCGCTTGGCGTGGAAGGAATCTGAGTGCGCGAGAAGCATTTGGCTGTAGAAGGGTATGAGCTTGAAGCCGATTGGTGTGCCTGTGATTGGATTGATTTTGTTCTCGTTGATGAATTTGAAGGTCCGCGCTTTGGTGAAGTCTAGATCAAAACCGCCTTCTTCCTCAATGGTCTGGCTTTCGGTGACATAGCCGACTCCGAAAGGATTATGGACAGCCGGATCATCAATCGGAAGCGACTTTGACTCTTCTACCACGAGAGAATTTTCATGCCCGTCAATTGCGGGATTAATTCGAAGGCTGAAGAGATGTTGGTGGTATGGCGCCAAGACCCCAGGTGCGACAACAGTTCCGTATGGGTAGCCGCTTTTGTGGTCCATGGAAGTTGGCGCAGTCGATAAGATACCAGTGGCACGGACTTCATAATTGATTGAGGCGTCTTGGTACAAGTGCCAGGCAAAAATGTACTCGTAGTTGCTAACGGTGATAATGGTCTGCAGAACAAGGACTCGAGACCTAGCGACGACGGGGTTGTTTGTACGAAAATTTGTATGCTTCCATAAAATTCCATCATCTTGTTCGTGGCAACAGACGGCATTTGGCAGTTTCATAGGCTCGCCCGATGGTGTATTGTGGTAGGCGTCAAAATATTTGATGGTGCCTAGACAATCGCAGCCAAGCTGTAAGTTATTGGCGTTGATGCCAGCTCCATCGTTACCAAGGTCGAATGCAGCCTTGCGTGGGTATGGAGAACGCGGATCACCGTAGGGAACAAACATCTCAGCTAGTGAAAGCCGGTAAAAAAGGCTCCGTCCGTCGTATCGAATATCGTGAAGGGTGAGACCCTCTCGATAATTGAAGCCAACACGAAGATCCCATTTCTCCCATCGCAAGTGATTGCCGTCGATTTGGAATGAGGGTCCCTCAGGTTGAACCACTTGATACGGCTTGGTGCTAGCTCTGGGGCTTGGTCTCAAGTCGGGATGATATTCGCTCTTGGTAGTATTGTGGATTCTGCGACGATCGAATGGCCTTGTCTCGGTATGGATTCTTTCGTCTGGCGTTGTCGGCAGGCGGTACACTTTTGTGACTTGAAGAGACTCTGATACTTCGGCGCAAATATCCAAAGGGTAGGCATAGTAGTTTGCATCTGGGTTCTCCAACAGTCGCAGGTAAAACCAACACTAAACAGCATCAGCAATTGCGGAACAGCCTGGTATAAGATATGGTATACCATAGTAACTCGATCAGTCATATCATTCATCCCGTCCGTCGCATAAGCCCAAGGCTCAACAACCACAATAGCCCCATCAGGAATGTCAAGAGTCTTGATCTCAGCTTGAACCTTCTCATCAGCAAGACAGGCTTCTTCAACAGCTTTCATAAAGTTAGTATCAATGTAGGAATGTTTCCCTTCAACGTGCTGTTTTTTGACAACGCTATTATTGTCCAGATCTACAATTAGTTCAAAGAGCTGGGTTCCTCTAGGATTCTTCTTGATGGAGACTTCGACTCGAGCATAGCGAGTTGGAGGTTCTGCCACTTGACCCATGCGTTCTTGTTCGAGATAAGAGACCATTTCCTTCTTTGCGGGCTCGAGGAGGGTTATGACGCGAAAATTTGGCTCTTGGCTTCCAAAATGGGGTCGTACTATGCGCGATGTCTAGGGAACCTGTTAGTTGATGATGGAGCTTGATATAAATAGCGAACTGACTCTTGATATCTCCTCAGGCCTCAGAGGGTCAAACGGATGTGGTGGAGGTGCATTCATTGTAATAGCTGGGAATGGAAAATCTTGATTGAGAAGGTTGAGATTGAATTGGCTTGTGTATGTTTAAAGAGTCGTGATGGGTATTGTTTATATAGAAGTAAGACGTCAATAAAGTCGTTCAAATGAGGGGTCGAGATATCGCACGCCCTTCTAGTGGAACTTTATGTCTACTTAGATAATCGCGCCTTCCAACAACAACACCAATATAATCTCCAAATTAAGGATGCCTGATATGTCAACTACACGCATTTTACAGCTATTTTATAGAAGAAGTTATATCTTGTATATAGATGGGGCTCCTCATGGTTCCCCTCATGCTCCAAGTCACCACGTCACGCTAGCCAAGCTCTCTGCCTGTCATGTGTCACTGCAAGACGCAGATCAAACGGTTCGAAATAAATCCCGGCCACATGGGAGAAGAGAGTTTTGGGAAGGTCAGTACCAGTGCGACGGGTCGGTAGCTTACTTGAATAAGGGTTCTGTGTTATGCATGTGAAACTGGATCTTGACATATGTCAGATGCATCACTGAAATGGGTCGAAGATATTGTATATGCTAAGTTTGTGGTGGTAATTGAGCATATTATTCTTTCTAGGGGACTCATTTGTACTGCTCCGGTGGTAGAACCAAATCATGGCGCCTGGGTTCACTGATCTGGCCTACATCACTTTTATGCTTCCATTCAATGGGTTCATCCTCATTCTTGGTGAGGAGAGACTTCCAGTATCCAGACAGATTAGTCGCAGAATTGAGAATGCATGTTAAAGGCTATGGCTGACACAATCGGTAGTTCAGCATGGAGCCTTCGTTTGTCCTCCACAGTGTCTCTTCTTGTATTGATTTGGCCCCATATCACCTTCCAAAGCCGCCCTTACCCTCCTGTGTCTCACTTGATTCGGACCAGTCTTGGCAGTCAAAGCGAAGAAGATATCTAGAAGATCCATCAAGGTACCATCTCCATTTCCACCGTTGAAATCTGATGCGGGTCATTTCATTCTTTATATCCACCTCGGTTAAGTCGGCAGTTTAGCAAAAAGATCATCACGACCTAGAAGATTCACAAATGATCAACGACGATCTCATGTCTCGTCTGCTCTGCGGTAAGACGTTTTCTCTACAGTGGAGATGGTTCTAAGCGAACCTAGCCACTCCAGTCTCCAGGGCAGGTCAGTTTAGCCAGTGGGTAATTTGGGGGGAGATGGGGCAGTGGGGTAACGTTATCCTCTTCCCTGATTTACCCCCAAATTCCCGCTTTTTAAAGGCGGTAAACACGGGGAACTGCATGGGGTTTTCCATTGCCCTGCCCTGCCTTTGCCTTGTGGGACAGACACAGTTATCACATCATGCGTCCAATGGGAGAAAGAGATGTGTCATCAAAGTCGAAACCCGCGTAAAAAACCCGATATGACATGGGGGAGGAGAAATTACAATCACGGACAAGTAACACCGAATGCGGAGAAGACAAGAAAGGAGGAGAGAAGAGACACAGAAAAGAAGCCACCCCTGACTCGTGCTATGGACGGAGTAGTCGGTGGATTTACCGCCCCCCCAGACCCAGGCGGGGTAAAAAAAGGCCGCCCAGTAGTAATTAAAAGCAATGGGAACCAACAAGGGGACAGGGAAGATCTTATTCAATCTTAGATATCTTACATACATCGAGATGCAGGCGGCAAGAAAGAGAAGAGAGCAGACAAAATCACAATCACGTATCTGCAGGCAGCCACGCGAGTTCCACGTGTCTCACCATAAAATGTGTTGGGAGAAGATGTGAAGGAGGTACTGTAACCAGGAGGGAGTCTCAATAGACTAACAAGTCCAAGCCAATAATGAGGGGAATAATTAAGCATAATCTCATCTTACACATACACGTGGAGAATATGTCATGTCAGAGATCGGTCTACATCCGCCCGGCTATAGATTCATCAATGACATAGGTTAAGAAACAGGAATAACCGAGAGATTTAAACTGAAAGAGGAAATCATTCCATCTGTCCGAGTGCAAAATACAGCCAAGCAAGAAAGACATTGGTAACCAAGCTTACTCGCCAAGATTGGGATGCGTTGTTATGACTTCCCAAAGCAAAGTCGCCAAGTAACCGCCAAGGTGTAGTTGGACTGGGGTAGCGTCACCTGATATAGCCTGTAGACTACTCAGAAGCAGTGGAGTAGCAACAAAAAGATATGCATCCAACTACTGTCTTGGCTATGCCTTGGCGAAATGCTCCCCCCCGGAGACTGCAAAACGTAACAGAATTTCTCCACAAAGCTTAGCCCCCCCTAGATTTTGCAGTTTGTTCTTTCTTTCCCCAGTTTGCCCCAGTCTCTTCCCCGTCTTTGCTTCCTCTCCGCCTCCCACATCTAACCCACAACCCACAACCATATTAACCATGAAATCTTCTTGGCGTCTGGGGTGTCTTGGCCCTCCTTTGGACCGGGTTTCCTGCGTAATTTGGATTAGGATGTCTGGGCATTGATACCCCGCGCGGGTCTCTGCTTGCAACCATTACGACGGAGCGCGAGGTTATAAAAACAGGAGCTGCGCTGTCCCCCAGTCGCGTCTCGAGTCAGTCAGCTCTCTCTCCATCTTCTTCTTCTTTCCCCCTTTACCACTTTTTTCATTCCACTGCAAGCTTTGAGCCTTCTTCTTAGGCCCAATCCTTTTTTTGCCCATCATGGCGGTCGGTAATGAGAGTGATCGGTACTCCCCTACCACCAAGGAGGAGGAGGGTATCGCTACCAACAGCGATGGCCCCGTCAACGAGACCTCCGTTCCTTATGTCTCTGAGGAAACGGAGAACCGTATTTTGAAGAAGCTTGACAGACGTATCATTCCCATGGTCTGCTGGATCTATCTCATGAACTTTATGGATCGAGGTATGTTTTTGTTCGGGTGATAATCGGGGGCTCCGTGGCTGACAATTCTATAGTTGGTATCGGTAATGCTCGTCTCTACGGTATGGAGGATGAGCTCAACTTGGCACCCAATCAGTACCAACTTGCTGTGTCGATTCTCTTCGTCACCTATTGTGTAAGTCGCGATCGTATTCCACTCTGTGGAATCAATTGGCTGACCATTCATTCTCAGTTGTTCGAAACTCCCTCCAACCTCATCATCAAGAAGATGAAACCCGCCCGATACCTCGCCGGTCTCTGCTTCTTCTGGGGTCTTGTCGCCTGTTTCACTGGTTTCGTCAACAACCTTGGCTCTTTGATTGCTTGCCGTCTTCTTCTCGGTACTTTCGAGGCCGGTCTCTTCCCTGGTATTATGTCAGTACAAACCCGCGATCGATGTGATGAACGCTTTGCTTATAATTCATAGGTTGTACCTCACCACCTTCTACCACAAGAAGCACATTTCGCTCCGCAATGCCTACTTTTACTCCATCTCTGCCATCTCTGGTGCTGTCGGTGGTCTTGTCGCCCTTGGTATCGGAGAGTTGGATGACTATGACTGTGACGAGTGTGGTGCTGGCGGATGGAGAGCCTGGCGATGGATCATCACCATCAATGGTATCCCTACTGTCTTGACTGCTCTCGCTGTTCCCTTCGTCCTTCCCAACGAACCTGCTACAGCCAAGTGTCTCACACCCGAGGACCGTCAGGCACTTATTGATCTTCGAAGCGCTGAAATTGGTCAGACGGCAGCTGGCCAGGAGATGCACAAGGAGGATGTCATTGCCGCCATCAAAGACTGGAAGATTTGGGCTCTCTCCATTGCTCAGTACTGCAGCCACTCTGTCCTGTACAGTTTCAGTGTCTTCTTGCCCACCATTATCAATGAGATGGGAACCTGGACTCCTAAGCAGGTTCAAGGTCTTACCGTCCCTGTCTACATCGTTGGCTTTGCCACCTACCTCATCTGCGCCCGAATCAGCGACCGCACTCAGCAGCGAGGCCTCTTCTGTATCGGTGGAGGACTCGTCATGATGCTCGGCTACATCCTTCTCATCATCAACTACAACCAAGCCATGAGTTTCGCTGGCTGCTTCATTGTCGCTATTGGTCTTTGGACTGGATCCGGATCCGGTATGGCTTGGATCACTGTCAACCAGCCCCGATACGGCAAGCGAGCGTTCGCCAGTGGTATCTTTATCACCATCGGAAACTCTGCTGGTGTTGCCGCCCCTTTCCTCTTCAGCGACGCCGATAAGCCTCACTACCGCCCTGGATACGGTGCTACCATCGGCATGCTGGCTCTCGCTGTATGCATCCACACTACTGTCTACCTTCACTTCCGACGTCTTAACAAGAGAAAGCTTTCTGGTCAGGAGGACTGGAGAATGGAGGGCAAGACTGAGGAGGAGATTAATGAGATGGGAGAGTACAACCCCCGCTACATGTACACCCTGTAAGGCCTCACCTTGATGTTTATTCAGTTCGACTAGACGAGTTTTGTTTGATTTCGAGTTCTGGCATACAATTTGGTGGACTTTCATATCTTGTACAGACTGCGATAGAAGATACCTACTACAATTGAAAAGTTTGCTCGAAGTTTTGATGTTGATGCAACGAAGTGACCATGCCCTCTCCACGTAAGCGCTTCTCCAACTTTGACTAAACGTCATCAATTGACATCTCAGATAGCCAATGATGTCTCGTGATGCGGTTGGCCTGTAACCACGAGAGAAACTTGGGGGACTTGAAGCCATGCTGTTATGTGTGGATGCTTGTGATTCTGATGCCAAGCTCCTGATTGCGTGGCGGACATCCATAACAACTCTACTATCGTGATGTCTGTGAAACACATCAGTGAAGATTCGTGGCAATGAGATGACGCAATCGAGGCTATCGTATTGCTTGGCTTGGTAATACTCTTGGCTTTGCACTCAGCGTGAGTCTTGTTGCCAGTTTTCTCGTTTACAAATCCCTTGGCGCTGATGCGATGTCTCGCACCATAATTATCGTGGCTTGCAAAATGATGAAAGCGGCGGCCAATAGTCATGAACCTAACGTTATGCTTACTTGGAGAAGAGGGGATGAGGGGATTAAGGTAATCGGGTGCGGAGTCAAAACTTGCTCTAGTCAACATGGGAATAGCGTTTTATTCTCACGAGACCTGGTCCCTTGGGGTCGAGTGGGGGAATATTCTTCTTCGGAAATAAGCAGATGTCACGGCGACTCCAACTGCAATACACTGACTCGTGAAGGATGGCGTTGCAAGGTATAAAGATTCATAGGTTAGACTAGCCACTAAACTACTGTACGCGTACAAGGATTCTGGCTTCCTTCTGCAAGACATCACAGCAAGTTGACTGTGCAAAGTGCTTGGCGGATATCATCAGCCAGTTGTGTGCTCATCATCTCACCATCGCCAGACTGCCGGTACATGGCCCCTGTCTCATCATGGTCGGCGGGTATAAATCGCATCAAGTGAAGTGAGCGGCGAAACTGCCCATATATCCATAGTTTCTGTCTCTGCAATTCATCCTCAGTTGATGATAATGGTGTGCTGTGTTCCTCGAAGAGTCCAATGAGACTCGATAAAACGCTCAACGCAGCGATAGGACCGTGGATTACATTATGACGATTGTGGTCGATCCTCGAAACATAGTGATTGCTCTTCTTATAGGCGGCGAATGTCTCGCTTGTCGGCAACAAGTCATGAAAGCATGGAAAGTAGAGTTTCTGATCGTTGATATCTGCAAAGCTCACCGGCTTGGAGAGGTTTCCGAGGTAGAATGGTATACTCCGACAAATGGACTTGACCAGATCCTGTGTTTCCTGGCACCTTTTTGCCTTTGGATTTACACTTTCCGTGACCAAGTTGTGGAACAGGTCTCTTTTGATTTCCTCAATGATGAGACGATAAATCCGCCACATGTTCCATATGTTGGCGATTTGAATGCTCGGATATACATCGACTGAACCATCGTATGTGTCTAAACCTGAGGTCATGACATCCTTGGTCCTTATGGTCTGAGGGTGCCAAATCTCAGGTACCGTATGCAGCCAAGCTTGGAGCTGTGCCTCTACCTCACAAATGATGGATGGAAGCTCTTGCAGTGCTGCCAAGGATATTTCCACTTTCTGAGATGCTGACTGTTTGGCAATCTTCTGAAGCCTAGAAATAGACACGCCGATAATGTCGAGCGAGTAGCTAGGATTTGCAGGAAGAGCCGGTATTATCTTGGTCTGTACCCAATCTAGCTCGCCTTCAGTCAATGGGACTTTGTGTCTGACACAGAACGATATTTTAGCGTGAAAAAGATTTCCCAGCAAGTGTCCGTGATGTTTGAACTTTCCCATGCCATTTTGTGTCAGCAGGGCCAAAGCGCCCTTTCTGTGTGTGGTGTTCGACTTGTTGTGTCCGAATATGGCTGCCAAGGTGTCACATTGCTGCAACATGAGCGCCGCAATGACGGTCGCATCCTTGCCTTGCTCCTCAGGGCTATACACAGCCCTTTGCAACTTGACAAGTGCCTGGTTGTATAATTTGATAGGCAACGAACTGGTAACACCAGTTGGTTGTAGTAGTGTCCAGAGCTTGATAGAAGTCGCATTGACTGCGGCGGATAGAGCGGACTCGTGAGATTCGGTTGCCAAGATGGGGCGGACAAACTCTAGAAACCCTCTTGTTGACTCCATATTCCGACCAACGTCGGTGACATACGTGAGAAAGAAACCCACAGCCGCATCTTGTTGTTTTGGGAGGAGATTTGCTGGTAATCTTGGAGCCCTGAGATTCTCTGCAACCGTTTCCACCGTAATAATGGCGCTTGTTGTCGGATCAGACGGTTTAAACTTATTCAGGCATCGTGAAGTCTCATCTTTAAATCGTAGGCGAGTGGGCTGCTTTTTATAACCTGCACACTCGCGACCGACACGATTGCATGCCTTGCATGAAGGCTTCGTCTCGTCGCACTTTACGCGACGTTTTTTGCAGGTGATGCAACCTCTGGAAGGACCACGATTGACCATGACTAGATGGTATATAATGTTTTCGAATAAAAAATAAAAAGAGAAGGATCTTTGCGGCTCAAGGGCCAAGATTTTTATGTCTACCTTGATCTGCTTAGTCTAGAGTCGGGATAATACAGTATAAGCTTACCTTAGTGCTTACGTCACGGTATGCTCGCAAAAACATTTCCTTTTCTGGCAAGATCTTCCGCTGTCGTATTCATGTACGAGTACGGGTGTACGACAAAGCGACAGAGAAAGTAAGCGGTTCATTATGTGTCACGTGGAATACGCATCAATGGAAGTCTTTAATCCAGAGTCTTGTTTAGGTTGAAGACGGGAGCCGTGAAGTCAACACCACCATTGCGGAGTTTCAGAGTCTCTTAGGGGACCGATCCCTGTAGCCTCGGCCTGCGCGGGGTCCGTTTCAGTGGAGGCTTCTAACGCAGGTGCACTAAGAATCAGTGTATTCGAATACGAATTGTTCCCGTCGCCTATGGACGATGACTGATAAGATGGCACAATATTGCGCAATATCGAGACATAAGCCCCTCTACTATACCATCCATATATTCGCTTCAGTCGAAATTATAACTTTCCTCGCTCGAGCAATCCTTCGAATGACAAATCAGAATCCTGTTTGCAATTCCGCAACGTTGAAACGCCGCGCCAACACAAATTAGGAACCTAGTCCGCGGACACGAACCAAGCTGACAATTGGATCCAACATTGCATCACGTTAAGTGGTTGAGCAGGGGGGATACTGCGGGGTTAGCGGAGTATGAAAAATATATAAATTGCGTGTCCATCAATCTAGGTAGAAATAGACTCAACATCTACAACTATCTATCAAAATGGCTCCTCTCGATAACCCAGCTGTGCCCAAAGGCTCCATCGTCCTGGTTACAGGCGCCAACGGACTTCTCGGCTCTCACGTCGCCAAACAATTTCTTGAATTTGGCTATAAGGTCCGCGGTACTGTTCGAAACACCGAGAAAAATGCCTGGCTCTCGGCTGCTTTCGATAAGCAATATGGACAGGGAAACTTTGAGCTTGTCAAATTGGAGGATATGGCTTCTGTGGATGCTTTGAAGGAGGTTGCAGAGGGTAAGATTCGCGACGATTACTTGATGGACTGACACTGATATAATAATTCTAGGTGTCTCTGTGATCGCACACACCGCTTCCAACATGTCTCTCCACCCTGATCCCAACGTGGTCATCCCCGAAGCCATCAACGGAGCTCTGGCTTCGCTGAAAGTCGCATACAGTGTCCCAAGCGTCAAGCGCTTCGTACTTACTTCTTCATCTAGCGCGGCGACCATTTCTGTTCCCGGCAAGCCTCACACGCTGGTCAACGAGGAAAGCTGGTCTGAAGGCGCTGTCAAGATCGCTTGGGCGGATCCTCCTTATACCTCCAAGAGATCAGGTGCTGTTTATGCTGCGAGCAAGGTCCAGTCGGAACAGGCTGTTTGGAAGTACCACAAGGAACACCAACATGAGAAGCCTGAGCTAGTTGTCAATACTGGTAAGATCTCCTCAAGGAATTACGAAGGAGCTTTGCTAATCGATTCTAGTGCTGCCTAACTATAACTGGGGCAAGTCTATCGACACGGCCAACCAAGGCTACCCGAGTAGCTCTGGTATGCCTGTTATGCTCTATCAAGGCAAGGTAGCCTACGTCCATCATGTCGTCGTACCACGTAAGTCTCACCTGCATCTAGGCTCATCCACTTACTGACTATGAATAGAATACTTCATCGACGTGGACGACACGGGACGACTTCACGTCGCCGCCGCCATCTTCGACCATGTCAAAGATCAGCGCATCTTCGGCTTTGCAGGCCGTTTCAACTGGAACCAAGTCCTAGATGTCCTCAGGAAGCACTACCCTGAGAAGTCATTCCCTGAGAACTTCCAAGATGGAGAGGATGCAAATGAGATTGAGCCTAGAGACAAGGCTGAGCAGCTTCTGAAGGATCTTGGTCGCCCTGGTTGGACTAGTTTGGAGGACTCGATCATTGCGAATGTGGAGGATGTGGACAGTGCTGGGGATGATTTGTATGTGAAAGACTACCGTGAGTTTGAGCCAAAGATGTAGAATGTAAAAAGGTTTAGGATAGGATCTATATGACAACCAGATTTATTGGAAAGAAACTATAGGGCTGCTATAAGAGTTTGAAAAACTTCTCTTGGAATTCCTGATTCCCATAATCCTTATCCTTCTCCCAAGCATCAATAATCTCTCCATCCATAACCCCTTGTACATAGGCTGAGCCAAGGTATAAGTATTCATCTGTAGTAGATGTTGGCCGAATGATATATGGAGTTGGGCCACCGAAAAGAATGCACACATTGTCTCCTGCTTTCATGCACCGAGGACCAACACCGACATAACCTTTCTCCGTCATAAAGAAGTTGAGATCCTCAGAAAGTGCAGTCGCTGCCCCAAATCTGTACCAGCCTCGGGTCTTTTTCGAATGTTCCAGAATCATGATTAGATCCCGGGCAGGAGATATGTACTCTGGGTTTCCTGGATAACTCCTTCTAATCTTATCGAGTAATGGGTGCTCCACCAAAGAATCTCCTACATGTGGCTCATTTCGAGTCGCGCTGTCCTTAGCTTCTATAGCAAGTTGAAAAAGGTGTAAAAGTTGTTTGTCGTAGCCTGGCAAGTGCATGGTTTGCCTCAATTTGATGGCAGCATATGCCATGAAGTTGTAGAGATAAAGGTCACCTTCTGGACGTACCAGATTTGGTCCATGAAGAACCTCTACCTCCCAGCCAGTCATCATGGTCAGAAGAATGACCTTAATGGCATCCATTCCGTAAACTTGCTCGAAAGACTTATTATGACTTTTGACTATTTCCAGGGCGGCCGCGATATCATGATGTACCTCTGGTACTCGATGGTGCACAACTCTCACCGTATCAACTGTCAGACCCCTCACCTCGAGGACATTTGGATGTGTCGGTGGCTTTGTTATAGCCTTGGTTTCTTTGGAGGCTCTATGTCTTCCACTGACGGAACCAACTGTGTTTTCATCAACTTGCCATCTTGGTGCCCACAGAGGCGAGCGCTTTGGTTCGTTCGGGTCTTCAACATGAGTATGGCGCAAGATTTCAAGGTCTTTGTTTGTAGATATAACCTTTGTAGCAAATTCCGCAAATACCTCAGATTCCGACTTGGAATAGTCTGGCTCCATGTTGTAGTGAAGCTGGCCTGATAGCCCGATTAATGCGTAGATCTTGTCCCGTTGATCTGTAGCCTTGGACCTTGACGCCCATTGAACAAGTGTGAAAAGGTCCTTATCATCCCATCTGTCTTCGTAAGGGACGGTCAAGCCGTAATAAGTGTCATTCAACTTGAAGGGGACCGGTGTCCATTTAATTCGAGGGCAGTCCTCCGTTGCATCTGTTATGACCATGGAGAGAGACACCAACCTATCTCTCATAGAATCGAATTCTTTGTCAGATATTGTGATATCTCCCCACAGCAGTTGATACTTGGATGATGATGCTAGTTCTTGTATGATCCACACTCTTGAGAAATACGAGACACCCAACATCAAGTTCAAGTCTTTCCAGACTCTTGAGTCTCGCCGGGGAAGATTCAATCTTGCCAGGTGATCATTATCTGGGAAGTGTTTTGCCCCATGAACATGGTCGCCTACTTTAAGAAAGGCACTAAGAAAGTTCTTGACGGAGCTTGTCGCTTCAGTATCTGCTTGACCAAGCCAAGCGATAACCATGGCAGCATTGGAATAGATCAATCTCATTATACTGACTTGGGCAGAACGCTCAAGTTCTGATTCCTGATTGATGCAGATTTGGTCAATCCAGAGAGATCGGGGTTTGTTGGTTAACCTGAGGCGGCGTAGGGCGATATCTAGACTTTGAGTGATTCGAAAGTCGTAGTTGTTGCACTTCATGGATCTTGTTTCGGTTTTGTTTCCCCATTCGTAACTGAGTGCCTCATACTCGCAAGATGTATGGAGACGGTGTGTTTGAAGAGAACCCTGCAGACCATCTCCCTCCTTTCCGGGCTCGAGTGTGAAGATTCGAAACGAACTTTTGTTCAACTTTTCGGGATATTGAAACCACATAGTACATAAGGCAACTAGAATTGAAGACAGATGATGATCGAGATTTTCGTCGCTGCGGTGCAGGAAGGGAATATTGAACGATGCAGTCGAAAGGCAAGAAGGGTGGTAAGACGAAATATATCTGTTGTTGGCGAAGATCGCGGTTCATCAGGAATTGAAACAGAAATGATCTTCATGCGTGCAAGATATTGATTCGGCTGCTTGTCTGCATCTGGTGAGGCGGCCTGCACAATCCTTTGCAACGAATGGTCTTTCTGGGGCAAGTGGGATTGTGGTCACATCACTGCAGATACCTGCTTTTGATAACTCGAAAGTCTTACTGATTGGTGTGCGTAACAACCACTACAGTGCTATGCAGTGAGAGCCCTGTTGGAGACCTTGAAAATTCAGCCACAGCAGCCTTTTCACTGTAAAGCCTGCGACATTGGATGCAAGCATGTTGGTCCGGACACAGGCGATTAATGGTGGCTTGCCACGTAGCTGACGATGAGGCCACTGAGTGTGCAGCTTGGGATGGATGAACTATGGTTGTACTGTGGAAAGGCGACCAAATCTTATGGTGCTTCCTACGCCATCTTCGAATGCTGACAGGAGCGCTATGGCCGGGTGATCATACTCGAGCCTTTCGGAAGTTGCCCAGTTTCTTGTCATATGCTGGTGCCTGTCTATACCAGGCAATGCATACATTGGCGGCTAGCCTTATGTAGATACTCTCGCCAGAGATTTAACCGAGACATAAAAAAGAGGGCGAGCGCGGATAGAAACAACTCAATACAAGTAACTTTAAATGCAAAAAAAAGGGAACCTGCATTTTACAGGTGGCTGGATCTCTCCCGCCGGGAATTGAACCCGGGTCTCAAGCGTGACAAGCTTGCATACTGACCACTATACTACGGAAGATGAACAGTCTGATGACTGCTGTAGCGGGGTTGTTGGAGGCGAGTCCGCTAGACTACACTAAGACCTGTTAACAAAAGCCGACCTCGACATTTTCAACGTCAACGTCAACGTCGCTGGAATATCATTAAAAAAACCCGTTGAAAGGCTATTTCCAATTCATTTGATGGTAGTGCGAAGTTAAATTTAACTTCCATATGTATCTTAAACTTTGATGTTAAATGACTTCATTCACGTGTATAATGACAAAAGTGTCATGAGCGCCAGCCATTCTTCAATCGATCCCTTACTCTGTGCACTCAATCAGACCACCATCATCTCGTCACAGTCCGACATAATAAGCCTCATATGCACGAAGATAAGTTCTTATCGTGATGCATCTAAACCTCGATGAAAAAATGGATTTCATGACGTAGCTTGTGACGTCTTCAGTACGTGCTCATGATGTCCCCTCTACCCGTCATCCTTATCCTCAACAACTTCACTCCAACATCAACAGTTTTACTAAGTACGCATTGCAGGCATCTTTATCACCAGATCCGTCACTAGCAGACCCCGAGTAGCCAACATCAACACTCTCACAAAATGCCCAAAACAGCAGTTGTCAGCGGAGGCGCCCGCGGTATCGGCCGTACTCTCGCTCGGTACTTTCTCGAGAAAGACTATCGCGTTTTCATCCTCGATATCGATGAGCAGGAACTCACGCACACAACACGCACTCATCTAAAATCTTACTACGATTCTGGTCTTGTGGACTCGGCGCTTTGTGATTTGCGCAATACGGATGAGATTTATGAGAAGATTCAACAAGCGGCGGAGTTTCTGGGAGGCAGGATTGATGTGTTGATTAATAATGGCGGTATTGCTTCGCCGCATTGGAAGGATGGGAAGACTATGCTTGATCGCGAGACATTGGATCAGTGGAGGGCCTATATCGATACGAACCTCACTGCTCCGTTCGCTGTATCACAAGCTTGTCTGCCGTTTATGAAGAATGAGAAAGATACCGGACCTGTCACGGAGGACAGTCATAGCACAGCAGGGCCATGTATCATCAACATCGGCTCCTTCCGCGCAATGCAAAGCGATCCCAACCAAGAAGGCTACGCATCTGCCAAATCCGGTCTTTTGGGTCTGACACACAGCATGGCTGTTAGTCTAAAGCAGTGGGGGATCCGTGTGAATCTTGTTGCGCCGGGTCGCATCAAAGCTACGCATGAGTCCAAAGAGGGTGATGAGAAGGGCGTTAAATGGGCGGATTTAAATGAGGATAAGGATGTGGATGATCATCTGACGAATCGTGCTGGAAGACCTTTGGATATTGCAATGGCGGTGGAGTATATGGTTAACGCTGGGTTTGTTACAGGTCAGGATCTTATTGTTGATGGCGGTGCGGTTATGATCAAGTAGTTGTCACAAATTGTTCACAATGCAATCAAGAGACAAAGATTTTGGTTCGATTCATTCATATTCGTATTAAACTCATGGACTCATATTGAGCGTGAGTTGAGTAGAGTTGAGTAGGAGTATTGAGTGGAGTTGGGACTACATCTGTAGTCAGGGTATAGGTGCTCTCTCCGAGCAGATTAGTCGGTAATAATAATAGTCGTCAGGCATTCTTTCATCCCGACATTAGAGTGGAGTGGTTGTGTTGTAGGTAGTTCATACACCAAGAGCCCTTCTCTTGGATCCGTCAAAATTATCCGTTAAACGCCGCATACATCATATCAGGGGGACTGGTTCCTTAGTCAACGCCGCTGTCGCTGTCGCTATCGCTGTCTGAACTGTCACTGTCATCAGCGGGAGGCGCAGGCTTCCTGGCTGGTGGTGCTGCTGCGGGAGCAGCTGAGAATCGCATGGGTCCTAGGCCAGGACCGAGACGGGCGCCGGGAGCGGGCCACTTGTTGGGGATGATAGCAGGCTTGGCTCTGTTTGATGGTCAGTGGTAATTTTGGGGATGATGAAGGGGTGTACGTACGCTTGCTCCTCGATGAGAGCTTCCTGTCGCTTCTGGTCTTCCTTGACCTGCTTGCGGTGGACGCGACGAGCTTCCTTCTCCTTGCGCTCAGCAGCGCGCTTCTCTCGCTCGGCAGCCTTCTCTTCGGCGCGTCTTCTAGCATCAGCGATCTTGCGCTCCTTGGCCATCTGATCAGCCTTCTGCTTCTCCTCAGCCCTGCGTAGAGCCTCAGCACGCTTTCGCTCCTCGATCTTGCGCTCCTCTTCGAGACGGCGCTCTTCCTCAAGTCTCTTCTCCTCCTCGAGTCTTTCGCGCTCACGCTCCTCAGCCTTGCGCTTGCTTTCGGCGCGCTTTCTCTTCTCCTCTTGTCGTCGCTTCTCCTCGATGAGCTTCTTCTTCTCTTCAAGACGCTTCTTCTCCTCAGCCTTCTTCTCTTCCGCCCTCTTTTTCTCTTCGGCCTTTCGTCTTTCACGCTCAAGAGCCTTCTCCTCAGCGCGCCTGGCGGCATCGGCCTTCTTCGCCTCTTCTAACCTCTCCTTCTCACGCTGCTTCTCCATTTCCTCCATTCGAAGCTTCTCCTCGGCCTGCCTCTTGATCTCCAAGCGCTGTCTCTCACGTTCATTCTCCTTCTCACGTTCTCGTTCTCTGCCACGTTCCTCGTGTTTCTCACGTTGCTTCTCCTCCATCTTCAGTCTCTCCTTCTCAGGGTCAGAGCTTGTCCTCCTTGATGAGACCTTTGTGGGATCGTCCCGGTGTCGATGACGTCGACTCTCATTCTCCATCGGATTGAGTGTTTGGCTACTGCGTCTCTCCCGACGTCGTTCCTCACGTCTCTCATTAGGGTCGGCACTTCTCGTATGAGAGCGTATTTTCTCGGGATGGTCTGAGTCGCTACCCTTCATGTTCATGGGGGTTGAGGGCTTGCGTTCGCTGTGAAGTCGCCGTCGCTCACGCTCGGCGCGTCGAGCCTCTCGCTCCATGTCCTCCTCAGGTGATCGGGGAATCTCCTTTCGCGAAGTTCGTGAAGGCTCGCGACTGCTCATGTGATGTGAATGTCTTCTCTCAGGTTCGACGCGGGATGATCGCCTTTCCTTCTCACCGACATCGTGAGTACGATGTCTGATTGAGTAAGACGTTGAGTGTCGCTTCTCCATGGGAGGACGATCTCTTTCGGCGCGACGCCTTTCTCTGGCCATATCATAATCATCGTCGCTGCGACCACCGAGTTTCCGTGAGAGCCGGCGAGATTCCTTCTCATCGCTTCTCACTTCCTTCTCATCCGCCTCACGTCGCTTAGACCGTCTGTGTCGGCTTGGACTACCCTCTCGCTCTCGACTTCTCTCACGAGTACGACGTTCCTTCTCACGAACTTCCTTCTCAACGCGATCACGTTCCTCATGCTCTTTGTGTCGGCGACGACGTTCTGACCTTCGAGCATCTCGCTCCTCAGCCTCGGGGTCAGCCCGATGACGTTTCACCTTCTTCTCACTTCGTAGAGGTTCCTCCGGTTGCTCAGGGACAACAACAGTGTCCCGCTTAAGCCATGACCGCCATGAGGATTGACGCTTTTCTGGGACAGGCCTCTCTACTATAGGCCTGTCCGTAAGCGGTCTACCCAACGTGGGCCTGGTGAAGACAGGCCTGGGGTCGTCAACCTTGTAAGGAGGAGGAGGGACGACGAAGTCAACAGTGTTTTGTGATGCGTCGCTCTCAGATTCCTCGTCAGTGAAGACTTCCCAGTCTGAGACGTCACGCTCACGGACGACAGGCTCTGGAGCTTTGGCAGTTGTTGCTACCCCTGGTACTTTGAGTCGGCTTTGTAGAGGCATATCCTGACTCTAACGAGAACCGAAGCTGTTGTACATTGTATTGTATTAGTGAATGATACGATTGATGGTCAAGAGTGGGGAGATTTTGGTTATTACCTAGGCAACCCAAGGACGAGGTCAAATAATAGTGCGTGTAAAGTTGAAGATTCAACTGGCAAGGGGCTTGATGCCTGCTTGAAGTTTTGGTGGTCTAGGTCACTCACTTGACGCGACACGGATAGAACAGGGAAGGGAAGGACCGGAGATTACTGGTCAGCCACGTGGGGCTTGTGACTGTTTTCGTTTTTCTGCAAGGGTCTATGTAAATAATAATTGTCGCCACTAATTTCCTGGCGTTCCAACGGCGCGTCTTGTCTCGTCTTGTCACTGTTTGTTTTGTTTGTTTCGTAAGACCAAAGGAAATTGTGATATTCCAGAGATCAATTACTTTTCGTTAATCCAATTCAACTTGGTAGTGCTGCCGGTAGCTTCAAATAATGGATTTTCAAGAAGAGCGGTGAGCGTAAACAAGTCATGGGGTATGGAAAAGGTGTGGCTAGATCGGTCATGAGGGGAGTACTCAGAGGGGACTCAGAGAGGGGAAACTCAGTGAGAGCAGAGCAGGACAGAGAGGGAAGGGAAAAGGATATCTCTGTGGCGGGGGAGGGGGGGGGGCAACGGGAACAGGGAAAGAAACGGGAGGGAGGGTTGTGGCTGGGGAAATTGCGCAATTTTACTCTTTGTCAATCAGATAACGATAACGATCCGGGCACTTGCAATTGCTTTTTCTTGGCTTTCTGACTTAGATCTCAGGAAAGAAAAAGAGAAAAAAAAAGATGCCATCGTGACTCTCTATTATATATCGCGACGAAATGGAGTCGTTGATGGGGTATCGTGACTCATACTGGGTCAGGCGTTACTGCAGGTTTGGGGTCATGCAATGTACCTGTACGTGTCAAGTCAAAGCCAAAAGTCAGTCGTGTCAAAGGTCAAGCCACCATCATGATCTACGATAGGCTAGCAGATCTCGCTTACGCTTGGATAGTGGATTACCTCTAACAAACGGTCAAGCCTAATCCACCCGATCCGAGGCAAATCGTTGTAACCAGTACTGTTTCATGTGGTTCAAAATCCCTCATACAGACACTCTTTCAATGACGATGACTTCTTGGCTTGGTCTCATCTGGGGTAGTTTAAAGAGGAGTTCATGAGTTAAAAACATGATCACGAGGTGGATTAATTTAAAACTTGGTTTCTGCTGTGAGAATGCATTGCTACCTTGACTGCCAAATACAGTTAAGCGCTGACAACGTTTATGCATGGCTGCATGTCGCACAGACCAGCTTTATGCAGAGTATGCAAGCACTCTACCAATTCAAGGATCATGCTCAAGTTCCTTTGCTTCCATCAATTCCAATTCGTTGCAGTGGATAAAGCGTCGCGGACAATAATGGATACACTGGCAGTAGCTTAATGCATGTGTGTGGTGTTCTTTGAAACGCGGAGTCGGTTGGAGTCTGTAGCGGTGTTGTCAAGTTGGAGTGCCCACGACCATTGGAAAACGACAATGATTAGAGCTCCTCAGACTATCCCCCTCAAGCTTTCACAACAACACCCCGTCTAAACTCACAATAGACAATCATAATCTTATGAACAAGCAGTACAGACATGTAGAGACGTCAATATCGAATAGAACATTGAACAAATGCTGCGTTTTTAAAAATGTGCGATCTGTAGGGTAGCTCCGTTATCGATAAACGCTTATCGATAAAGTCTGATTTCTGAGCGATCATTGGCACAGGACTTTCGCGTCAAGTTGGCGACGTGGCGCACATTCGTTGATTGGCTTCAGATGTTGATGCCGGATGTCCAAATTGGCCCAGCGTCAGACTGGCGGAGGAATTGGCCGTAGCATAAGAGATGAAAGATTTGGTCACTTTATGGAAGCTTAGACTGGCTTTTAGATTACTTTACTCTTGCAGACTAAGCCTTAGACCACATCTCTTCTGTTACCCACTGGCACAGTCAACAGTGCTGTGAAGCGATGGATCACAGTTTTCGCACAAAATGTCACATTGATCAGGAACGATATCTTGAAGTGAAGGCACTCGGCCAATGAGTATACATACTCTGTAATAAATATCTAGAAGTGCTTACAAGTGTAAGCTATTTAAGGCTGAGTCTCGTTCTCGACGTAAGTGTGCATGTAGCGACGGACACGGCTGTTTCCAAGACACTGAGAGTAGTAGTCGTTGACCTTCTTGCAAGTGCTTCCAGCAGCACACTTGGTGGAGCCGGAGAAGTTGGCACCGCCGCACTGGCCGTACATCTGGACAGTGGAAGAACCAGAGGCCTCCTCCTTCTTGGGGGTCTCCTTGGCAGGAGTGTCCTTGGCAGCGGCTTGGACACCCTCCTCCTCGTCGTCGCAGTCCTTCTGGGGAGCAGGCTCAGCCTTGGCAGTGGGCTCTTCCTCATCGCAGTCAGCGACGGGGGAAGCGGCCTGGGTCTGCTTGGGAGCTTCAGGCTTGGAGTCGTAGTCGGGTTCCTCGTCGCAGTCAGCCTGAGCAGAGGGAGCAGAAGCAGCAGTCTCCTTGGGGGTAGCGGGCTTGGAGTCATAGTCAGCGTTGCTCTCGGCAGCAGCCTGGGTAATGGCGGGGGCCTCGGACTCGTAGTCAGACTCGCCATCGCAGTCATCAGCAATGGGAGTGGCCTGGGTCTCCTGAGCAGCAGGGGCGGAAGCGGTCTCCTCTTCGCAGTCATCCTGCTCAGCAGCAATGGGGGCAGATTGATCGTAGTCGTTCTCAGGAGCAGCAGGAGCAGCAGGAGCAGACTGGTCATAATCGTTCTCGGGGGCAGCGCTGGGAACAGACTGCTCGTAGTCGTCCTGAGCGGGAGCCTGCTGAGTGGGGGCAGCCTCAGGAGCGGCCTCAGCAGTAGTCTCGGAAGCAACAGGGGCGGTCTCGGCAGGGCTCTCAGATCCAGAGCCAGAGGCAGGAGCAGAACCAGAGCCAACACCAGCGGGTCCAGCCTTTCCAACAACAAGAGCAACAACCTCGCTGGCAGAAACGGGACTAACGATATTGTCTTTGTTTTGAGCGACAGCGTTAAGACCGCTTTCACCCTTCATGACGGGGAGGTCACCGCTGGAAGTAGCAGAGTTGGGCTCACAAGCACGGCCGAGAGCGGCCTGGCAAGCAGCAGCGGCGGCGGCATCAGGGACGAAAAGGGTGTTGACACCAGCGGCCTCCTTGGTAAGAGGCTGGTCGACGCCATCGAAGACGTTACCCTCAATGATGGCGTTGGCGCCCGAGTAGGCGTCGAAAGCGTGGCCCTTCATGTTCTGGAAGTAGTTGTTGGTGGCGTGGACGTAGAGGTTGGTACCGGGCTCACCGAGCTTGGGGGCTCGGCCGGCAACGTCGTGGAAGTGGTTGCGGTCGAGAGTGACTTGGTCGCCCTTGCCGTAGAACATCATAGTCCAGTAGTGGTTGCCGTTGCAGGAAGCAGAAGTGTCGGTAACACCGTCGAACTCGGAGTTGGAGATGGTGAGGCGCGCACCATCGTAGTGGGACACAATGAACATGCGGCCAACCTTGGAGAACTTGCAGTGATCGATCCAAACACCATCGTTCTCGCCCTTAAGTTCCAAAGCATCGCCTCCCCAGACGATTCCGGGGTTGAGGTTGGTGATCTCGATGCCCTGGATGATAACGTTGCTGGAGCCCTTCTTGACGGAAAGACCCTTACCCTTCAGGACAGCCTTGCCGTTACCGATGATACTCTTGTTACTACCAACAGGCAGGGGCTCAGGACCAGCAGCATCATAAGTAATAGAATCAACAGCAACGTTGTCCTCGCCACCGCAAGAAAGGTCTCCGAGGTAGAGTTGACCACCGTTGGAAGCGCTGCAGCTCTTGCGGTCGCAACCAGGGCCAGTCTTGGTCTGACCAGTAAAATCGAACTCCTTATCAATGTAGATAACACGAGGAGTGTCATCCGCAAGAAGCTCAGCGAGTTCCTCAGCAGTGGCAGGGGTGACAGCCTCGCCCGAACCACCGGTAACACCGGCAGCGAAACCGTACGCCTTTCCAGCAACTGATTGAGCGGAAGCCGTAGCAGCAGCAGCCAAAAGGGCCGCGAAAGAAGCTTGGAAGCGCATTTTGAAGTAGGTTTGTTTAAAAAGAATGTGGTAAGCCGTGCAAAAGAAGAGGATTGAATGAATGACTTAGGCCGGCCTAAGGTAACGAATGAAAAGGTTGAATAACCTCGGAACAAAAAGAACGAAAAAAAAAGTAACTAGGTAGCACTTGCAGAGAAACAAACAAAAAGTACAGACGAGATGAAATGTTCTTATAGCGATGGCATAAGAATAGGGTCTGGCCGAGGTTGGTTAGAGTGAGCCGAATGTCCGACGTCAAACGTCTCATGCCCATGTTCTGACAGCTCAAGCGGTTAGTCGCCAAGGGCGTTTGAAACTGGGTCACGGAAAATTATGCTTATTTCGACTGTGCCAAGACATGATGATTTCGGCGAGGAAGTTTTGTTTGTAAACGAGATTGACCTTATGCCTTCTAAACGAGCGAGCGAAACGACATAGTCGTTTCGCAACAGCAAACAAACCTCTAAAACACTATTGAATGAAACAGTCATTAACAAGATTTGACACAAAGATCTATTCATTGCAGGCGTTCTAACTCTCAACGGCGAAGCGTCGAGCAAGCGCCTGTCTATACGCGTATACGGTTATTTCCATCCTCGCCTAACGAACCATTGGCCCGCTTACGAGAAACGGAGCCAAATCAATTTCCAGGGAGTCTTGGTAAGTTTCAGGTACTAAGGCACAGCAACATGACCTGAGTGGTGGATTTTAGCTGAAAACAAGTGCGCCGGTTGGTGAAGATTCGAGCATTCTAGCCCCATTGTCTTCCGTCGGCGATGTAACCTCTGCGGAGGAGATGGGCAAAAGCATGGAGAGAAAGGGGATTTTGTGGATTGATGGACAGAATTGATAATCGTTCCGGTGGTTTGGGTTTGGAAAGATTGACGCAGGGTTGGGAGATGGACGTTACTTATCATTTTTTTTTTATGAGAATCACTATAAGAGCAGGGACATATTATAGGTGATCGTCTAAACATAGAAGTGCCGTCTTATGAATGAGTATCCAATCATGTTAACTTGCGTTGTCACCAGCGTTGTGTAAGCGACAAGACTCAAGTGGATATCAAAAAGTCGCTCGCGCAAGCTAATCAATTGTGTCAGTACAGATTTCGTCAAAGGATGAGTTTATGTAGCTTTTCAAAAGGAACGAAGAACTTCAAACCAACGTCAATTGAAGGGTCATTGCCAGTAATTGAAGCGTGATGAGCAAACGTAGCAGATACAGCCCATACTGAGCCTTCAGCGTTTGAGAAGCCTTTGGAAGCGATAGAAGCGCCCCCAGAGTCCACAACCATAGCAACAAGCCAAACGTGCTACCGGGCCATGCTGCCTCCTCTACGATCCCATCCAAGAGCCACGTGCGAATGTAAATCCACAACTCACCAAGATAATAATGATTTCTTGGTAAACCCTTCTTGAACAAATCACACGTGGTGGAGCGCGAAAGCATCTGGCCACCGTTATTAATCATAAGGTCGCCAGGGCGTGCTATGAGAGTAACGATCTCGCGACCTTTTAGTGGTCATTCGTCGCCAGTCGTGAGAATAACGAGGATAGATATCCTAAATGTTACGTAAATTCATCTAAATTATTTCGTCCCTAGTAATAGTGATACCATAAAGTCCCACCAGACTCACGTGGCAGAGAAGAACGTGGCTTGTAGTATAGCCATTGCTTTAATTTGGCGCAACTTTGGCTTCTTTGTTGTACCGCTCGTTTGGCTTCTTGTTCTTTCTGCGTAACCTTTGCCGGGCTCCAGTTCAGGAAAGGGAACTGGTGTCAGGGTATGGAGTGGCCGTTTCGACGTTGTTTGGTGTCGCTATCTCAAGCTACTTCATAACGAACCCGAAGACATAACAGTCCCATTCCGCACCACAGAGAACGATCTAGACTCGTGGCTAGTCAACCTTTGCAAAGCTCGTGAACAGATGCACCTATCACCAGCGGTGTGTCATAAATGTACCGAGCTTCGGCCCAATTACCTTAGATGAAAGTGCCATTTGGCTTCCCAGACATGATGGCTTCCACGTTCTTCAACATGACTGTCCAGCTGTCATCCACTTGGCAAGCTAATAGAACGTGTGTAGGGATGGCGTGATATCTTGGCTGCCGAAGCACCAAGCTTTGTCCAGAACTCTGGCCTCGTCGACACTATGGGAGCTAGCGGTGTGATAATACACTCCGACACTCGACATAAGTGCAATCTTCAATGACGAACACATAACGACATTGTGAGCTTTCAGTAAATTACCGTGCTTTGGAGGATACCGGGGGCTCGACGGGCTGATAATTGGAACTATTGAAGTCAGACTCATCTCCATATGCTGGCACGCTATGACAGATCTTCTGACCTCTCCCCGGCATTCTAAATCAGGCCCTTCCGATAGGTGAGAATTAGACCTCTGGAGGTTCCACTCCATAGTTAGACCGGTGAATCTCAACCCCATGCGTTAGATCGGCGATCCGGGGTAATTATCACGGTTATTTCCTGCCCATGCACCTGGAAATAAGCAACACCAGCAACTGATAAGATCTACAGTCTGTGCCCAAGATCCGATGGTTCTCGGACTACCAACGGATTGAGCGGGTAATGCTTGTTACATCCATCGCTCATAGTTCATATTAAAACTCTACCTGAGTCGACAGCTCTGAGGTCGTCGGGTCTAGCTGCAGCAACTTGCGCAGGTCCTCAAATCTTGTGACCTCAATAAACTGACAGCCTGCGCGTGGCAACAAAGCTTGATAGTCGCTGCACGCTCTATACAATTACAAATGCGCAACGCTCGTACCTCGCAAAAGAACCTTATACGGGCAAGCTCATTCCAAATAAGCTTAGCGACACTCTAAATCTGGCTCACGGGCCGCTACACAAACGGTCTCTATGTGTTCAGATTGATGTCATACAACGGTGTCTCTGTTGTAATGCCCGCTTTCTTATTAGCTGTTTGTCTGCCGAAAGCCTCCTTCGCACGGACATGGACCTGTTGTTGTGATAGCTTCCTGCTCGGCCAATAACGTGCTGGCGAATTCCAAGCTTCGAGAGGAGCTAAGTATTTTAGTTTTTCGATAGATCACTTTTAGCGCATCGGTAACCCGGCAAGGGAACATCTTGACTTGATTGAGACATTGCACTTCGCTGTTTGTGATCTTGCACAGATATGCTCGTTGAATTGACCAATCAAAAATATCTGATTTTCATCGTCCAAGCCGTCGATCGATGCGCTTTGAGACAAACTGGCAATCACCCTGGTCAAATCTCAAGGAACGAGGCCTGTTGTTGAGGCAAGGGGCTTACTGACTGAGACAATAAGACACGAGAGGGATACACAACGTCATTACAATGGCAATTGTCTTTGATGGCGGAAAGAGAAATGAACACTGCATCCATTAATTCATGCAGCACGACCAAGTGTCGCGACGATAAATAGATCTAGTTGGTCCTCATCCAAATACTATTCTGTGCAACCATCCCTCTCCCTTCATCATGAAGATCACACTATCCTCTTGGCTCGCAGCAGCCTACCTCCTCCCCTCCACTCTCGCTTTCCCCCAACTCAGCCCTGAACAAGTTGAGGCCTATCGCCAACACGCTGAGAGAGCCCCCAAAGCCTGCCCCTTCGCTGCTCAACAAGAAAAGCGAGACGCGGGTGACTGCCCCTACGCAAAAGAGAAGAGAGCTGCAAAGTTCGATGCCAAGAAGCAGCACATCAGTGTTTCTGGTCAGCATGCCTTCCACGCTCCCAACTTCAAGGCTGGTGACCAGCGAGGTCCTTGTCCTGGTCTGAATGCGCTTGCAAACCATGGATATCTACCTCGTAATGGTGTTGCGGACATGCAGACCATCATCCAGGCTACTAACGAGGTCTACGGCATGAGTCTTGACCTTGGAGGTTTCCTCGCTGTCTACGGTACTGTCTTCAATGGTAACCCGCTGTCCACCAGCCCAGGCTACTCCATTGGTGGCCCCAGCCGCTTCAGCCAGAATATCCTCAACGGAGGTGGTATTCTTGGTACCCCTTCTGGTCTCAGTGGTTCTCACAACAAATATGAGTCTGATGTCAGTGCTACACGAGGCGATCTTTATGTGACTGGAAACAACTTCCACGTTGTTCTCAGCCGCTTTGAAGAATACTGGAAGGCCATTCCGCTCAACACCCCAGCCCCCAAGCAATACACCGCCCTCGCACCATTCCACTACAAGCGATTCCAAGACTCTGAGAAGACCAACAGTCACTTCTTCTACTCACCCTTCGCTGGTGTCTTGGTCTCACCTGCTGCGTATTCCTTCCCTCCCCGAATGATGGCCAACCACTCCAGCAAGTACCCCGAGGGCTACCTTTCCCGAGAAGTCTTTACCAGTTTCTTCGGTGTCAAGGGTGACAAGCCTGGTAACTTCAAGGTCAACCAGGGTTGGGAGCGCATTCCTGAGAACTGGTACCGTCGCCCGATAGGTGACGAGTTCTCCATCCCAGACTTCCTCATTGATGTTCTTGAGCACGCTGCCAGGTACCCCCGTCTCTTGAACATCGGTGGCAACACCGGTAAAGTCAACAGTTTCGCCGGCGTAGACATTGGGGACCTCACTGGCGGCGTCTTCAACACTGCCATGCTTCTCAAGCCCAAGAACCTCGAGTGCTTCGTTATGCAGATTATCATGGCTGCTGCCCCTGATGTTCTGGGAAGTCAATTCACCGATGTCAAGAAGGCTTTAACACCCTTGAGCGATAAGCTCCGTCAGCTTCTTGCTAACAAGAGCTGCCCTAAGCTTCAGAAGTATAACCAGAAGCTGTTTGCCAAGTACCCTGGTTACACTGAGGCGTACGGCAGCTACGCTGGTGTTTCCAAGGGTTCTCTCAAGGGGATCATTGAGACTACCAAGGGAATTCTGGGAGGACTTTGGCCTACTGGTAACTAGTTGAACCATGTATTCTAGCTTGGATATTTGTTTCTGTGTCTTCAGCCATGTGCTTGAAATGATGATTATCTTGAACATGAATGTTTAACGTTATTTAATTGATTGTACCTTTTTCTTTAAATTGTAAGCGAAATAATGACACTTGACTGTTTCGTACTCAACCACCTCGCGCCTCCTCGCTGACCTTAAATATACATCCAAAAGCTCTCTTGACAAGAGGCTCTGTAGTCATTGAACCAACGTGAGATCTGTTGCAAGACAATCATCAAGTGACGCAATTGTACGATTCAATATCAACACAGGCGCACAACCATTCTGAGTAATGACGCTGATCCTTTCTTGAACTTCCTATTCGGGCAAATTTGTCTTAAATCAGCCATGAAGTTTATTCTCACACTAGAAGAAGGCGAAGCATTCCGCACTCTCAACTACCGCAGCGGAACAAAATGCCCGCGATGGCGCTCCAAGCCGCTAGAGTTCAATAGCGCAAGGCACTAGAACCCAAACGCCCGAAAAGACAGGGGTAAAAAGGAAAAAAGCCATCAAAGATTTTACGACAAGATCAGCTAATTAACGCGCCGGTGTCACAACGCACGGTTGTTTCTTCGTCATGGACACTCTACAACTGCCGCGGTCGGATATTGAGTGGATTGCCCTCTGAAATTACAGGGAGTTTTATATGGAGATCGCCAGCGCAGCCACACCTTATAGCTGTCTGCTTCGCCCCAGTTATTCCCTGTGAAGCATTTGACTGTTCTTCACGTCGAAATGCGGTTCCAGGTGTCTCTTCTCGTCTTTGCAGGCCTCGGTCTGGCTGCTCCGGCACCAGAGCCACAACTCGTTTCTGGTCTTCTCAATGGTGTTGGCGGTTTGCTGGATACCACGCTTGGCGGTCTTCTTGGATCGCTGCGCAAGGCTCTTGACAGTGGTGACAGGGACAAGACACTCGATATCCTGCAGGAGCTGTCGCCCAACAAGAAGCGCAAGGACGTCGAAGAAGTTAATGCTGCTTTGCGGAAAATCTCAGAGGCAAAGCCCAAGAGTATTGTTGAGTACAGCGCGCAATTGATTGCGAATGGTATCATTTTTGGCGACACGGCGGATATTTTCGCTTACGCCAAGGGCCTTGTTTCAGCCGAAAACGGAAGCAATAATAAGTAAGTCAATTCTAATCATGTCGCATGAAACACACTTACCGTTTGTAGGAATCGCGATCCTTCCAAGAAAATCTACCCCAAGGTCTTGAACTGCGATGCCTCTTACACCGTCCCCGAGTCAAAGCTTCGCGCTGCCATTTACATCCCACCTACCTTCACCTACGGCAGGAAACCCCCAGTCATCTTGTTTCCCGGTACTGGATCCACTGGCTATACTACCTTCCGTGGTAATTTCATCCCACTGCTCACCGACGTCGACTGGGCTGATCCCGTTTGGGTGAATGTCCCTGCTCTTCTGCTCGAAGATGCTCAAGTCAACGCCGAGTATGCCGCGTACGCGATGAACTACATTGCTTCTCTTACCAAGCGCGACGCCGCTATCATTGCCTGGTCGCAAGGCAACATTGACGTCCAATGGGCTCTCAAGTACTGGCCCTCAACACGCAAAACCACAACCGACCATGTCGCCATCAGCGCTGACTACAAGGGCACCATCTTGGCCAACACCCTCGGCCTCACCACCTTAATCAACACGCCTTCCGTTCTTCAGCAAAAGGCAGGAAGTGACTTCATCACCACCCTTCGCTCTAATGGAGGCGACTCGGGTTACATTCCCACTACAAGTCTCTACTCTAGCTTCTTCGATGAAGTCGTCCAGCCTCAAGCCGGTACTGGAGCTTCTGCCTACCTTCTCGATGCACGTAAGGTTGGCGTTACTAACGCTGAAGTCCAAAAGGCCTGTGCTGGGAAACTAGGCGGTTCTTTCTACACCCATGAGAGTATGCTTGCCAACCCGCTGACCTTTGCGCTTGCGAAGGATGCCCTTACGCACAAGGGACCTGGAAAGACATCCAGAGTTGACCTTGCTAGTGTTTGCAACAGGTCTTTGGCGCCAGGGCTTGGATTGGAGGATCTGCTGCTCACTGAGAATGCTGTCGCCATCGCCGGTCTTTCTCTGGTGCTGTACCTGCCCAAGCAGTTTGATGAGCCTGCTATCAAGCAATACGCTCTCAAGGCAACCGGTAAATGCTAGGATGGGTTTTGTACGTTTTAATATTCGTTATCTTATTTAATACCATTACTTGACGTTTCTTGATGGCGTCCAATTGACAGATTCCTCTCGTGGGTCAAGCACTATGCAGCCAAGCTGTCTTCACCGCGACTTCATCATTACCAATTTCTTACAATCGATTTTACTGTTACTGCATTCAATGCAAAAAGAATCTTCGTGGTCTGTGTCCCAAAAAGCAAAAGAAAATCAATGCCTCCACACCGGATTGAACGATGGACCTTTGCATTACAAGTGCAACGCTCTACCACTGAGCTATAGAGGCTGTTGATGTAAGCAGACTTACAGCATCACTATATATACCTGAGCGCAACGGACTTCCACCACGAATCCTATGAGACTCATTATCGTGATGTATGCTCAGTGTAGCACGAGATTGATCTTTTCTAGGGCTGGCTTCACCAAAGTTACAATCACATCCGTCCTGACTAAAAATAAGAAAATTGCGGAACCTTGCCTGTAATTTAGAATTCGATTCCTTGATTGGTATGGCAGATTCTTACACACTGGCTAACCTGTCAGATGATGCCCATGGCAATTCGTGGTTACCGCTCGAGGAAGCCCCAGCAATGGTCTTCCACCGAAGCTCTTGGAACGGGACAAGAGCCTGTGGACAGACAATTCAAGTTCAATACAACGGACAATTGGAGGTGCGATTTGCAAAAAGAAGGTATTTAGGACCGAGCGTGGATCGAACACGCGACCTAGGGATCTGCAATCCCTCGCTCGTACCACTGAGCTATCGATCCTTGTTGTCGTTGAAGCTTTGCGCCGCTTAGTAGTATCTATAATCTCGGCAGCGACTGTCTCAGGAGATTGTCAATTTTGAGTCGTCGACCTGTAGCTGTCGCGACGCTGAATGGTTCTTGCCGAGACTTGGACAGTTTGTGGTGACCTAAAATTCTTGTGGCTTGAGCGTCAGGAAACAAATGCGAATGAACAAAGTGAGTTGAACTGGTATGGTATCAAATAGTTTACAAGAAATGATAAATAAATAGTCTATGACGAAGAAAAACACACACAAATGAACTAATTCGCAACCTTGGCATCAATGTCGAGGCTGTATGTAGGACTTTCATCCTCCACCTCCGAAATAATCTCATGCGCAATCTTCTCAGCCAATCCATAGATAGTACCCATAGGGTGTCCGGGGATAAGCATAGGAAATGAAGAAGCATCAACAACACGAAGGCCCTCAACACCATACACACGAGCCTTGGAGTCAAGAACAGCCATCTTATCCTCCTTCTTGCCCATCTTGCAAGTACAGGCCGCATGCCAGACGGTCATGAGAGTATCGCGCAGAACAGCAAGGATCTGCTCATCAGACTCGTGCTCCTCGCCGGGGTAGACTTCCTTGAGGACGGTATCCTTCATGGGAGCGGACTTGGCGACTTCACGGAGACGGCGGAAGAGGGCAATGGCAACTTCTTGATCGGCTTTGTCGCTTAGGAAGTTGGGGTTGATGAGAGGTGCGTCGGAGGTAGAGTTGGATTGGAGGGTAATGTTTCCACGGGATAGAGGGGCGACGAGACCGCCGTTGATACTGGTGTACGCCTTGCCGTCAGTGGGCTGTTGAAGAATAGGGAATGACCAGTCTTCAGAGTAGACGTTGAGAGGAATGAACTCTGTCTCAGGCCAGTCTTCAGGGAAGTCCTTCAGAGCTTCGAGAGTCGACTTGGAGAACTTAGATCGGTACTTCTCAGGAACCTTCTCCCAGCCCAAAAGCTCGACTTGGTTAGATGTCAAAGGCCCAGCTTGCTGCTGGATGTAGGCATCGAGAGCACCTTGGAAGACAGTAGCGTTGTTGATAGCCACACTGAGGGTGTCCTCGAGACCTTGGACCTCGAAAGAAGGACCGAAGAGGATGTGATCCCACATGTTCTGGCCAACACCAGGAAGATCAGCAACGACAGGAATGTCGAATTCCTCAAGCTGCTTCTTGGGACCAACTCCAGAGACCATCAGAATCTGGGGAGACTGGAAGACTCCACCACTGACAATGACTTCCTTTTTCGCTTTGAGAGTGTAATCGATACCAACAGAGGTAACTTCAATACCAGTGGCCTTCTTCTTATCGTCGAACAAAACCCTCTTGGCCAAGCTTTGAGTGTACACCTTGAGGGTTTTGAGCTTCTCATCACGAGCAGCCTTGACAAAGTCATCAGAGGCACTTCGGGTTGCGGTCTTGGGTCGGACGGCGGTTGTTGTGTATGAGTATCCGAGCAGACTGCCACTGCTGAAACCGTCGATGCTCTTGAGACCGAGGGAGTTGAGACCCTTTGCGACGAGGGCGGCCCAAGAGGGGACGTAGTTGGCGTAGCTGACTTGAACAGGACCGCCCTCGGATGAGAAAGCGGATGCGTCGTAGTCGGTTTCGATGTTGGGTCCGCGCTTCTCGTTATCGGGAGGAGTGAAAGTCGCGGTCTTCTGGAAGTGAGGCATCATTTGATCCCATCTATAAATTTGGTCAATCAAGGCTTCAATGAGCACAAGCTGTTACTTACTGGTAGCTGTCATCTCCAACCTCCTCGGCCCATTTAGCCATTGTACCGTTGGTAGGTCTATGGTAAACCAAGAAGTTGAGCTGCGATGAGCCACCTAGCACCTTTCCACGCGCATAATGAATCTCGCGATTATCAGCAGATGTCTGCGGTGTGGTAGTAAATCTCCAATCTCTCAAAGGATTAGAGTCAAGAAGACTAGCACCACTGCCAGCCGTCACACCACCAGGCGCCGTAGCAAGAATCGGCTTAGCAATCTCCAAAAAGCCTCCAGCTTCGACGATAGCGACACTGTAGCCAGCCTTGGCTAAGCGATAACCGATGGTGTTTCCCGCTGTACCTCCTCCTACGACGATGTAGTCATAGGTAGCATCAACGCCAGGAATACCGCCCAGTTCACCAAGATGTCCAACCTTGAGTCCATCACCGGCGTAAGCAGATTGGACGATATGCTGTAGTGGATCGAGAAGGGTGCTGATGAAGGGAATTTCGGGACGAGCAGCGACGCAAGTCGAGAGGCTGATAGCCAAGGATAAGGCTGAGGTGCAGCGCATGACAGGCGATGATGAAAAGCAAGAAGAATGATGACTGTACACCTTGACGGAGAAAGCGGCCTGCTCAACTCTTATACTTAAACTTAAATACTCTGACAACCTGTCAAGCATCTTCCTTGCCGCGTGCAAGTCCCGCTGTCTCACCTGAGCGGGCATGTCGGGCACTACAGCACTTAGCATGAACAGTTGGTTGGCTCTTGAGTCAGGCGCAATCCATGTTCTTTGACAGGCCGAGATAATTAATGTCTCAGGGTCTTGGATGAAACAGGGATCTGTAGCCAATGCCATGCGTTGCGCAAAGCCGAACAGGGCTTTCGACAAAGTGATTGTCCGCCGATCTTGAGTTCGGATGATCGGGGACAAAAGAAAAGGATTTGAGTTTGCCTTGCCATGTGAGTGTGAAATGTGACTGTGATAAGCGGGATCGTTTCGAAGGTCGTGTTCGATAACCGCTTACCACGTTGGATGTGTTGGTTCATGTTGCTAAGTTTTGGCTCATCCTTCAACCCACAAACGGTTTCTCTAGTGTAAAGGAGAAGTGGAATATAAAACGGTGAGCCGGTTTCTGGTGACATTCGGGGACTAAAGTGCTGACCACAATAAGCGGTGGTAAGCCCGTCCTCTTCAGCTGCGCCCTAGTTCCCCGAGTACGGGAGCTCTGATCACCAGTACATCCGCAGATCCCGTCGAGTAATTAATCCCTAGACCAAGACCTAATGCACAGACTGTGGATCACAGCCTTTTTCGCATTGTTCGGAGCATCATTAATCTCAAACAACCGCATATCCGCTTTTGATCCTCTTTGTGTCGGCTGTCAGGGTTCATCCCTCTCCTCCAGGTATAAGCTTCCTTATAGCATTGAAGAAAGAACGGATATAATCCCCGCTGATGCCACTAAAATTAGTCAGTTGATTCGGAACGACACCCGCTAGAAATTGCCGCGTTGCAGATCCCTTCTTCGCTAAGGATGCTAAACAGTTACTAAACAGGGGGCTAGTCCAGAAGGGTTTCCCTTGCGAAAACAGGGCAGCGACTCATGGAATTTCAATGTCACCTTCCGCGGAAGCTTACAGCTGCTGAACAATTAAAATGGACGTGGTCGCATTGTCTGAGCCCTAACTCATCATTGAGCCAGCAGTGGGTGGATTGTCAGCTGATCTCGGGCTATAATGAAGATATCTTATGGTTATATATACCTGGGGTAGATCGTACTCAAATATGACGGGGATTGGCGACAATGCAAGCCTCGCTCGGTAGTGGAAAACTCCGGCAATTACCAGGCGAGAGCGGAAAGTTGCAAGGACAGCTAATCTGAGTCAGTTTATATGAGCATTCTAGCCCTTGCCATCCTGAACGCTCCTCTCGTACCATTCATCTGCGACACCGCGATGTCACTCATGTTTGCCATAGATCCGGGCTTGCTATTTAATTGCAGATGGTTCAGAAGAATGCGACGTTACGATGGATGGAATACTGCTCGATAGCACCCGCCTTTAAGACGATATATTTAGCAACACTCTTGGGAAAAGCTTCATGCATGGCATGCCTGTAAATATCACCGATTATTATTCCTCCGACGCTAAAGATGTTGAACAGGGTTTATTATTTTCGTTATTTAACTCTACGAATCAGTCATGAAGATGCTCCCTCGAAAGCCTTGCGATTAACAGCCGTAGTCGGCTCCCCACAAAAGTCCCCATTCTCATCTACAACCCTCATGATATTCTCCATCGCCATACGCTCAAAGTTAATCCTCGTTGTGATAGCAGCTCCTCCATTATGACACGTCAAAATCACATTATCCATCTCCGCTAGCTCTTTGGACACCTGCGGCTCATGATAGTGTACGTCTAGTCCAGCAGCTGAGATTTTGCCACTCTTCAACGCGTCAATTAGAGCTTCTTGGTTGATAATTTGTCCACGAGCTGTATTGACTAATCGTGCGCCGTCTTTCATGGCGGCGAATGCTTCTTTGTTAATCATGTCCTGGGTATGTGCGTTAAGCGGTGTATGTAGCGTGACGCAATCGGCGACGTTCAGTAGGGAATGGAGCGATGAGTGATATGTTGCTTGAAGCTCCTCCTCAACTTCAGGCGACGATCTCACAACATCAAAGTAGTGGATCTTCATGCCCAGAGCCAATCGGGCTTTTTGTGCGACCAGCTTGCTGATATTTCCCAACCCAACAATACCCAGGACATGGCCTCGAGGGTTATATGAGATCGTAGCGATGAATTTGTGCATTTTGTTGAACTGGTCAGGATCACAAGAGCGAGCACCTTTCTGTGACATCCAGAAGTTACGGAAGACTGATAAAATCATCCAAAGGGCTGTGTCTGAGACTGCTTCGTCGCTGGCGCCTGCGCCGTTGGCATACCAGATTTTACGTCGGCCGAGAGCGTCGACATCTGCCCAGTTGAAGCCTGCACCGGCGGAAGCAAAGATGCGGACTGATGGTGGGAGTAGAGGGATAAGGTCATCGTCCCATTGGCCCATCTCGCCGCCGGTCTGGAAATGTGGTCGATAGATTGCTGAGAATTGGCCATATCTAGATATTGTTAGACATGATGATCTCAAGTACAGACCGAAACATGTACTTGTTCTCTTTCAAAGCCTTGATGAAAGACTCGCGATCGGGCTCCTCGTTCGCAACAACGTCGAATTTGTTTTTAAAAACGTTCTCATAGAACTCGCCATTATACTTGACGTCTTCGCCCAAGCGTAGGACTATCGGCTTGCCTCCGCCCATGATGGATGAATATTCGGTGAGTTTTGCTCAAGTTTGAGGATAATCAAGCAGCGATAATGATTTCGAATCCGATCACAACATAATTAGGTAAAGCGCGTAAACTTGCTGTTCCTTATGAACAAGACTGTTTTCCATGCTCCTCCAGCTTTTCCGCCAATCGGTGGATCGCCTGGGGACGGATATGTCACCGCACGTAGGATCTGCTTACAGTGAGGGGTAGCGTATAACGGCCTCCAGCTTTAGGACCGATGGTGGTTTTATTGCGACTAGGCCTCGGCCCAGAGTATGCCGAAGGCTCAGGTCGATATTTACTGATTGTTTGAGTATGGTCCAGTTAGCAAGACGGCGTCGGTTTCCCAATAACGATGGTGGTATTTTATTGGTCCTCTAGTTGATTGGTGAACACGTCTTTTCTCTTGCAGTCTACGCAGATGTCCTGTTCTTACAGCACAAAGCAACTTGTTCACACCTGGTAGTCAATGTAAACAGAAGAATTGTATTCTCATACCCGTGACAGACAATCTTGTTTCCTTGTTTCCGCGGTAGTACTCACAGCTGTCAGTCTTAGTCCCTGCCAAGTTCCCCCACATCTGGAAAGTCTCTGCTATCTCGAATGTAGCCCAACGCGGATCAATGGTGAACCTTCACAATGACGCAAATAACTGTTATCGCCGGAGACAAGCAACTGCAACCGCAGGAGTTCCAGCCGTCCAATCGGCCTTCCGTCCGATTGGATATTCGAAGAACCAGACAAGGATCCATCACCGCTACCCCAGGTTTACCCCAGGTTCCTCCTCGCGGACAAAACAGTATACGATCATCCCTACTCCACATTATGGCCCGATACTACGGCTCCATGGTTCCGATATATAATGATTCGACGCGACGCCAATCGTCTTATCACCTCGGTGTCTGATCAGAGACTTCAAGATGTTCGGGCAGATCAAAGAGTTCTTCAAGCCAAAGGCCACAAAGACACTGCATTATGCTGGTCTGAAGAATAATACCCATCCAACTTGGTACAAGGATGCTGGACTGCGCAAGAATGTTTGGCATTGTGTTGGGTTTTACTTTGCGGTGTTCTACCTTGGTTTTGACGCCTCATTGATGAATGGTGCATCCCATCTTCCACAAATAGTGCCAGCTCAAAGCTAACAATCTGCCTTTCAGGACTGCAAGCTATTCCTCAGTGGGAAGAATATTTCAACTATCCCTCCGGCAACACCCTCGGCCTCATCTCCGCGAGTCTCTTCCTTCCAGCGATCATAACTCCATTCTTCGCATCATACATCAATGGCCTCTGGGGACGAAAGTGGTGCTTAGCTATCGGTTCCGCCCTCCTCATCCTTGGAGCCTTTCTCAACGCCTTCGCCAAGAACATTGGGACTTTCATCGGTGGCCGGGTCATTATTGGTGCTGCCGGTCCCTTTGGCAAGATCACTGGTATCGCTCTGCTGCAGGAACTAGCGCATCCCCGTCTTCGACCGTACGTCGCTACTGCTTATTACAGCAACTACTACGTTGGTCAGATTGTCGCTGCGTGGTTTTGTTATGGTACACTTTCGTGGCCTGATACTGAGTGGCGATGGAGAGCGCCTTGTCTCTTCCAAGCTTTTGCGCCTGCTGTCGTCCTTGTGCATCTTCTTTTCGTCCCAGAAAGTCCTCGATGGCTCGTTGACCACGATCGATCCGAAGAAGCTCTCAAGGTTCTCGCTGACGAACATGCGAATGGTGACCTTGATGATGAGCTGGTACGCTATGAATACGACGAGATCTGCCGTGCTCTGCAGCTCGAGAAGGAGAACAATAATGCCAAGTATACCGATTTCTTGAAGACACCAGGTAACAGACGCCGACTTCTCGTGCTCGTCACCATGGGTACTGGCTCAAACTGGGTTGGTAACGGCATCATTGCTTATTACCTCTCCCCCGCTCTGAAGCTCGTCGGCATCACGTCTGCCAGCGCCATCGCTGGTATCAACGGCGGCATGGCCATTTGGTCTCTCATCTGGGCCTACGCTGGTGCTATGAGCGCCGAGCGTCTCGGTCGTCGCACACTTTGGATCACTGGTACGGCCGGTATGTGCGTTGTGTATGCTGTTATCACTGGTCTCAGCGGTTCGTTCGCACACAATCCTTCGCATGGCGTTGGCATTGCTGTGGTGCCAATGATGTACCTCTTCAAGACCTTTTACTGCATCAGTTGGTCGCCTCTGCCTTTTGCTTATGGCGCTGAGATTTTGCCATATAATCTACGACTCAAGGGTTTGAGTATCGAGCTGAGCGTTCAGAGTGTCGCGCTTGCTTTCAATCAATGGGTTAATCCTGTCGCTCTTGAGGCGATCGCTTGGAAATAGTAAGTCATCCCCGACGCGCTTCTCATAACAAGTACTAACCGGATATAGCTACATCGTCTACATTGCGGTTATCGCCATGTATCTTGTCCTTATTCTGTTCTTCTTCCCTGAGACAAGGTATGTCCCGGTCAGCTTCTCTCATGTCATGACTGTACTGACCATCGCTCCAGAAACATGACAATTGAGGAGGTTTCTGTCCTCTTCGACACGGGTAGAAAAGGCGATGCTGCGGCTGCAACGCGACAATTTCACAACAACGATAGAAAGCTTGACGACATGCTTGAGAACGACGATGATGATGACAACAAAGCGCCAAATGTGTCAAGAGTTGAGCGAGTCTAGATTTATTAAGACGCGTGTGAAATTAGCTTCCGTAGTCAATAAGAGCTAAAGATCTAAATGAAGCGTCCGTCCAGTGACAATTCTGTAGCGTACCAAGCACAGTGGTCTCGACTCCATGAGACCGACTTTTTGAATTGGCCATGGTAGTGATCCCGAATCTCACGCCAAGTTGCAATGAATACCACATCCAATAGCAGAGGCATGCAATGTCTCGTTAACGGTGGCTGTGTATTTTTATAACAACCTTGCTACCCAGTAAGCTCATGGGGCACGGCTACAGGGTTCATAGCTTCGCTTGAGGAAATACGGACTTGGCGGAAATAGTCTCGACTCTCCGGCTCCATAATAACAAGATACGCGATCAATGCTACCGGACCCTGAGACAAAGCATTGGCAACTTCCATGTTTCTTTCTGCGGACAACACACAGCTGCATTGGTTCTCACATAATGGCCCATTACAGTGACCAGTCTATGCGTCATGCGACATGTCTAGTCAGTTGTTATCAGCATCTAATCCCTGTTTTGTGTAAGCTGCACACCAACATATACAACCCCGGTCTATACGACCCCAAGCTTGGCTCTTTCAGGTGGTCATTTATCGCGCCGCCGGAGTCTTTTGAAGCCAATGAGCCAACACCACGAGATCTCACCTCCAGAGACGGCTGACCGACCTGCATTTCCCGTCTTAGAGGTGCTTTTAAGATGATGACAAGGGTGTTGCGGGAGGTTATTTAAGGTGATGGCTGACCTCGCTCATTTGACGCCACTTTCTGCAGTTTGTTTTGTGTTGAAAGAGCTTACTTTTTGACTGCTTACTCCTGTAAGCTGATTCGCTATGTTGTCTACCCTTCGGAACATTTTTGCCCTTGTGGCGCTGTTGGTTTTGGTTTCGCCAGCCACTGCGTTACCCAATATCAGAGTCTTACCATTAGGTGACTCCATCACGAAGGGAACGGGTTCAACAGGCATTGTTGGATATCGCCTGCCGTTGCGACAAAAAATTCTTGCACAAGGTGTCAAGGTCAACATGGTTGGCACGTTGAAGAATGGAAACATGGTCGATGCACACCATGAAGGTCACAGCGGAAAGCTTCTCTCCGATATCAATGGCTACTGGCAAACTCCCATGAAAGCCAAACCCAACGTCGTTCTCATCCATGCTGGCACAAACAACATGGACCGAGGAATCGACCTCGACATCGCAGACAAGATCATGGCTGATATCGTCGACGGCATCTTCAAACTCTCTTCAGATGTGACGATTCTACTTGCACCAGTCATTTGGGCCAATGATGCGAAAATGCAAGCCAACACCGACAAATTCAATCCCAAAATCCGAGCACTCATTGCCGCGCGACAAAAGTCCGGCAAGAAGATTCTGGAGGTCCCGATTGATATCAAGAAAGCTGATCTTGGTGACTCGAAGCATCCTAATGATGATGGTTATGAGAAGATGGCTGATGCTTGGCTGAAGGGGATTCTTGCTGCTGATAGGAAGGGTTGGTTGAAGACACCTACTCCGATGAAGGAGAGTGATGCGCCTGGAACTGGACTGGGCGCGTAATAATTTGGAAGTAACGAGATAGTTGGATAATTAGGAGACTTTGCAAAAAGAAAGAATTGTTCAATGAACAACTTATTGTGCCTCAACACGGGATCGAACCGTGGACCTTGTCATTACTAGTGACACGCTCTACCACTGAGCCATTGAGGCGCTGTTATTGGATGAAAGCTGGTGTAGCCATTAGCGTCTATGATCGTGGGGCTGAGATTCTGGTTCTGGCTGCGTCCAGCATGTTCAAATGCATATTCTTCAATCGTCCATTTTAATCATGTTAAGTTCGCTGAGCAATGTACCTTGAAATGCAGATTAGTGCTTAAAGTCATTCACAAGCTCAAGGCCATCTCCTCCATGGTCTGTGCCAGCCTGCCCTGGGCATGGCTGGAGTGCGTTTATTCCGCCACAATCTCCATTGGGAAAATGTTGATGGTGGGTGAGTTCTTGCTTCACATCATCTCACCGGCATCATACATGAATTCACTTGCTTCCATCATGGCAGAGAATATTTTTCTAAGGATCCAGGTACTTTATCGGATGCTTATCAGTATCTGCGGACAGCTTGTCGCGATCCCGAGCCATGATCTCTCCAGCAATAGGGTAACCAAATCGCGAGAACCCCGCCCACGTGACAAGACGCGTCAAATTGCAAAACCGATCAACAAATCTCATCCTTGTCGTTCATTTCTTCTGTGAAACACCAAAAGTGCTGAGTGTCGGCCAGTCTATTCTATTAGTACGCACTGGAGCATCTTCTGGTAATGGTCACTTACCCATGATCGTTCGCTGCTTGTTGACGCGTGTGACATCAACGTTTTGTCCAATCGAGAGGCTCTTGCTCATGTCGTCACCATAGCAGAAGCCGTATCGTCCAAAGACAGGACTGTACTTGGCTCCCTTGTCCACTCGTCGGTCTTTGTTCAACTTCTTCCAAACGGTGCCTGTATCATCGGCCGCTGTCTTGCCTGTTTCATAATCCACGGTAATACTCTGACATCGAAAGCAATTGGCTGTCATCGCCATGCGTACTCCCCCATCGAATAGTAACTCTCCCCAGAAGTCTTCAGCGAAGGGTCCTGAGGCGCCACGAACAACAATGTTGGGTCGGAACTTGGTGACATCCATCGAGTAGCCTTCGCTCAAGCGGGATGATACTTCATTGTTAGACTCTTCTGTGACAACAAGGTAATGTGCGAGATCACTGAAAGTGATTCGTTCGGGTGGATGTGCAAGGAATGGAATGTCGTTCTTAATCCGCTGAGTGAATGAGGCCTTCTGCAAACCGTCAGAGCTATGAGGTGCCAGAGATCCTAAGACAGCTCTTGAACCATCACCGATGTAGACCAATCGCACTTCTTGCTCGAGTCGATCAGAGAACCATTTCGAAAGGCTATCTCCCATGTCGTAGGCTTTGGTAGTACTCGTGTGGAGATTGGCTTCGATGATCTTGCGACCTTCCAGAGATGGGTTCAGAGGGAAATGAATGCTGTCGTCCGTCTTGTCTGCATTCCATTGAATTGCCACTTGGCTCTTGTCATAGTCGATATAAGCTTGGAAAAGCGCAAGCTTGAGGTTGTATCCGATGAACATTGTCTCATATTGGGGCTCCGAGTCGCCGTCTCTTTTGACTTTCTGGAGACAGAAGGTTCTGTCTCCTTCGAAGCCGAATGGACCAAGACGTGCTTTGTCGATTGCGCATCCTCTCAATCCCTTCACTGGATATACATAGAGCTATAAAACGGTTAGCCGATATGCCACACGTCTCAAGGTCTCTCTTATCTCACCTGAGTGACTTCAAGCCCCGCCTCTTGTGCTGTTTGACGTTGCGAGAGCAAGTAAATCGTCGCGGCAATGGCGGTGCCTACGATGAGTGACCAGACTATAGTGTGATCCATCATGGATGCGTGTAGATGCTAAAACAAACTTTGGAAGCCATGTTTCCAGAATGTATACTTACCGAGGCGTCCGGCAAGAATTAACAAATCGGGGTAGCTATCGCGAATGACGTTTGAGGCCGGAAGCTAAACTACAATAGGTAATTTGATGGGCCTTCAACCGAGCGCACTAGGATCAAGGGAGAAACAAATCGGACACCCACCCAGCCAGACGTTCATGTTACACGAGGGTCATTCGAAAGTACTGGGGGATTTATTGATAACTGGCTGTCGTGTGAACTTGTTGGTCGGTTCAATATGCAGCAGATGTTTCCGTTGCCGCTCAGCTGTTCTCAAACCATAATTGTGACAATGATCTTCAACAAACAGTAACCGCGTAATTGGTTTAGTGGTAAAATTCTCCGTTGCCATCGGGGAGCCCTGGGTTCGATTCCCAGATTACGCAGTACGAGCTCTTGCGAGCATCGAATCCTTTTTTTTTTGCTGTTTTGAGGTTATTCAGAGGTTGTTGTCTGGGCGGGACACCGAGAAGCCGAGAGTTTCGCCAACATTTGGGTCACAAGGGAAGGAGCGGGTATTCTGGCATGACAAGATAATCTGACTAAGTCCTTTTTTCACCGAGTTTAAAAAGGCAAGAGGTAGAAGTATGGGTAGGAGATACCGTGAGACTGTAGGCATGTGTTGGAGTTGGCTGTTTGACAACTAAATCAAGTTGTGCACCATGCCTCGTAGAGTTCACCACCGGACAACCGGTTAAATTGGATCCATGTGCAGATCATATAAAGTGATTCATTGAAGAAAAGAGCTGATGATTGCATTAAGGATACAGAAAAATGGTCTAAGTCTAGGAAAAGGTATAATCAGAGGGGCAAACAAGAACTCCTAGTATATGCGTTATGTACAAGATGAACGAAACCTCGTATACAAGAAAGCAGCAAGAACAGTCAACATAAGTACTGTGAGCCTCAAAGGCCAAGATCCTTCTTCATGGCAGGCAAAACAACAGCCTCATTCCATTGCCAGATCAAACCACTGTTATGACCAGCAAACGCAGCACCAGTCCAGTAAGTGTTACGCTCCCCCTCAAGTTGACGAAGATCCTCAAAGAATCCATCGCCAATCTCCTTGGCAGAAACATGAAGTTCGAAAGGAGCGTGGTTGGCTAGTTTGGGGAAGGTGACCTTCTTTGCTGTATCAGCTGGAACAGCCTTTGCAGCAGCAAGACTCGCGAGCTCTTTTCGGATGACGGCCTTGGCATGCTCGAGAGTGTAGTCCGCGTGGTCGAAGGCGACACCCAGAAGGAATTGACCTGAGAAGCCTGGGGGAATGTTGTAGCCGTTGCTTCCAGGAATGACAGGTGTATGGGCTCGAGTCAAAGCGCCGACGTTTTGGAGGTTGTAGTCGACTCCGGGGATGTTGGCGACACCAGCAACGTAGCCGAGAGCAGAGAACTTGGAGAACAGAGACTTTTCAGTAGGACGAAGATCGAAGTGAGCGACGTTCTTGAGAGTTTGTGGAATGGCCACAAGGAGCTTGCGCGCGTTGAAAGTGACTCGCTTTCCATCTTGTTTGACAGTGACGACAACACCATCTTCCTTGCGGTTGACCTTTTCGATGTTCGAGTTGAGGTAAAGATCGCCCTTCAGCTCCCGAGCTGCCGCTTCATAAACAGTTCGAGCATTGCCAGTCTTGGGAATGATGAATCCGTTGACAATACTGTTTATCAGACCAGGTCCAAACTTCTTAATTCCATAAAGAGTAGGGATCTCGGTAATATGACCGGGGTACCAGTTGAACTGTGCGATAAGAGGTAGCAGGGCTGTGAAGTTGTTCTGCTCTGCAAACTTCCCAAAGGGTTGAAGAAGCTCATCGGGGACAGGATTGGGGACAAAAGTATAGCCCTGGTCGATCCATGGGTACTTGGGGATGACATTCTTGATATATGCCTGCATTGCATCGGCTATAGACTCCGCAGTCGCGGCCGCCTCAGAGGCGTCTTGTGGAGGAATGGGAATGCCCAAGGAAAAATCATATTGCTTCGTCTCTGTCGTAGTGTTGACGGGATTGCGGAGAGTTGTCTCAACACCAAGACGATCAAAGTACTTCTCAACGGTCTTGCTGTTCTCAAAGAGCACAACGCCGATGTTAGCAACGGCTTTTGTCTCGGGGTTGACGTATGACTCGGCATGGCCTCCGATCTGGTTCTTCTTCTCTATCACAGCGACTTTGGCGCCGGCGTCTTTGAGATGGATTGCTGCATGGATACCAGAAGCACCGCCACCAATGATAGCGACGTCCACACCGACAGTCTCATGAATGGGCTTCGGAGGTACAGCTATCGAAGCTGTTGTCAAACAAGCGACGAGGACGAGAGAGGAAGCGTGTAATTTCATGTTGGCATGAGGAAGATGAAGAGTAGAGAGTGACAGGTTTCACAAATAGAAAGGATGTACAACGCAGATTTATATCTGACCTCGGAACTAATACTCCATCACGTAGATCATCCGGCGATATGACAATATGATTCCTCACATTCGTCGAGCCATGTTTGCTTATTCTAGCCTCGGATTGATGAACCCTGTCACGATAGTTAGACAGCACTCTCAGCTGTTCACTGAGTTTACCTTGTGTGGAATCTGCTGGAGAATTCAGGCTTATAAATCTCGAAGGTGCAAAAAGAGATGCTTATTTTCTTCCGTTTACGGTGTGATTATTGTTGTGGCTTCGGCTATGTGGAATCCCGCTGACGGAAAACCTGCATGGAGATCCGTACATCTATGGGTCGTCTGGCTAGTGCGCCGAATAAACAAGGTCATTTAACAGGTGTCAGAGTCATGTTATGTTGGAAAAGCAAAACAATCCCGTTTTTAATATTAGTTCCGGAAAGGTGTCAAATCGATCGTCTTTGTCAAACTTGGAAATCTCTTCAGAAAAAAGCACTGCTGTGACTTTCATTGGTCGTCCTACGCAGAGTACCCAACAACCAGACAGTCGGGCACGAGGTCTGAGATGTTGCATCTCACGATTGGGCAGACTTTGGGCCAACTCACGACGATGCTCTGAATTCCAAGAATTAATCTCGCGACGATACGCGCTTGTCCTCGTAAGCACGATAATACCGTGACTTAGTTAAATGATCAATACGCGCGTTTGAGGTTCGCGGCATTTCCGACCAGCAAAAGCAAAAGCGATACGACAGGCCGTGCGCATGACGCCATATTCTCTTCCATATTGTGTCGTTTTGCCTAAAACTGTTCAAGGTCTCAGAGTTTCGTCAATGGAGATCATTGAAATGAGCATGACTCGGCCAAGATTATTATCTATCACCAAGGGATGTCCGAATGACCATTGCACTCAGCATCATGATTCATAGCTATTGTGTTGCTTTTACCTGTATACCTCGGGACTTACGCCTTGGAAAAACTCAAGAACAGTCATGATTGATAGCTTACCGAGTATAGATCTTGCCTGCGGATATCTGACAGGCAATGTCCATACCATTGGGAACAGCTATCGAAATAATGATGGGTGCCGTGCATTCCATCTTGGATAGGCCAACAAGCCGAGCTTCAGTGATAGCGCAGACTCGTCGGCAGTTGACGCGAGCAGCTGAAGCACGTGCAAAGCCTTCAGGTCTAGGCTGGAAGAAAAGGCTCACTGCATCTTGTATCATGGTTACATCCTTGCATTTCACGGAAACCTGTTGTTTCCAAACGCCCGATCTTCTAGAAAGACTCGACTTTCACGAATCACAAAGCTGTAGCATGTTGCTGACAGTGGGCCGTGAGGCGGCGCAGTGGACTCAGCCTCCAAGTTACAGGGCTGACTCGGCTAAGTCGGCCACTGAAGCGGGGTCCGCAGGTGTCATTGCGCTTTACCAACCAACATCAGATCACCTAAATGCATGCGCTTTCCATGTTCCCTTGGACTGAGTTATTTTCTTCCATCACTATCATACTGATCTCTCTAAAATCAGCACTTACTGAGAACTCCCTCCAGAAAGAATCTTACAATGGACTACGTCCGCGACTTTCATATTTACGCTCTCGGCCTCTGGTGGATGTACCAAGGCCTCATGGCCCTCGTCGACCCCAAAGAACATCTCAACAGCCAAGGCATCAAACCCGCGAAATCATCAGACGACTACAGCAACTTAGCACCAATATACATGCTTGGGGTCAGAGATTTTTCCATTGGCATTTTCATTGTGGCTCACCACTACGTCGATCATCTAGCGGCTGTCTTGACCTTGATGGCTATCATGGGCTTCATCAAGATTGGGGATGCCATTGTGGTTATTGCTGCGGAGGAAGAAAGTACCAGGAAGAAGGCAGTTCAGAATTTGGTCTGGGGTGCTGGACTCCTTGGGTGGCTTGTGTTTCTGGCGAATAACTAAGTGTCGCTTGTTATACTATAAGAGCCCGATTTTAAATAACATCGATCGTTGAGAGGGCCACTAGCATAGGTCGAGGCTTTATTAACTAATCTACAAGAGATGCTAGAATCGCAGATGGCCGTTAAAACATGTCTGAGAAAGCTTAACGATACGTCCAAGTTAGGAGCGGAAGATCAACTTTAAGAACAATGAATGGTAGTTATTGGACCAAAGTTGAGCTTCTTACACAGCTGTGCAAACCCCCAAGGCAAATCGTTCCACGTGAGCCGGTCACTTTCCAACGCCGTAAACACATTCTCATAGACATTCGCCACTTCCCAACTATCCCATATACCTTCGCGACGGCGAATCGAGCGCAAAATCCCAAGTGCCTTTGTCCTAATTTCCACATCCCGGCAAGAAGCGCAGATGGTAGAAAGCTCACATACAAGGTGTCCGTCAAAGGTAAATGATGGCCTAGACTGGACATTTTCGATCAAAACGATCTCCTGAATCTTGTCAAGAATCATGTTGTATTCCTGTTTTTGAAAGCCTTCGTCCTCGCGTCTCGGCTGGAGAAACGCTGACCATGTAATTTGGAATAGCGACAATAGTGCCATTCTCCGGGCGTCATTCGTGCTTGGAGACTGAAATTGTTTGGAAGAGTTTAGCAACTGTAGCCGCGAGTTCCAAGCAGAGAAGCATGGTCTCAATGTTGAAAGAGCTTCTAGCGGGTCAGCAAAATCAGGATTTGTACTCGCGCCGAGAAGCAGATTATCTGAAAGCGAATTTATGGCAGATAAACAGTCCTCGGCGTCGTCCAAATTCGTAAATGGTACATCTGGTCTCCCTACGTCTAATGACATCTCGGCCAATTCAGCTTGTGGGAAAGACTCATCTCCCGTGAAGGCAGCAATGTTCTTGCTTAAAGATAAAAACATTTTAGACAACGCGGTAACGAGCTTGCGATCGATATGGTAATCGCCACATCCTGTTGTCTTTTTAGACAAATCGACGAGAGCAGAGAGATGGTTCAGTAACGGGTAACCGGCCTTCAAGTGGCGAACTGAATCGGCATATCGCCTCTGCAAATTCTCGATGCAAATGAATATGGTGCAGCAAAGCAGCGTGATCTTGATGTTCAGACTTTTGTTCTCGGCCATGATTGGGTGTATGACAGAAATTGCCTGGCTGTACTTTTGACTAGCCTGCGTTTCATAGTCAGTGGAATGAGCCGTGTTGTGAAGCTGTCCAGGGTATGAAGCCAAGAATCGCTGGTGGGAAGCTCCCAGTGCGCAAAGGGCGTATTTCAGTGGTTTGCTGGTGTGGGATAGAGGTAGGATAATGTCATGCCAAACCTCCCTTGTACCTCCAACCATCTCCAGGTCAGGAATTACCCACTCTCGGGCGTGATAGTAAAGAGCGTTATCGATCGCACCGAGCCTGATGCCATCTATTAAAGCTGACCGTAGGGAAGGCGGCGAAGAGGCAGTCGCGTTCTGGTTCCATGGCGTATAAAACACAAACTCGCTTCCCGTGTCATATGTTAAGTGCAAACCGCGATGCCCATAGCCGCCACATGTGAAGCGATCTTTCAAGCAGCGAAGACACGATGGGCTAGCTTCATCACATTTTAAATGTCGACTCCTGACGGTCGTGTTAGTGAAAGAGACAATCCAAAGGATTTGGAAGTTGGGGACTAACTTGCTATAGATGTTATCAGTCACAATTTCCAGTGAGACGAAGGATGAGAATGGTTCACTAAACCTACCAAGTGATGCACCCAGTCCTGACTCGTGGACCTTTGGCCCGTCGGAGCTTCTTGCGGGGCTGTTCTTGAAGAGCAGGGTCCATTTTGTTTGATCCGTTTGTTACGAGGCGACTAATGATGGCCATGACTTGTATTTTATGTTTTTCTCTTCTACATGGCTGAACTGCACTTTGCCAAGACGGACTCAAGCGTGTTTCAACCCGGGTAGTCGATCCTTCTACTCCGCAAATACGAAATTTAGGGGTCATACTTTCATTGGTAGTTCCGTAAGTCAGTCCCACTGACCTCGGATAGTGGAGCCGATCTCTAAGCTCTCTATGACCTAGTGATCTTTCGGTTGCGATGCTCGAATGGCATTTCTTCAACGGTGCTAAACGTTACTGGCCTAGTTACGAGTAACCTCCCATGCATACCCCGGCCCCCACGAATTTCCTCCACTTTCGAAGCACGTATTCCTTCGTATGTATTTTAAAGGGTTCTCGTATCTATATCTACTAACAAGCTAACTCCATGTTTCCGGGCATGTTTAGAATTAGAGATGCAACCTGGTATAGACTTCGCCAAATATCGATAGAGGGATCCTATGAAGGAGATCAATTGACGCTTGGATGATCTTCATAGTCCCGGCTTCTATTATCAAATGATATAAAAAGCATAGACAAGCAGTTCCCTCTCTTAAAGCTACTTATATCAGAAAAAAAATTTGGTTGTCTGGTTATCTTGAGCATTCTATTCCTTCATCACGTCGACAATGCTTCAACCAAAACGCATATCCTCCTTTCTACTACCCATCGCTTTGAAAGCGACTGCACTTCTATTTCTCGTCATTCTCTGTTACCAAGCGTTTACTATTTACAAGGACGGCGAAGAAAGCTGGCAATCTCAATTCCCATTTCGTCGCCAGCAAGACTTTACTTCATTAATCAAACCTCATGGAGGAGACAGATGTCTTCCGCCATCGCTCCCCGATATTCCTCACGACGCAAAGATTTTACGAAATGCTTGCAAACAAGTATGGTCGTATCCTGAGTCGTCCCTTCGCATCGGCAGAGTCTCTGCCCATTTTGGGGATGCTCAAGAACATTACCAAAAGGCGTTGCATACCCACGCGCTGCACAGCATGGTCCACAACAATCGTCTGGATGTTATGTGTTCTCCCATGGTTGACTCGCTCTGGAACAAGCCCGCATTCATTCTTTCTCTGCTTTTGAATCAGATGTTGAAGCCTCCTTCTGAACGCCTGGAGTGGCTCTTCTGGGTAGATAGAGATACTCTGATACTCGATCAATGTCGCCCTATATCGAGCTTCCTTCCCTTCGAAGAACCAGTCCTGGACGAGAAGACTGGTGAAGGTAACGAAAGCGACGAAGAAGCCGAAGAGAAAGTCGGCGGAGAAACACATCTCCTAGTAACGAATGACTGGAACGGGTTGAATAACGGCGTCTTCCTAGTACGTGTCAATCAATGGGCCGTCGACCTTTTCAGCGACATCAACGCCTTCCGATATTACAGACCGAATGTTTCGCTTCCATTTACCGAACAAAGCGCCATGGAGATTGTCATGAAGGAGCCCAAATTTGAGCGTAACGTCCAGGTTGTCCCACAATACTGGTTCAACGCCTATCCTCAGGCCTCACCAGGCGACTTTGAGAACAAGACGGACATGGAAGGCTTAAAACCCTACCATGCCCGTAGGGGAGATTTCCTCCTTCACTTTGCAGGACGCGGGGGAAGAGATAAGCTCATCGATGAATGGACGGACATGCTAGTTCCTAGAGGTGGCTTGTGGCTGCCTGAAGAGGTTCAGAGAGACAACACCAGGGGAATTAGTAACTTTTGGTCTCGGTTCGGGTAGATCTATCGCGTGGTAGTATAGAAGGAAAACGGCATACAAACTATATCATTGGAGGATTGAGGGATGACAAGACATGCACTGCTATAATAGGCAGTATTAATCTATACTAATTTCGGTAAACCAGTAACATGGCCATTGTTGAGGCAAGATTTGATAATCAAAGGGCGGGCTCTACTACTGAAGTTGAGCACCTATTCGGGTACTTGTCCTTTTGGTAGACTATGTAATAAATAGGATGTTAATCTCTTCATTTATTACCTTTTTCTTAAGTAGTGAATTTCCTTGTCCTAAATGAATGATAAGCAAACAGGACGAAATCAAGGCTCTCTTGTTCAGCTTCATGCCGGCATCACCGAGGGTAGTCAGCAATCAGCAGTCAGCATGGCCCACCCCAGTGTTTTGAGCAATAAGATGCGTTGAAGAAAATCGAGCTGAAGAAATAAGCAAGGAATAATATCACTGCCTACGGTCGAGGCCCTGATGATGACGCCACAAACAGCTCTTACAATAATTTATCCAATTACTGCTTTGGACTCTCGGATAAAGTCACAGATCAGTACGAATGACCTGGTTGCCCGAAATGCAGTCGGGAGTCGCGAACTCCGCCTTTTGCGCCTCGTCGACGTTGTCTTCACCATACGAACAACTGCCGTTTCTACAACTTCACAAAGATAATTTGGCGGTGGCATGGGACGTCGGGCTTCTGATACCACGGCGAAGGGCCCTTGAACATCATGCAAGGGTGTGTTGACTGTCGCTTAGATAGTGCTGAACATTGTTCATTGGTCATTGTGCTTCGTCCCCACGACTATAAAGACTCGATCACTTTTCTTTCAACCAGGGACATCGTCTCAAAAATCTAGATCAATTCCAACACTTCATTGTACCTAACATCGTCGTCTCAAACCAACATCTTCCCAAACCAACCATCAAAATGCCTTCGGAATTTCTCGGTGGTCATCATTGCGCTCAGTTGACAGCTAAGCCTGGCGAGAATCGCCTAGCACTCGAGAAGGAGTATTATTGGCCTAATGGCTCGGAGATCGTGGTCAACATGTGGGGGTATGCCATATTCCAGCTCCAATGTTTTCATATTTGCTAAAGAGCTCTCAACAGGCAGAGCGACTTTGTCCGAAGCAAGGTCATGCAGGTATTCACACAATGATTTCTATCCGATGATCTCGTACAAATGCTGATTTGGATCAGTTTGCCAACGAATGGACTCGCTATGCGAACATAACCTTCAAATGGATGGAGCGCGACGCCCCAGGAGAATCCGACATCCGTGTCTCCTTTGACCGAGATGGCTACTGGTCGTACATTGGCACCAGTTGCCATGCAATCAGCCAAGATCAACCAACCATGAACTACGGTGGGATGACTGATGACATGACCGATCTCGAGTTCAGTACAGCTGTGTGCCATGAATTTGGCCACGCGCTTGGCTTCATCCATGAACAGGCGTCTCCAATTGCTAACATCCAATGGAACAAACCAGTTGTGTATGAATATTACAAAAGGGTCCATGGATGGGACAAAGATGCAGTTGATTCGAACCTGTTTGCATCCGCAAAGCAGGAGGGCGTCATCAACTCGAGATATGACCGAACATCTATCATGTAAGTCTCTTGTGCCTGTATCTTCTCAAATCCGGCACTCTGTTCGCCTTAAGCATTACTAATCATGCTTTGTATGCTAATCTAAGCTAAGGCAATACTCCTACGATGCTAGTATGACACTCGATGGTTCCTCCGCACCATGGAACCGAGTAATCTCCAACCTTGACAAGGTCTTCGCCATGCGACTATACCCGAAGGATGGTATCCAACGTACTACTACAGACGGTGTATACTTCATCAACCGTGAACGTAACGGGCAAGAAGCTTCTGGAATCGCGTACTACTCCCGATTCAGCAACAATGATGGTCAGCAGCCTGATACCTACGTCGAAGTTTCCAATGGATCTTTCGCTTGGTGGGAAAATGGCGGAGAAGGTACGTTGGTCTCACTTTCTTTCTAGCATCAATGACCACGAACTCCCAACACCGACTGACTGAATTCACAGCAACCTTTGGCGGAAGCGGACATGTCATCAAGTGGAACTTGGCTGATGATGCTGGCCGATCACCACTCTACACAAGAGTCGGATTTGCAGACAAAGAGGGCGAGAAGTGGAATGTTTACCGCGACGACAGTCGTGTCTTGTTTGAGCAGGATGGATGGCAGTTTCGCGCTATGTTCTGGGCCTTTTAAGATCTCGGAACTCAGTAATGGCATGGAGGATATTTAGACCGAAGGGTTGAATTTCGTATCTGTCAATGATCTCAACGTCTTACACAAGCGATATAGGCCTAACTCGGCTGGCTCTCTACCACATACGACCATACCTACCAGAAAATACGGGATCCCGTCCGCTCTCCCATAGTCAAGCTGGTAAGGGGCGGATTAGTAGTTGGGTCGGTGACGACCAGCGAATCCCCGCTGTTGTATGTTCTTTTTTTCTTTTTGCTCTACCGGGGTCTGCTGTCGACACTTGCAAATGTCCTCTAAGGCTTAGAATATCAAAGATAAAGTGCTAGGCCACGCAAATCTAAGTAGACCAAACAATTTCGTCTCTTGTGCTGCCTGGACTAATTCTTTTGACATCATGGAGAAGGGGCATTGGAAGTGGGCCGACTGAGCGGAAGGTAGATAGCTGTGGGACCTGCCTTCCGCTACAGTTGAACTTCCTGATGATTTCATAAAGAGCACCCCTTTCCCAGGTACTAACCTACAACCTACAACCTACAACTTTCAACCATCACCATCACCATCACCATCACCATCACCATCACCATCACCATCACCATCACCATCACCATCACCATCACCGTCTTCAATCATGGAGGAACTCCGCCCAGGTCCTATCATCCACATCAACGGACATCCGGGCGTCGGAAAATACACCATCGCAAAGAGGCTCACAGAGCTGTTTCCTCATCTCAAGCTCGTGCATAACAAGCTGTTCATAGACCTCACCTCTGCCCTCGTACCATGGGAATCCGAAGACTATCGCAAGGTCTGGGGAACTTTATACGCAGCTTCCTTCGACACAATTCAGGACTCTGACGAGACCTTTGATCTCGGATATATCTTCACCAACTTCTTTCCCAACAATGAAGACGGTCGCATTAGCATGAGAGAATACATCCACGAAGCGGCAACTCCTGTTGACCGTCAGCGCGAGTTCACAGCCTTCACACTAATCTGCGAAGAGCAGGAAAACGTGCGTCGACTTATCTCTCCAGAGCGACAGCAGAGTGGGAAGCTCACCGACCCCGAAGTCCTGCGCGATCAACGCACCAACGACTGTCGGCACGATTACCTTGGGGACTGTTATCATGTCATTGATGTTACGAATCTGGACGTCGATGCAGCGGCTCTTGCCATCGCCCGACGCGTTGGACTACAGCGACGGTAGAAAGTGTTTCTGAGCTGCATCTTCATATTCCTGAACAGACGAGGCGGGGCGAGCAAACAAATGGCGTTTATGGTATAACTACTCGACTGTTGCTTTGTAATTACTTATTGAGGAACCTACCGGACTATGGAAAGCAGATGAGGATATAACAGAACTTACATCGCTGTTGCGCATGGTTCATAGCTGGAACGAATACAAAAACATTGACATCACAAGTTTGGAGGGTAAATCATCTTCGTGGTAGACTCTGCATTGGAGCGATTCGAAAAAATCGCCATGTCTGTCTAAATCGCCGTGACCCTCCTCACCCCTTCATTTACCAGGCCAACCTTCCAGTCCAGAAATCTTAGATGGAGGACCAACATTCGTCTTCATTGATGAACTCCAGGTGCCACTTGTCGATGGCATCGAGCTTTTCATCTGCCCTCTTCTCGGACTGCTGTAGTTCGGATTGAGCAATGTTGAGATCGTTCTGCAATTTCTCTACAGCACTCTGGCGCTCCTCGACGGCTTTCTTCTTGTCGTCTCTCTTGGTTATCACAGCTTGAAGACTGTGGATTTTGCGAAGGTTCCTGAGCATGTTGCTCATTTCGTTGATGTCGATCGATACGTCGGTTCGAGTCCGCATTGCGGTCTCTACTGCTTCCACGGCTGCAGATTGGAGGCGCTGTGCGTCCTGCAACGCTTTGTTGGCAGACTTGAGAGATCCCACAGCAGAGTGCAGAGAGGCTTCCCCACGATCGGCCTCAAACATTATCTGATCAAGTTTCTGCTCGATAGCCTTGCACCGTAAGCGCAAAAGATCAGGGTCCTTTACTGCGAATTCTTCATACAGCTCGATCTTGCGGCGCTTGATAGCTCGAGGGGATGGTAGTTCGGGGTCGGGCGACGGCGAGTTAAATAGGCCTGAATCGATAGATGAGGATGATTCGTGGCATGGCGACGATTCAGCTTCTCGCTTCAAAGATGACGACACGCTGGGCGCTGACGGAAGAGACATGTTCTCGCAAAAATTATCTCTCAAGGACTGTAAACGGCATAAGCGCGTCAGTACGGGTGTAATTAAGCCAGCTTCGTCTTGGATCTCGTGATGAACTTGGCATACCAGTGATGAGGAGAGATGCTACTGAATGTCAGATGAGAGAAGGAAGAGGGATGAAGATGTCAGAAGGCCATGCGAATGATCCAGGTGGATGATTGAAGAAGGATGTGTAGAGGTGGAGAGATGGAAGTGCAAGATGGGAGAAAGATTGAAAGAATAAGTAGGTGGATGAGCAGGCAGCGACCGACTCTGATTCAGAGACAATCAGCTGCGCGGCGCGCTGCTACCAGGCTGCTTTCCAAATATGCGACGGACGCAACAGGATGGTTTGGAAACACTCGGGCAACATTTCACGCCCACTGCTTTAGAACATGGTCGCAGACGGTACCTGTTACTGCGCATGCCATCCTTCATGTACGTAGAACCTCCACTTCTCAAAAAATGGGACGAGTTATTTTCTTAACGTCGACGACTCGATTCCGGGCCTACTGGCCGTCTTGAAGGGATCACTGAAGTAGGACAATCTCGTGGGTGACGAACTAACCACGACAAAACCACGACTTATCTTACCATGCCCATACTACCTTGGAGAAGTACGGCTGCCCTCACCAAAACATCGCGTCTGTCGCAAGTACGTCGAACTATCAAAAATTCTTAGATCACCAGACTGCCTGTTTAGTATTTGGGCAAAGGCAAAGAGATAACATCTGGACTCATGCTTTACTACTCCCACCAAATCGAGTCCAGAGCGCGTGTGTTCAAAGGCAAAAAGAAAAGAAGGCTTCTTTGGGAAGTTCAACTCTTGTACAAAAATGCAAAAGAAAAAAATCAGCTCCCCGAAACCTGGATCGAACAAGTGACCTTTCGATGACATATAACAATTACAGTCGAACGCTCTTCCAGCTGAGCTATTCGGGGAGATCTCCGCAAACGGAGGAATAGCTATTGTTGCGACGAGTGGCTCGTTTTAGCGCCTATGTAGGGCGCTCTCCACTCAGGTGGGTAACAGAAGAATTGTTCCTCTAAGGTTTCCATAATAAAGTAGCCTAACTGCTGGTCTAAGCTAGCATAAAGTGACCAAATCATTTCGTCCCTTATGCCTCTCGGGGCCAATTCTTCTGACACCCTGAGGCCACTGTGACAAACAGCATCGGTGAGCACCGTTGTAACGCATTGATCCATAGCACCGGCGGTTCGACGTTGATGCCATGTGCCCAACGAAAGACTGAGAAATAGGTAGATTAAAGTCTGCTGAAGGTTTTTGCGCATTGACTCCCGTCCAAAGCAAGTGTAATGGGCCGGAACCATGCTCACACCTTGGCACGCCGACGCGACACAGAATCTTACCACAGGTACCAACACACCTTGATTGGCCAGAACCCTCAACACAAAGTTCCAAAACATGCCAGATCATGCAAAAAGCACAGATAAAATTCCCGTACCTGAGATCCGCTGTCAAATCGGAAATCCCCTTATTTTCCTAACCTTATCGAGTATAAACCGATGCCAAGTAACGGTTTCAGCACCCGCGCTGACCCCACGGCCAGGCCGAATCTCGAAGAGCGAAGCTTAGCGAGACTAAACGAGGTTGTCAAATGCAGGAACGACACCAACTGCATCGCCCCTCTGCGAGGGCTGTGCAATGAACGACCACAGACAGTTTCTGATACGAAAATGAAGCTTTGATGTCTATTTCTAGCGGCTTTCGAGAATAGGTTTTCTTATAAAGATAATGCAGATTCCCATCTTTTCGGGCTAGCTAACAATTCTTCAGCAGTCAACGCATCAACTCACTCTTTAGTCTTTTGTTTCCTTGATCAGTCCCTCGTTCAATTATAGTTGAATTCATTCGCTCAACAATTTTTTTTTCTTTTGCCACTCCAACGATCACTATCATAATGAATATGTTTCCACGAGACGCAGCCACCGACGCCGCCGCCGCGGGCGCAGATGCAGGCGGTTTTGCACTGTACCACTACGAACCTTCAATGGCGGGCGGCGCCATCTTCACTCTTCTCTTCATCGGCACCACCCTTTTCCATGTCTGGCAATTATATCGCGGACGCTCTTGGTTCACCATTCCACTAGCCGTGGGTGGTCTATGTAAGAACTCTCGGAGAAAGACACAAATTGAGTCAATGCTAATTCACTCTTTAGTTGAACTTGTCGGATATGCCGCGAGATGCAAATCCTCGAACGAAACTCCAAACTGGACCCTAGGTCCTTACATTATACAGAGCATCTTTTTACTCGTCGCACCAGCCCTTTTCGCCGCTACAATCTACATGGAGCTTGGAAGAATCGTCCAGATGATCGATGGCGAGGGAAGGGTCATGATTAGCAAGAAGTGGATGACCAAGATCTTTGTCACAGGTGATATCTTGTCTTTCTTTCTGCAGGGCGGAGGTTAGTAAATTCTGCATGAGTATACTGAAACTTTGGCTAACCTTGTTACAGGTGGTGGCATCCAAGCCTCTGGTACACTCGAAGCCCTCGACACCGGATCCAAAATTATCATTGGAGGTCTGTTCGTGCAGCTCATCTTCTTCGGCGTCTTCGTGGTCATCGCCATCGCCTTTCACCGAGCTATCGAACAAAACCCAACTGGTCGATCGACCAGCGGCCTTCCTTGGAAGAAGCACATGATTGCGCTGTATGTTGGCAGCTTCCTCATCATGGTGCGGTCCGTTTTTCGAGCGGTCGAGTATCTGCAAGGTTTTGATGGATTTTTACTTCGCCATGAGGCGTACCTCTACTTTTTCGACGCAACGCTCATGTTCCTGGTTATGGTGTTGTTCAACTGGATTCATCCTTCTGAAATTACAAACATTCTCGAGCAGCGCAGGACAGGCAAGGGATACAGCATGGGGGCTTTCACTGAGTGCGCTTAGTATCAAGCAGCCAGGACTGATCATTAGAATTATCATCTCGGTTTACTATTTATTGTTTAGACCAACAACTTCGATAGGCCAAGCTATCCATTCTCTCCAATAAGAGCCCAGCAGATCAGATACCACCTCCACAATATCATAACCCCATCCTTCCATGAACCAAGAATCGTTATTGAACCGATGTAAAAGTGCGCCGTAGAATGCATATAATATCAGAGCAGGTGGTTGTCTTTGTCGTAAGAGAGTGAAATACGACTCCGGTGCAAAGGGCACCAAAAGAAAGGCTCCCTGCCACGACCTGTTGAATATCTCTCCATCAGGAGACTCGGTTTGCCCCAAGAACTGAGCGCTATACATCCTACAGCGTCTCAAAACGTGCAACGTATCCTCATATGTCTGTGCATCAGGGAGATCCTTCCATACATCTCGCGTTTGACAGAAGTACTGGTCCTCGATATGATTTGCTTTCTCAACATCCAAGTCTTCCCAATTCTGAATACTCAAAAGATCCCTTAGTGGTCCCCCCCTCAAGGTGTAGAACGATGGACTTAAAACAGTTTGAACCCCACGAAGCATTGGAATCCAGCCCAGACCTAGGATACGATCTTTGCGACTTCCCCATTCTGGTTCGTCCCAGAGACCTTCGCCCAGACGTCCTGAGACGCCGAATACGTAGAGGAGGTTGAGAGACGACCATGCGAATAGCTCGTTAGCTGTTTCATCATTGGCATGCCTCAATGCTTCGTTGAAGCCTTGTAGACTTTGGTTATGATATCGAGATGCTTCTGCTGCGTGGCTAAGTCTCTGCTCAGGTTCGAGGTATGCGATATGAAGTGCTGTAAGGCCGAGCATAGCCTGCATCACAAAGGGATGTTTGAATGCAATCTTTGGGAATTCGAGTTGGAAAGTGAGCGACAGCGCTGAATTCTTGTATATGTGGTGGCATGTCGAAATAGTCCAGTGGTGAAGGAGAGCCATATCTCTCACACCGTATGTCGATTCATTTGTGTGGTCTTTGAGGATAGATGAGACTGTGATGGATGAGATGCCCGGAAGTGGCGAGACATGTTGATGTGGCGAAGTCGCATGGCTTTGCTGCGCTGGTGAAGGGTCGGCGGATACAGATCTTGCTTCGGGAAAGGGATATTCGCATTCTGCTCCGCGACGCTGACAAGCACGACATTTGGGTCGTTCTTCAGTGCACTAAAAAAAGATTAGCCACCCATCAGAGCTATTAGTGAGACTTCGGATTACCTTGACTCGCCGTCTTCTGCAATCAACACACCCAGTCTTGACTTTCTTATGACCCCGACGCAACTTGGCACCCAGTCGTGTCTGACTTACGTCATTATCTGATTCGTTCATGGTGGACGGGCGATAAACGAGGATGAAGAAAAAAAGTGCGGAGCTTAAGGTTTTGATCGTTGACGGAACGAGGTAAATAGGAGGAGCGAGGTCGGACGTGGCCTGACCGAGAACCAGATTGGTCTGCAATTTCGCCGATTGGTAGCGCTGATCCACTGTATCGCCGCCCCTAAACTAAGAACGGTTACTGTCGGAATGGCCCGAGGTGTCGCTATACGAGGACATGAGCCGGATGGATGACTGAGCTACGATAGTAGAAACGTTGTCCAATAAAGCTCAGAGCACCAAAGTGAAGCAGCTTGACAGCTCTGATAAGACAAATCGGCCAAGATGTTTTATTTACTATGCGCTTATTGGCCGATTCCGAATCACTTGATGCAAGGTAAACTGTGAAAACTTATTGTACCGAATGACGATTGATGGAGTGAAGGTAAAGAGATCTGACTGGTATTTTATCTGAACAACTAACAGTCTATTCAATTAAGAAACAAAAAGAAAAGGCAAAAAGTGTAAAGTGGATAGATAGTTAAAGCCAAGAACTCTGGTCATCTTGTTTATTTCCTCCGTCTATCATCGCTGTCGACTTCAGGCACTTCATACGAAGACAACTCCGTGTTCTCCATATCCGAACTCTTAACATCCTTCTGAATCGACTCAACATACCAAACAACCAGAATCACCATAACCAGCGCCATGAGAATAGCATCAAACACATATAAGAAGATTTCGTGCGAGATAAGGTATCCATCGTTGCCCTGAAGATACTCCACAACACGGAAGATACTTCGAACGAGGATAAGAAAGCTCGATGCATAAAGAACGTATAGATATCGCTTCCAAGGGACATCGCCGCGCAATGATTCGGCTGTTGGGAATTTGAGAAGGCGGTAGTGGAATAAAACTGATGTGACGACGAAAAAGCCAAAGACAACAATTTGCACCAGGAGACCGGCGATGATGATCTTCTCGCCTATGTTATAGAGATCTAGTGTTCCGGCGGACTGGATGCCACCACCGCCGGCTTGCAAGCTGAACGCGATGACATCGCCCGTAACGAAGATACGTGTAACCCATTGAACGGGAATAATCGAAAGGTGAGACGCGCCGACGGTTCGAATCAATCGCCCGAGGATCATGTAAATCGATGCGGCGAAAAGTGCGGGCGCGACGAGGATGGGGATGGCTTGGAGGACGAAGCCGCCGACGGAGAGTTTATCGAAGTGACTCCATATTCTACCAGCGTAACCGACAGTCTCGACTAGACAAATCGTTAGTAAAAATCGAGAAGTTGAGGTCGTAGGAAGAAGACGCACAGAGACCACCAATTGTAAAGGCAGTGAAGTAGTAAGCTCGTACTCGGAACAGTCGCCATGTATGCGCTGCTGTGAGAATGGCGAAAACGACCACACTGACGATGGCGGCTGCTAAGGACGGGTCGTAGCGGTAAAGCTTGAAGTCGAACGCTGCGGCGTCGTAATCGGCGGTGTAATCGGTGTCGGCCATGGTGATTGATGATGGAGCGGATGGGACATCACGAAAAGAAGTAGGCTGTTGGGATGTTTTATAAACATCGAGTCCTCTGAGGCCAAGGCGCATTTGATGGTGGAGTAGGTGGCTTAGAGGAGCGGCGAACGTGAACGAGGTTGAGCGAGGTTAAACGAGGTCCTTGTACGAAGCTAAACGAGACTTGACGGATTGCAGATTTTTATTCCACCACTTTAAGCTTGGACGAGATGAAGCTTGTTTTGAAGTTAAAAATAGGGGTGCACAGCCAAGATCAATTCTCCGATTGTAACTCAATCTACCAGAAAATACCCTGTTCCAGATTGGCCTGTTCCGGCGTTATCGCAGGAGGACAAAGCACCACGATCCCATTCTCTTCATCTTCTTGACCAGGAATAGGCCCATTAATATCTAGCTCCGCCATCAACATTCCAACCTACACATCATTAGCCTCGGCCATTCGCAGCAAAAGTTTGAACTTACCTTTCCAACGGTTCCCTGATCCACTCCAGAAGCTCTCAAGGTCTGCGCCAACCGCACAGCCAACGACGCAGCAAACATGTTCGTCTTTCCAACCTCGGTCATCACACTCATCAGCGCCGTAAAGTTGTCCTCGCTTTGACGATTACCCGTTGTCAAGAAATCTGTTAGGAAGAATGATGCTGCAATGAATGTAGCAAATGAAACGAGAGGATTGCGAAACCTGATGGCTAGGTCATTGACCAACGCGACTGTCATCATAATCTGAAGTGCAGACTCCATAACTCTTGAGTTAATATGCGGTAGAAGTGACATATCCATCTGCGATCGAGTGGTTACCGCGCGATGAATGCAGATCAGAGCTGTATGTAATTGAAGATTGATAAGAACAGCTGCAGGATTATCCATGTTCTCAGGACATCGCAGATCAGCAGGCAGAGTCGCAAAAGCGTTAGTCACCGCCTCATCGAGCTTTTGAAGTTGGCTCCAGTCATTGTTATCTTGGTCTTCTTCGCTGGCTCGTGAGAAGTTGAAGCATTCGTTGAAGAGGTGGACTGCGACGACTCTGCAGGCGCTGGTGGAGAGCTCGAACATGCCTTGACCGAGGGCTTGTTTGAGAGTTATTGTCGGGACTGGAGTGCTCGATAGGAAGGCGTCGATAGATGTTGGTAATCTTGTCTGGATCTGCAAGTTGTCGGTAAAGGCTTTGTTGGTCAGATGGGCAAGATACTCACACTGCGCCAGTCCATCATCGTAGGCCAGCCACCAGTACTACTCGTGATCCGATCAGTCGTAAAGATAATCCAAAAAGTGTTCCTTCGTTCTTCCTCTTCTGTAAAGTCCGCGGCGACTGGTAACATAAGGCCAGCAGCATTCTTGCCATCCAGACGGTGAAGTCCGAGGATGTGTCCTAGTCGGATGGCTCTGGCTATGCTCATTGATGCTCTTGAGAACCACAAGTGTTGGGCTTCGAAGTGGCCGATGAGAACCCATGCTTGGCAGTGAGCTAATGTTATTTGTTCGCTGTCGTTCTGTTTACGATGTCAGCGGCTTGTTCATGAGTCTGCTTGAATGTTGTCTTACCTTCATCTCATCCGCCTGGATGTACTGCCTTGCCCGTACGTAGAATGCCTCAGCCATATGTCCATACATAGACGATGCACTTGCTCCAGCGGCGAGGATTGCATATTGGAGACACATGGGTGGCTGCATGTGCGTTGGTCTGTAGAGAGAAGCGATATATCTCTCACCATGGATCATGAATGAGTCGGACTGGAGTTTGGTGAAGTATATAGTGGTGCTAACATCGCGTCAGTTTGGATATCTCCGACAGGGCTGTCATTGAACTTACAGCTCATCAACCAAATGTGGTGGCGGCAACCTCTCAAACCGACCAGTGTCAATGAGTTCCGTACTAAACGAGAACTCAGGTGGACTACTCTGCGACTCCAACCTTGCCTCCAAGTCCCCTATGAAGTCAACACTCATATTCAACATCAGAGACCCACTGGATTTTCTCACTGATTCGACTTTGCATATCGCGCAACTTTGGTCTCATGGCCGGATTAATCACCGGCTTTTTCCTCGCAGACGGATAATCGCATTTCTCGCCCGTCTTAGCACAGCGACTACATTGCGGAAGGACCTTGTCGCATTTCAGTTTTCGAAATCTGCATAGTTGACAGGACCATGGTGACAGTGTGCCCAGGTCGGATTCCGAGCCTGAGGGCGCTTGAGGTGAGTGTGATGAGCGGGAGCCTTCGGACATGGTGGTTGGTAAGCCTAAGCCTTGGCGAACGTCAAAGGTGGTTTATGGGAGCCTGCTCTGCATATACAGTTTCGGTCGTCTGATTCAACTCAATAAGGTTAGAAGAACAATATGTGAGAGGATAAATATGTGAGTGTGTTCTGATTATTGCGACAGATTACTCGGGAATTGCGGGGCTGTCGAGATGTCAGCAAGCCTTCCTATTCCGGGTTACTCTCGGAGGATTCCCTACGGTACGTGAGACATGATCGCGGGATAAGCACAGATAAATCGATTAAGATTATCTGCGCAGCTGAATTCAGTGTCGCTATCATGGAACTTCATTTCCATATTTTCGACGATGGCTTGCATGGATCCGACAATCAGGACCATTTGCGTTGTGAGTGCGAAACAAACGAGTGAGTACAGCAGTCGCCTGAGAGCCAATAACAATTGATCTATCCGTACCGATGATAGCGTCTTCGGATATGGGTTAATCCGATTCGATCTAGAGACACCTGGCAGGGTGTTAAAATTGCAGTGAATGAGTTGCCGCGAAGGCGCATACGCCATGAGGCGAGGATACCGAGTGCCAGGTCCACATGCTGCGAACGCTATTGCTGCACATTTCGTGGTTTGCAAATATCAACATATGGAGACGGACAGATATTCCATTCCTAGGCAAGGGTCTATCTAAAAAAAGAAAAAAACTCGGACACTTAATCGTGTGAGCAGCTTACATGCTTATCCCGGTACCTAAGGAAATCCGGCGGCAGTCTAATGTAAAACGTGATGGTTATAGGGTACGCAATTGAGTCAAACTCATTTTCGCAACGCGTCATGTCACGTCACATTCTCGACTCAAATCTCCGACACGTAGGAAATATTTATTTACGAAGCAATGGACCTCACCCCTTTGGTCCCAACCCTACTTCATGTCCTATGTACAATTCTTCCCCTTCTTAGATAGCCTGGAGACCAGCAACAACACCAGCCCAAGTCTCACGGACAGTAGGCTGGATCTGGCTAGCAGGCAAGCTGAAGCCGTAGGTGCCCTTGTCGCGAAGTTCAATAGTGTAAGCGTACTTAGCTTTGGCAACACCCTGGACGTAGTCGATGCTGTCACCAGTGGTAGCGTACAGAGCACGGCAAGAGTTACCGGTTGTGTAAGAAAGACCAGACTGGCCACGGATACCGGTGTTGATCTTGGCAGCGACAGATGAAAGAGCAGCCTCCTCAGGAGCGACGACCTTGCAGTCATAGCCGTAAGCTATGAAGATGTTAGTATCACGATTTATCACATGAATATGGTTAACTTACGCCAGAGGATGTACTGTCCGTAAGAGTGGAAGTCAACGTAGAAAGAAATTCCACGACCAGCAGCAAGAGAGTCGATCTGGCTGACGATGGCCTTGTTCTCAGGGCTGTCACCAGCGGCACGGCCCTTGAAGGTCTCGTCACAGGGGTTGGTGGAGGCACCGCCAGTAAGTTCCCACTTGTAGGGCCAGTTGCGGTTGACGTCGCGGCCGACACAAGAGTTTCCGGAGACGGTTTGACGGTTCTTGCGCCAGAGACGGTTGGTGGTCTGGGTGTAGACGAAGCCTGAAGTTATGAGTTAGACTGGTTTGGATGAGAGTTGAGTTGGAACTGACCATCGGGGTTGACAATAGGAGTGATGTAGAAGTCGTACTTGTCGACGAGGGCCTTGACGGCAGAGTCGGAGGCGTACTTGGTCAAGAGCTGGTAGGCCATGTACTCGGCGGTCTGTAATCATTAGCTATCTGTCTGGCAGAAATAGGGAGTCATCTTGTCCTACCATAGTGGCGATCCACTCACGAGCGTGGACAGTGCCGTGGAAGACGACAGCAGGCTTGGATCCCTTGCCTCCACTTCCCCAGATGTGGATACCAGTCAGAGCACGACCCTGGAAGGAGTTGCCAAGAGTGAAGACCTCAGATCGGCTGGGGTAGCTGGTCTGGAGGTCGGTGAGGAACTGAATGTGATCAGCGTAGGGGTGGTAAGCGGTGAACCAAGACTCGCTGGGCACTGCAAACTGTTAGTCTCATCCAAAAAATCTAATGAGTTTACTTACCAGCGTAGACAGTGGAGGTCTTCTCCTCAGCAAGGACAGCACCAACATCCTCAACCAAAACAGTCGCGTCAGAAGCAATCTTGGTGACCTTGTCAACGTTCTCGGGAGAAACAACAATGTCAAGCTCCTCACCAGCACCGGGGTTCAGGATGGTAGCAGCAAGCTTGTTGATGGCAGCGAGATCCTCGTCAGAGCCCTTGGGGAGGGTGACACGCAGGCTCTTGAAGCCATTGTAGTCAACCTTCTTGGAGCTAGGAACAGCCGAGGCCAGAGCCAGAGGAACAAGGGCGAGAATGAGGGACTTCATCTTGACAACAACGCACAAGTGGTTGAGAGAAGGTTAGTAGAAGTGCGGGGTTGGAGTGTTGTGAATAGTGGCGTATACCTTATTTTTATAGTTAATCTCTACCCGCCGATATCACGATCGTCCAGATCATAAGACACGCTATCGAGAACTTCTGTCAATGATGCCATCTTGGCCTCGGTCGAAAAAGGTAGGTGAATCAATGTGATACCACCAAGCACGGAAGCTCCCATATCTCCGCAAGGTACCTTTCCCAAACGGGCAGCTGAAACCCCTGTGCCATGGTTGCATTATCTTCGGCAGACCAAAGGTTCCCCCCTCTAAGCGCCCATGTCCAACGAATAAAAACACAGAGTCGCACGGCTGTTGAGTCCGCGAAAGGAAAGTGTCTTCGGCAAATGCTATATGCTTAATGGACTATGGGGGGCCAGGATCAATTGAGATAACACCTCCGCTTCGGTTATCGTGTTTTGAGAGTCCTGATTCGCGGCATATTGTGTACCTTGATGACTAGGTCTTGCGATTGGTGTTGTGTTTTCTTGATGCGGATGGTGACGAGATGAGAAGGAGGATATCTGATAAGCTGAACATTTGTTTCGATTTCGTCATCTATGAAGAGATTGAGTCAGCAATATTGGGTCTTTTGTTCGAATCTCGAACATTTAAGCTGCCATTCTTGGCATCTCGGCGATTGAGGCCGTTGATAACGTGTTCCAGACTTTGTCGTGCAGATGCGCCCTGTGAGACTCTGTGCTTCTAGAACACGTTTTGTTTATGTTTAACCAAATCGAGAACACCTTGCATGTGCTTTTCAGAACAACCCCGCGTTCGAGAGACAACTTCACTATCTTCAAGAAAACGATAATATGCTTTGGTAACAGATATTAATATTGGTGATATTATGGTAATCTCATCGCTAGTCTATAGATGCCTCTAAAAATGCAATGGTTGGGCGACAAAAAACTTTTAATCCAGGCTTGTTGAAAATAATCATAATGACGGGTCCGGGTTGAATTAGGACCACGATTCTAGCGTACGCAAAAGTTTAGGCGGCGTCCTTCTCAGACAGTTGCCCAGTAGGCTCTTCGACAGACAAACGACCAGACCACACATCGATGTCCTTAGCTCGGTGGAGCTTGGTGCCGTACGCGATCTTCCAACCAATGATAGGAATGATGAAGATGGGAATGCCGATGTAGGATGCGATGAAGTCGGCAGTGCTCCAGTTGCCCTTTAGGAAGACAGGGAAACCACAGACCAGCGTGATGATGACTGAGCCGATGCCGCCGAACCAGGCGGTGTATGGTTGCCATGGTGCCTTCCAGGGAAGGGTATCGCGGCTGATCCCTTGGACCTTGAGAGCGCGGTGGAAACGGATGTAGCAGAAGCAGAGAGTCGCCCATGCGATGAGACCTGCTACGGTGCTAAGGTTGAGGAGCCAGTCGAATGCCTGAGAAGCACCACCAGATCCGAGACTGAGATAGGCCAAGGGTCCGAAAAGCCAAGCAGTGATGACGGCGACGTAGGGAACACCCTTCTTGGTCGTACGGGCGAAAAACTGGGGAAGTTGCTTGTCTGTCGTCATGGCGAGAATGATACGCGACCCAACCCAGCAGTAAGAGTTACCGGCAGACCAGGCGGATACCAGGATACAGGCGTTGACGATGGAGGGCAGAACTTTGATACCGGCGGCCTGGATAGCGATGACCCAAGGAGAACTCTTAGCGTTACCAGAGCCAGACACGAGGCCTTCGTTTCGGGGGTCGACGATCATGCCAATCAGGAAGGCACCGAGGATGTAGAAGAAACCGATACGGTAGGTAACGCGGTTTGCAGCCTTGGGGATCTCTTTGTGAGGGTTCATAGCTTCAGCAGCGGTGATGACGACAGTCTCAACACCGATGAAAGAGAACGAAGCGTTGACGAAAGCGGAGAGGAAACCGAGGAAATGGCCGGATGAACCAGTGATACCGTTGTAGTCAACCCAAGCACCGGGGTCGTTCCAGTACTTGAAGCCGATAGCGTCGCCCTTGGGACCTCCACCAGCGGTAATGACGATAGCGACAATGACGAGTCCGACAAAGCAGAGAACCTTGATGGCACCGGTTGCGACTTCAGCTTCACCGAAGAAACGGACGTCCATCAAATTGATCCACAGGATGAGAACGAGACTGATGGTGATGACGACGGCGGGAGTGATGTCGGTCCAATAGCTGACCAAAACAGCGGATGCCGAACACTCCGCTGCGATGGAAATGGTGTAGCAGTAACCGTAGGAAATAGCGAGAGAGAACCCGACAGAAGGGTCAATGAAGCGACTCGCCCAGTGAGGAAAGGTACCAGCAGTAGGAAGCTATCAATGTCAGTATCTTGATCTCAAGATGAGGTTCCTCAAACTTACCAGTGTAGCAAGCTCAGAGATACTCTGCATAACACTCCAAAGAACAGCACCGACAACGAAATACGCCAACAACAAACCCGCAGGTCCAGAAGTAGCATACGCCGAACCAGCGCCAATGAACAATCCCGTTCCAATACCACTGCAAAGACCGATCCAGGTGATGTGGTACCCCTTCAAGCGTCGTTGCGTAGGTCCTTCGCCGCCATTGCTCAGCACGGGCTTCTCATCGTCGCTGAGATGCGCGGCGTCCAATGGAGGAGCGCTCTCGATAGCGTCGTCAGAATGTCTAGGCGCCATCTTCAATTCAAACCAATACAATAATTCAAAAGAAAGATACAGTAGCAAAGAATGTGCAAATAGTAACGTAATTGCAGACCCGCTGGTAGTGGTCTTTATAAAAGAATTTATCCCCAAGTACGGGGGGGAATTGGAGAAATTGGAGAGTCCGATTGCGCAATTCGAAGTTTTCACTGCTAGCGTACGGTGTCCCCTGGAACTAGGGGGCGATGGGGAAGATTATGGGGCGGAATGCGGGACTTTGGTTGAATCAAGTTTGGTGTGGGCAGTTTTGTTAGTGTAAGAGAAAACTCTATCTCCGCTGGTCGGGGGGTCTAGACGGATGATGGCGAATCAATAGATCATTCTGCGATATTTTAAAATTTTACGGACAAGGACCATCGCACCGATATCTACGAGGTTGGATACTGTGATGGATTGTTGTTGAGTAGGCGGTCAATATCCTGGCAGTCGACTCACCGGCTCGTGTAGGTAACCACTGAAGTTGGGGAACTGTTCGCTTCAGAGGAATCTAACCTGTTGGGTCCTTGATGGCTGCAATTCAATGGGGTCAGAACCCACATCGCACCGGTCCGTGAACTGCCAAGCATTGCACCATAACAGCAAGTTACAGGACATTTATCAGCTCTGTACTATGTAACCCAAGATCCATTGTAGGGCTGAATAGCATTCATGATACATCCTAGCGTACCTCTTGTCATTGCATATCTTTAAGCCTCTCAATTGCACGCTCCCATACAGTCTGGTTCTCAAATCAATCTTCCTCAAACCCAACATCTCAATCAACAATCTCGCTACTACCACTACTACTCCAACTCCTGATGCTTGAATTATCACTGTCATCCCCATTATCAGGATCAACAGCATTGGTCCACAAGCGAAGAAGATGGCCAATTCCGAAACCCTTGAGTGATTCTACATCCGGTGTCCAGGAACGAGATACGTTGAGCAACTTGTTCACCTCCTGGTAGATCTCTTTCGTGACCTTTGGAGGTTTCGGAATAGTTATTATATTAGGAACTCGCACAGGCCCTCTGGGGTGTGGGGGAAATGGCGGCGGGCCGATCCCCATCTCCAGCGTCATGCCGGGACGACGAAGAGAGTTCCAGTTATGTTCTGTGACGATTGTTTTGCCATTGTATAGCTTGTAGGTACCATTCGTCACCGCAAGGTTGTAGGGACTGAATCGAGTGATGCTAGCGAGTGACTCTTTCATCCACTAAAGGCAGGCCAGTCAGTGAAATACAAGAAAAAGGGGCAGTATATAATCACTGAGTAAGTTATGCAGGAGTTGTATGTCATGGTGTATTTCGTGTTACTAGGATCAACGACGTAAATCGGTTTGACCTTGTCCCCAACCCTGAAGAAGCATGTCAACGACAACTCTGGGGTGAAAGGAATCAAAGAACCGTTCCTCTCGGGCGCGGTTATCTTTGTAACTCCCATGGCTACCAGCGTCATCTCGTTGATACTCTGCCGCTTCATTGAGAGGATGGCCGTGTCAAGTTCGAGGCGATTAGCAGCGTCAAGTGATGCCATCTGGCCAACTGAGTCAGGCTGTTTCTTGAAGAGACCGCGGGATGTGAGCTTGCGTAGACTGGACAGGATGACATCGTCTTCGAAGTCAAGCTTGGTCAGCACTCTTTCGCCATGGCCCATGTTGATGATGTAAGCTTCGATGTCTTCACCTTCCCAGTCCTCGCAACGTTCGCTACGTCTGAATACTGCTGAGAAGAAACGACGGATACACTCGCCGTATGAAGGATCAGGATATCTAGAAGACACACTTGTACATGTAGAGTAGCTATCATCCTCTTCAGCAACGGAGTCTGCGACCATGTTGGGAGTGGCTTCGGCTACTGGAGTTGGTGCTACCGCAGTGACAGAGCTATAAGGGACAGTTAGCTCAAGTCGAACTGGGTATACCCAGATGAGAGAGGTTACCTAGCGCTGCTTTTGATCTCCTCAGGAGGATTCTCGACCGGAAGCGATGGCTCAGCGGCTTCGATCCAATCTTCCCTCTTCTTGGTGAAATGTTCATGATACCTCAGCCGACGTGTAGCAATAGTTTTCGCCGAACGGCGCATGGATCTTTCCTTCGCATGGTCACCCGGCGAGCGTTTGGAAGTCCTGCTCATGTCAGTAGTGTCAGGCGGAAGGGCATAGGAACACACCTTGACTGGAATTCAGCAATGTCTCCCAGAAGTAAACGCAGAATAAGCTCGAATCTGGCATGCTTCAACTCCTGTTCGCAAAGCTTGATACGAGGTCCCAGCCATTCCCGGGCGTTATAGGTCAGAGGGGACTTGTTCCTGAGAGAAGAGAAGAGGTGATCGACTTTTTCCTCGGTCATCCGACCAATGTCATGGTTTTCTTCCTCCGTGTGCTTTGCCATCTTTGCTATAAGGATAAGGATACCTTCGTAGATGACCCTGCATGTGACAGCAAGGGCATTGATGTCGTTGATACAAGCCCATGTGAAAAGCTTAGTGTCCTGTTGGGAGAGGTTTCGAAGCGTGGAAGATGTAGAGCTGATGAGCGCGACGAGCTTGGTAAGGTCTAATTTGAAGCAGCATTTACTGGCTTCCTTCATCATGTCAAGAGCTGTTGCTAGCCTTGCACCCAGCTGGGCAGTGCCCACGACATCCAGGGACGCCATTTCTTGCATGATCATGGGCGATGAAGATCAACGGAGAAATGAGGTTAAGCTTAAATCAGGAACACGACTTGTTTTTATGCTGACACTTGGTTCGCAATAAGGCGTGCTGACTGCTTTTGAAGTCCCACCATTACCCCTCAATAACTGCAAATTCAACCAGTAAGGAGGTTTTACTCGGACTTCTGCCTGGTTTGTCGCAGACGATACTTGTTTATCAGGTCGTGCATGAAGCCATTTATGACCCATTGGCTAGTCAGATCGGGTGTGTCGGACTGGACCAATGGTTGTGACGGTTGTGACGAAATATTGTCTCAGCGGTTGGTGTCACCTAGACTGAAAAGGTGACCTTGAAGGCCTCATTGCATGTATCAGAGGTTTTGGCCCCCAAAAACAAACGGGACGAAATAAGTTCATCACTTTGGGTTGACTTAGACAGTAGTCATGTTGCTTTATTATGGTAGTCTGTGAATTCTTCTGTTACCCAGATGTGCGCTCATGCGACGTGGCGTTGTCAAAGGGTGTCACGTTGAGTCCGTGTGCCGTGGGCTTGGCCGAAGAGCTTGTGGCAGATGAAAGGCTCGAAGAGAGGGACTTAAAAGTCTTGAGGTGCATGTATAGCAATCTGAAGTAGTGTTCGTTCTAATTATACCAAAGGCTTCGTAATGCGTTGTTTTTGATACCTGTACCACCGGCGCTCGATCTGACATCGTGATACAGCTATGTGAAAAGATTCTGGATGCTGCAAGAATGCTTTATCTCCACTAACTCACTCTATACATTGATGTATACTAGGTATGATGCTAGGTCAATTGCCATTGACTATCGAGATACTTTACGCAAAGCCAAAGGAAATATGTACTGACCTTGCAGCCAACCGTAAAAGGCATAACATAGGATGGCCCTTGCTGGCTGTGTTGTTCCTTCAGAGTACCCTTGATAAGGCCCATACACATCAGAAAGTTGCTTTTGTAGCTTTAGAACAGTTGATTTGACGGAGATCAATGTGGTTATTAGAACGATAAAGGCTTCCCAATGGCTATGTTCCTGCTAGAATGTGGTTAATAGGGGAGCTTTGTGCGCAGAGCGAGCAACCGAAAAGAGGAACAGTCAACCCAGACAAGGTGGCAAGGAACATGGATAAAGGAACCGATGGAACGAACTAAGGTCTATGAAAAGAACAGAAAATCTACATAACGTTTCACTCACCTCTACCGCTGCGTATATAAACTCATCGTCTTCTCAGTCCAGATCTTATCACTTCACTCACCAACAACTCTCACACAACAATCACACAAGCTTTTTATCCCAACTCCTTCATATCATCCACAATCAAGACTAAGTAACAACTTCACCAAACCATCAACATGTCTAACGATCAGAGCAACGCTCAGCAGGGCACCAACCCGGATCGTGTCGGTCAGCAAATCTCTCTCCACCAGGCTAATGGTGATACCAGCACTTGGGTCACTATGAACGTCGAGAGCAACGCACCCATCACGGTGAACGCCTTCACCACTGCCCCAATCACGGTGAATACCTACGCCGGCACTGCTATCAAGATCAATGTTATTGATCCTCCTGCTAGTGGCCAGGTTGCTACTCTTCAGGACCGAGAAACTTCGGACGATGCGTCTGAGGAGGTTGAAGAAAATGACATTTTTTCTGCTCACAGCTTCCAACACGTCCATTGGACTCCATCAGGCTATGTCGATGACAACTTAGCGGCGGTCGCAAATGAAACAGCCGTTGAGTCCCAACCAGGTGTCGAAAGCGACAGCTCTGATTACGCTGGGCCTGCAACACCAGACTTCGGTAATTCTGAGGTGACTAAGTCTAACGAAAGCAATAGCTCTGATTATGCTGGGCCTATGACACCAGACTTCGGTAAGTCCCAACCAGGTGTCGAAAGCGATAGCTCTGATTACACTGGGCCTGCGACACCAGACTTCGGTCATTCTGAGGTGTCTGAGTCTAACGAAGGAGAAGACGAGGATGACAATCGCTCTACAACTGCTGAAATCGGCGAGCCTACTGAGAGTAATCTTCCAGCATCTGGCGATTTGTTCCGCTTGGACTCCCATCTACGCCCCATCACCACATATCCATTCCTTCCCATCTCAACCAATTTTCTCAAGTGCGGCATCAGCAACTCCCGACGGCGTGGATCTGCATGTGAAAGTTGCGTCCTCCGCGTCGAAAGCCGTCCGTTGAATGGTTCGCCCCCCACCTACTCATGCCATTGGCCCACGCCAATGGTCGACTTCCTGTCAAGTCATGGGAGTTTGTGCTCGTCATCATGAAGGAAGATCTCATGATGGAGCTCTGTGATATGGGATTACCGACTAACCGCTCTTCTTGGGACAATTTTCTGAATGTCACTTTTGTCAACCCGAGTATTGACCTTCAGCCTGACTTTACCTTGCCTGAGAATGCTGGCTGGCGAGTTCTCGCTTGGGCTAAACAGCCTCCCATGGGCGGTGAGTATTACTGGTTGGACATCCAGGGACGGGTCGTTGAGCAGACTTCAGATTTTGAAGAGAATCACGATCCTTGGATCCATGTTTCTAAGAGGTGGATGGTTGGAAACATGCATAAAGACGAACTCAGAAGTGAAGCGCTGGAGGCTGTTAACTAAGCGTATCTTTTTCTACTGACCATCTGGTTGAGGGCCGGAGTGTGTAGGTGATTGCGTAGATAGATTTTAGATAAAGCATATATCACGAAGGAAAAGAACAGAGCTGGAACTCTGGATAGGACAGACTACCGAAACTGGACATAGAGTACATGGTCTGCCATTCGATGAACTCAATTTACACTCATTTAAAATATACAGTACTGGAACAAAGTGCATGTGACATGGATTAAGAATTGTTAAGTTAGCCAAGGTCTTCCATAAAAGTTGGCTGATCTACAGGTCAGTAATTTATCCAAGCTTTCAGCGATCATCGTCAAATGTTTGCGGGGTAACGCGGGGTCTACTTCAGACTCAATAACCCACCAATAGAACAAAGAAACTCACCTTGTAACATCGTGTATAGCAGGTCGGTCATAAGAACATGGAGGTCTGTTCGCGTGGACTTTCCCCGCACATCGTCTTGTTCTGGTCCGGTGAACCCCGGACCGATACGGGCCGAAACACCATTCTTGTGGTTAACAACTTGACGATCCCGGTTAATGCAGATGGTCTATGTAACGTCACCGGTTTTGCGAACTTGGCATACAGGAACAAACACGCGCACGAATCCTGTTCTGCTGATCGCTATTGCTAACTACCGTATAGTGATACCGTGGTATCGAACCATGCTATGATCAATGCAACTGAATCGCAACGGCTACGTCACGAGAGGGTTTATGATGGTACCTCTCTGGTACCAACAACCGTGCATATACTCGTATTTAAATATCCGATGGTCCACCGGTTAGCTTGACTTCCTAGTCGCTACCGAATACATCGACCTACCATTGCCGTTGCGGAATAGTCATCATGACCTTGTCCAACAAGGCCACTGCCCTCGTGGCCCTCGCCTGCGCTCTCTTCCCCGCCGACACAACAGCCCAAGCCAAAGGTCCCTACGAAGCAACATGGGAATCAACCGACAAACACCACGCCGCCCCAGAATGGTACCGCGATGCCAAATTCGGCGTCTACTGGCACTGGGGAGCCTTCACCACCGCACAATACGCCAGTGAATGGTATCCACGCAACATGTACGAGCCTGACTCAGACCAGAAGAAGCACCACACAGAGACTTACGGACCCCCTGAAGAATGGGGTTACGAGAACTTTATCAAGGGTGCCAAGGATAAGAAGGGCAACTTTGTGCAATTTAAGCCTGTTCTCAAGTCTGAGGGTGGCGATTTTGATCCTGAGGCTATTATGAAGGTTGTTAAGGCTTCGGGTGCGAGATTTGCTGGACCTGTTGCTGAGCACCATGACGGATACTCTATGTGGGATAGCAAGGTCAATGAGTGGAACTCTGTCAAGTATGGTCCTAAGCTCGACTTGGTCAAGCTTTGGGCGGATCTTGTAAGGAAGAATGATATGAAGCTTGTTGTTGCGATGCATCAGGCGTACAACTACAATGGCTTCTTCCAATGGGCGCCAAAGACAAACGACACAAGCCTGCAGAAGCTTCTTGGTCAATTACCTCGCGACGAGGAGGACCAGCTCTGGTTTGACAAGCACCGAGAGATGCTCGACCATGTCAAGCCGGATATTATCTGGAACGACTTCTCGCTTGACAGCCCTGGAGAATGCGGCAGTGCTGAGGGCCCTTGTGCGGTGGATGAGCAGAAACGCCTCGAGTTCCTCGCCTACTACTTCAATCGAGGCGAGGAATGGGGCAAGGAAGTCGTCACCACCTACAAGCACCACGACCACGGCTTCCGCAACACCTCAGCCGTAGATGACTGGGAGCGTGGTGGTCCAGCCAACCTCGTTCGACCATACTGGCAGACCGATGATGCTATCAGCGCTTCGAGTTGGAGTTACACCGTCGGTATCAAATACTACAGCTCCAAAGCCATGGTGCACTCTTTGATCGATCGTGTCAGCAAGAACGGTAATATGCTGTTGAACATTTCGCCCAAGGCTAACGGCGTGCTTCCTGAAGAGCAAATTGAGGTTTTGGAAGACATCGGTGACTTCTTGGGTCGATATGGTGAGGCTATCTATGATACTCGAGCTTGGGACCTTTATGGCGAGGGACCGAATCAGGTTGAAGGTGGTGCTTTCACGGCGCCTCTGCAGGGAAACAGCAGCGATATTCGCTTCACTCGTAACCAAGATGATGATATTCTCTATGTGACCGTTCTTGGTTGGCCCGAAGATAAGCTTGTGTCTATACAGGCTCTTGGCTCAGATACTCTGGTTGACCTCAAGTCTCTCAAATCCATCGAACTTCTGGGTGACAAGGCTGGCGATTACGTCAAGGCTCCAGACTGGGATCAAGGCAAGGATGCTTTGGATATTACCCTCCCATCTCAGCCTGCGAAGTCACTAGCCTACGTCCTCAAGATGACCTTTGACGGCGGAATTCCTGTGCCTCTACCCAAGGGCGGTGCAGCTGTCTTCTCTGGTGCCGATGCGACGGGTACTGGTGTTTCTCTCGAGGCCGGTACTTTCGATACAGTGTTCTTGACTGAGGCTGGACTTGAGCCTAAGAACATTCAGTCTATTCTTGTGGCGGAAGGTACAAAGGCTACTATTTTCACGGGCTTCAGATTTACTGGGGAGAGCAAGGAGCTTAAGGCTGGTGAGCACAAGCTTGAGGCGGGATCTGTTGGCTTCATTGTGGTTGCGAAGGCGTGAGTCAGGTACATATTTTAACAGAGCTTTGTCTTGAAGTTAAGGGTTCCCGTACACGTTGCAGCTTGTGATTTGTCAATCGACACAGTTCTGACCTACATACTGTCAAGCAAAAAGAGATAAATTGCTTCTACGGGCAAAAGAAAATACCAATCGACACAGGCCTGATTCGAACAGACGCCTCCGAAGAGAATAGATTTCTAGTCTATCGCATTAGACCACTCTGCCACTGTGCCTAAGCTGATTGGATGAAAGAAGATGCCCGTATTTTTTCTTAGGAATGGAAACATGCGGGTAGTTAATCAGGCTTGAAATACTCAATTTTAAAAAGCTATCCCGGCGATTGACTTACAATTGAGGAGGTAAATTTATTAGCAAGTAAAACTCATATCTTTGGCAAAGTGAGCGTCCATGTTCCGGGAAGAAACAAGGCCCCGCTTCGGGTGATTTTGCGCCGAACAGCTTCGAGGAGTCATTTGTTCAGGAATTTGATCAGATGAACAAATGAATATCAACAAGGCCTCTCAAAAAAGCGCTCTACGTGTTTAATACGAACGCCAAAGGCTTGAGAGTACACGCCGTCCTGTCGATCCCAATTCAAATCCTTCGCGACGTCCTTCACTACATGTTAGCCTGCCACCGGAGCTCGGGGTATCATCACCCGATCAATACTCCGATCAACACCACACCATTACCGGGACTTGCAGAACCAATCAGAGGTCTTCGCTCCCTTCAAAATCCGGGGTCTTGGCGAACAATAAAGAGATGTCATGATTCAGGAAGGTAAACAGTATCCTTGTTCATAGCCAAGCTTGACCTGAATACCGTCGCATTTCCCCACAAACCAAGGAACCGAATTCGCGGGGTTAGAAGCGATCCAACGATAACCCATCACGTCAAACTTGATCATATAAAGCTCTTCAGCCTTCATGTACCTCTTCCTCTCTTCCCCAGTACCTTTCTATACCGCTAATCACGATGCGTCTCTACAGCATCATAACAAGCCTAATGGCAACCACATCCGCCCTCACCCTCAAATCCATCAAGCACTGGACGATTGGCACCGACATCCAAGGTTCCGAACGTCTCAATGGTGTGAGCTATCAAGAAGATGCGCTCATCACATACGGCGACTACCAATATGTCACCTTCTACGAAACTGCCCCAGCAGGCTACCTGAACCATTTCGTCCGGTTGGGTAGAAGGAAGATCGCGCCCAGTGTCGCTGACTGGGAGTATCTCACTCTTGAGGACTATACGCAAAAGACTATGGATGGTCATAATATGATTTCCATGGGTATTTCGGGAGATGGGAAGATTCATCTCAGTTTTGATCACCATGTGAGTTTCTCGTTTGGGGGAAGAGCTTAGCTGACTTTTTAAGGATGTACCGATCAATTACCGTGTTTCGAAAGAAGGTATCGCGAAAATTGTCCCCTCTGAGTGGTCTGCGGAGCTGTTTGGGCCGGTTGTTCATTCGCTGGATGGATCCGAGGGACCGTACTCGCCTTTGACATATCCTCGTTTCGAGCCTCTCCCCAACGGCGACATGCTTCTTGAGTTCCGCATTGGACAGTAAGTCACCACTCTCCTCCTCTTGAACCGCGCAGTATTAACAGAGAACCACAGATCCGGATCCGGAGATAGCTACATCCACCGCTACAGCTCCTCCACAGGCAAATGGACCGCCCAAGGCATGTACATCCAAGGCGACGACAACAATGCATACATCAACGGACTAGACTACCTCGACGGAAAGCTTTACACATCCTGGACCGTTCGAGAAACGCCAAATGCCGATACCAATCACGGCGTCTACTTTGCGTACTCCAACGATGATGGCAAGACTTGGTTCAACACCAATGATACCAAACTGGCCAAGCCTATTTCGACGTCTGACGATAGCACTCTGGTTTGGGATATACCACAGAATAGTCGTATGGTCAACCAGGAAGGACAATATATCGATACAAAAGGACGTTTCCACGTTTTGATGAGAGATGTGCTGTCTGGAAAGCACCTTTACCAGCACTATCTCCGAGACACCAGCGGTAAGTCAATCCAGCTTTCATTTCGGGTCTGACCTAACAACTCCAGGTAAATGGATAAAGAATGCGATCAACCCCGCCGGTCTCAACGGTCCCGACTTATACGACCCTCGAGGAAAATTCGCTGGAGATGCGTCGGGTGAATACTTGTTCGGTCTTCTTCCGGACCCCGTGAAGCAAGCTACTGGTATTTACGTCGCCACAGCTTCCAAGGACTTCAAGGACTGGACGGCCCTTGCTGAGATCCCGAATACCTCAACTGAACCGCTTTTTGACAAGACACGGCTGCATGAGTTTGGTGTTTTGAGCGTGTTTGTGAGACAGGCTGGTGGGTTCCCGGATAGAAAGCTCCAGGTTTGGGACTTTGAGCTAGACCTGTAGTTCTAAAATTCGCATAAGGAAGCCAAGCTGTCCTTTCTCTAGCCAAAGATAACATGGTGTTCATATCTTAACATAATCTTAGCGCTGTCTGCTGCCTGTGATCTTATGTCAGATAACTACCCCGCAATTAATCCACTCAAACACAGTCATACCCAACCTCATTCATATATCTGACCCATGGAGTTTCCTCTCTCGCCCTATTACCGTTGACACCAATTTTCATGTTATCTAAACTGCGATTCACCATGGATGTGATAGTCCAGAAAGCGATAAGACATACAGTGGATATGAGGAAGCCAGCGTCCTCAGTCCCATGGAAAGCCGATGAGATTTGGCAACAGCCCTTCTACGGATGGAGTAGTGACACCAAGAGTTGGCAACCATTGCGCTCGACTGGAGACTCTCCCAAGACGGGGCCGATGAAGAGGATAGCCGTGTACAGTTGGAACATCGACTTTATGCTACCTCATGGTGAATCCCGGATGAACGCGGCGCTGAAGCATTTAGAGGAGCTCACTCGCGAAGACCGATCGGGCGAAACAGCTGTTGTGGTGAATTTACAGGAATGCGTGCCGTCCGATTTGGACATTATCGGCGAGAAGGAATGGGTCCGAGAAGGCTTTCATCGAACAGACGTTGACACCTCGGTTTGGTCTTCTGGAGCATACGGTACGACCACACTGGTAGACCGTCGACTGGACATCTCATCGTGCTTTCGAGTACACTACTCGGCCACTCGAATGGAGCGCGACGCGCTGTTCATTGACGTCTCTGCATCAACTAGCGGCCCAAAACTTCGACTTTGCAACACTCACCTTGAGTCTCTGGCCCTCGAACCGCCTATGCGCCCAGCACAGATGCGCCTCATCGCGTCACACATGCACGACAAAGACCTCGCCGGCGCGATCGTCACAGGGGACTTCAATGCCATTCAACCATTCGACCGAACCCTGCACACAGACAACGACCTCAAAGACGCGTATCTAGAGCTTGGTGGCCAAGAAGGCGACGGCAAAGGTGAAGACACGGGAGGATACACGTGGGGTCAACAAGCCCTGCCTCAACTTCGTCAACAATTCGGCTGCTCGCGTATGGACAAGGTCTTTTTCTGCGGCGATGCCCTCAAACTTGTACACTTTGAAAGATTCGGCGCGGATATTGAACCCGACGAGGAGGAAGCGAGAAAGGAAATTGTCTCGATTGGATTTGAGAAGGCGTGGATCACCGACCATCTCGGCGTCAAAGCGTTGTTCGAGGTCGTTATCTGAGACATGATTCGCTAGCAAGACCCGGAATGGTGTGTTCCGACGGCACGGAAAGCGACGATCACGTTAACATATTGGTTACTGCATCATTGATTTCTGCAGCTGAATTCTAATCACAAGCTTGGATTCCTGTGGTATAGTCAATGACGATCTGTCTCTGTTCTAGCGCTAAGAACACGGCTCAATGACCCATCGTGAGTCGTGAAGAAAACCTACTGTATTCCTGACATTTTACCTTCTAATTGCCCGAGAATAGTAGACACGGAATAATTGTTCCGTCGGGCAAAGGCAATCGAAAAATATAGCAAAAACAGGAAACCCATTCGTGGTGGTAAATCCTGTCAGCGCTTTGATGGGTAAGGTGAGGGGCTTTAGCGAGGCTAATAAGGTCAGCGCTTGACCGCTTGTAACCTCACTATTTTAGAGCATTTCCAGGAACCACTCACAATCGCTGATGTACGAGATCAACCAAAAGTCCGTAGGACCGTTTATGAATCACCGACATGGTATTGGAACACAGCGGCCGATTGACCCCACCATTTGAAGATCTGATGTACTATAAAGATAACTTGGTGTCACCTTGTGCTGACTGACATGCAACCATCCCCATCTCTCGAGATTGCCCTGACCATGATACAGTCAGCCATGGACTTGGCGTCGCGTCCAGCGATTGCCGCGCCATTAATCATATTCTTGTCATACGTCATATACCAACTCTTCCTCAAACCATCAAACCTCCCAGCTCTCCCCATTGTCGGCGCCCGCGAAGGCGACTGGTTCCCTCTCCTGCAAGCGCGAATCCGAAATTCTCGCGATGTCAAGGCCGCGCTCAACTCGTCATACGTCCAGTATAAGGACCAAGCTACCATTCTTCCCCTCCTTGACGCCGGCAATGTCATCTTACTACCAAAATCTGATACCAAGTTCGCAAGCGAGCAGCCCACCGATGAGCTGAGCATGCACGAAGCTGCCCAACAGGATTTGCAGACCGATTTCACTACCATTACGCCTGCTTTGACGCATGATCCTATTCATATCGACTTGGTTCTCACGAAGCTTACCAAGGAAGTTGGAAATCTCATCCCGGATCTTGCGGAGGAGCTTGAGCATTGTATCAGCAAATATTGGGGCACCAGCACAGAATGGACCGAAATCCCCGTTTTCGAAAAGGCGCAGGAGATCACGAGTGGTGTTACGAACCGTGTATTTGTGGGATACCCGCTATGTCGAAACGAGGAAATGTTGAAGCTGGGTATTGCTTTTGCGCAAGATATACCAGTTTCGGCCATGCTCGTCAAGCTTTTCCACAGGGTACTCAAGCCAATTGTCGCGCCTATTATAACTCTACCCAACAGAATCCATAACAACAAGTTTGAAAAGATTCTCAAACCAGAGATCAAGGCTCGTCTGGCGGAATATGACGCGCGAGCGAGCACAGAAGAGAAAGGCCTCAAGTCTGATCGAAATGACTTCTTGCAATGGTCGATTGAACAGGCCAAGAACATCGGTGATCCGAAGAACTGGAAGATTAACGCTTTATCCGAGCGTATCCTGATCTTGAATTTCGCATCTATCCATACCACCACGTTCGCCGTTACGCACGCCCTACTCGACATCGCTGCTGCATCACCTGAGCTTATTCCTGAACTTCGAGAGGAGATCGAGGGTGTTCTTGAACAGTACGGCGGACAATGGAGTAAGCGCGCAGTAGCCCAAATGGAAAAGCTCGACTCGGCTATCCGAGAAAGCCAGCGCAAGAATTCTCTCGTCACCGTCGGCGTGGGCCGCTACGTCGTCGCCGATGAAGGCGTAACATTCCCCTCAGGAGCCCACGTACCCAAAGGATACAGAATAGCTGTTCCCGGCTACTCTGTCTTTCAAGATCCCGAAATCTACCCCGAACCAAAGACATACAAGCCAATGCGCTTCTACAATGCTCGACAAGATGAGAAGGACGGCTACGTGAAGAGCGCCCGCAATGCCCTTCCCACAGCGACGAAGGACTTTTTGGCTTGGGGTTTGGGAAGGAACGCTTGTCCTGGACGGTTCTTTGCGTCTAATGAGATCAAGATGATGTTGGCTTATATGCTGCTTCATTATGATATTGAGCATTTGGATGAGAGACCGAGGAATACTTGGATTGTGCAAAATCGCATTCCGCCTATGAAGGCGACATTGAGAATAAAGAGGGTTTCACGGGGTTAGATATATATTAGGAGAGATCCAATAGCAGAGAGCAACCTTTTCTGCAACTTGATAAATTGGCAACGCCACCAACCTAAGCGTTGGCTGGTCTAGAAATTCCGTCACTTATTCATCTCTTACCATACATCAGCTAATTAGGTATTATAATAGTGATGCACCATTGCTGAGGAATGGAAGGAGGGAGTATCCGTGCTGAAACCTCTTGCTGTTCTTCTATGTGCCCCTCGTTAGCGCTACGGTTCAAATAATAATGAACGGGAGTAAGAGGTGACGTAAGCTTGGCTGTTGCCAATTCGAGACGAGAGGAAGGAGATCCCAATCGACTCTCGTCAGCGTATCAGCTACCTCGTCGGGAAACGCTGGCAGGATATGACCGGATACAGCCTCTTCTTCGTGCGAAAAAGAATCAAGTCGCTACTACAATAAACTATCTAACCTAAATATTAGGATGAATTAGGTAAGGTATGATAAAATTGCCGAATTGTTTCGTCTCTTATTTGTCTCTTATACTTTTGGTGGAAACCTCTCTGGCAGCCTTATAGGCAGCTGGCGGTAGCATGGTTCCTTCCTCTCAACATCGGCCACCGCCCACCTTTCAACATAATTACGCGTCGTCCACTTCTTCCTCTTCTTCCTCTCCATCACTCTTACATATCTTCAAGATGACCTCCACCCCCCTCGACTATCGCTTCTTCGACATCTCAACTGTCTGGGGCGCGAGCCAGCCTATCAGAGCCGGGATAGATGTACATCTCTCGATGTACAAGGACGAAATTGAACTATCGGCTGTGTACAACACTCGCTTCCATGACGGGGAAATCGTGGAGGTCTTCTTGCAGGAGATTCATAGGCACGTATTCAGAGGGCTACGGTTGGGGAAAGGCCTGGAGCTGAGGACAACCAGATAGCTTTAGACCACAATGCTAAGGTATTCTAAGACTTAGTAGTATCAGGATAAATTGAATCAATTGTTAGACCGGGATGTCCCAATGTGACCAAATGTTATCATCTCTTATGATCGTCTCTTATATTCGTCTCTTACGCTCTCGAAGGCCAGATATTGTGCACAAAAGGCAGTCATAGCTTGGAGGGAAGGGAACACCGCTAAGGCGCAGAACTGCGCTTGGGGCCATTTGCTTGTTGAAGACCGTTAGGAGCTACCCTGCTGCGGCGATACTCTTCGACTTCCTCGATGATGATCTCTCCCATGGCCTTGATGTGAAGAGAATGCATCTGGAGAAACAGAAAGTCGCTGTCGTACCAGGAGGCGTCGGTTGTGTACTTGTGGCCGATTAGGTTGGTAAACGTCTGGGCCGTCCTTGTCCGAAAGGTCCAGGTAATCTTGTTAAACTCCGTCGTGCTGGGGGAAGGGGAAGTATACTTGTCGCCGGCCAGTGAGGTTGGTCAATATCTGGACCTCCGTGGCGGGGGTCTTCTCGATATCCTGGACACGAAGAACAAAGCCGCCTGAGATAGAGGTGATCACCGGACGCACCCGACCTTGTGCAGACGGATGAACCATTGAAGATTGGAGATGGTTGTTTAATTGTGTAGATTTGAACTGTACGACTTGATGACTGACCTTCAAAAACCTTGAATAGAAGATTGGAGATCCTGTGTGAGCATTGGAGTCATGGTGCTTGAAAAGTGTAATTCATGATGGAAGCCGTATCCAAAACGTAAATATCTTCAGAAACCCTATCTGATGGAGGATCAAAGAGTTGAAGATCGAAGAAGAAGAAGAGACCTAGCAAGAAGGAAAGGTAAAGAAGGAAGCCCTGTGCCTAGGAATGTCGGTTGTGGCTAGGATTACGGAGTCAGCATCAGTCTTGTAGGGGCTTCCCGTCCATAAATTACATTACTCATCCCCCGTCGCAAACTCGCCATTCTTGATCTTCTCACTAAGCGCCTCATTGGAGTCAAAGTAAGAAGTAAAGTCCCCTCGCTTTTCCAACAGCAAGTCAACCACCATTCGTCCGAAGACGATCTCGCCAGGTGGGTTGAGATGAGTCCTATCCCCAGGGCCCCAGTTGTAAAAGTCGGCATTTTGAGAGCCAATCGAGTTGACGTAATCTGTGCTTGCCTTGTTGAGCTCAAGGTATTGGGCTCCAACCTCTGTGGCGGCGGAGATTGTCTCGGCGGCCCAGTCTTTGAGGTTCTGGACGACTTCACCGCCTGAAAAGGTTCGTCGGGTCAAGGAGGTGATGAAGATCTAAAATGAGAGTCAGATTGGGCCGATGGAACTATGAAGTGATTTACTTACCGGTGTGCCGCCAGCGTTCTTGATGTCATTCCCGATACTGACGAGATTTGAGTGGAATGCATCTAGCTCCATGACCTTCTGATCATTGTGTCCGAATTGGATAGTGACGACTGGTTCAAAGTCGTTTTTGGCGGCGCCGACGTCTTTGAGAAGAGTATCCCAGCGACCGCTTGACTTCCAAGATACGGTGGTGGACCCGCTGACGCCTCTGTTATCGCCTTGAGCTGGGGCCTTGAGGTATGAGAGAAGGCCATCGCCCCAGCCTCCATCCACGGCGACAGTTGAGTCTCCGATGAGGAAGAATTTGGGTGGTTTGTCGGCTCTCGCTGTAGGGGTTGAGTTGACAAGGCAACATGCGGTAAGGAAAAGAGCTGAGATGGAGAACTTCATGTTGGTACTGGGAACAATGTTGAATGGAAGTCTTGGCTCGGGTGCCTTGTTGGGCAACTCCTTCTTCTAGTCATCCAGGTCACATATATATATGTGTGTGTGTGTGTTGTGCGTGCGTATACGCGGAGCGCTTGCAAGTACTTGTGAGAGGTAATTGACCATGGCCAAATATGGAAGCTCGGAGGTCTTGTTCTCGAATCAAGCAAGATCATCCTTGCGGGGTCATGGCAAGGATACTTTCGGGTCAATGATACCACGAAGCTAAGAGCGCTGCATGATGCAGACAGAATATGCATCAACCAGGGTTTCTACGCCCAAAGTTGGTCCGTCACCTCCTCGAAAAGGCTAGCTGCCCAGATAGTGTCGTAATCGAAGAAAGGCCGCGAGAGCGTATTGGTCTCTTTTCCGAAGGGCGGCTGCTGATCAAAAACCGCTATATCGTCCATCGTCCCGTCGTCGATCGGGCTCTCATCAAGCTCTACAACTCGTGGAAGACCGGCGACATTTTCAGAAGCCCGTCGTTTGCGTGGTGGGGGCAGTGTAAGGGCAGAAAGACTGTGTACCGGCCCAGCGGATATGCGCTTCATTCTTGCGCCTTGGAGGAGACTCGAGGGAAGATCGATGTCCGTTGGGGGTCTGCCAGTAATGAGGGCATAGTCGAGTGATAGTCGGAGCTTCATGTAATTCCGTGTGACAAACAAGTCGTCCCAATATCCCACAGTGTTATCTGCAGATACTGACTCTATCTTAGCAGATGGCCGCGGCCGGATTGGGAGCTGTATAGGCGTCGACTGCACAATCTGCGTGACCATACGACTGATGTCCACAGCACCTTCGAACCGTTGACTGCAAAGATGCATCGCTTGAGCATGGTATCTGGTCAAGATCTGGTCTTCATTACTTCCAAGCTCGTTTGGAGATATCCTCTCGTCGAGAGAGCTGAGCATGAGAGGGAAGGCGATGTACGCGATCCTGCGGCTTGATCAGTGGCTGTCAGTCCGAGGCGGTCGTGGTACTTACGCTGAGATGGGAAGATGCTGGGTCATACCCTCTTGAACGATATACCTGACCAACTTCGTCGTCTCGGCTGTCGCATGATTGATGTTCTTGCCGACACCCTTCAGGACTGCATCGTCAAGGATCGAGATTCCTTTTTGTCGCTGTTCGATCATCATAGCTTCATGGTTGCCCAACGCAATCTGCGCAGCACTATGCGAGTTAGTCTTGCCACCTTCTCGAAACCTTATCACTCACTATGCGTATATGTGCACCACGCTGGATATCAATCTCGTCGAGCGGTGTGCTTCCGTCTTGATACGAGAATCGCCCAGGGTTTCGTCTACCTCAGTCTTCCAGCGCTCGAGAATCTCCTTCCCCGCCGCGATTCGGGTGACAGTCTCGTCGAAGTTATCCAGAGAATATGTGAGATCGAAGGCGCTGGGTCCATAACAGACAACAAGCGGGTCTGTGAGGATCGTGGCGAGACGGCACTGTAAGTTGAGAATATTCGCTAGTTGCCGCTTGGTTTTGGAGTCATAGACTGTCGAATGATCAATCTCATCCGCAAGGTCGTCAATAGTCATGGGATCGATGTTGACATTGAAGCTAGATGGTGTGATCTGCAGCGGTTTGCGGAGACCAAGGGTGAGTACCCTATCTCTCCAGAAGAGCGACCACCATAGCCGCTTATCGCCATTCTTGCGCCTCAGATTAGCACCAGGACCTTGAAAGTTGTGTGCTTGAGCGACGATGGCATTTTGTATACCGATGGCAAGCCAGGTACTGCCAGCATGTGGTTCAACGGCGGAGAACTGAAAGGTCAAGAGCAGAGCTGCTTGAGCCTTGGTATAGGCATCCGTTTCCACGCCGAGATCGAATAATAACTGTGGATGGGCCGTTAGCAAAGCGCGATTCAAATTTTGTCAGATCGAACATACTTTTGCTCGACGATAGAAGATGTTTCTTGCTACTTTGACATTGGTGTACCCAGCATTTTTTAGAACAGCTGGAGAAACAAACTACATGTTGCATTAGTAGGTGGGTGAATATAAGAGAACGGGAATTTTCGTACCGAGGAGGCCGCGAATAGCATCGCTTGGAAAACGAGCAGTGGCATCGTCGGCTTTTCTCTGCCCTCGGCATCTCGGCTCATATACATATCCCAGAAATCCCGCTCATTAATAAGAGGGTAGTAAGGATGCAAGTAAAGAAAATACTGGTAGATGAAATCCTCCTGGACGGTGCGCGACGGTAGGTGAAAACACCGGTTGTGTTCGAGAAAATCGACATCTTGTTCGGGAAGACCATGAAGGCCTTTCACAATAAGGAATGACTGCGTTGAATACAGTACTTCAAATTGTGTGAATGTGGGTGAAGGTCTATCCATGTTGGATTGAACAATAGCTTGGCGGTGATGTCTCAAGTGCCGAGAAGGAGCGTGCAGTTGGCAGGTCTTTCCTTTTTAGGTGGTAGAGCCCGGGCTATGGGTGAACGGATGCCAGTTATCCAGCCCCCGCATTTCAATGCCGGCAGCCGAGACCAGCTTCACCCCAATATTCCCACTATTGAGGACACGTGACTCAAGTCCAGCTCTCAGACGCAAGGGCAGTCAGAAATAAACAATCAATTCTCGAGTCATTACTCGTACAAAGTGTCCAGGTCATTTCTTCCACACATACAAGAATCACAATAGCTCATTTACCCTTCAAAACAAACATTCCACCATGCCATCCATAAGTTCTTGCCAGTCTTCGTCCATGTCGTCGTGCAATTTCGAAAGCAATCTTGCCTTTTGGATGCGGTTCATGGAAGTGAATACCGCGTTCAACATCCAGTCCAGTGGGCTGGAACTGCCACACCGAGCCATACAACTTCTCCATCTGGAAACCAGTCGAGGCCATCGCGTGAAGAAAGTCATTCCACGGGACTGTGCCAGGAGAGCTTGTTACTTCAGGGTTGAAGAACAGCATTCGGAAGACCTTCAGAGCTCGTGCGTCGACCTCGAAAGTTGGTTGGTGATCAACCTGCTCGGTTTCTGGAACTTCAGCAGCAGGCACTTCGACGATTTGTATCTTAGTTGGTTCGCCCTTCGTCTTCGCCTTGGTCTTCTTCAAAGGGACGGTCTCAATCTTTTGACCTGGCTGCTCAGACTCGCCGAGAAACAGATTCGACAATGGGCGATTAAGAGACCAGAGATCGTTTTCAACCCTGGGCTGTTTCTTCTCTTTTTTGCTCTGGTCAGGCTCTGTCCACTCTGGCGTTCTCCGCAGACTGCGAGGTTGGGAGAGAAGCTCGTAGAGGGCCAGGTTCTCGAACCAGGGCATGTTTTCCTTCATCAAACTGTCGAGCTCGGCCCAGACAGCATCCAGGTTTGCTTCACCTTGTCGCAAAGTATTCACTGTGTCCTTGTTCCGACGCTTGCCATACGGGTATGCGAACTTTCCACCAGAAGGATCAGCGAGCCGACCCAGGTCATCCAACAGAAGGCCGCCACCTGTGAGTACTCTTACCATCAGGTCCCTTTCCGCCGTCACCGCCTCATACCCCTCTTCAAAATCATGCCTACCTTCGTAGCCAAAGAGTTTCTGGTACGAGTATTGTCGGGCCCAGGGCTGAAACAGCTCCAACTGCTTCATGCAATGCGACAGAATAGACAAGTATCCTATCTTGCCCATGACAAAGCTGGAAATGAGTCTATCCGCTTCAGGCTCGCTCCTCAAGAGACGCTCCAGCTCGTCAACCAAAATAGACTGCCTTGCCCACTTCTCTGCGTCCTCGTGGATCAGGTCCATGAGATAGAACAGGTTCTGCTGAGCGGGGATAATTATCTGAGCTGGAATGATCTTGCAGGTATCCCCCCCACAACAGGATGTGCCTGGGGGTTCTCGGACGTAATGGAATCTCAGTGGGGGAGAGGCTTCGTATTCCACCTTGAGTGTTTTCAGCGGCTCCTTTGTCGCCATCCGCAGAAAATATCGGAAGCTGTAGAGTGCATCTCGAAATGGTTCGGGCAGCTGGGTACCAGGGTTGAACTGATCTCTGTATTTCTTTGCAAGGCGACTGACATGACGTGCTTGTCGTTGCAGTACATGCATGATCTCCAGCTTCGAATAATCTTCAGCACAGATTCGAGTTAACAATGTAGCCCAGAGTTTGTGTTCATGTAGCTTGTGAGCAAGAGGGTGCGGCTTGCCGTTGGTGTCGAGCATGTCTTCCATGGAATGATCCTTCTTCTCCAGAAGCACCTGGGAGAAATAGGCGGGATCTTCGCGCATAGCCCAGAGATGATCTTCTATTGCTGACGTCTGGGCCTCGAGCAGGGAAGCGATGCGGTCGAAGTCGAGGTCTGAGGGGACTGTGTACGGGGCCTCAAGCGCCATCGCGGCCATCGATAAGTGGCCCGACTCATCAACGCCAGTCTTCAAAATTGGTTTCGGCTGAATGAGATACGCAGCGCTGATCATTTTGTCTGGTGGGATCTCATGAAGGATTTGGCGAGAGCAGTCAACGAGAAACTCCATAACGCGCGCTTGTGCTTTGAGAACTAGAAGTCCCTCGCCAGGAAAGAATTGGAAGCCCTCGAAAATCGAAAGCTTGATTAGGTCGATAAGCTCATCGTCCTTCCAAGGCAAGGGGTAGCCATATTGACTGGCCTTTTCGGTACCTGTCATCATCATGGTATATCCATTGAGCCAAGAAGGGTTTAAGCCCTCGGTGACTCGACCGACGTGCATCGCGTCACAATCTGTCGCGGCGAATGTTGGAGGGAGGTTTCGACCACGAGAATTCAGGAACAACAGCAACAATTTCGGCTGCGACAGATCGTCTTGGTTGATATAGGGCCACATGTACCAATCTTTGAACTTGGAACCGTATTTTGAGCTTCTTGTGTCCTGGTGTTCTGAGTCGAAGGCTTTGTAGTCTGGTCGATGTGCGGGAGGCATGTCTGGCCATGCTTTGAGAAGAATCTGTAGTCGTTGTTGGCGTGATTTCTTCATCCATCGTTTCTGGACGGTCGCCTCGTGGCGGTTCAATATCTTTTTCAGAGTATAATAGTTGGTGAAAATAGATTTAGAGTACGCCTGGGCTTCCTTGCTGAGCTTGTCTGGTGATGGAAATTCGGGTAAATCTTTGTGCCACAACTTTTCTATCTCTTGGTTGAAATGATCGTAGGAATCTGCCCATTCTGGGTACGTAAGAGTCCCCTTCATGATTAGCCTCGAACAGTTCACCAACTCCTTCGTGGCCTCATCGTATTCTTCTGGGTTTATGCGGTCCCTGCCTGATGATTTGACTCTGTTCTTGCATCCCTTGCATTTTGGGTCCCCGCATTTTGGTCTTCGAGACTCCTCGCACGAAGTTACCATGATTTCGTTGCGAATATTGTGATCCAGGTGCAGTAAATGTTGTCGTGCTCATATCAAAGGACAAGTCCCTTGCTCTTAGGCTGTCGGTTTGTCTCCCGGGTGACCTGGGGATACATCACGTGGCCGAAGTCGTGTACAGCCAATCATCAGTAGATGTAAGACCCCTATCTTCGCGTTAGTGATCATCAGTTCAAGATAGAAAGAAAAGAGCAAGATCTAGCCCAACCTGGTTGTAGTTGTGTAATACCTCAAATTGTCCCGTGTTTTATTGTCACCCAGCGACAAAGAAAACGCGTCACCCTTATCAACCTTTATCTGAGCTCTCCTATTTGACGGCAGTGAATCAGGGTGGGTCTGGCGTCAAACCCTGCATACCTAATGCCAACCGCCAAATTGAATTTGCGCTTTGGACATCCTACAGTCCCATCATGGATCCGTCGAAAAGAATAACTGCTCGGTGACAATGCAAGAGCCAAAATGCTTATATCTCATGAAGCAGACTGCTTACGGGCATGGTCTCTTCGCTACTGAACTTATCAAGCCCGGCACGCTCATCATCCGCGAAAAGCCGGTTCTGACTGTTTCACAGGCCGAAACAAAAGCAAAATCGGAATACAGATGCGTCATCGAGCAAGTATCCCGGTTAACTCCTGTTGACCGAAACAGGCTCATGAGCTTATACCACAATCCGAAGAAATTCCGAGAGTTTTCTTTCTTGAAGGATCAACTATGTCCCGGTACAGACCTTGACAGTTGTCTCGTCTTGGCCAAGTTCTATACCAATGCTGCGAGCATAACGGCCGGGGGTCTGGAATGTGGCTTGTTTACCGAGTTCTGCCGTATGAACCACTCATGCACACCAAATATCTGCTGGGTTTACGATGAGCCGTCGGGAATGATGGAAGTCTACGCTGTGAGAGATATTGCCGCGGGCGAAGAGATTACCAACTCATACATCGAAGTCGCGTGTTCATATCAGGCAAGGATGAAAGAACTATCGAACTGGGGATTCGCTTGCAACTGTCCAGCTTGCGAAGGGCCTGATGCTGCCGTACACGATGAGAGAAGACGAAGAATTGGTCAAATTAGAGGTATACTGGATATTTATCAGGACACCAAGCACGACGTGGAAAAGCCTAGGTTTGCCGAAATTCCCAAAACAGATGTGGAAGCTTTGAAGCTCGCTGAGGAGAACGCCAAGTTACTGCAGGAAGAAGGGTTGGTTGAGCAGTTGGGCGTTACATATGGCTGGTGTGCAAAGTTTGCGAAAGGCGCTGGGATGTCTGGGCTTGCAGACGAATATGACGAGAGGGAATTCGAAATATTGGAGATAACGACTGGCGAGTATGTAGAATGATGAAGAGAAACATACGCAGAGACTCATCTACATGAACAAGCAGAAATGAATTTTCGTATCATTCAAATAAAGCGAGCATGACGCTCACAAGCACCGACGGATGGCCTGGAAATGATAGATGGTGGAAATTGTTCATGTTGATAGAAAACTAACGACTACCCAAGCGAAGGAAAGGGACAAGATATCTGCGGGGGGGAAACAAGAGAATAAAAAAAAACCTTAAAAAGCACTAATATTCTGAGACAAACCCATGTAAGACAAGTTATCTCGAGTCTGACGTGGCGAATTCGGTCTGCCCGGGAAGGCCGGTATAAGATTTCCTGTTCGACCAAGAACTATCGCAAACACCATTAGGGCTCAGGCTCAGCTTGTCCGTAATCCAACTCAAACTCGTTAATGCTATCTTCCGTCGCCTCACTGGTAATAAAAAGAGAGTCCACGAATACCACGATAGATGCGTCGGTCGGACACTCGATAGTGATAGAAAGTGGAGCTTCGTCATTGTCGCCCGTCACAGTACCAATGGCTCTTTGCCATACTCCGGCATTACTTTTGAGCAGATCCTCCCCATAGACATCGAACATACCGGCCTTAGAGGTAATAGTGCATGATGCTCCGCTGCCTTCGTCCAGTGATTCGATAAAGTAGTAGAACTGTACGGTATATGTGTCGAGAGGGGTAAGGCCCGTCAATTGTTGAGTGATCGTTTGAGAGCGACTGGATGGTGCCGCTCGCTTACGAGGCGCCCCTGGCTCAGAGAGGGAAAAGCCGACACAGGCGTTGTCAGGGCTTCCATCGTCTTGGTAACAGCTTCCCTCTGCTCGCTGCACGTAGTCATCGTTGGTGAATCCTGGGATATCAAATATATCGGCAGAGCTTCCCTCAGCAAATCTACCATTGCGTGCAGCGTTGGTTATGACAGCCGCTTCAGTTGTGGTTGTTGTCTCGGCCGCGGTGGTAGTAGTAGGTTCCACGGTAGAGGTGTCGTGGTCTGCAGCTGCAGTGGTGCTTTCCTCGTCGATGTCGGTGGAAGAGAGGACATCGGCCGAGGTAGCAATTCTTGTAGTTTCAGCATTGGGAAGTTCGGTAAATGACGTGTTAGCCCAAGTCCAGGTACGGAAAGTGGACCAAGTAGGGAGCACAATCCCACCGGTCGTGGTCTTGACATCGGGGGGAGTATTTGTGTTGTCGGGCAGATCGGTCTCAGTTTGCTCAGGAATATCCGCCTCTGTGGTGCGAGGAGAGTCTGTTTCACTCTCCGCAGGGATATCGACGTCGGTGCTTTGGGCAGGGTCGATAGCAGTAACGGGAGAGTCGGTTGTCTGAACATCTTGAGACTGAGTCAAGCCGGTGGTCGTAGTGTCATCTAGGCCATCAATTTTGCCATTGATGCATCGTTCAACTACCAAGACTATTAGTGATGAGAGAGGCGACGAGAGGAGAGGCGGTACTCACCTCCATAGACACTGAGTGTGACAAAGACGCAGCCAGATGGCCTCGATCTGTACGTGATATACACTTGACCATCCAGTGGATCTTGACAGAATGAAGCCCTACCCCCAGGCAGACCACGGTTGGCGAAGCTGAGTATTCCTCCATCACTGCTGAAGGTTCTCGTGATGGCGCTTTCGACAGGTGCTAATGCGGAGTCCAACGATTGGAACTCCTCTCCCGAGTAGGAAAACGGGACGTTCCCAACGAAGAGCTGACCTTGTCCAAGGGTGTAGACACTAGCGAAGGTACAGAAGTCAGGATTGCCGTCGCCCACGAAGCCTCCAACATCACGCTTGGTGAGCTCGCCTGCAGGTGTGACTTGGAAGATGACGCGCTGTCCGGTTGGCTCGAACACGGGCTGGGTAGCCGTACTTTCGGTTGGGAGTGAGGGTTCTTCTGTGTCTTCGGGAGAAATGGTGGTGAGGGTAGGCTGATCTGTGTCCACAGGAAGCGTGTCTGTGACTGCAGTAGACTCTTCTGTGTTGACAGCAGGATCTTCCGTGGTCACAGTCGCACCTGTGGTGAAAGCCTCTTGCGTCGACTCAAACAGAGGGAGACTCGCAGAGTCAGAGGGCAAGAGACCAGGCTCATCTGTCGCAGAGGCTTCAGTTTCAGATGAGTTCGTACCGATGGAGATGAGTGCTAGGTAAGTCGACTCGTAGGTAATACAATAGGTCGCAGGACCAAGAGCCACAGGTTCGAAGTTGGAGACATCAGCTGGAGAAGCGACAACGCTGCCAAGCAGCATGAGGGCTGCGACGTAAGATCTCATTTCGCTATGAGAGAAAAAGGGGATTGTTCGTAGTTGGGAGGCTCATTGTGACAGGGCCGCGGCGTCGCGGGATAATAAACAAGGTGAATGCGAGGAGTCAGGTCGTAGATATGTAAACTGTTGGTGGCGGTTGTATTGAACTTGCAGTTGGGTTGACAGCATTTCCGTGTTCTGAGACAATTCATTTCCGGGACGTTGTCGAGGGAAGGTTGGAAGTTTGATGATCTCGGTTGCGCAATATTCTAGGCTCATATGGCGGAGTGCTTGTTCGCGGAACATCGCGGCGTTTTTCGGCAACACGGGTATTGTACACTTTCGATCGTACAAAGACGCTTCGACGCATATTATCGGATAGGGCGATTCATTCGACGGTGGGAAGAGACTCTTTGGTTCGGACTGTGTCATCCCTTGGTCGTATCAAGCGTTGCTTGGCCTGCCAGTCCCTTGCGTAACACTTCCTGTCAGCCAGCCACATCTTATCCTTGAATATGCGTTGTCCAATTAACATCAAAGGGTCTCACCTTATTTCTGAGCAAGGGGCTCGCAACATTCTTCCTCAAGTCGGCCGCCGCTGCTGGTAGGCTATTGTTGTGGCTGGGTCGGATGTCTTAGCTGTGCCAAGGGAGGATAACGCAAAGCGGTCTTTCGCAACTACTGGCCGTTGACTAGCGTCCGAGTTCCTCTTGGCTCTAACGGCCGGTGGGTCTGTAGGTACTCAAGCTTTCGGCTCAGCTTTCCAGGAATTCGGAAACGTCATACGGAGCACATTCAGCGAAATCAATTCTCATTCGACCTATCTTCCTCCTTTCCAATACTCACTACCTCCCTGCCGACCTTTCCACCCATCCGTACGATCTAACATACCTGCCGTCAGAACTCGAAAACACTTCTCTAGAAAACGTTGCCCTTCGTCTGTTTCATCTCCGACACCTTCAAGTTCCTGATCAGCGCGACCCAAACAAACGACAAAGCCATGATCGCCGTTCCAGCTGCCAACATCCGAGTTTGAGCATATCCATACGCCTTCTGGATTCCGATCCGCTCGGGCGTGCCCTTTACATAACTCAACTGTGTGTCGAGGTCGCCGTAGATAGCCTCCAGGTTGTCGAGCGCGCTGGAGGGCAAATATTGCCGCAATGCCTTCTCGAATGTATTCGTCCATATCGCTCCCGAGATAGTATATCCGATACTTCCGCCTGCTGTACCTGTTACACTCAGCATTGCCAGCGCGGCGGCGACGTGTTGATGATCGACCGCTGCCAAGACTGCCAGTTGCATACAGATAGTGAAGACACTTCCACCGACTGAGATGAAGATCTGCGTCATGACTAGATATCCAACATATCCAGTAGGGCTTCGGAAGTAGATCATCAGTCCTTGAGCAAGGATATAAAGCGGCACACCCAACCATAGCAACCACTTGAAGTACCCCGTCTTCCTGATACCCCAACCGACGAGGAACAACAAGAAGCCAGACACGACACTGAAAGTATTGTTGACATACCCCGCTTCTGAAACGGATAGATAATTGACAACTTGTAGGAAAGACGTGAAATAGTTGTTCCAGCAGTAATACGAAATCTGATAGGTCAAATCGAGAAGACACGCGCCTACCAGCGTTCGGTCGGTGAGGAAGTGGAACTTGAGGAAGGGAACGGGCGCGAGGTAAACTTCGTTGATGGCGAAGACGACGAGGAGGACGAAACCGACTACAATCATGGCGATAATATAGCCTGTTGCCCAGCCGTTAGGCGCGGTGGCGGCGATGTTGAATGGGAGAAGGAATACGACCAGACCGACTGCAAAGAGGAAGACACCGAGAACTATTTCCAACGTCAGCGGAGACGGTGGTTATAAGGATATGATACACGCACCGTCAAACTCAATTAGATAATGCCAAACACTTTCTTTGAACGTTCTACCACTAGCCTCCTTGGGTAGAATGTTCTTCTTAGCCTTGTGCAAGTTGACCTTCAGCAGGACATACAAAGGAGCGCAAATGACTGGTGTCAAGAAGGCAAAGGTACCGAAACCCCAGGGCCAGCCAATGTTGACAAGCATCTCCTGTGAGGCATACGATCCAGCGAACGCGGAGATCATGTATGGCGATGATGTGAACGCATAGGCGAGGGCTCGATTCTTGAGGTTGGTTGCGTCGGCGGTCACGACATCAATACTGTAGATCAGGCCTGTGAAGCCGACTTGGTAGAAGACCTATCATCTCGTTAGTATAGTCAAGTAACTGGTGTATAGTATTGTTGGAACGTACATTGGCAGCACAGTAGATGGATAGGTTTGTACTTGTCGCCATGAGGATAAGACCCAACTCCGCGAACGCGACCATAAGAAGATATCCCTCCGCTCGACCCCAAAGATCAAGAAGCTTCGCCAAAGGAATAAACACAGCAGCGGTCATTGAACTTGCGACAACATCGATGACATTGAGAAGTGAATGGGCACCCCATGAACTCGTGACATAAGGCACCAAGCTTCCAACTGTCGAGCTTTGGAACGCATTGAGAAGATAGACGAACCAGATGCAGATGAACAAGGTGATGAGAGACTTTTTGGTCCACACGAGTGTGATGGCCTCCATGTTCTTGACACCCTCGGTGACATCTTCAGCTGGGACGGCATCATCCGCATCAGGACCAATCCCATCTTCTGGTGCCTGTCCGTTCTTTTCGTGGTTGGTAGTTGCCATTTCCGTCGCGTCGACATCTGAGCTCTCGCTCACACGCGGACGAAATCTGCTCAAGACACCCATATTGAATGAACAGATAAAGGCTTGGTGTATCGAGAGGCCAAGAATGAGTGACAGATCGCGTTACATCGACTGGGAACACTGGCCCTCATAAAGCCCAGCATTTCCGACGTCGGTGAAACCTCATCACAAAAAAGCGCATCAGATAAGATCATCTTTGCCTGTTGGTTCCGATCAATAATGGGTCTTTGAATCCATTTCGGCAGGACCGGCATCAAATTGTGGAATCTGTTACTGATGAGTACCAATTGGAACAGCATATCGAGGTTCAGCTCACGGTAAAACGGCACCGTTGGGTCCACTGTGTACGTCAGTAAGATTATCTAGGGCGATGCATTAAGTGACGAGCAGGCGATGATGATGGAATTGATTAATCTAATCTAATCAGATTCGTTTTGAGTAGGTAGAGTACGTACCTGAAGACCGAAAGCGGCCAGAATCGGGCCGCAAGTTCAGTTTCGCAGCTGTGGAGTGGTTACGCAATTGGTGAAGTTTTGGTGGTGGTGGTGTAGGGTAATGAACCGCCAAGTGGCTACGCAAGAACAATGCCCTGGATGATTTATGACAGATCTATTTCTAACAAACAGTATATAAAAGGTATCGTTACTTGGGCGGTTAGTCGCAGGCCTATTCAAGGTTGGCTTTGAACCAAAAGATTCAGTGGCTCAGCATGTGCTCGGGAAATGTCAAACCACAAAACATGCCTTGACCGAACATTGGAAATTAAGAGGATGTTGTTTGAACAATTGCAAAAATTCGGAAGTCGTGTGTTCTGTACCGTCCCCTCAGAGAGCCTAACCAAGTGTCTCTACACCTCCTGTCCTGTTTAAATGTCATTTCACTACCGCCATTTCATTCGTTCCTAAACATCGAGGGAGTTTTGTCGAGAGACGATCTGTCAGCAAATGTAGCACTGTGATTGGCCAAGCGTAGTGCATCACTCAATTAGTCAAATGAGTTGTCCTTTCAAAAACGGGGGAAAAAAGACTCGAGACGATAGTTGCGAAAGCAGAATTGACAAAACCAGACCTTCGATCACAACATTACTAGTCTCAACCCTCATGTTCATCAGGCTCAGAGCCAAAGGTGATGTATTATATCGTAAGTCATAGACGGGTGACAGTGGATGGCTAAAAATAGACCAGGACCCATGTCTCTCTGATGACCTTCGATACTACTCTGTAGTAAGAGCCCTTTATCGATGGCTTATCGGAAAGGAAGATCCCCTGCACAATAGGAAATGCGAAAGACGGAATAACTGTGGTTTCAGATTTCCTGATATTCTTTTCCAAACTTCGCAACATACCATCTCGTCGCTTACGTCGAAGACCCAGAGCTTACGCCTGGCTGATGCGAAGACTTGCGATGAGCTTCAGTACCATTGCTGACCGGCTCAAGTCACGTGTATCAAGTTCAGTTGAAACAGCCGAGCCTTGTCTAAAACCCCGCAAGATACTCATGGGCATATTACTGCTGCCAACTCAAAGGTGAACGTCGTGGTTCGTTCCAATGGCAGAAGCCCTCGGCGTCGTGTCGAGCGTCATCGCTGTGGTCGATCTTTCAACCAAAATATTTTCTCTGTGTCTTCAATATTCCCGAGAGGTTAAGAACGCCAAGGATGATATCGAAAGGCTCAGTAAAGAAGTTGGCGCTTTCCAGGACACCACAAAGAAACTCCAGACCCTCATCGAAGGGCCACGTGGCCAGGAGCTAAGTGCGTCGCAGCAATTGATATCCACGATACAAGATGGCCGTTATAGGCTGGAAAAGCTCCGGGAGCAGCTCCAAACTCCAACTCACCGAAAGGTGATGAGCAAGTTTGGTGCGCGTGCACTCAAATGGCCCTTCAAGCGCAAGGATGTCGACGAAATCATCCAAAGTTTCGCGCGTTGCAGAGAGAATATCTCTTTCGCGTTGAATATTGATCAGACGTAAGTGAGGTATTTTGGTTTTGGGGAACAACGGTTGAGCTAACACGGGTCTGACCCAGTGTCATCCTTCAGAACATTGATGATCGAACAACCCTCCATCCATTACCGCTCGCGCATGGTGCCTCCTTCGACTCCAAGGCTGAGGAACACAATTCGACATGCTTGCCCGGTACACGCCATGGCCTTCTCCAGGATATCGACAGATGGATAGGCGATCCCAACTCAAAGATAATATTCTGGTTGAACGGGAAAGCTGGCACAGGAAAATCGACCATCTCGCGGACCGTAGCTTGTTCGCGTTCCAGGCAGGGTGATCTCGGCGCAAGCTTCTTCTTCAAGAGAGGAGCTGTTGATCAAGGGAATCTGACCAAGTTCGTGCCCACTGTGGCCCGTCAGCTGGCCTGGAGTACGCCGGCTGTTGCGCCATCCATCAAAAGTGCCGTCGATTGCGATCCAGCGATTGCTGACAAGTCTGTTCGGGAGCAGTTTGAGAAGCTTGTTCAAGAACCGCTGTCAAAAGCGACAGCCACGACATCATTTCGACTGCCTGTTGTTATTGTCATCGATGCACTGGATGAGTGTGAGAAGGAAGCTGACATCAAGCTCTTGCTATTGCTCTTCTCCAACTTACGCTTTGCGAATAATTTGTGTGTTCGAGTTCTCGTTACAAGCAGACCCGAGCTTCCCGTACGTCTTGGCTTCTCGTCCATCGGAAACGCTCATAAAGAGCTGGTATTACATGAGATACCACCGCCGATCGTCAAGCACGACATTTCTATCTTTCTTCGCCACGAGTTCGCCAACATTCGGAATAACTTCAATGGAGACGCCGCAGAAGAGCTGAAACTACCAGCGAACTGGCCTGGGGAAGCCAACCTCGAGAAGCTCACAATGGCCGCGGTGCCTCTTTTCATTTTCGCAGCAACTCTTTGCCGATTCATCAACGACCGATACCTCGGCAACCCTGATGAGCTTTTGAGGAATGTTCTCAAGGTCTCAGGTGCTGGCCAAGGCTCGAAGCTTGACATGGCATATTCGCCAGTTCTAAAGCAACAAGTCGTCAATCGCTCAGGAGATGAGAGATTGGACATCATTGGGAGTTTCCGTCTTGTCGTCGGGACTATCGTCACGTTGGCTAACCCACTGTCGACGCGTGCTCTCGCGCTACTTCTCGATATCCACATCAACGAGGTGGTGACTAGACTAAGTGCGTTACATTCAGTTCTAGATGTCCCGGATACTCTTGATGCACCAGTGCGGCTGCTCCACCTGTCGTTCCGGGACTATCTTGTATGTCTGGAAAACAGAGAGCTGGTCGACTTCCGGGTAGACGAAAGACATACTCACGAAAGCCTAGCGAAACACTGCTTGCGCATCATGAGCGGCAGTCTGCGTAGGAACATATGTGGTCTATCTTTCCCAGGCGTGCATCGATCCAAGGTGCGTCCTGGCCGATTGGAGGAGAGCATACCTTCGCAATTGCAATATGCCTGCATGCACTGGGTGTATCATTTGACCAAAGGTGACCCTGGGCTTAACGATGAGAACGAAGCTTACCAATTCTTGACCACGCATTTCTTGCACTGGTTGGAGACAATGAGTTTACTGGGGCGAGTCAAAGAGTGCCTTGACTCACTCAAGTTGCTGGCAGGATGTTTAGAGGTTTGTTCTATCGTATTAGAGCTTCAAACATACTGACAAGTATCAGGATAGTAAAAGTTCGAACCTATGGATATTTGTGTCTGACACGCTGCGATTTATTCAAGCCAATTTTGCCGCGATTTCTGAAGCACCGCTACAGATATATTCCTGTCTGACATTTACGCCAACGAAAAGTATTGTGAGAAGAACATGCGAGGGAGACATCCCACCATGGATAACCATCGTGTCAAAGCTTGAAGAGCATTGGGACGCATGCCTATTGACTATCGTGGGTTATGAGTCTGGGGTTAACTCGGTGGTGTTCTCGCATGACTCGAAGCGGATTTCATCAGGCTCCAACGATAGAACAATACGAATCTGGAACGCAGAGACTGGCGAATGTGAACAATGGCTAAGTGGCCATGGCTCGTATGTTAGCTCGGTGGTGTTCTCACACAACTCGAAGAAGCTAGCATCAGCTGGTGGTGAGATGATACATATCTGGGACCTCGAGACTGGCGAGTGTGAACAAGAGCTCAGCGGTCCCAATAGGTTTTACAGCACGGTGGTATTCTCACATGACTCGAAAAAGGTAGCATCGGCTGCTCAAAGGACGATACGGATTTGGAACTCACAGACTGGCGCATGTGAGCTAGAGATAAGTGAAGAACGCTTCTGTGACGGCTTTGTAAAAGCGTTGGCATTCTCGCACGACTCAAATAAGATAGCATCGTCTGGTGGTATGAAAATACGGATCTGTAATGCAGAGACAGGCGAATTTGAGCAAGAGTTGGAGGGTCATCGCGATTATACTAACTCGGCAGTATTCTCGCACGACTCGAAATGGATAGCATCGGCGTCTGATGACGGGACGGTACGGATCTGGAATTCAGAGACGGGCGAGTGTGAGAAAGTGCTTGAGGGCCACGGTACCCATGTCAGCTCGATAGTCTTCTCGCACGACTCAAAAAAGGTGGCATCAGGGTCTTATGATAATACGGTACGGATCTGGAATGTAGACACGGGCGAGTGTGAGAGAGTGCTTGAGGGCCATAATGGCTATGTGGGAGCAGTTGCATTTTCGCATGACTCGAAGAAGGTGGCATCGAGCTCTAATGACCAGACAATACGCATTTGGGACACCGAGGCAGGCGGATGCAAGCCAGTAGGGGAAGGCCATGGCGACTGTGTTGCCTCAGTGGTATTCTCGCCCGACTCGAGAAAGGTGGCAACCGGCTCTTATGACTTGGCGATACGGATCTGGGACGCGGAAACGGGCGAGTGCGAAGAAATCATTCCACTGATGAAACATGCACAGGTCCAATCCTTCAAGGCGGATGGGAGTGGTATTATCACGAATCATGGAGCGTATTCTTTGAAAGGTGGCTTACAGTCTAAAGCCCAGCCCGCTACGCCGCTCTCATTCTCAGAAGCGCCAATGCTCGACTGTACAGACAGTACCTGGATCACTGTGGAAGGTCAGAACTTGCTCTGGTTGCCTCCCGAATGCCGTAACGGTACAGTAGCTGTTTGGGGAGATACAGTTGCTATAGGCTGTCAATCGGGAAGAGTCTTAATGTTGAAGATTTCCATGGTAGAAGTGGCGCAGTGGATGAATCGATGAGAGGAAATCGTATGTTGAGTTGCGACCGACCTTTGGAAAGGGCTTTGTTATCAGAGGTTGAGATTTTGAAGCCAACATTCTCTGGCGTCTGGTGCTGTATTATGACCTACTTGTTCTTTCAGTCAGCCGTTGGCAGCACGGCAATCTGAGATGCTGTAATGGGATATGAACTCACTTTGGGTGACTAGGATAGTTGAATAGATAAGAAAAAACACGATATAGGCAGATTTACTTTGCGACCATAGTAAACGGTCGTTTCATCATTTCCAACAGGAGATGGTAATGAAATTGATAACACAATCTAATCTAATCTTACTTATCGATTCGGGTAGGGTACGTACCTTCAAGGGGCGACCCGGAATCGGGCCGAGGAACGTCGAATTTTTCTTAGTGCCCGGCTGTAGCAATCGCTGACTTTTTCTGATGGTGTAGGGTAGAGTTGACACGCGCGATAAAAGAAGTGGTTGGAACACGGTAGCGCGTCAACAATTAAGCATAAGGTTTAGAATACGAGAATTCGACGGCTTGTGCCAAACGAATGAGACGATGCGATGATTTCACGGAGTGTCCCGGATTGAACAACGGACCTCGTGTATGAGTCCCAGAGTGCGTGACCACGGTTTGCTCAAATTAAACCATTACAGATAGACAAAGTTGTGTGTTGTCTTCGGAGGGCATCAATCCAGCCACATCCATCTACTTGAACCTTGTTTCCGCCTAATATGTACGTTCGTTGACCAGGATCGGATAAGTTTTGGCAAGGAGTCTATCCGACATCTGCGGCGAATTGAGAACACAGAGAGCTGGAGAGTTCAGTGGCGGACTCTTGAGGTCAACGCCTTGATTGTCAAAAGATCTGTGCTCAATCCTCATTTGAACAGCTCATGCACAATCGCATGTTTGTTCAGAACTCAGGACATGTTGTTCTGAGGGTATTGTTCGTTGCGAATGCCCGCTTCTTATGTCCACTGACTCACTCATTTATCAGTCATTCCCAGCCCGCCATCGGAAGTAATTATAGCGGCTAAGAACCACTATCCGAAACAGGCGACGCGTCTCCAACAAAGCGGATAACGCACTCCAACGCGCCCTACGACGACACAAAACACCCATGGAAATCCACCTCCACAATCCAGCTTCAGCTTCCTCTTCCAGACTCGTGCTTCTAGAACTCATTTGTACCAATCATTGTCTGCATAAATACGGTAAATGACCAAGCCGAGGTCTCGCTTGTTCCGCAGTGGGTACGGAGGTTTGAGATTAAAGTTTTCAAGCCAACGACATTCTTTTCAGCTGTGGAGCAATATCCGGGGAAATCCACGGCTTAGGAAAGTAATCATTACTTAATTGGCTTCGCAAGGGGCTTCGTCTGGGGAAAGATGGATATCATTAGGTAACCACCACGTAAAGGTCAAAGCGATCGTCGGCTTTGGGAGGTATATAAAGGGGTCGTCATCTGCCGTGGGTCCCAAAAAGGTAGATTTTTTCATCTGTGGAACCTTGGGAGATATCTACGATAGGGTTCATCTCAGACCTTTGACAAGGTTTAAAGAGATTTGTTCTGTCGTGGTGGAGTCGGTTCTCCATCTTTACCCTTTTCATCATCAGAAATTACACATACCATGGATCAGAATATTCAGCCAGCGGCTAATAGCCGGAATGACCTCGAGATGGAGATGGTTCCCTCAGCGGGAAAGAAGGACGAATACGAACCTCAGAACCACGATGCTGTCTTTGGCGAGATCACCGAAGAAGGCCCCGATTACCGAAGCGTGAGGACACCTCGCCTCGTCACGGTGTTCGACAAGCTAACAGTGTCAAGGTCGGTCTCATCGGCACAGCTGGCCTTATGATGAAGTGCCAAATCGGTCTCGGCGTGCTGTCAATCCCAGCGACATTCGACGCGCTCGGTTTGATCCCTGGTGTCATTTGTCTAGTCGCCGTCGGACTTATCACCACCTGGTCAGCTTGGATCGTCGGCGTCTTCAAGCTTCGACATCGCCACGTCTACGCCATCGATGATGCAGGCGGTATGATGTTTGGGCGCTTTGGACAGGAGTTCTTTGGATTTGCCATGTGGCTCCGTAAGTCCTTCACTTTCTAGATGGAGGAAGCGACGTATTGACTCTTCTAGTCTGGGTTTTCGTGTCAGGCGCCGGTATGCTCAGCTTGTCAATTGGCCTAAACGCTGTCTCGACACACGGAGCGTGTACAGCAATCTTCATCGCCATCGCCGCCGTCTTGGGCTTCGGTCTTTCCAGCATCCGAACTCTTGGCAAGATGAGTTGGCTTGCATGGGTAGGCGTCATCAGCATCATGATCTCAGGTATGTTCGTATGCGCAGTGGCGCAACATAGCTAACAGTTACAGTCTTCATGGTGACCATCGCAACGGGCGTGCAGAACCGACCGGCTGCAGCTCCCCAGGAGGGCGTATGGGTTCCCGACTACAAGCTCTTCCAGAAGCCGACCTTTGTCCAAGCAATTGCGGCGATCTGCTCGCATGTATCTGCCTATGGTGGCACGCCGGGTTACTTCGCTATTATCGCTGAGATGCGCAAGCCGGAGGATTACACAAAGGCGCTCGCTATCTGCCAGGGTGCCATCACGGTCGTTTACGTCACCGTCGGCGTTGTTATGTACTATTACTGTGGTTCTTATGTGTCCTCGCCAGCTCTCGGATCAGCTGGTGTAGTCATCAAGAAGGCCAGTTATGGTGTTGCTATTCCCGGTCTGATCGTGACGATCACTTTGGTCACACACGTAAGCAGAATCACTCCTACTCCGTTACCAGGCTAACAATGCGCAGTTGCCCAGCAAGTACATGTTCGTTCGACTCCTCCGAAACACCAAGCATCTCACCTCCAACTCGTGGGTCCATTGGTCCACATGGCTAGGCTGCACCTTCAGCGTAACGATCCTCGCCTACATCATCGCAAGCGCCATCCCCATCTTCTACTCCCTGATCTCCCTGATCGGAGCCCTCCTGGCCACTCTTCTTTCCTTCCAAGCGATGGGCTTCATGTGGTTCCACGACAACTGGCAGCATCGCAACATGTCGGCCAAATGGATATTGGCTTGCGCTTGGGCTGTTTTCGTCATCGCTTCTGGTACTATGCTGCAGGTGGCTGGTACCTATGGATCAGTTCTGGATATCGTCAACTCTTATAAGGCGGGTGGCGGTACCAGTGCGTGGTCGTGCGCTGATAATTCCAATTCGGTGTAGTCGTTGTAAACCAAAGATCAATTGATAAACATTTCTCCGCTTCAAAACAGGTGCTCAGGTGACTGTCATCCATCAAAAAGGTAACAACTCAGATTGAATGACAAAAACACATGATACATGGACTCGTTAGTCGTTACCAAACCAACTAGAGTCGTCCAATCCGGAGACCGGACTCTTAGTTCCCGGATCTTGTGCCAACATTAATCCGGGCAGTTCTCGAACTCGCTCAGTTCAAAATGGCGCCTAGAATCGGTATTGTTATTTGACAGCATTCATTTGATGCCATCCTTCTGTCTTCTCTTACCGTCACAATTGTTCCACCCTGTCTGCCTGTATATGCAGCTTACCCACCCCGCTCTGCCGCTCGCCTCACTATTTACTGCCAAGACGGCACATGCGCCACTCCTGCATCTCGACCAAGGCAGTGCACCGAGACCCTGCCGGCTCAAGAGCCCACGCGAAAAGCAAGAAATCGCCATGATGATCGAGTACCATGCTTTTCTTCGTTCACCCTTGGCATTCCGGCTGAACCCGAATTTGTCGTTCGCTAGCGCTGGTCTCTCATCTACCGCTAGAGAATAGCTTAAATCTACATCCATGTCAGCCTCAACTGCAACTTCTGTACATGTTACGAACGCTGACTTGCTGTTCTCTCTTCCTGACTTAGTGTAAGAAGCAGGAGGGACAAGGGATATAGCAGAACTGCAGTATACAAAAGACAACAGGTGAGCTCAGATCAGGACATCAAAGCGTAACAAAAGAAAACTGACGTCCGGGTCGTGCCGATTACATAACAGGAAACCTCGAGTCGATCAGAAGAGGATGGACGTGGGTGATAGGGGTCCAGCAGGGGTCGGAACGGAGCTGAAAGCTGAAAATGATCGAGCTTTGGCGTATCATATTCGAGGTTGGAAGCCAAGAAAATGTAAGCAGCCTGTCTAGGATTATCCCTTCTGTTTTTCAGTACCTTGGACAAGACATTACTGGATATATTTCAGCCACGTCAGCGAGCAGTGGATTGGGCGCTTATGGAGGACACGGCCGTCGAAATTTGTGAGTACCACATCAAGCGGCTGATCCCAGAATCACGTCAACCAAACTTCCACAATATTCGAGTATTACATTCCTGAACATGGCGACCGCAAACATAACGAATGACCACACGGTGGGATGGCAAACAGGTCCAAGGGATCGCGGCACCGTGACTCTTATTTGGGGCTGCGTCACGACCATTTTTGCTTGCTCGTGGACCATCCTGCATCTCAACGTGCCCGCCCTGACTGACTCTGTCTGGACCAGGTTCCTGCGCAAGGCCAAGTGGATGGCTATCACTATAGTCTTTCCCGAGTTTATTCTATCCAAAGCAATCTGCGATTTACGATTAGCACTACACGAGCTACGCGAGTTCGATGAGCAACTAAAACGCACTCAAATCGATTTGAAGTGGAAGACTTCCTTTAAGTTGGGTGTTGACCCCTGGGAATATGAGTGGAGCTGGAGGGTCGAATATCCGCGGTATGCCAGATTGATCTATCGGCTACTGGTTCTGGAACCTCCGGTTCAAAATCTTGATGAAAGACTTTCATCATCCAATGAAGCCGAAAGCAAAGGTATTGAAATAACCACTTTACACAACAACGAGGAAGAACAGGAGCAGGAAGAAGGAGAGCAACAAGAACAAGTGGAAGAAGAAGTGTACAGTCCACGATATTCAGCAACCAGTCCTGGACAGGAGTTGGAAGCCCAGCGTAGCAGGCATGGCTCATTTGACCGCGTTAGAGACCCAACTCCTTCTAACAAAAGTGCGCGGTCCGGGCGGGAAATCGACTCAACTCAATCAATCGCGCTATCTCACCTAATACCGAAAACTCAAGTTTGGACTGTCGTCCACTCGTACTTTGCCCAGATGGGTGGTCTTGCGTACATGGACAAATGGCACATGTCAGACGATGGCAGGACCCATAAGTACTTAGCCCTTACAGCCTCAAAACTGAGTACAAGATACAGGTGGTATACTGCCCATCCACTGCAAGATTTGGTTTTGGGGAAAGACGACATAGAAGACAAGAGCAAGGCAGATTCGTTTGTGAAGAGCATAGCTGTCTTTCAGATTGCATGGTTGGTCCTCAACGTCATCGCCCGCGCAATTAAGAACCTGCCTGTAACACAACTGGAGATAGCCACCATCGCCTTTGCACTCATGGCAATCCTAACTTACGCAACCAATTGGTGGAAGCCAAAAGATGTCTCCCGACCCATTCGCTTGTTACACCCTTGTAGTGGTTGCGCACGGTCTGCTAACGGCAATGAACTCATGCAATCATTCATGATCCGCCTTCGACAACCTCACAAAGCTGAGAAAAACTCCCGTCAGATTCCAGATATTGAGCGCGTACCGAACGATTGGGTATGGATGGAAGGCCAGACACCTTTGTTCTACCACTTATTAGGTATCACATCGTTGGTCTTCGGCAGCCTGCACTGCATCGCATGGAATTTTGAGTTTCCAACGAGGATCGAACTTCTTTGCTGGAGAGTAGCAAGCTTGCTCTCAGCTACTTTACCTGCGTTGGCTCTCGGTTTGAGTATATGCATGAGTTACTTGAGGGTTGATTATTTTGGAAGGAAACGTGCAGCTGTACTTCTACATGTACTAAAACCATTCGAATCAATCAGTGATGAGAAGTGGAAACACCTGTTCATGCCTCAATTTAGGCGATGGAACATGGACGCCATAGAGGTTTTGATGGCAATACCGAAGGACTCGGACACAAATTGGGAAGTAGAACCATCACAAGATATTATTGAAGAGTTGCGAGATGCAGAAAGGCATTCGGGTAGGTTGTTTCCCTGTTTGCAGTTTCTTCACAGGTTGGAAACTTTTTATCACAGATGGCAAGCAAGCCAGCTCGAAGACAGCCGCTATATTCTATCGGGAGAAGAGTTATGCACGGAAATCGAAAAAATGACGTCGATTATCGACCGGTGCCAGCGTGGGTACGACTTTCAAAACTTTTGGCGTCAATATGAAGGCTTTGTTGAAAGGAAGCTTGGTACACCACCTGGAGACCGGTTTGAAACTTCATGCGTCGACACGATAATGAAGGCACACGAAGAAATCAATGCTAAGGTAAACAAGCCGGAATCTAGGCTCGATCTCGCAATGAAAATGGTGGAGGCACTAAACGGATGTGGTGGAATAATTTATATAGCTTGTCGGCTGATGACCATCGTGCTTCTTTTCACCTGCTTAAGGGCTGCACCAGCCGGTGTTTACCAAGTGGTTCCATGGACGACATTTATTCCAGGTATATCTTAGCTGTTTATTTGAATAAATGCTTTTCGATTTCTACTTCCAGACGAAGCTTAACAGGCTACTGCAGAAGTTGAGAGACATCCTCAAGTTGTAAACGGTCCGGGCTTAAAGGGATCTGGGACTTCGTGCAGGTATGGTCCTATCGAGTAGCCTGATTAGTAGTTGAGCACTGTCAATGCCAGGTTGGAATGAAATCATCTCAAATCTAGAAGTCCCCGAGGTTGGAGTGATTTGCAACGAGAACACAAGTCACAGCGGGCTGTTTGGAGGGACACGGTAATCCTATTGCCAGTACGGCAAGAGCAAGTCAAAGCTTGTGAAAGAGTACTGTTCATGCTTAGGCTCATGTAGTTCCACAACGGTTAAGTCCTCTGTCCAGCTGACGGTCAACAGTGCTTTCTGTCTGGCCAACGAATACATAGCAACCGTTCAATATTATCGATGTCAAGCTCATGAAGGGTACAAGAAAAGAGGTTCTGTCAATTTACTAGCATGGGCAAAACTATTCAGGACGGTCCAACGGGCATACCAACATGAACGCGATACGTTCCAAAATTTCAAGACCTGATAGTACAAAACAGAAAAGTTCCTGACAGATATCCTCGGCCAATATCAAGAGACTCGATCCGCCCGTCAGTAGAACAATAAGAAGTCCAGCATGCCCACACCATTTCCAAGTCTCATTCCAACGATGTAAATCGTTCCGCGCAAAATCTCTGTGGCTTCTTCTCGATGAAGGTGTCTTCTCTAGGATGAGAAATAGCACAGCGCTGGCCGCGAGAGGAGTGTCTAGGCCAAGCCATGGAGCAGGTCATACTCGTTCTTGAGATCCGGGGACCAAAGTTCAAAGTCAAGGGCGTCCTCCCAGGTGAACTCCTTCTTTGGGTAACCCTCCCACTGAATTTTGTACTCCATGATGTCGGTAGCTCGATTGCGGCGATGACCCAAGACCGCGAAGACATGCCATTTGTCAAATCCTGTGGCTGCAGCTCGACCTCCATTGAAAGACCGCTAGTAACTAAAAAGGAGGCGAGGATTCGTTTCTTGCATTCGGCGCTCGGTGATGCTGATGCGAAGACCTCCGGCGAGGCGAAGCTCGAGACGCAGGGTGTAGTTGGCCTTGCGTTGGAAACTCAGGATGCTGATGGGCTTGAGAGTAGCTTTGAAAGCGTCAGAGAGGACAGGAGGAGGAAGGGAGGTTGTGTTCTACTTACCGGGAACCATGTTAGCCTTGTAGGCCTCTGTGACTAGTTAGCTTGGTTCGAGTCAGAGAAGGAAGATGGTGCTTACCAAGAGAAATGTTAGACATTATGAGAAGTTCTGGGTGCGTCAAGGTCGTAGAGGGTGTCAAAGGTAGGGAGATGTCGAGATTGAGATGAGGGCGCTGAGATAGAGGTGAGCGTGCGGCGACTGTCGAAGTGCTGGGAGGGAAAGTCGACGTGGGATCAGGGACGAGGATAGTGGTAGCAACTAGAGCCTGGGGATCAAGAGGGGATAATGCAGAACTACGAAGACCAAGATGAAGATGAGGTCGGGGATAGAGATAGAGAAGACCTCTAGGGGATGAAGTGGGTTGCCGTGGGAAGGCTGGGGAGGTGAAGAGAGAAGATTAACAAAGTCGAGATGTAGGATAAAGATCGTTGTTACAGTTGCCAAACTTGATTATCATGCAAAAGTGAGAGTTGATGATGATGAAAGAAGAAAAGAAAAGAAGTGAATAAGGGAACAGGAAATGCGTTCAGGTAGCTATAGCGCGAACGCAAGTCTGTTTGTCTGCAACAGTGCCAGTGGCACCCTGACGTAGTCCTGCTCGTCAGCTGTCACTGTCGGAGACGAAATCAGTCACCCTATGCTGCACTTAGTCTACTTGCTTCTAGCTGCCTGATCCCTAGAGGAGATTCGTTGTGTCCCCCACCTGTTTTCCTTGCCTGCTCGGCTTCTTCCTCCCCCTCCTCTCTTTTCCTCTCTAGCAGTCCTCTCTTTTCCTCTCGCTGCAGTCCTCCCTCAACACAACGACACAGCTCATCTTTGAAAATCAGCTCATCATGCCTTTCAAACCCTACAAGGCTTTCAAGCCCAAGCTTGAAACTATCGTCGAGGTAGACGAAGAAACCCCTTCCCCCCCTGGCACCATCTGGCGTGTTTATTGTCCCCTGTGCTGCCCGATCTGCATCCGCAACCGCACTTGCAAGACTGTTCTGCGCGAGCGGGCGAAGGCTAAGAGAGCTGCCAAGCTCAAGGTCAAGGCCGAGGCCAAGCTCAAGCCCAAGGTCAAGGTTAAGGCCAAGGGTGTTGATGTCCCCAAAGCTGGTCACCCTGGCGAAACCTGCGGAAAGGTTTGGGAGGATGGCACCGGACAGTACACCATGAAGCTTTGGGACGGCCACGATCATCCAGGCAAGGCCGAAAACGTCTGGTATTTCAAGAGTCTCAGTGGTCCAGAGATCGCGCTTTTCGAGAACATCTACGCCGCCGGCCTCCCTGAGTTCACTGACGAGGACCGAGCTAAGCTCAACGACAACGCCATGGGCTGGTAAGTTGTTTACTCCTTGCAAGAAGAAGACTTTGCTGACCATGAACTCTCAGGTTTGACGAGCAGCTGGATCGCGTGCTGATGAACGAGGATCGGGAAACCTTCGAGGATGAAGTAGCCCGTCTTGAATCGATCGAAATCGACTGAGTTATCCGCCAACTCTCGTATGACGGCATGGAAGACTATTGTTTCGGCCATGAGTAACGTCACGTCGGTGGTCAAGTAAGTCGCGCCTAATCTCAATACCGCTCTACTTTGATACTAACTATGCCCCAGATCGGTTACGACTACAGACCAAGATCAAGGAGTAACAGTGATGAAGAAAGTAATAGGCAAGGCATCAAGGGAATCGAGAGTATAGAGCGACTCTATCAACTGTCTCACCGGGAAGTAGTGTTGAGATGAGAATGTCCCAATTAGCCCCGAAAAGACTCCTTGATCTTTATGATTTAACTTGACCACCATTCCACTGAGTGAATGCTGTACCTTCTACCCAAATCCTTGACTGGCGGAACAAGTGACCCTTCAAGGCGCAGAAATCAGAAAAACACACGAACAGGCGCCGATAATGGTTGACTTTTACAGTCACCGAGGAGAACATGCTGCTTTGCCTTAGAACAAACATCATTGCATAAATCGTCGAACATGTGCTAACTATTGCTATAGTCCTTTCCTAGTCAAACCAAGTTTCATCAAACTCCACATCCAAGACCTCGACTTCCCGTCGTTACTCCTTCCGAATAGACCACGAGTCGCATTGCCGCTAGAGCTTCCTCCGCTGCCGTCCCAGTGACCAAGAACATGCTCAAGCAACGTCGAGTTTCCAACCGCGCCCCCGAAGATATTCACCAGAGAGCCCTGGTCCGCATCCAACAACCCCCCAACGACATCCCCAATCAAAGAGATCACAGGCACGGTGAAGCGGATGTGCTTCTTGTTCAAGACACCCTCGACATACTTGATATGCTCTCCATTCGCCATAGTGGAGTTGCCCGTTGCGTTGAACTCGATATAGCCTTGACTCAGCGAACCCTTCTGGCTGTCCAGAATCTCTGAGAGATTGGGGACCAGTTCGTCGAAGAAGAAGTTCCCTTCGAAAGGCACTGTGTTGTTGCCCGGCCAGAGTTGAAGATCCCACAGATTGATGAGACCGAGTCTTGTTTCGCCGGACATGACGTTAAAGGTCAAGTTTCCGAGACCAAGACGAAGAACGCCGGAGTTGGGGATGTTGAGGTTGCCTTTCATGTTGTACTTGGACGTGCGGTTAGACTGCAGATCAAAGGTCAAGTCAATGAGACCAAAGCCATCAAGATAAGTGAGCGATGGAATCTCAATCGTCTTCTCTAACGAGCGGTGGTACTTCAGCGCTCCTAGATGGATCTCCGGCTTGCCTTCGAGTGACAACTCGACCTTGGGTTTGTCGAAGAACTCGTTGAACCAGAGAAGAAGCTCAGTGTGGTTCGTCACCTTCATGGTCTGGTTGACCACTGTGACATCCGTCTTGTGGTTGAGATGAAGATCCGGGAGCTTCAACATGAGGAATGAGGACATCGGATGAGTCTCCTTGTTGTACAAGTACAAGTCGACGGGCTTCAGATTGGCCGCCAGCGGCGTGTCCAACGATGTGATGATGCTCATGTTGACTTCATCTGGCGAAATGACTTGCAGAGCGCCGCCTTCAATGGGGAGCTTTTGGCTGTTGAGAATGTTTTGAACAATTGCTGGGATGATGACCGTGAAGCTAATGAATGGGTTAAACAGGGCTACGAACGGATCGAGACGTACGACTTACAGCAATGGAAGCAAAATGGCGAGGAGAATGACGATACCCAGGAGATACCACCATTTGAATTTGAAGAGATGCGCTTTCACCTTCTGCCATTTAGTCGGTCCCGCAGCGGCTTTCTCATCGCGAATCTGGTCGTCAGAAGGCGCATTGTCGCTCTGAGCGTCTTGCGCTGGCCCATCAGCTGGAATGGTCCTATCATTCGAATCAGGCGCAGCGCCCGCCATACGATCTTCCGTTGAGGCCATTTCGAAATTCAGCGATACTCAGCGACAACAGCGAAGCGAGCAACTATCACCAAAGACGCAAAGATAAGGAGAACAGCCTAGCCCAACTGCAACGGCCGAGCAAAAGGTTATACAAGGGTCAATACGCTAGCGAATCTACAACAGGGCACATCCCAGTGTCTGAACGGCAACCAAATAGTGATCTTCAGCGGGGTCAAGGCGCTAGCGGATCAATACGAGTTGATCCTTGGCGGAATCTGATAAATGATGGGCGGAACTATGACAGAAGCAATGGGGCACATGATCATGTTGCTCTTCCCCTCACTTTCTGTTTTGGTGAAGAAGCTTAAGTGTCTGCAGATTTGGGTGTGTACTCATAGAGTCTAGTTTGCGATTGATTCCCAAAGAATGGCAGCTGGATTCGAATTGACTTGCATTTTGAATGACGTCGGTTAGCTCGCTTGGCTCGCGTCTTCAACGGCTGGGATCAACGGCGCATGGCTTGTCAGGGCACACAGTGCGCGATAACTCGGTAATTTCTCGCCAAGGTTAGCGGACAGGCTTAGGCTCACGCGCTGCCTTGAACGCTTACAGGGTTCCATGGAGTGCTCGAGCACAAAAGCAAGAAACGAGTCTGGACCGCCAACGGACAAGGGCTTGTACAAGGAATTGTTACGACGTCGACAAAGCAAAGCGATTGGCAAGGGATCATGAACACGACGTCGAACAATTGCCGAAGATCATTGTGTCTCTGTTCGGGCAATTGTGTTGACTTTGAATGGGCTCGCAGAGAGACACCCGTCATTGAACATCACCAATTGAACACACCGCGTTTAACAGCACAAAGGCTCACAAATCTTTCATCCAAATTCTTATTGCTGGGTATCGTGTACATAGAACATACCAAAACATTAATTCCATAACAATTACAAGTCATTACCCATCGCGCATCATTACGTCCGACCCATAAGCTCCTTCAAAATAGCATGTACCAAGTCCGCAACAGTAGCGACAAGCTAGAATAATGTTAGCGAAATGTCAATACTAAACAAACACAAGAACTTACCGGTGTCGCATCTCCAATGAGTTCCGATACTTGATTCACAAAAGTCTTGCTAAGCAAATTCTCCGCATTGCCTACCAGCGATAACAAGCCCTTGACGGTCTTGGGTGTGAGGAACGGCATGATCTGGTCGATTATGCCCTTGATGTCAATCTTCTTCAGTGCATTGAGCAAAGGCTTGACCGCGTCGACGAGACCAGAAAGATCCAGGCCGTCGAGCTCTTCGAGGATAGGCTCGATAATCTCGAAGAGGCTTTCTAGATCGACCTTGTTCAGGACTTCAATCAGCGGTACTGCGCCCGAGATGAGGGTGTGGGTTTGGTTGACGAATTTATCGCTGAGGAGATCTCCCGCATTGTCAACTAATCCGACAATGCCCTTGACCGACTTGGGTGTTAACAACGGTTTGATTGCCTCGAGCAGACCTTCGATGTCAATATCATCCAGAGAGTCAAGTAGCGGCATGATCTTGCCAATCAGCTTAGCAAGATCAATCTTCGAGAGCGCGTTCAGAAGAGGCTTGACCTTCTTGATCAAATCGCCAAAGTCAATCTCACCCAGTGCTTCGAGAAGAGGCGAGAGTTGCTTGATGAGCTTCTTAAGATCGATGTCTCCCAGAGCTGACACCAAAGGTACAGCATCACCGATGAGGGTCTGCGTTTGGTTGACGAACTTGGGCGTGAGCAGATCCTCTGCATTACCAAGAAGACCAATGATACCCTTGATACCCTTTGGTGAAAGCAAAGGTGCGACGGCGTCGAGTAGACCCTTGATGTCGACATCGGCAATCTCATCGAGCAATGGCGCGAGTTTCTTGATGAGTTTACCAAGATCGATCTTGCCAAGTTCCTTCAGCAAAGGCGAGACTTGGTCGATGAGATCAGGGAGATCCGCCTCGCTTAGCGAAGAGATTAAAGGTACAGCACCAGTAATGAGTGTCTGGGTCTCATTGACGAATTTACTCGTCAACAAGTCCTCGGCGTTACCCAGTAGTCCCACGATGCCCTTGACAGAGTCCTTCGTAAGCAACGGTGCCACGGCGCTGAGGAGACCTTCGAGATCCAGCTTGCCGAGCATCTTAAGGAGTGGACCAACTTGATCCAACAGGTCCTCAAGATCCAACTTGGAAAGGCTCGTAAGGAGTGGCGAAGCCTTGGAGATGAGACCCTTTGTTTGGGAAACAAAGTCCTTCGTAAGAAGATCCTCGGCGTTGTCAAGTAATCCGACAATACCCTTGATCGACTCCTTAGTAAGGAGAGGCTGGACAGCGGCGAGGATCTCATCAAGCTTCAGTTTGCCGACTTGCTTCAGCAAGGGACCAACTTGATCAAGCAAGCCCTTCAGATCAGCCTTGTCCAAGCTGCTCAACAGAGGAGCAGCCTTGGCGATCAACAGTTTCGTCTGCGAAACGAAGTCCTTAGTAAGAAGGTTCTCCGCATTGTTCAGCAGGCCAATGATGCCATTGATAGAGTTCTTCGTGAGTAAGGGTCGCACTGCGCTGAGGATATCTTCGAGCTTCAGCTTGCCAACCTCCTTCAGAAGAGGTCCGACTTGATCAAGTAGACCCTTGATGTCGGCATCATCAAGACTATCAAGTAGAGGAGATGCCTTGGAAATGAGAGACTTGGTCTGAGACACGAAATCCTTCGTGAGCAAGTTCTCGGCGTTACCAAGAAGACCGACCAGGCCCTTGATAGAGTCCTTGGTGAGAAGTGGTGCAAGCGCGTCGATGACACTCTTGAGATCGATCTTACCCAGGCTGGTAAGAAGAGGGCTGGCGTTGGAAATGAGCTTCTTGGTGTCTGAGACAAAGTCCTTCGTTAGAAGGTCCTCGGCATTGCCTAAGAGACCGATTATACCCTTCACAGAGTCCTTGGTCAACAGGGGTCGTAGTGAGTCGAGAACGCCCGCTAAGTCAATCTTGCCGAGACTGTTGATTAACGGACCAGCGCTCTGGAGGAGAGTCTTGATGTTCTTGACGGTGTCCTTTGAGAGCAGGTCCTCCGCGTTATTGAGTAATCCCACGAGACCCTGGATGGCATCCTTCTTCAGAAGTGGACTCAAGGCATCGAGTATGCCCTTGATGTCAAGGTCACCAAGCTTGTCAATCAGAGGTGATGCTTGCTTGAGTAGAACCTTGATACTCTTGACAGTCTCCTTGGACAACAAATCTTCGGCATTACCAAGAAGCGCCACCAAGCCTTGGATGGCCTCCTTCTTGAGAAGTGGGCTGAGAGCATCCAACAAGCCCTTGAGATCAAGATCTGCTAGCTTGTCGATCAGCGGCGACGCCTGCTTGAGTAGAACCTTGATGCTCTTGACAGTGTCCTTGGAAAGAAGGTCCTCGGCATTGCCAAGAAGTGCTACAAGGCCTTGAATCGCTTCCTTCTTCAAGATGGGACTTAAGGCATCGAGTATGCCCTTGAGATCGAGATCACCGAGCTTGTCAATTAGTGGCGACGCTTGTTTAAGCAGAACCTTGATAGCTTTGACAGTGTCCTTAGACAACAAGTCCTCGGCATTGTTCAATAGTTGAACAAGACCCTGAATAGCTTCCTTCTTCAGGATCGGGCTCAAAGCATCTAAAACACCCTTGAGATCGACATCAGACAACTTCTCAATTAGAGGTGATGCTTCAGTGAGGAGTGTCTTGATACTCTTCACGGTTTCCTTGGTCAGAAGGTCTTCTGCATTGTTGAGCAGACCGACAAGACCTTGAATAGCATCCTTCTTGAGGATGGGGCTCAGAGCATCGAGAACGCCCTTCAGGTCGACGTCGTCGAGCTTGGCGATCAACGGCGACGCAGCACCGATAAGATCTTGCGTCTGATCGACAAACTTGGGCGTCAAAAGACTTTCCGCATTCTTCAACAAACTCAAAATACCCTTGATGGAATCATCCTTGAGAAGCGGCTGCAGCGCCTTCAAGACTTCCTCTAGGTTGAGTTTGGTGAGTTGTTTGAGAAGTGGCGCGATGTCCTTGATGATGGGGCTGACTTCACCGAGAAGATCCTGGATCTCATCAACAGTCTTGGCTGTCAAGAGATCACCAGCGTTCTTAAGAAGAGTAACAATGCCTTGGATAGACTCCTTCTTGAGAAGAGGGTCCAACGCTGTGAGGATGCCCTCAATGTCAAGCTTGGTGAGTTTTTTGAGCAGAGGAGCGACCTCGTCTAGAACAGGCGCGACGTCACCGATAAGACCCTTGGTCTGTTTCACAAACTCGGGCGTGAGGAGGGTTGCACCGTTGTTGAGAAGACCATTGATGTTCTTGAGGTTGTCGTCTGTGAGGAGTTTGAGAACCTTGGATACAATGCCAGCGATGTCGACGCCTTGGATCTCTTTCACGAGATCTTTGAGGTTGAGTTCGCCGACGAGGTCGAGAAGTGGTCCGGCCTTGGCGAGGAGATTTCTGACTTGATTTGGCGCGGGTGGTTTGAGCGTTGCGGCGAGATATACCATGGCATCATGGAATGCTTGGAGAAACTCGGGCGAGAGCAAATCGCCAAGAGCTTTGAAGAGGTCTTTCACATCACCAAGAGCACCAGTGAGACCCTTGAGACCATCGCCCAAATCTCCAAGACCATCTAGTCCAGGAATCGCGGCGATTCTGGAGCTGCCGTCATCTGAATCATCATCCGAGTCCCCGGACTTTGACCCAGCCTTAGCCGTGCCATTCTGCCGTCTAACAAGAACAGGCGCTCTAGGAATTACATTGCTCTTGAGCAAAGTATTCAACTCCTTCAGCGCATCCGTAAGTTCAGATCTGGGAACAAGCGCAAGATTATGCTTCTCCAAAAGCTGAACCAGTTCACCAGAGAGTTCAGGTGAAGACACAGTCCTGGCAGAGACAAAGCTGAACGGCAGGAGAGTGAGGAAAAGTTTTGAGAACCTCATTATCGCTGTTACCCTCAGACAGAAACAAAAAAGATTGAGTTCAGCGCCGGTTCTCGCGCACAGGTTAAGAAAACGGTTTCTCGCTAAGGCTGTTGGTACTTTTTATCTCCTATTGACAGCTTTTATCTCAGCCACTCATCACACACGCATTTTGCTTGTTTGGGTTGTACAGTATGAGTTCGTTAGCCGCGGCAGGGAAATTGAGCTTTGTCGATCATACCCTGTTTTGAGGAGTGAGGCACACAGGACTACCCCTGCATCTCGCAAACCATTGCGCTTTGGGCACCGGAAGAGGTTGCATCAGTGACAAGGAGCCCTTGCTAACTCGGTATATCCCGTGAACACTCACTGACTGACTAGTCTGGGGACCATGGTCGAATGCGTGATGGTCACGGTGATGTGCGCCACTTGTCAATGCGCTGTGGGACATTGAGTAGGGACACTAACGGTGGATGGACTAGAAAGTTTACAGGGGACAAGGTTCTGACAATGGGTTACTCGGCAGTCACCAAGATCAACAAGTTTAGACGAAGAGAAGACGTTCAATTGATCAGCTATCGTACGAGTGGCTGTTTCAAACTAATTATCGCGCTGCCTTGAAATCAACACCCCCAGCCCTATTAACAACCCCAACCCGATGGTAATACGTGCTAGATCTAACATACGGATCAAGCTTCCAGTAATTGAGCTGAAGCAATTGAGCCAGCTCATCGCGTCTTGCGCCCACCTCTGCATCGCCCTCTGTAGCAATCCATTCTGTAGTCAATTGAGTGAATTGGTCAATCAAATCTTGTCGCTCAAGCTGTATCTTGGTCTTCTTCTCTTCTGATTGCATGCGCTCATTCTCGCCGGGAACTGGGTCGACGTATTTGTACTCCCAAGGATCATCACCGCCGTAGGACTTTTGCAGGTTGCTCTTGGGGATGAACTTGAGGAGGCCCTTTGTGCCGTTTGTGAAGTGGATTTTTGATGCGACGACTGGGTCTAGCCAGTGTTTGATGACGGTCCAAACGCCTAGAGAAGAGGTTAGAAAAGGGCAATCAGTAGAGAATAAAGGATGCTTACCCCAGAATACGAATGGCGCGTTGTGAACAAGAACAACACCCAAAGTCTCAGGATATCTCGTCTCCAGAACATCAATCAGAAATTTGATGACATGAAAGTCCATATTCCGAAGCCCAAAGCTAGTGAGATCAAAGATGAGGCAGACCTTGTCATTGGGCTCACGCGCCATCATCCTGAGCGTCTCGATATTATGCAAGACATACGTCTCCATAGCTTCAGCCGTCTGCTTGTGAGGATCATGGTATCGGACCCTGATAACATAAACAGGATGGTCGTCCTTGTCTGTGCCTCGGACATAGCTCTTCCCAGAGCGATACTGCGCCATGAAAGCTTGATCGTCGGAAGTAATGTCTGTCCTGAGACCGACTGCTTCACCGCCAGCGATGATGGACTTTTGAACTTGTCGCTCTTCGCGCCAATTGATGGAGGAGACGAACATCTCAACGGCTTTGACGACGTCGAAGTCTCTAGCGCGGAGGAAGCGAAGAATGGTTGTGTCGGGATGATCAGCCAGGAAGGTCTCCCAGAGGTCATGGCTGAAGTGCTCTGGCGACTTGTTGTTCAAGTGGTTCAGGAAATCACCAGTCTTCTCTGGCGCATCGTGAGCAACCTGATCACCGGAGAGGCGAAACAGATGAACCCAAGCTTCCTGCAGACTGCGCTTCTGCTCAACGGTAAGGTTACCGCGAGTGCCTGGCTCAGAAGATGTCGACATGTTGAGATTGAGTGTGCTGACAGATGAGAATGATGTGTTTCGAAAGCAAGTCAAGACTTTGTCCATGAAAATACTGTGCTCTTGAGGGTGCTGGTGATAGCTGATCTCCAGTTATTTGAGCTCCATCGCGGTGTCTCAAGTCACAGCCACTAATCTCTGGTGTTTCTTTTTCTGCCGATCTTGGTCGACGTCGTCAACAGGTCGGAAAGTGGTCCTGAATTGGGAAAAGGGCCAAAGCGCACTAGACCATGCTCTGCGAGCATCGCATGCACCGCTCGGAGGCTAATGCACCCCGCACTTTGACAAACAAGTCAAGCATCAGCTATTTCGTTTCGCATTCACATGACAGATATGCGATTGTGGGGGAAACCGAGATGCATGGTGGTTGAAGGTGGTTAGATCGAGATGTCAGTGACTTGATCAGGTGCGATGAGGATCTTGGGAGAACAGTGTCCGGGGCTTTGGTGCCCGACGGGCCGACATTTTTCCTTCAACGCCAACAACTCCCCAATCCTCCACAGTACCATATTCCTCTTTTGCTTCTTAGGATGCGTGGCACAGGTTCCACACAGCCCATAGCCAATTGATAACTTCGTTACCGGAGATAAGGACGTCCTCAACTAGCTATGGGCTGCGTTGAACCTGTGCCACGCATCCTAAGAAACGAAAGAGGAATATGGTACTGTGAAGAACTCGGGCTGTTGTCACTATTGTTGCAGGTGTTGGAAGGAAGAATTTCGGGAGAGGCAGAGAGAGAGATTTTAGGAAGAAATAAGCAAGCTCTTGTTTATTCTGTAGAGTTTTCACTTCGATATGGTATGAAGCTAGAGTCAAATCTGTCATGAACGAAGTTTGTTATTGTCTTGTCGGAACCCTAACCGTATTCTCTGAGATATCGATCTAGGTTGCATAGGATATGCATTTTGATAGAAACCTTACTACAAGGTTGCAAAAAAACTTTGATTGAAGTCTTTTAATTTTAATGCATCATGTTATCCTGATAAGTCAAAAGTTAAGCATGCAGAAGGAACTGGATCGCAAGTTCCAGCAATTCATGGCGCTTCAAACGTATAACCTCTATGAGTGAACTCTTTCTTAACCATCTCTTTACTGGTGCTCGAGTAATGACTGGCCCATTGGCTCCATGAATCACACAACAGACAGAACAAAACGATCATAAGGAATATTCTGATCGCCATCTTTCGGTAAGGCTCGAAGAAGCGACTATCACGTCGATGAAATATCAGAGCAAATGGCAGTAACTAAATCACATGTTTATAGGAACTTAAATCTCAGTGTTCAGTTATGTTTTCTCATTCAATATGTTCAAGTGTGAAGAAAATATATACATTGCTTGGATTGCTGAAGACTTTGGCCTCGCCCAAGCTTAACCCCAAACCTCGAAGCGACTGATAGTCCTTCATGCTCCGTCATCTCATTCGTAAAATTTTCAATCTCAAAAGCACCCCCTTAGTTGAGGGCGTTGCTGACAGCAGTGTAAGCGGGCTTGGGCTGGTAGTTGCGGTCGAAGAGAAGAGGGTTGGTGTCTCTCCAAGAGTCCTTGTCAGAGACACCCCAGACAGTGATACCAACACACTTAGGAACATCGAGACACGCCTTGGTGACAGTGGCAAAGTCGGTAGCACCACCGTTCTCAATGTCGAGCTCGGTGATGGCAACCTCCTTGACGTTGGCACCAGCGAGAACCTTGAGAGCAGCAGGGAAACCAGAAGCAGGGTTCCAGCCACCAGGCTTGGCAAGATGGGCCTGGCTACCAATACCGTCGATGGGGACACCCTCAGCAACCCACTTGTTAACGTGATCGACCATGCCGCGGGTAACCTTGGCGTAGTTGGCAATGTCAAGGTTGTAGTCGTTGATGTAGAGCTTGGCGTTGGGGTCAGCGGCGCGGGCAGCGCGGAAGGCAATTCGGACCATGTCCTCGCCGAGGACCTGGTAGATCTCGCTGTTGCGCATGCTTCCGTCCTCGGCGAAGACCTCGTTGACGACGTCCCAGTGGAGGATCTTGCCCTTGTAGCGGGTGACCATGGTCTTGACGTGATTCTCAATGACCGAGGTCATGGTGGCGCGGTCCTTGATGTTCTTGACCCATTGAGGGAGCTGGGAGTACCAAACGAGGGTGTGGCCACGGATCTTCTTGCCGTTGGCGATGGCGAAATCGACGACCTTGTCGGCGTTGCCAAAGGTGAACTGGCCACGAGAAGCTGGGCAAGTTAGTCGATCGTACAGGGAGTCTTTTGGTGTGTGCACTTACGCTCAATAGCATCCCACTTCATGGAGTTCTCGTGGGTGACCTGACCAAACTCCCTCTTGACGATGGTGGTAAGAGGGTTGTTGTTGAGGTGGTAGTGGTCGATCTCGGTACCGAAGTAGATCTTGCCCTTGGCGCGGATCTTGGCATCAAGACCAGTGGCAGCGTTACCACCACCGTTGGTAGGAGGCTGCTCAGGCTCGGTAGGGGTAGGATCGCTACCACCAGAGCCGGGAACACACTGGTAGTAGTAATCGTTGATCTTCTCACACTTCAAGCCAGACTGGCAAGTCTTGGCGCCATTCCAGTCAATACCGCCACCTGAGCACGTTAGTATTTTGTTTCTGGTCTTGTTGTATTGTAAGACTTACACTGTCCCCAGATGGCGGACTGGGCCATGGCCAAAGGCGCGGCAGCGACGATGAGAGCGAGGAAGTGCATGATGACTGAGTCCCAAGAGATTGATGCTTAGAGATGCTGAACAAGAAAGAACCACAATTCCAAGGAAGCCATCAAAGACTTATATAGCTAGTAACCAGCGGTCTATATGATCTTCGAAGAGTGCGACTATAACTCAACATCCTGGTCAATAACGATAGGAAAGATTTATCCCGACCAATGGTGTCAAAAACGTGTTTTACCGGGCGACTTTGTTTCTGGGAGCCCTACGTGCGGAGAACCAAGTTCCGAGCAACGCCCATTGAGGAAATGACGGAGCATCGCCAAGATGCACGCTGTAACCTCAAAGAGCAAGTGGCATTTAAAATCTGTAAATGACCCCCGCAAATATGGGTCGTCAATCGGCTCACGCAGCGGATAATGTGAGATTCTCTACCGAAATGAATCGTGGTATGCCTTAACTGGTGTGCTGTTCGTAGAACTCGAGATGGTGAAGCAGGGATCATGTTTACCCGATTGGAAGGGAATTGCGGTTTCTACCCCGGATATTAAATAATCTTACAAACCTTTACAACTTTATTTGATCGAGACCGATCAAGGTTACATATCCTTTACGGGGTAAACACTCCAATGTGGTGGCGGTGGAGAGTTGAGGTCTGGTTGACGATTATCACAACCTAGTCTATAACAGCCTGATCGAAAGATCTTAGCCGAGTGCGACCTTAAATGAGACTATTCAAGTGGCCTGATGGGAAGAGGCAGATGAGTTTAAGATTATGAAGGTTTCAGTGGGCAAATCGATGACAGGAAAGGCGAGATATCGCGCTCAGCTCGACCCATGGAAACCTTACACAGGAACACCGGTAGCTGGAGGTTGACGAGTGGCAAATGCTGGCATGTCTAGGAGAAGAACGAATGTTGGCGTATGTAATTGGACCCGGATGATTATCAGCTGCCTTGTTAGTACAATCACTGCAGGAGGCTGTAGATCAACGCAGGTCCTGGCCAGATTTGCCAAGCCTTGCCTCAGTTGCCACACCAAGGTCTTCATCTTCAAAGCTTCAATTACCCTATTGGTAGATAGTATGGAGGCGAATGTTGGATACGAAAGATGTTGTACTCCCAAACTCCGATTGCTGGCAATTGACAATTCCGTATGTCTTATGTGAGAGTATTTCCTTGTTCGTAAACATTTGACCTCATGGTACAGCTTTGATGATACAACGGCTTTCTCGCCGGGTCTTGCCATGCAATTCATTGATGGTATTGGAGCGCATCGACTTGGGTCATGTCAACCAATGATAAGCTGAAATAGCCTCTTGGCATTTGGCGTAGTCAAGGCCTCATTTCGGAGAGACTCAAATTGGAAGCGGAAGGTAACATTTCCGTTATCTTATCAAGTAAGGACGACCCCATGATCATATTGAGGGGCAAATGAACAGCAACCCAGCATGTCATAATTGTCTACCAAAACACCTCATAGAGCCTTCATGTTAAGATACATCCCATTCTCAGGCTTAATCGTAATAACTCCCCTCGGCAGCACAAGCTTATCATCCATCGCGAGCGTCCACTCAAACGCCCTAACCATATTCGCCAACAAACACCGCATCTCGGCCTTCGCAAAGCCCTGTCCGATACAACTTCTCGGTCCGTGCAGAAAGGTGAGGAAGTTGTAGTTACTGCTCGCTCCGCCGTGCTGGTTCGGCTTTCCGTCGTCGTTAATCCATCGCTCGGGTCGGAATTCTGCTGCGTCGGGTCCCCAGATTGAGGGTGCGCGGTTGATGTACCAGATTGATACGATGATGTCTGTGCCTTGAGGGATGAATTGACTGCCGATTTGTGTGTCGCGGAGGGCTTGGCGCATTGTTAGGGGGACGGTTGGGTAGAGGCGGAGGGTTTCGTGCATGATGCCGTTGAGGTAGGGCATTTGTTCCAGGATGCTGGCTAGGTCGGGGGTGTTGCTATCGACATCTAGGGGAAGAAATGTTCTGACTTCTTCTCGGAGTTTGGTCTGGATGTCGGGGTGTTTGGTGAGTAGGTAGCATGCCCAGGTGAGTGCAGATGCTGTAGTCTCGTGCCTGCGAATGTCAGATAGTGCCTCATCATATGCCGTGGTAGACTTACCCAGCTGCCAGGAACGTCAACAGTTGATCCTTCAAAGTCTCATCCGAGAAATTGTTCGACTTGATAAGCAGCGACAATAGATCAAAGTGATCATCTCCTTTCTCGATGATAGCAGCTTTCTTCTCCTTGATCATTGGGTAGCATAGATTATTCAAAGACCCAGTGAGATAGTTGAACAGATCATTCATCTTCCAAGGAATAAGACGAATGATCGGTAGTCCCAACGCAAGAGACAGCATGGAAAATACAAGCTTCTCCCGACTAGGTTCAAGAAGTTGCTCGTAGATATCCGCCAGCGGATCGACTCTCTTCTCGACAGTATCGAACTTCCGTCCCAGGCCAGCAATACCAATAATATCCAAAGTCACCTTGCTGGCCCAGCCATTAAGCTCAACAACCGAGGACCTAGCTGCTGTGATATCCCGAGCGATCGCCTTAGTGAGAGTCTCACTTTTGGCCCACATCATCGGATACAGCTCCTTGATATGTCGAAAGTGAAACGCCGGCGTTGAATTCTTTCGGAGAAATTTGTGCTGATCACCCTCCACGATAATGAGGCCATCCCCAAGGACATGGCGCAGGAAAGAGCTGATTCGTTTTGGCTTGGCGAAGTCGTAACAGTTGTGTACCAGAAGGTCTGCCAGTAGCTGCGGATTCATAAGACATAGCTGATCGCGAAAGGAATTCAGCATGATGAGGTCGTTTTCTGGGTACTCCTTGGCAAGATCTAGGAAGAGATCGCCTGATGGTCTTCCTTTGACGACGAGAGACTTGTGAGCGGCGCTAAGGTATGCCTTTTCGGAGAATTAGTGAATGTCTCACAGCGGGAACAGCCACGCTTACCTTTGGTCCAGGAATACGTCGCAGTGGACTGAACAGCACCGGGTACAAGAAGACCCAAAACACGACGCCGAAGGCATAATTGATAAGTAAGATAAAGGCCACTACTGCGAGGTGACTTGAACTGCTGTAGTAATTCGGAAACAATTTGATCGCAAAGAAGCCTTCGACACAGGCGGCGAGGGTAAGATTCGGAAAGGTCAAGATCTTTGACATGACAGCCATGGTGGGCGTTACTGTTGATGACAGTTCAGAAAGGTGCGATACCCAAGGAGATGATGATATCAATGGCCCGGTCAGTTATCTAAAATGGCAAACAAATTGAGATTAGGCCACAATAGTTCCATATGAATGTTCAACATCTTCCCCAACCGAGTCCTTAGTACGCGGTTAGTAATGCGCAGGGTTTGTGGGTGTGAAGCCATCGCCAAACCAGAAGCAGCATGATCGACAGTGCAAGCACCACCCGATCGGGTTTAGTATGCGAGCTGAGGGGCATCGATTTTGAAGGGTTTAGTCTACGAACATGGGCACGTGTTCAGCTCGCATGTTAAACTCTTTCATGATATTTTTCTTTTCTCTGTCGTTATTCACATGTGTTATTATTATGTTCGTGAGTTTTGGCTTGTGAAGATGGACCTTTTTCGCAATCTATTCCGAAACAAGATGTTCTCGAAAGTTCATCTCAACAATTGACGATGAGCGATGAAATTTCAACTTGTCGACTACAAGGTCACGGACTCGAAGAAAAAGGCATGAATCGTACCAAACGCCCGAGCATTTTGACAATGCACCACTTCGACTGATCTGCAACCCTTTCAACTTCTCATCACGATGGCCCCAACCGTCATCGTTGGCCTCATCCTCGGCTGTGCTCTCCTCGGAGGCTTCACCAGTATGTTCACGTCACATCAACACGGTTTCTTCGATGCAATACGTGTTTGTAATGCTGGTGAAAAGGCATGTGTTCTGGACATGACAGACTCTGTGTCGAGACATATCACCGGTTTTGAGCAAGTCGACGCCATGGTCAATCTTCTTCTTGAGTTCTTCTCTCAAGGACTCAGAAAGAGTCCTGATGCTGAGGGTATGGATCTTGAGGCCTTGGTCGCGTTTGTGTATCTTGCTGCTCAATTTGGTGGTGCTTGGTATTTGATCGCTTTAGAAGGATTGAGATTTGGGAACAGAGGAACAATACTGAGTTGGTATGTTTCATGTTTATAACCCTACTCTTTCACGATACTGACTCGTGTCCTAGGACGGGCACCTTCGGCATAGTGTTTCAAGCAATTACAATCACTATCATCGCACCCGTTTACCTTACTCTCCAACTCCTACTCTCCCCTTCGAATCCGCGCCAAGCGCACTTACTCGTCGATCCGGCCGATCTCAACTTCCTACCCGTTGCGACGATTATATCCTACCTTCTTCCGACTATTGGTCTTTGCCTGCCGCTGGTGTTTGATATATCGAGAGAGGCAAAGTTCATCGCGGTTGCGCTATGGCAGCCTTTTCCTCTGTATCAATCAGCTCTGCAGAGTCTTTGGCAGATGTTCAGCCGCAACGAAGGCAACAAGGGACATGTCAATCTGAGGCATACAGCGGCTCTGAATCGGGCGTACATATTCATTACTGCATTGACAGCGAGTGTTCACTTTATTGTTATGGGAACCATCGCTGCATCTTGGAAGGGTCTGGTGCAGCCGTTGTCAGGACACCATATTCTCGCCCTGACCTCGATTGCCGATCCGCCAACGATGGCTCTCTTTGACCCACCTGTTTCAGCGATGGAGTCAAGAGAGATTGTGGTCTCTTTCTTGCGATGGGATGTTTACTGCACGTGTCTTTCCATGATCATCTGGTCTGGCTATCAGCTCTATGCTGCCCAAAGGGCGCCTAGTGCTGTGGCTATAGTCGTCAAAGCGACATTATTGGCATTGGTTGGAGGCCCGATCTTCCCTGCGTTGATGATGCTCTGGGAGAGGGACGATGTCGTAATGGACTGGACGGGGGTAGCTACGGCGAAGAAGCGCAAGTGAGGGCACGACGATGTCGAGATGAGTCAACAACAATTAAGATTCGTATACTAAGTACTAGACCAGATAGCAATACAAAACACCATCAAGGAGAAAGCAAAGTCGCATCCTTGAAAACACCAAGACTATCCTGTCTACAATCCAACAACCTGCTCTCCAACATCCTAGGCGAAGCCTTCCAAAGCACATTACCTTCCCCCTCAACACCATCAGCAGCCAACCACCCAACAGCAGACCTAATCCCAATAGCAGAGTTCAATCTAGTTAATATAATATCTGCCCGCTCTCCTTGAGCAGGCGTAGTGTAAACACAATGCGTAACAAGCCTAATCGAATGCACTATCATAATTGCAGCCGCGCCATCGTACATCATGCTTGATGGCATACCGCTGGAGTCAATGTCACCGAGCGCGTAGGGTACGCAGAAGAGCATGTCGTCGACACATTTACGCACGTCGGATTCCAGCACGGGAACGCACTGTGCCCACATGGCTTGGTAGTTACTATACTCATCATCCACGGTCTGGAGGGTCGTTTGATACAGGAGCATACTCTGCAACAAGATCAATCGCGCCGAGCGCACGAGGATCATGATGCAAGCGGTCTCAGCGTCGTAGTGCATTTTCCCAGCGCCCATCTCTCCGAGGACGGTAGGGACGCCGCGGCCTTCAAAGGTCATTTGCCAGTATGTTGCTGCTTCGCAGTCCCAGTCGTTGAAGCCGTCTAGCATGTCGAAGCATTCTTGTAAAAGAAGACGTTCTTGGTCTGCGTCGCTGCTGGTTTCGGAGGTGGCAGAGGGACTGCCGATTTGTTGGAAGATGTCGGATTGGATGAATTGGAAGAGACGGTGGCGAAGGGAAAGGGTCTTGGACATCATTGCTAGAGCGCGGAGGAGAGGATCGAAGATGCCTATCACGGTGGCGATGGCGCCTGGGTCGGTGTATGTATCGTCGCCGTGGAGGAATGAGTAGATTTGCTAGAGACATGTCAGTTTGGAACAGCGCAATTGAGGGTTTAAGGACTCACCAGTCGCAGTAGAGCAAGGAGGAACAATTCGGCTCCTCGTCTTGTACCAATTTGACTCGGTCCCCTTCTCTCCAAGAGATAGAACAAACCCGAAGCATGCTCATTCGGATCACCCAATCCCTCACCACTAAAGTCCTACTCAAGTCAGCTCCGATCTCACTCAATCCCAGAGTCAACTCACCTTGTACGTGCAAAGCAACAAGATGGTCGCAATGACACTATCATCAAGCGCCTGATCATCAGACTGTATACTCTGCTGCAAACCCTTAATCACCCTCCCATAGTTCCTCAATGACCTCGTCCTGAGTTCTTCGTTGCCCAAGTGATTATACGCAGCTAATTGAGCCACGCTCAATGTCGCCGTCTCAACTAACCCGCCATCTTTGTGGTGGTCAAAGAAGCTCGGGAGAAAGCTGAAGTGCCCTGGGAAGCCGTCGCCCTCGTCGGGTGAGACGAAGCGACGCACGAAATAGCACAGTGACATGTCATCGTAGGATTGGGTGGGTTGTTTGATGACGGCTAGAGATCTTCGGCGCGTTGATGGTTCGGGGAGTCGTTTTGTGGTTTTCGGTGGCGTTTTCTCTTTGGGATTGGGCGGACTTGTTATAACGGTTATCGCCTTTGTTGTCTCAACGGGCGCTGTGGTCGCTGTAACAGGCGGCGTTTTCGGCTTCTGGCCTGAATGTCGAAAGTGAAACTCGTCGGTATATCCAAGACAAGGCTTGCCATAGTTGTAGCATCGTCGACACGTTGGTTTCCCCTCATCACACTATCATCATGATCAGCTTCAAGCCTCTCAATGGTTCAGTCAGTGACATACCTTGACCTTGCGCTGTCGACAGCGCAGACAGCCTGAACTAAATCTTCCAGGAAAGACCATGATTCAATAGTTTGTGTAAAATGTCTCAAGAGCTCGGGCAGCTGGGCGGTTGGAGTTCGAGTTGGGGGAAGAGAAGAGACAAGATGGGGAAAGTGAAGCGAACCGGACAGTGTGAGCACGGACACTATCATTGCGTTAGTTACCAGGACATGGGTTGTGCGGAAACAGGGTTGTTGACAAGAGAGCAGCAGGGGTTGAGGGAGTCTGGACGGGGCCTCAACTACCGGGGAGTGGAGAGAAGAGGGAAGATCTGCATTTTAGCTCGTTGTGGTCAAGCTTGCGATAAGACACTCGTTTGGTTCCTGTTTGACACGAGCGTCAACCTCGGCTTCAGCATCTTGATCGACTCCGCGGAATGCCGGGAAATCTGGGGAATAGACTTTGACACTTTTCATATGGCGTGAGTGTTTGTATAAGACGGTTCGGCAGTCGCTGATGAGTGACATTTTGAAACAATGAGGTTATGAAACTAGCCTTCCACCGTTGAACAATCCGTTGTTTTATGTACGCCACGCAATTTTACCGCCATGTCGTCTCTACTTTACCACCCAGCTTTGAACTACATTCAGAGTCTTAATGAATTTTTCATGTCTCCAATGCTATCGTGCCCATTACTCCTTACATCAATTTACGCTCCAAACCTCACCAACAATGCCCTGGCCTCAATTGCATCTCATCTCCCTCCTCAGATGTCACCTACCCTAAACCTGCAAATGATCAACAAGGTTCTCCTCATCTGGACTAGCCTGTCCATCCTCCGGTCCATCAACCGGATCCTCAACATGATGGCTCACAACTCTTGGCGCCTCCGCCCCGCTTCTAACTGGTCCTGGACGAATGAAATCGCCGTCGTCACTGGCGGCTCTAGCGGGATAGGCCTCAGCATCGTGCAGCGACTAACTGCGATGGGTATACAAATCGCCGTCCTAGATATTCAAGATCTGCCCAAGGAACTGCAAACCAATGACCGCGTCAAATTTTATCGCTGCGATGTCACCACCGTGGAATCTGTGGCCGAAGCTGCTGATGCTGTGAGACGCGAGCTTGGACATCCTACCATTTTGATCAATAACGCTGGCATCACGTCTCCCATGCCCATTCTTAAAATGTCAGAGTCTTTTCTGCGCAAGATTATGGGCGTTAATCTCATGTCGCTGTGGTTCACGACCCAACAATTCCTCCCGCGGATGATCCAGCTTAACAAAGGCCACATCATCACCGTCGCGAGCATCGCATCTTTCGTTGCGTTGGCTACAGGCGCTGACTACTCTGCCACCAAAGCCGGCGCGCTTTCTTTCCACGAGTCACTTGCCAGCGAGATCAAGCATTTCTACAAAGCACCCAATGTTCTGACGACGGTTGTTCATCCCAACTTTGTCAGAACACCTCTTGTTGAGGGCTTTGTTGATCGTTTGGAGCGCGGTGGTGTTCGACTCTTGACCCCGGATGATATTGCCAAGGAGGTTGTCGCACAGATCAAACGTAGACGTGGTGGTCAACTTATTGTTCCAAAGTCAGCCTCTGCTATCTCGGGCATCAGAGGATGGCCTACTTGGTTACAGGAGATTTTGAGGGATATGATCGGAAGAGTCTAGATTAGTGAAAGGTGGGAGTTCCACATGTCATGCATGAATAGACAGTATGAATTCCAAGTACCTATCTAATTGTTGGTGGAAATCGTGATTTGCTTTAGAACGAGACCAAAATTTAGTGCCAAATTGCTCACCAAACATTTAAAGACGGCCTGCCCCTCCCTGCATAAATATTGCTTTGTTCTCAACGTCTCACCAATTTTCGCTCCGAGCACCTGGCCACCATCGTAAGGCAAACTCAACACCGCAAATATGGCGATTGGAAGCTGGCTAAAACTCATTTTCCTCTGGCTCTACGCTGCAATAATCTCACCATGGCTAGTCACTGATTTCGCTATCGACATAATCCTCTACCTGATCCCATTCTTCCGACCCTCACGAAAATGGTCTCTCAGGCAAGCCGCCCACGTACGCCTCGTCCGATTCGCCCTTCTCTACTGGTCCCTTGTCAAAGCCGGCGACAAACTACATCTTGACCCAAAGCGAGAAAAGAACCGATTCGAAGTCATCGCTCCGAGATCGTCAAAGCTCTACAGAGGCATCCTCTCAGATTATGCAGTCCTGCCTGTGAAGATTGGAATGACTTGGACGCCAGCACGACCTCCACCTGCTGGGTTGGTTCATTCTGGGATGACTGTGGCTCTGCACTTTCATGGAGGAGGCTATGTGATTGGAAACGGTCGTGATGAAGATACTGGATACCTGGCGAGAACTCTTGTCAAGCACATGGGCTGTACACATGTGTGCACACCACAGTATCGACTTTCTAGCAGCAACAACGGACAATTTCCCGCACCACTACAGGATGCACTCACGGCTTACCTTGATTTGATCAAAACCAAGGGCATTCCTACAAGCCAGATCATTCTTTCAGGCGACTCAGCTGGAGCCAACTTGGCTCTCGCCTTGGTACGATACATTCACGAGTACGGACAAGCCGACGACATCCCCTTTCCTCGAGCCATGGCCCTCTGGTCACCTTGGGTCGACATCGCAGGTGCTTTGGAACAGGATATCAAGTCATCACCACACTACAAAACAGACTATCTGAACATCCTCTTCGCCCGCTGGGGCGCAACCACAATCTCGGGCTTCGGCGCAACGGACCCCGCGGGGCCATACCTCTCACCCCTCCGAAACCCATTCAAGCTCACACAGCCAATGCCGGTATACGTCAATGCAGGTGGAGGCGAGGTGCTGTACCATGACATCGAGAACTTCTGCCAACGGTACAAGAAGGCTGGTTGGAATGTACATCTGGACGTATCGGAAGGGTGTCCTCATGACATTATCTTGTTGGGTGACTTCATTGGATTCGGGGCCGAGGCAGAGAACGCTGCTGGGGAAGCTAGAAAGTTCTTGAATGTGAATGCGGGGTTGAAGCTGAAGAGCTATGCCCCGCGGAAGTTGTGATGTATCACAAGGAACCAGCTTAGATCCTCAACAATGATCGTCGTATAGCTTTCACATGTTAAGCATAGACTTGTCAACTACCCCTCTGTCGCGTGGTCATGCATCTAGTGACATACAAAACCATCCACGGCTAGACTCGCAATAAACTTAATGCAACCTCTACGGAAACGATTGTCGGAGAATACCCCGCAATGTTCTGTTCATAGGTGTCAATATTCTCTTTGCAGTTTAGCTTGCGATTGCGGTCTCGTTTCCGCGTGGGCCAACAACGTCATGGCCCGAGCAAGGGTTCAGCGACGATCGTTTCCGCGGACCCCGAGATTCGGAAGCTATCCTTTATTCTACGGGGTAATGACATGATGCGAGTTGGGCTGAAAGATAGCCGAGGCCTGTTCATCTCCTTGAGGTTCGAAATTATCACAAACTTGTGCACTTATACTACCTGGCAACACCAGTGATTTGTCTCTCATGATCATCACAACTGACATACTTTGACTTACCACCATGGCACATCAAGCAGAAGACAAGTCTTTCGACGTCATCATTATCGGCGCTGGAATCTCCGGTATCAACGCAGCATACCGTCTCCAAACAGAAGGTCCAGCAAATCTTACCTACGCCATTCTCGAATCCCGCGATAGCATCGGCGGCACTTGGGATCTGTTCAAGTACCCTGGCATCCGATCAGACTCCGACATTTTCACTTTTGGCTTCTCATGGAGTCCTTGGAAGCACAAGGAGTCATTGGCGCCTGGCGATAAGATCAAAGACTACATGATCGAATCAGCTCGCTCAACTGGCATCGATCATCATATTTGTTACAATCATTCTGTCAAAGAGGCCAATTGGTCTTCTGAAGACAAAAAATGGAATCTTCAAGTCTTTAGGAATGGTGGTGAGAAGCCTGTTACTTTCCAGGCTCGGTTCATGCTTCTTGGAACGGGGTATTACGACTATCAGACACCATTGCAGACTGTCATTCCTGGACTTGAAAATTTCCAAGGCAAAGTCATACACCCTCAGTTCTGGCCCGAAGACTATGATTACACCAATAAGGAAGTAGTCATCATCGGAAGCGGAGCTACAGCCATCACCATCGTTCCCTCCATGGCCGACAAAGCCAAACGCGTCACAATGCTACAACGAAGTCCAGGCTATATCTTCCCCGTCCCATCTACCAGCTTCTTGACACGTCTTCTCTTCACCATCCTCCCCGCCAGTCTCGCGCTATTCATCAACCGTCTCTTATGGCTGGTCAGAACATACGTCACCAACGCCTTCTGCAAGTCCTGTCCTGGCTTAGCCAAGAGGATCATCAAGAATGTCACCGTCAAGCAGCTTCCTCCTGATGTTAGCTGGGATCCTCACTTCAAACCGCGGTATAACCCCTGGGAACAACGTCTTTGTGCTTGTCTGAACGGCGACTTCTTCTCTGCGCTTCGGTCTGGAAAGGCGGATGTTGTGACGGACAAGATCAAGACGGTTACCGAAAAGACTATCGAGCTTGAGTCCGGAGCAACGCTGCATCCTGATCTCATCGTCACAGCTACCGGTCTCAAGCTTCGCTTCGGCGGTGGTATCAAGTTCAGCGTCGATGGCAATATTATCAACGTAGCAGACAAGTACGCCTGGAAGTCCGCCATGCTCCAAGACGTACCGAACCTAGTCTTCGTCTTTGGCTACGAGAACGCATCGTGGACTTTGGGTGCGGATGTCAGCGCTCGACTGTTCGTACGCGTTCTGCAGAAGATGGAGGAGAAGAAGGCTGTTGCTGTCGTGCCAAAGTTGACTTCGGCGGAGAGTATGCCTGTTAAGCAAGTCATGAGTCTCTCTTCGACGTACCTGAAGAATCTCAGTTCTGTGTTTCCCAAGGGAGGCACGGGCCCTTGGAGTCCCAAGAGTCATTACTTTTCTGACATGGCTGGGGCGAGATGGGGGGATATCGCCACGGATTTGGAGTATATTTCATGAGGTAGTCGATGTATGAGAGTGGCTTTCAATAGTATGTCTAGCTTCGGGAGGAAATTTTGTGGGGTTAATATGTAGTAATTGAAATCTGTTGTATTTGTTTCATATTGAAACATCGGTGAAGCGACGTGATAAAGCGTCTTCAGCAGTTACCCAAGCCTCATCGCCATCATTCTTCGATTCCGTGCTCCACACCAGCTTCTTCTCGATACCAACATTTATATAACATGATGCGTCTCTGAAAACACCTTGCCGCACCCGCACCACAAGACATAACTCATCCGACAACGGTATTGCAGTGTAAGGCTGAGTGATATCGATAGGTACAAACTCAAGTCTTGGGTGTTCCAGCCCTTTGGTCATCTTATCAGTAGATGCAGAGCAGTAGCGTCTCAGCTTTTCGTTCCCTCTATGAACATGGATCCCTAAATACTTTTGTTCACCTTTTTTGTTAAAAATATTTGCAGTATTTATGGTGAAAGGCGGCAGTTCTGCATCTAGATCCCTGGGCCGGAAGGTAAGGACCGCTATTCCACCAGTACCGATTATCTTGTTGACCCTCTCTAGAACATGGGCCTGGACACGCGACTCCGGTAATGGAAAGACGAGGTTTTCTGGAGAGTCGCTGCTGAGGGTATATTCGGCGCTCTCAAGAGGTAGCGAGCGGAACTTGAATGGCGAAGATCCTGTTGGAGATACCGGAGACAAGGGGTACGACAGCTTCAACGGGACATATGCTTTGATGAGGATAGTCTCGGGCGGATCGGCCGGTGGCCCTTTTATACTGGTCTCAGAGTCAAACTGTCTCAGTCTATACACCGACTCATTCTCTGCTTTCTCATCCTCCTCTTTCATACATAGACGTAATGGCATCAGGCGAACCCTGAACCATCGACATCGATAAGCATGTTCCACTCTCTGGTATCCAACAGAGGATAGTTTCTTAATCGGTATAGCGATGTAACCATCTTTGTTCCAGCATCTTAGGATGGCAAGTAAGCACATGACTTTCATTCCTTTGGAGTCTTGTCTAGCTGGTGTGATAACAAGGCCGTGATCGACAGCCTTTACAGGGTGAACGTTCTTGGAGAATCGGACTGTCCCAACGACGTCGACTTTGTCGATTCCACACGGGATGTCTTTGGGATAGGGTGGCAGTGGACATAGCCTGACAAGTGTTGCTGATAGACTAATATTCTGCTTCACTATGTCGTAGGGTGAATGACTGCCAGGAAAGTCTTTTGGTGCCATTATATCGTGCGAATCCCTGAAGCAAAGAACCGATGGTGCTAGTAATCCTAGAAAACGAAAGCCCCGCGATGACGCCCCTTCACCTGCGGAGTAGCCTTGATCCTCCAATGGTTCCGTAGACCACGCGAATAATGAGTCGTCGTTCGAAAGCTTCATAATTTCCATCTGAAGTCGATAGAACGCCTTTTGCCCTTCACCGTATATGAGAGGCATGTTGACGTCGAAGAGACCTAAGAGAGAGTACGCTTGGTCTTCGAGTCTTGTGGTCTGTCGCATGGAGGCCCATGACATGATCATAGCGACACTGACATGCGCCCACGTATGCTTTCGCAAAGTAGTCACATCAATCTTCGTGACCGCCGATATCGTTTGACTCAAGCTAGTTTTTGTCCCGATTTCTTGCCAATCATCAGCACAGAATATTACTTCATGCGGCGCGAGTAATTCCTGCAGTGTCCATCCCCGAGTAAACCAACGACTCCGACGAAAAGCAGAATCCTGAGACACAGGATTCTCTGTACTGGGCACATCTTCCAGATAGACGTAACATGCCGCAGAGTCGCGATACCACTGGAACATCGAGTTGATGGCCTCTGATAGTTCAGCACTTGACGTTTTGTCTATACAGCATGTATCTATCCAAGCATAATCAAATCCCTCATTTCTGGCTTTGGCACAAAAGTCGATGATTTTTCGATATCCTTTCGAATCTTCTGATAGAGGGAGAAGGCCGGTCATCTGTTGGTAGGAGATTTCCTCGTTTGTCCATACGTGTGAGAGGATGGCGTATGTTGGGAGTCCTCGACCGAAGTCTCCGACGAAGGATTCGAGCTCGAGGGTCTCGACATTGATTAGGCGCATTGTATAGGCGGGACCGGAGGTCCAAGGTTTACCGGTATCAGATCGACTGGTCCATTGACTTTTCAGCGAGTCTGTCCATCCGGATGAGCGAGATATTGTGATTGTTCAGTATTCGTGAGGCTTGGTTTTGATGTGGGCTTATGCAAGGAACTAAAATCTTACCTACACGTGATTGGTTGATCGAAGGGCGATCGACTGATGAGATCTCAGGCTATCCTCCCAAGGACGATCGTGAGCTCGTGACGTCTTTAGAAATTTCATCAAGTCGTGCTGCAATATGTCTTGAAGCTCTAGACCATTGACATTTATCGCTAGGCTCGCCCACCAGTGATAATTGCGACTACCGTCAGAGAATACTGACAAGGAACACCAACTCTCAGTCGTTACACTGCCCCGACCAGAAGGAATTCATAAATGTAGAGCAGAAATGGAAGCTATGGATTTGGGAATACTGATTACCACTAGACTTCTAATCTGGGAAACATATAGCGAGACAACTTCTAATCAAAGTTTCCTATTACGGATAGGGCTGAGGATCGTACTCCGCCACATCATCTTTAGTCCACGTCGGCGACGTCGCCTATACCCGCCGTCAGCTTACGTTGGAGAATAGTCTGGTATGCGGCTCCTTTACCACGTGCCAAGGCTTGTCGTACAACTGTTGATTGGCTGGCTACATTAATAATCTGACACGATATGACCGTCAAGTCGGCGTTGGCTATTACTTTCCGGGATATCGGCAAATAGCGAGGCCAACATGCGGATCAAGCGGGATGTCGAACTCTATTCTGTTTCTGTCAAGCAAATCGGATCCTTTTCGTTTCTTAGCCACCTTTTCGGGATCACTGAAGCTCCATATAGAATACCCTGGTCTTGACCGTCATAGAAGTTATATAAGAGGCGATTCATCGCTGGTACAACTTTTGTCACAACCACCAATACTTCAAGTTCACTGCTTTCACTCTATTCCTATCTCTCTTTAATCTCACATCATGAAATATCTTAACCTCCTTTTGCTCGCAGTCACCGGCGCTCGGGCATACCCCAAGCCTGAAACACCTCAAGGAGCGTTGTACTTCCTGGACAGCGACCCTCATGGTGCTTCAGTTGTGTCGTTTCCAATGTCGGCAGATGGTTCTCTGGGCAAACCCCTCAGGACTTCCACCGACGGAAAAGGCCTGATCGGTGTCAATGCCAACGGCACTGTCGCAGTTGGTAGGTCTTGAAAGCCTAACAGGTAACTGCAGTGCTAACCAGCCCCTTAGACCCATTGTTCGCTCAAGGCTCTATCATCGTAGATGGAAACAGTCTCTTCACAGTCAACGCCGGCTCCAACACTCTAGCTACCTTCCACATCCCGAAGGAAGACCCAGCCCACCCTGTCCTGATGGGCAAGCCGGTTGACACTGTCGGCACTACTCCCAACACAGTGGCCTACTCACGCAAGCACAACATTGCTTGTGTTGCCAACACTGGCACCAAGCCTGGAGTCCAATGCTTTAGTGTCTCCAGTTGCAACGGTATCAAACCGGTCGGTGGCCTGAGACCCCTTCCGATTATGAACCAGACAAACCCAATCACTGGAGTGCCTAATACTGCTTCGAATATCCTCTTCAATCCTTCCGAGACCGCTCTTTTCGTTGCTATCAAGGTCGATGGTATGACCTCTGGTTACATCTATGCCTACAAAATCGAGAACGGCATTATTAGCGAAGAAGCTGTCGAGTCTCGACCTGAGAACCTCCCACTTCCTTTCGCCATTAGTTTCGTGGACGATAGTTCTGCTGTCGTTGCCACCCCCGCCTACGGTGCTGCATTTGTGTCTATCGCCAAGGATCTCAGTGTAACCACCAACAGTATTGTTAATGTCACTGGCCAGATGGCGACATGCTGGACTGCCAAGTCTCCCGACACTGGATCTGTCTACCTACTCGACGGTGGTGTGCCAGATGTTCATGCGGTTGACACTGAGACTAAAGCTCTTAGCCGTACTCTTCTCGGCTATGAGCAAGGAATGGGCAACTTTGATGGCACCATTGTGGGATCTAAACTGTACGCACTTCAGGCTGCCCCTGCTGTTGCAATTTTGGACCTAGAAGATCCTTCTTGTGGTCCCGAGGTTGTTGATTTGAAGGGATTTGGTGACCGCTCCTCTTGGATTGGTATGGCTGCATACTCTTGAGATTCATAACTTGATTCGCCCTTGGATTATCGGCAGCACATTAACTGGCAACATTTCTTTCTTTCACTCGTGTCGTGCTCAGTAGTTTCAGCCTGTTGGACGGACTTCAATGGGTCTAAAGCAATATAGTGCTTCTACTATTTAGGCAAAATAGACCATATTTATCTCGCCCCGAGTATTCATCTTGTTGCTTTCTCTGATATCACCGCTTATCTGCAGAGATAAGAGCCATCCACTCATAACCTCCGTAAGCGCAGCATATCTCCACACCAAATGGCCCCAAATTTCCTCATTCGGAAGAATAGAGCGAGATGACCTCCAGTGAGAAATTCCTTCTGCCTAATACCACCGAAAAATCTTTATAATTACAGCTCAGCGAAAGCAGTAGGTCTCTGAATTGTCTTAAAGTTCAAGCTCCAATGCCTGGTGTACCAAAGGTAGAACGATGCCAGGGATGCAAGCGGAGACGAGTCAAGGTAAGCAAAGGCTCTGACATCATACCTGTTCTTGTGCTGATATCTCAAGTGTGATTTGAATTGGCCGACTTGCACGCCTTGCAAGAGGTTAAAACTTGTTTGTTCGGGACCTTCGAGTTTGCATAAGTTTATTGTCAATGGATCCCACTCTTCTCAACCAGAGGAAGCGTCGTCTTCATCCGCCAGCACAAACCTGACAGCCAAGGATGCCACAGGCCCATGGCTTAAGATTCGCAATTACAAGCCCAAAGCAACCAACACTCGCAGTGAAGAAGCACCTGGGTATGGTTTCTTCCGTCTCTCACGGCAACCTTCTTCAACGCCCACCGAGCGCCTCGGATCTTACCTCATCACCCAATCTTCCAAGTCCCCAGACTTGGTAGTCAATCTGGCATATCTCAAACATCTTCCTCGGCGCCTGAGCGAAAGTCCTGTCTTAGCAAACTGTCTCAATGTTTTCTGCAACTCCTGGTCGAACTATCAGCGTGGCCTTCCTCCGCCACAACTCATCGATGCGAGGCTATATGGGTTGGCTTTGAGAAGTTTGCATGCTGCACTCAATGGACCAGCCCAGCTCCGCATTGAGACTTTGACCGCTATGGCGATTTTACAAAAGATTGAGTTGCTGTTCGATGTGGAGAGGGGAAATCATCAAACGATCCATTCAGGCGGCATGATCCCGCTTATGATTAAGAAGGGTCCGCCCAGTTTGGATGATCCTCTTGATATGCACTTGGCGCACGAAGCTCAAGTCACGTTGGTAAAGCTCGGACTCTGCAAGCTGTTAGGAGATTGATTTGCTGACGCAACTTCAGGCTGTGCATTGGCTGGTTTATCGCGGTGATAACTTCATGTTGCGCTCGCCATGGATTGAACGCCTGCAAGAAGGGACTGAGAGGCTGGGCCTCGAAGATAACAAGTTCGACCTCAATCTGTCCTCGTTCGTCGTGGATGTCGCCATTGGTCGATGGCCAGAGTTCCTGCATGAGATGAATGACGTTCACAGTAATGAAGACCCTATCGCAGCTCAAACCCATGCAAAAAGCCTCCAAGCACGTCTCAAACATCATTTTGATCAGGTCTACAGATTGACAGCCCCAACATTAAAAAAAGCAGCAGAGCAACGTATCATACGGGACATCCCGGGCGGTGACACACCCAACGGCTTTGCATACGAATTCGCCACCTCTAAAGCCTTTGACCTATCCTTCTCATACTACACAGTTTGTCTCATCCTCAAACTCATGATCCACAGTCTGAACGTCTTCCAAAACATCCAAGACGAAACAACATGGTCCGAGTACCGGTTGTACTGCTCACAAATGACAAAATACATCCCGCATCTGCGTCAGCAAGGCCAACTTGGCGCTATGTTATTTGTTTCATCATTTTGTATGGCTTTCGAAGGGGCTACTGAGACAGAGAGGGTATACATCAGGGAATTTATTCTATGGACCGATGATTATAGGCACAGGTTCCCGCGTGGGGAACAGGAGGCTGATGATTATTTCTGCTATGCTTCAAAGGCTATGACTGGTCGTCGGAACTTTGTTTTGACCCCCAGAAAGGATTTACATGATTAGATGGGTGCTGATAAACATTTCTCGGCGGAGGTGGGATATCTGCATCCCACTTGACTCCGATGTTGTAGGGTAGGCCTTAATTGAACTGCCGTTTATGATAACCGCTGATGCTACGTCGTGTATGCTGGTCGATTTAGAGTTTAACGGCCTATCCGATCGTAGATTTTATCCGACGTTATCACATATTCCTCGTAAAAAGACCTGACGCCTCAATCGTGAACTTAATCGCCTTCCCGACTGAGTAACTCACGATCATTCATCTCATCCCACTCGGGTGATTACCACCACGACAAATTGTATACGATGCAGGGTACACTTACGATCTGAGAACCCTGAGCCGATTACCTATAGCGCGTTGAAACGGAATAATAATGGACTCTCCGCGGAAGACGGATATTGAGACAGATTTGGTCAATGGAAGCACCCGTCAATTAGTTCCCCGAAGATGACGTGCAGCGCCCTTTCTTTTTTCTCAACGGTCAAGAGTTTCAGATTCAAAGACCTGGAACCGACAACGTAATCAAAAGCCAGGTACTAATCAAAGCTCATTGCTTTTGCTACAACGTTGGTCCAGGCTTTCGCAATGCGAAAATTGCTTTGTCTCCTTGGTGACATCTTCAGCCGTTATGACCAAGGGTTCACCGTTTCAGAACGGTGGATTAACTCGTGTAAGGCTACATCCTCCAACCACTAACAGACCGCGGAGCACGCCGTCTCCTGGCTATGGCCCAGACTCCACTGCCACGGTAGCATTGCAGTGTCAAGTTAACAAGGGGACCCTGTTACGAAAGAAGGGATGCCAAGCTTTACCTTGAAGAATTGAGTAACAAAAAACCAGGTTTTAGACGACTGGAAGAAGGTTTCGGTTAATTATCCAGAGAAGGAACAACATCGTCGATCCCCGTCGACATGGAAGAATTTCTCACAAACTCAATCTTTGCGCAAAAACTCAATCGTAATGGCGCACGGGAGGGGAAAGTGAATATGGGCACTAAGGAGATTAGCGTGATAAATATTAATAGAATTAGATCCGGGAAAAGAACCGCTGGAAAAATGATGCCCGAAATTGAAATAATAATTGTGTCTGCATATGGGTATTGCTTTTTAATGCTACATCGACGGGCTACGCTACAAGTATGTATACTATTCTGGATTAAGAGTGCTTGAATGTGGGAGCTCTCTTTTGGAGGAACGACTGGATACCCTCCTGGAAATCATTCAGGCCAAAAGTAGAGTAGTAGAGCGCCTTCTCATGGGTCATCCCAGCACTAAGCGTACTGTTTTCCACTGAATACGAGTTAGTGGTGGATCACAAAGCAGATAAGATAACATCTGAGACATACCTGTCAAGACAGCTTGCTTAGCCGTTTTGATAACCGGGCCCGAAAGTTTAGCGATCTTTTCAGCTAGGGCAGTAGCGGCAGGCAAAACCTCTGCCTTGGGGAACACCTTGGTGACAACTCCAAGACGCTCAAACTCTGCACCGCTGGCAGGTTCGCCTGTCAATACGAATTCCATTGCCTTTGATGTCACATGTCAGTCGTAATTCATGCAAGGTGGCCTGAGATTGCGTAGGGTAACAAACCTTGTGCTTGCCCAGGGCACGTGCCAGACGCTGTGTACCCCCAGCTCCAGGGATCGTTCCAATCTTAACCTCGGGGAGACCAAACATGGCATCTTCGGCGGCGTAGATGATGTCGCACTGCAGAGTGAAATGAGCTTAACTGCTACACATATATGTGATATACCGGGACTTACAGCAAGAGAAATCTCGAATCCACCACCCAACTAACACATCATTAGCATTAAGGTTGTCTGAGTGACAAATACTCACAGCATAGCCTACAACAGCTGCAATGATCGGCTTAGTGAATCGATCAAGCGCATCCGTCAAGTCCTTGAGGAAGGCGATCTGGTGTGCCTTGGAAGTAGACAGCTCAACCAGCTCATTGAGATCCATCCCCGCTACATCATCGTTAATCACTGGTGGAACAAGACACGGCACTGATCGTCAGGAACTTACCGCAGAAGTGTCCCTCTGGTCCACCAGTCAGAACCACGGCACGCACAGTCTCCACCGAGTCGAGGTAGGCCAAAGTAGCCACGATCTCATCGATAGTCTTCTGAGCGAAGGCATTGCGCTTTGCAGGTCTGTTGAACTGGATGGTTGCAACTCCCATCTCTTCAACGATGGAGAGCTTGAGATCTGTGAGATTGTCCATTGTGACGGGATATTCTTGGCGGAGGTGGTTAAGAGTTGAGAAAAAGAAAAGATGATGATGCAAAACTATTTCTGTGTCCAAAGATCAAGTTTAAGTTCAACTTTGAGTCCCGTACAGTAGAGACCTTGTCCCTACGATGCAACTCGGATAAAAAGTAAAGAACTCGAGTTTCGACCAAGTGGACATGTCACAGGTCCCGGAACGGTCGTTTCGGCATTTGGAGTAGGCGAGTCCGTCGATCCCTTCTATCAACGGTTCTGTATACCCGTTTAGGTTGATGACAACTCTCTGAGTAATGTCAGTGCGTTTCTCACAAAAACGGAAGTTCGTCTTGACAGCTGCCAGCTTCTGTGAATAAACCCTTGCAGACAACCGTTTCAGGGACCCCCTGCAGTCTCCCCACTCCGAACGGTACGCTAAGCGTCAACTGCATTTACTCCGTTTCGTTTTGGGACATGACAACAATAACGGTCCCTGAAAATCTTACTGGGCAATCAGCTTCCAAGGTACAGCTAATGCGATCAAGCTCTTGTAGTCTTGGCGGGTCGCTTTTTCCACGGAGGTCTACTGTCCATTGTTCCAAAAGATCCAACTACTGCAACCTTATCCTGCGGAGGTCCACGGGCGAATACACAAGGGATAATTAATGGAGCTGTATTATCGGGGCAGGGCTGTCGATGTACGAGCTGCCGAAACAATGGAATAGGACAAAGAAGTTTCTTGCTTCCGAAACAGTTCACGGAACAGGGAGCGGTAATTTATCCTGTTCGGAGAAGAAGCTGGTTTTGACAAGGTAACTTCCGTAAGCCAAGAATATGGCTTGTGTCTGGCATACATTACTTAAGTGCTTTTGTGTCCCCATAACGCAAAGACCTTTGTGATGTGGTTGTCGATCTTGTTGTTGTGTATTCCAAACACTCGTCACCATGTCTTCTTATTCTTCTTTTAGCTCCATCGAGAGCCTGTCCCTGGCGGATAGACAATTATTCAACGAATTCAGCAAGGGTCCCGAGGTCCCTATTCCTTTCGAGGTCGCACATCATGCATTCGAGGCGGTTGCGCAGGCGCATCCTGATCTCGTCGCTGTTCGACACTACGATGGAAGCACAATCACATACGCGGAACTCGACCGACGGGCGAATATGTTGGCGAACGAGCTTATTGCTACTTATGGATTAAGAATAGGTGATCGTGTAGTGTGTGTATACTCACGATGTATTGAGATGGTGGTGTTCATCTTGGCTGTTCTCAAAGCTGGTGGACAGTATGTGCCATTGGATGGTGGTATTGTTACAGATGATACCCTTGGCTTCGACATTGCCGACTCAGATGCTCCTGTTGTTCTGTGTCTGCCCAAGTTCTTTGAAAAGGTTGTTCGAAGTATTCCTGATGATAGACGGAATATGGTCAATGTAATTGACCTGGATTCGAGCTCACCACTTTGGCACATGGGAAACCCATCAGATCCCATGGTCGAGGTCACTACAGACGACGGCGCATATGTCATCTACACATCAGGCACCACAGGCCGGCCCAAAGGTGTCGATGTGCGACATAGAGGTGTCACCAACACCCTACTAGCAGAGCCTTCCAAGCTTGGTATTCGACCTGGCAGGAACGTGGCTCAACAACTCAACGTCGCTTTCGATATGTGTAAGTCAATCGTGATTACCACCGCAAGGAAATATCACTGACATGAACAGGCGCCTGGGAAATTCTAGGAACAATGATGAACGGCGGTACCCTCCACATCCGAGGCAGTGGTCTCGCTCCCTGGACAGAATGTCTTCAACGCTGCGACACCATCATCGCCACTCCCTCAGTCGTTCTCAAATACATGCCCAAACCAGAAGACTTTCCCAACGTCGACACAATCGCAGTCGGCGGCGAGCCCTGTCCTCTAGCACTCGCTGAGAAGTGGGCTCCCCACGTCAACTTCTGGAATGTTTGCGGTCCTACAGAGATTAGCATGCTCAACACGGGTCATCTTCACAGACCTGGTATTCCATTGACGATTGGAAAGCCTAACCCTAATACCAATGTGTATATTTTGGACGATGATGAGAATCCTGTCCCGATTGGTCAGCCGGGTGTTATGTGGGCGGGTGGTCCAGGTGTGTCAGCAGGTTACATCAATTTGCCTGAATTAACAGCCACACGATACAAATTGGACAAGTTCACTAACGATGGGTAAGTCCACTGACACGAGTAGCTGTTTTAACTTGACTAATGCGAAATAGACGAATGATGTTCAACACTGGCGATCTCGCCCAGTGGACCGAAGACGGCAGTCTCCTCCCCCTCGGTCGCAAAGACGACCAAGTCAAAATCCAAGGATTCCGCGTCGAACTCGACGGCGTCTCACGCTCCATCGAAACAACCCCCGGCGTCGTAAAAGGCTGCGCTCTCAAGATCGAAAACAGCCTCTGGGGCTTCTACTCCGCTCCCTCCAAGATCGACGAGACCAAGCTCAAGAACGCCGTCGCTGTATCCCAACCTTTCTACGCCGTCCCATCAATCTGGAAATGGCTTCCCGTTCTGGAACTCACGCCTAACGGCAAGGTTGATAAGCGCGCTTTGATGAAGATCGCTGAGCAGGGTGATGTTGAGCCCGTTGGTCTTACGGTCATTGAGAAGACTAGACCACAGACTTTATGGCCTTCTGCTGATCGCATGATGTCTATGACTAGTTCCAGCGATGGAACTATCGTTGAAACTGATACCAACGTGCGGGATCTGGAGAAGGACGATAAGCCGCTTGTGGACGAGTACAATGAGGAGGAGTTTCCTCTTCCGGAGAAGAGCGGCTTTCATGGATGGCGCTGGGTGCGACATACTGCTTTCTCAGCGTATCGCAAATTGTTTGGCTTCATCTTCCTCACCAACCTCATCGTTCTTATCGCTCTGTTGGTCGACAGTGCCGACAACGACTATTATCCCAAGCCAACACACGTCGCAACAGCCGTTGCTTCGAATCTTCTCGCCGCGGTCCTCATTCGACAGGAGTACGTCGTCAACGCCATCTTCTTCACCTGCTCTCGAGTTCCCACATCTTTCCCTCTGTCTATCCGACGACATTTCGCGCGAGTGTATCACAACGGTGGTGTTCACTCTGGCTGTGCTGTTTCCGCTACAGCCTGGTGGTTCATGTACACCATCTCCGTCAGCCGCGATTTCCTCAGCGAGAAGCATCCTGCTCAGATCAAGTCTGTCGTCCTCGCTTTGACATACATCATCTTGGGATTCCTGTGCTTTATCCTCGGTATGGCGTATCCTTCTGTACGCATGAAGATGCACGATCAGTTTGAGTGGGCGCATCGATTCGTCGGTTGGACTTCTGTTGCTCTTGTCTGGGCTCACGTTATCGTTTCGACTGCAGCATCTACCACTGGACCTCTTGGACCAGCTTTAGCCGAGACACCCACAATCTGGCTGCTTTCGCTCATTACTCTGAGCATTGCTCTCCCATGGACCAGACTTCGTCGCGTTAATGTCGTTCCCGAGCCTCTATCCAAGCACGCCGTCCGTCTGCACTTCGACTTCGACACTCCTCCACCATGCTCTTCCCGAGGTGTCCGTATCACCGATCGTCCTCTTGTCGAATGGCACGCCTTCGCAGCCATTCCCGAACCCAGTGGCAAGGGCTTCTCGATCGTCGTGTCCAAGGCCGGTGACTGGACCAAGCGCATCATCGAGAAGCCTCCCACATCAATCTGGACACGAGGTACACCAGCCTCCGGAGTCCTCGCCATCGCGCCTCTCTTCAAGAAGGTCGTGCTTGTCGCCACTGGCTCTGGTATCGGACCCTGTTTACCAGTCATTATGGAGCGTCGCGTCCCTTGCAAGGTTGTCTGGTCCACCAAGAACCCTCTCACAACCTACGGCCAAGGTATTATCGACACAATCACAGCCTGCGATCCCGACGCTACTATCTGGGACACTGATCAAAAGGGTCGACCCGACATGGTGAAGCTGGCTTATCAGGCGTACAAGGAGAGTGGCGCTGAGTGTGTTTGTATTATTTCCAACAGATCTGTCACAGCGAAGGTGGTGTATGGATTGGAGACTCGTGGTATTCCGGCGTATGGGCCAATTCTTGATTCGTAAATGACCGGATTGGAAAATGTTTCTTTCTCTTTTTTTATTGTACTTTACCAGCCAGCAATTGTTTCTTACTCACGACGAGGTTTTATTTTATTACGTTCTTTGGATATAGGTAATCGGTAAAAATAATACATAGTTCAGCCATTCTGTCATTGAGCCTGCAATGTGATGTCAACTCAACCAGTCCCAGCCTACATGTGTGAAGCCGTATCAATGTCTACCAATGATACGCGCGACAAAATCCGAATCGGACACGCATCATGCCAGCCATTGCAATCAAGGGCTTCTGTTTCACGTCATAACCTGCAACGCCGAAGAAGTGGCTTTTTCTATGGATATAATATGGCCGGAGCCCTCCGTCATCTGCTCGGCATCCCCATGGGGAGCAACCAGAAAGATTAAATATTGGACCAGCATCATGACACGCGTCCAACCACTCAACATTTCCAACAGACATACGCGGTCGATCTCAATTCTAGACCACCCGGCTTTGGGTCTGTGCAGCTTGCCTGTCGGGGCCCAAGGGAGACAGTCGGTGACCAAAACATGCGACTTCCATCCACAGAACAGCCAATCAATTAATACTATCGGGCCTCATCTCGATGCTAACCGCTTTATAAAGGTTATCGGTGCCACTTTTGCAGTGTCCGGATCGCCGACTTGTCAGAAGATAGCGCGACCCGCCGAGCCTGCCCGTCCGCCCCGGGCCCGGCTGTCGGGACGGGATCCGTCACCCCCTGACGTCTAGACATTTTTCGTATAAACTCGCCCTTATCGGCCCACAAAATAAAGCCATTCTTTTCCCCAGAATCTTTTACTTTCTATTTCCTCTAATCACCATTGATGGATCACTGTTAAGATGAAGCCAGTAGATGAAACCTTGTTCGAAGCCGAACCAACGGTGGCGGAAGAGCTCAAACAATGTATACCTACGAAAGATGGCACACTACGATATTTAACGTCTTTGTTTCCCTGTTTTGGCTGGCTGCCACGGTATAATTGGCGATGGCTTGTTGGTGATAGCATTGCTGGTCTTACCGTTGGCCTTGTCGTTATTCCCCAAGCTATGGCGTATGCGCTATTGGCTACGTTACCGCCTGACTTTGGGCTCTATACTTCCTTCGCTGGTGCAGCGACGTATTGGCTTTTCGGAACGTCGAAGGATATCGTTATCGGAGTACGTCAAAGTGCCTCGCCTCCCATCAAGGTCCTTACTGACTCGTGTTATTAGACTACAGCCATTGGCTCCCTACTAGTCGGAGAAGTCATCTCACACGTCCACGAAGCACGACCGGATACATACACAAGCGTCGAAATAGCCAAAACATTATCATTCATGACAGGCCTTATCCTGTTCGCATTAGGTCTTATTCGTCTTGGCTGGCTTGTAGAAGTCATCCCATACATCCCCGTCTCGGCGTTCATTACCGCTGCCAGCATCATCATCATGTGCACACAACTACCAGTCCTGCTAGGCATCCCTGGCATCAACACACGAGAGAAGCCATACGAAGTGTTTATCTCGACGATGAAGAATCTTCCCAATACAAAACTTGATGCTGCGATTGGTATCACTTGTTTGGTGCTGTTGGAGTTGGCCAAGTACACTTTTACAAAGTTGGAGGCGCGACAGCCTGCGAGAAAGCGACTTTGGTCAATCATGTCTTCTCTGCGCCTCACTTTTGCGATGATTTTGTATACACTTGTCAGTTTTCTGGTTAATCGAAACTTGTCGGAGGATGAAAGCAAGTTTCGAATTGTAGGCCACATCAATCAAGGTACGCCAACTCTCCATTGCTATCACAAGAATCGCCTACTAACTTACACCAGGCTTCATTCATGCCGGTCCACCAGAACTCAAGCCAGATCTTATCGGTGTCATCTTGCCACAAAGCCCTATCATTCTTGTGATTCTCATCGTGGAGCATATCGCTATTGCCAAGAGCTTTGGCAAGAAGCTTGGTTACGATGTTGTCCCATCCCAGGAGATCATGGCTCAAGGAACCGCAAATATCTTGGGGCCTTTCCTGGGTGGCTACTCATGCACTGGCTCATTCGGCGCATCTGCTGTTCTATCCAAGGCTGGAGTAAGAACACCTCTGGCAGGACTCTTCAGCGCATTCATGCTACTTCTCGCTCTTTATGCGCTGACAGGAGTGTTCTACTTCATTCCCAGGGCAGCGCTGGCTGGACTTATCATCCATGCTGTTTTCAATCTCATTGCTTCGCCTTCTACCGTGCGCAAGTATTGGCATCTGTCGCCATTTGAGTGCATTATCTGGGTAATCGGCGTTGTTATGGCTGTCTTTACCGGCCTTGAACCGGCCATTTACACCACAACAGGTCTCTCATTCCTGCTTTTGCTCGTGCGCATTGCACGAACGAGAGGCGAATTCTTGGGCAAAGTTGAAGTTGAGCAGAATGACAAGACATCAATAAATGCCGATGAGAAACCTTCTACTCGCGACATCTACTTGAGTCTGGAGCGAAATGATGCTTCCAACAAGGATATCTTGGTAGAAGGCCCTGGCGGCGGAGTCCTCATCTACCATTTCCCCGAAGGCCTGAACTACCTAAACCAGGCACAACATCTGAAGAATTTGACAGATTATGTCTACACTCACACAAGACGTCCAGACGAAGAGCAATCAGATGAAAAGGCTGAGGCTCTCTGGTGCGACACATCCGGGTTGTGCAAACAAGACAACGAACTACCCGTACTACGCGCCATCGTCATAGACTGCTCAACAATTAATAATATCGACATCACCAGCGTCCAAGGCTTGGTCGATGTCAAGAATGCTTTAGATCGATGGGCAAGTCCATCTACGATACAATGGCATTTCGGCGGCCTACACAATCGCTGGGCAAGACGCGCTCTAGCAGCCGTCGGCTTTGGCCAAACCAGTACAGAAAACAATCCGTTAATCGCAAGCTGGGCAGCAGTACCCAGTATAACATGTTCATTTGGAGAAGCGACAGGAGGCGACCACAGAAGACAAGATGACGAGAGCTCAATTGGCACACGGCACAATGACTTCAGCGGCGACAAAAAGCTCTGCCCAGTGTTTGCAATGGACAGACCATTGTTCCACGCGGATCTTGGCGAAGCGGTGAGTGCGGCTTTGAAGTACGCGCGTAAAAGCGAGTGCCGTTCCCATTCGCACACCGACTCGGAATAAAGAACGGGAAAGCTTTCCGGGTGGGTTTTGTCCGACTACCGAGCCGGCCGGATCATCCGGGGTTTGTGTGGATATCGGGCATTTGATCTACCGGCTGTAGTCGGTGTCTAAATCTATTGAACTGAGTTTGGGGTCCACTTGGTGTTAAAAAAAGGGGAAATTAGAACAAAATTCTAGACAGCGATGAATTAATTAATTGGTAATTCAAGAAATTTCTTAGTCTCTACGGTCTCCTTAAGATGGTCGTGTTTGGCTCACAGCTCAGTTGTAGACTTGGCAGAACATCTCAGCAACAGTGACAAACATGACAAGCTTATTGACAGGGGCCATTTTCGGCACAGGTCTTACCCTCTCGGGCGTGGCAAACCCACAAGTCATCAGGGATCAATTCAGCCTCTCCGACTTCCACATGCTCGCCACCTTCCTAACAGCCTCCGCGACGAGTGCCGTCGTCTTCTCGGCCTACAACAAAACATCCACGACGCAAATCCCTGCCAAATCTGCATCCAGGCTCGGCCGATACAACGGCAACCTAATCGGCGGCACAATGCTCGGTCTGGGGATAAGCTTAACCGGCGCATGTCCCGGAACGGTCCTCGTGCAGGCGACGGCCGGTATTGGGCACAGCAGATTGCTCGCGTGCACATGTTTCCTCGCAGGGATTGTTTGGGTCAAGATCAAGCCGCTGCCGCCGACGAGCCGCGCCGAGAATAACACTTTGATGCTTATTACCGGATGGTCGGCGAATAAAGTTCTTGTCGCGTATGAGATTACGTTGTTGGGTATCTTGGCTGCGATATTGGCTGTGGCGCCGCGTAGTGAGACACTGCTGCATCCGGTTGTCGGGGGTTTACTCATTGGTGCTGGACAGCTCGCTTCCGTGCTCTTTACGAAGAAGCCGGTTGGTGTGAGCGGTGCTTACGGAGAGTTTGGGAACTTGTTTTGGGATGTTGTTAGTGGGAGAATGGTCAAGTCAATCCCCGAGAGTCTTTTATTCGCTGGCGGGCTTGTCGCGGGCTCTTGGTTGACTATGGCTCAAGTCCCTGCTATACGGGACGCGATGGTTAGCAGCCAGGAACAATCCTTACCAAGATTAATCCTGGGAGGAATTATGCTGACTTTCGGCGCGCGTATGGCTGGTGGATGTACAAGTGGTCATGGTATCAGTGGTATGGCAAGCATGGGGGTCAGCTCCTTCATCACAATCGCCGCCATGTTTGGCGCTGGAGTTTTGCTCAGAGTAGTATTTCCTTAATTGTTTTTTCTTAGACATGTACAGATTTTATTTGTATTAGTTCAATTATAGAGTGTAGATGTCGGAATGGAATAAAATCTTAGACAAGTTGATGTCAGCAACTAAATCATATCTCCAGCATTTCTTTGTTACAAGGAAACCGTACTTTCAGCTATCGCCAATATTGACGGGTCTTTTCTCGGCTTTTGATCAATGAAACCCAGCCCAGATCAATATCAGCAGCTGCCAACATCGCTAGCACGGACTGGTCACAAAGTCAAAGGGTAGGCATTTACAGACTGCCTGGGTCTACTGCGATATATCACTACAGTTTAACATAGGAAGCGCGTTAAGATCCAAAACTTTGTCCAACGCTAGAATTACATTGACGCATCATACCATACCTTCATAAGCATACAAATTGACCAATTTCCATGCCTTGCCTATACTACCAAGAGGGACTCGTCAGCGGAAGATGAACCATCCTCGCCCCCGAAGGATTAGAAGCAGGCAGCTGTCCGCCACGAATATTGACCTGCAGCGAAGGATGAATCAACCTCGGCGCCGCCAAAGTCGCATCACGTTTGCTTCTCATCTCGACGAACTCTTCCTCCTGCATCCCATCTTTAAGATGCTTGTTATTCTCTCTGTGCTCTTTTACGGTTGCGAAAGGCACAGGAGCGTCTCGTCCTTCTGGCGGATAATCGTGACCAACCCAGATTTTGGTATCTTCAGGCAGTGAGAGTAACTTGCGGCCTGACTTGAAGATGTCTTGGGCGCTGCCTCCGGGAAAGTCTGCTCGGGCGGAGCCTATATCGACGTGGAAGATTGAGTCACCAACGAAGACGTTGCCTGGGTAAGTGTTAGTACAATAGTGACAGCTGGATTCTGGTACACTTACTACCGATGTGGTAGCCCATGTGGTCCGGTGTATGACCAGGCAGGTGAACAGCACGAGCACTCAGTGTGCCGATTGCAAACTCATCGTCATCTCTCCAAAGCTTGTCAAAGACAGTCTCATATTCTTTACTCCAAACACCGTACTTCTCTCCAAACAGGTTCTGTACTTGTTTGATGCGACTTCCAATGCCAATAGCTGGTTTTGAACCCTGACTCTTGGCCAGTTTCGACTGAAGGTAGGAAGCTGCAGTCAAATGATCGGCGTGGGCATGAGTTTCGAGGATCATATCAACATGATATCCGTGATCTTTGACAGTCTCGAGTAACGCGTCTGCTGACTCGGTTGTCACTGCTGCTTTGATGGGGTCATAGTTCAAGACAGAGTCGATGATGACTGCCTTCTTGGTGCTGGGATCGGCAACGATATACTGCCATGTACCCGTGACTGACTCGAACAGAGGATGAACAATTGGCTCTGACATGTTTTTCGTGTGAGTTGCAAAGCTAGCGCGGCGGGTTGTGTACTTGGAAGTGGAGAATCTCGAAGAGTAGCTAGGCTTGCATACGAAGGCTGATGATGTACGCTCAGAAAGCTTGATCTCTCGTGAACGTCTTGTTGCCACACTCAAAGCTCGGCACGCGCTGCAATACTGTGATTTTGGTAGGATGAAGGTTGCTAGAGTTTTGTCGCAAGCACGCAAGGCAGGTCTTCTGAACGACATATTTGCACGGTGATATAAAACAATATCGTTATTCAATTAATTAAACACCGGTACAAATCAAGACTGTGATCCCAATTTCTAGTGACCGACCTTCGGACTGTCCGGCAGTTCAAGTGTAGATATCATTTTTATCGTCGGTGTCTTGTTTGGCTTCCGCGTTTAGTCGCCGACACAAAATAAGCTATCGCCGAACCGGGGATTGACCAATTCGTCCGGTAATGCGCGAACTGAGCACCAGAAAAACATCAGATCATTCGTCAAGGTGCCGCTCATGAGATTAGAAAGTATCACATGTGAGGATTGTCAAGTTCTTGTTTTATTTGACATGGAGACTGATCTACTGTTGTCAATTGACAGCAAAGCATTGAGACATTTTTACGCCGACACTGTCCAGTGCACTGGGTGGCGCTGGTAGCATTTGAACGGAACCGCGGTTCCATGCAGCGATGGAACTTGAAAAATTACAAGAGAGAAAAGAAACAAATGAGAAACGTCAAGTATGAGATATCATTGTACGTGACGTTGATTCTCTGATTGTTGTACCAAAATTCAGAGTTGCTGTTAATGGTGTCGGGTAGGTGGCAGTATCTTATCGTGAGTTATCTTATCTTTATCTTATCGATAAGCGGTAATCTGATTATCACGGCTTGCTGACCAAAACATCTTCTTTTTCACCTAACATAAATGGAAAGATGGTTAACATGCAGTATGACATAAGTTCATATATATTAATCTAAATTCTATGGCTATTCTTGGAAAATCATGCAAGTGACTGATACCCAGCCGCTCCCTGGTATGAAGTAGATTCCTGAGGATGTTCAGGTGTAACAATAACGGGCACGGCCTCCTTGTTCGTACCAATTTGGTTATACTTGTGCGAACGGCAACTGACGACTCCATGAAAGACAAGAGTTGCGCAGGCGAAGATACTAAATAACGTTAGTCTCGTGTTGAGGTGAGTAATGGGTCAACTTACAAGCCAATAACGCCAAGGCCAAAGCAAATAGCGAAAACATATGCATAAAAGCGACTAATAGATCGCAGATTCTCCGGACACTTATGGCTCTCACAGTAGTCGGAGCCATACATCCACATAATCGATGTCTGAGCACCCAGAACAGCTATCGAGATTCCCCATAACAGAGTGAGGATTGCATCAAGACCGAAAGCTGCACGGAAGCTAAACCAGCGACTAAATGACAAGTGTGCGAAGGCTCCCCATAGTGAGACTATGAGAGTCATCGAGCTCTGTATTTACGATGTTAGTCAAAGTTGGTAAATATTGTGAATGAGATGAACATACAGCAATGGTCAATAAGGCGTTTCCTGGTAGCACAATAGCGTGGATTGTGAAAGATGTCACCACAATGGTGATGATACTGAGGACCGCTTGGAAGATGCGGAGAATTGTGAAGCCGGTGGGGTATTGGGCCAGATCGGGGCGACGTGAAGCCATATTGGATAGTATTAATTTCGTAGCGAATCTTAGATCTGAGATGGAAAAGAGCAGCTTCCAGAAAGAGAGCAAGAACAACTTTGTTTTTCTTCCGCATTACCAAGAAAAGGGACTGCCACATAATATTAATATCGGAAAATTTTTTACCGTCAGATTTCTTAAAATATCAACTCGCTTCACAGCCTCGTTGCATCCTTCTGGATTTCCATCCTGTCAGACGGAGTGACGAACCCTTGATCCTCCATATTTTCTCCGAAGCTATTACCACTTAGTGGTCAGTCAGCCTAACGAGTCCACTAATTCAGTGGATCGTGTAAGATTGGCTGGTGAACGAAGGTGACGATCTCTGCTTTTCAGGACAATGATGCAATTGTTTTAGTCGAACTAGCAACGATAAAATATTCTGCTAATCCGGAGGGAATTGATTGCTAGAATTCGAATAGAGTTACAGTATGTACGTTTATGTCGCTGCTCGAGATGTCTTCTAGATTGACCAGGGCTTGGTCAGTAGCGAACCCTTGTTCGGTAAGCAAGCAAGGCGGAGCAGCGCAATCAGCCACGATATATGGGCCAGCAAAAAGGGATGACAATCTTTCACCGCTCGGAAGAAATATCCTCAAGGCTTAGACTACCAAAATAAAGTAGCCTAACTACTAATCTAGGCTATCATAAAGTGACCAAATTATTTCGTCTCTTATGCTCCTGGGGGCCAATCTCGCCTGTGGGCTTGACATTCTTATTATTACCGAGTTCAATGGTATCTAGTACATCTTTGTACCTTTCTCGCTGACCTTTTGTTTCAGCTGCTTCTATAGCGAGATCCTCCGCTGGCTTGAAAATGGCAGTAATATCTAAGGCTGCCATCGGTCGAGTAACGATTGTAAAGTATCATGACTCGGATTTGTGCAGGACATTTCTGCCCTACGATAACATGAGGTTCAATCTGCTGCGCAATAAGCGCTTGCATAAATACTTCCCGTCTAGAGCTGTCGAATCACAATTTGTGTGATAAAAAGTATAGTTATATTAAGGACGCATTGCGGACACCTTTTTCACCAGATGTGTCACAAGCAAACCCCGGGTATCCCGTCTGGAGTATGGTATCTGAGACTTTCTCTTATGCATTTTAAGTTTCGATGACACATAATCCTCTTTGTTTAAGTTCTGGCGATGACATACAAATCCAAAAAGAATACTCTTAAATGGCGTACTCAATGACCTGTCACGGTCATGTTTACGAATTCCAAACCTTATAGCTAATCAAGGTTCAGAGCCCACGATGATATCGCGAGTTATGCAACGTTAACAATGTGAAAAGTGTTATAAATAGCTCTTCATCTTCCAGGCTGTTAGTAGTCCAATCCCTTACCCCCAACCACCAACAGTATGAGTTCCATTATCAATACCGAAGAAACCATACCACAAGGCACTGGCTCGTATGATCACGATAAGCCGACCGAGTTCGCGCATCTTCCGCCAGAAGTTCGCTATATGATCTGGAGATTCAGCTTACCAGGTCCACGAATCCACAAAGCGATCCCAAAGATTATCTGCTCAAGACCCCGGTACCACGGAACTCAGATCATATCGCCCAAGCCACCCGTCGCGCTCAGTATCTGTCAGGAATCTCGTCATGTGGCATGCCAGGTACTGACTACATTCCTGCGTTGCCAGTGTCATGCATGTCGCCTGAATCCTCCACCTTACCAATGTCAAGAACGTGGCAAAATCGGGTACTTCAACCGTCAACTGGATATACTGCACCTTGATCTTTTGAACCCTTTTCAGGACCGGGACGTCCGGTGGGTAGATTTCACCCAGATCTCTGTTCCTGCTTGCTATGATGAGAACGAGAACTGGGTATATTATGAACGCTTATCAGGGATGTTAGAAAGTCGGCCTCGTATATCACATATCTATCTTACGATTTTAAGAATTGATGAGAGGATGAAGGAGATAGTGGAGCGGAAAAGAAACCTCACGTATTACATATCCCACGGTTGCGAGTTGGTGAAAAAAGCAGAGTGTGTTGCTTTGGAGGAGCTGAAGGTTGTGAAAAACAAAGATGAATTATCTGAGGAGCTTGGAGAGCTTAAGCAATTCAACGAGCGTGAAGAGACGGCTGAGATACTGCTGAAGAAATTCGGGACGGACAGGGACATGACGGTCGATGTGGCGTTTGCCAATGTCTGCTGTTCCTGTCCTTAGACTGCCAGTGTGGTGGCTTGTCAAAGGCTTTGAGGAATCTGCTTCTCAAGAGAACTGGTACGACCCAGGCGCAAGACTAAAATATATCCCCAAATTGATCCAGCAAAACGAAAATCAGTTCAGACAGGGTCTACGGATGGTTGACGCATAGGTTCAACTTGGACCAGTGTGCGCAGTATTCTCTTAGACATTGAAATCTTTGAAATGAAATATATTTGGTCAATGGTTTAATGTCAAACATTCACTTGTTGGGAAGAATAGTTTAAGGCAATTGGAAACAAAGATCTTCATTCTTGTTAACCACTGCTCCTTGCGGAACAATGCTATCTGCAGAGACACTCACCATCTGAGAACACGAAAGAAAAAGGATGCCAGTCGGAATCACAGAGGACCGGCCTCGTGATATCAAGCAAGCATTTACCTAGCCTCGAGCCGGCGAGGCCTGAGGCTCAACCCATCAACCCATCATCCCATCATCCCACCTGCACCCCAACACCCACCCGGAAGTCCTCATCTAGACAGCACAATTGCAGTAGCAGTCGTAACACTGCTGACTGGAGATACAATAGATCTTGCCGGTGCAGCCAGTGCAACCAGAGCAATTGCAGGTGCCGTAGTTCTTGCCCAGGTCATGGTGGGGAATACTGGGGTGAACGGAGATAGAGCAGACCTGCTTGGGAGAGGCAGGACTGGGAGAAGGAGGGGGAGAGGTGAAACGGGGAGGAGTGGAGATAGGAGATGAATCCATTTTTGCGGTTGCTAAACGTTTCTTCTGTGTTGTAAGTGTGTGTATGTGTTGTGAGATGTTGCGAAGGCGATAAACCAGGGTGCAAGAGTGAAGATGAGTGTGGTGGGATTTCTTCTTGGCAGAATGGAGGATTGCCAAGGTTTTATACTTTTAGGAAACTTAAAGACATAGAAAAACAATGGCGTGTTCCTTGAATAGTTGAGCATTCCATGTGCACTGTTCACTTCACATTGCAATGCTTGTGCTACATACCTTTTTGTATCAGAGGTCTTTGTTCGCGGCATTTATGGAAAGACATGTGGCGGGCGATGCCTTTGTTGCAGTGAACAGATGTTCAGTGTCTTATCTAAAATTGAAGACAGTCTGTGAACAGCCTTTTCCCTATCGTTTGAACATTCGAGAATTCAAGTCCCTCAATCCCACTTTGTCGCGTTCAGTGAATGCCCCAATTGCTTTGAAGGCATAATACAGGAACAAGCAAATAGTATGAAGTCTATGTAAGTTGAGTGATTCTAGTCTTTGACTCTGTCGAATATCAAGACATCATGGTTGGCAACTCAATCGATTGCGACAAAGAACCACAAACTGAAGAATTTGGAAGGAGGATGTACGTCTCTTCCTGTGCCCAGTCAGCAAGATTACGAAATCTATTGGCAGGAGCATCAGAGACAAATCACCTGGTTACCTTGCGCCTGTTCAGGTTGCCACTTTGATGTTGATAACATCAGCGGCCCAGCCTCAGAGAACATATTCTCCGCTTAGTGATAGCGAATACCAGCTCGTGTTTATGCAAATGGCACCTCGTTTATGAAGCTGTGCTTATGCGGCACTCTCACCACTAGAATACCACAAACCGCTAATCACTGCATTTTGAACTTGTGTGTCAGCATCCTGTCAGAAATGAATTCCTACGGAGTTACCCTTCCTCGGAGAATTTGCAGCTACTTTTGTATTTGAGTGGCTGTTTTTCTGCCGTATCTGACCACGCTTATTTAGCGCTTACTTGGTGAGCCACTCGCATAAGGAAGTGTGTATGATCCTGCGGCTCACTTGGTAATAGGCAGAAATTACTGCCTTGCACCGGCGTATATACTGTTTCGTATAAATTTCGACGTAGCCCCAGAATCTTGGCTGTGCATAACTGTCTTCCCCATCTCCTCATCATCATCATGTTTTCCCGACGTAGCGGCTCAAGCATGACAAGCATGGCCAGCTCATCAAGCGCCAAACAGGACTTCTGGTCCCAGCACCCGTCTGTCAAGATCGTCATTCTCCAATGGGTCGATATCTGCGGTGTTCTTAGAACAAGACTCGTCCCCGTCAAAACCTTCAAGAAAATCATTGAATCAAATGGTTATCTCAACTGCGCACCCCTCGACACATGCGTCACCACTACCGCAGAGTTCATTCCCAAGATTATGCCACATTTCATAGAGTCTGGCAAGATCTGGCCTGATGTCTCTTCGCTAAAGGTCGCGAGGCGTGGCTCAAACTCAGCTGTTTGTTTCGGCAACGTCGCGTTTCAGAATACCGATGCCAGGCAGAATTTGAAAACTGTAGTCGAAAGGGCTAAGAAACGGGAGGGACTGGAATTTTTAGTTGGTATGGAGTTGGAATTCTGCTTCCTTGAACCTGGAACGCTGGATGCTGCAGAGGCTGGGACTGCGGGAGTAGCCCACACTTCTAAAACTCTTCGATCCAGAGTCTGGCCAGTAATAAGTGAGGTCCTTGCTGGTTTGGCGGAAGCTGGTATTGAAGTTGAGCAAGCTGTCAAGGAGTACGGGGTATCAGCCTACGAAGTCGCTCTCTCACCACTGCCTCCGGTAGAGGCTGTCGATGCATATTTCTATGCTGTCCAGCTAATCAAGAATTTTGCACATGCGAAGAAGATGGTAGCTACGTTCTACCCGACACCTTACGAAGGGGAGACTGGTCAGAAGACTGGACAGCACATTCACATTTCTGCCACAACAACAGTCAAGGACAAGGTTTGGAATCCGGACACAGCTATGGGTGGACTCCTGAGCCATATACCTGCTTTGACGGCAATCGGTATGGCACAGAGTGACTCTTATGAAAGAGTTGGTGTTGGAAAGATGTGCACCGGTGGCATTGTTGGCTGGGGTGACAATAACCGGGATATGCCGGTCAGAAGAGTGACCAAAAATCACTGGGAAGTCCGGGTTATTGATGCAACATCGAACCCATACGCCATGGTCGCTGGAGTCATGGGCGCTTTGCTTGATCCGAAGCCTCTTCAGATTGAGGCTGCTACTAGTAAGTTTACTTTGAAGCCATCTAATCTAAATCGGCTGACCATGCTACAGAATTCACCCTCTTCTACTCCGAGGAAGAGAAGGAGAAGATGGGGTTGACAAAACTTCTTCCAACCTCGCTAGAGGAAGCGCTGAAAGAGCTTGAGAATGACTGGACTTGGGCGACTCGGGTCTTGGGACAGGAGTATGTGGAGTGGTTCGTGGCGTTGAAGAAGGCAGAGATTGAGAGCCTGGGTAAGATGGATGTTAAGGAAAGAAGACTCATGATGCTTGAATTGTTCTAGGTGCATCCAGAATTATTGAATAATGATTATCACAAGGTAGCAGATACAATACACGGGATCCTATTCGACTGCCATTCTGAACCGGAGTAGATCGCGTGCCTTGATGACAGCGTACTTATTCTCCAGCTCACCGACGTCCCATTTACACGACAACCATCGTCCGTTCAAAGCTTCCTTTCGGGTTTCCACACCTTCAGTGTTATTTAGCCAAACGCAAAAGGAACCGACAAGATCCGGGTCGTCATTTAGCACTGAGCCTGGTTAGTCATGTCCCTTAACATCGATATGCGACTCACAGTGTTGGATATCCTTGGAAGCCGCCATAGAAAACTCGCTTCTCATTCCACCAGGATGAACACTAGCAACAAACAACCCCTTCTCAGCATACTGGGCGTGAATGATCTCCACCATGCGAGCTTGCGCAAGCTTACTCGCGCAATAGTGTGATGTTGTGCCAAAGCCACTGATGCCCTGGGCCGAGATTGAGCTTATGACAATGAAGCTGCCGCGACTCTCAAGGAGGAATGGAAGGAGGTGATGAGCAGCAAGCCATGTACCAGTGCAGTGAACAGCGAAGGCTTTCTGAACATCAGCGACGTCTTCGTCAACAACAGTCGCCTTAGACAAAGGGCCTGAAAAGCCACAATTGACGATGATAGCATTTAGCCTGCCGCCGAATTCTTCCTTTACGACTGTAGCGATTTTGACGATATCTGTTTCTGAACTAATATCACAAGTCACTGAGACGACATTGATCGAGCTGTTAATAGACCCAACCTCTTTCGCTGTTTTTTCAAGCGTCGCTTTTGTTCGCGCAGCAATAATCATGCCGGATGCGCCGGCTTTGGCAAATGACCTGGCGAGACCTGCCCCTGCTGCACCGCCAGCTCCAATGATACAGACGACATAATTCTTTGGTAGCGTGGTCTTCTCTGGGTCTATGGCTAGATATGGCTTGTCATGCGTTGTCGGGACAAAGTCTCTGACTTGTTGGGCGTTGGTCTGGCTGGGTGTGGACATAGCTGCGAAAGTCGAGTTTGACGAGCACTGAATGAACGCACTGGTAAAGTACGTAGCCAATTGTTCCAGGGGACTTACTCTTCTCTTATAAATACACCCAGGAGAAGAGTTTCCCATGGAGAAGTCCGGACTTTGTGAAAATAGAATGATCATTTGCGGCGCCATCTCATGCACAGTAAGATCTGTTTTGGAGGCGACTCGCCGCCATTGGCTGACAGACCGGAGTTACTCACCAACACAAATTGTTATCTCCGCAAGGATTAAGAGGAAAAGAACAGGGCGAATAAAATGGATATTCATGTCCATATTCTTAGATGTTCTTAGTATGTAACACTGAAAGCCTTCCAAAACGTTTCGCTCTTCTGCCAGTCCAATTGACCTTCTTCTCCACCAGCCAGATACTGCCCAGACTTCTTGTCCTTGAACGAGTGTCCGTTGCTCGATTTGAATCCGACCGTGAAGATAACAGCGGACTTGGAGTCTTTGCAAAGCTTCAGGCCGTCGCAGACATACAAACCGTTCTTCACAGATGACATAGCAAAGTCATTGCCGCCGATCTGCACAGCATGAATGACCCAGCCCTGCTGGACATCATCGTGGTTCTTTGTAGCTTTACTTAGAGTAACAGCATCGCCACTTGACGGAACACTGACAGCTTGCCCAGATGCCTCAAGGACAATATTCCGCCCCTCGGTGAGCAATCCACGAACAGGCTTGAATCCTTTCTCCGCCAAGCTCGCAGTATCATTGTTCGCTGCCTCATCAGTATACGGAACATCCGGTCGACCATTCCCATATAGACTCGCGCAGTGTGACGAACCATCATAATCTCCCTTGCCGTTCCGATGAGGCTCAGGTGCAGCAGGAAGATCTGGAATACTGTAGTCTGGATTGTCAAAGTCAAAAGCATTGGTAAGATCAGCCATGTTATCGCGACGCCAAGGGACCATCTCTTCCGTCTTGACATCGCAACCTTTGGCAGCCTGCCATTTTTCGATGAAGGACAATTGGGATGTGTGATCACAGTGTTCGGTGTATACGCCACCCTTTCGAGTGAAGGGGGAGATTATGTAGAATGGCACGCGAAACCCTGGGCCGATGGGTGTGTGGCCTGCCTCTCCGTAGGGGTCATCGATCCATTCGCCTGCCGTTCCATCGGGAGCATGATATGGATCGACGTGGTCCGCCCACCCACCGGTTTCGTCATATGAGACGATAAGTACAGACTTGGAGTATTTCGGCGAGTTGATGACTGCCTCGGCGACCTTGCGTTGTAACCATGAACCGTCGTCGGGGGAGTATGGAGGATGCTCTGATAGTTGCATAGGCCCAACAATGTACGAGACTTCTGGAAGTGTTCCGGCAGCGGCTTGAGAAAAGAAAGCATCCAGTGACTGACCCTTCATGCCCTTCTCGTTCAACTTGGATCCTTTTTTGGACGTCTGAAACTGCTCAAACCATGCATAAGGATTGTCGTCGAAGTTGTCTGCGTCCTGGTATACGCTCCATGATACACCGGCAGCCTCATATTTCTCTGCAGCTGTTGTCCACTTGAGAGGATAGCAATTGATGCCTTGCTTATCACAACCAGGTGTCTCGTTGTTGTCGATATATGGATAACCACCCTCCTCCTTGTCCTGAGGGGAACCAGGTACATTGATGGAACCACTGATCCACATGACACGGTTGGGGTTGGTTGAAGCAATGACGGATTCCTGGTACATATCCCCCACAGTCCACTCTTCCGCCAACGCAAAGTGGACAGGAAGATCTTGACGCTTATAGTAGCCGATACTATAGGGTGTGTTGTTCATAGCCCAGTGGTCGTTGGCTCCGTTGTTCCACGCCGCGTGGTTTGCATCCCAGCCATTGGAACCAGCACTCATGCACTGAGTGGCTTCTGGCCATGTGCCTCCAAGGTAGTTCAGGTACCAAGGCGTAATGGCATCTGTGTCTTTCCTTTGCTGCCTAGTAACCTTTTGCTTCCAAGTGGTGCTCTGCATGTTTGGGTCTGCGAAGCCGCGGACTCCAGGCATGGTACCGAAGTAGTGGTCGAATGCACGGTTCTCTGTCGGACCATCAGCATTGTTCGACAACATGCAGAGGCCAATTTGTCCTACCTTGCATGAACAGAATCACATGGTCGATATCGGCCAGGCCTTTTGTCGCGGCAGGCTTTGTAGCTGCTAGAAGGGACGCAATGACCCAGCCTGACGCTCGTAGGAACAACATCTTGATTGAGCATGGAGGATCCCGAAAGAAATCTAGGAGCCAGAGAATTGCTGATTCTATTAATTGACGCATGATGATTGTATATATATATGTTTCGGTTTCGCTCTTGTTCGGCTAGGTAGGTCGCTCAGAGATGTTGCTCTGCAAGTGGAGAAAAATGGGATGATGCTTGAAGCAGATCTCGAGGCGACGATCAGAAAGATTTTGATCCCACGTTTCAAGTCGAGATCATTTTACTGAAAGAAGAGAGATGTAGTCATGGAGAGTCGCAAGTGTCGCATTGAAGATCTGCACTGGGTTGGGTTGCGTACTTTATCGTAGTGCAGTTCACGTGCCAAGCCAACCAATCAACTGCTAACAATCGATCTCGTGGGCTATCTCAACAGTAGGCATGACTCTCCCCAACGCACCTATCATCGACATTTCGAGTGGTTTCGAGTAGCAGCCGGATGTCCGGCACAGATATGGGTCCCTGAGATTGTCGCATCTATCTTCTTTTACAAAAGAACCCGAGCTGGTGCTATTGAACAAGTGCTTTGGACACGGCATAGTCATCATGGTCGCCCACGTTGAAGAAGCTCATGCATTACTCGAAGAATTTGAAGTGGATGGTGAGAGCAAAAGCGTCGGAGAAAATCCACCGTTGCGTTCAAAATATGGCCGATCATCGCTCCCACTCGTCAAAATACCATTCAGCAGACGACTGAGAGCAAGTCTTATTACCATCGTCCTCGTTATCGCGCTTGGTCTAGTAACTACACTACACACCAAACGAACGAGACCATCGCACAATGGGGAACCCGAACAGCTTGCCTACCTGTTACATCCTCACGAACATTCGTCTCGTCCACCGACAACACTTGTGTTCAACTGGACCATCACCTCGGGACTCAGATCGCCCGACGGTGTAGAGAAGCAAGTATATCTCGTAAACGGTGAGTCCACTTCCTGGCGCCCATGGTTTTGTCTAATTCCTGCATCCAGGTCGCTTTCCGGGGCCCTTGATCGAAGCCAGATCTGGCGACACGATTATAGTCCATGTCAGAAATGGCCTCGAGGATAAAGGTGTATCGTTGCACTGGCATGGTCTTCTCCTCAAGAACCAGAATGCTATGGACGGAGCTGTGGGCTTTACACAAGACCAGATACCGCCTGCTAGCTCATTTACGTACAATTTCACGATAGGCGACGACGAGCATGGCACTTTCTGGTGGCACAGCCATTATGATCTCCACCGCGCGGATGGACTATGGGGAGGTTTGGTCGTACACTCCCCAAGCGAGATCAACGCTTTTGAAGAAGACTATGTGATCATGGTCGGTGACTGGTTCCATCGAAACCAATCTGAGGTGCTGCGTTGGTACGCAGACGCCAGTAGTCGGGGGAACGAACCCGTACCGGATTCATTGTTGGTGAATGGCCAGGGACGGTTTAACTGTTCTATGGCTGCTCCTGCACGGCCTCTCGACTGTTCGCAGGTAGCGCGAACTGAAGTCAAACACTTGTTCAAGTCTCTGAGTGGCACTATGAGGTTGAGAGTTGTGAACACTGGGTCGATCGCCGGCTTTAGTGTTGGTCTAGAGGGAGCCACTATTCAACCAGTGTTCGTCGACGGGGGTTCTGGTGTTCAGTCCAAAGCGGTGGAATCGGTCGGTATTATTTACCCTGGCCAACGAGTTGATCTCATTGTCAGATGGGACCCAGATCATACAAACAATCGCCAACTCGTTATATACATGGATGAGGAGTAAGTTCCCAGAAACGGTGGGAATATCGATGATGCAAATGCTGACGAGATGGTCGAACAGAGATTTTGGGTATCCAAACCCATCATTGGATCCGATACAAGCCTTTCCAGCCTCTGCCGAGGATGTAGGAGAGTATAGCACCGAAGAAGTCAACCCAGTTACAAACGTCACCAAGGTCCAAGTTCTCGATTCAGTAGAGCTTAAGGCGGCAACGAGAGTTACTGGCATACCGGACAAAGCACAGCAAACTATCGTTCTCTATGCAAAGACCGAGAAGCTCGCACATCTCGATTACGAGCCTGTCAGCTTCATCAACCACACATCCTGGAAACCCCAAACTCCCTCTCTCGTATCACATAACCGATCTTCCTGGGACGACAACCAACTCGTGCCTATGATTCCTATGACACCAGGTCAACCGACAAGAGTTGACGTTGTTATCAATAACCTAGATGATGGCGCACATCCCTTCCATCTGCATGGCCATTCCTTCTTTATCTTATCCTCGTATAGAAATCCCGGCCGTGACAGCTGGGGAAGCTACAATCCACATACCGGAGAGGCACCACCGAATGGCCTCAATCTTGAGTATCCGGTACGTCGGGATACAGTCAGTGTGCCGCGGCGCGGACATGTCGTGTTGGCCTTGGTAGTCAATAACCCGGGAATATGGGCGTTACATTGTCACATGCTGGTTCATATGGCGAGGGGCATGGCAATGGCGCTGGACGTTAGATATGTTGAAGATGTGCGAACTGGACATGTATGACATAGTAGTATAATAGTCATTATCATTTGCCCAGCCAGGACCGTTTCCTTCCACTCCGAGCTATTTTGATGACACTAAAAGCTGCTACGTCATGTATCGGAACTGCCGGTTATAATCGCCCTGCTCCGAAACATCAATCTCAACATTGGGATCAACAGGACCGTATACCCTGTCTCTGCGCTTATTCTCTCTGTCCAACAAAAAGTGCATAATCAGAGATAGAACAACGATACTTCCACTCATGCCACAACCGATTGCGCAACCTGTGGTAAAGAACGGACTGGACCGACGTTAGTTGGGGTAGTGACAGTGGCAAAAAGGCTTCAACTTACGCATCCTCTTTTGGAAACACCGTGCTGCTGATCAAAGACGAACATTGCCCAATGATCAGCGAAATGGCAAGTCCAGCTCCCTTCTTCGAATCTCCTCCCTGGTTGTTGAGTAGCCAAGTAATATTCATAGCCAGAGCAGGAAAGATTCCACAAGCCGCAAGCCATACTCCAGCATATCTCGGTCCCGTCTTCTCCATATCTTGCACACCAGCAAGAAGGCCATACCCAACAGCACCCATCGCGCCAAATCCCGCAACGATAAATCCACGACATCCGTACTTGTCCGAGAAGAATGCAGCAGCTATACATAGCAGGAACGCAGCGAAGTAAGCGGGAGCGGTGAGACCTTGTGCTGTGACTGAATCGTAGCCCATGTGGTTGACGATGGTGGGAAGAAAGTTGGATAGCGCTGCGAAGGAGAAGTTACAGCAGAAGTGCATAACTGCGTGCATATAATTCTTGTAGTCGATCATTCCAGCCAAAATCTGTTTCCAGCTAACGGATTCTTTCGCCGTGTTATCCTGGAGTTGTAATCGTTGAACGGCGAGTTTTCGTTCATCTTCGTTTAGAAACCTGGCTGTTGATGGTGAGTCGATGAGAAAGAAGTAGACCACGGGCGCAAAGAGTATTGTTGGTGCTCCTTCTAAACAAAGAGTTAGTATAGCTATCAGCATACAAGGAGATTGTTGTTACCAATGATGAACAGCCATCGCCATGGCTCCAAAGAACCAGTGATATGGGTAATGCCATATGCCAAACTCGAAGCGAAAGTATTTGCGAGCGGTGACATGCCCAGTAGAATAGACATACGGAGACCCAACTCGCTTCTCTTGTATATGCACGATAAGAAGTACGGAGCTCCGGCGCCAAAGGTGGCTTCGAATATCCCCAAGAATACTCGAGTGACGACCAGTTCAGCCATATTATTGGCGGCGCCTGAGCACATGGCAGCGGTTCCCCAGCTGTTTTCCAATGAGTAAGGATCTTCCATCAGGCAAATATGTGACTTACCAAATACACAGACCTGACACATAAATATGCGCAGGGAAGATCTTCCAAAACATTGTCGTCCATTCGAACAAAATGTAGGCGATGTAGAAGGAGTTCAAAACCCAGGCCCACTGAGAGGAGCTGAGACCCAGTGAATCTTGGGCGCCTGCAGTCTTGGCGTTGCCTATGTTGCCACGGTCCAGGTATGAGAGGACGTAAAGACAGCAGACGATGGGCAAAACGCGTCGGTCAAGCTGAACTGACTTTTAGCAATGACCTTTTCTATGATTGAATGAGATTACCTTTTGTTTGATCCGATTGTCTATGTCTGGTGGTACAAAGACATGACCTGCCCCTCCCATCGGCTCATCTCCATTCTTCATACTGGGCGCTGGGGAATTTTGAGCCGACATGCTGCTGAGTCCGGACAATAACAAACCTCGAATAAACTGACGAGAATTAAAGAAAAAGTCCTTCAGATCGATATCGAGGTGCCGTCAATCTTTAAGTAGACAGATCTTTCACACACTAACGCAAATAGTGGCAGATCACGGCTCGTAGCGTTCGCAGCGCATTGACTGGCGCTGTCGATCATTGCCGGAACGCCCCCCGGCAATTGCCCTTGGGCGGGGTTTCCACCGATTACCCCGAGATCGGATCATTTTTTGTCATGAATTATGACATAGGGCGCTGTCTTACATGAAGCTTTATACAAAACCAGCGTTTGTGGAGATAATATCGTGCGGTTGGTAGAATATGTGAAGCAAGGATGAGCGTCACATGGGAGATGACTCGCATGGGCGTCGGAAGGTCCAGAAAATGGTTCAGATTATTCACGTTGACTCACAGGTTCATCCTCCACTAACGCGTTGCACACTGCAACAATAAACATGGCATCACCTTCCTCATCAAGCTCAGGTTCACCTTTCACGGGAAGCTGATGCTTCTATGACGAGATTCTGAGAGACAACACCCTCAGTCTGCCGTCTTCGCCATGTCGTCCGTTGGCAGATCCCGTAGATGACTCGTTGCATAACTGGAGAGATAATGTCCAAGACATTCTCGTCTTGCCGAGTCCACGACCACGCGCCATTACTCCCTCTGGCTTCCGCGATGCAGAAGATGCTTCAATCGAGAAGCCCACGGCTCTGTACCAAACGTCGCCATGGTTCAAGGTCCCGGCGAACATTAGGCGCGATATTCTACGACTGGCCTTTGGAGATCGACGACTTCACATCGGTCTATCTTTCAACAAACCGGGCAGCACAGAGGATGAGTCCACTGACATTCAAGAGTGGCGATGGTTTGGCAGCTTCTGCCATCGACTGGTAGTGCCAGACCAAGCTCCGATTCTCATGACCAGTGGAGCGAATCACTATGGTCCTTGGACTGATACATGTAGGAGCGGCGATCCGTTGCGACGAAACATGGGCATCACGGGCTGGCTTCTGTCCTGTCGTCAAAAGTAAGGTTTCCACCATCTTCATTCCCTCCAATGTGCTGACTCAAGTAGCTATGCAGAAACTATAGACGTTCTATACTCCACCAGCACTATCGCCATATCTGGAGAAGCAACAATATCTCACATACATCGACTTCTCCTACCTCAAAGGCTCGCTTCAATAACTTCCCTTGAGATCAGATGGTCACTCCAGGGACTACCGCACGAGAGTATTGAAGGACAAGATTCTGTCGCCAGGTCATCTCATCCACGAGACTTGAAAAGGAACTTTCTCTTGGATTTGAGCCATCTCAACATCCTTACCGAGGCCATATCGCCCCAGCGCTTTCCCTCCCTCAGACGACTGTATATCTCATTCGAAAAACACGACAAACAACCAATCTTATCACGGTTTATCACGTATACCTACATGATCCAGAAGCTTCGACAATTCGTCAAGACATGGTCCAAACCCTTTGATGAATGTGCATTTGCGTTCCCATCGGTCATTTTCCAACATATTACCACTTTACCCCGGGAGGGCTGGCAACGAGAGACTTACAGCCAGGTCTGGGACAGCTTAGATGGGAATCTGCACACGATAAAGCTACTATACGAAAACAGTTATCCTGATCCCCCGTTTCACTTGGAAAATCGAGACAAGAATGGTTTTTGGATATTGGAAGGGTGTGATATTGGTCATTGGTTTTCGCGTCCGTATGATTTTTCAAGTGATTTCGGTACTCCGTGGAGTCCTCGGAGTCCCATTTACAGTCCTCAGTCACCAGCATCTCCGGACCATGGAACCTAAATCATCAGGCATGATTTTCAATACCCTTCGCCACAGAGCATAAGAGACGAAAAGTTTGATCACCTTATGTGAGCTTAGATTAGCTTTTAGGCTACTTTATCTGTCGTCCTAAGTATTAGAGAATAATCATTCTGTGCGTAGCCAACAAAAAGAACCTTCAAGACGTCTAAATGTAACCTTGTTTGAAGAGGAAGCTTTTGGTGTGTGTTAAATCAACCAATTACTGCCCACATGTCTTTCTAAACTCTGATACACTAGCACCACTTAAGGCCGACCAAAGCTACAGCCTTTCCATGCGATCAGATAAGGTTTATGATGATATTTACACTTTGCAAAGGGCATTATGACTCCTTTGCCCACATATGACCTTTTTTTGCCCTGCCCTATAGATAAGGTTTGGGCACAACATAAATGCTTTACTTGCTTCGATCCGGATTTTTTCCTCTTTCATCCATCATCAACAACACCACAACCACACAAGGTCAGTAAGTCCCCAAGAGCTCAAAGCAGAGACCTGATATGTATGACAGCTACACCTCCAGCCTTTCCATGCACGGCAACTCAGCCCTCCGCTGTCTTGCTACAAATAGCCTTTGGAAAACTTCGCATTTTCCTTCTCAATCCCAACTGTTCTCAACATGGATATCACCAGCATTCATCCGCATGGCACTGTTTCACTTGCTGTCACAGAAAGCTTATCTTCAGGCTCCCGGCCTCTTACCAGAAACAATGCCAGCTCGACGTGTCTTGAGGAGCTTCCGTACGATGTCAGACATTCAATCCTTTCTTCCATAAATACTATCGCGGATCTCTTGGCTCTTGTACGAGCTTCACCTGTTTTCTACAGGGATTATGCTATGGAGCCAGAAAAATGGCTGTGTCACTGCTTAGGTCTGGAGCTTGGACATACGATCATCGATGCCGTTTCTGTTCACTTGGCGAACACATTAGCATCTCGGCAACACCATGTTTTGGGCGAAGCTCAGCGCACTTGGGAGGACATGCGCCATTTCATCAGCACCTATTTCTCACGCGTCTTATCACCAATCGACCATAACTCTGCCCTAGCCGACAAAGCAGACATCATTCCGATTGTTGCATTCCACTGTACTGTGGTCATGCCGTTGGTTTCCCGGTTCATGAAATGGACTCAGGGTAATTTCGAGGGCTTGTCGCTGTCGGGAGGCCTTAGCAACACGGAATTGAAGCGCATCCTCCGCGGCTTCTACAGGTACCAGCTGTTTTGTAAAATCTTTGGTCTCAAGGGTCGTCCTGAGCAGTATATACAGCCCTGTGTATCAGAAGATAGGAAATTGGAACTGTTCCTCGGCATATACGAGCCCTGGGAGACCGAGGAGGTCTTGTGCGTTTACGACTTCGTCAATTACGAATACGACAGACTACTGGACAATACGTGGTGGGACGTTGTGCTAATGGAGGCTCGTCTATCCCCAGGAATGCGCATTTATGAGGTAGAATTGGGTAGGTACCCTCGCCTCACTTTTTGATATCCCTGACTGACTGCTTACTAGCTAAGCTTATTGAAAGCCACCCCTCTCAACGCCACGCCTCTCAACGCGTGAAGAATAACCGCTTAAAAGCTGAAAGTTACAAGATTTACAAGACGGGTCTTGGCTCTCTAGGCCTAACCGTTCTTGTTGATATGTTCAACGCCGCAGACCACGAGACCTTGGTAAGCCTCGTTGCGCAACACATCGAAATGTTGTTGGATCCATGGATCGAAGAGGCAGTGTCGATGGAATGTCAAGCCTACCGACGGCACTGGGTATTTCCAGCCCGCGACGAAGCTGAACGTAAGAGAGCGCCTATGCCATTCACGGGTGACAGCATAGACAGCCCTCCGTTGGCCTGGGTGACTATCTGGAAAGGTACAAGCAGTAATCTCTTCGGGCAGTGGATACCGCGTTCGTTTCGAGAATGGGGTTATGTCATGTGGGATTCTGGTCGAATGATCACTGCTGGTGGTATTGCTGCGCTTGAAGAGAAGTGGGTTGAGACGTATACTGTACCCAACAGTGATCATTTTGTCGATCCTAGAGAACGTGCATAGAGTTCACAAGCGTTGGAAAGTATTCAAGGTTAATGTATTTAGAGAAAGCTAATTAGCTCTTGAAAAGTCGGTATCCCATGAATCAAATATTTTCGTAGATGGCGTCACCATACCGCGTAAGCTGTTCTAGTGCTCTTCCTGCGACTCGACAAGCTCATCTTCCTCCTTCTACACCTTCTAGTCCCGTCTAACCAGCTTATCCATCTCACGACTTGCATAGTCGAACGAAGGGGCCATCATTTCGAGAGCCTCAGCTGCAGACTTGAGGACTTCCATCTTCGGTGCCAGAATCAGAATTTGTCCGGCTATGAAAGGTATCTCCCATTTTTTGTCGCAGCTGCCTGACTGGAATTGTTCCTTCATGGTAGGATCGCATGCCTCCTTGATTGCTTGAAATGTTTGAAAGACAGTTTTGTTCATGGATAGGTAAGGGAAGGCGAGCTCCTCCATCTCGAGGTCTAGTGCGTCGCCAAGATATGTCAGAAAGCGAGTTGGGGTAAGGCGAATGTTTGTTGACGCTTTGTTTTTGTTCTTGTATGTCCACTTGTTGGACGCCTTTGACATCGCCGGCTGCTTGGGCATCGCTTCTGGATGAACACGGGAGAGTACCTCTTGACTACTCTCAGCAATCCATTCCTGCCTGTACCGTTGAAGGTGCTTACCATTCCTTTTGTTCTTGTGGTACCTATTCTGTAAAATATGATGAATAGGTGCCCGTGACTTTATGTCTCGTGTGCCTGCCTTGCAAATCTGGTTGATGTTGATCTTATCCGGCTTGCGTAGTTGAGCAGCCGCCGTAGTCGCAGACAAACCAAATTGCATCAACATAAATGCCTTCCTTGCTTCAATCCGGCCTTGAAGAACACTTGTGGGACCGAAAATCTTGACTTGTGCTTTTCATAAGTAGCAATACAATTTGCCAGAGAGACGAATTGTGGGATGCTGATGATATAGCGCGGTTTCACGACTGCTTTGCCCTTGCTCCCCCAGTATCTCGCCTCACTCAGTCTCACCTCGCCTTTTAATCGTGTAGCACAATAACCACCACGATTTAGAGCTGATATCTGATCTTCAGGTGCTGGGTCGCTAGATTAGCGCCAGGAACAATCTATTGCAGGGAGTTGTGCCCCATATTTCAGCATCTAGCGTCGGCGTTTTCGCATGGAACGGCCCACGGCTTATTCCAAGCGCCCAACTCCGCCACCGAGACTTGCGGAAGTGGAAAAAGCCCACCAGGCATCTGCTTACCATACGGCATGAGCTGAAAACACTGGGTATTACATGTGAACGATCATATATATATCTGACTTTCTCTTTACAGTCTGCTACCCCAGGCCTAGGACACCATTTGACTTCCCATCATGACGTCAAGACTCTGCGACGTCTGTATCAAGCTTAACATCGAGGGCCTTGTTTCCGACAAGGGTTTCGCCTTACACGCCAACATCCTCCAACTTCACGCATCTGCATCATCGTGTCGACTATGCAACCAAGCTATTGAACGAATCTGCTCAGCACACAGCAGGCTGAATCATTCTAAAGAGAATGAGGGATATCTTGCTAGTCAGCAAGCTCGCGTCTTCTACAATCACCATGTCCATTCCAAACAGGGCTTGACTATAGTAGTATCGGATGTGTCATCACCAACGCCAACTCAAGGGCAAAGATACTCCTGGCTGTTGATGAGGGTACTTGATGGAGATCCCGCGCAACTGTTGGGCGTAGAGACAGTACGCAGGGTGCCCGGGAGCAGCTCGAGCAAAGAGTCGACTATCCAGGCCCTCAAGTGGCTGAAAGAATGCCTTCTTAGCCAAGATCACTTCGAAGATTGTTCGCATACAGTCGAACAAAGTCTTGAGAAAAGCTTGGCGGATGCCACCTTACCGCTGTCAAACAGTACGCCGGAAGTCCAGAGACTTGGCGAAGATATCAAGCTTCTCTACAAGAGAAGAGCTCCAGCACAAGCTCCCGACCAAGACCGCGCCGGAAGGCTTGTCGAGATCATCGATACAGGTAAGCTGAGATTGGTCGAAGGCTCAGCCCAGTGTACTCCTTACGTCGCTCTAAGCTACAGATGGGGCGGCCTTGACGCGATTTGGCAGACAACAACCAGTAATCTCACCTCGCGCCGTGACGTACTCTCTACCGAGGATCTCCCAAAGACCCTGTCTGATGCGGTCAAGATCACTCAAGACCTTGGCTTCAAGTGGATATGGATTGACAGTCTCTGTATCGTTCAGGATGACAGAGATGACTGGGCGAAAGAAGCCGTCAAAATGGCGAACATCTACCAAAATGCCATTCTCACTATCTCGGCCGATTCGAGTCAGGACGCGAAGGCTGGACTTCATAGCAAGAGATCGACGTCCATGTTCAACAGAGACGAGAGTATCAAGATCTGCAATACCCTTTCCACAGGCGAGGAGAGCGCACTCTACCTTTTTCCCAATAAAATGACAAGGCTAGACGAGTCAATCGATAACATTCGAGATATGGGCGATCTTCTAAGTCACTACTCATTACGAGACCGGGGATGGACAATGCAAGAGCGCATCCTCTCGCCACGCATCATTCACTACGCTTCTGATCAGCTTTACTGGGAGTGCTACCATGGTATCCAAGAAAGTGAAGACAAACTCCGCTGGATGTGGCAGAGCTCTACCATCCCGAAGATTGCCCACCGCATTAAATTGGCAAAGGATGACGAAACAAAAAAGAAGGAGTTGAAGGACATGCTTTACAACTGGTACGTCCATATAGTAGGTGGAAATTATTCCCATCGGTCTTTGACTTACGGCGAGGACAAGCTCGTTGCCATCGGCGGCGTGGCCAGAGCTCTCGATGACATCGAACCTATGGGTTACATGGTCGGTCACTGGGGTGAATATGACGATGAACTTGTCAAAAGTCTCTGTTGGAAACGCAGAGGACCTGGCCAGAAGGCGGTCAATTATCGTGCACCATCTTGGTCATGGGCCAGTCAGAATTCAGCCATCGACTATGGAAGCTATAGCCTCGTCGGCACATTAGATGACGTGATAGTAGCAGAGCCAGCGACATGGCAAGCTTCGGCTCCCGATGGAACCTTCTTTGGACGCTGCACAAATGCCTACCTCCAGATCAAAGCGAAATTCGCCCGCGGAACGGTCTTCCCTAATTGCGGCTATGACTTCAGCGATTATCAACATTCAGGTAGCTATGGCAGCTACACCGTTGCTCCTCCAAAGGAAAGATGTGCATTTTTAATGCTGGAAGGGGGTGAGACATCAGACCTTGTCTGGCTGGATGAGAGCCAAACTACACAAGAACCGTTTCGAGAAGGAATTGATGTCAAGGTCGTTATGTTATCAGAGGTTCGATCTGATGGTGAAGAGCCGCGTCCTGGAGCTTGTTTGATTTGTACTCTGGATAAGAATTATCATTTAATGAGAATTGGCTTCACTGAGACTGTCCAGCCATGGAAGGAGGGAGAGGGCATGGAGAAGCCTCCGATTACGGGACCAAGTCTTTGCGACAAGGAGACTATGGAATTGATCATCATATAAAGTCCATTATTTTGTGGCAAGGGAAACATAAATGATTCAAAGTATTATTCAATCTGATGTTCGGACATTTTCGTCCGTGAGAATGCCGAGGAGTGCAGCAGCAGGGTTCTCACGCGCGCCCAGCCGGCGTTTGTATTATGTCCCCGAGATCTACAACGTCTCGATGTTCTTTCTTGGACAAATAAAGTATAAATATTGTGTGTAAGACCATTCGTGAATTATGACCCATAAATCTTGCAAGCCTACATGTTATTCTCTCTTGAACGATATCCATCAGTCAATCATGTCTTCGGCCGAACATACGCCAACCACGTCAACTTTGTTGGCAACGGCGACAGCATACCTGGAAGTCTACACAACGCTAGACACAGAGGCCTGCTCAGCCCTTCTCAGCGATGATTTCAGGCTCGAAATGGCTCCAGCTTCTGCCAGCTTACCAACACTCGATCGAGAGGCCTGCATTTCTCGGGTCAGCGCCATTAAGGAAGTGATGTCTACGTTTCCTGTTACGATTATTAATTCTTGGCCAAACGCGTCTTTGAGACAGGTCCTTGTCTGGGCCAAATCTGAAGCACATTTTCATGACCATCTGAAAGATGGAAAAACCACTGAGTGGAATCTGAAGGGGGAGTACATGTTTCTTATGACAATGGATGAGAGTAGGATGAAGGTTGAGCATGTTTTGGAGTTTGTGGACAGTAAGGCGACGGCGGATATTACTGCGATTGTCTTTCGCGCCTTGGAGGAGAAGAAAACACCCAGTGGTGTTTGAGATATGCACCTGTAGTAGGCAGTTTCTGAATACATCACGAGTTACGGGCAGAGAAGACATGGTCTATTTTCATGTATGATATTGAACTATTTTAAAATGATAACGGAACGCTTCACCAAACTCCTTATCCGTATGAACATTTCACACCGAATGACTATCAGACACAACCTTGCCTTTGCGACTTTCAGCACGACCCATCGCATAGAGTCGAGTCGCACCATATAGTTGCGTGGTAATCCACAGCGCAAAAACAGTCGGCGTAGCAATCTTCCACTCGATAGCCCATCGAGTCCAAGAACTATTGAGAAGGTATATCGTTACAATGGTTTCTACACCGGCTGCTGTTACTGCCCAGATGCAACATCCAAAGGCAAGCTTGGATAACAAGGCAGAGTTTTCGCGCTTGACTCGCCAGATGATCATGGTAATGAAGATGGGTAGCTCGACGATGACATCGAAAGCACCTGGTTGGGAGATGTTAGCATGGGATGCGATACAAGGATGGGCATACTAACCCCAGACCATGCACATATAAAACTCAAGTGTCGCTTCAGGATGCTTCTCGGGCTCCGCGAAAAGACTAATGGCCGTCTGGGTGATAACAAGCAGACCGATGTGGTGGGCAATGCTGATATAACTCGCAAACTTGGTTCGAAAGCACATCTCGAAAAGGTAATAGGCGCTGTAAACCTCTGCCGCGACAAACAAGAAGTCACCCACAGTGACAGTGCCACCTTTGCTCACAGGCGTGTGGAAATGAGCATTGCCGGCAAGGAAAGCGAAAATAGGATACGCCGTCGATACTAATAAGGATGCAAGTATAAATGTGCCGACATGGAAGTATACAAAGGAGCGTCGTCGTCGTTCATCTTTACGTTCTTGGAGTTCCGCGTAGACTCTGCGATGTAGACGTGGGAGAACCCATCGTTCCAGGATGTTGGCGAGTAGTACTATGCCTATAATACTGCATACGAGGATGAGAGAGCCGTAAGGGAGTAATTTCGTAAGAGGATAGTTGATCAAGAGCTGGATCTTGGGATGATGACGCTGGATCGCCATGACGAAGAGAATAACAAGAAAAGAAACGATTTGGAAAGAGAGTGAGTGAGTAACTGAGAGGTGGGTACAGGAAAGGAAAGTGCTAGTCAGGGAATCCTATTATTCTTATTATGCGGACACCGGGCAGGTGCCGTCGAGGAGTATTATACGATGCATCACGTTGCATAACCTACATAAAAGAACAATTCCAAATGGCATTGGCCGTATCGTTAAATTTCCCGCGATATTAAAATACGAACAAGCCATACATTTCTCGGATTCGGCACCAAGTCAGTCGTAAGCGACAAAGTCCTTCTAGAAGAAAAGAAAAGCGAGTCCGAAAAACCATTGGCTGCACCGTAGAGACAATGGTGCGTCAGTGGCTCAACCGTAATAAATATAGGGGTCCAAGGTCTGGACCGGCTAAGCCTCAGAGGGATCCACTGTCGCCAATCTCGCTACAGATCCACTTGGTGCTGCCGTTTTCCGGGCTTGTTCGCAACGTTACGCGGCTTTTACGGTTTATCGGCATGTTCCCTTTGTCCAAGAGCCTTGGCTATGAATAGATGATGGCTTGCCTTTTCCGCATTCGGACAATTGAGGTACGCGAATCTAGTCTGTTTCAAAAGATCTGTCAACTGTTGGGTATGCCGTAGCGCTCATTGTTTATATTTCTTGGCACTCCACGAACAGGGAGTTCCCAAGAGTGGTATGGATGTGTGATTCGAGCATACACACCATCAGGAAACCACATGTCGGCCTGAAAGATTCTCACGGCAGCGCTCATTTGTGAGTTGTTGCCTGGGTTGACATAAAAGCTCAGTGCTCTTTCAAATTTGTCTCGCCGTCAATTAGTTCATCCGTCTTACACAACATCCAAGCTCGTCAACATCGTTAATTGGCTTTCACGGGGTCATCGGGGCTGAGTAGGACTTCACTCATCCAGGTACTAGCCGATCTCAAGGCTGACAGCACACTAAACAACGCTAGAGACGGCCAGGCCGGTCATGATACCTTCAGGAAGGTCAAAGTTTCGGCATTCGTAAATCACAATCTGTAATTGTCCAAGCCATATAAGTTGACGTCATGGTCAACAACGTCGTCGATTTAGTTGCCTTTACCAGACCTCGGCATCAAATCTACCAGAACCCCTAGTTTGATGCGGAACTGTAGACTCTGGACGTCTGCTTCCAAAGTCCCTCACTTCGCAATCGCGAAATGGTTTGTAGGATGTTCAGAGGTTACTCAAAACGGCCAAGTCATCCATTCCGATACACCAAGTCTTCTGTCTTATGATGGATCTGAGTCAGTGAACACTTACATAGAGTCCGCAACATGATAATACCAGCTTTGGCAAAATGTTCAACACTCGGTCACAAGACTACACTCGCAAATAACCTACGAGGTTGAACCATGCAGTCGTTGTAGTAGCACTTCAGGTCATCTAGCCGAATGGATCTCGTATGCACCCCAGTATCAACGCTTTAGTCACTACCTAAGTAAAGCAACTACCCTCCATCTAGCCAAACTTGTCAATCGTGGCACTCAAGTTCCCCTGACTACTCTTTTGACGGCACGCAGTGCTGGTGGATTAAATCCTACCATTCGCAGTTTATGTACACCAATCAACCGATACAGACCACTAACCACTAATGATGACGGATTTGTGAATACCTGATGAACTGTTCATTGCGATAATGTTCTTTAGTGAAAACGTCCATCACGAAGGTCTCCAATCCTTGATATTGGCGTTTTTGTGCATTTGTCGTGTCGACTTAGTTCTTCAACCACTTTACGCGTGCTTGTTTTTGCAGGGGGTGTGACCGCCATTGTTCGCGTCTGGTTCAACTGTGAATGAGATCCTCTGCAGTTACGCATCTGATGAGACAGCGCAAAAGAAGGGATTGTTATATACACAAAGCTGCGTCCTTTCTTACAGTGATTGATCTTGATTGATTCGATGGGTGGTAAAATGAAGACAAATCAGTCTCAACATGTGTCCCATTTTGTGTTGAAATTTCTACGACAATGGGCCTGCACCAGGGCTGAACCCCTCTAGCATCGCAACGCAAACCAAATGTTTCGTTACACCCCCGACTCACAGCATGATAACTTGAATTCAATGTTTACAAGCAGTTTTATTGCAATCAAGGTAGCGCTGACATACTCATCAAAATAACAAGATCTTGACAAGTGATGCAGGGTAACACCGAGCAGGGATAGGCAGGAAACGACTGGTATCGGCCCGGATTAACATGTCTTCCGTGAAGAAGCGCGCACAGGCCACCACCAGCCACTGAATCGTAGAGCGCGAACAAGAAAACGTACGAATCCAGTATCACCAGAATTGTGGTCTATCAAACAATATCTAGGCATGTCACTTAATTGTACACTCATACTCTATATAAATTACTGATTTTCTTCCCCCTTCTAGAGAATACATCCTCTCTTATCTGGACTGCTAATACCCGACCACAAGCCGAACGCGCAACGCACGTGATCAGACCCACATACCTCCCCCTTCACGATCAATCCAGCTCTCCAAACCTTGCATCATCACCACATTCGCTCCATCACCACCACAACGCCGCATCACAAGAAGCGACCCTTTTATCTCGCAGCGTGCTGGAGATCAATAGGTCAATTCTCGCGACATCCACACACGTTCAAAGAGCAGGTTACTCGGCTCTGCGGGCGTTATAATTGCCGACTCCTACCCACCAAACGAGTGTCTTTGACATCCTTTGCTGGAAGGACCGGGTTCTGCAGAAGGGATTCGCTCAGTTTCGCAGCGTGCTGGTGACTTTGCGGATCGCCTGGTGTCCGAGACTTTCGCTCTTTGCTCGTGTCGTGGTCGGCAACACATCAGACTTCACGCGCAAACAACCGGCAACTCGTCGCTGCAGGCGTTATAATTGCCGAGTCCTACCCATCGAACGAGTGTCTTTGACATCCTTTGCTGGAAGCACCGGGTCTGCAGAAGGGATCGGTTCTGTCTTGCAGCTTTGCTGGGGAAGAGCTGATTGCCTGTTGACGAGCCTGGTTTTGTTCGCGCGTTGAGGTTCTGCAGGTACGTATCGTGATCGTTGCTTCTCATGATATATTCTAGGAATGTCTTCTTCAACACCCTCACCATGTCTTGACATCGACGAGACCGCGCCCGCTGTCGTTGAGTGGGAATGCGATGGCGTTACGCATCATCTTGCGAAGCCCGATCCGAAAGTCGACAGTATTATCTTCAGAACTCGGTTGAGTGGCCCGAGCGCGCTCTTCCAAATACGCTTCCCCATCAACTTGAAGGGTGTGGACGGTGTCTCGGCCATGACAATATCCCTCCAACCCTCTTCCATCACATCATTCGAGTTTACCTCCCCCAAGACGGTTCCCAACGCAGTGAAAGACAAGTTCAATGGAGGAGTCACTCGTCTAGCATTTCGAGTCAATCAGACTGCCCAGATCCTGGCTCCCGTCGCTGCAAAGGATCCACTCGCACCGTCAAAAGCGCAGTCCGGCAAAGTCCTCGACGCTGTTCGCATGCTTGCCGACGCGACTGTTTTTATAGTGTATATAGGCGACAAGAAGCTATCGAATGAACAATTTGTATCCATCAGCGACGCAGTGAAACGGGGTGGTCTAACGCCCTTCCGCGACCAACATGGCCTTGCAAGCATGTACCACGGGACAGGAGCTAAGATCGTCGACCTCCTGCCTCCAACACAAGATGCGCCCCCATCCTACAACGAGTGCGAATCCCCGCCGCCACCTCCCCCAATCAACGAGAAGAAACGCCGTCGAGTCGATAGTGAAGGCAAGCAAAACGATGCCATCTCACAGTTATGGGCCGAGCTGAAGGCACGAAGTGAGCGCGACCAAACGATACAACACGAGCTGGCCGATTTGAAGAAAGAGAACAATACCCTTCGAGACGAGCTCGCTCAGATCCGTCAACAGATGGCTGCCTTCCACCAAAACCTAGACGCGCTGAAGACAGACGTCGAGCACCTTCAGGGTCAAGACAAGCAGACCACCGACGTGATGGAAGGATACGATACGAGGCTGGTCGAGTTACGGGATGATCTTGAGGATCTTGACGCCAAGGTTGACTCTATCCAGGAGCATCGCGACGAGAATGGCGTGGCGAGGGACTTTCTTGATAAGGTCCGCAGTGATGTGTACGATGATATCGTCTCGCGCCTCACAGGCTGAGCATGAGGTCTCGTTGGAGTTCGCCATTACTGCACCCCCAAGCCATGGAGGGTTACTACGACTTGAAGTCAATGCGCGCCTAGTGTTGACAGGCATAGCAGCTTGTCTTGCTCTCAAGCAACATGGTCCCTCACGATCTGGCTTGTAGCCATCGCCGCCGCTGCCTAGTCCATGAGCCAGGTCTATGCTGAGCTGCGATCGCTCTACCGCGGTCAGTCGTCAGCATGCCAGCTCAGAGCCCATCAGTTGCCTCCGCCCGACGCCGCCTTGACTGTCGCTTGACGCCTGGCCCCGAATGCTATGACACTGTTGACGTCACAGCACTGCGCGTCTCGGCAGCCCCCATCTCGCGATCGCCTTCAAAGATGGTTGGCCCATGGTGACCAGGGATTCCTAACCGGCTTCGGGCTTGACACTCGAGTACCAGGCTGCCGACGCTCTTTAACGTGCCGCCACACATGATTGCAGATGTCCAAGAACGCTCTGCATGTTCCTCGACTATCTGCTCAGGCGCCGTCAGAAGATTAGGATTGGAACCTTGGGCTAGGCGAAAGCTGGAGCCCAGCCTTCTCATATCCACCACGTCAAACGATGTCGTCTATTCTGTTGCCTGTCGTCGCTGACATTGACGCGCGTATATTCTAGCAAGCCATGTCGCATGTTGCTGTCCGCTTTCTGGGCTATTTCTGTATTTACCCTTCGTTATTATTCTGCAAGCGATGATCTACACAATACAATACACTATACCAACTTCCCAACTGCTTCTCTCGATGCGCCCCCTCACCAGCCACCCGCCGTGACTTTTGAAAACGACCATCCCCTTGTCGTCAGCCTGAACATTTTTCGCGCACCGCTCTACAAGGCCGTAGCGACGCACCGCTTGATTACCGTCGCATGTGTGATATAGACCTTTCATAGTGGTGACCTGTCGACGCCCGTCTCTCGTACGCAGAATAGCTGCGATTGACGCTTCGTTTACACTTTCTTGAGCCTCTTTCCTCTCCATCCAACCCTACTAGGCTTTATACAGCCCGTCTTTTCTCTTGATGCGAAGCTTTCCACCCCATCCTGTCACGTCTAACAACTTACGGCCGTCGTGCAGATATGCGACCGCGTGACAAAATCTCCCTGTTATTGACTGACGCATCGCCACTACTCTAGCAGATAGTGCAAAAAGAGTAGTAGCCTTGCTGGAAAGGGCAAAAACATACAACAGCGGGGATTCGCTGGTCGTCACCGACCCAACTACTAATCCGCCCCTTACCAGCTTGACTATGGGAGAGCGGACGGGATCCCGTATTTTCTGGTAGGTATGGTCGTATGTGGAAGCTTTGACTGTATTTTCGGTATATGTTGGCATTGAGCAAGGTCAGTGACTTGGGGTGGGCTTCTTCAACAGACCCTGGTGATACCAGACATTGGTTTTAATTCGTCTTATTATCAGCACAACGACAGAACCACTTTCCGACACCTCAAACTATTCCTCCGCGCATGATTGCTCTCCCGCAATCAATCATGGTGCCGTGGCAAGCACATGAACTTTCCGCCCACCCCCTCATACCATATGATCGCACTTGAAGCAACTCATGTCATACAAGCGATTGCCCATGTCGAAATCCTCAGGCTGCATTTCCCTCTCACCCTGAGAGTAGAAGACACATCCATTGCTATCCTTGGTGAAGGCCTTGCAGCGACAGTCGTTGCTGCAATGACTCTCGCAACGACCATTGAAGGTGGCGAACGACACCGAGTCGATGATCGCTGATTGTGGGAGATTCCAGTGTTCAACCTTTCTTCCGCAGTGAAGTGGCGCGTCGTCCTTCAAGACTGCCTCTTGACATGGAATGCAGCCGCCGGATTCAGGCTTCGTGGTTGTGGTAGCTGCGCTCGTGGTTGTTTCTGCCGTTGGTATGGTCTCGAAGACGGTGGTTGAGATGGCGATCGACGTCTCAACCGTTGACAATGTGGTGCCAGACCATGTCTCGACGCCAGAGAAGATTGAAGCCGGACTGACAATGGAGGAGATTTGCGATGATGATTCACAGAGACCTGCGTATACGCCGGACGTGGCGAGGACAACAGTCAACAAATACTTCAAACTCTGAGGCGCCCTGTTGCCGTTTTCTGGCAGATAGGAGAGTCAATGAGTGGGATTGGGGCATAGCAACATTTTATAACAAGTCCATCATGAATCATTCAATCTCCACCACTTCCTGAACTAGACCATTATCATCCAGCTGAAGCTGAAGACCAGCAAACCATTAGCGCTACGTCCAATAGTTCCAGACACTATCGAGAATAGGAAGGCTCCACTACAGGGGCGTATTCCACCGCATATACTCTGAACAATCCTTCCAAAAACCTGAATCATGTCGTCAGTCATTAATAGAGAAGCGCTTGGGAAGGAAAAGCTCTGGCATCTTCACCGTTACTGTTTCCGTTCTCTCACATGCACAAGCCGGCTTCGCCCAAATCATGCGCCCAACGATTCGATGCCCTTGAACCAGCACCGCCACTGCATCCTTCTGTATCAGTTGGTATTGCAGACTTGGAATACGATATGCCCTTGCTCCTCGCATCTCACTCGGAAGGACAAAGCCACCAACTTTGTAAGCGAACGTCCTGTGACAACCTGTGCACGTTATACCAACAGTGTAATCATGGGGGTGGCAATGTGAAGTTCCGTCGCCCGCATCGTTCGCACCCAGGATACTTTGATCCCACCCGGGATGAGGTCTGGAGAAGTACAGCACGTCTGCAAGCCATTTGGCGCTGTACTCACCGTTCATGGGCCAGTGAGTTAGCTCGGGCCAGTTGTAAAGCCATGTTAGAACTTGCTGAAGACGCTCCGCTTGGTTCGTCTCTCTTAAATGATCCATGATCACTAAGGGCCTTAAATGAAAGGCGGCAGCCCTTAATCCGTGTGTTCGTTCCATACCAGCGACAAAGCTTTCAAGGTCTGGCCCTTCAATGTCTAACACAAGCTTCGCGGCATAAGAGAACTTTGAGTAGGCGACCTTGTCATACTCGGGTCTCCTAACGATTGAAACGATCCCGATGTCCACGAGTGGTAGAGAGATCAAATCGTTGGCAGTGTCGAAGCGAAGCTCGTCACTAAAGACTGGAGGCGCAGTCTCGTGCTCAAGTTGCCAAGTAAAGACATCGCAGTTGGCAAACTCAGACCAATGACCCGGCCCCCGAACTTCAATTGCTCCCATGTACGGCGTCATGAGTAAGGGAGACATGTCGTGCCGCTTCAAGCACTCCCAGGCAAGCCGATAGTACTCCGTCTTGAAGTCCGAGCCACCCACACCTGAATGTCCAACTGGAACAACAATGCCTCTCAAAGCGTGGAGGAAGTCCATACGGTCTCTGCACCCCCTCTTGCAAAGGAGAACTGAGCCCATGGCGAAGTTGACCATTCTGAGGGACTTGGCCAATCGCAACGATGATAGACCGAGACTCCATGGCACACGGTTCTTCCCCATTTCTACCTTTCTCTCCAAGACGTGCACAGATCCATGATATATGGTCTCGTCAACCCAGACTGCATAGAGCCGGTCTATGAACGCTGCATCATCATTGTCGGCGAGATAGTTGCCATTGCCAACCATCATTCTTACTCGACCACTTCTGATAAGCTCCATTGCTGTCCAGATGCGCGAGAAATATTTTGAGTTGCAAACCGCAATAACAGCATCCAATCGCTCATCAGTCCGGCTTTCGGAGTAAAGATGCTGGATCGAACCTGGGCTTATGTCGCCCAAGTGAAGAATGGTGGTGTCCGCGACATAGAAGAGTTCATGCATGATGGAAATGATGCCATCTCGCAGCGTATCGCACCATTGAGGTACGCTCAAATAATCGAGCCAGACTTCACCAGCTTCTTCGCCCGAACTCTCGACACCATTGTAAATATTGAAGGATATGTCCACGACTTTGCGGGCTGCCTCTTCAGTCTGTGGTATAGTCTTGCGCTGTTGTTGGGCCATGGAGATGCTAGGGTCCCAAACATGGCTTACAGCGGAGAACTTAATTTTGTCGTCTACCACACAACTGAAATGGCGATCGAAAAAGAGTATGGTGGCGTGACGGGTAGGTACCTTGCTACTGTACCCCGTTTGTTCATGATCTGATGCTACCATGCGAAACGTTCGCATCAGAACGCCGCTGGTGAATGAATTTCGGCATGACAAGCAGTGTAAACCTTCTGGAGTAGGCTCGCGCCATAGCTTCTCCAGAAGCAATTCACCTTCGAGATAAGCTTCGGTTGGATCCATGACGATCGCTGATGGAGGACAGTCATGCGGACACGAGGGATTTTAAGCTTTACGTCTAAAGTAAGCAAGGCTCGGGTAAAGCTGTGATCACTTTGCAATGATAGGAGGATCAGGGTCACGTTGGCAACTCATGGTTACACAATATTGGAAGCTGGCTGTGAGGGGGGTTTCAATATTGGCGCCCGCAGTATGCATGGCTCAGGCGAAGTTATGATCGCTGCGATAACAGTGGCGGATAATCATCACATTGGCATCTCGCTGCGATAACAGTGGCGGATAATCATCACATTGGCATCTCAAAGCTACACAAAACTGGCACAGTAAGAATTTTAACTTTTTTTTTTTTTTTTTTTTTTTTTTTTTTTTTTTTTTTTTTTTATATATGTTAGACTAGATGGTAGTTGAGATGCGAAAACCAAGTCAGTGGAGAGCCGAAGGATCATCCACTTGGCTTTAGATGTGAAAAGATCAGATTGAATGCAACCTGAGCTGGTATAAAGTGTCTGAGTCAGTTGTTGCAGAAGGCTCTCGGTGGCCAGTTTCTCAGTGTCCAGAGCTTGTGTTGATAGTTCTTGAAGTCTTAAGCATTGCGACTCCACTGCTCACAAGAAACTCTTCTCTTTTGTCCTGCCTTGTGAATGTTTTTCATCACTTCCTTATGGCCTTTTCCTCTTCTCTAATGTCTATGGAAGAAAGCGAAATTGCCTGGAAGTGAAGAAAGGCATTGATGTGTTGGTGTTGGTGGAAGCAAGAGGAACAAAATCGGATGGAAGCAAACAGCGCATTTATGCATAGCCGAAACCCAATATTAGGGCAATTGGCAAAGCAAAAAAAGGTCCCGTATGAGCATCGGAGTCATGGTGCAAAAGTGTAATCCAAGATGCAAACCTTATTATCAGGGGAAGAAAGGCATCTTGCCCTTCGTCAAAACTCTCGACTTAGGGCAGGGCAAAATGAGATCTCATGTAAGCATCAAAGGTGAAGGGAGCCATGCTGCTTCCCAGATTTAAGTTTTCCGAGAAAACCCTTACTTATCATTGTCCCCAGCGCGACCATGGTAGTCATGACCCTTCACATATGACAGAAAATCTCTGGACCCAAAGAGGTCCTCCAGATTCTTCATAAGAGTTTCTGTCATAGGCTTCCAGAGAGCACCCGACCAAGCATCGTCCAAGAACACTTTCTTCATTCTTGCCTTCGTATAGCCATTGGCGGCTTCTTGCTGGGCCTCTTTCTTGACCCTGAGCTCTTCCTCTAGTCGTTTCGTTTCCGTGAAACGTGCGGGGCTCAGGAGATCGTCATGGGAATCCCTTGTGAAGCCTCCCATGTCAGATTGTTCGAAACGAAGATCACCGTTGATTATGCTCTCCCTAAGTGCGGGTGAGATGAAGATAGGAATCTGGTCACAGGCCTTGGTCAATTCCACTTTGGTGAAAATGCAAGCATCCATCCCCCTCTTGAAGTCCGATACAGAGAATTCTTTGCGACCGAGTCGACAACGAGCGATTAAGACAGCTGCCGACACAACCCTGAGCTCAAAGTTGGCTTTGAGGAGAGCGAGGTTCGTGTCCTGTATTTCGGCCTTGACCTCCTCATACAGGCGGACTTGACACTCCCTTCTTTTTGCTGATGGGCCAATGGTAATGCTAGCCTCGGCTTCCTTCTGTTGTACTGATGAACCGTTGGTAGACGCGGTTGCAGGTTCCTTGCCCTTTGCGGACGGTCCATTAGTAGAACTGGTTTCAGGGAAAGCGCCAGCGTTGGTGGGAGCGCTACGGAAAGGGAGACAGGCGCGGGGAAATGGCGATTTCTGTCCCGATAAACTAGCCGGGAGAAGAACTCTTCCAGAGCTGGGGACACAAGATGAATCGCCTTGAAGCACCGGGATAAGGGAAGACATTGTACCCTGCCCGGAATCAACAGACTGTTCTGGATAAGAGGCGACGAAACAGGGCTCTTTCCAGGGACAGGGCTCTGTCGAGGACGTGGAAGAGGCCCTTGCGCTGGGCGTCGGGCTAGGGGATGGTATTGTACCCTGATAGGGATTAACAACGTCTTCTACCCTATCTGATGCTGTCGAGGATGCGGATGACATCTTTGCGTCGGGCATCCACCATTCGAGAGGTCCTGTAGCCGTCCGTCGGATAGGCCGCATAGGAACAATATTGGATGTTAATGGCGCGGGATTTAGGTGAAAGTCCCGAATCATTTGAACAAAGGGCTCGGGGAGAGGTTGGTCGGGTATCGGCTTGCCCATCAACAGAGCCTGGGCGAAATACAGAGAGTAAAACCCAGATTCTATCCTGTCCGACCTGGGACACTCCTACCATCTGTTAGCGTATGAAAGTACAGAGCAGAAGGGATAAGAGCGTACCATAGACTTAATCGGAAGGTCAGGACACCCTTGTTGATGGAAGGTTGCCTTTACAAGGCTTTGGACCACAACCGGGCATATGAAGCCATCGAGGCCTTGGGGGTCGTAGTGGGCAATGTAGTGTGGGTAATTTCTATCCCAGTGCAAGAGCGAGTAGGACGCTATTTCGCCCACAAGGAACAGAGTGTGCCGTCCGTACCATACCGCACGAGGGTCATCCCCCAAAGTGTGGAGGAGCCTAGGAGTGAACAGGAATCCATCGATAGGAGACCTGGGATCGTTAATTGCCAATGCAAATTCCTCAACATCATCAAAGTCTAGCGCCTCACGCAGGTTGATCCTGTCGATAGCCTTTGCAGTTGAGATCGGATATCCAAGAAGCCGAAGCGTTTCCTCTGGGGATGAATACCATTTGTCAAAAAGCCTTTCGACATAGGAATGATGGTCCCGTTCGGTCTTCATCTCCGGAGAGGATCGGTTGTCCATTGCGGGACTTTGACTTCTGCTTGGGAACGAAGGGGTATTGGGGACGCGCATGTTGTAAGTCCAGAAGTCTCCTTTCTCAGGTGCTGCTGGACTCATGTTTTGTCGTGCTTGGTGTAGTATAAAACCTGCATCTTACTCTCGAGGTGCATGTTATTTATACTGCTTCAGAAACCCTAAGCTTGGGATAACATCGTCTCCAGCTAAGTTTGACATTAGAAAATTTTTTGGAAATGAGCTGTTACTTTCTACTATGATCTCGAATAGGCTAAAAGAGGCAGTCCAAGCTCTATCAATCAGGAAGTGCAGGATGTCATTATAGTGAGCCACAATGACATGGACACTTCATTGCCCTAGGTAACCGGCGCTTTTACTGGCGAGGCTGTCAGCCGGAGACCCGAATACGAAGCTAAAATACGCCGATTGTATCAGTGTGAAACGGGACATCGAGTTGGATGTAGGCTTGTGTTCCTTCCTTTGGACTCTATTGCGTGGGGTTCTGGAGAGCTTCAAGCGAGGTGGGTTTCAAAACCATTTAAATACTCTCGATAAAATGAATTTCGAAAACTTTGTACGTTCTCAATTTCTTCCATGAGGTTCGATATATGGTATAAAGACAGTATCCTAAAACCCTAAAAGCTCTGTAGGTCACCTGACAGTCCCGAAACCTAACCTAATTCACATGCGTCCTACTTTTCGTCCGGTACTGCGACGTATTCACAGTGACTAAGTTTTTCTCGCTCGTGCTATCGTCACTGGCTGCCGTGGTCTTCATCTCAAATGACTGCTCCACCGTGATTCCCTGGTCGATGCGCTGGAGGGGATGCTGAGTCTTCGGAGGGGAATAGTCTGGTGGCTGAAGACTATTGCTGCGGTCCGACTTCGATGATTGGAGCGACGCCAGCAAGCTCGGGAATGCTCGGGAGAATAGGGGTTTGAGCGAGGGGACGCAGGCGCACATGATGGCGATGTTGCATTCGAGACCGGACCATATCGCGATGTCGACGCCCTTGGCTGGGGAAGGTTAGCATTCAGAAAGCTAAGTTGGAAAAATACCCACCTGGTCGTTGTGTAATAGAGACTGAGCTGTAGGCCCAAAGCGAGTGTAGTCTGATGACAGCAACGATACAAGCACTGCGTCTAATCAGTATCATATCTCTGCGATAACGGAGAGGACTCACACTGCACCAACGGCAAACACGCCCATCAGAGCGAACTTGATCCGCCTCTCAATTTGTAGAGTACGTAGGAACGGCATAGGCGCTACGAGAAGCGCGATGTCGTTGACAATATTGATCCCAGCAAACGCATATCGCAAAGCTCTATTGTCAAGACATTTTCCCGGTATCGAGTCATCCCAGTACTTCGCGACAGGATAGCAGGTGAAGACTGTCAGCATTAGACATAACGTCCCGTACACGGCGTAGAATACGATGAGACTGATGAAGAGTCGGCGGGCGGTCCGCGTAGTAAATATTCGGAGGCATTGGAAGGATATGGAGAGCTTGATGGCGAGGTGGCAGATGGTGTATGAGATGACGCTCGCCGTCGTCGCTTGGATGATGGGGGAGAAGAGTTTTGGGTTGGGCGGTAGGCCGAGCCCAAATTTAACTTCTACTCATTTTGTCAGGACGATGTAATGTCGAAGAAGGTGAGTACTCACGTTGCATAACAGCAATCAAGAATCCAAGAGTACCCAGCTAAAGATGTCAGTCGGAGTAATAACACGACGAGATAAATCCCAGACACCCACATTCGCAAGAATGATGAACCCATCATCAACGCCAACATTTCTCAAAACACAAATCTTCATTATGAATCTCAATATCACAAAAACAGTAGCGAGAATGGTAAATAGGAACCCAAGCACCACCAAAGCATGGCACTCCTCAGGCACGAAAATGTCAACAACAAACATCGTTATAGCATTTCGGGATATTCGGAGAATAGATTGACGTGTCCGTCAATTCACAGACACATCGAGACTTTATTGCTGACACCTCCCACCCGAGATTTGTTTGCCTGCTGACATTCTCCCTTTATCTCTCAGACACGACCTCAGAAATACAGCGTCTGACCTTGTATCTGAACACCAGGTGCCGCGAATGCATGGAAAGTGGCGGGTATAAGAGTATTCGTGTGGCCATCTCATGATGCTTCATGCAAGGGACTCTGCAATGTCTTTGACGAAGACTCATTACAGAAGTGATCAGCACGACTCAAAAAATGACTTGTCTCGTTCAGGTTAGATAAAAAGCAAAAGTGCCCTTGTCAGGCTTGTCTCAAGTTTTGCTGCGCCTGGAGGATCGCTGGTGATAAAATTGTGAGGTGACATTCTTGCACAGCATCGGATGGTCCCAGCCCTATTTGCGAATGGCAGGCACGGATCCGAAAGCTTTCGAAAATTGGTTAGGCACTTGGATGCGAAAACACCAGCTTTCCAGCCTTATTCTCGGCCAAGCTTTTCCGGGTCAATCCCACCCTCCCGTCTTGCCGTGTCTTGGACTCTGCCCCTACTGCTTGAGTCTGACGTTAGTCTCCGGGGACTTTTCTCCGATACGTCGTCCTTAAGAGGCACCCTGCAGATGGCAACAATGCACGTTGGCTCAGTCAGAGCAAGACAATTGCGTCGAACAATGTCGACTCAAGTTGACCGCTGGATGCCCCCAGAACAGCAGATCAAATTTCCCCAACTCCACTTCGAATCCTTCGAACATCTACCGACAATGCGGTCCAAGTGTTTATCGTCGTTTAGATAAGATAAACTTCAGGTACCGGTCCGAGCGTCTGTCACATCAAGGCGCAGTGTAACATCGCCCAGAAGATAGCGCTTACTACCAGATCCATGCGCCACCAAGACTGACAGCAAACGGCGCGAAGGATTTGATTGCACAATGCGGCCTTGACTGTTGAGCCGTTGGGAATTTCTTTAAATGGATTGCATCACCCTTACATCGAGCCTTTTCTTGCCAAGCTATTCACCACGTTCATTCTTTACCAACAGTCGTTACAATGAAGTTCTTGTCCGTTTTCAGTCTTTCTCTAACCGTCGCTGCTTGCAAGAGCACACCTCCACCCGCGAAATCGGCCAAGGTGGATGTTCATTCGCATTTTGTTCCAGACTTCTATTCTGAGGCTCTGAAAGAGGCTGGCCATGTTCCTGGTCCCGATGGAATGCCCGGCATTCCCGTGAGTATATGCAATTGAGAGTGATGAGGTAAAGGCTGACTTGTACGTGTAGAGCTGGGATGCCGAGTCTCATCTGGAGTTCATGAAGGAGAACAACATCGAGCGATCCATTCTCTCAATTTCTAGTCCGGGTGTTTATCTCACTGTCCCTTCAAAGGAAGCCACCAAGAAGGCTATTGACCTCGCCCGCAAGGTCAATGACTACGGATCTGAAGTCAAGGCAAAGTACCCCAAGGAATTTGGGTTCTTTGCGTCTCTTCCTCTGCCTGATATCGAGGCGTCGTTGAAGGAGATTGAATACTGCTTCAACAAGCTTGACCCCAAGCCCGACGGTGTCGTCATGATGTCCAACTACTACGGTCTTTACCTTGGTGATCGCGATCTCGAGCCTATTTACGAGGCACTGAATGAGTACAACGTTACCATCTTCGAGCACCCCACAACTCCTTGCACTCAATTCAACGGTCTGCGATTTGACATCGACAAAGACGCGCCAGCCATCTCTCAACAGCAATGGCAAGCTCTCAACCGTCCCCTCGCCGTCCGTCAATTCGCCGCTCCCACCCTTGACTTCCCCTTCGAAACAGCCCGCGCATTCGCCGATTTGTTCTACACCAGCATGCCCACCAAGTTCCCCAACCTTAAGTGGATCATGTCGCACGCCGGCGGTGGTCTCATCCCCACTCTCGACCGAATCATCACCTACAGCTCTCTGTACCCCGGACTAAATCTGACCGAGGAGTCTCTGAAGGAGACGCTCTCCACCAACTTCTTTTTCGATCTTGCTGGACCTTGGCCCGTGAACTTTGCTATTCCTGCCTTGTTGCGCTGGGTGGATTATACGAGAATTGTTTGGGGATCTGATACTGTTTTCACGCCTATGAAGACCGCGGCTAAGTATGCTGCTACTTTTGATGAGCAGGTTGATGGTGTGTTTAATGATGTTGCTAAGGGCAATGCGGTGCGCGCGGGTAATGCGCGAAAGCTCTTTGGGTAAAATATTGATCAGAGTTATACTGTTGGAATGAGCGGGAGAAATCGGCACATCTAATATACATGTATTAATACACTCTCTCAAGGACACGCCTTGTCAGATCATGACCCGTTTCTAACATAGTGGTAGCTCAAATATCGGAGTATCATTTGAATAACCGGCCAGAGACAACGATTGGTGGAGTTTCTAGCACTATGACCTCGGTCCTCATGCCAGGAACAGTAGTCTTGGCAAGATGCTCGGATGATAGTCCACCGGGATTGTAGCTTTTGGCCGGGTAAATTGGCTTCAACGTGGTATTATGCGGGGTGATCAACTCCCCACAGTCGAATTCATCCACGGTAGTTGGCCATGTGGCGATGGAACATTATGCACCGGGTAATTGGAGATGGTTATATAACCGACCATGTTGGCCAATCTTTCTAGGGGGTTCTCGTCAATAAACACTTTTTGCATTACCCAGCCAGTCATCATGAAGTGAGTAGTTCGTTGGTAAAGCTGTGATGCTAGTCAACTGACGATACAAACAGGCTCGACCCTTCAAAGCTCACCGCCTTCCTGGCCGCCAACTCAACTGGCGTAGGCGTTTTAGTCGTCCCCGGTGGTGGCTACAGCGTTCTCGCCAACGGTCACGAGGGCCGAGAACCAGCGGAATATCTCAACACCCTCGGCATCGACGCCTGGATGCTCGAATACTCAACAGCAAGCACAATGTCTCCACCACTCTACCCAAAGCCCATGGAAGAGGCCCTCGGCGCACTGGATCTCATCCGACAACAAGCGCCGAATCTGAAGAAGCTTGGCATCTGGGGCTTTTCAGCTGGTGGCCATCTCGCTGGAACAACAGCCACTACTCCCGGCACTAACCTCGACTTTGCTATCCTGGGATACCCTGTTATCACTCTTGAAGACGACTACACTCACGAGAACTCGCGATACAATCTGCTGGGTAACAAACCTACCAAGAAGCAGATCAAGGAGCTTTCAGTGCAGAACCGAGTGAACGACAAAACGCCCCCAACGTTGCTTTTCCACACTTCGAATGATGATCTTGTTCCTGTTCAGAACACTTATTTGTATGCTGAGGCTATGGCGAAGCACGGAAGAAAGGTCCAGCTTGTGGTTCTTCCTGATGGAAAGCATGGAGTTGGTCTGGCGCAGAATGATCCTGTTAGAAACTGGACTTCAGAACTGGAGCGTTTCCTTAAATATTCGATCTAAAAAGGGTTTATCCAACCTTAGAATTCTGTATATAAAGACATTCTGGAGTATATTTTAACTGAAAGTAGCCGTACATGAGGGTACTCTAGCCAGTGACATGTAAATATTTTCGATTAACACCCGCCTCCACCTCCTCCTCCACCACCACTGGCACCGGCACCACCGGCAGCAGCAACAGCGGCCATAGCACTCATTCCATTCGAACTCGAACTGTTACTCACCACCCTCTTTCGAAGCTCATAGATACACAAGAGCGACATGATAACAGCATGCTCAAAAGCGGGACCCAAGTCCATGTTGATCTGCACTGTGCCACACGCGCTAGAGCTCAGACTGAAAGTTTGGCTCGTAAACACAGCCATGAGCTGACCATTCGGGTCCACGAGCTTAAGGTTGTTGTTACTCAGACTCGAAGCATGCATTCCATCCACCGCGACATTGTTATCTTTCATCCAAGTTAAAGGAACAGGCTGGCCCGTGCTGGGAAGGTTGAACGTGAATGTCCAACCATGGTCATCCTTGCCCTGGGGGATAAGCTCCGTCCACTGCATGTTGGAAGGGTTACCGAGTCCAATTCTGATGGACTTTGAACCTTTTCTGGCGTTTGGGAAGTAGCATTCGCCCATGGGCAGTCCTTTAGCGGCGAAAGATAGATCAGGCTTGCTTTTGCGATTTTCTGAGATTTTCAGGGTGTATGTGGCTGGTCTGTCAAAGTCGTGCTCAGGTCTGCACTCGTAACGATTGCGGAATGGTCGTCTGTTGATTTTGTAGCGAACTGGGCCGCCCGTGGGGCTCGGGTAGGTAGTTGTGGTGTTGTTTTGGGGAGGCTGATACATGGACTGATCCTCAGCATGGTCTTTGTTGGGTATGGCGTAGCCTTGAGACGGCATAGGTGGCAGGACGCCATTTGGAGGGGCTTGATATGTCGTGGTCATGTTACGCGCTTGATTTAGAACAATTGTTGAGAAGTTTGTGGATCATTAAGATAACAAACTCCAAGTCCAGAATTGATCGCAGGAAAGCCAAGGTTATATAACATTTCCCCGTCTCGAATCCGATGGCATTCAAAATAGAAAGATCACCAGATGATATCATGCTACAGGGTCCTAGGCAGTCAAACTTAAAGTTAGACTGATGTGAGTGGTCAAAGCTGTGAAGGATCAATGGATCAAGTTTTGGCGTGCTGTCGCGGTGCTTACCGTAAGGGGAATTTTGCTGCGCCTGCGCCTGATAAAATGACATCAGGGTGGCAGTGAGAACAACACCATGTAGGGTGAAGATGATCGCTGTCAGCCTTGCAAGTCATTGAGATCACAACAACAAGCCCAGGTTACGCACCGAAGCTTCGATATCTTAAAGAGCAATGTAAAATAAATCATATCGGGCTTCAAATAGCTTCTAGTCCGTCGAGTACTTCATACTAGCAAAATGTCCTGTTTCTTCAACCATCCCTCCTCAACCCCAAGCTCCGCTTCTCCATCCATAAACCCATGCACGTAAGTCGCGCAAACAACCCTGTAAAAATCCCCAGATCCTTCTTGGCCAGCCACATCCTCAGCCTTTCGCAAGATCATAGGGACTTTCCCTCCGTCCAGAACAGCAACAACATCCTCCTCCTTCACATGCCGTCTTGCCAATACAAATAGTCCATTCTCTGTAATGACAAACATAAATTCCCTCATACTAATATCGTTGCGCACTTTAGTCATGTTTGACCCATCATCTAGGTCAGTATAGTCAAACCCGTCACCAAGATCGTAGGAAAATATGGAATACGACTCATGCCTGTCGCTAGCGATCTGAAAGCTGACGACATTGATTTCGTCTTCTCTTAATCTTTCCTGATTAGCAATGTCGAGTATCTCGATCTCGTTTTGTCGGAGGCGGCGCATTCTGGGTGGAATCGTGCAGTCTTTCACCAGCGTCCTCCAGAAGGCACGTATACTTGTTTCGCCGGTAGACACAGTTTTGCCGTTGAAGCTTGGAGCATAAATATGCTCTGAAGGGTTCAATACTACGTCTCGGTCAAAATAGAGGTCCATGATACTCTGGGCGAGATAGGAGTGTGATGGATCCTGTAGAATAGGTTTAATCTTTCCCAAGATAGTACCTCTCGAAGCCAAGATACGTTCATCTTTTCCAAGAAGCCGACAGGGCGTTTCGCAACCTTTAAGGCCGGCATTGAAGATGTCGCGTTGAGCAAAGATGGGTGCCACACAATCTCGATGTTTGGCATCAAACTCAGCGACCCAAGACGGCGTGTTCTGTTGACCTGCTTCTTGGAGCGACTTATGCCCATCATTACCCTCAAATGGGTTCTGACATAAGATGTCCAGATTACCGGACAGTTTGATCAATACCAAAGTAGTTTCCTTATAGAGCTCCGCCACTGACTTTGTATAATCAACCTCGATACCATGGTCCTCAGTAACCAAGCCGAGAAGACCAAAGATCTTGTCTCTCGGATCGGTAGAGTCCATCTCCCGAAAGCGGGTCACCACATCCATCAACCCGGAATGGACACGTCCAGGTTCCCGAAACAGCCGACGCTGGTCCTCGATGAGCTTGACCGTGACGAAGATTTCCCCCCAAACTGGGAACCTAAGCGCGTGACTCCTGTACATATGAAACGCGTCAAAGTAAGGCTCATCTTTCAGTAACGCAGATAAGCAATCCCAGTCCAGCTCAGCATTCTTGCATACCAGGGTCAACCGCGGAGCTAGAGAGAGCTCTTGCATAACCCAAAGGCGCTTCCAAATAGTTGGTCTGTCAAAGACAGCAAGAAGGTGTCCCTGCGGGCCATAATCGAGGAAATAACCGTCAGTGTCAGGTATATTCTGTAGATCTTTTAGAGTCCTGGAATCCCTAGCAGTGATCTTCTGCATCAGCTCCATTCCTTTCCTGATCCCTTCTTCACCTTCACTACGAAGTTGTGAGTGGGCAACCTGACTGCTGTCAAAGGATCTTCCTATCATCGGATCTATCCAAGCTATGTCCCTCTGGCATCGAGAATAAATCTCTCGCATCATCGCAACTTGCTGATTTCGTTCCTCGATGTCTGACTGGTTTATGCATACTGCATCTACCCACAGAACACGAGATTCGGTCTTGTATCTTAGACATGAGAGTGCGTACTTCAAACTTGGTGTAATGAAGAACTCTTGGTCGTTGAGAAGTATCGGTTCTGAGAAGATCGGCTCGCCCCATACATAAGAGAGGGCTTCGTAAACAGGAGCTGCTGAAACATTTTCAGGATTCAGCTCTGCGTGGGAAAGAAAGCAACAAATCTGGTCGTTTTCGTCACTGGCAGGATGCAAAGTGAGCAGGCGAACCTCATGGCGCGTGCTGTCGAGCTGTTCGTAACTTGCGGCGGACCGACCATCGCTTGGCTGCGGGGCAACATGTTCAGACATGATGAGAGACTACACAAGAAAGGACTTTGGAACAAGGGAAAGGGATATAGTAACGGAGTTCGAACGCAGCCAAGAGCCACGGGATAAGATATGGGATTTGGAGTTCGATCGCAGTCAGCCTAAGGCTAACATGGAGAGGGTGGGTAAGCCGACCCTGGAACAGGCGATATAACGTGGACTGCACAGCCCCGCCGTACACTAGAGCCAAACAAGCAAAAAAGAAATGACTGCGGTTTGTGTGGATCGAACACACGACCTTCAGATATCACTTGGTGAAGAATGAAGTTTGACTTCAGTCTGACGCTCTCCCAACTGAGCTAAACCCGCTGACTAATTGTGATTGTGATAACCGACTTTCAGTCTATGTAGAGAAGTGTATTTACAAGATCAACAATGTTGTCCTTCACCTGGCATTCCTGCTCGAGATCTAAATGAAGAGATATATTTTAGTTGTTACATGAAAGATGCATAATGATATTGACAACAGAAATACCTCGCTCTAACCATATTCCCGTCAGTCCCCTCATCTCTGGGTATACCCACCATCAACAGACAGAGCAGACCCAGTAACAAACGAGCTCCGTCCGCCAGCTAAATACAAGACACCATCCGCAATCTCCTCAGGCTGACCCATTCTCTGCATAGGAACTGCCGTCGAAATTCTCTCCTGCATCGCCTTCAGAACATCAGGATTCTTAGTTGTCATGGGTGTTTCCGTATACCCTGGGCAAATAGCATTGATGCGCAATCCATCCTTTGCATAATCCTCCGAAGCAGAGCGTGTGAGGCCAATAATTGCATGTTTCGCTGCCGTGTATGATGTAGACAGCGGGATACCGACGAGGCCTTGGATGGACGAGAAGTTGATGATGGATCCGCGCTGAAGATCCCTTCCGTTGATGGAGGATTTTATGCGCTCTTGCTCCAACATGACTCTGGCAGCAGCTCGTAGCAAGAAAAATGTGCCATTGAGGTTGATGTTGAGAACGCGGTTCCAGTCGTCAGTTTGAGCAAATGCTGCTCCACCTTTGTGCTTTATCGCAACACCAGCTGCGTTCACAACGTAGTCAATACGACCAAACTTCCGGACCATGTCATCCACGATTTCATTGATGCGATTCTCGTCTGTAACGTCTGCAGGGTAGAGTTCGATTCGGAAATCTTTGTTGGGTGACAGGTTTTGCTGTTCTATCTCTGTCTCGACGACTTGAAGAGCTTCGAGACTGAGATCTATGAGGGCAATGCCGGCGGACCCTTCTCTGGCAAAGGCTTTGGCGCATGCGCGGCCGATTCCTGAAGCGCCTCCTGTAATTAAAGCGAAGCCGGGGACATCCATCGCGTAGTCAGATGATGGTAGAGGTATAAGTGCGGTTGATCAATAGAGAATGTGAATGATGTTGATTGAAATATTCAACTAATTGACCATTAGAATCGCTGGTCTTATACTGTCTGATATCAACTTCATCCATGTTGTATCATGTTCTGGACCTCTAGCTATTGGTTGCCCGATAATCGGAGCTAGTCTGGCGAAACTTGCCCACTTCTTGGGTGCCGGCTCAGTATCTCTTTGCTGCCCCACCAAGATCAGCCACCAGATATAACTTTCCTCTTTAGAATGCGGGGTTGGCATGATAGCGGTTTTACTGCATGACTTCGCTGCGTGGAACAGTCAGTGAGTGATAGAGCCATGTGTCGCAAAGAACAGCAACGTGGCAAGCATTTATGGGCCATACGATAAAAAGGAGGCCTTGGCCCTATAACTGCCGAAGCCTTGAAGACTACCCTACAGCCACGTCCATGTTTGGCGGCTCATCAATGGCATGAAGGACAATTTACAACATTGACAAGAGCCGCTGTTCATGGCACTGAATATATGTTAATAAAACTGGCACTGCTTCGAGCTTGCGATTATTGTTGAACATTTTATTGATAATGGCTTTTACAGGGCCGTGAGGTTGTGAATGATTGGCAGACGATCTCAATTCTTGCAGCTGAATTTGGCGGATGATGAATGTGGAAATTGACTTTCAATTGACCAAAGGAACTCAACAACCGGCATCTAAGAAAACACAAGCCCCTGATACCCCATCTTCTTAACCTCATTGTACCGCCTTCGATACTCAATCGTACTGCCACTGTACCGCGCAACACTCCTAACACTCTTGCCCTTAACGTTTTTGTTCACACCCGTCATCCAACTATCAATCTCATTCATCAAAGTCTGACTCTCACTACACTTCACCACATGCTCAGTCCACTTCTCAACAGCCTCTTCAGTAGGTTCGACAGACGTATACCGGTTATCCTTGCAGTACTGTAGCAAATCCGTGATAGCTTGAACGGCGTGCTCGATGTTGCGAGTCGCATTGCCAAAGGGTTGGTGAGGCCCTAGAACCATGAACATGTTCGGCATGGAAGGGACCGTGAGGCCGAGATATGTTCTTGGGCGATGATCAAGCCAGATTGCGCTGTCGGCTTTGGGACTGTCGCTGGTGGCAATCAATGGTCGGTCATTCTTGCCATGCCAATCAATGGCACTGAAAGCGCCAGTGATAGCGTTGAAACCCGTAGCGCAGATAAGAACGTCAAGCTTGTGCTCGTGTCCATCGGCTGTCAAGATTCCAGAGGGCGTGACGCGATCAATGGGTGTCTTTTGCAGATCAACGAGATGAACGTTTGGCTTGTTGTACGCCTCAAAGTAACCGCTCTCAAGCGGGACTCTTCGCGTTCCAAAACCATGATTCTTAGGAATAAGGCTCTCAGCAACGGCAGGATCGTTGACACGCTCTCTGATCTTATCAGCCATGAAGTTCGAGTACAGACTGTTCGCGTAGCGGTCGGTATATGTGTCCGAGAACACACCTAGCCACTTTCCAAAACCAGGTTCATTGTACAGTTTCTCCCATAGCTCGAGACGCTCTTCCTCGGTAACGTCGAGCGACTTTCGTGGGTCGGCTTTGTGCATGAAGCCAGATGTGCTTTCCGAACAAATTTGGAACACCTTGTCGTAGTTTTTCTTGTGTTCGTTCATGTCCTCAAGTGTGATTTCGGAATTGCGGAGTGGTGCAGACCAGTTGGCTGTGCGCTGGAAAACGCTGACGGACTTGATGTTGGGCTCCTTGGACAGGGATGTTATAGTTTGGATACCTGTTGCTCCTGTTCCGATTACGCCAACATTCTTGCCAGCAAAGTCCCGACTGATATCGAGATCTTTTGGCCAGCGCGAGGTGTGGAAAAGAGTTCCCTTGAAGTCCTCAATGCCCTCAATAGCAGGCAAGGTCGGCGCAGACAGAAAGCCCAAACCACTAACAAAAAACGTGGAAACGTATTCGTTACCAGTCTCATCGACAAAAGTCCAGGTATGCTCCTCCTCATTCCAAGTCGCCTTGGTAACAATAGTGTTCAACTGGATATCTTTGTAGAGATTGTGCTTCTCCGCAAAGTACGTGATATACTTGTGTGTCTCAGGTTGGGGAGAAAAGGCCTCCTTCCAATGCCACTCGTCAAGAAGCTCTTTGTCGAAAGAGAAGCAGTATGAGAGTGACTCTGAGTCGAAGCGACATCCTGGGTAGGAGTTCCAGTACCATGTGCCGCCTACGTCGGGGGCGGCGTCAAGGACTTTGATGCGCCAGTCTGGAAAGCGTTGTTTGAGATGGTAGAGGGTGCATAGGCCGGAGAGTCCTGCGCCCAGGATAAGGACGTCGAACTTGTTGTTTGCGTTTGGTAGAGAGCCCATTGTTGCAATTGTGAGTGTAGGATTTCGAGAGGTAAATTTATGGTCAAGTTTCCTCTGGTTCTTCTTGAAGCCTGGAATTTATATCACATGCCATTGACCTCTGTAATCTGATTATTATTGATCATAGGCAACTGACAAGTCTCCTTGGGTTCAAATTACCAATCGGGACAACATGCAACCAGAATGCCGCCGATACCTGGACCTGCTTTCGCCTCCAGATAAAACCTTCCTCTTCTGTTGGTGGCTGTACAGCTGGGTTGTAGCGCAATCAGTTTGCCCAATCAACGTCTTTCAGTGGGTGATAACAGCTGCAACGGTGCGGGGAGAACCTTGTCACGACACACGAGGCCAGCAAAGGGCGTCGCCGCTGTAGACTACGGCTCCTCTTTCCGACCCCATTCCTTCACTGTCAATGGCCCGTACAGCGGATCCGTGACGTATTCCTCCGGCTCGATCGCGAAGCCTAGGTAGCGCCAGATGGTAGAAAAACATTTTTTGTGTGTAATCCTACAACACTTCATCAATGGTCGTCCCATTTAGGAAAGCCTTTCCACTACTCTCCGATATCCCGAGTGTTGTCTTGGTGCTTTGATGAAATGAACATGAACTGAAGTTTGTGGTAACAACTCACAGGAATTATATGAAATGAATGTATATTCAAGAACATGTCTTCAAACACAATATGGAGTCTTGTGCTGTTGTCAATGCTCTCAACTCACTTTCTGTGCGGACAGCGTGCCTTCAGACTTAGAACACATGATATCTTCAATACGAGAAATGTTCAAACATATTATTTATTCTCCAGTCTTCCGCGTCTTAGAAATAGGTACCACATCTTCTCATCTTACCAGCATCTCATATCAGCCACCACCATCTAACTCACTGTAACTCGCTCACACCCTACAGCAATCAATCATGTTCACCCTTAAAAACCTTTACACCGGCTTCATCACCGCTATGGTGATGATCTTTGGAATTGTCCCTGTTCTTGGTTTCATGGATCCCTGGCTCGCTGCTTGGGGCAGAGCCTAAGAACGGTAACTGGTCTTGAACGAGATGATTCCAATGCCCTTTTCATTGTCTTTTACGCTCGTATTTCTCGACAGGATTGGCACCAAGCTTCTATATGGTTTTCGTTCAAGAGGTTAGTAGGTGGAATGCGCGACATGGAGGATGTGGAGGTTATGAACCGATTGACATGTTTCCTTAACTAGACGGGACTATGAATTCCTGTACGCAAAACCAGATCAGCCATATTAGCAATTATGACTTTATATTTCTCCCAGATCCTTATTTCTCTTAGTGATATGTTACAATTGGAGTTTGCAACAAATATTGATAAAGTTATTTGGACAGAGACTAGCCGTGCTCGAATAGCGTGACGACATTCCCAATCCAAGACTCCGGCAGATCGATGAACGATCAACCTATGAATAGAGAAGCACGACATCAGTACTAGGTTTAAAGATATCTCGTGCTCACAATGACGTTACTTGATGCCTGGCAGATCTTCGATAGGCGGAATAGGTTCACGTAACGGTTCAAAGTGGAATGTCTCGATCGCCACGAGAGGTCACTTAAGATTTCATAAGGAAGACGATGGGCTAAAATACCACAAAAAGCAAAGATGCGGTGAGAGTCTTTCGCCTATTATCCCATCCAAAACAGAATATTGTGCATTGGAGGCTGAGACAATCTTCCAAGAAGAGTATTTCCGCCACCGAGGCATGCATTTACAGGGGTTCAGGCGGGATGGCCTCAAACGTCGAGAGGGGTAGAAATCTCGAATTGAGCTTGGTTCCAAGAAGAGTGGTTACCGTTTATATGTCCAGAGATATGACACTATAAGAGAACACGGTACTGTCGTGTTGAGTAGCATCACTCTGTATCTGCACTAAATCTTCACGGACTATACCAGCCTTCAAAATGCCAGGGTGTCTCGAGGGTCTCCACGCTATCGCCACTCATATCGTTAAGGGTGTCGAACAAGATGCTCTTGTCAAAGACATCGAGAAGCGGGCCAAAGACGTCTTCACCAAAGACGTTGATGCTGCTCCGGAGACTCGCATCTTCTACAGCAGCAAAAACCCCACTCCCATCGTTACCATGAAAGATGGCAAGTTCTCAGCTGTCGAAGCAATGACCATTGAGAACGGAAAGATCTTGAAAGCCGGTAGTCTCAAGGACGTCAAGGCTGCAGCATCCTCCGTCACGGACCCGACTGACATCGGAGGCAACTGCATCGTGCCCGGTTTTGTGGAGCCACACCTCCATATCATGACCTCAGCAATGTTGGATAAGTTCCTCGTGAATTGTGATCCTCTCAATCATGAGATTGGCGGTACTTTCGAAGGTACAATGGAGTTCCTTCGAAATAAAGTCAGGGATCTAAAGAAGGGTGCGTGGCTCCTGGGATATGGCTACGATCCATCTCGATTGGAACCATATGAAGGATCATTCAGAGATTTGACACCGGCTCTGTTCGAACAGGAAGGCCTGACTGAAAATCCTATCCTCATCATTAACGCCTCTGGCCACATTGCCTACGCCAATTCCCCCGCCTTACGTGAAGCCAAACAGGATGAACCTGCCTCGGGAGTTCTTATAGAGCCAGCTGCGTTCCAACCCATCATTACCAAAGCACTGCCAAGTCAGCTCATCAAGTCGTTCGACATCTTCAACGGTTTGTTCAATGTCTTGAATCAATGGAGTGCCAAAGGCTTCACCACAGTCTTTGACGCAGGTGTCGGACTCTCTATCCCCCAACTTGACGCTTACATACTGAGCGCGTTGGCCATATGTGCACCACTTCGCATCGCTGGAGCAGCTGCAAACATGATGCCTGGCGAAGCCGAGAAAACTGTTGGAAAGAAGGACATGCCGCCGGGCGGCGCAACGCCGTTGAAGATCAAGACCATCAAGCTCTGGATGGACGGCTCGACCCAAGGCTTCACAGGCGCTCTTGAAGAACAGTACAAGAACGATCTGCTGCCGGAGTACTTCTGGGGAGCGCCTTGGGGATGGGCGCGTTGGAAAGTCCGCAAGACGTGCCATATCACACCTTTTACGCAATTTGACATTTTCGAGGAGATGATGACGTGGGCAAAGAGGGGATATCAACTGATGGTCCACGTTAATGGCGATTGCGCTTCAGAAGTTGTGCTGGATGCTTTTGAAAGGCTCAAGATTGAACTTCCTGGCTCCAAGGTCAGACATCGACTGGAGCATTTCACTGTTACTCAGTCGAAGCAGATTGAACGTGCTGCCAAGCTCGGCCTCCACGCAAGTCACACAATTGGACATGTCAAGTACTGGGGTAACACCTTCGACAAGTACATCCTCGGTTCTGAACGAGCAGGTCGCATTGATCCGCTCCATGATGATGTGAAGCATGGACTCGTCTACTCGCTCCACAGCGACTCTCCCGTGTCGCAGGCAGATGGACTGTCGTATGTTCGAACTGCTGCAACTAGACTCATGTATGAAAAGTCGCCCGATGAGAATCCGGAGAGAGTACTTGGGGGCGATCAGATTGTGACAGTGGAACAAGCATTGGCAGGTATAACCGTGAATCCGGCCCGTCAGATACTTCTCGAGGACGAGATTGGTACGCTCGAGGATGGAAAAGACGCCAACTTTGTCGTTCTTAGTCAGGACATCACTTCATCGTCTCTTGATGCTAAAGATATTAGCAGCGATTGGGTACTGGAAACTTGGTTCAAGGGACGTCTTAGGTCACCCCGCCAGTAATAGGTCTAGTTGGGACCCAGTGACGTGGCAGATGTCCGCCGCTATCTCAGTGTTTGTCAATCAAAAAATAGCAAATTAAATAAATCCATCTACAAGACTTATCTCGTTTGCGTAACCTTGTTGGTGGCAACCATCCTGTTCCAAGAGAGGAAAGTTTCCCCAAGAGTCGCCGATAACCGAAAGGCGGGGACGTCCACTTCCAGTTAGCCCGACATCGCTGTCTCTCCTCCACAACAACCCTGTCTGCGATAACTGCATCTCAGTCTCTAGAATGAAGTCCTATCTACCATAAAGCAAGTCTCATCTGGGAGGAAATTGCTTCCACCATGTCTTCTTCAAGACGGAAACACGATGCTCGGAGCAAGCGCCTACCAGGCCGACGAAGCCGATCATTCGGAGGTTGCGTCACAGTACGTTCTCCCTCCGTCAATATCCACCCGCATGAGCTTATAACGCCCAGTGCCGAAGTCGTCGTGTGAAATGTGACGAAGGTCGCCCCGGGTGCTCGATGTGTAGTATCGCCGGTGTTGAATGTGGAGGCTACAAGAAAGATCTCATCTTCGACCTTGATGATCCATCTACTGTTACGACACGATTTCGACGGCCTTTGCTTACGGAGAAAGAACGCCAATGTATGAGCGAACAGATTGCCCGTGATGTCCCACCTAGCTTAGCAGGTTGGCATTTGTCCAAGATTGAAGACGAGTGTGAGAAAGCGTTGTCTGATATCCAAATATCGCGAGGCCCTTTTGGAGCTTTCAGAATCACAGACCAAGAACGTGTTCATAGCATTGACACAATCGCAGAAGGTGTTCTAAACACGTCGCACTTCCCAGTAGAAGATCACGAGGACTTCATTATTCCGGATTTTGACGACGAAATCGAGCTCGTTCCTCCGCCTGTTGAAAACCCGACAGTTGCCTCTCAACAGCTGGCCCGACAGCCTCAGGATTGGATAACGGTGCTCGATAGCCTCCCTGTGGGCGATTGGTTAAGCCCTGGCCAATTTGATCTCCCAGATTGGTGGGACTCTACGGTTGTTGACCCTTGGCCTGACAGACTTGCAGCTACACCAAAACCGTCATCGCCAGTTTCATCATCCTCAGTCATGCAGATGGAGCCACATGCATTACCAATATCCCAGCCCTCCTTAATCACAGGTCCCGTGGTTGACAGTAATGTTCCCCATGATGCTGTCTTATTGGTCAAACACTATGCGACAATAGTACTTCGTGGCTTGACTCCGTATCGTCACAGCAAAACACCATGGCACATCCTCTTTCTCCCACACGTCAAGAGCTGTCTGGCAGCTTTGACATTGGGCGAGGATATGGATCATGCCAGTCTATGCGCATTCTACGGCACACTATCCATTAGCGCCTTCAGCCTTGGTGGAATCTATGACTCGAACAAATGGCTACAACAAGGCAAGACATACTATCAACAGGCTCAACTCCACATACGCGCCATGCTGAGAACAGCATACGATATACCCAAAAGGGCCAAGTACAAATCTATTCTAATGGCGCTTCTTACTATGGTGCAAATTGAAGTGCTCTCTGGCAATCGAGATGAAGCCGAATATTACTTCTTGGAGACTGAGAAGTTCATCCGCCTAAGAGGTTTGAACAGGCGAAAGTCTCGAAAGGTCAGATTGCTTCATCACTGCTATGCCTTTGAGCGACTCTCGCATGAAAGTACGTTTACTGAGAGTCGGCTCAATCTCGACCATCGCAATCGCGTGCGTGAGGCGATTGAAGCGAGCGACGCTAGACCTTATAGCCTGGATAACCTCTCGTTCCGTCTCACTACGTGGCGAGATCTAGATCAAGAGATGCTCAAGGTCAAAGGTCAGATAGAAGGCGAGAATGATCTGCATCTTCAGCATCCTGGCATTTGGTCTGCTACACTGTATCCCGAAATATTTGGTGTGCCAGAACTCCATCTTTTCATGCTATCGCTAGTCATCCGTCTCGCTCGAGAGAAGGTTCAAAGCCACGAGGAAGCCATACCTCTGAAGGAGTTTATGGCTCGTGCGAAGGCGGTCGAACGGTGGATTAAACAGCTTCATGTGTTGCGCCAATCAATATGGATGGCAGAAACACCTACCGACCCAGAGCAGCAGCAATCAGTTAACCTGCTCAATAGTCTAGCCGACACAATGCAGCATGCGCTATCAGTCTACTTTTACCGCAGGATCTATGACCTAGATCCGGCTATGCTTGAGAAGCATGTCCTTGGGGTACGCGATCGGCTTCTCGAATTTGACGCTTCAGATGCAGGGATGGGATACGGGTCTTTGAGATTGATATGGCCTGCTTTTGTCGCTGCTTGTGAAACGGATGATGTGGAGATCAGATCTTCGTTTGTCGGGTGGTTTGAGGAGGCGGGCAAGAGGAGCGGGTTGAGGATATTTAGAGAGACGAAAGAGAGGATTGAGAAGGTCTGGAATGACAGGGACGGAGTCAGCAATGTAGTTTTGCTGTAGTTTATCACATCCAATTCTTACAGTTTTTCAAAGTCCCTGACGGTGACGCTTTTGTTCCTCTCTGTCACGAACGGGTAATAGACAGGTCGTTCATTCCTTGACACGGCCAATTCATTGAAGGCGTGACTTACCTTTTTGGCTATTGACAAGACGCTCCAAATGATACACAATGCAATCCAAAAGCGGCAAGCTATATCCTGAGATTACCTACTGCCTTAGAGAAATTATGGTGTACTGCAGCCACCAACAAGGTGCGGGGAAGTCATCCAATCGTCCTGCATCGAGATATAAGACAGGGACAGCTACACTTTGCACCTGAAAACCACCCTCATTCAGAAGTCGTTATCGCAGACCATCATGGCATCCTTCGAAGGCAAAGTAGTATGTCACCTTCCTTCTCCAATGCCTCCAATACTAACTCTACAGATCGCAATCACCGGCGCAGCCTCCGGCATGGGCCTCGCGACGGCTCAACTCCTCGCCTCAAGAGGCGCTATCATTTCCCTCGCAGACATCAACGAAGAAGCCCTCAAAGCAGCCACATCATCACTTCCCGGTGACAAACACATCTACCATGTAGTAGACGTCAGCAAAAGCGACTCCGTAAACTCATGGATCCAAGAGACCCACGACACATTCGGCAAACTTGACGGTGCTGTCAATATGGCTGGTATCATCGCGGAGCCGACACCTCTTATCGAGTATACCGATGGGGTCTGGGATAGAATGTTCGCGGTTAATACGAGGGGTGTGTTTAATTGCTTGAGAGCGGAGTTGAAGGCTATGAAGGAGGGTGCAAGTATTGTAAGTGAAATAGCTGCGCCGTGCAATATCACTGACTAGTTTAGGTATCCGCCGCTAGTGTGTTTGGACAGTTTGGAGCGCCCGGTCATGTCGCCTACTGTGCAAGCAAGGCAGCTGTCATTGGACTCTCCAGAACAGCCGCCAAAGAGAACGGACACATTCGGGTTAACTGCGTCTCGCCAGGTATGTTCATCTATTTAAAGCTCATGACACCTTACCAACTGTTTCAGGTTCTGTGAGCACGGCCATGAACCAACATGATGACCCCGAACATGTCAAACGCAGTCTTGCAGGAACTGCCCAGAAGAGAAGAGCAGAACCGATCGAGGTTGCTCGCGTCATCGCATTCCTACTTAGTGATGAAGCATCTTTCGTAACGGGCGCAGTGTATAATGTTGATGGTGGATGGGTGTGCTAGAGGCCCGGATTGAGAATCGCAAAACATGAAGCAAATCTATTGGTATCGTCTACTCTAAAAAAGATGATATAAACAAAACATTATCATAAACATCGCCAGCTTCCCACCCGGTCTTGTTTCTACACCCAAAGACTCGACAACCTGCGTATCACCCTCCAATCGCTCCTTCAACTTCTTCCTATCGACGTCCTGCACACTTACACCGTCCTCAATCGCCAAAACAGCAGCTGTTGCCGCACTTTGTCCCAGGATCATATAAACAGGCTCCATCCGTATCGCCGAGAGCGCAATATGCGATGCGCTTACCGTGACGGGATTAAGAAAGTTCGTAGCGTCTTTCTTTGATGGGATGATGGAGCCGTATGGCATGCTGAACGGTCCAGGGTTGGGAACATGGATAAGACCTTCGTCGTAAATCCGATCGTCGATGATAACGCGTTCGACTTGGTGTACGTCGAGAGTATAATATCCCACCGCGACGATAGTATCGTTATACTCTTTCGGATCTTGAATATCGTCTTGTTTCATCATATACACCCCGTTCATCCGCCGTGCTTCGCGAATGTAGATTTCGTAAGGCCAGTTATCATTGCTCACCCACTCATCTTTCGCATAACCCCAAAGTCCGACCTTTTCGCGGATGTGTTCTGGGACATCTTCGTGATTCGCTAATGTCCAGAGCAGTCCTTGTGCCCAGACTTTATGTCTATGTGCGGTTGATTCCCGGTCTTTGTACGAGTACTCGGCGTAATTGGATGTTTCGTTGTTACTTCCGCCGATGAGATCTGTGCTGACAAGACCAGCTGCGTTGGTATCGGTTTTCAAGTTCGGCATGAGCTGTGTTGTAAAGAATGGTCCTTCGTGGCCGGCTTTAATGTAGCGAAACAAGATTTCGTAGTCAGACTCGTTGTAGTCCTTCGGTTTGAAGAATTCCTTCTTGTTGTCTTCTTCTTGCGTTAATGAAAGTCGGTAATTGAAGGCTTGAAGGCGATGATCTTCTTTTCCATTTGCATGGTAAGCACCGTAGTTGGTAAGTTCCCGTCCAACACCCGGGATAAAGCCGCTATCAGAATCATCTTCATCGTTGAACGGATTGATTTGCGAAAGACGATTGGCCTGATCCAGATGAAAACCAGCAGCGGACTCATTAAACTCCTGCTTATCTTCGCGTCCCACACGATAAGAGATTCCGGCTGTGTCCATGAGATCGCCTTCATATCCCGCGTCGATAAACATCTTTCCCGAAAATGTTGATCCGGACTCTGTCTGGAAAGATTTGATCTGCGTTCCGCTCATGTCCACGCCACCTTCTGAGCGGACGATGGCCTCATTTCGAAAGACGGGGATTTTCTCGTCTTTGATCCATTTCTCAAAGATCTTCTCGGCAACATGCGGTTCAAAAGTCCACTGAACGTTATCCCCGATGGCCATACCCGGTTGAGCTCGGATCTTTTTGTCGATGTAATCATTTCTTGTCTCGTATTTCCAAACGTCGTCGTTGTCGTAGTACTGGTAGACCTTCTCATAGAATTCTCTCGCGATACCACCGATTGTATTACCATCTTTTGAGTCTGTCCAGCCCAAGCCAGAAACTGTCAATCCACCGAGTATTTCTCCAGGAAATATTATCGCAGCAGTTTTGTTCATGCGAACTGTTTGAATAGCAGCAGCTATAGCAGCGACTGTGTTTCCGTAAATAACGACATCGGAATCATGAGTGATGGCTTCAGATAAGACATGTGAAACAAAGAAGGAACAAAGCAGAAACAAAAATGATGACGCCATGGTGAAAACTGGCTGCAAGCCACAGCACAGTTGAAAGAGTGAGAAAACAACGAGAACGAAAAATGGGAAATTCGAGGCATTATGCAATTAATTAGTCTAATTATTCAAGTCTAATTCAAGTCTAGAACAATGCTGACGATCAGCCAAGTGGGTCTCATTGACGGCGATTCCCTAGTTAGGGGCTTTGCTCTGTGTCCAATCCGCGGGAACCGATGAACACGATGCTAAGATGATTGGTTCTGTCGTAGTGTCTGTGGATCAGGACAGAGTTCTCGATTTCGCCAAGGTCAGATCTCTCTTCCAAACACCAATTGAGACTGCAGTTCGTCTTGGCGGTTTCACGGCCATTACCCATTTCATGACAATCTCACACCGGCTGAGGCCTCCTTTGTAAATGCAAATGTAAATTTGAATGTAAATGTAAATGGTATTGTAAGTTACAAATGAATCTAAGTTACAAACTACATATTCGGAGATCGGCATCAAGCATTGATGCCGTCTTTGCCAGGACCACTTAAAGTTTAATGACGCTGACGTCTTCAAACTCAATTCTTCAGAACCAAAGCCCGCTATTGAAAAGTCCCAAAACTCTCTGTAGCTGCCTTTATCACAGATCTGATATGCAGACCTGACTAAGCTTGTGTCCAGTCTTGGCAATCTACTAAGAACTCATAAACACCACGTAGAAAAGCCCTTCAATCTGCTCTTGCATCTATTTTAAGATTTCTTTCTTTTCGAGTAACAGGTCTTTCGAACTATGCAGACAGAACAAGACAATGCTGCTCTTACATCAACTCGCGACATTTGGACAAGGTACACTGTCAGATTGGTCAATGCACTTGTCACCCTCTACAGTACCAGCGATTCCTTTGTCCGCCCATCTCTGCGTCGATCCTCCAATAAAGTCCATCACCCAGGTATTCTTTGACCGGGTCCATACATACATTTGCTGCTTTTGCATTACCCTAGACAAGACCAACGCTGTGTAGAGTGACGGTTGTTGTCGGAGCTATCGTCGTTCATTACGACTAATATGGTAGGCATGGGCTCTCCGACATCTGAAATGCATTTTCTGCACTGACATGGAGTAATCCAGGACCGTAGGTTATATCGACTGCCCTTCACTCCGAGTACCGATCACAAGAAGCAATTCAACCAACCCTCCTTCTGAAGTCACCGTTATCTTGGCGTACATCCAGACTAAGGATGCCGTTCTGAGTCATAACCTTATCATTTGTCCTAACACCATGTTGATGAAACTGCCCCTCAAGAAAACACAAAATAGGTATTGCTATACAAGCTGCGATTCAACAAATTCAATCTCCAAAGCTTACCCTTCGCTTATCTTAAGACTATTCCCCGATACTGTAACAACACAATCGCCCGACGGTCCAACAACCAACTCCAAACTGAATTGGCACTTGTAATACTTGGTGGGACCCCACCACTTTCGAACGCTCTTCAGTTTCGTCCCTGGGTGAGCTTCAAGGTCAACCCTGTGGAGTACCTTCATTCCACGTTTCTTTCCTGCGGTTGATTAGCAACTAGCAGCGGAACAGCTTCGACACAGATGACTAACCTTCTTGCCTGCTTGTGGGGAGGTGCGACCTTTTCCCACCCAGCCACATGATCTCCTCAGTCCATCTCCACGGGCCAGCTTTTCCCAGTATCCTGGTGATTTTGATGGTTGTTGGTTTGCATGCCTTGATGGTATCTCCATACTTTATTAGCCAATCAATCCTTTCCCTTACAGACGTGGCCGCGTTGGCAGTACGCCTCGCAGGAATAGTCTTTACTACAGCATAGTTTGCTCGTGCGACATATTCTCGGAGAGTGTGGTTGTTGGTTCGTCGGTCATGCAACAGGCCCTTGACCACGACCATCTGAGCATCATTTTCGACTTGCACGACGCTCGCTCCGGCGACGCAGCTATCCCTTTCGCATGCCAAGGAGTTGATGTACGTCTTCAATTGTTTCAAGACATATGGAGAGCTCCCCAGACCGCCTGAGATGACAACATAGTCCTAGCGAGAATCAGACATCCCATTCTCTTCATGGACGTCGGACTCGTACTTACTACATGCATTGTCGCCATGGCGCTTTTGTAATTCCTGGCATCTTCCAATATGTTACTAATATCATGCTTGATCTTCTCCAACGTGATGTCGAAGCATTGTTTGAGTTCCGCGCTATCCGACAATTAGCTTTGGCTTCTTTCCAATGTCTTGGCGGCTCCGCCTATATGAAATCGCACCTTGTGAAGGACAGTACGCCTTCCTGTATTCCAAAATCGGCATGAGTGCAGTTGTCGGCCTTTGCCACTCGAGCAGAGTGCAACTCAATGCCTTGTGTTCTATCGTTTGTTCCAAACTTGTGCTTTCGATTCTGAAAATCAACGCTTTGTGATGCTTTTCGCCCAAAGTCTGATGGCAATCGGACACTGGGATTCTCGTCAATCCGTTCCTCAATGAGCTTAGCGAACTCGCTGTCGATCGTCGTGGCACCCACGCCGATGCCGGTAACAGGATGAATCTCCTCCAAGGTGAAAGAGTTGTTGATAAACTTGACAAAAGCAAGGTCAGTGGTACCACCTCCTGCATCGATCGAAAGAAGGATGTTGTTGTTCATGACTTTGACATCATTTGCCGCAAATACAGCGGCAGCCTCAGCCTCTGTCAGCCCCAGGATGACGCTATGGGTGTCGTGCTGGCGAAAGCCTGCTTTCAAGACTAGACTCCGAAAGCATTGACTGACAGATGCTGTCCATGTCGCTGGGGTGCTGAACGTGAACTCAACTTTCATGGAGGCCCAGGTCTTGTCCCTGAGTTCTTGGCTGAAGGAATCCCTTCCAATAAGCTGAGGGATGGTCTGGCTGATATGGATGTAGATCTGAGTTAGGTATTGGACCACAATCTTGCGGACTTCTCCCATCTCCTCGGGGATCCAGGATCCTTTTCCATCTTGGTTTTTGGGTGTGGCTATTGCTTTATGATCCAATTGCTCCTGATGAACCATTGGGTCTAAAAGCAATTTGAATAACTTCCATTTTTCGTCCTCGGCTAGGTCACGGCATTGGAACCCCCACGCTCTTTTCCCTCCGATCTTGTTCTTTGATAAGACAGTTGGGACCTTTTTCTCGGCCCGTGGCTCCCCAGGCCATGTTTCAATGATTTTGATTGTGTTATTCTGCTCCTTCGGGGTGTCCCAAGAAACGCCTTACCATGTTAGATAAGCAGGGTTCATATAGCAAGGCTTTTACATACCGGTGAAGGTGGTGCCGAAGTCTACGGCAATACGTAGGTCCAGGTCGTACCTATCCATCGTATCTATCGACCAGTATACGCTGGCATCAAGAGAGTAGGTTCCGTGGAGAGATGCCGACAGTCGTCAAGAGTCCAGGATCGGGACTTTCTGGCGGCCTCCAACTTAAATCCGAATGCTTTCGCCCGTGATCGAACTTTTGAACTTGAGCGGACTCAGAAAAGGATTGACAATGAAACTGGGAAACCAGATGCAGGCCATGGCTTGCTGGATGCAGCCCAAGATGAAATTGGCTTATCTTTGAGGGAGGCATTATCTCCTTCTAATTCATTAGCTGTCATATTTGAGAAATGATTTAAAACACCCATGGCTTGTTGAAACTATCGGGAATTAAAGTACCTTTGATCAGCCGCAAGCAGAGGTGAGCCTTGGATCATTTCCCAAGCTAAAATTGGCACCCTCGCGCTACTGACAATTATTGGGCAATTTCTGTTCGTAGACGGAACCAACTCAGCCAAGGGGCGTGGTTATATTTGTTAACCAATAGAAATAGATTCTGAAGCGAGTGACATGTTTGAATAACGGTGCCACCAACGTCTACGTGTGGAGACGTGCCTCACACAGTACATCTGGAATCGTGGGAGCCTTCTACTCTCATGGATGTAATTGGACGCCTTGATCATTTCACCCCTCTGCTGCGGCTGGACATCCGTGCATATCCAAATTAGAGTCTCTTTGTCTCAACCTCCTGCAAACAAGAACGGCTCCCCGCTCAAGATGCACCCTGACTTTTCATTCTCCCTTTAACATCAATTGTCAATTCGTTCTGCTTTCCCAGAGGTTTCAAGATCTTGCCCGAAATCGTTTACATCCTTTTCGTCCGCAAATTGTGCCTAACACCACAACCATGTCGCTCCCTCTGAGCAACGAGGGTTCAAGGTCCACAGTAGCACCTACAAAGACAGTAGTGGAAACAGCCACCATAACGGAAACGATCACGGAAACGATCACGGAGACGACAACCACAACTCTGAAAGAAAGTCATACGGGATGGCCAACGTCTGCAATCATCGGAATTACAGTTACATCAGTAGTCGCTGCTGTCGCTCTTTTTGTCATTGTTGGCTTCCTATACCGGAAGCGACGCCAGCATGAACCTCCGCTGGTGATATCCCCGGAGACATCTTCCGAGACATCTTCCGAGGTATCTCCTCAAGCATCGCCCCATGCCTCGCGAACGCCATTACCAATAGACAGTGGAACAGCTACAGGTTTCATGGTGCAACCAAATCGTTGCCTATTGACAGGAGCGTCTGACAGCGATATCCAAGGAGAGCTCCGGTCGCTGGGGCTTCTGATCAAAGATCACGTTCGCTGGTACTACCACCGTAACAGCAGTCCAGCGACACCAGAAACTCTCCACTCGTCTCTTCGTCAGCTTCAGCTGAGCGAGGCTACATGCCGTTTGATAGTCGAACTTTCCATTGATCCGAACACTCGAGGCGTCGCCATTCGCCATTTATTGGCGCTTGTCATCTTCTCGAACCTGGATGTCCACACTGTTGGTTCGCTTTCTCTCCTGCCGCCAACACTCAAGGAACTGTCACGGGCGCGCGCCATGACCCCTAATGACGAAAAGGACATTCTTGGTAATGAGACTACATACATCCCTTTTTGTTTTGCTGAGCTGACACGACCTAGTTGAAACGGCTTGGGTGTCATGGCACAGGCTTACAGCCTTTCTCATGCACGAGAATCCTCACAGGGGAACCCGTTTGCCGCCGCCTCCAAGCGTGGAGCCTCAAGTCGAGGCACTTATCACTCTGCTACAAGAATACTTGGTCCACTTCGTTCGAATAGAGGACGGTCACTCCATTGATGAGCAGCAAGCTGATCTAGCTAATATCGTTCGGCAATGCGTGAAGTTTGGTTATGAGGTCTTCTCTCATCCGACTGACTGGGAATTTACGTATCCACAACAGGGACTGGAACAGAATGTTGTTGTTGAACCGGGTCTACTAAAGCGTAGCACAAACGAAGGGAAACTTTGTAGACCATCGAGGATGCTTCTACCTCCAGAGATTGCCGCACCAACGGACGAGTCCACGGACTTCTATCAGTTGTGGCAGGAACGGAATCAAAGTTGAACAGTTTTAGCTCGCAATTTATCTGATCTAAGTCTGAGTTTTGCCTTGTAGCCAACCGATTATGTTGCTGATTCAATGACCCCAACGACATGTTCCCACTGAGCCCCCCTAACCTCCCAGCAGTCAGCCATGTAAAAGCAGGTTGATGTTGGAAAACTCAAAAGTCGCATAACTCCTCATCATATGGGTCGGTAAAGGGAGTTCTCTCCACGGTCCGGGGGTTGAAAAGATCAAATGCTGACTGCCTAGACTCATCGGCGGGTTGTGATCTAGCAATTCGTTCTAGGCTCCCAGTCTGACTCTTCACTTTATCGTTGTTTATGGCCATCTCTTGCTTCAATCTCTCGAATTCTTCGGATTGAACTCCCGATGACATTATTCTCTCAATCAAGGTCTTAAAGGCTTTCCGAGAGCCCGCCTCTTTTATCAGTGTCTCGACGTTCTTTATGGTGTCAAAGGTGCGAGTGAGCTGATCCTCCGCGTCTTTGGTAATGATGGGGTGTCTCCGGCTTAGGTCGCGATGCTCATGGAGCAGTTTCTCTAGCTTGAATGCCTCGACCTTGTAATCTGCGATGTCTTTGAGGGTGTCTTCAAATTTCTTGATCCTGGCTTTCTGCCAGGAGCCATTCGGCGATGAGCTCATGGTCGGTTGTTTGCAACAAACTCTAAGAACAAACAATGTCTGACGGGTGGCTATCTTGAGGGGCGTCCTTCTTCTTGGCATGGAATAGCGGTCAGTGAAGAAGGGAAGGAGCTGAAACTGCCCCTAAAATGAGGCGCATCGGATCTCACCCCAAACGCGAAGTTAACGCAGGGCGGACCGTCAAGAAGGTCTTTTGAATGTGACACCAACCCCGTGCTGGTTGTTTAATCCGACGTGGCTTTTAGTAGAGTCGTGACCATCCAATCATCAACCTTCCGTCAGCCAGTTGTCGCACACGGCTAGATTTCAAGTGATACAAAGCCAACATAGCACTTTACTGTAAACGTCGCACTGTTCCACAGACACCCTGTAGGCTACAGCAAGAGTTGGAGGAGGCCTCCTGTTCCCACTCTCTTTCCATTCTCTTTATCCTTCTCCTTTTCTTTTCTTTCCATTCTATTCCCATTCTATTCTTTCCCTACTCTTTCATTCATCTCTCATGACCAGGGAGAGTACATTCGCAAACATGGTCAAAGAATACTTTCTTGCCCCAAACTTTACCACCGCACCACCCCCAGAGGGACCTATCAAGCTCGGCTCCGTCATCCGCAACATTAATGAGTTCGAGCCTCTCAACGAACATGACCAGACGATCCCCACAACGCAGCTCTCTCCACTCGATGTCAAAAACTCGCTTGATATCTCCCTGGACGATCTACATTCGGCCCACTTAAGTATGACGGCCCGCGCCTTGGATGTGCTTGGCCTGGGCACCGGGGCATCCCTCCAACGTTCTAAAGGCACCAACTGTATCATCTCATGCAAGCATCTCGAAACCCAGACCTTCAACCCGACGTCGTCCTTCATCAAGGACAGCATGGGTGATCCCGGTGTCCAGTACTATATGAAATCAAGCTGGTTCAGATATCCAGTGTACATGGTGACGGGGCTAAAGGTGGCCCGTGGTGCGTCTTCAACATCGAGCTCAACCAGTGTCGTGGCCGTGGAGAACGATACAAGTCTTCTTCCTGCTGGAACCCCCGCCTCGGTAGGAATGAGCGCTGGCTATGCCAGGAACATAAACCACATGGAGAGATGGGATGCCTCAACGGATTTCATTATCGCGTTCAAGGTGAAGAAGGTATGGCTAGACCGCAAGGACGAGGCCAATTACAAGGGGTACAATAAAAGGGCTGTGATGCGGGACGGGAAGCCGTCTGAGGGGGAGGTCACTATCACTGTTTGGTCTGATGACCATCTCACGCCTGAAGAAGTGCACGAGATGTTGGAAATGAGGGACGTCACATTCGAAGGAGGCCAGAAGGACTTGTAGTGATTCTGCTCAGTTAACCTCAACTTTATCTAAACCTGTCCATTTACCATCATGTGACCAAATTGAGAGAACTCCTCAGCGTGATTTAAGTGCCTGCTTGAACCAGTGGCGGTAAACCTCAGGTGAATCACAGTCTTCGGCCACCATATGTGAACAAACATAATTGTAGCCTTCGCAATCTCGCCCTCCAGAAACATGCCGGAATATTCGCTTCATGCCCTCGCGTTTAAATACCTGACGTCGTATTTCCTGGTCTTCTTTCGACTCACTGAAACATGCATCCGCAAGAGTCAGAATATTGGCTGCCATTGCCGAGGCAATGGCGGTAGCGTAAGAGGCTCCATCAAGTAGCTCGCCATCTCCCAGTGGTGACTCAATACTCTCCCCCAATGTGCTAATATTAATATCGTCGTCCACAGCCTTGGGATTCTGGAAGGAGATATTGCCCCTTCCATCTGTGGAATGAACGGCCAGTACCTTTTCCATCCTGGCCGGGAAAGGCCTTGGTTTGTTCGCCTCGTCATCAGAAGCCGCAGCAAAAACGATAATACCTTGAGCTTCTGCCTTTGAGATGGCATCTTCAATTCTTCCGTCTTCGTCGACTGAGGACGAGATATTGATGATATGAACGTCATGCTTCATTGCCCAATTGATCGCCTAATTTGATTAGCTCAATCTCGTTTAAAAGGTGCTTCGGCAACACTACATCAACGTACTGGTCTACACCAGTTATTCTTCTGTCCCTGCAAATCTTGGCGATGAAAAGGTCTGCATGCGGCGCCAGTCCTGCAATTAATCCAGCTACTGCAGTTCCGTGTCCGAAGGTATCATGAGAGTCGCAGTCAATAAATGTAAGAATCTCTTTGAGACATGTACCTTGCTTCCTTACACGTTTGAAGTGTCGATGTTTCTGGTCCACTCCAGTGTCGAGTACAGCAACCTTGATTGCCTTTCTTCGCTCCAGTGACTCGATTTTATCACTGTAGAATCGATGAGCCTGCTGCATGAATTCTTTGGCCGCTTTCTCCTTGTGAGACAAACATTTGTCCTCATCTGGCCTTCCGCTATTGTTGCGATGAACAGTTCCTTCGTGCCATCCGTCTCCGTTTATTGTCCCATGGCTTTTGCTGGCATAGCCATGGCATAGCCCCGGATCCGATGCTGACTCTATGCTTGGATGATCTCTTCTTAAGCTCGCCACCGCTTGGACTAGAGCTCGGAGCTCCTTTGTTGTCTGCGAAAGTTGAATTAAGGGCAGCTGTTCTGAATCTGTTTCGCGGGCGGAGGATCGAGAAAGTGTAGCCTCAAGTTGTTGAAAAAGGTCCGCTGGCGTCATGTGGTCTTTGTGGCCTCTGACAATTACAAGAGTCCCGAGCACCCCAAAGAGGGGATGGAGCTTCTGTCGAAGTCGCTCACAGTCCTGAGCAGCAGGTCTCTCGTTTCCAAGCTCTAGCAAAGCCAGGTTCAGCTCAAAGTCCAGTTCAGACATGAGATTCACGAAAGCCAGGCTTTTAATCCCATTGACATTAGAAATGCTTCTGATAATGAGATGTATCGCTTTCCTAGCAATGTCAAGGGGATTACCCTTAACCTCATGGTTGTCCATGATGGCTGGATAGATACAACTGTCGTGAGGCGTTGAGAAGAGGGCAATGTTGTTGTAGGGAGAGTCAGGGGCAGAAAAAAGATTGCCGGCGACACTTACCATTGCTGTAATGCTTGAATAGCCCTTTTATCTATTCAAGTTTCTTATTATCTAGAATCATCTTCAGAAAGCCCAAATAGTTAAAGAGCTTTGTTCAAGCATTATATGAGCGGTGAGTCTCCCTGTTACGCTCGAACAAAGCCCTTTGGTTGGCTGGGTCTAAGACCCCAGCCCTGAAACCCCCCCCTCCTAGCACTGTTTCAGCCGTGTAGTCTAGTCTTCCAGGCGTCTATACATCCTATTTTGAGTTTTCTTTGAGGACCAGGTCCTCCAGAGTATACAGATAAAGCCAGTACGTACAAAAGCAGTCCCAAAGTTATGTCAAACAACTGCTTGCTCCTGTTCAAAGCCATCCAATCTGGCACAGCTCGTCATGGCATCGCAGGAGGTTGAAAAGAGAGATCTCTCGGAATTAATTGGCAACTGTAAAGACCTTTTCGAACAATACGCCAGTGTTGACCCATGCTGCTCTATGACACAAAAGATCGCAGCGCAGCAACAGGAACGTTTTTCCACACTCACCTGGTCCCTTTTTACTGACCACGATACGTCAATCGACTTGACCGTACTCTCGTCATTGGTGGGAAAGCAACTTGTCGCTACAAGAACAAATCTAGAGTTCGGCAAGTAATCATGAAAGTAATATGGGCATCTAGGAAGGTTAACATCTAATCACAGCTGTCTTGCATGATACAGAGTTCAGTGTTGATTTGGATGTTTTGGTTTCACCCACACATATCCAGAGACAGGAATGGATCCAACAACTAGAAGGAACCCCTTCTGAGGCACTGGACGCCGTCAAATGCACCATAGACAGACTTTTCCAGCTCAGCCAGGTGATGCGGCAAAGGTTGGACAATGAAGTGACAACAAAGAAAGCAGCGGAGAACAAGCAGGTTCACATCACTTCCAAGGTCTGCATGCCATCTCAGCAGATGGCATCATCAGCTGGTACGACAATGGTCATGGAGGACGACACGAAGCAAAAGAGAACTTTCTCAGTCTCTTCAAGTATAAACAGCTCATTTATCAATCACAGCTGGTCTGGATCTGACAGCATACATAAGGAGATGATGCATATGCCGAATCAAGAGACCGTCCCCCCCTTAGAAAGTATGATCAATGGTGGAAAGGCACTCTTTCACCTGGGCAAGTACCCTCGGGCCGAAAGAAAGTATAGAAAGGCAATGGAGCTCCATTCTGAGAGCATCGACGCCGACCCGCCTAGCAGCATTTCAGTCAAAGGAAATCTTGCAAACGCTATCGCAAAGCAAGGCAGGGAAGACGAAGCCGAGGTCATCTATCAAGATATCTGGGCACTGAGTAACAAAATCTACGACGAAGCGCATACACAAGCGCTAGCGTGTAGAATCAACTATGCAAGCGTCTTGCAGAAAAGAGGAAAGCATGGAGAGGCGGTGACGATCCTTCGGCATGTTTTAGGGCTTCAAAAGACGGTAGAGCCCAGAGGTCTGAAAACACTCTCGAGCCATAACAGACTTGCCAACGCACTGGTGAGGATGGGGAAATATGATGAGGCAATGGCCATCTACAAGGAATCCCTTTTGGCGCATGAAGAAGAGCTAGGACAACAAGATCCAAAGACAATCATCACTCTTGGTAATCTTGTTAATGCTCTGCAAAACCAGGGGCGATCCGGCGAGGCCAAGGAGCAGTACTTGAAAAGATTGGAGCTCGGACTAGGATGTCTGCACTCTGAGCATCCATGTCGAGATTGGATCAGTGCTCGTTACGAAGCGCTGAAGGAGTCGGGTTAGGGTCACTGTCGTTTCGTTACACGGTTCAGTTTCCCGGCGTAAAAGAAATGATGAACACTGTATGGTAGATCGTTTGAGACGAAAGTCAATTGTCAAGGAGAACACCTTATGGTCCAAGTCTCTTCGTTACTCGTAATCATGTTGATCAAGCGACGCGGAATTTGTAAGAACGGATTTCTGGTAACGTCCATGATAATATTAGCAGCCTTCTCAAGAGACTTTTCGTAACTTAAACCGATAGCCTCCCCGCTAAAGTCTACCTAATAGTCCGATGCACCAGTAAAAGGCCCAATTAAGCGGTCCTCAACAGTCTCCTCCTCCTCACCATCATCATCCCCGTAAGGTTTTGCGTATTTGGAGACAAAAATGCGTTTCCTGTTGAGCTTGAAAGTAAATAGAGCTTTCGCACCATCGTCAAACACGTTCATGCGGTCCACGATTAACTCATCAAACTATAGATTCGCCTCCATAGTGTATGGCCAATTGAAGTGTAGGGCTGATTGATAGGCAATTTGTTGCGGGCGTCAAGGGTGGAAACGCGTGGGTGCATGTGAAGATAATAGCGATAAGAATCATGACCCTTGGCGAAGTGGTCTAGACCAGAAGTGGCAATGAAGGACAACGCATCTGATTAACAGCCAGGATGTATTGCCAAGAATAAGCTCATTCCGAAATGGAAGTTGACGCGGCTTGGGCATTGACAGCTAACGCCGCTTTGCTCTAACAGAACGGTTGAGCATAGTACATAGGAACAGAATTGAAGTCCGAGTCTCAACAACCAACACGCATCACGTGCGAAGAACCCGGTCTGGTGGTCTAGTGGTATGATTCTCGCTTAGGGTACACCCTACAGCACAGCTTGCGAGAGGTCCCGGGTTCAATCCCCGGCCAGACCCTTCCTTTTGCCGTTCCGGGATACATTCCTGAAAGCATTCCTTTTTGTTTCTGGTAGGTAATGAATAAGGGCCTACAAATGAAGTTGATCGATACACTTAGTTTCTCATTTCAAGACCTCTGAATGGTCTGATACCAGTTAAAAGAGTAAGTTACACAGACGATGCGACGGCTTATTCCGATCCTTGTCTTCATACAATTCCTTAAAGTGAACTCCTCAACTCATTAGCTTGGCTCTTCCAATACTTGCTAATTCCCCCATCCTTCCCAGTATACGGATCAGCATCAGCATTGTCAACACCCCAAACAGCCTCAAAATCTCCCTTGCTGTCCCCTCCTTCATCCCAAGTCCAAGAGAAACCCTGCGGATAAGCCCCCATCATACAAAACCCCTCCAACGGCACCTCCGCTACCTCAATATTACTGTCAATCTTCCTAGCATCACCCGTCAAACATCCAAAACTTGCGGACGTAGCATCAGGATCATAGGACTTGTGCGAAACACCAGCAGGAATGACAAAGAGATCTCCAACTTCAACGTCCACCTCTATACCGCCATCTTCGTAGGCTTGACCGTAGGTATGGTCTTCCCAATTTTCGGATAAGTCTGCGACACCCCATCGGATCTTGCCGGGGCCGTGAACGACGATCATGGCTTCGTGGGTTTGGGAGTGATAGTGGGCTCGTTGGTGTTGGCCGTAGCGAACGAGCCATTGGACGTCCCAGTTGTTTGACCTGAAGGTATCAAAGGCGGCTGTACGGTCGACTTGTCCATCTTTGACGAAAGCCTTTTTGTAGAGGAGGAGGGGCTTGGGGGAGTTGGGGACCAATTTTGTTGGTTTGATGTGGTACAGTATTGGTTCTGGTAGTGAGGACATGATCAGAGAGATACTATACCCAGACAGAGGTGTATGGGTTGTGGCTTCGCAGTAGATGTAGAGTTGTGAGTATCAAGATGTGAAAGGGAAGTTGTGAGTCTGTACCACTTCTAACAGTGAGACGCACCTTTATTTACCTCTTACACATATTTCTAATCTCGCAGGTGGAGATCCCAACATCGACGTCCATGGAGTGATACCAGACTAGCATTCCCCCACGATAAGCAACAGACTACGGTTAGCAATTCCGATGAAATGCGGGGACAAGCCCAATCGCTAGTCATCGGCAACCACAACCGTTCACTACCGGTATCATGAACCGTATCTTTCATGTTAGTTCTGGACTAAGAAAGCGAAAATGCAACTACAAACGCGGGGTACGGCAAACGGCCGTCAAGATCACCATGGTATGACCAATAAACGGGGCGTTAATGTCAAGATAACGATGAAATATCAGTGCCGCTTTGAATAGAATGATCAAATCGATGATACACGCCACGATTCTGGAAATTATCCGCGTGGTTTGCTGATATAACAAGAGGTTGTGATTAGTATGGTGGGTGGCGTATCAGTATCTGATAAGTTAGCTTCCTATATAAGCCATCTCAGATCTCCTCGCATGATACCAACTAATTCCAGAACACCATCTTGCCATACACACCAACCATATCATAGCCCATCATGCCTCACTCTGGAGGTCTAGACGGCCCTCTGCCAACCGTTCTTTCCAACAACACATTCCATAACAACCCATCTTACGATTCCAAGATTCCAGCTGTCAAGACTGCAGAGATACCCTCCACTACGCCAGAGGAAAAGACAAGATCGTCTGCTTCGCAACGATGTATGGATCAAGCCAGGCCTTTGAAGGTCATATACATCGGCGCCGGCATATCAGGCATCTGTGGTGCTGTGGAGTTTCGTAAACAGGTACCTAATATCGACTTGGTCATTTATGAGAAGAATCCTGACCTTGGCGGGACTTGGTATGAGAATAGGTAAGTGGGCTCCAAGGTCCATGCCATGGCAGAAGCTAACATATCCGCCTACTCAGATATCCGGGCTGCGCATGTGGTAAGTGACTTCTCCAATCTGGAAGTTGTATGTTTCTAACAGATATCTAGATGTCCCAGCGCACGCTTACCAGTTAACATACGAGTCCTCCCCCAGATGGAGTTCGTTCTTCGCCTCAGCACCCGAGATCCTTCAATACTGGAAGGACGTTGCTACGAAATACGATGTCAGGAAACATATGCGCTTTCAACAGAAGTGTATAGGCGCACGGTGGCATGGGGCCACGAATACGTGGTATGTTCAGCTCAAAGACTTGAGTACAGGCGTGGAATACCAAGATTCCTCCGACGTTCTCGTAACTGGCGAGGGTGTCCTTAATGAGTGGAAGTGGCCCGATATCGAGGGTATTCAGAGTTTCAAGGGGAATCTTCTCCATAGTGCGAATTGGGATCCTCAAATTGACCTGAAGGTGAGTGTTCCCCTCCGAACCGCCCAGCCGATGTCGCTAACTGAAGTCACAGGACAAGTCCGTCGCTGTTATCGGATCAGGAAGCAGTGGTCTCCAAATCGTTCCCGCAATACTCCCCGAGGTAAGACACATGGACCACTACATCCGCGGCCGCTCTTGGATCGTCGGGCTCTTTGGCGACACAGAAACCCGTCAACGAATCCATGACGCAGGTGGTAACTTCAACTACGCTCCCGAAGAGATCAAGAAGTGGGAGACAGACCGCGAAGCGTACTTGGAGTATAGACGAGCCATCGAATACACCATCAACAAGAACTTTGGTGTGCTCTTCCATGGATCAAAGGAACAGACTCACCTTCGCCAAATCGCTCAAGATTCGATGATGCAGAGACTCAAGGATAAGCCTGAGATTTATGATCATCTTCTACCGGAGTTTTCGCCTTATTGTAAACGAATGTCTCCTGGACCTGGCTACTTGGAGGCTTTGGCATCGCCCAAGGTGGACACTATCACCTGCGGTATCTCGAAGATCAATGAAACCGGTATCATTACTACCGATGGGGAGCATCACCCAGTCGACGCCATCATCTGCGCAACAGGATTCCAAACCTCCCCCGCGAACCGAAGCTTTCCCATCTACGGCGTCAACGGCATAAACCTCCGCGAACGCTTCCAAAAACGTCCGGAAACATACCTCAGCGTCTGCACCGACGGTTTCCCTAACTTCTTCCAATCCATGGGTCCCAATTCCATGCCCGGCGCCGGCAGTCTTCTCCTCACCATCGAAAAGACAAATGTCTACATCAGCAAAGTCCTCGCACGAATGGCCTACGATAACATCTCACGTATAGAACCCAAGAGGGACATGGTGCAAGCTTTCACGAATTATTGCGATGAGTTTTTCAAACAGACTGTTTTTGCAGAGGAGTGCAATTCTTGGTATAAGACTTATGAGGCTGGCGCTACACGCGAGGAGCAGAAACGTGGGCGCATTACGGCTTTGTGGCCGGGGAGTAGTTTGCATTGTATTCGGACGTTGAGTAGCCCTAGGTGGGAGGACTTTGAGTACAAATATTGTGATGATGATGAGTTTGGGTGGTTTGGGAATGGGTGGACTCTGGCGGAGAAATATGTTACTGAGGAGGTTGAGTCTTTGACTTGGTATCTTGATGATACTAAGATCATGGAGAAGGTTTCGGAAAGGGAGACCTGAGTACAATTGAGATTACATACTGTACATTCTAGATCTACTGCTTTGACGCGTGTATGGCGCCAAGTCAAGTGCCAATCCTTGTGTCGCAACGCGTTACTCTGCCGGGATAAGAAGTAATTAATGACGTAGTGCATCAAAACAATACACGGGATTTGTTCGAAATCCCAGGTGTGTTCGGCTCAATGTTTGACCGATCCGATGTGAGTGCTTCGCAACAGGACCACGTCTTTGTTCGATATGTTCTTTGGATCGAAATGGTGTTGAGCGTAACGTACGTGGATATGGAGCATCAATAAATCTCTAGAATTCGTAGAAATTTAAAAACTTGTTCCATCGGTAAGCTACTATTGATATAATACATTATCAACAAAATACTCCACCTATTTTGCCGAATTGGCTGTGATCATGTGCAATAATATACTTCTTTAGGGTAGTTGTCGTCGCGTACTTGGAACATTCACGACGCGTGGGTCAATCAACAGTGGAGACTCAATGGTCAGAACCATTCCATCAGACTGCAGGTTTGAAAGCTGACCCTACGTCGTAAAGCGATACAAATGTGATTATGAATCCAAGTCAGTCTGAAACAAGATACGCGAATCATTTACGCCTGCATATTCCGCAGCAAGTCCGCACCCCAATACGCAAGATGAGCTCGAGAATCGCATTCGTTTTCAAGCGGGAAAAGAAGGGTGCTAAAATAAGGCGGAACAAGTGCTGGTGTAGAATTGTGGGAAAGTGATCTGATTATTCTATCATCAAGCACTGATCGGCGGTCTCTCGGACTGTCCGGGACGCCGCCACTACGCCAAGGACAGACGGGGCGCGCGGGATGCGTCTAAAACATCCCTGTCCAAGGCAGCATCAGCTCAAGCCTTACATACAATTATCGATGAGCCCTGAACAACAGGTAGTTCGAGACCTTCCAGCCGCTGAACACGAACATGGATAGCGACGGAGAGAATAATAGCGTCGTCTCATCGACGCGCCGCATCCCGGAACAGAAGCTGTCCGTAAGTGTGACTATTTCCGTCATATCCCCGGGTCATGGGTCGCTGACACTCGATAGTGCGATCAGTGCAGACAAAGAAAGGTGAGTGAACACGAGAGTTTCCATGAGAACATCCGCTGATCTACGGTCAGGTCAAATGCGACCGGGTGGATCCATGTGGACCTTGTCAAAGGAAGCAGATACACTGCTCTTACCCAGCTGGCTTCAAAACAAGAGCGAGAAGGACTCGTGCTATGGTATCCGATGGATAGTAGGTGGACGATCTCGGAGAAGCATGCATGGCACTTACAATGCTATAGTGAAGACAAGCTGAACGATATCTCGCAAAAACTCGACCAAATTAGTCTCGCAGTCAACAAAATCACGTCTCCCATCCCCCATTTGCAGGGAAGTTCATCAGCAGCCCATACCGCCCTGACTTCTCACATTACACCCAAATCTTACACAGACTCTCCTGTGGAGGAAGCTGCTTCAAATGATGATTCCGCATCAGAGCTAGATGGCGACGTTACGCTGACTACCCAAGCGACATTCGCGACGAACTTTCTGGAGCAGGTAGTCAACAGCAACAAAGGATCTAATCAGCCCTCGGAGATCGAGAAAAGCCTGGACGCTTTACGGAAGGTATTAACAGCGAAGAATGCCAACAATGGGGATCCTGGACTCGTTGATACTCAGCGGCTTCTGTCTCCGATAGGACAAGGAGGGTATCAACTACCCCCAATGCACTTAGCCATGATGGCTATACAGAAACTGCGAGGCGAGTTATTCCAATGTTGACAAGAACGTGTAATAACAGAGTTCTCAGAGTCGCCTAGGTTGAAGTGCTTCTGGTGCATCGAATTCAACACCATCGGTCAATTCGTAGAGTATTTCATGACAGTCTACTTCGGCAAACCTACACTCGCCGACCTCATCATCACCCACGCAGGGCTACAACGACTCTTACTCGAATGCGCCAAGTTGGAACAAACCGAGACCCTTAAGAATGAGTTTTTGACACAAGGAATGATCTGTCGACAGAACCTGGAAACCATCCTTGCTGGACTCCCGTTTAATTTACCTTGTACATTCGACTATGTACTTGCTCTGTACATGGCGGTAAGTACTACCCCTCAAACCATGATGGAGATGGTAACTGATGTACTACAAGGCAACCTATTACCTCGATAGATGCCGCATATCACTCTCCTGGAACACCCTCTCCGCCGCAACCCAAATGTGCCAACGCCTAGGCCTCATCCGCGAAACCCTCCCGAAGCCAGAAACACGCGAAGAAAAACAGCGACGAGGAAAACTAGTATCATGGATCCACATGATGGACAAGATGCTCTCCATGCGTCTGAGTCGTCCATCGCTTATCCGTGCTGGTGAAATCACGCTCAACTTTGAAGGGTTGGAGGCATTTGGGAGTGATGGCTTACCTCCGATTATAGCGAAGTGGATCAAGGTCTGTGATTTACAGGGGAGGGTTTACGATGACTTGTACTGCCCTAGAGCGTTGATGCTGGGCGATGATGTGAGGGCTGAGAGGGCGAGGCAGCTGGCGGGCGAGATTAAGATGGCTTTTGAGAGCAAGAGTGCAACTGAGGTATATCTACTCATGACGATCCAGCTCGCTTACTGACATCGACAGGATCGATTTATCGAAGAGTCAAGGCAAGGTGTCGGCGACACACTAACAGATCTCTTCCAAAGAGCCGATCAGATCGCATATCTATCCATGCTCTGTCTCGTCTACAGAGCCATCAGACCAAAGACCTCAACATCCTCCGCGTTCTGCGACGAGTGTCTCGAAGTAGCGAAACAAGCTCTCGATGAGCACAGGATATGTCTGTCTATACTCAAGGAAGGCGAAGCGAGTATGCTTGAGCACTACGTGCATTGGGCATTCATGGCAGTACCGTTGATACCATTCATCGTCCTCTTCTGCCACGCCATCGAAACCTGCGAACCAACCCACTTGGAGAATCTAGCAGCCGTCGTCGAGATAGCGCACATCACCACCGACCTTCCCGTCGTATACAGAAAGCAACTCCATCTTTTCAAGCTCATGTACGACGTCGCATGCAAGTACATCAATTCGAGAACAACACACCCTACAGTACACGCATCAGGAAGAATACCCGACACACCCTTTGAAATGCTGTTTGTCGAGGCAGGGGTTCCTCTTCCTCCGCAGACGATGCATCATGATCAGGGTATGGCGTTTGGGGAGTTTCCTGTAGGAGAGATGGATCAGAGCTTGACGCATAGTATGGAGCTGGGCAACTGGTTTGAGCAGAATCAGGAAATCTTTATGATGTTGGATAATAATATGTAGACGGGTTAGTTCAATGGATGGAGCGTTTGTTGCGAATCGGTCTAAAGTGCCAGTTGTAGAGTCTCAACTCGGTGAAGCCTGTCGCCGGGGAATTGACGATGACAAGGCGAGAAGGAGATATGGAGTCAACGAAAGATGCAAGGCCTTTTTGAGGGTCAGTTTCGAGAGGGCAAGGACAGAAGGAGTCACGTATGCACAAGAGCGAGAAAACGTTGTCCAAAAGGAGAGTATTCATGTGCAAAAAGTATTCTATCTATATGTGTCTATACTGAATGAAATAGTAATAAATGTAATAATCTATAAATGTTGAAATAAACTGCAAGAGATGATATAGAAATAGTCAAACCATGTCCAAGCTACCAAGATCTAGTTCTTGCCCTTCTTCTTAGGTACCCGGACAAGCCAGTAGATAGCAACAGCAGCAGCGCAGTTAAAGAAGACATAAACCCAAAGCAGACCAAAATTCCTCCATCGGTGATCAAATGTAATGTTGATCGTCTTCAGGAAGGCGTTCGTGCTGGCCATGGGACAGTAGAGACACTCCGTAGTGCTACTTCCACTACCCTCAGCAAGATACCCGCCATGACCAGAGATATAATCAGACAAAAACTCGGTGCAAGTAGATCCGTTTGAAGGACTAAAGTTCAAGATCTCATTTTGAGCGCAGGTGACAGGCGCATTAGCAATTGTTGTCCCGAGGAACCCTTCAACGACGTAGGTGAAGGGATTGACACGGTACATGAAGATCCAGAAACGAGGGAGTGCGTCGGGTCCAGCGAGGACACCGCAGAATGCGAACATCATGATGAAGAGCAAGTTGAGGATACCGGCTGCGGTGTCGGGATCGGGAAGACCGGCGATGATCATGTGCGTGAAAGTCGAGGCGAGGAGGAAAAACATCCAGACGTGAAGGAAGATCGTGATACCACGGGAATCGACTTGGTTGGTCCATTCAGCGTTGCGGTAGAGGCCCATAGGATAGTACCAAACGATGAAGGAGAAGACGCCGATGAACTAGACGACAACGTCAGTAAAGAATACAAATGACCAAGACTGGGGTTTGCTTACCGAATTCCAAACAAGTTCGACGGTGATGTTGGCGAACATGAAGGATTGCCACGAGTAAGTCTTTGAGGGACGTTCCCGAGCCTCGTAGAGAGTCCTTTGTTGCACGAAGACCGGCATCATTTGTTCAGCGACCTGAGAGAAGATGGTCAAGAACAGAAAGACACCGAACATCTGGTTCTGAAGCCCGCGCATCGTGTTGTTGCCGTTCATAACTGAGAGTCCGATAAATAGAGCCTGGGAATTGAGTCAGCGTGAGTCAAAATATGTGGGAAATAATGGTACACCTACAGCGCCGACAGAAAGAAGAACCTTGGAGTACATGTACTGTGGGTTCCTCCAGTATCCTTGGAAGAGTCGCTTGGTTACCTCCCACAGTTGAGTCGGGTAAGAAGACGCGAATTCCTTGTACTCGGAAGGATCACCGCTTGACACAGGTGCTTCAGGTGAACTTGTAGCCTTGAGTGACTCAAGCTCATCTTGCACAGCCTTGTACTCGGACGACTGTCTCCAGATAGCAGGCCAATCAACATCGGTATGAGCACCTGGCGCTGCCCCAATGACTTCAAGCATATGCTCCGCTGGATTCGCCTTGGGCGGCAGAGCAGGTCCTCCATTACGAGTGAAGTAGTCCATCAAAACCTGCGAATTCTGACCGACCTGGCCAAAATAGACAGTCTTGCCACCTTTCGCAAGGAGAAGAAGTCTGTCGAACCGTTGAAACAGCATAGCAGAAGGTTGATGGATGGTACACAAAATAGCCTGACCACTCTTGGTCAACGTCTCCATCAGATCACAGATAGACCAAGAAGTCTGACTATCAAGACCGGAAGTCGGTTCGTCGAGGAAGAGAAGAAGTTGGGGTCGCGCGACAAGTTCGACGCCGATTGTAAGTCTCTTGCGTTGTTCAACATTGAGACCTTCTCCAGGAACACCGATGATAGCGTCGGCATAAGCCTCCATTCCAAGTAGCGAAATGACAGTATCGACGTAGTCAATGCGTTCTTGCCTGCTGTACTTCGCCGGTTGTCGCAGGATGGCGCTGAATCGTAGGGCTTCTCGGACCGTCGAGCTGGCCTGGTGTAAATCTTGTTGAGTCACGTATCCAGTCTTTCGCTGGAAGGAAGAATCGCGCTGATGTCCGTTGACAAGCATTTCGCCGGAAACGACACCCATGGTCACACGGCTGGCGAGAACGTCGAGTAAGGTGGTCTTGCCGGCGCCCGAAACGCCCTAGAAACGAGTTAGTGAGAGAGGCATCGAAGAGAAGATAAGAATGAACGTACCATGAGAGCTGTCAAGGTACCGGGTTTGACCCAACCGTCGACGTGATCCAAAATCCTGCGATCCTCGCCCTTGATCTTGATGTCGTAGCAAACATCCTGCCAATGAAAGACGGAGGTTTGCCTCTCAACTTCAACCTTCTCGCTCGAGTTGCCAGATGCCTCCTGTTTACCCACAGGCATAGAAGAACCGGACTCTTCATCGTTGGCACGCTTACCAGTGGCCTTGCTAATTGATTCGCGGAGGAAGACGAGTACTTCACCCTTTGAGCGCTCAGAAGCAACGAACTCGGTTGTCAAAAGATGAAGGATCATGTAGAAAAAGGCCCACGCGATGAGAACACCAAGATTCCTCCATCGGTGGCTGTTGACAAAACCGAATGATGTGCGAAGATAATCTTGGCCTCTGACGAACGCCTGTCCAGGTACAGAGCCAGCGACATTACAGACCCGTTCGCCTGAGCTCAGGTTCTCGTAACCAGGGCCACTGGGAACGAAGCTTGAACAAGGATAATCCTGACCGTGGAACTCGATCAAGAAGACACTCTCGAGACCATAGAAAACGGGATTGATCCATCTGATCCAGGCGAGCCAATCCTGCATATAGCCAGTCGGAATTGCAAATCCGGCATACAGTACCAGACCGAGAAGAATGATGCAGGCGGGCGCCAAAGCTTGGGAGATAGACTTGGTCGCGGAACCAATGAACCGGAACATCATCGACATGCACATCGTGAGAGTAAAGCTGAACAACAAGAATGCGAAAAATGGACCGGGTTCGCGTCGGAGGTTACACATGAAATACAACGTCGTGTTCATCAGGATAGCGTTGATGACCTTGTAGGGAAGATCAGTGACCATGGCGGACAGTGCTTCAGCGCTAGGGTGATAGAAGGCGTAGCGGGACTGCTTCTCGACGATCTTCCTCTTCTCGTAGAGGGTCATGATCTCGAGAATGCTGCCGAATGCATTCATGATGACAATAAAGAAGAGCAACATCGTGCGACGGAAGAAGCTGGTAGTGTCGCGAGGCATGTTGTAGAAAATGCTGGAAATGATCAAGGCTTGGAATATGTTGGTGATGAGCATGGTGAGGGTGATGGTCGGGTCCCCCACAAGCATCTTGACGCTTCTCCACAGGTTGATGGTGTACTGCTGCCAGAAAGATAAGTTGAAAGGCGATTTCTCACGTTGAGCGCGGGCTTGGTCGAGTCTTCGTGACTGAGAGAAACGTTGAAGGTCTGCGCCGTCGAAGGGGTGCTGTTCAATGTAGTAGTCGATCTCGTCAATCAGCCGAGAACGCGACTGGCTGTTCCTCCAGGCAAGAGCAAATTCGTCAGCTGTGCGAGGAGGGTTGGCGCCGGGACGGACGATTCGTTCGGTCGGGTTGGTCATTGACGTCAGGAAATCGGCGGTTGTCTGCTGCTCGGGGCACACAAAACCCAGGTTCTCGAAATAGGCCTGCGCGTCGCCTGTTCTTCCAAAGAAGATTTGGCGACCTTCGTACAAGACAATGACCTTGTCAAACAGATCGTAAGCGCTTTGCGGCGCTTGGTAAATGGCGACGCAGGACGAAATACCGAGGACGTCGGCTTGCGTGCGAAGGACGCGACAGAACTCGACCGCGTTGGCGCTATCAAGACCTCGTGTACTGTTGTCCCAGCACTGCAAAGGGGAGTAACCAAGGGCCGCTTCGGCGATGGTGACTCTCTTGCGTTCGCCGCCACTGACACCACGGACGAAATCGTTTCCGACTCTTGTGTTCTTGGTGTGTGAAATGCCGAACATAGCCATGATGACATCACGCAGATGTTCAGCGTATTCATGCGCTGTCACGCCATCAGGAAGCTTGTCATTCGGAGGACAGCGGCAGCGGGCAGCGAAGTAAAGGGTGTCGCCGACCGTGAGGTGGGGAAAATGGTGATCGACCTCAGCAGTGTAAATAGCTTCACCCTTGTAGGCCTTCTTCATCTGCTCCGGTCGGATGCCCTGATAGTTGAGGATGGATTCTTCGCCGAAGTGAAAACCGTGCGTTTCCCCAGAAATGCTGCGGAGGAGAGTAGAGCAACCAGAACCTGGAGGTCCAAGGACACAAAGCATTTCGCCTGCCTCGACTAATCCATCAAGATTCCGAAGAATGTCGATGCGCTGGCCCTTGTACCCGCCAAGCTTTCTCACGAGGCTCGTAGCGTTGAGGACAACATTGACCAACGTGTTCTGAAAATCAGTTGCTTGGCCAAAGCCGAACGCGTTGAGGTTCTTGAATGCGATACCGGCTGTTCTTGGGGCATTGCCATCGGAGGCAGCGGTACGAGTCTTGAGAAATGCCTTGGCCCATTTTTTCGCGTTGAAGTTGGGGCTTTCGGGGTCGAGAGAAGTGTTGTCGCTGAGAGGAAATAACGGGCCATGGCCTGATGCTGTGGAGTGGCTTGTAAGCCTTCGAGCTAGTTGGTGGATTTCCTCATCATAAGTGTGTTCGGCTGAGATGTTGTCGTCGCTGGGTGGATTGTCTTGAAGCGTTGTTGACGAAGCCGAGGGGTCGACTTCCTTGTGTGGTAACATGACGTAAAGGTTAGGTAGAGTAGATTAGATGTAACCTGCCGTCCAGGAAAGAATGGACAGTCAATTGAAGGAAGGAGGGAGGGATAAATACAAGACAAAAAGAAAAGCTTTACTTCAAATTCAACATCACTAGATATAATAGCAAATATTAAGACACTAACAAGGGAATGATACAGGCCCCTTTTCACGTCATCCCGGATCGCCGCGGGCCCAAAAAGCCGTTACCATTCAGTCCGTACGGTACCGGGGCCCGAGAAAGCGGATCACTCACTGCGGTGCTACGGACTGTCCGAGCTCCGGGTCCGAATCCGAATTGCCAAGCCACTGTGGCATTGACCCAAGAGACGAAATGCTCCAAGCATTTTAGAACCATATTCAGCTTGTCTTATTTTGGCGTATTGACCATGCCATCTGCGCGTGCCCTGTAGGCCGGGATGACTCTAGCGGCATGACGCACTGAAAGCTTGGCTAAACTTAATCGGTGTCCACGGGTTCCGTGGCAGGTAAGCGAAGTGAACCACCAATGACAACTTGATGTCTTATTGAGTGCATTTTGGAGAGTTTGAACAAGTGATGCTAATTGAAGTGAAACTGCCTCAAGCTGTGATGGTCGCTCCATCTTGACCTGTTCAGCCTGGAACTTTGATCTCAGTCAGTGCGTAACAATGCTTTGTTTTGGTATCTCTTCCTGGTGGGCTGGAAATACAGTACCTTGTAGAGGCAAGCAAGATATCTGTGAGCCTGTGTCTAAATATTCAAGGGAATACCCTTAGTATTTGGGGGCATCGAGGAGGAAGGACAATAAAACCCCATGAGACTTTTTCTAATGCATATTCATCTTACCCAAAACCTGGGCGTTTGTAGGCAAAGATCCTCGTCACCAACCTCGACACAGCCATATAAATCTCTCGTGACAGCTCCAAATTTTGCCTTGCGCGTATGTTTCATAAGAGGAAGAGTGGGCATCCGTTTTCTTAGCTGACAATTTTTGCAACGTCGATACACTTCCATCTTCGTAAAGGCGCTCGTCATACAAAGGTAATAAATAAGATGGTTGTATTCGACAGCAGAACACACCGCATCATCTTCGGCTGTACACATCGCATTGGCAACTTAGCTAACAGGAACGCTAATGGATGAAATATATAGACTTTCTATCCTAATAAACTATTAAAATTCGAGATGATTATAATAGAGGTTTAGGATATGTATGGTTGGGGTATTGTAGAGGGGTTGTGAAGTTTCAACGCCTTCGGGATACTTCGATTTAAGATTTGCATCCACGAAAGCTACTAATCTGGGTTATGATTCTACACCGGCACGAGCGACAGTATTAATAAATGCTCTGCCTTCCGTAAGAGCTCCTCCAGCATTACAAACAACCAAAGACCGAAGTCCGATTTCGAACCTTACAAAATCACGATTGTCTTTGGACATAAAAAGACCCCAAATTCAGTATTCTGCGAACAATTCTTACCCTTTCCTTTCAATATTCACAACCAACCATCATGTCTGAGCGACCAGGTCTCCTTTGGGACGAATCCGGCATTTGCACTAGGCCGCTCTGGGAGCACGAGCCCAAAATCGAAGATATTATCAGAGTCTTTCTGCGGCTAGGCTTCGACAACAACCGCGATCAACTTCAGGTGTCAGTCCTCGGCCAAGGCGCAATAAACAAGGCCTACCTTGTTGAGATCAGAGAAGCCGGAAACGAAAAGGTTTTAGTAATGCGAGTTTCGCTTCCCATCGACCCCGGCAACAAGATACGCGGCGAAGTTGCTACTCTCCAATGGCTCAGGCGTTATACCACCCTACCGGTTCCTGAGGTTATTGATTATATGGCCTCGCCTGACGACGATATCGGCTACGAATGGATCATGATGTCACACGTACCAGGGCAAACCGCTTTGGTCAAGTGGCGCAGGATGTCCATGGACCAAAAAAAGCGTCTTGTTGAGCAAATCGCAAGGTATCAACATGAACTAACAGCGCGAACATTCGACGCCATAGGCACTTTGCGTAAAGTGGAAGACAGGTACGCTCCTGGGCAAACTGTTGACCTGGAGTTTTGTCTCGGCGGTCATTTCTCCTACAACATCAACAGAGGCCCTTTTCATTGCGCTCGCGACTGGTTTCAAGCGCTCGCCGATATCATTGTCATGGACTTCGAGCACGTGCTTCACGAAGAAGACCTAGACGAGTTTGACTTTACCATGACCAAGCACTATCTCGGTATCGTCAACAGGCTGCGACAATTAATACCTACTCTATTCTCAGATACTACACCGGAACGAACTGTAGTTTGGCACGACGATCTCTCGTTGTCTAACATGATTATCGGCGAAGACGGTAATCTCAACGGCATCATTGATTGGGAATGTGTTTCAACGATACCGATTTGGGCTGCCACTGGTACACCAAGCTTTCTACGAAGCCAAGACCGCCATGACGAGCCACGTCCAGAGCGCTATTATCGCCGTGCTCCTAAAGTGGATAAATATGGGCGGGACGACGAGGGACTAGACGACAAGTACTGGAGGGACTTGGAGGACTACGAGTTCACGATACTTCGGGCTCAATACGATTCCTGTAGGCGTCATCACAATCCTTGGTGCAAAAATGACCTGCCAAAGGACGAGAAACTCAAGTACGACTTTCTTGATGCGATCAATCTATGCAGGGCTCAAGACCTTGGCGGTGTAGTAGACGATTGGATTGATGAGCTTGAGGAAGGCAATATCATTGCGCTGGAGTATGATGATTAAGCCTTCCCCTTATGAAACAGATGCGTAAGGCAACTCGGGAGCTACCACCAGATAGATCTACTGCCGTGGGGGTTGATCGACGAGGACTATCATCATTACCTCAGATAGCTAGACCTAACTACGGAAACTAGACCTTCGCTCTTTTTCATCTGTAACTTCAAGACGCCCATGATGTTATACAAACCATTACTCAACGATAAGAAAAGCTCGCCGCCCGTGATTAATTCCGTGACATAGTAAAGTAGAACAGGAGTGAACGACGTGTCTCACGATACGATGTTCACTTAATCTACTAAGATTGAGGAGCATTGTAAGAATGAAGGTGCAGGATATTTACAATTGGAGCATTGTAGAGAACGATGACATAGTTTCAATGTCTTCGGGATAATTTGAGTTAAGGTTTGCGACCTCGAAGTATCAAATCGGCAACATGACTCTACGCCGGGACAATGTAGTTATTAACACAATATATAAATAATCACTCAATTTATCTCCTCTCAGATTCTAATCTTAGTAATAGTCACCCTTGGTTCCTATTTGTTCTCCTTAGCCTCTTACCACTCTACTCGAGACCCTCTAAGCCTTGGTCTCACACCATCATTACAACATTCACCATCGACCATCAACCCTTAACCATCATGCCTCAATCTGCTCGACCAGGTCTTCTATGGGACACCCGTCCCTTTAATCAAGGACCTCTTTGGGAATATGAGCCTGTACTCGAAGACGTTGCTGTACTCTGTCGGGAAAAGCTAAACGTCCGTACTGATGAGTGCGATGTCTCTTTCCTAGGCGAAGGCTGTAACAACAAGGTCTATCTTGTGCAAATAAACGGCGAGAAGAAGTACGTTATGAGTGTCTCGCTTGCTGTTGATCCGAAGTACAAGACAGCAGGCGAGATATCCACTATCGAGTGGCTCCAGCTCCATACGAAGGTGCCAGTGCCCAAGATCATCAGCTTCAATGATTCCAACAATAACAGCATCGGGTTCGAATGGATTCTAATGGACTATATGCCAGAGCAATCTGCCTTCTATAGGTGGCGCAAGATGTCCATGAATGAGAATATCACTGTCACCAAGAACGTCGCAGACTGCCTAATGGATATGGTCTCGAAGTCGAGTTTCAAGGGCATCGGCACTCTGCAAGGACCAGCCCCTCACAGCCCGGGTCGTATAGTCGACATGGACCTTTGCTACAACGATCACTACGACCTTGACGTCCCGCGGGGACCTTTTCACTGCACCCGCGACTATTTCATGACCCTCATCGACATAACCATCCCGGATTGGGACGCTGAGCTTAATATGTCGTTTCTGAATCACAACCAATCGAGCGCACAGACTTATCAAGGCTATCTTGATGTTGCACATAGGATTCGCCGTTTGCTCCCTATTCTCTTTCCATACTCAAGCACTTCGGCGGAACCTACCGTACTTTGGCACATCAACCTCGACCTCAGGAACATCATGCTTAGTGGCGACAATACACTTAGTGGGATAATTGATTGGGAATGTGTTTCGACGCAGCCTTTTTGGGCTGTAGCCCAGCTGCCCAAATTTCTAGATGGCCCGGTCCGCGATGAGAAGCCAGATCCGGACTGGTACTGGTCTTCGCCAGGTCAGATAGGGTCTGACGACGGGCGGGATAACGAAGGAAAGAGCCGTAGTTATTGGCGTGATCTTGAGGAGTATGAGAAGACGTTGCTACGGGAGGTCTACAATGAGCGTATGAGTCAGCTAAATCCAGACTGGGAAAAGCTCAAGCGCGAAGGTAGACTGTGCAACGATATGCGAGAAGCCATCGATTGCGTCTCCGTTGGGTGGTATCGCAAGTGGGTAAAGACCTGGCTTGATAAGATTGAGGATGGCGACTGGCACTAGAAGCTCGATAGCGACGACTTTCCCAGATTAGAGCTCCCGGATTGAAGCTGTAGAGTAGTGAGCCTCAGTCTTATCCAAAATGTAGCCCGTTGCCCTCAGCTTTACGAGCTTAGCAAAGTCTCAGACTTTCTTCGACGCGACGATACCACATTTTGAGGCACAGTGACTCCGATGTGCATTACCAACAGGGAGGCAGTGAGAGATGAGATTTCTATCGTTTGCTAGTATAGAAAAATGAAGTTGATTACTTTGGCAGAGTAACGAGAGATGAGATCGTCTGTTGATAAAGAAAAAGAGAGTCGAGCGTCTCGTTGCAAGACTCTTGTCTTTTACTTGTCCTTTCCGTGGTCAGCCCATCGAGATAGTGCAGTAGAACGGAAGTGAACAGAATGCAGTAAGCTGCGAAGCTCGTTTTATCTTTGACTCCTTCGGCCTGGAATTCGCACTCTGTAAATTTTCAAAAAGTGTTCAAATGACTTGTTCTGTCAATTACCCCAAGGCTAGAAAAGCACTACTGTAGTTACGCTAGAAGGTAGAAACAAGCTTATATCTCAACTCGCATGGCAGTGGTCTTATCCTTGGGTTTGAGCAGGAAGAACTGAATTGTTGAGGGACCTCAAGGGTAGAGCCATGATATCTTTGATTCACCCATTCCGCAAATCTCTAATTGCCTATATTAGTAGAAATTGCGTATATAAAATCTATTCTGAGAGGATACTTTGCGTAAAGATGATTACGTGATGACGGTACAAGAGGAAATGTACAGTCGGGACATCAAATATTACACACCTTACACATACGGCATGACTCAAGTCAAGGTGTTCATCCTTCATAAAGTTTCAAATTCACATCATGACTCTTCGCCGGGACTCCCCGCCTGAATTTAATCACATTCTTTCTTGGTTCATGACACGGCTCGAACTGTACGATGCTGCACAGCCAGGTTAGGAGTACAAACCCAGATCTCAAGGTTCTCAGGATATCCAAGGAGAGATGACACTAACCTACCTCTATTCTGGGAATTCTACGGTTTACCTAAGTCTACCTAAGCTCCAATAAACATCTTACTGCTCTTCACTTACCCTGCGATTTGCAAACTTTCCCCAAGGCTGAATCTATGCAGCCAGGTTTCCTCCTCCTAGTCTCCTCCAAGATATTCAACTAGATGCTTTCATCCACCAATACGAGTCCAACTGTGGTCAGTAAGAATGGAACGAAGTCTCGAGTATCATCTGTGTAAATATGAGGTCCAATTCCCTGTTTCAGCCCTTGTAAACGTAAAGGAGCGACTTACGGTGGAGCTCTCGGCGGACCTCTTCAGCAGTCATGGGCATGTAGGGAGATACGAGGACTGGTCCAGCTACAGTATTGCCTCTCGCAACTCTAAGGGATCTGATCGTGGTCTGCCTATTGACCTGCACCTGTAGGTTGAATTCTCCTGCGGACGTGATGCCCTGCATATCGAGACGGAAGTTCATGTCGCTGTAGATAGGGTTCGACATGGCCGAAGGCGCGAAGTTCTCCAGTCGAATGGCTGGAATGCTGTCGATGAACGACTTCAGCTGACCGTTGGCGGCGCCGTGACGCATGATGCTGGTTAGGGGGGTAGGTGGTAATAGATGTTGAGTAAATGGGTAAGAAGAGTGTGGTTGATTAAACAGGAAGAATGCGGATGATAGAGTATCTCAAATCTGATCTTGGATGCAGTTCTTGTTGCTGGTATTGCCCATAGCTGGCATTAATATAGACATTGACACATGGGCTTTATTCCGTGCCAAACATGCTGTCCAACGTGCGCCTAATCTGTTTCGAAGTACAATGGAAACATATTGTCACGATTCGCCGTTTGAGTTACTGGTAAATGGGTAACGTATTAATTGTTCTGACACCCGGACAAGTGAGCAATCCGGCAAGGACAGAACAAAAGGCATATGTAAGCTTCCGCTGAAGCAGCACAAAGGATTTGAGAACAAAGAAGTGGTGCAGCCCCACTATCTGAGGTACCTATATTAAGTCCAGGCATTCCTCTCGGTTTGTGTGACCTATACCATATTCTGCCCAACACATTCAAGATCTACAAGAAACAACATCTACGACACTTTCGACAACACCAAGAGATCCTCTACACCACCTCTTACAAACTAAAGCTCTACAACACAACACCACCATCATGACTAAAATCGAGCGATCAGGCCTCATTTGGGAAAGTGGATTGTTTGCTCCTTCACCAGCCTGGGAATCCGAACCTAGCATCGATACTATCTCGAAAGTCGTCCAAGAGACATTGGGTCTCAGCTCCGACGAGTGCAGCGTCTCGTTTCTCGATTCCGGCGCTATCAACAAGGCTTACACAGTTCAAGTCAAAGACGAGAAGAACGAATACATCATGAGGGTCTCATTGCCACTCGATCCCAAGAACAAGACAGCTTCCGAGGTTGCAACCCACAAGTGGCTCCACAGCACCAGCATCCCCGTGCCTGAAATCATCGCATTTGACGATTCCAACAAAAACCCGATCGGCTATGAGTGGATTTTGATGCAGTACATGCCTGGTCAGTGTCTCTACAACAGGTGGCGCAAGATCCCCTGGGAGGACAAGATTGCTCTGGTCAAGAAAGTCGCAGACTGCCAACTGGAGTTGATGAAGTCGCCCTTCAGAACCATCGGCTCGTTGAGGGAGACAGAAGCAGGAATAGCGCCCGGTCGTTGCGTTGCCCAGCAATTCGTTGTTGGAGACCTTTTCGACTACGACGTGCCGCGAGGACCTTTTAGTTGCAGTCGCGACTGGGCCAAGGCCCGCGCAGACATCGCCATCCATGAACACACCGCGAGCATCAAGAAGGCTGAGGACGACGAAAACGATGAGTACGAAGAAGATGATCTGGAAGACTTGGAAGGCTACTTGCATGCTGTAGAGCGGCTTGCCGAGACGGCACCTCTAGTATTTCCAGAGGAATCCGAAGACACAGCACTTCGACATATGGACCTGTCTTTGCGCAACATGATGGTTGATGAAAAAAATCAGCTGTGCGGGATTATCGATTGGGAGTTCGCTTTGGCGGTGCCGCTCTGGGCCGCTACTGAGATACCGAAATTTCTAGAAGGTAACAAGTCCGATGAAAAGCCAGATCCCGACAACTACGCGCCTCCTGAACCAGACGCAGAAGACAAAGATGGCCTGGATGACGAAGGGAAGTCTTCGATGTACTGGGAGCAGTTGATGGACTATGAGACGACTCAGTTGCGGAAGGTCTATAAGGATTATATGGCCGAACGACAGTGCCCCTCTGATGTTCACGAGAACGGCGGAGTCAAGAATGACTTCCTTGAGGCAATCGACGATTGCAGTATTGGGTGGGGCACTCGCCGAACTGAAGGTTGGCTTGATGAGATTGAGAAGGGGAACTTTGTTCGATTTCAAAAGGAAGGTTAGCCCGAGTTCATCTACATTGCGTCTATTCAGCCTAGCTAAGCTTGAGCACACTCTTTGGCCCAGCCTCAGTTCATAGCAGAACCTTTAGACTAGACAAATGATATAAAGCTTTCCGAGACAAATCTACATTTTCAAACATTATGAGCTATTACAATCCAACGGGAAGTGTGATTTTATATCGTCAATTAATAGAGAAAGAAAACGAGTTGATTGCTTCGTTACTAGACTTTTTCCCTCTTCCCTCCCCAAGTAGAGATATTCCTTGTCATCAATGTGAATCGTGCCGTCATCGCTCAGTCATTCCTCAGAACCTCAGAAATCAAACGTCGCCTCCGGAACTTTTGTTGTCTGTCTCATATTCCACTCATCCACCCGTAGTGAGAAATATGAGAATATTCGCGTGTAGTCAGACAAATGTGGGCATGAATCCAGGAGATCATCAACCTCCTCTGCCGATGGACTATAAGCCAGCGGAATGTCCAGAGTTATCAGCTTCTTTGCCTTCTTGCAGCTTTCCAGCACATGACGGGAAACTTTCGCATATTCCAGGCCGATATGGCGCAAAGTGGACGAGTGAGCGGTGATCATTATTGCAATCGCGTCGTTCGTTTCTTCATCGGCTTCGTCTTCTGATTCCTCTGCTGCTTCGTCTTGGGGGCAATAGAGGCCCGGCAATGTGATCTGTTGAAGCGGCGCTTTGCTTTCAGCTATGGCCTGAATATCGTCCGAATCAATTGTGCATGCTCGATCGAGGACGAGAGTCGTCAATGCTGTCATGTGGGGCATGATCTGGACTATCCAGTCTGACAATTCCACTATGCTCCGGATTTTCAACATTCGAAGCGTCGAGCCCCAGTTCTTGCACGCTTGTTCGAGATCCCCCGATAGCGTCAGGCTGCTCCAAATCTTCAGCTCTTGCAGGTTGGAGCACTGCATGGAGAGTTCGGTGAGATTGTCGTAATCGTAGATGACAGATCTAACGTAAAGCGCGCGTTTGGGTTGGAGCTCCAAGCTGCGTAGAAAACCCGCTGCTTCGTCTTCCTCGAGAGCATTTGGGATTTGCGAATACAGATACTCTTCTCCTATTCTATTGAACAGTCTGCATGAGTATACCAGTGCGAGCAGGGTGTTCTTTCGAAATTCATCAAAGTCATTGACCTGGCTGATGATCAGGCGGTAGATCTCGTTTGGTAGCCGTGGTGGGGACCATCCTGTCCCTGTCGTAGCAGTCTTTGCCTCCATCGCGGAAGAAGGGTTGTTGCTGGGTGAAGGAAGTCGGAATGTTGTTTTGGTAGAGGCTGTGATGTGAGGCAGTCACGCAGATCACGTGGCCTAGGCGCTACGACAAAAAGATGCAGCTCTCGACTCTGAATAACGGCAGTGGAATATCCGTCCCTGAGGATCAGAAAATTCAACCTGAGATCCTAAGAGATGAAATAATTTGTTTGTTTTATCCCGGATTAGCCCAGCACTTGGGCGACTTTATAATTGTGGCCTAAGCTTTAGAAGACAATTCCTCTGTCCCTCACCTGCCGTCCAGGAGTAATCGAAACAGGTCTCGAAGTAAATAAAGCTCAGGCAGAATGACGGGGACCGGAATGGATAGAGAGAGGTCCCACTGGTTAGGTAGGCAAAAATGCAAAAACAACATACAACAGCGGGGATTCGCTGGTCGTCACCGACCCAACTACTAATCCGCCGGTTAGTGGCTTGACTATGGGAGAGCGGACGGGATCCCGTATTTTCCACTACCTTTGGTCGTATGTATTAGCTCCGGCGTTTTCAAAGCCTATGTACTACATTGAGAAATCGTTGTGCGCTGTGTCGAGAGAACAGCACGAGGTTGAGACTTGAACAACGAGGAATGGATAAGCAGTTTTCAGGTGATCGACCGTATCTTCATTTTCAATTTTCCATAGTTACTGTCTCTATGTGTATCCATTTCTTCATCCCAATATCTTTCCATTTTGCAGACCCAACTTAACAGGCTGGCCATACTCAAAGCTCTCATACAAAAGATCCTCAGTACAAAACCATCGCTATACCTTCACTCCCGTCCACGCGAACATGCCCACTCAAACCCGACCAAGTACAGCTTTCATTCTTGCCCTTTCCGACTTCCAGAAATCTGCATGAACCTTTGCGACCCTCTCCATCAGATCTGTAATGGTCTCATAGCTCGCCTCCAACTCTTTCTGCTTTCCCGCTATCTTCTCCATCCACTGGACTCTCGTCTCATTGTGGTGTCCCCAGGTACTTCCCAAGGCGACGTCCTCGGAAAGCATAACTTCTTCGCAGTGATGGACGAACTTCCACAGCTCCGCCCGTTCTTCGCACAGCTTTCCGCACACACTATATTGATGCCTGATCTTGTTCATTAGACGGGGGTAAGTATCTTCCACAACAGGGCGCCCATCAAAAGTCGGCCGCTCGTAGTCGGTATAGCGGAGCCACAGGCCTGGTGGTCTCTTGAATATTCTTCCTGGGGAATACATTACAAAATTCGGGTTGGTGCTGCGCTCAAGGTTGTCAGCGGTGCTCGCGGGGCGGTAGTGTTTGTGGCTCCGGCTCTCTTTCGTCTTATCGTTCTTATGCATCGCAGGTGGCGCAGAGGCCGGTCTGGATGGTCGAATCAGAAGGGTGGCTTCAAGGCCTCGAGTGAGGGGCTCCATGGTGATGATGGGCAGGGTTGAAAAGAAGACGATTCAGATTTGGGATGCGTATGGTTGAAAGGACGAAGGTTCATTTTGAGGATGAGCATAGATTTTATACTGGATATCCGGGCGGTGAATCATGGTTTAGAAGCACTACTCAGTGACATTCTCGACGGACATTGACAGCCATGACGGCTAGTGACAGCCGCTTACAATTAACAACCAAAGGAGGGAAGCACGTGCACTTTCAGATGCCAGGCAAGCATAGATGCAATTTTGCGACTTTCAACAAAGAATTCGTACCATAACAAACATATCAACGTCCAAGACTTAGGAATACCAATGCAAAGTACCCTAAATTTGTATAAAGATGTCTGAATATTTCGTCCCTTACCTTTCCATCTCCAACACTCGAGAGGGGAATCTAGAGAAGGGCAGAACTTACCAACCCGTTTTTCACGATGTCACAAATGAGATCGCAGACTGTCAAGCAGAATCGATTGAATCAAGATCCAGTGGGGTCGATACTCTCAAAGGAAGTTGTCATCACGTCACCACTGGCCCCTTGATCGATATGACTTCATGCTTGTGTGCTCTTTTTGACGACGATATCTCCAGAGGACCCTTTTGTTCTACCCTAGTGTGGCCTGAAGCAATCGGAGGCTATGATATCTCCTCTCAGAGCGATATCCACAATGATAAGCACAACAATATCAAGTATAAATCATACATGGAGTATCTCAATCTGGCTCAAAGTCTTTATGGTACAGTACCGCTGGTAATTGTGTCCAAGAAAACAGAATCAGCAGTACTTTGGCATTCTGGTCTCTCACCCTACAACATCAAGCTGATCGGCATCGTTGATTGGGAGTTCTATTAGTTTCTTTCGCTACGGGCCGCAATACGTTCGTCATACTGATAAGACAGTAGAATCTGTCGTCGACGAAAAAAGAAATGGCCAAAATTCGATGCCTCCAGCGATCCACCAATAGAAACTGACGAAGATGGGAAGAATGAAAGAAAGTCGACTTGGTACCAGAAGGTGATGATGGACCATGAGTGTACACTTGCGCCGATGACTTGGGTTTCCCAAACACAACCAATCCTCAGCTAGTTCGCCTCCGAAGAGGCCGCACGCTCCTCCGCCATCTGAGCCTCCATCGCGTGCCTACGTTTATGGTAGGTCTGCTTGAGCGCTTCCAGAGTTCGCTCTGGAAACGCGGCCTAAGAAATGGTTAGTACTCGATCAAGAAGAAAGTGTGGGAATCCAAAAGGATTTACTTACCGCGATGGAGGCCCATTTGGCCCCACCATTGCGCATCTCAATCAAACGACGCAAGTCGTCTGTGCGCCAAAAGGTGTACGACGGCGCGCTGCTTTCCTATAATCTGGTCAGTAAGGCATTACCAGTGTGAGAAACAGGTCTACTCACGGTCGTGCCGGGAGTGGCGGAAGACGCCTCGGGGGCAGTAACTTCATCGACAGTCTCGGTAGCTTCAGTGGCTTCGGCGGAAGCGGTGCTATCATTGGCAGCGGCGTCGGCGGAAGGGCCAGCAACGGCACGAGCAGCTGTATAGGCGCGAGTGGCATGTGTACGAACAGCTTCGGCAGGCGTAGAGGTTGCGGATGCGCGAGGACCGGAAGTCTCTTGGGGGTCGTTTCCACCGTCGGCGGGCTCATCGTTGGCATCGGACTGGTTCAACCAGGGACGGTCGCCTGGGCGTTCAGGAAGGGGTGTGCGCCCCTTTCTGAGGGCGCGCTCCTGCCATGGTCGCATCGTATATAGTTGTTGTTCGTTTGGAGGTTCGGTTGAGTGTTCTGATTGAGGTGAAGATTGAGTTGATGAAGAGGAGATGTGCGAGGAAGAAAATTTGAAAACTTCCTGCCGTGTTTACAGATCAAAGGGCAGCAGCGGGAACCTCTTTTTAAAATCTTTGCCAGCTCTTTAGCAGTGCCTGCCAGTGCTGGCAAAAACGTATTGTTAGGCCCACTACAATAGGTCAGCAATAGAAAAGACAATAGGCAGAGCGATGGAGGACCATGCAAGCTGGTTTCAATAAGAGCTTATACAATATGTGATGCTAATGTGTTGTGTAAATAACCTAGCAGTGGAGTTCTATATCTACAATCGCCGGTTGGGATTTATCAGCCGTCCCCTATTGTCCAAATGATCAATTTAACAAAACAATTATTATACGATAGGTGAATAACTGTAAATCATAAATGAACAATGGAAATTTAAAAAGAACAGTTCTTGGTCAAGTGTACAGATGTAGTGCCTAGACAAAGGAGTATACTACTAGTAAAGGGAAGAAAAAGACATGGAAGACACTACTTGATATTTTTTCTTGAGTTGGAGTCACCCGGGGATCATATAGGTCACCCAAATCTCCAAAAGACCAGAACCTTCCTTGTGTTTGCGATGTGCAGGTAGGAAAACATGCAAATGGGAACAGAAAACACAGCTTGGGTGTCGAGTTTGGTGAGGCTTGGAGCATCACGGGAAACACATAGATTTGGACACCAGGTGGAGACAACAAATTTGCCTCAAAGAATAACTCATGACAAACATCACGACGCAACACCAATCACATAGACTAATTTATAAAGGCCATGAAAGCGTTAGGTTTTTATTCAATATGTCATCAGTTTCCTTCAATTGAACATGTTTCCTATTGCTTTCATATCATCATTGTTGTTTCCCAATCAATTAACAGTACAATGCGGCACCCCATTCCTAGCAACACACTTCGCCGTCTGAGCCGAATTGATCTTGATCCAAACACCCTTCTTGTAAGCCTTCTCATTCCCCCTCGGTCCAAACTTGACGTAGTATGTTCGATCAGCAAAGCAGAAAGCATCGACGTCGGTGCGAGGCTTGTGGAAGAAGCCACCTCGTGAGGAGTTGGCTCCCAGGAAGTACTGTTTGCACTTGACAGGTTTGCCGCCACTGCTTAGTTGACAGAGGTGATCTTTCATTCCTAAATCGGCCCATTTGGCGGTCCATGGGGTGCTGTTTTCGAAACGGCCGCATGGAGGGGTTTTGCATTGGGATGCTTCGACGGGTGTGGTGGCACCGAGGAGGATGGCTCCGAAGGAGAGAATGGTGGAAGGCTTCATGTTGACAATATTCTTGAAGTGATTTTGAGTGGAATGTCAAGTGTCGAAGTAGTTCCTAGGGCAGAAAGAATGCTGATGATTCTATTCTGACTTCCAGACCATCACTACCAATTTATACACAACCTCTTCCCAACCACTTTCACCGCCGCAGCCCAACAGCATAAACAAATACCACGATGATTAAACTTAGCAGTCTGTGTACCACGATAGTGCAGAAGCTGAACAAGAGTTGACCCGTGCTTACAGCCACAGAAGCCAATCACTTGGCAGAGCGTGGTGCGGCTGAGGACTGAAACAACTAACCCCAAGATCTAGACCGTGTGGCGTTTCTGCAATATCGTGAAGTCAAGTGCCGATAGGTCATTACAACGGATGAACTACCTGGAGAGGAAGGTGGTAACTTTATATAGAATTGCTTTTTATGCTCATGACGCTGGTTGAATTGTTGAAATGGCCCCCAATGGCCCCCAAGTATCGTGGGATTGTCACTTGAGTGTCGCGAGTGGAAGGCGGTAGACACAGCTCCTTGACTACACGGAGACTATTTCTTTCGATTGAATTGTCTATTCCAGGAACACAGTCCTCTCTTGTCTATTTGTTAATGTGAATAACAACCTGGGGATAGAGTCATCAGGGCTGAGAAGCTTAGCGCTGAGCTAATTTTAATTGAGCTTCACTAGCTAGGATAAGACAGGGAATAATGCTGTGCATAAGGCTAGAGCGCATTTACCCGGTATTTGGATCCTGGAGTGAATTTTCGCTCTTCTACCGCCTTTACCGGGCCCAGAATGTTGCGGTGGTTTTGCTCTGATCGTGACGTCTGGCGAGGCTTGCAACGAATTTCAAGGCAGGTTGACACTTGCTTACATTGTAGTTGGATCACCACGGCCCTTGCATCTCGTTTTATAAGAAACATAAGTTAAACAAGTTTCCTCTTTAGTGACGCAGAGAAAGGTAGAAAAATAGTGACGTTTTCGAATTCTCGGCATGAACCTCAGTGCCAGGCTGTCTTGTCGGTCCTCAACGCTACAGAGTGCTTATCGACTCTTATCTCTTTATCGATTGCGTGTCGTATCTTATCGATATCATCTTATCCGCCCTTCCCAAGCGAGGTACAAATCGCGCTCAGACACGTGCGGTGACATCATGGGGATAGAGCGGGTTTACCCATGCTGGTGGTCGTCTGTCACTGCAGGGTAATGTTTAAGTTTACGGGCTCTGAGCTCAATTGAACACGATATGCTTCAGAGCAATGCACAATTTTTGAACCGTAGACTGCCTGTTCTTATTTTTATTCTTTTTAATTGATAGTGAAGTGAAGCCTAGTGATTGCTCAGAATGCCTATTGCTACTGTACGACGCATCATGGTTCGTCCATCTTCGCATGTTGTAAACCCATGTGGCTAGCAGACGTATTCACGCTACGCTCATTCATCTGAATGAAATATCACTACCTATTGAAACATGTCTCAAAACCCATAGACATCTCCTAACTCTCGTCCTTGCTGCCCAGCGCCCGTTCTTGAGCCCGTTCCTGACGTTATACTATCGTCTCGTCTCCACCGCCCGTAAATCCAAAATGGAGTCATCCTCAGATCCGAAATCCCTGTTGACGATCCCCCCACTTCAGACGCGACTCTGTTTCACGATCAAAGACCATCAACTCTCTCGTATTCCAACCTCTCCCAAAATTCACGATGGCGTCAATCCTTTTTGCACCTGCTGTTTCATCTCACAAACAAGCCTCACTGTTAATTGGTGGCGCCTTTCCTCCGTGCGCAACCACGTGGACCTCAGGGTCGGAGTGAAACATCCTATTCGGATCGCGTTATGATAGGCTGAGTCTTTGACCATGACTCGAGCTGTGGTGCACCGCGCATCGGCCGTTTCCCTAAGTGCAAACTTTATCGACCGCCACGACTGCATATCCCCTCGGCAGTCTTCCACGAAATGAGCTTTGCTTTTGGGTTTGACTGCCGGAGATGAGGAATTCGAATCTCGAAGGAAACCGCGGGAGGAAGGCCTAACGCACGTGGCTTTTACAAAGGGGTCCGATGTTTCCGCTGCATGAATGACATATCGTATGCCGAGTCATGAATTTTTCCCGCCACATGTAGCACGGGTCATCATCGTCATAGACACCCAACATAACTTTCATCATCATCCTTCCGGGGACACCAGCTTCCGGGTAATGCGTCCTGCGCCTAAGCCGGCCCACGGATCGTACCCACAAGGGTGTTCCTCAACTCTGCCCGAATGCGGTTCCACTAGCCACAGCGCCATTGTTCAGTAGACGCGAAAGAGGGCACTTGACGATCCAATGAAAGCATCAAAAATACCCCCGAAGTGGCAACACCAGCTTGTTAATCAAAACATAAGCTCTAGCGCATCTCCACTTTTGAAGATCTTTTGAAGAGAGAGGAATCAATGAAAGGGGTCGTGCGTGTGTCTGTGTGTGTCTTTAATCCCGCTATTCCTCTTTCTTTCCAACCTTTCCTCTCACTTTTTCCGGAATCGAAATCTGGAGATGTCCACATTCGTGATCCTGGATGGGGGATCGAATTAATGCTGCAGACAATGCATGATGAGGGTTGAAACACTGGCTACATGGGTTGCTTGTGCTGCGGTTTCTGGTACTGTCAGCGCGGCGGCTTCTGTGGCGAATGAGAGTGACGCCCAGGTTCAAGCGACGATCAATGCTTCTCCAGAATGCGCGGTAAGTATTTTTAATCTCCCATCTACCGAGACGTATCCTGACGGTGCAACAGCAAGGATGTCTTGTCGCGGCATTGCATACGGATTGCGACTTGCAAGATGAAAAAAGCTGCATTTGCCATTCTCAAGATTTCCATGCGGATTTGATCTACTGCATGAGACAGCATTGTCGCGCCCCTGCTATTTTCGGTATGTTGCCTCTTTTGATGATTTGCAGCCAGGATCAAGACCCCTGACACCCAGATACAGCTTCTCTACGCCAAGTCGATGCTTTATGCGAGCGCCCGATACGCGACCGTCGAAACGATGCCTGGCCTTACATTTCTATACATATTATGTCTATTCTTTGTACTGTTATTCGCATTTATACCAAAGCGTTTCTTGTCAAGCAGTTTTCGCCTGAGGATTGGTTGTCTTTGACTTCTTTTATTATCTATATCGTGTATTTTGGTATTGGACATCATGGTGAGTTTTTGCTGGAGGCCGAGGAGTCGGGCGACAAGACTAACAGCATGCAGCATTGATGTCTGCTTTTGGTCAGGATATATGGCATGTCAATGCAGAAGACCTGTCACATGCCCTCAAGGTATGCAAACGAGTACTGCCAGTTGATCTATCAAAGCTAACATCGTCAGTTATTCTGGATCGACTGCCCTTTCTACAGCCTTCTGATGGGAATGACCAAAGTCACCATCATATTATTCTACATACGACTATGCCACGTATACACCCGATTCTGCCAAGTTTGCTGGGCCATCATCGTCATCGTTTCTCTCAACACCATCATTTTCATGTTCCTCAACATATTTCAATGCACACCGATACGCTGGAACTGGGACCGCTTTAGCGGACACGACGTGGATTACAAGTGCATGGATCTGAACAAACTTCAATGGTCGATTAATATTACGAATATCATTTTTGACGTGGTGGTCTTGGCGCTTCCGATACCACTCGTCTGGAGGAGTATGTATTCCTTGAAGTTGGCGAGAAGAAATGTGCTGACAATTTCTAGTGCGATCGACACTACGCCGAAAAATTGCCATCATCATCATGTTCAGCCTAGGCGTCGTCGTCCTAGTCGCCAGCTGTCTCAAAATGCGTTATAACATTCTCTACGGCCACTCCACCAACATAACCTGGGATTATATGGACCTCATGGTCTGGGCCGGCATCGAAAGCTCCGTCAGCATCGCCGCACCCTGTCTTCCCACAGTACGATTATTCTTACACAAAGTATTTCCACAATCGTTCGGACGCATGTTCGCTTTTGGATCGCACGCAGATAAAACGCTAGACGACCATATTAAAGCAGAGGAGGAGGAAGTTGCGCAGTGGGCTGCGGATCTGGAGAAACCTTCGGACGCTTCGCTGGTTAATGTTATCGTTAGACCGAGAAGAGCTGCTATTAGTCTGGGACATGACTTTGCACCTTCGAGAGGGGGCAGGGGAGGAAGAGGAGGACGGAAAAAACCCATGACTGAAGCGAGTCGAATTCTTAAAAGTGTTGATGAGTTTGATGAGATACCACTGGTCAATTAGATAACGGCCAGACAACTACCATTTCTTAATGTATACGTATGAATAAACGAAATATTCCAAGACCTACAAAATTAGCATTGATGAAGTGGCACTGGGAGAAGCTGAATGGGTCAATGGGTCATTTATCAGTTGGGCTGAGACTATGATGTCAGTTACTGCCATTCAAAAAGAATACTCTTCGCAAGTACTGTTTCCAAAGTTAATGCAAAAGAAGTAAAAAAAGAATCGTAAGTGAGAACTCTTAAAGAGTCCGACTTTCTTCAAGTCGACGCGGGCCTGATTCGAACAGACGCCTCCGAAGAGAATAGATTTCTAGTCTATCGCGTTAGACCACTCCGCCACCGCGCCTTACGTAATTGTTGAAAGAAGATGCTCAGTCTGGCACTATAGTCGATTGATGAGAGCAAAATCGGCTCTCGCGCTCAAGAGACCAGCGTAGGTATCATTGTGGTGGTGTACGGTGTTCTCGCGTGTGGTTGTCGCTACTTTCTCTTTACTGTTGTTTTGATGAGACGGAATGGCCCTGTAAGTGGCATAGAATTAGGGGATCGGTTCACTGAGCAACCAGGCTGTTATGCTTGACGGCTTGCATAATGACGTCACCGTTTCTCTTTCTCTTCCAATGCTCCTCCATACAAACAAACCATCAACCTACCGTCCTTACTTACGCACAGTACTCAACGGTATGAGTAAACTCGGGTTGAGACGACGCCCAGTGCCTTTTTAAGAAGATGTATTGACCATCATCCGCGACTTCCCAATTCGACTAGCCTCGATCGGCTACTCTACCGCGGTCCCAGCACCAACCGATATCCTACCATGTGATGATCACACCACCTCATTCACCACCCCAAACCAGAACCCCATATTGAGAAAGAAACGACTAACAAAACGGCCCGAAAAACGTCTACCGTGCCGCAGTTCGCAGTTCGCAATTCAATAGATCAGATGAGAAGGACCGATGCGATCGTCCAGACTAGACCTAGGAAAGCATCTGGTATGCGGGGGATCTGGGGACCTTACCCCAGAAAATACAACCAGTGTCTGGGGTTGACGACTTCATTGGTGGATGGAGGGCGCTTGTTCTCGGCGTAATTTATGGCTTGCGCGAATGAATGCGGAAGCTCCTGTTGTTTACTCGTGATGGTTGATTGATGGGTAGTATATAACCTTGATGATTTACCGTGATGGATTGATGGAGCAGCTCACTTTCTCTCAGTCTAATCGTTCTTGTCAATCATTCTGGTCGTTCAAAATGTTAACTCAAGTTCTATATGGCCTGGCTGCCTCTGCGCTATGGCAGGGCCAAGCCGTCGCTTCACCAAGTAAAGACAATTCTCTTGAGAAGTTCATCACTAAACAAGCCGACATTTCCATCAAAGGCGTTCTTGCCAATATCGGCTCTGATGGTAAACGTGCACAAGGTGCAGCGCCTGGTGCCGTTGTCGCAAGTCCATCGCGACAGGACCCTGATTGTAAGTTAACCACTTCTCCGTTCCATAATCATGCTAATTCTTTTCGCAAGACTGGTACACGTGGACTCGTGACTCGGCTTTGACATATAAAGTCCTCGTCGAGCGCCTCATCCACGGCGACAAATCTCTTCAGCGCAAGATAGACGAATATGTCTCCGCCCAAGCCAAACTCCAGAAAACCACAAACCCATCCGGCAGTCCAGAGTCCGGTGGTCTCGGCGAGCCAAAGTTCCACGTGAATCTCACAGCCTTCACCGGATCTTGGGGTCGTCCCCAGCGCGACGGTCCTCCTCTACGTGCTACCGCCTTGACTCTCTACGCCGAGTGGCTCATCTCCAATGGCGACAAGTCCAAGGCTGTGAAAAAAGTCTGGCCAGTGATTGAGAAGGATCTTGCGTATACTACCAAGTTCTGGAACCGCACCGGTTATGACCTTTGGGAGGAGGTCAATGGATCTTCCTTTTTTACGCTCTCGGCTTCGCATCGGGCTCTTGTTGAGGGAGCCGCTTTGGCGAAGAAGTTGGGCAAGTCTTGTCCTGACTGTGTTGCTAATGCTCCTCGTGTTCTTTGCTTCATGCAGAGCTTTTGGACGGGTGGTTACATTGACTCGAATATCAATGTGAAGGATGGAAGAAAGGGTCTGGATGCGAACTCCATCCTTTCGTCGATTCATACCTTTGATCCCAACTCCAAGTGCACCGACTCAACATTCCAGCCTTGCTCGTCGCGAGCACTGGCCAACCACAAGGCAGTCGTTGATTCTTTCAGATCTATCTATGGCGTTAACAAGAACAGAGGTAAAGGCAAGGCAGCGGCTGTTGGTCGCTACAGTGAGGATGTGTACTATGACGGCAACCCATGGTATCTGGCCACCCTCGCTGCTGCTGAACAATTATACGCTGCGCTGTACCAATGGGACAAGGTTGGGGCTGTCACGATCGACGACGTATCCTTGTCCTTCTTCCGCGATCTTGTGCCTAAAGCATCCAAGGGCACGTATAAGAAGAACAGCAAGATATACAAGGATATTGTTAAGGCTGTCAAAGCCTACGCTGACGGGTTCGTCGCTGTTGTTCAAACCTACACTCCCAAGGATGGTTCACTAGCCGAGCAATTCGACCGCGCCACTGGTACTCCCAAATCGGCGGTTCAACTCACCTGGTCCTACGCCTCATTCGTCAGCGCAACCGAACGTCGCTCCAACATAGTCTCTCCCTCCTGGGGCGAGACCTCCGCCAACAAGGTCCCCACAGTCTGCCAAGCAGCGCCCGCTTGCGACACGACGATAACCTTCAGTGTCAAAAATGTGGAAGTATCTTCCGACCAAAAGGTTTACGTTGTTGGCGGTGTGACTGAACTTTCCAACTGGTCACCTGACGAGGGCATCCCACTCACGGAGGGTAGCAAGGGAGTGTGGAGTGCCAAGGTTAAGATTCCTTCTGATACAAGCTTTGAGTACAAGTATATTAAGAAGACGAGTGGTGGGGATGTTACGTGGTTGAGTGATCCGAATAATCGGGCTGTTACTGGTAGTAAGTGTGGAAGCGCTAGTACTCTTGATGATGAGTGGAGGTAGTTGGGACTCTATTAGTTCATAGGCGCTTGTTGGCTGCATCTCAACCAATAAATGTTATTTGAACTTATCTGCACCAACTTTATATCTTGGTGAGGCGACCCGACAATGAGGTTCATTCAGTATCGCTCGGCGGACTGGCTCGGTACAGTACTGATTTCGCATCAATGCCGGTTTAGCAGAGCCATTCGCACTCATGTATGTTCACGTTCATATCCAACCTTTCTCCCTCTGTTGAAAAGACATCCATTAGCCGCGGAGACCCTGTGAGAGAAACTCATGGAGGAACCTTGTGCTGTCTCAGCCTGTTGCGTCGTCTTTATCTCAGACCTGAGAGCTTATCAGAGTTCGATATGTGAATGGTTCACAGATAGTGTATCTCCTCGCCTATCAAACCATATTCCTGAAAGTGACCACTAGACTTTGAAAGCTTTTACTGAGAGTTTCACACAATTTGACATAAAAGAAAATGTCAGAAAATCTCTCTTCTCCAGGAACCATCTAATCTGAACTCATCCATCTTCACCCACCAACCGATCATCTCAACCCCAACCACCACGATGGCAGCCCAAGTTAATGTCGGAGGCCCTGTGAACTCCAAAAACGCCATCAAGTGGACGTTAGCTGCCGTCGGCATTGTTGTCGCCCTCATCTTGGTCATTGCCCTCTGTGCTGGGGGAAAGAAGAAGAAGAAGGAAGGGGACGAGGAAGAGGAAGAGACAACGCCAGACAACCCGTGGGCTTGACGTTGCCGTCTACTCTCTCTGCATTGGCCACGATGTTTCTTCTTGTCAGCGCTCTCGTGCGAATAGTAAGTAGAAAGGACTGTTTGATGTTACAGGTGCATAGCTAATCTGACTTGTTGCCAGCCTCGCGCCATAACCCCGACCGACCGATTGTACGAGCCCTCGAATTACCTATCTCAAATCCTTCCTGGGGGACAATTCCAAATTGCGCTCGTGTCGTAATCATTGCTGTGAAGGAGACTGAATCTACGATTGCCCTTTGTTATGGTCGCAGACTGGAAATGGAACATTTTTGGAGTTTTGTACGGCAGAACGCTTCATAACTCGCATGCTCACCAAACTCGGGTCTCTATCGCTCGTTGTTATTGAATACAATTACCTAGCAAGTGCTCGAGGATGATATACAGTGACTAAAAATAGGTGCATCTCGTCGCAACCCATCCTTCCAGGTGCAACTCCACTCCATGCACCCGCTAAACCAGCTCCAGCTCCAGCTCCAGCACCAACCTTGGCGCCATTTTACCCTTCTAGCCCCTCCATCTTCCACTGTACGTACCAAATTAATTAATTTGACCAACAAAAAAAGACGGCGATCATTTTGCGACGGAATCTCGGCACCAAAATATCTGAGAGCAGTAAGCATGTGCTTCTAGACTTTCTAGACCAGCCCCTGCTCTCCGTGCGCGAATTATGTATCAGCCAAGGTCAGCAATGCAAGGGAGCGTACAGTATGTATGCCCAAAGCGGGGGAAGTAAGAGCCAAGCCAAGGTCGGTCTGCACGAGATATCCTACATCTCACCTCACCTCACCTGATATCACCGCAACTTTCCCACAACACAACATAACACGATAGTATTCATGGCATCTTCCGACTCAAACCATGACGCAAAAACAACAACGATGTGGGGAGTCATTCTTTGCGTGGCTATAATTGTCATCGTCGCTGCTATATGCTTCACGCATAGATCATTACGTGGACAAGCCATTCGTCGCGCGCTAGAAGCACAGCTTCCGAGATACAATTTCTCTTCTGGACTGGGAAAGGAGACCGTGGAAAGTATGCCTATCATCACTTTCAATCCGCGGATACATTCTCAACAAATTGCTGTACCGGCGCCTGCTTTAATGTCGCCGTCGGAAGACTCCCTGGAGACGAAGCCTTTGAAGAGAGGACCGAGACTCTTGGCTTTACGACGGTTTTTCACGATTCAGAATATTTCACGCGACTCTGAGAAAGGTGATGGTGCGACAACACCGCCAGGCGACAGCACCTCGGCCGCTTGTTCAATATGTACCGAGGACTTTGTCGAGGGCGCGAAATTGAGGATGTTACCTTGCCGGCATTTTTACCATCCTCAGTGCATAGATCAGTGGTTGACCGATCGATCTCGCACATGTCCATTATGGTGAGCCATTAGCCCGCGATAGTAAAGCTGTACTAATATCCTTCAAGTCGTGTGAATCTTGGATTGAAGAAGCCACCTCCCGCTTTTATCGAGAGTGTTTAGAAGGAAGAGCAGCATGAGTTATGAGGTCTACGTTTTGGTCAAGGTTTTGGTCGCCATACAATTTCACATTCATTTGCAAGCTTGATTAGGTGTTTGGTCTTTTATGGGTTTCTTTTGTCTTAGATTTCATGGTTTATCGTTGCTGGCAGCGAGCTTCTGAAATACAGTGAACCGTCAGTCATTTCGACTGCGGTATTTTCCCCTCTTCAATTAAAAGTCTACAGCCCATGGAACTGAAACAAACGAGACACAACAAAATGTCCCTCACTCTATCCTCATCCCAAACTCACCGCCTCATTCGAAAACCTGCAAACAATTCCACAGACCGCCAAGCAAGAGGCCGCCAGATGACATGTCTCACAAAGTCATCTGAAGGTGCTTTGCTGATCATGTCAGATGTCATGATCGACAGGGATCTCCGCACCAAAGACCCTGCATACTTAGTGCCACATAGTACCGTCGTAGTCCCCTAGCTCAGTGGTAAGCTGAGGACAATACTTGTGTGCTACAATCAGTGCGCTACAAAAGGACAGATGATCTGATCTGGAACAGCATCGCCGTAGGCTCACTTTTGCGCTTTGTCGGATACGTCGGATGGGATAATTGCCTCATATAAACACAGAGAAGGGCTTGGGGAGTTGGGATGCTGGATTTATTCCCATTTTCTATTGAGTAAATATGACATAGATGAATGTCACACAAGTAGATGCTGTACTCGCTACTAGATCCCTGTCTTGTTCTGATGCTCTTGTCTGTTTATTGGGTGCGTGCACAGGTCGCTCCCGCCACTAAAAAGCTTGTTTCCTACACAACTCATGTGCAACCGACAAGATCAGACCTCTGCTGTAAATGGAGGCTTGGCACTGCCGGAGTACAGAGTTGCTGGCAGCAGGGTGACAGTACATGAGGAGGAACATTCAGCCGAGGCGGTCGATTGTTTATTGATGGTCAACTTCCCGGTTCGGTCGCATCGTGATCCAGACCGATGGTGGCTCTTATCAGATGAGTCGAGAGCCCGACATAGGAGTGGTTCCTCTCCAGCCAAGGAATGAGACGATAGAGATTCTTCAGTGCATCAATGGAACTCAACTTCCTACATCGCAAGATTGAACGAATGATGGGTTGCTAACGGGTGTCCCACTCCAGCCATAGCTAGACTACTGCAACTCGACCAAGGCTGCTTTGTTGAGCACCACATTCAAAAACCAGTTACCAAGTAACGACACTATACCTGCACTGATCCATCAAATGGAACACAACCCATCATGAACATTAGCGGGGGTGCTCGATGCCTCGCCCCAGTTCAAGCGAGCAATTTGACGCCCTACTGGAGTCGAGCGATCGGCTCGAATGTATGACTCTAAAAAAGGTCAGTTACCATTGAGTATCACTGCAGGCAACCAACTTACCCTTTTTAGGATAATACCACCAATCCTGGGAACGAAAAGCATTGCCATTGAGTTGAGAAAGCCAATCATTCCATCCAGTATTCCGATCATGAAAAATGGGATGTTTTGACCAACCGACGTAAACTTTGGGATGTGCCAAATACTTTTTCCCATTTGCTCCACCGCGAGGCTTGTTGGCATCACTATCAGAGAATGTGTTTAGGATATCTTCCCAATTCTTCTTGTCGTATCCCCGGTGCTGGGACATGAATAATCGGGATTGACGCCACACGTTGTCTCGGCCTCTGGCCCAGAGAACAATGACACGTTCCCAATCACTTTGACGGTCAGCTATATGTCATGGGATAGGTATGTATAGTAAACTCACTACCGATGTCCATCCACTTTGGTTCCATCTTTGTCAAAGAAGATATTATATGCTACTCTTATCTCGTCGTTGTTGCATTTATTGTAGGTGTAGTAGACAGGAAAGTCTGGCCCGGGATTGGCAATCTTCCTACCTGGAGTACGGCAGTGGCAGCCTACTTCAGGAAACAGACAGAGATCACCGCCTGGGGCTTGTCTGCCTCGCTGGATGGCCCATGTCGGGTAACATGGTGGCTGGTTCTGAGACTGCCCGAAGAACCACATGGGTTGGGCTGCCATTGCGAGCGGGATACCGCCAGCATAGAGCCAGTCGTTCATCTGCTTGTCTGGTACAGATGACACAGCCCAGACAAGAACAAAGAAGGTCATAAAGACCAGATAGCGAAGTACAGCCATGGCTCAATTGGAGTAAAGTGTGAGTACCAGGTAAGAGACTTCACGCCTGGGGACTCATAGCAGAGGGGGCTTCACAAGGTTCGTATAAGTAAGGCTCCAGACGCCGAGACCCGACAGCGCAATATAGCAGTTGCCGCCTCCTCGAACGGAAGTGTTGGCGATGACTCAATCGTTCCAGGCAAAGGCAAACTTGGTCGACATGAAGCAGTCAGCAACAGCCACAATGCATCAGAGAGGAGAGGCCCTCATAACTCTGGCCTGGGCGTATACAGACAAATGGCAGTTGCATACAGTCTGACATTCTAACCAAGGGGGGCAACTACATAGGACAACTTCATGGCCCCCAATGGACGGTCGGGATCGGTGTTGCACTTTCAGAATTATCAGACACTTTGATAAGAAGCTAGAGGTCTGAATACCATTAAGAAGGCCCTGAAAACGCCCTGTATGATACTCGATGCAGCAAGGTCAAGGAGCTTGATCTCAACAGAAGCCACAACAACCGTACGCCAATCAACATAATCCACTGACATCTTGACTGCCAACACGTTGCAACTCGCCACTGCAGCCGAAAGGCATTATCCAGAGGGAACAAAACGGCGTTTTCAGTTCATTCCTTGTAAAACCCCACTGTGAACCGTCTTTATGTCATGTAGCGCCTCGAATTGATGCAGTTGTCTTCTGCATCCCAGCCTCCCAAAATATGCCACAATTTGCTCTAATACTGTCTTTTCAGGCCTTGGAAAAGGTACGCTACTTTGTAGCTTGATGTCTCCAGATTTAAGGTCCATTTCCAGAGACATGCATGCGCCTCTTCAGCCATGAGAAATTCTAGTGCTCATCCGAATCTCCAGTCCTTCTCCCATAATTCTGTGTGATTCAGCTTTCGGGCCTCATTTTCAAGACCAGTTACATCGGGCTCCGGTGGCGCAGGTTCAGTGAACCCATTTGATAAAAAGGTAAGCTGCCATGGTCTAAAGCCAAGCCACAATCCTTTGAGTCGTTTAGACCAAAAATGCACATCTGTAAAGATGAAGTATTGCACTACTACAGTGCAGGTCAACGCCCAATCATAGGTTTCAGCTGGTAGCCGAACTTGTCAAACATCCCTCAATACTGTAATATCCCGCCAAACGGCTGTTCACAGTTGGTCTTGATTTCAAGCCGCAATGCGACTCTACGTTCTGAACGTTTTCCTGTCAAACTGAACCCTTCAGCCGCATTCAACGGCCATGACAGGGTACCCCAGGCTCCGCCCTTATACCTCCTCGGTAAATTTCTCTCACGCAGAGACAACATTCTTTTACTACGAACGATCATGTCCAACTTCAGGAATCCTTCAGCAGACCCAGGCTTTTCTACACTTGAGGTCGATCATCGCGGCCCACACTCGACTCTCGAAGTCAAGCCAGGAGAGGGTATTGAGCCATCCAACTCGGTACCAACTACGCAAAAGCAATCCGAAGGGCCATCGCCGCCTGTGGTCACAAAGCCTTGGTGGAAGCGGTACTGGCTCGCGATAGTAGTGATCAGCATCCTGATGACTGGAAGCATAATCGGTGGTGCCGTCGGCGGTACATTGGCACCTCAGAAGGAGTCAAACGAGACGAGCAACAGTGAAGAAGCAGCCACGACTTCCAGGTAAAGCAAGTTCACTATTTGAGAAGATGAACGTCCTAACATGTCTTACAAGTTCCGAACCGACAAGCACTACCTCTTCCAAACCTTCAACTACGCCCGCACCCAAAACATCGACATCGACTACCATTTCGTACCCTACCGTCAAACCCACTGCAACACCCAGTTCCAGTGATGAACCTGACGATCCAATATGGGTAGGTACAAGCGAGGAGGGAGATGAGAAGTTCGACATCGCTTTTGCCTTAGACGGCACAAAAAATGCTTCATGCAACTACGGAGTCGTGCCAGTTCCCGAGCCCGATAACCCTTGTAGCCACTCTGTCCTGTTACCTGATGGGTTTCTATATTCCTGGGAAGGATGTGGAGGTGGTACGTGGATGACTTGGAAGAATCCAGCTAGTGGTGACCCTAGGTACCATAAGTTGCACGAGGGGAGTTGTGAGTGGAAACCCACGAACTTTGACTGTGGAAAGGTTGTGATAAAAGCTAGCTGGCTTTGCGGGAATGATACTCTTGGATAAAGAGGACTTTCATAGCGATGGGGTTTTATATGGTATGAGTAAGCAAACAACGAGTTTTCCTAGTAAGAGCAGATGGCTTGCAAGTGTTGTTTTATTGAGTACGCATTGCGGGCATCTTTATCACCAGATGTGTCACAAGCAAACCCCGACTAGCTTGCAAGGTTCGACCCATGTAATATGATACAGAGCTCTCTTCAACCTTTTCCTAGGTCTATCAACTGACTCATCACGGCTACTTCTCTTGGATATCCAACTAAAGCTGAGGAGATTCTTGGGCTTTTTCAATTGCTGGTCTCCCAGCTAATAGACAACTCCTCGTTTTCCAAACTTTGCCAAAGTAAGCAAAATCGACCCGACCGATCAAGTGGTTTCCCTGCCTTTTACTACGGCTATTTACAGAACAGTTTTTGCAATTACTTCGGTTGCCTTAAAGGCAAAAAAGTATGTCTTTAAGCAAAAGACACATACAACAGCGGGGATTCGCTGGTCGTCACCGACCCAACTACTAATCCGCCCCTTACCAGCTTGACTATCGGAGAGCGGACGGGATCCCGTATTTTCTGGTAGGTATGGTCGTATGTGCTTGTTAAACTTTCAAAACTGATACATATAATCAGGCCAGAGCCGAAACCAAGGGGGAGCGATAATTGTCACAACAGTAGAGCTCCTCCTGGTGGATAATAACTAGGTCAGTTCCGACAACCAACAGATGCCCGGTTTCTATATGAGGCGGGGATAGACACTGTGACAACGAGGGCGAAGACGCAGTAACCCAGATCGGTCATCTGTCTCCCTTTGCACTCTGAGACATTGCCTCTCAATTTGTGGACTTGTGCTCTGTGGGTATTCCCATTCATACCATGGACGTAGAGTGGCTGGCTGATTAATTTTAAACTCACCGTTTAAGCATGAATATGAAACCCGTCTTGAGTCGTTGCTGTTCCTTGCATGCCTCGTGGCTAGCTGACCAGCCTTTGTCTCGGAGTAGCCAGGCATCGCACGACTTTTCGATCGGCTTTCCCACTCTGTTGGGATAATGTCTCAGCCTTGAATAATTCTGGACTCAGAACCAAAGTCCAGACCCAGCGTTGAAATGACGGCGCCGGTTACTGAGTACCCCTTGCGACTTTCGCGTATGAAGAGACATGCTGTTGCAGCCGCCACCAACAAATTCCATAGCTACGGCAATTTGCTCCTGGTTCATTTGATCCGAATATTAGAATGAGCTGTTCCCGCCAGAGAACGGATGGAGTAAACTCAATTCCCATCGCACTGTCAAGATGAAAGGTCACGTCGCAGCTTTTGCGATGCTTAGTAGCATCGCCGGTGCTATTGATGTGAGAAGCATTCATCATGAAGACCCTGCTACTTGGTGCTTGACTTATCTTTCAACCTACCTTGCTCCTGTATCTTTCCAGAGCGACCTCCCTCGTCCCTCTGCGAACTCTTCGGACCCTGAACCCTTTTCGACAGGCATCGCTCTAGATACTACTCTCGCCTCGACTGCTACCGACACTATTTCTTCACTAGCAGCTGGTAGTGCTCCAACTTCAGCGAGTTTCGACCCGATTGGTCAGCGCATCATCCTCCTTATCACACCCTCGGGCGGTAACACCAAACGAGATGTTGGAGGCTTCGTTGGTGATAACAACCCCGACGTTTGCACCTTCGCCACTGTCTTTCTTCTCGGCCAGGGTAGTCTATCTCAAAATGGTATACCTTTCGCCTATCTTGGTAATGACTACCAAAAGTTTGAGTCGTCACCAGCGTTGCCAATTGACCCTATAACGACAACATTCAGCAGCGAAGGCGGTGTCTTGAACTTCGCAAACTCGGCCTTGCCAAACGGTCAAGCTTCGTTCTGTCAAACCTCTGATGGCCAAGTCTACATGACATTTACATCGGAGCCGTCTGGTTGCGTCCCAGTGGCTCTCAATGTCTATGCAGGTAAGGAACCTATTGACACCATTCCGAGTACCCAGCACTAATGAATCTTAATAGCGGAACGATGTGTCAACGGAAGATTGGACGACCTCGATGCTACGACTACAGGCTCTCAAGGCATTGTCACTAGCGTATTCGACAGCGTCCAAACAGAAATGTCAACAGATGATGATACTATTGTCTCAACATTGGTTGAGAGTCTTTCGGGTGCAGAAACGCCCTTAGAGACCTCTGCTGAGCCCACTTCCTTCCCAACGTTTGTAGAAACGCACTCATTCACAAGCAATATTCCACTTGATCCTACCAGTTTGTCCGAATCGCCGGCTTCCGAACCATCTGGCTTGGATATTTCCACTTCCCAATCACCTGCCGAAATCCATACGCCGGTGCCAACTGACATGGTATCAACGTTACTCACTGGTGGTCCTGAAGATATAGAGCATACCACCGACGTCGTCACTGATTCTCCCACAGCAACTCAGCCTGGGCCTGGCGGCACCATTACAAACGCCGTTGTCAACGGTAGATTTGCCAAGTCTTCCGACTCTGGATCTGGTCTAGTTGCTTGGTCTGGGGAGGGTTCAGCCAAGCAACAGACTTCTGACTGCTACAAGGCAGACGGCAGTTCTGACGATGGTTGCGCAGCCCTGGGATCCTCTTCTGACTCCACTGACACACGGAAAAGAGCATTTAATGGATTGGGAAGCATTTTCCAGATGCTTAGCAATCTTGCTCCATCCACAACTACACGTTACACTGTTCAGTTCTACTATGTTGTTATTACTGTTGGACGGCAGTCATGTAGCATCAATGCATACCTTGGAAATCGTCAGTTCTACACAATGGGTCTTTTCAGCAGTGGTGGTGTAAGCGGCTCATGGAATCGGGTTCTCACCACAGTTGTTGCAGACTCGCGAAGTGCCAACTTTGGCATCTCTATGACTTGTTCTGGAAACGGGTTAGTGTTACTGTATGTTGACTCGGTCTTTGTGTCTAATCAGGTAACACCTGAGAACATCGACCAGTTTGACCTTGACTTTGGTGACGGGGACGAGACTCCTGACACTCCGACCGAGCAGCTGACCTCTGGACCACCAAGTACCCCAACACGCCGCCCCATTGAACCAGTTACCTCCGACCCTAACGAGGACATCAGTAGTCCAATAAGCCAACCCATTGATCCGGTTACATCCAGACCTGGAGAGGACATCAGTACCCCTATCGAGATGCCTACATCCGACGATTGGCACCCTACCACTCGCCACATTCCACAAAACACGACTGATTGGCTGCCTCATCCCGAGACGAGTACTGGCAGTATGGAGACGCCTATCTCGAAACCAACTTTCCTCGAACCACCTCGTGAGGAGACCAGTGTCGACTTGGAACCAACCTTTGTCGACGAGAGTAGTACAGATTGGCCCGAGCAAACTTCAGATTGGTTCTCACAGACGTCAGATACCAGTCTCGAGACAACAGAAGCTCCGTCATCAACAATCCAAGAGACTACCACTACATGGGAAACCACCACTACTTCTGAAGAGCCTAGCCCAACTTGCCAGTACACCCACGGTGAGATGTGTAACTTTGACCGATTCAACTACCCCAAGGATGTAGTTTGTTCATGGCAAGGCCTTTATAACGGCGAACTATGGACCGAGTCACGTACAGATTATCCTGTCCAGGGCAGACTGGAACACTGTATAGCCATTTGTCAAGGCATGTCCAACTGCAAGTCTGCTGGTTATAACATGATCACGAACCGATGCTACTTCATCGACAGCGCATTGAATCGAGATGACTTCACGCCAGAGGACGATGGATGGAAAACGGTAGCTTGGCTGGACAAGCGCTGCTATACTGACTGTGAGCCGTGTCAAGACTCAGAGCCCAAAGCTGATGTTACAGATTGTGCATACACCCACGAGGATACATGCCAACGCGTCAGCACTCCTGATGGCAAGATCTGCAATTACAGTGCTTGGATAGCTGGCATGTTTGTTATTGGCGATCAAATGATCGATCAATTTCCAGAGTCTGATCAAACGTCGCCAGAGAAATGCGCTGCTATTTGCCGGGCTTTGTACTGGTGCAAGGCATCTGGGTATAAGGACGGGCGGTGCAAGTGGATGGGCTTCAGCCTGTCTTTGACTGGGGATCTGAAGCTCGATACTAGTAGAGATCCGTCTGAGTTCTCAGTCTGGGATGATGTTGGTTGTTTTGATTGCCCTGGATGCCATTAGGAGGATATACTGCTTAATCATGTTTCCTTTGTATACACTATTGCTTGTCCAAGGTAGTTCTCTTTATCTCTTCAACTCTTTTTGTTTAAGATCTGTTAGAATATTTTTATATCTATTTATTCTGTACTTCATATATATAATTAGGCCACCTTTCACTAATGGCATTGCCAAAGCATCAATCATCCTGCATCAGCCGATCGATACCCTCCTCATCAACCTTCAAGACAGTCCAATCATGCTTCCTAACCGCTCCAAGCTTCTCATAGAACTTGAGCGCCTTCGTATTATCCTGAAGACAAAGCCACTCCATCTTCACACAACCAGCTTCCTTAGCAGCCGCTGCTAGTGCTTGGACCAGTAGTCGAGCGTAGCCATGTCGTCTGTATTCTGGCACGACGTATAGCTCCTCCATGCAGACTCCAGGTGCGGCTGCCCATGTCGTGTAATTGAAGAAGTAGATCAACAGTCCAGCGGGCTGTCCTTCGGGTGAAAAGATGAGTAGAGGTCTGCCGAAGCGGGGCTTGTCGTCTGCTATGTCGGACAGATACAACGTGCTCAGAAGACTTTCTTCTGTCGCGGGAATATGTGTTCCGGATGCTTGCTCTTCACCACCATCTCGAATGAAGCTCAGGATTTGCGGGATGTCTAGTGTCGGGATTAGTCACTAAACTTATCGCTGCAGAGTACGACGACATTCACCTTGAGAAGACGCCTTTCGGACTACTGGTGCGGACGACATAGTTGACAACATGTTGTATTCTCTCAACTTAGGTCTATATAGAACCTAATTAAAAATTGGTTACAGGTCACCACAAGTTATATAGTATTATGCGATACCGATCTAACCGCGATGACTCATGTGGCTTACGCGCCTTTCAATTGGCAATCTGGGCATAGACCCGCAAAAGTTCCAAGAGCATGGATTCCATCGCGTTTTTCTCCCTCGAGAGGATTCCCAACCACCATAGCCGGAGCTTGGCAGCATGATGAGTCAGATTACCTTGATAGCATAAGAAACCTGGGGAGGAGAACATAGGGCCTTTTTTCCAGATGTCATGAATTTAGCCTTAACACTAGTGCGGTACATCCGGGTTCAGCTAAAGCAAAACAATGAGAAAGGAACTTAGCATATATAAGAATCTCTTTTTTCAAATACCTGGTAGTAACACTACACCTACTAACAATATTTTATTTCTAGATTTTGTATTTATTATTTGTGTAATATGACGTTAACGTTACCTTACTAGATAAATCCCAAATAGGTATAGCATAGAATCACCTCTGAAAAGAGTGGAAAGAGGGGAAGCCAGAAGTAGATAACCTCTCAGTCAATCAACATTCAGTCTACGGTTCAACAGAACTCGCTATTTGAATCTTGGCATCAGAAAATGGCTTTCATTTCTAAGCTCTTGGAGCTCGCAGAAAAGATTCCTGTGCTTCGTGGGCTTCCTACCAATTCAGTCCTTCTAATCGCTCTTCTCGCCGCCGTCAACATCGTCATCTGGTTAGGCCTGGCGTTGCCCATCCTCATCACGCATCCTCGCCTCGCTGCGCCTGCGGCACTTTCGTACACTCTTGGTCTACGACATGCTTTAGACGCCGACCATATTGCAGCGATTGACTTGACGACGCGCCGTCTCATTGCTGCAGGTCGTCGGCCCGCTTCCGTGGGTACCTTCTTCTCCTTGGGACACAGCACCATTGTGATCATCACATGCATCGTTGTTGCGGCGACGAGTAGTGCTCTGCGAAACCGTTTCGATGACTTTAAAAGGGTGGGGAACATCATTGGCACGGCTGTTAGCGCCGTCTTCCTCATTGTGCTCTGTGTCTTAAATGGATGGGTTCTGCATCGTTTGATACAGCGGCTTCGTGCTACGCTGGCCCAGAATGGTGACCATGATGTGGTCCATGAGAATGGGCCCACTACAGAGGAAGGACGGGAGGAATCTGAGCGTCTTGCCGCCGGACAGCTCTCAATGGAGGGAGGTGGAGCGAAGACTACCATTCTTCGAAGACTGTTCAAAGCAATCGATCAGCCGTGGAAAATGTATCCGCTTGGCATTGTATTTGGATTGGGGTTTGATACGTCATCTGAGATCGCCATCCTTGGAATTGCAAGCATTCAAGCAGTCCAGGGCACCAGTATCTGGTTCATCCTAATCTTCCCTATCCTCTTTACCGGTAAGTATCGTTCAGTCCATGTCTATAAAAGAAAACTCGAAATCTCCAAGAGTCATAATAACATTTTTCAGCTGGTATGTGCTTGGTCGACACCACCGACGGAGCTCTCATGCTCGCTTTATATACGTCAAAGGCCTTCTCGCGTGATCACGTTGCTATCATGTATTACTCTATCGTCCTCACCGGTATCACGGTTCTGGTATCAGCTTTCATCGGCATAGTTCAAGTCCTCTCCCTGATACTCAACGTTGCCCATCCTCAAGGAAAGTTCTGGGACGGCGTCGAGGCTATCGGTGACTCCTTTGATATAATCGGCGGTTGTATCTGTGGTGTATTTCTTCTTTTGGGAATTGGTTCCATTCTTGTATACAAGCCTTGGAAACGACGGATGGAAAGGAAAGCGAGCGCAAGGGTATTCAATACGCCTGAGCCGCTAGACCGGGGCCTTGAATCAGGGCCGACGAACGCGACACCTTTGCTGCATAATAACGCTTGAGTTCACATGTAACCTATGCGCATTATATAAGTTGTGAAAGGTCAAGAGACATGAGGTGGACCCTCAAATTCATCGCAGATCATGATCGAGCGAGTCGTGTCAAGCACAGTCTGTGTCCCTTTTCCTCATTCACATAGACCGTATTCTTTGGTAAAAACAACTTCAAAAATGAGTCGACGATCAAGCACATCCAGTATTCAGATTCGTTGCTACATAAAGTGAAAGTGATTGCAAATCAGAGGCACAGGTACCAGACCCTCGGAGAGGAAATGCTCGCGTCTAGAAAGACCCTGTCAGAACGGTTGGTCGAGCCCCGTGAAGGGTATAATGCCTTTTATCAGGCGTGTGTGTCGTGCCATTGGTGTCTCGCACAAGTTGAATAGCAAATTCAGCGCTGCCATGTTCGTTGCGGAACACACCAAACTTCACATCCTATACCAACGAATTCTTTCGGCCTTTGTCACCCTGAGGCTAACCATCAGTACTTACTCTGTAGTACAGGCCGCGGCCGGAACCTGCGCTGCATGAGCACTCAACGTAGTCGTCTATGCGAGCAGAGGAACAGACTACGACGGTTCCTCCCTAATCAGGGAAGCACGGGCTGATCGTCGCAGTAGTTCCAACTGACACTACATCAGATTTCATTGATGGTGATGACCCGACAGTTGAGAGTGCATTTCCATTAGATGTTATTCTTGCAGGGCGAATTGATCTCTCTTTTCAGAAGAAAGCCAACGGTAAGCCTATCCACATGTATCTAATTAAACTTCATTAACTGTCTTATTGCAGTGCGATAAGGCTAAGCCACTTGCGGATTACATCCTTACTCGTGTTGGTTTGACAGTTCCTGCAGGGAGTGAATTTGCGCAAACTTGCTCGATTGCCGTGGCGAAACCCTTCACTTCTGAGCAATGGAGCCACTTTCTATCGTAAATTTGCCTGCGAGCGGCTTTGAGCATGTTCTGTGCGCCATTATTGAGCGGAGGCGCACAGGGCGGATGAGGTTCTAACGCGGGTAGATAAATGAACGTTGACCATCACTACATAGCGGGTTACTGCCGCTGGTTGACATCCCGATCGTCTCGACATGTCTCTGCTCCCATCAACAGTTCTCCCGCCCGGGACGGCTGCCACAGTTACCGAGTCTGCCGACCATGTTGCAAGCGGCTCGTCCTTCAACAAGTCGCAGCCTGTGCACCAGGTCACCAGCGTCGATGAGGCAGTCGACGCCACAGCACAGCCTGGTGTGCAAGGCATGGAAGCAATCGCCATCGCCTGGTCCAAAGCCGCGCTCATCGTCTTCTACGTGCTCGTCTGGGTTGTCTATTTCGTCACGGCCATCGATTCGGTTGCTATGGGAGCCCTAGCGCCCTATGTCACCTCATCCTTCATGCTTCACTCGCTCACCCCGACCGTCAGCATTATTAGCACCATCGCTACTGGTGTATGCAACCTGAGCACCGCCAAGATCCTCGACGTTATCGGCCGACCGCAGGGCTATGCCCTGGGCGTCTTCATTACAACACTCGGCCTCATCATGATGGCCGCCACGACGAGTGTAGAGATATATGCTGCGGCGCAAGTCTTTTGGTCTGTGGGATACTCCGTTCTTGGCTTCACTCTCGGCATCTTCGTTGCCGACACCACAACACTCAAGAACCGTGCTCTTATGCTAGGTCTGGCTACCGGGACACCTAGTCTTGTTGCCACCTGGGTCGGCGGACCGGTGGCTGAAGCCTTTCTGGCTGGCCCTGGCTGGGAATGGTGCTACGGCATGTTCTCCATTCTCCTTCCTGTCGTCGGAATACCTCTCCTGACGTTGTTGGTCTACTACACGATTAAAGCAAAGAAGCAGAATATCGCTGCCCGCAGCAACGTACCCACCCAGACAAGCAAAACCTTTATGCAGAAGGTGAAATACTACGTATTAGAATTCGACCTTGCGGGAATCATCCTTCTCACAACAGGCCTCGCCCTCTTTCTGCTTCCTTTCAACCTCTACCCCATGCAGCCCAAGGGCTGGGAGTCCCCTCTCATCATCGGCTTCCTGGTGGCTGGCTTTATGCTGATGCTAATATTTGCTTTCTACGAGGCTTACTTCAGCCCCGTATCTTTTATCGAGTTCCGGATTCTGACGGATCGCAACGTCGTGGGCGCCGGCATTCTAGGCGCCGTCCTCTTCTTCAGCAACTATGCCTGGGCTAGCTACTTCAGCTCTTTTCTCCAGGTCGTCAATGGTCTCAGCGTCACCGATGCTAGCTATGTAATGTCCATCAGCAATGTAGCTTGGCCCCTTGCATCCGTTCTCTCGGGCATTTACATTAATCGCACTGGCCGGTACAAGTACATCACGTTAGCTTCTGTGCTGCTTTACATGTTCGGTACGGGCCTTATGATATACTTCCGCCGTCCCGACCAGTCCCTTGGTTACTTGATTATGTGTCAGATCTTCATCGGTGTGGCACTCGGGTCTATTATGACGACGCCCGTTATCGCCGCTATGAGCTCCCTCCCGCACCAGCAGGTTGCTGTGGTTACTTCCATTATTTCCATGTTTTCCGCAATAGGAGGCGCCATTGGTCTGACTGTCACGGGCACCATCTGGGCTGCTGTGTTTCCCGAGCGCCTAGCTCTGTATCTGCCTTCTGAAGAGGTCGTCAACCTTGTCAATATTTATGCTTCGCTCGAGATTCAGCTCTCCTACGCGGAGGGAACGCCAACCCGTATCGCGATCCAGCAGGCTTACGGCGATGCACAGCGTATGATGCTGATTGCTGCGACAGCGATCTGGGTCATCGGCATTGTTGCGACTCTTGCCTGGAGAAACACCGACGTGCGGAACATTAAGCAGGTCAGAGGCCAGGTCTTTTAGTCATTTGTCGCTCCGCTCCATCTGTGGCCCAAGGACGAGTCGATTACCTGACGCTTTCGGTGTCTTATTTGACTTGTGAGATGTTTCCGGTTCTTTCCATGCTGGGTAGCAACGTATCTTGAAGATTGCCTATTCGCCCGGGCCCTGGTGAATCAGGACGCCCAAAGTAGCGGGAATTTGCAGAAATGAGGGACGAGGGCAGACAGCTAGCAGGGCATCATAACTAAGATTCTGTGTAAACCTCTTTGAATAACGACAGTTTGCCACAAATGAAGAAAGTACCCTGAGCGAGTGTTCGTTTACTTGGTGCTTTTCAGGAAATACCATCATCCTTATAACCCTTCCTCGTAAAAGATGTCGCAAACTTGATGGGCAGATATATTCTGCTAGGCTTTGGCCTGACGAATGAAGCTGAGCTTATTCGTCCATTTATTGAATGTCCCAGGGCAGCGACCGAAAGGTCAGGTCGCGAGCAGTTACAACACATTGGGGCATCATTGTCGGTGCAAGATCTAGTAGGCAAGCAAGGAGGTGTGTCGAAGAAACAACCAATATCTGATGCTGAGCGCAAAATGCAAAGGATCTGGGCTGAGGTCTTGGGTGTAGATGCAGATACTATTGGGGTATCAGAGGATAAATTCTCCCAGCTTGGAGGGGACTCGATTGCTGTGCTGAAGGTGGTGGCGAAAGCTCGGGGAATTGGATTGGAGTTGGCTATCATGGACCTATTTCATCACCCGAGCTTGTCAATTGGAGCAAAGAATTAGTAGCGATAGCCTTCTTACGTATTCACAAATGCAAGAGATAGATCTAATCTCAAAACGTAAAGGGAATAGATTCGCTAGCTATTTTATCTAAGCATCCTGGAGCAGAGGAAGGCTGACACCCTCACCGACTCTGGCACGCTGGCGCTCCTGCTCGCGGTCGGCGCGGTTGTTACCACCACGGCCGTTTCGGTCCTCCCGGTCATCATCGCGATCGTTCTCACGGTCGTTCTCACGGTCATCATCGCGGTCATCCTGATCGTCCTCCTCAGCATCATCGTTGTTGCCAGCATCAGCGGCACCAGTACCGCCAGGTGTGATAGCAGTAGTGATGGTGGTACCAGCAGTCTGGGTGATACCAGTCGCGGTGGTCTTGACAGCGCATCCCTTTCCAGCGCTCTCAGTGACAGTAGCAGTGTCTTCAGCGGTAGCAGTCGCAGTCTCGTCGGCGGCGGCAGTCTCGGTGGCAGTAGCGGCCTCGTCATCAGTTGCGGTGGCAGCATCATCGGTAGCAGTAGCAGCGGCATCATCAGTAGCGGCAGCATCGTCAGTGGCGGTAGCGTCGTCGGTGGCAGCGGCATCAGTAGCAGCGGCTCCGTTGACAATGGTCTTCAGATCAGCGACGGCGGTGTTGGAGGCGACAGAGAACGAGGCAAGGTCAACCAGGTCGGTGGCAAAGATACCGCCAGTACCAGTAAAGGTCTGGGCGACATCTGCGACAGCAGAGGAGATTTCATCTTCAGTGGCGTCGAGAACAAGAAGACCTTGAGAGAAGATACATCCGAGCTCGGGTTCCTCGTCATCACACGAGTTGCCAGCACCAGTAGCATCGTTGAGATCTCCGGGAGCGAAGGTTCCGCTGAGAAGAGCCAGGTTGGGGTCAGCGCCCATACCGGCAAGCTGCTTAGCCAGCTCAAGGGTGACAGCCTTGTTGACGGCCTCAGCACCCTCACCAGCAGCATCCTGGTGTTGAGTGAGAGCCGCAATTTCAGGGTTCACGGCGGCCTCTGTGCAAAGCTCACTAGCAGCACCAACCTTGGCACTGTTTCGCTCAATAGCCTGGAACAGAAGGGCACCAGCCATACCACGCAGATCACTGATAGCCTTGGCGTTGGTGAAAGCCTGATCAGCAGTCTCCTGCTTCAAACAAGCCAAGTTGGTGACCTGTCCAGCACCCTCCTCGGCAGCAGCATCACCGAGCATACCGAAGACGGGATCGGCGATTTCCTTGGGGTTATCAAGCTCGAGGAACTCCTTGGTGATGTTAAGAACAAAGTCGTGAGAATGTTCTTGGGGAACTTGTCGCTTGTGGATGGTCTTGCTGCGGGCGACATGCTTGGGAACGATGGGGCTGCGGAAGACGGGAGAGGCGGTCGCAGCGCCGATGGAAAGGGCGACACAGGCAGCGGAGAACTTCATTTTTGCGAGTGAGTGGAAAGACTGGGTAGGTCGTTCTGAAATAGGACTGGCCGGCAGTCTTGAAAGAGAGTTATTAAATGGAATAAAGAAGGTTGTAAAAAAAAGCTCACAGAGCGAAGAAGAGAATGGAAAGGAGATGCGAAAGATGCAAGAGTAGTGATGCTGATGGCTGGATGAAGAGAAAGGTTATCGAAGAGCATCATATTGTCTTTATACTCAGTCGCCAGAGACGACATCAGGGATGGTTTCTGAATGCTGTGTCATAACAGACTGATGTATGGTTAAATCCGGATAGCGTTACAATGTGCCATCTGGAAACAGGAAGCATCTTGATCCGAGCAGCCCTGTCGGATCTGGGGCAGGCAGTTGACAGAATTCCCATCTTGTTAAGCCTACTGCTCTTTTCTGTCATTGTCCGTTCTGATGAAACCTCAACGTTCCATGCCAAGGTGGCAGGGGTCTTTGGACCCGCAAGTTTATTATTGTCGGCGTATGAAACGGCTCTCTGACTTGAACTCAAACGCGATTCATACAACTGAGGGAATAGCAGGTGGTGATAATTGTTTGACTTGGCTTATTTCTCTCGATGTTGAGACGAATTGCTGAGGTTGGTGACGATTGTTTTCAAAATCTGGAATCCTTGGCTGGCTCATATGAGGTAAAATTGTTTGAGGGTCGCGTCGGATTTAGGTGCACCATCATAGAGGTATCAGTAGAGAACATTGCCAATGGCTTGGATGTCGTTTCTCATCTTGACTCGTGCACGTGTATTGGACAGGGAATTTGTGGTGTAGTGCGATCAGACGTGCAGATCTTCTAGGACCGGATGAAGAAAGTTTACCCTACTGATGGAAATAACTCGCAGCTATTTTGCTATCAGAACATTACGTCAGTCTAGTCAAACACAATCAGTGTTGGTGCTGTGTTCGACGTTGGTGAATGAGGCTTTTGTATGGTGAAAACACATCGACGAGCTTTTTGTGAAAATGTGACCCACTCGAAACCATTGAACAGAACAACATAGTGAACATCAGGAGGACAAGTTGTACATCAACTTCTTAGACGGGGGAACAAGAAGCTTTGGACAGAATAAGAAAAATGTTCTTCCAAGAATTGAAAACAACAGAGTCATCTATCGCGTCAGTAAAGAACAACCCGTATCTCATAACGTGAGGACTCTAGGTTAAGTTTTCTCAGTATTCCGACTAGTCCCACAATCCAGCTGTCTGTCAGGGGTATCTTGGCCAATCATCGCGTCTCCGCGCTCATGCTTGTCTGGAGAGAATCTGCTATCGATAACGTCGCGTTAAGTTTGTCAATAACTGGAGTTCTGGCGTGAAACGCGTATCATATGTTTCATCGAGCTGATAAGATAAGACACTCAAATCCGGAGAACACCCATGCTTCAATAAGGGGTTTCATCTCGCGCCACAAAGTCCAGATTTGTAGGATAACACCACAGTCAAATGCAGTTCACGTCACAACTTGGAAGTCATCTGTAGGGAACACGCGAGGAAACATGCTGTGTGTTCGAGGACGAGAGAACGCACAACGTGAATTTTCCCTACAATCAACTACTGAATACTCAAGGAAGGAAATATCTGTCACAGGCTAGCGAAAGGCCGGTTCCTCACCAAAGAAGCCGCACTGGGAAGTTCTGTCGTGATTCTGCGATGGACACGTTCTCAACTCAGAGGCATCATGGTACTCGGTAGCGGCAGACTGATGCGAAGATAGATGTACAATCCACCCTGAGTCAGAAATACCACGCAACAATAGTCGTTGTTCATGCCAACAAGGCATTTGTGACTGTCTGACGAGGTCTACTATGGACTGTGATCATTTGTGAATGTTCATGTAGGTAGAAGGGAACAGTGACCAGTTTGAGGGTATATATCAGCACAGAAATTGCTTCAACTACTTTCCGTACCCACAAACCATACGAGCAATCCAACATCAGCAACAACCCACATCCAATCACTAAAACTACAGCACTTGATTAACCTGATAACCGCAGACATGAGTAGTCGAAGACACGGATCAGACCGACACAGGTCACACCGGCACCGATCGGAAGGCGGATCGAACCGACCAACCGATGAATCCAGCGACTTGTCTTCAGATCGCTATATTGACGCTGGAAATTCTATCACGAATCGCCCAGGAGAAATTACTGACAACGATCCGCTTGGCATCGGCCGTGACCCAACATGGAATGATACAGAGACTGACATGCAAGAGTATGAGAGCGACGCATACACTTATGGGCCGTCATCCTTGAGTGAACACTTCGACGACGCGATGGGAGCAGTACTACAAGAGCCCTACGAGTCAGAGGTCGCCCCTATTGACCCAAATGCCTGCTATTGTAATGAGTGCGGTAAATCACTCTCATCTTGCCATTTATTTTGCAGCACCTGCAAGCGCCGACCCGAACCTAGTTCAGGTAGCGGAAAGTGCATCAAATGCAAAGCACCTACAGAAGGCGCGCACATCTTTTGCCCTGGTCACTTGCCTGCCATCGAGGACAAAAAGGCCTCCCGAGCACTTCTTACAAAAGACCAAAGGAAGACGCTGGTTCAAGAGGGCGCATGCTCTCAGTGCTGTCGGCGGAAAATATCTCAAGGCAAAACATTGTGCTCCAAGTGCCGCGATAAAAAGAAGATTTCCGGAGACACAAGAAGGACTAAGAGACGCGAGCAGCGCCAATGTTTAGACTGCGCCAAAATGCTTACAGACTACGATAAAGCAAACGATCACACATATTGTGAGAAGTGTAGAGCGAGACATGCGAAAAATGTCTCGGCATCGCGAAGACGGCATTAGAAGAGCAAGCACTAGCATCGATAAGCGCTATGGGTGCGGAGACCGGGAAGCATGACCTTTAACATGTTGAAAGAAAGTATTGACGGTACTTACCCAAGGTCTGGAAGGGGTTCAGTAGAGTGGAGGGAGCAGGAAGAATAGGGACAGGAAAAGTTAACCGATTTGCTTTCGAATTCTCTCAGATAGATAGATGACTTTGCAGCTCGTCAGTAGGCAATGGTTTCGAAGACAGAATGAAAAGCTTAGTTACGATTAAACAGACCAACATGTGAGCTCAACACTGTATTATAGTGACTCTTAAGTTTTGCTGATATGTACCCCAATATTGCACGGTCAAGTGACAGTATTGGTGACTTATGTAGAGTTAGAATTATCAGCACAAGACCAAGCGCCTGTGCGCTCGGGAGAGTTGATGATTCCAACAATTGAGCCGTAAGTTCCAGCAATCATAAGGAAAGTACCGGACACAATGATGAAGACGCTCCATCCAACCATCAAGTACCAGCGGGTGTTGCGCTCGTCTTTCCAGTGGTCATATAACCACATGCAGCCCATGGGTTGAAGTGAGAGGAATGTGCCGAAAAGGGCACCGATGAGAGAAACGAGGCCACCAAAGACAGGGATACCACTGGCGATAACATAGGCGACGATCGATACAGTAGCCGTTGAACCGATCCATGTTACCCAGTGGATGGTCGTATTGGCAGTGAGATGCTCTGTTCCGCGGAGGAGTCGGATAAAGATGTGCTTGGCAGGCAGCTATCAAGGTCAGCCTTACATGTCTTCAGTATTCTGAAAGTGTTCTTACATGTCCAAGAAGAATGGCTGAACCAAGAAGGCCGGGCAGCGCAATACCGTACCCAATCTTCTTCAACAGGGGACCAGCAGACCCAATAGCCGGAGAAGCGACGTACGATCCACAGAAATAGTACATAATAGTTCCAACAATGATATAGACGACCGTGACAGTAACCTGGCAGATGGTCAAAGAACGAGTGTACATCTGAGGATCTCGCATCTCGGACACGATGTTGAAGAAAGCTGGGGTGCCAGCGTATGTGAAGACGAGGGTCGAGCAGGCGGAGACAGCGTCGGAGAAGCTAGGGTGGGAAACGAGGTTATAATCGGACTTCCAAGGACCGAGCTCTTGGGGGGCTGCGGCTGGTCGATCTTGGAGGCCGACGGCGATGGTGACGACGAAGACTGTAGGATGTTAGCTAAAGAGAGTTTATGGGGTAACTGTGGCTGTTCCTAACCGGCAACGATGATGCAGGCAGCTCCAACCCAAGCGATCCAGCTGATGCGGCCAAGTGTCTGGATGCTGGAGACACAGAAGGTGACAACAGCGGCGATAGCGACGAAGATAGCTGTGCAAGCACCGTGCTCAGACAGAGCGTTCAGTGCGACCGAGATACTAAGCATAGCAGACCCCGAAACGAAAGTAAAGTCTAGGAACGTTAGCCAACCTCCACGATATCTGAACGCTTACTTACAAAGAGCATACATGGCTCCAAAGACCTCATAACCAATCCGACCAAAGAGCATTCGCCCAACATCATCAATGCCATAAACATGACGATGTCTAAGCTTGAACACACCGACGATGTAATCGGACCAAGTTGTCATACCAGCAATCACAACCAGGAGGATGATACCGGGGATGAGACCGAGAGTGTGGAAGACAGAAGGCATGGACAAAACTCCAAGGCCAATCTGTGTCTTCATCATCAAGGCCGTGGTACCGATCCACCCGACATTGCGGTAGTTGGGACCATCTTCTGTGATTTCTCCAAAGACGGCATCGTGTTCGATCGTATTTGATGCGAGAGCTTCGCCGTTCTGAGACGCGTCTTGGGTAGTCTTCTCCATATCGTATTTGTCTTCGGGGTGGGTAGCCATGATGAAGGAAGATTGAAGAGATTGAAACTTGAGTGGAGAAGAAATTACTCCAGGGATAATTGCGTGCCTTTTGTATCCATTCTCTGAGTCTTCAATCTCCTTATTACTCTACATTTGGACGTTTGGTATCTGGGGTACATGGGGCATTTCCTGGGGTGAGTGGATACCCACCTGATATCGCGGAGAGTTGCCATTTCAAAGTTGAGGCTTGTCAGTCAGTTCTAGAACTAAGGAACTCGGTTACTCCGCATTGCTCTAGCCTAGCGATAATTGGTCTAGCATTTGGAATTCTTCCTTGTCTTTCTTTGCGAGTAATGTTTTCCTTGGGCAATTCGGCTTTTACAAAAAGATGGTTGTGGCGTTGTATGCATCCCTTGCGCACATCACCGACTGCTTCATTTGATACGAATCTCAAGAGATTCTACTTTCCTGTGGATAATGGATGTATTGAATTATTCTTTGTTATCGTAATGACATACTGCCGATAAGGTTTGCCTCGACGGACCTGGTATCATGGAACAAGTCCATCGAGTCCATCATTCGCTTCTCAATTATCCTGGCGAGTGTTGTTATTCGTAGTTACAGAAATATCTATTTGCAGTTACAATGACTAAGTAGGAATTCCTCCTTGCATTTGCAATCTTCCCTCCTTCACATATAAAGTTACATACAAATAATAGCACTTAAATAACTACCTTTAGAGCCTAAATACCTCTTAATTAAAGCTATTAATTATACTTAGCTATTATATTATTGGGAAGGTTAAAAAAGGTACTATAATTAGCATTTTTACAGGATATTAAGCTTATATTTACAGTGCGTTACAGCGCGTTATAGTGCGTTAATAGCTAAACAATATAATGCGTTATAGCGTATTAATTGCTAAGACTTACAGGGTACTATAGCGTTAAACCCTGCTATAGGTGTGTACTATATAGCACATAAGCCCGCTATAGTTAGAGATGTTACAGCGTATTACAGAGCTCTCTGTAGAAGCTACAGCGGGATATTGATATTCCGGGCCTAGCGTGACTTGGTATTACCCGATTGGGAATTGTTACTGCGAATAGAGAAAAGTGTAACTGCGAATAATAACACTCATCCTGGCATCGCTCGCTTAATACGTCTTCGGTAACTGGGTCCTTCAAGGTTTCAGATGAGCTAGACTCTTCAGGGAAGGAAAAGGGAGACATGCCTGGGAGCTGAGATAAACACACCACACAAAGCGGGCATGTCACCAACGAGACATAACCAGTCGAACAATTAGTATTCTAGTAGAATCCTGACTGCGCAATTTTTCTTTTGCACTGCGGCAAAAAGCAATTTTTTCTATTTTTGAGTTTTTCCGAGGCATAAGTCCCCAATCTACATATCAAATCAACACAAGAATAATCGCGCGGCAAAAAGCAACTGACGTATCGCCAAGTCTTTCTTATCGCAGTGCAAAAGAAAAAGGAATCGACAACGGCAGGATTCGAACCTACGCGTGCGAACACAATGCCTATGATGTCTCATAGAGATAGCAGGGCATCGCCTTAACCACTCGGCCACGTTGTCTTACAATTCGTTGAGTCAGCGGCTCAACAATTGATCTCATATACTATTTCAATAATAATTGGCGCAGACTACTTTTAGCACCGAGACACCAACTTGCAGTATGAGCACAGGCTTCAATTCAATTGACATTTCCAGGCACTCAGTTTCCTCATCAATTTTTGAAAAGCTACACGGACGCAGCACTTCACTCAATTCATCAGAAGCTTCAAGTCCTAGACTCCTATCTATCACACCTGCTGTCGCTTGAAACACAGACCCAACCCCAACAAGCAGGAACCCTTCCGATCAATAGTAGGATCCAACACATCATGCCTCAGGCTTCTTGGCATAAGTCACGCAACTACCTCTTATCAGCAACATCCAATACCCAATCTTTGTCGTACTCACATGGGCCAGTAAGCGTGAATCTTCGGATTATTCCAGTCATTCTTCAGCTTGACCAAAAACGCGTCAACCTCTTCGCGACTCCATCCAAGACCTCTCGTGAAAGGCGCCATAGTCAGAGCTTCCAGTGCGGAGCTCGCGTTAGCATTATTCCACAGGCCAAGTTCCTTAAACTTCTTGTCCTTGGGCCAGCCATTGGTGGGCCATTTGTAGCGTGTCTCTACTACGTCGACAAACCCGACTTCTTGTAAGAGATCCTTGAAGTTACTGGTTCGTTCGAATGATCGATTGAACTTGGCGGCGGCTTCGTCCAGGAGTCTGCACCATATGTACATCGCCATGTCTTCCTTGAGGGTTCCGTCATCGCTTCCCATAATGACGTCCACGTCTTGAAGTTCGACATAGCCCCCTGGGGTGACGTTACTAGGCTTATAAGCATATGCCGAAACCTAAACATGAAAGCTTACTTGTAAATCTTGGTGAGATAGGTCTTCCAATTCTGAACACTAAAGTTCATGAATCTGCTATGGATGAAATCGAAAGGCTCGCCGTATGTCCATTCTTGATCAATATCATCAATCAGGAATTGGACGTTAGTAGGTACACTAGAGATTGTGAGCTTTGCAATTTTCCAACTTGCTTCGTTTCCCACGTACAAGGAGGCTTGAATGGGCGATAGATCAACGCCTACAACCTATAAAACGGTCAGTGGATATTTTCCAGTTCTTGTGAGGAACTCACAGCAGCAGCCGGATGGTCGTCGCCGAAGTCGGTGGCCCAGATGCCTGTGCCCGTTCCAAGATCCAGAACTCGCCGGACTTTCGAATCGGGACGGCAAGGCGGGCTTAGACCGAGTTTGTTATCAAGTGTTAGAAGCATTAAATTATGTTGGAAGTCTAGCTCGTCAGTATCGGGGTCTGATCATCTAGAGTGACATGTCTACCTAGTCGCTCGAGCTCCTCTGCGTCGTTGGGGAGATTGTATTCTGAAGGGAGTCAACCAAGGCATGCTCTGCGGAAGTCCAAGCAAGAGAAATCTTTCTTACTTCCTTCTTTGTAACTGTGGTATGTCCTTCCATTTTCCTTTCTGAAGTCGTAGATTGAGCTTGTCACACTATCTGTCGAGGAAGCGTTGTCCTAGAAAAAGCATCAATTATCGATTCAGTTTGATCTGAATCGTTCACTCCTGAGAAATGCTCACTTCAACGGACAATTCAACCTCGGGTTGCTGTCGAAGGTGTTAGAGCCGGTGATATTACAGGGTTCGTAAAGGACCAACATTGTCGTCGGCTTCAATATGAGCATGCGCTTCGATGGTCGTCATTTTTACGTATTTAGTTGTTTACTTCAAAGAAACTGCCGGGACATTCGGCTTCCTATAATTGAGTATTTAAATGCCGCACGCCTGATTTGAGCTGCATTGTTCTCTCTTGTCTCATCTGACAACATGCAATGAACTGACGACCAACATGCATAAATGAAGGCAACACGACCCAACAGATGTAACCTCAGATAAACAAACTCTTACAGTAGCACTCTCCAGCAGGCCTAGCGTGGCGGTGTGGGTTCATCTGATGTTTTATCCCGGTCAGATGGTGGAAGACTTGATTCTGAATGGCTGCATAGACCCTGCTGGTTGCATTACCGAGGTTCAGGCATTCGGAAGCCGACACGCATGCCGGTGGGTTGATTTTCGCATCAGACTACTGCATGCCCGACTTCTAAGGATATATACTCAGACATCGTGAGTAATCTTCCTTTCCTATATCAAGAAAGTCATGGGGTTACTAGTTTCAGACGAACTATTGGACACAGCGAAGTACTTGTGATCGAACCTTTCTAATAGCACTAACTATCTACTGCTTCTTTCTGTGTCTTTGATAGCCAAGGATTGACACTTTTCTCAGTCCTCAATTACATTCGATGGACGGTCAGGATCGTCAGAGATCTCACGCAGGCTTCCCCATACCCCACGGTCACCTCTCTGAGATCGTTTGAGACATGCAACATAAAGCTCAATTCCAGCAAAAAGAACAAGCCATTGAGTGTAGCGTCTAAAAGCATCGTGGATATCTCGATGAGACCCCTGTTGCAAGTCTCGTACATACCGCTCACCACAAGCTACGATTCTTTGTTTGGCGTCTTCTGCATAGGCCAACTGCTCACGATGTTCTTCGGCAGTGCGGGCTTCGTAGCAAGAGAAGTCGACGGTGCCAATATCGGTCGTGACACGGATAGGGCGGTTGGGATGGCCTGGAGGAGGGGTGTTTTCTCGAGAGATGGCATCCCAAGGGCCTAAAGTGCCGTCAGGGCTTGGGCTTCGACGTCGCGAAGATGTGGGGGCCGGTGGGCGGGATCCTCCACCTCTGTTGCGTGAAGTGCGTGACCGAGGGTTGGTAGGTGGAGGAGACCTATTCTGCGAAGGTCTAGCTGAAGATTGATGGCGTCTACGAGAAGAGGTAGGTGGCGGAACTGGTGGTCGTGGTGCAGACGCACGAGGATCTGGCCGACGCGATGGAACTGGAGCTGCTGGCCATCGGTGAGCGTTTGATCGGGAATATGCCGGCGGAGGCGTACTGGAGCCCCTGGAGTCTGCAGAGCTTGCAGACCTGCTTCGAGAACGACGGTAACGAGGCATCGTCCAAGACTGTGGTTACTATGTATATAGGCTGAACGCGGTGTTTGAGAACAGAAGGCGGTGGTTTGTGCGGCTTCCCTTTGGGAAATCGAGTTGGTAGTGTATGGTCAGGTTTGAGAATGGGATGTTCACGGCAAGTCTTTATACGCACCTGGTGAGGCTAATACACGCAGCGTATGCAAACTTTGGCAGCCCATCACTACTGGATACAATTGAATCGCATCGATGGACAGCGAATAATCAGGACATGATGTAGAGTCTATACTCTTGATCAATGTAGTGGGTACTTGAATGAGGTGGCTGTGGAACACAAACTGACATCAGTAAGCTTTCCGTCATGATCCGCCTAGGTCCTCAATACCAACACATGAATTTGGTCCTTGATGAAGAGGACTTCGCAATCGCTTTTCATGGTAAGCTAAAGTTATACTAACTAACTATGAACAATCACTACAGATCACCGACGTCTGCCAATCAGTGCCGTTTCACTTGAAAGCAATATCGCCCATCGCCTCGAACAATTGCTTCGTTTTCATGGTACGTTCATACTTCGCCGAAATCTGGTCCAGCTGTCCCCACACATCTTCTCTGCCGTGACGTTCGTAATACCGTTCCATAGATGCAATATAAACCTCAAGTCGGATGTTATCGGCGAGTTGTTTAGCGTACTTGTCAAGGATAAACTCGAGTATATCAGGAGGAGCTTCAATGAATTGTCTCTTCAGGACAGCAAGATATTCTGCTTTGTTTACTTTTCGGCTTCGTGCCCAGGCGAGCCAGGCACGGCATTCTTCAACGCTTGATGGTGGACGGAAACAAACGCAGACGGCAGGCTCATCAGTCACCACATATGCTACCTCCCTTATGGCGCCACTTGATTGGCTCTGCGACTGCGAAGAAGGGATGCTTTCGCTGCGGCTCGATTGGCTTCGGGAGGATGGAGGAGGGGTACCAGATCGAGAGACTGAATCCCAGGGTCTTACAGTCTTGTCGGAGATCCCGCTTCGGCGTTGTGAAGTTGATGCATGGGATGTGCCAGATTTACTGCTCAAGGCGTACGAGCTGGCATCAATAGTTGTGCCGGAAGAGCTACTTGGAGCTTTGGAATGTCTGCTAGATAGTGATTCGGACGCCGCGTGTGAAGAACGACCGGCGGAGGACCTGTGACGTGAAGAGTGAGATGAGGACGGCTGTCTACTAGAAGAGGTACCAAAGATCATAGACGATCGTGAAGCAGAAGACACAGGAGGCCGTGAAATAGAGGACGATGATGGTACTGAAGCAGAATATGCAGATGGCCGAGACGTGGACGATGAAGGTGGTCGAGAGGCAGACGATACATGACTCGAGCGACGTGAAGACGCTGTAGACTTTGAGTGTCGGGTACTGGAGGACTTGTGACTACGAGCGCTAGATGGTGCCCGAGAGGATGCCGGGACAACAGTACCGGAGCTGTCAGAGTCCGAAGAGTTCTTAGAACGGCTTCGATGGCGACGACTGCGAGGCATTGTTTAAGCTTAAGTGTAGATAATGGGTTTGAGAAAGGTGATTGGGTGTGTTATGATGGCTGTGGTTGTGAAGCTGAGTTGAGACTGTCTGCTTAGATGTGGGAACGGGCTAAAAGCACCATGCCCATATACCATACGAATAAGACAGTTACTCGAAACATGTGCAGGCCCTAGCAGCCAATAATTCATGTATACTTTTGAATCACATTGAGGAGAGACGCTGCTTCACAACATGGCCCAGGTAATCGTATAGTGGAAGTGCTTACTCTTAAGCGATGCCAAGATCAGGTGGCTGTGAGACGGAGGCCCATATTGAGAAACTTACAGTGACTGTCCACTCACATGCCGCGAGCCACAGATGTCAACGCATGAGCCCAGTCCTTCTTGGAACCTAGCCGGGGCGCTAATCAACTACAATTATCATTGGGGATCGTTCACGAACCAAGATGAAGAGCATTCATGTCAGAGTTCAAATACAATCAATCATCAAATTTCGCCGATCCAACGTTTGCACGTTCTATTCTACCCGAGATACCATCATGAATCCATTTTACCCAGTTCCCACCAGCCAAACTCCCCGACAAATACAAACAACATTCAAGGAAGCTTCATCATTCGTGTCTTCTTGACTTGAGGACCCTCATCACCCAAGTACCGGAAGGTGTACAAACTGGAAGAGTTAGTCTACCATCATTCATGTAGGTTGGTACGATACATACCTCCAATGCAAGTTGCCTAAAGCGATGTTTCTGCAGCCATTCACAAACTTGATGACATCTCGATCAATGTCCTCTCCCCAGAAAGGAAGGTTCGCCATAGCCATATGCCACCGCTTGTAGCAGTCATACAGCATCTCACCAATCTCATCAACAGCCTGCTGGTCCGTCATACCCTGGTCCTTGAGGATAAAGATGATATTGCTGTCTTCTCCTTGAATGAGGTCCTTGCGGTAAGAGCATAAATCATTTTGCCTGCCGCTTGTCAGTATGTTAATGCAGAGAGGCTCGTGGGTGGGCGGCTTACAGAGTGACCAAGTCGCATGTAATTCGTGAAATTGCTTCGAGAGAGGGATGGTCCATGACGTGTTGCGGTAAGTCAATTCCTTCGGCAAATCTGTGATTCATGAGTCAGTCTCGTATGTATGACCCTGGTTTTGAAACGCGTTCGTTTCGTGGCCAATGAGCTTGGATCGCTGACGTTGCTCAAACAGCTGAGGCCTGATAGAGGTACAACCACTCTTGGCCCCAATTACCGAATCCGACGGGCTTACCCGATGATAGTCCATCGTTGACCGAGAAATAAAAGGGATGAAAAAGGGTACCTACTCCATAAGACCAATACAAGGATACGCCCCAACACATCCAGCTCTCATATCCATGTACTCCTCAACACTCAATCTCGAAGCCAAATTCTGCACGCCGACCTGTTGCAAAACACCAACGCAGTACATTGTCAGATGCTTCTTCCATCGGTACTGCAGCGCAGGGCTGGCGCGTTGGCGAAATCGGTTCCAGCATGATTGCAGGGTGTGGCGCAGGGGGTTCTGGTCGGGCGATACAACGGGGTGGATGTTGTCAAGCGTAGCGAGAGTGTAAATGACTTCCTCGGCTGCTTTGATGGGATTATTGGCGAAAGAACCTTCGTCGAAAGCTGTTGGTCGTTAGTCTTTGTTTACGTGCCACTTTTATGCATGCATGGGCGGCGCGGCCCGTTTTTGGCTAATTTTTTGCCGGGGGCGTGTGTCTTGTTGGTTGTTGGTTTTGTTACTCACGGTCATCAAACGCAAAGACCCATCCATTCCAATCATTCATAAGCTTCAATGTTTCTAGATCGGCGTTGGGTGCACAGATTGCACTCATGTAGGCGATATCGAGACGGCTCCAGATACTAGCTGTCTTTTCATTCATGCGGAGTGCACTTGATCGGCGGTCAGTTATCAGTTTTACCAGGTGTTTGGTAAGCTTACTCTTTTAGCCAAGCGTCGGACATGGCTTTTGATGTTTTGTACATGGGGTTGACTTCTGGCTCGACGGCCATGATTGACGAGAAAAGAGCTTCGGGCAACTTGATCCATCGGCCATCTGGGCTGTCGACGTGGTCTGAGCAGATGCTGCTGGCGGGACTTAGAGGACCATCGGCACAACTGGGTGGAGGTGTAATGATAGAAGGGACCATTGTTGTGGAGTCTATCGTGAATGATTGCTATTACTCAAGATAAATGCAATGTTTGAATGATGAGAGACGATAACTTCACGAGGGACACGACACGTATATACTACTTCCCTCAACCCCAGACAGAGGCTTTTTTCCATCGCCACGGGACTGGAACGATGAGTCCGTCCCAGCAAGGGGGTTCGCTTCGTGAGGCTATTTAGCTTGTGATTGCTTTTTACACGTCCGCAGATGAGCGGTGATACAGAATTTCACGGCCTCACGACTGGGTCAATGACGTTTTGTACAGGCGGATATAGAGGAGAGAACAAGGCTAGTCTGTGCGAATGAGGAGCTAGCTTGGGCAATTTATCTGTCACCACGGTGTGACGAAAAAACAAAACAACGACAGTTGTGTTTCAAAGTACGCGGATAGTCGTACTTTTGCTGGATATTGAACAGTTACATACATATCACTCTGCTTAAACGCTGTGTCCTTGCGTGACTGATTAAACGGTGTTGAGCTTGCGAGAAAATCATTCGGACCTCACAGCCCATCTGATCTGGTGGCTCCGTACAATGGATGGGTCCTATCCAGCGCTACCGGTGTGACCGTCTCGAGACGAACAAAGACTAACCCTTAGTCTAGTTGTCTCAGAAGCAGGTAGGGCTTCACGAGTGGTACGTGTGTCCTTTTTTTCGTTCTTTTTTTCTCTTAGCCCCAGATTTCATGAGGCTTACTCATATCCCTCAAAAACCTTTTCCTCCCATCGGAAATCACAGCTACCCTTAGCGTTGGGTACAAGTACTAAAGCCTGATCCATGCACCACCCATGCGGGCTGTAATCAACGTTCGCTTGCCGGTTTGAAAGACCGGGGACTGCAATCCTTTTCCTTAGCTCCACGCCAAAGTGGAGGAACGTCGCAAGGGAGGAAGAGCCAATGGAGACGAGAAAAAATGAAGGACAGGAAAGAAAAAATTAGTGCATGTTCGGCAGAATGATTTCATTTAATTAGCTGGGTGCTACTGCACTACCGAAAATCATCCCATCCCTTTGGTGCACTTGTCTCTTCTCTCGCACTGACACTGACGTCCACTACCGAGAGACAACTACACTATTTTTGCTGCATCTGTACCTTACATATTGAGAGTCAAAAAGCAAATAAAGAGGCGGCGTACGTAAACGAAACGAAACGATCCGAGGAAACGAACCACCGGGAATACGAGACGAGGCGAGACAAAGACGTTGGGGGGTCTACGATACGATCAGACATACAGTACATCCAGGTACAGAAATAAGCAAATATGGCGGAATATGGACGACCGAGAATCCAGTACTCCAAGCTAAACTCGTCGCGTGACGAGGTACGCTTTCTGGAGATTGAACCAGCGAATAGCATCAACGAACAAGTCGTATGCCGCCTCGTCACACTTCCTCTCAGCCGCGACGTCGAATTCATCGCCATATCATCACTGCTAGGTGATCCGACCGACCAAGAAAGGATCAACCTCAATCGCGCAGCCATTCCCGTCCCCGTCAACATCGCCCAGGCCCTCAAGCACGTACGCGCCGTCTTCTACCCTGCAGTCAACAAGTCGAGCCAAGAGAACCTCAACGGCAGGGAGCGCAGGTCACCTTCGTGGCTGCGCACCTTGCTCCGACACTTTGGCGGCAAGGAAGCGAATGACAAGCCCAAGCTGAGGGTGTGGATCGACTGCATCTGCGTCAACTCTATGGATTCGAGGGAGAATGCCAAGAGCAGAGTCATCATGTACCACGTATACCAGCGTGCGCAGATGGTGGTTGGATGGCTTGGGCTGAAGATCCCCCAGACCGACGACGGAGTGCGGCTGATGCAGGCCTTTGATGAGGCCATGCCCGATACGTGGCAGGAGCCTGGCGACAAGGAACTCCACCCTGAGAATTACTCGCCTCATCACGAATGGGCGATCCCAATCATCCACCTTTTTGATCCTTCAGCCGCTGGCGGTGTTGGATGCGCTGATTTCTTGTCTCGTGACTTTTTCCAACGGCGTTGGATTCTCGAGGAGATGGCCATGGCGCGCGTGCCTACATTCCTAATTGGCGACGCCATCGTATCATGGAAGCAATTATTAAAAATGAACCTTGCGATGGAGGAGTTCAAAGATTATCCCTCCAACGTCTGTCCTGCGACTACGAGGCCTCACATTCACGAGTTTCCCTTGGGCACGATCCATGCGCTACTGGATGAATTCGAGAAGAGGGCGAAGATGGCCAAGATTGAGTCTTTGAACAGTAACTCGGTAACGGGGAGTGTCACGAGCGCAGACTCTACAAATTACCAGGATTCGAATCCTAGATGATCGATGGATGCATAAAAAGAAAAGAAAGTTTCTCTTTTGTCGGGTCGATGAGGTTATGTTTACGTTCTTGTTCTTTATTACGGCCTGAGGATTGTTATGTCCCTTGATGTCTGAGCCATTTTATTTTGTTTTATTGTCTTTGTTAGGTAGAATACCCAATTATGTACTTGTTTTTATTCATCACAATTGAAGAGTCTAGAATACTGTCCTCCTGTCTGTGCGTGTCGTGCTCGGTAGATGTTGGTCAACTGCCGCCTCACGTGTGAAGCCTTATCACAGCGAGTTGGGGACTCGGTGAGCCCGAGCGTGCGGTAATTCCGTGACTGTGAAATGGTCCCGAGAACACGGAATGGCGATCATGTATCGGTCAATAATGACGGGTTGGTTCCAGAACACAGGTACCCAACAAAGACCCCCCTTCTAACGAGATGCCCCCCCACGAAGGATGGACGCTTTTCTAGAAGACGCCTCGAAAACGACCCAAGCCTGAACTTACCGCCAGTTCTCTTATTAAAACGGGCGCTAGTGCCAATCATGGTCAACATACCGAACCACTTCCCCACAACAAAACCAGCTTCAACCTTGGACTCCCAGAAAAAAAAACGGTTCCGACGGCATGTTCAGTGTAACATTAGACTTCTTTTCTCCTCTTGTTGAAACATGCTCACCCATTCCACTGGGTAATGCTGTTTTGTTTCTTTTTTTCTTATGTAGATGAACGGAGTCCCCATGCTCAGCTTTCAGGCGAGAGAACTTGTGAAACAGCGTTCGTGTGCTGACGAATAGGGGATACTCCGCAAGGTACAGGACAGGGGCCTCAGTTTTTTGTCTCTTTTCTTAGCGCGCCTTGGATTGTTGGTTCGCTTGACCGCGCTAACAAAAGTGAGTCAAGTGTGAGATAACAACAGCAAGCTTTACCAGGTTGTCATGATACCACGGTAACATCACTAGCTATCGTTTCTATGCCTGCACTTTAACCACCACCCCGGAGTGAGAAGGCGGTGGATGTACGCGAAGTAACCTTCTGAAAAGCCCACGTGTCTTACCAAGTTTTACCATACGACATGTCGAATACCACACTCACCTGCGACAATTACGAATTACGATAAAACGATTTCTGAAATATGACGTACCGACTTTTCTTCTCGCCAAGCCACCATTACTTTTTCTTGGGAACGCGTACGGATATGTAGTGAGACTTCCGGAATTAACTGTCTCCTTGTGGCTTATCGAAAAAGCAACTCTGGAACGCCATTTTTTCTGACACGTTACACAGCTGCCTGGTAGATCGATCGTGGGAAGAGATTTCAGCTGATCTTGCATCTGCAGCTAAATCGAATTGAGAAGGTCCTGCGAGAAGATCTTTCAGCTTGATTGTGCATATGAGAGAACAGCGATTTATTCATTTCCCGAATGATCGGGTGTTCAGTTGCCATTAGACCAGTGGTGTTCTCACGATATTGATAGCCGATAACGGAGAACAGGGTTTATCGGTAAGAGTGTTCAGGGTAGGGATTCTTCCAACAAAGAGGTATTGTAGAGAATTCCCAGGCAGTCGATGTTTTGTGCTTGTGAAGTATGGAATATACCATTGGCAATAGAGCGAAGTTCCATTTTACTGCTTAGAGATATGTAGTTCCATTCGGTAGCAAATAATCACTGCTGCAATAACTGCGAAATGCTGGATTTTCAAACCACCACGAAAGGGCATGCAGCAAAACATGACCCATACAGGAAATATTGAATTGTCATCAACGAGAAGACATATGCTTGTTCTGAACTTGTTTCTATTCTATATTCTAGTCTGCATCCATAGAAAACAAAAGGCGAAAGTCAAAACACCATTGACATAATCCCTCCATCTCGCTGTTCCATTGCTATGATAATGACAGTCCTTTTTGTCCTTTCCAGGAGACCAAATCGTGATTTGCTCCTCGCCAAAGCAAAGTACAATCTGAAAGAAAAATCCCACCAGCCCTTAGTTCTTGCATGTGCCCTTGAAACCAGCCACATAACCCTTCGTCTTCCCCTGCGCAATAACCTTGCTACTGAAAGACTTATAGCAGCTCTTATTAGGCGTCAGAGTAAAGTATCTGCACTCCTTATCCGCAGAGCATGCATCGAGGCACTTGGCAATGGTGTAGCGCTTTCCGACAAGCTTCTGGTCTCCCGATACCGAGTAGTCGCATCGGACTTTGATGGTTCCCCAACACGATCCGTTCATACCGGGGCAGGAGAAAGGGTCAACAGGTTCCTTCTTGTCTCTTGCGGCTAAGGCAGTAGGCATTAACGGCTCGGTGAGGGTGAGGGTTGTGAAGATACTCTTCGAAGACTTGGGCCAAACTGGGAGGTCTAGAGTCAAGGTTACTTTCTCCACAGGATCGGTCATGGACTCCTCGGTGAATGTCTCCTCGGCGGATGTCTCTTCAGTGGAGGTCTCTTCGGTGGCAGTGGGGATGTCGAAAGTGTACTCTGTGAACTCTGACGGGAGGGCGAATCCGGTGGTCTCAGCTTTAGCCGCGGTAGACGACACGCTCTCTGTGGCCCATGGGTTCGAAGCCAAGGTGGTATCGCTGGGATCTAGAACTCTGGCATTGTTTACAGGTTCGCCTGCGGCAGCGATGCTGACCAGGGCGAGAAGGAGGATCGAATATGCGATCATCTTGAGGAGCAACAGTGGTTAATGGGTAGAAGAAAATGGTCCAGCTCAGTGAGAACGGCGTGGAAGCTTGTTGTTATATATCTTGATGATCCTGTGTAGTTAATTTTATTACCACCGTACTAGATCCTCAATTGAAGGAAACTCACCAGGATATAGTTGTTGCGGTTGTTTTGTTGTTGAATATTGATCGCGGTAACAACCAAGAATGTGGTAGAATGTGCTGAGGTTTGGCTCTCAAGGAAGTCGGAAGCAGAGCCTGTGTATATATATAGGAAACAGGGCGAGGTTCCGTAGGTGATGCGGTATGATCATACGGCCTTGACTCACAAGCTGTTGGTAGGTCTGTGAAACTGTCCCAGCTCACTTAGTCGAAGTCTCACGGCTATAGCTGCTGTTGCTCACGATCAGATAAGGTCTGTGAAGATATCTAGACTTTCCGCGGGGGATTCACGAACGTGACAGAGGCGAGCAAGTAAGTACATACCCCGGGATGATGCTGAAAATTGCTCAACATATTTGCAGGCAGTATTTCGGCCGACATCTCTCTTCCAATCACTGCGAAGCGCTGAGAGTGAATATGGTCTGGTCTGCTCGTGACACCACAAACAGAAGCATTGCACAAGGCTATAAAACCCATGTACTGCCGCATATTTCTGAGGAATTATCCAAACCAACATTCTATATATCCGCTACCTTACCGAAACCCCGCTTATAGTCATAACTCGACTCCAACAAAATGAGCGAAATCCACAGCAACAATCAGGCTGCCTCAAGCCCTGAAGAACCTACCATTATGAGCGACCATAACAGCAATTTCCAGGCTCCCTCAGTCTCTGGAGAGTCAACCGTCATGAGTGAGCACAGTAATAACATCCAGCCTCCTGTAGTCTCCGAGGAGTCAAGCACCCAGGTGCCCGACACACCTAGCACGTCCGATCCCGAATCTGATTCCGAATCCGAGTCTTCCAACCCAGGCCACGCCAACGCACCCCCTCCATACCAACATCCCCACAACCACCATTGCCATGCACCCCACCATGAGGACGTTCATTTCCACCAGTGGCAGTGCTGCTGCTTTTCCTTCCACCCGCCCCAGAGCCTCAGCGATTTCATAGAGGACGGCACGAACATGCAGGAAGAGAGGACTCGACTCTTGGGGGAATTGCACCAGGCAAAGCAGCTGCTGAGATCCTACGAAATTAACCAGGGAGAGTTCCACGCTGTGCTCGCCGAGTATGTGGCTATCAAGCATGAGATGTTGAAGCTTGAGATTAGGGAGCATTGTGTTCGACGGGGTTCGATTTCAAGATTTGACGCGGCTAATCAGATAATATTTCATTAGTTAGAAGTCTTTAAACTTGATCGGCCTCCGTGGGAACATTGAGATATGGTTCAATAGGGAAGGAAAAGTCTGCTTTCTACTCTGAATTGAATTCATATGACTCTGCCTGATGCTTAGGACTTGAACCTTAAACTCAATTCCATTGACTCCATTGGTCTCAAATTTCCCGTGTCTTGTGACGGCATATGCTTTTGGGAACTCTCTCACCAGGCATCTCCCGATGGTTCTAGAATTGTGTAGAACAGGCATGGGCTGGGACAATATGAGTCACAATTTCGGAAAGCTTTCTGGAGAGGGATCCTGTTTGGGGACTGGATAGTGATAAGGTATCTGAGGCTAGTCGGAATATAACTGAGTCCTGAACAAAGAGTGAAGCTAGAATGTCAGTAGGAACATGATATTCAGCTCTCGAATGAACACCACACTATTCAGCTGTTCAAAAGATGTCTGAGCTTGTTTCGACATCCCGTTCATTCTCCTGTCCAAGTCTATGAGGTACTTACCACCTTGACTAATACGAGGAACTTAGATACCACCATAAACTGTAGCCATATTAAGTTTCTATCACGCGACTCGGTCATATTTCACATTGATAAAAAATATGCAAGGTTCAAGAAATCCCCTCGACTTCTTACCTTCAACCACTCAGAGTCATCAAAGAGGAGCAGGCCAAAACTTACGGAAAGCTTCGTCACCAATCAAAAATCCGGCACTGCCATATACGTTGAAGCGCTTTGTGGGAAAGAATGTGCAACAAGATTTTCGAGTCCTCTTACTGATTAAGTTTTCCTGGAAGTGCCTATAAAATCTCCCTTTCCCCTCCTCGACCATCCTTTCCTTTCTTCCTTCGTACCCCATCTGTTCATTATCCACTGCTGTTCAATTACTTGAGCCGAGAACTCTATTACTTGGATTTCCACCACTTGCCTTCACTACTTCCTTCTTATCCCTACCTCAACCACTTTCACCTCATCAGCACTTGATTAGTTCATTGTATCAAGTCTACTCAACCATCTATTACTTTCACCCACCGTCAATCCCATTCTTTCCACCCGCGTCTAAAACGTGCCAAGACAGTCATATTCGACTGCATACTTGCCTCATTCATTCTTCGTCTCCCGATTTTATCTCCTCCTTCGTTAACGTTTCTACCCCCGTCCTATTAACCGCAAACATGGGTGCCAAACTCCCCAAGCCTTCCCCAAACCTTGGCCGAATGGCTAAGACTTCCCGAACTCACAAGGTCCGGGTCAGATATATTTACTACAATCCATCCCTCGAAACAGCTCGCGATATCTATGAGCCCAGGACAGGACTCCTGGTTCCGAAGATGTTGATGACCGACGAAGAGATCATCAGAGAAATCCACCTTGAGGCAAGGATGTTACAACGGGTCGACGAGTATTTCAAGACTCAGACCAAGGCTGGCGTCAAGGGGATTCCTAACTCTCGATGCCTCAAAGCCAAGGAGATAGAGTTGGCACGCCGACTCCAACCAATTTACGACCTGGAAAGTTTCCCCGATGACCCCTGTCCTTTTGAACAAGATTGGATCAAGGAGCAGGGTGCTCTCACCATTGTGAGAAAGGAATTCACCACCTACGCGACGCAGATGCTGGCTGCTGGGCCTGCCAAGCCGTTGAAGAGTTTTATCGAGCTGACTCTCGGCAAGGAGGCGCTCCAGAAGGAAATCGACCATTTTTGGCGCTGGGGTAACCCTAAAAAGCTCATATACGATCAGGATTCCTTGGATGCCTACGATGAAGCGGAGAAGTGCTTCTATGAGAAAATGAATCTGCGGGAGAGAGAGAAGACCCCTGCCGCGGCCATCCAGCCTTTCGTGGAATACAAAAAGTTCGAGGAGTATACTGCCCATCAATGCACGAAGGAAGAATTGCACGAGATCAAGCAACGCCGTGAGGAGACATTGGGCATGGGCACGCCTTCCGAGAGAGCTGACCGTTGCTACCTATTCGACTTGATTGACAGTCACCCTTCGGCTCTCGAAGCCCTCAAGAAACAAGCCGAAGACAATGAGGAGGCGGCAAAACACTTGAAATGGCTGTTCACGCAAAAAGCAGCTCAAGCCAACCAGGAGGGTGAGTCAGAATCGGACCTGGCGGAGAGTACTTCTAGCAACGGGGCGACTTCCGAGCAGCAAGAGATGATTCGCCAGATGTACGCTGTCTCTGTCGAGGGTTGCGACGAACCCTTCTTCGATATCGAACGTTGGACTCCCAGCCTTCAGCCGAACTACCATCCTGCCGGCAAGACATACTGTCCGATGGGAAAGCTCATCGACATTTAATCGAGGCAAGGATGGCAAGGGCATACTGTTCGGGATGTCTGGCCTTTGGCTACGATGGATGCCTGGCTACCTCAAACCTAAATGTCCTTCTTCTCTTTTCTACTTCGACCCACAAGGGCTGGGCTTCCTTCTCGAAGTTAGACTTTTACTCAGCAAACCTTATCCTTTACGACATCACGATTCCGATTCTTACACATACACATCAATGGTATGGGCACCCAAGCGTGACCCTTCTACACAAGCATCTTGAGACACAAATATCTCAGGCCACACTATTCTTACTTTGAGACCACGCACAACACAAAACAACATATTCATTATCATCGGTTGGGAGCGTTGCTAAGCTCGGGGTCACTCGGGGTCACACATTCAGACCCACTGGTTTCATCAGATCAAGACATATTTTATTCCCTGGCCTTGCAAAACAACATCACTTCTGTGTAAACAGCATGAGCGAGATCAATTCTTGATGTTGCATTCTATTATATGATGTATGTTCTATCAATCTATACTACCATTAAAATCCACTTCAGTTCCTTTATCGTGATTGCCTGATTCCATGTGACTTCTAGTATGTCCTTTGCATCAAACACTCATAGTGCCTGAAAAGTGTAATCCATGATGAAAACCTTATCCTGAGGCACCAAGGCTTAATTGACTTAGTAAGTGTAGACCTGCTCAGGTCCAAGGTTTCCATAATCTCCAGACCCGAAGGGGCTTGAAGGAGTGTCCTTTTGTCCATTAATATCCGCGACGCCAAACCAAGCAAGGACCTTGCCCTTGACGACAGTAATAACAGCGAAAGCAGGACCAGGTTCAGTGACATAGCCCCAAGAGACAGTCAGGTTAGACTTGTCGTTGCAGGGTTCGTTAGTCCAACTCTCGGTAGCAGCATTAGACCCAGGATCGCGGATGATAGTGCAGTGCTCAGTCTTTCCATCACCCTCGATGACGAAGTTGTAGTCGCAACCTTCTTCGTCTTCATCGCAGTAGCGAGTGAGGTTCTTGATAGTCGAGGTCTTGCCCTTGAGGGGAGTGGGGTCAGGGTAGGTGGTGCCATCAGAACCCTGGTGTCCATGACCAGTGGGGGCGGGAGCAGGGTGAGAAGCGCTGCCGGTGGGAACGGGATGAGGGGGATGAACCGGAGCGCACAGCTTGGGGTGAGCAGGGCTGCAGCCACCAGGCACATGGGGGACAGGAGTCTTGGTAGGAGGGAGGTGTGTCTTGGACTTGGCAGAGTGTGGCTGGGAGGAGGGGGCTGGGTGGCATTTGCCCTTGTCGCAAGGTCCAGGAACATGATGCACAGAAGTCAGGGTCTTGGCGGGTGGCTCTTGTGTCTTGGTAGAGTGACCAGTAGGGCAAGATCCAGGATGTTTAGGGTTGCAGCCACCAGGAACAAGAGTGATGGTCGTGATAGGAACACTGCCGTTCCTGCTGAAGTATGAAGGAGGGCATGATCCAGGATGAGCTGGGTTGCAGCCGCCGGGAATCTTGGTGGCGGAAGGGTACGCGAGAGAAGCGGTTGCTGAAGAGCAGAACTCTTCGGTGCGAGCGTTGACTTCGCCGACGCAGTAAGCAAGATCACACTTGCAGATCACGTCAGAGACTTTGTCCTCGATACAAGCGCTGTAGGTCTCCTGGCATTTGTCGTAGTCGCTGAGAGGAGCTGCTGTGACAGCAGAAGCCAGGGCCAAGGCAAGCAAGATCTTGTTCATGATGGGCTGAGTTGGTGGTCAAAAATAAGAGGTCTCGGTAGGATGTAGAGACTGGACTGATGATGCTGAGACAAACTATACACAATGCCTCAGTTATTTATCTTCAATCAAAGATTTCACGACCCATTCTTTCCCATGCCAACCTCTCTTCCGATCAGATTGACTATGATATCACCAGTCCCCAGTATAAATTCAAATGCAGTTCATCACGTCTTAAGTCCTTGGCCATCACCACATCGTGTAAAGTGAATTCTACAAGTAGACTACGTCCTCAATAGACCCCCACACAACGACCCAAAAATAGCCCGCGATTGCCTGCCAGACATCACGGATGCTAAATGCGGCAACTGTTTTGCCTCTTCCGTTAAGCGAGAAAAGTTTAATTCGCGTTGAACGGACGACCTTTCGGATGTAGGTACGTTTGTGGGAGTGGCTTGGGTGGATATTTTAAGTTTGGATCGGCAGGGCACTGGAATGTGACGCTTGGGAATACGATGTTGATATCATGAGATCGAGAGAGTGGTGAGGCATTTATTAGCTGCATGGGCTACTGCATGGTGCTGAATTGACTCATCCAAGCACAGGCAAAATGGAAAATTGGTTCACATCGTGGAAAGTCCAATTCTTCTAGTTGGTTATGTTGGAAAACGCTCTTCGTATGGTGTAGTTGAGTATCACGATACTAGTCGCTTCCGGATTCTGTGGGCCAGCATTCTCGTATGTCATAGCCAATCGCCATTAAGTTTATACCGCGGCAACGCAGAAGCACGCACTGCATAATGACTTGTAGGAATGCCCCCATTATTAGGCATGGAACATCGGGGATTCCGCTGATTATGACATTTTGATCTTGAATTATCATAGCCAGCGACAGCTTTCTCAGAACTTAGGTAAGCAGTCACAGTACCCGGCTGTTTTGATGATATCATCAGCAACGACGTGCTTGATAGCAGAGATGAATAAGAAGGCGAACCCAGTCTTGCCCACTCTGACTCAGTCAGACTCATCATCGTCTTCCTCTTTCTTGTCCAGCTCTGATCCATCATCCGACCGTAATTCATCCCAGAAAACCCACCGTCTATAGTGGGGATCGTACCCTATCGTTTTATGAAAAAGGTCTTCCAACGAACTCAGGGCATCCAGCTCAGATGAAAGGAAATTCTCGCCAAGTAGACGTTCCAGTGCCTCCGGTAATACGCCTAACATTTGTTAACTACATCTTCATTTCTTTTGTCGCCAGAGCACTCACCTGTCCTCACAGTATGAGAGACCCCAAATCCCTGAAATGTCTGATGTTGCAGTAGGCCCTCTACAGCGTTGGAGTTCGGTTCATACAAACTTGATATGCGTCGACGCCAGTAAGTGTAAATGAACCTTTTGAATGCATCTGGGCCTGGTGAGATACTATGTAGCTGTTCCGTGAACTCTGCCATCAGTTCCTCGAGCAGGGCGGCTCTTGACTGTTCTACTGCACAAGAACGAACCTTTGAGACGCTAACAGGGTCATGGCAGAAGATTTCCCTGTCTCCCATCGTCCCCTTCCCGTAGACCAAATTGCACGGGTCGTGTCTATAGAAGCCGTCAAAGTAACAACATGTATGAGTCATCTCCAGAGCTTCGAACGTCAAAAGACGTAGAGTTTCCATGATCAAAGTGGACAACCTATCGCTTCCAGAAACGTTATCAAACAATTCATGGTGTAGGATCCCGCTTTGGTAGAAACCAATCCTTGTCCCCCATTTCAAATCCTGGTGAAGATAGGTGATTAGAAAAAGTTTAGTCGGTGAACAGCCATGACCTTCTGCGTTACACCAGCACTCACAGTCGTCCTCGCTAGCTTGGCTCAGGACTGGGTGGATTTCGCTAATGAAGTGGAAATCATAAATCTGGCCAAGTGTGTATCCGGCAAACAAGGCTCCGAGATAGTGGTAGCCTGTAGCACATATATTGAGACCCAATCCGAGCGGGTCTGTGGCTTTTTCTTGCATGAAGCCCTTTTCAACAAGCCAATACAATGCCTCCATCAATCCGTTATCCTTAGATGAATATCCAAAACCCACCCAACGATGCTGCTTGCTCATGATGGGAGTAAGACCAACAAGATTGTGGCCCGTAGGACAGTTAAATCCGATGTCCCAGAAGTAATTGAAAGCATTCAAAGGGACATAAGTATGGGAATAGATCGACTTGTAACCTGGATTGACGCGTAGACTTGGATGTACTAGGATCTGGCTTGCATCGAAAGCAGCGCAGATCTCAGCAGCTGCACCGTCGGCAAAAGCCAGCGTAACCTCGGATAAGAACAGGCCAAGCTGTTGTTGTACAGTATCCAAGAGTTGAGCCCTTCTTGCGGCCATATGAGCTGCTAGAGTTGCGTGCATACGGCCTGATGGGCAATTGTAAAACGAAGGACAAGGAGCATCAGTGTCGAGAAAGCAGCCTGCTCCCAACAATATATCCACTGAGTCAAACTCATTAAGTGCTAGAGCCCTTGTAACAGGCGTTTGTTTTCTACCGTCGTCATTATAGCAAGGATCATCAATGAGACTGTTGGCGTCAGTCGTCATTAGATACTTCAATCCTTCTGACCACGCGGCTGAGAGATAGAGGACATTGAAACAGAAGACAGGTTCAGAGACAGAGTTAGGATCTTTCGTAACGCATAATTTAAGATCTTCGATCTTTCTGGATAGAATGGCCTTGGTTATGGGGGAAAGCTCTGACGCTAGAGTTGCAAAGATAAGTTTGCGTTCAAGGAAATAATTCACCGTTGAGGCAACCGACCTTCGTGGATGATTTCTTTGAGAGATTTCGATGGTTTCTTTGTTGAGATGTATAGAACAAGATAGGGAGAAAAGCTAAAGCAGCTTTGTTGAGACATGAAAGATAAAAAGTACTTCGTATTAATGGTTTCATCTTGGAACGGGTCTGGGTCCCTTGTGACGGAGGTGAGTGTGGTAGAGAAACAGCTATTAAAAGAGATATAGTAAGCTCATCAGTGGTAGACTGGCCAGAAATCCATTTTAAAACTGGGCTTACAAAACGTCTTTATCGCTATTATAAGCTTGAAGCAATGTTTTAAGACAGCTTATCAACGTGTGGGTAAGTCTGTTATCTTGCAGGATTCTATTCACGGCTTGTCCTTTCATCAGAGACCAAGTAAATATCTCGAATACCATCTGAATGTAGTTAGCTGCATGTATGATCCTGACCTCTGCAAACTTTACCTCGGCGTGTGTCCTGCCATTAGAATCTATGTCACCCGGCGAGGCATGACCATCCATGTATAGAGCTAAAACGCCTCTTTCTAAAAGTTCGATGCTGCGGATTATTTGTTCTGCAGGGGTTACATCCCGTATCCCCCCAGCAAGAGAGAATATTAATTTGTAGACTGGGCTGTCATGTCTCTCAACAATATTCTTGCACTCTATGGAAAGGCCCGGTCTACTGGTTCCAGAAGCATATTGAAAGCAGGCAATCGTCATACGAGCAGACAGCCAAGCCATTTTCAGTGCGAAGGTTGCCTTGGCTGTTCTTTTTGTGCCTTTTTTCGTTCCCCATAACTTGCAGGATGGGAGATGATGTTCTTGCTGTTCAAGTTCGAACTTCATGTTCCAGATTCTAAACGATGTTCTAGACTTAGGGAGACTCGCGGCGCAATAGCAGCCTTGCCAGAGTCCCGTATTGACGGACTGTCTACGCAAAGCCCTACCGGAGTCTTCTTCAGAATTGGTCTCTTGCTTAGCAGTTGTGAAGCCAGTAGTTGGGCTGCTTTGAATACTGTTAATCTGTACAGCCTTCGCAAATGAGTCAGCATGGTCATGTAAGAGAAGCTTCAAGGAAATTATACCATAGTCTTGACCAGGGCCATATTTGATACCAACACTTGTGTCATCTCCTCCAGCCTGGCAGCGGTAACTTGATTACTATCTTGGATTGACCGTGTGCCAGACTCAATAATCGTCAATTTTCCATCAACCCTTTGATCGAGGTCTCGGATATATAACTGAGTTTGATGAAGCTGCTCTGCGATATTGTCAAGTGTGGCTAATATGGTGCTTTGTAGAGATCGAAGCTGCACAAAATTGCTATCTATCTGTATTTGCAAATCTGATATGCTGCTAGCATGAGTCGATGTATGGGATTTGAGATCGAGCGATATGGTGGTAACTGTGCTTTGAATGGTAGCTTCGGAAGTCCTATGAGGTATGGTTAGTCGAAAGGCTACCGGTAATCATAGTCCCGTCGGTCGTTACAGTGATATGATAGAAATGATCAGGTTTAGATCATTGAGCACAGATCGTAAGGATTGACGAATTGCTATTAGTTTCTCTTGCTGGAAAGGGTACGTAACCGATCGCATCACGTTCGCTGCTCTTCTTGTGACTTTACTTGAATGCTTCGCGTCGCCAAGCTCGCCTAGGACTTCTTGTAGGGTTTCAAGTTTCTCGTAACAGTTGTTGAGACAGCTTCGCAGTGGCGCCGTGTCGGCTTCAGTATTCACATTGGGGAGGAGACTGTTCAGGCTGTAAAGTAACGATACAACTTGTTCAATATCCCGAATACCGTCTCGTATGTCTTCTTTCCTGCCCCTCACTGCCCTAAGGTACTGGACGAGGCCTTGGCATACCTGTATACCGAGCGATGTGATGCCAACGGCGGTACCCGCCACAGAGAGCGGATCCGACATGGTGGCAGGAGCTGGGTATGGGTCTGAATGATGATGGGAGAATTAGAGATTCAAGTGGTGGAGCTGAAGACTCTAGAGGTAGAAATTACTTGCGCGGGGTAAAATCAGGCTCTGCGTCAGCAAACTTGTTGGGCATTTCACAAGACGTACTGTTGGTTGGCATTGCGCTTATTCTAGTCATATCATTGGACTGACATACATGAGACGGAAATGAGGCTGTGGCTGTACGGTTGAAATGGGTTACACATGACGCCAGTTGTGACTTGTCAAACTGGTCGAAGAGAAATTGGCTGCAATATATCGTCGTGATTGTGATTGTAATTAGGTAAAGGTTTCCTACATAGAGGCTATGTTTTTTTCCAACTCGATTGTAACTTCTGCTATTCATCTCAGACCCCATATATGCTACTAAAGCACATTCTGGTGAAGTTGAATTGATTCTGGCTCTCGTCAATGTAGCTAGCCTGCACAAAACTAGAGTTTTTCGCGTGCATAAACCCATAATAAGCCGTTCCATTGTATGGTCCATCGACCATCTGCCTTATTTCCTGCTTGTCAAATGCATTACCCATGCATGCCATGGCATCTGCCTGCCATCCGACGCCACTTGTGAACTTTCCACATGGGGTTTTGCGCGTCTCAAAGCATGCAATGACGATGATTGCGATGCCAAAGCCGAAAACAAGCCCCGTGTAGAACTTGTACCATACTGATGAAATGCTTGGGATAACTGTGGACCTTGAACCTTTAATGCCGAGATACCAAATTGAGATAAGCGTCGTCATGCCGAGGAGGAATAGGTAGAAGAGTAAGACGGTGAAGACTGTGAAGGTATAGTATGTTGAGCTGCCGGTTGTTACGATGAACGAAAGAGCGAGGACGAGAAGAGCAAGTAGGGCGAGGAGGTAAGCGAATCGAAATACCCTGCTGCCCCAGAACGAAGGGTTGCGATACCTCTGTGGGCCAGATAGCGAGGGATTGGTGGACAGAAGCTCGAACGTGGCGCTGCTGCACTCGATCATCTGTGGTGTACCCAAGGGAACGTCTTCCATTGACGCGAAAGAGAATTCGTCGGTGAGCCAAATGCAACTGCAGAGGCGTAGCAGGCCGAAGAGTGCCACCGGGAAGAAAATGATGTCGACGCCCATAAAAATGGTGAAACCAGGTGCGCTAGGGTCGATTTGACTGCTCAGCAATAAAATGATAGCCTGAATCCCTTGCACGGTGATGATCAGAGTTTTGAAAGCGTCGCGCGACAGCAGAGTAACTCTATCGTCATCTGGAAGCTGGACACAGCGCGGACGGGCGTACTGAATAATTTCCTCTGTCCCATCCCAGCCTTCATCTGTCCAGAAAAGAGCATTCGTGGCAGCCAAGTCAATTCTGTCCCAATTCTTGGCTCTCAGGCGACGATCAGCGACCATGGCGTATCGCCACAGGATAGACGTCGGATTATAATGGCAAACTCTCTCGTGCCATGGCGGACGACTGAGGGAGAGGTATGCCGGTGAAGGCGCTCCGATGAGAACGTGAGCGACAAGAGGAGCAAGACATAGAGTGAGGACGCCAATCCAATCCGAGATAGTGACATTCTGACTCTGATACGTCAGAGGTTGGATGAATATCGCCATGTTAACAGCCGGACCACTTTCCAATCAATTCCTGAGCTGGAGATCCTAAACAAAGAAACAAGGCATTTTTCAGGAAGAAATGAAGACGAAGAGTCAGCCCTACGAAAGAAAGAAAAAACCACGCGCCCAGAGGTTAAGGGGATCAAAACATAGAATTCTGAGGGTTAGTGCTTACTCTTTGTACAAGGAATAAGATCCTTCAACGGGACCTGATAATTTGAGCAATGAAATGGCACGTTTCCTGTACAAGTCCACTAAGAATGGTGAAACGGAGTATTCTGGCGAGTGAGAGGAGGCTGAGACCGATTTCTTGGCAGGGGTACCCATGCACCAACATCTCGGCGCTAAACGGGATCAATTGAAGCGACTGTACAGATAACAGTCGAGAAGTTATCTTATCAAGGACTCTAATTGACTATATTATTCCTTCTTGCAACAAGCTATCCTGTCGTTCATTATATGTGACCATAATTTATGTCTATCGTGTTTCTCGTTCCGCCTCATCTCCATCACTCTCCAAATCCCCTCTAGATATCGCCTCACCCTTCTTCAACTTTTGGTAAAACACACTTTTCTCCCGAATATACTCCCCATACCTGATGAACACAAACGGAATCGCGCACATAAACACACTCACGATCCCAAGCAGAGTCGAAGCCCATCCGACACTAAGAGCAGTATACATCGGCGCTGCAGCGAGACAAAGTCCTGCTGCTGCAAGATTTCGGAGACATGAACCGATGGCCATCGCTGATGCGGAGTAAACGCCGTAGCAGTCGCCCAAATAGTTTGTCAAAGACATACTGATGAGAATCTGAGCTGCTCCAAAGGGAACACCAGCCATCATTGGTGATATCCAGGAAATACTCGGCCGTGCAGTCCAGCCAAGCCAAAACATGGAAATGACCAGGAGAGGACCACCGATACATGCCAGAGGAAGTCTGCTAAATTCCGTCTTCTGAGCCCAAGGTCGACCAGCCTTCTTGCATTTGGTGTAGTACGCATCCCAAAGTAAAAAGATGGCCATTCCAAGGAACACGCCTGCTGCGATGGGAAAGTACATGAAACCACTGATCTTGGTAGACATTCCGTAAATACCCTTGAAGACGATGGGATATGTTTGGAAGAACATGTAGTAAATACTGTATGCCAAGGCGATGTAGAGACTTGATGCCGCAACGATGAGTTCTGTGAAGAGCATCTGGACTGGGCGTACGAGTACAACGCTCATTAGATTCCTCCAGCCTTTTGCTTCGAGTTCAATTGCGGCGTAAGTTTCTGTATTCGCGTTTCCTGTTTTCTGGGCGTCTTTTCGAATTTTCTTGGCTCGTCGCGCCAAAATTGTAGGACCAAATGTCTCTGGCAAAAATGCCAGCGGTGGTATAGTCGCGCCAGCAACGATCAAGCCAACCCAAAATGCCCATCTCCATGACACTTCCGACACATATCCTGCTATTGTAGGAGCAATCAGTGGACCGCAAATACTCACAGAGTAGAAGCATGTAAGCGCTCTTCCTCGTGTTTTCAAATCCGCATAAATATCCGCCATCATACCACCACCAATAGCAGTAGGTGCACTCGCAAAGATACCGGCCATGAGTCTGAACACGAGCATTGAAGCCCAGTTTGGAGCTAAAGCACAGGCCAGTGTGAAGATAGTGTATCCTGCAAAGGCAGCTTGGACAACATATCTTCTGCCCTCCAGCTCGGAGAGGGGTCCGAAGACCAATGGGCCGAAGAGATAGCCGACGAGAAAGAGAGAGATTGGAAGGGCGAGTTCCGGGTTGCCTTGCGTGTTGTCTACACCGTAGGCTGCGCTCATAGGAGCGGTCACGTTGGCGGGGAGGGAAGATGCTAATGTGCCGTTGAAGAGAGTCATTGTTGCGGTGAACACAACGAACAGCTTCTTGTTCTAAGGGATGTTAGTAGATGGCCATTTACTCAAGTCGTTGTGTAATCATCTTACCCTGGACCAATTGTATGGGTTCTCTGGGTCATCTTTCTCGAATGTGATGATGGTCTTGTTGGTCTCGGTGGAGTTGACCGAAGTGTCCTTTTCATCCAGCAGCACCCCTGGAGGTTCTGTGACTGGTTTGACATTTTCCATAGTGTCAAGAAATCGCAGCTGATCTGGTCAGCGAATAATTGACTGCTTGAAGGAAGTCGTCGGACGCAACTACAACAACTGGGATCTCATGGATGAATAGCAAAGTCTCGGGCAAGGGGACTGGATATTAAACGGGAAAATACTAGCTCTTTTCCATTTTTCTCCTCGTTTACGTTTCCTATTTCGGGAATCCCCAAGCGACGCGCCATTGTGGAGAGCAGGCGTCGTGTATGCGGGTGCAGTGTTTGTGTTTGTGTAATGAAGTAGAGGTCCGAGAAGGTTATTCTGACGTCCTATGACCTTTGGGCATAACTGACAACTTTCTTTCGTATTTTCCTATCTCGGTTTTATGGTACGGGCAAGTGTTGCTTCTATGGGAGACGGTATGGCAATCGGGCTGGTCTTTTTCCGAAAAAGCGTCAGGGTGCACGTTAACCGTCAGGTTTTCCTTCGAGCCGAGTGGAAGTCAATGGGCCTCAATAGAAACGAGTTTTCGTTCAAGATCAGATGTAGCAAGTCCGAGCAAGAGTCGCTCACCGGTATGACCTCAATCATTGTTTGTCATTTGTCAATTCAATGCTTGGTTGTCAACTTGTCACCTCGTCAATCCAACCCTACAGACACCCAAGACAAAATTACCAAATCTGGTCTAGCGCTGCGCCCTACCCATCATGATGCAATCCAACTTCCCCGCTCGTTCAACTCTTCTCAAAGAGGTAATTCTGTACGACATGTCTCTGACAAATCCACATGATCGAGCCATCGTTCTTTTTCGCTGTTTACATACGAAAATAGTCATTGACATCGCGACGCCATGCCGGACCGCGTCGTGAGAAGACGGAATGTCAAGACCCGCAATCGAAATGGCTGTTCCACGTGCCGAGCTCGGCGTTTGAAGTGTGATGAGAAGAAGCCTGAGTGCAATAATGTGCGTTGGGGTTACAATTGAGATGGGCCTGATCGCGGATATGTTACTGACCTGGCTTGTTTACAGTGCACCAAGCTGAGCATACCTTGTGGCGGGTACGCGCCTAGGATCATCTTCAAAGATCAGAATAAGCTATTCAATAGTGATTCACCACGGCGGACGAGGTCGGGTCAGAGACTGGGCGACTCAGAATCAACAGTCGACCTAGACGAGCAGAATGATGATGATACCGATGATACCTTCAACGTACCGGAAGATCAAAGTTCTGTTCAGGAATACCTGCCGTCTGCGCCAGATCTGGAGACCAATGCTATCGAGACCCAGCTTCCAATCTACCATGTCAATCAACCTCATGCCATACTTCATGCTCCAGTATCAGAGGAATCACCCGCTTGGGGTACAGGAATATTAGATGGTGCGGCGCTGGACAACACAACTGCCAATACACCGACAAGCGGCTATCATGGGCCCTCACCGTATATGGCATCGCCAGTGATTACGCCTCGTCCAATCTCCCATACGCCCATGAACTATTCTGGCCCAACCTTTTCATCTCCTCGGTTTGTGCACCAGGAAAGCATACCAGAGACACCTGGTACAGATAGGTTCTTTGGCATCAGGGTGGCTCCCATGATTCCTCGAGGGTTGTTCGAAAGCATGAAGTTTCCAGAGGATATGCTATACTACCATCACCTTCGCGACACTGGTCCATACGGCGTACTCTCAGTGCTATATCTCAACGACATTCTTGAGGCGGAATATTTGAACGGGTCCTTCTATCATGCTGCGCTAGCACTATCTGCCCTCAAGATATCGAAATCTGACGCACATGTTCATCTTCGAAATCAAGCGTCGATACATGCACTAGAACATTTCGTCTTAGCCCTCGGCGATATTGGCAAGATTGAAGTAGAAGATATCAACACACCAGGAAATGCAAACAACCAGAGCAAACGGCAAAATGCAGTTTCATGGTTGAGTACAGTTTTGATCCTAGCTCATTTCGAACTAAAGCGTGGACAAATGAGATTATGGTCTGTCCATGGTCGTGCAGCTGTCGACTTTCTCTCAACACATCTTGACCTTGTACGAGCTACAGATATTGGAGAATCGCTTGTCCGTGCTTTTTCGCGAATAGCCGCCTTGCTGGTCATTTACGATCGAACGCATTCGATACAGAAACAGGCTATCTCACCTGAAGTCTCAAATACTCTGATAGAACTCCTTGCTTCATCGAACCTGCCGTATGATCGCCAGCTCTACATAGGTCCACGTGTTAATGCCTTGGAAGACGAGTGGAGAGCGAATCTGAGGACAGACGCAAGCTGGGATGCGCGGGTTGACAAGTTGAGGTTAGAACTTGAAGACTGGAGACGAAATTTACCACCAGAAGAAGTCCCAGATTTTGGGACCGATGATGTTGTTGAAGGGAATGATGTCGACATCAAGCCCCTGACAATATTGACATCCCACGAGCCTGTCAGAGCAGCTACAAACTACGCACATTTTCTCGTCATAAGCCTCCGGGTAGACATGATGTACACGAGTCCCCGGATAACCCCCGCAGAATCATCATCCACAATCCGCAAAATCTGCCGGTTAACCCTGGGCCTGCCCTACACCCTCTGCGTTAGCGTTAACAATTACGGCCACGGCATGCTCCCTGCAATGCTGGACGCATATCACATGGCCGATGAGCCCACGGCCAACTGGATTAGGAAGTGGATAGGATCGCGTCCTGATACGAGAGAGGGAATATGGGATATAGAGCGCGTGCAAAGATTGATTGCGTATTTAGATAGAGAGTATAAAGGACAAGGATTGAGAGCGGGTTGGACGGTAATTAAGACTAGGATGGTCGATGAGGACGATGAGGATGAGGAAAGAGGAAAAAGCTTTTGTGTTGAGATTTACTCAAAGGGTAAAAGAGGTTGGAGCATGGACTTTGTAGAGATTGAGTAAGCTGAATGTCTCGTGTGAGACCAGCTCAGACATTAATTGTTAGTGTATAAGCCAACAAAGAATATCACCACAGTAATATGCCATGGTGTCATACCAATCTAATAATACCATCAATACGCCCATCCAATTAAACAAGTCACGACTTCAAAAAGGGCGTTCAAAACAACCAATTAAAAACACCCTGCTGACAAAAGCTCTCACCGACATCGGTCGCTTATAAACCCAGCATGTCAAAACTCCCTGCATGCGCGCCCTTGTGTCAAGCCACCAATTGAGTCACGCACTAATTGATCAGCCGTCGCTCGTCTAAGCACACCCAAAAGGGAAACTGTGTACGGTTGGGATGAATAATAGTAATTGACTATTGACTTGTCAAGTGTAGGGCTCAGTGTGACTCTGACAATTTTGCAATGGGCGCGGATTGGGCGTAAGTGACTAGATTTTGGATGCATTAGAATTTGTATATAAGGGATGGTGTCGTCTTGAGATTGGAGATTTTCATCATCAAGCAATTCAATACAATCAAGACAGCTACAAAGCTTTCGAACACTTTCAATTACAAACAAACAACAAGAAACATCTGCATTACTCAAGAATCACCCTTCCACCACTTACGCAAACAACCACTTAAAAAAAACCGCTTCAAAATCACAATGGAGTCCACCAAGAACAACGCCCAGAAGATCTGGTCCGCCATCGTCCAGCACGCCAAGGAGCACCACCGATCTGTCAACGCTGCAGTCAACACCTACTACCCTCAACCACAAGCGCTTACTCCTCGAGCTGCTGCTACCAAGACTGTCTACTCGACTTCATCGAGTGCACGAACCTCTTTTGAGAAGAACTGAAGACTTTGCATATAAGTCTAGAGTTGGAGAAAAGCTTGGATATAGATATGGCTGGGATTTGGGATGTTAATGTTAATGACTGATAGGCTGCAATGTTGTTTCTGATTTGGTTGGTGGGGATAGCGAGGGGATAGAGACTCGGCGCTATAGATACCATTGTTTATTGTTTTAATGAATACGATGAAATTCACTTTCAGTTCCAACTGAGGCATTTGAAGTCTTTGCAATTCATTTATTTAGTATAAACCAGTTTGCTCATCGCTATATTTATCTGCTAAGTGCCTTCTATAAACCCTGTTCTGTTCTGCCCTTTCCCTTTACTCGGTGTTGGCCTATCACAGAAATTATCAGCGTTCCAATCATCAATTCCAAGAGTCAATCACTTACGCATTTGAAAGAACGAATCCTCTCAGTCCCCGAAATCTCAAGCATCTCAAGGTTATTAACACAAGTCTCAGCATCCCTCACAGCACCGACACCACGACAATCATCACGAGCAAAGAACTCGCAGTTGGTGTTTTCGTGCGCGTACATAGCAATCGCCTCGAACAGGCCCTTACAGCCCTGGTTGTGTATACCGCCGCCGGTGTAGTGCGCACAGCTCACACCGGGCATGCTCCAGCCGAAAGTGTAGCAGTTGCCTTGGTTGCCCTCGAGGATTTGGTATCCTGTTTCGTCGTTGGGGTTACAGTCGAGGACGTTGGTGTATGCAGTGACTGGGATTGTTAGCTAGGTATTGAATGAGAGCATTTGGTGCTCACGGTGCCATGCTGAAACGTTGGAGATGGTCGCAAGGACGGCGAGGCAAGAGGCGATAGAGAAACGCATTGTGTAGTTGATATAAGTATTGTTGAGAATAGTTAGTTGTTCAGATAGTGGTTTAGTTAAGCTTGATGATAACTGTGAACGCCAGTCAAGATCAACAACTTATATACTTTTCTCTACAACTTCATCAAAGCTCTTAAGATACAGTTTTCATCTCTCTAAGGACTGATCGTCTCACTCGCAAGGCATTGTTCGCGATACTCCGCCTCAAAGGATCTAGGACCGTGCTCGTAGTGTAACTCCAGCGCTGGTCCCAAGATCCTTTCGTGGGGAGATTTGCTCCACTTCCGCCTTGCGCTCAGAGCAGAATTGTTTCGACTGGCTAAGCCACGATTGTGAAGGAGTATTGTATTAAACAGTCGGTAAATATCAGGTTACGTATTTCATTATCCGGGGCAGTATCCAGTAATGGCAATACGTCATTGAAGGATGTCGATGCGATAATGGCATGTTTTAGTCGAGAACTGACGTGAAGGATCACCAAAGGGACATGGGTCGGCCGCCTATAGTGTCGTAGCCATAAGGTGACGAACAAAGAGGCTCGTCTAATTAATTTCAGCACCATTGTTGATGAAACGAGTTGCAGTATTCAACAGCAGAGATTCTATTAGATACATCTATAAGAGAAAAGAAAAAAAAAAAAAAGAAAACTATTGTAGGTTAATTATATTTTAAAACTCCTTTCTTTTACTTTCTAAGTTAATGTAACTATTAATATATATTCTTAATTATATTTTATTTTACCTGCTACAGAGGCACGATAGTGTTTCCTGTACTTATTAGTAATATTTCCCTATAGGCACAGAGAGATTGTCTGGAACTCGGCACATTACATTCAGCCTTTAATACAGTATCTTTCATTTAAACTAGCTCAATTGTCCTGGAATCCTTTACCTCAGACCAGTACTCGTCGAACGGAAGAGTCACAAGTCCAATGCGTTTATATCCTTCCAACTTACCATATTTACGTCCAGAATGCTCTAACACACACGCAACCCCCATTTTGACTTTCCGCCAAGGATCGTATTCTGGCTCGTGTATTGTCCCGACCAAAAGACAAAGTCGAGGGTGGGTGCTAATCGGCTCGAGAGGCTCTATGCCGTCCATGTGGGCATAATGTTCATGCCTGAGGGTGTCCCGGTGATTGGTTTCGGTGGATCCCTCCTCAGTGTGCTTACTGTAAGGGTAACTCAAATTTACTTGAGACAAGTCTACCATTCTAAACAAACCCTTGACAGTTAAGCGCGCTTCTAAAACTTGACCAGAAGTGTCTGACCCTTTTGATCTCGATCGGAAGTTTTTGACTTGTATCATTGATTCCCAGGGGTCTCGATGGAAAAGAAACCATACGAGGCCGTTGTTAGACGCCCAGGACCAAGAGGGTAGAACTCGCTCTGAGGTTTGACTTTCTGGTTCGCCACACTGTGTGTGTGTGTGAAGGATAGGATCATTGGCACGGATGTCGGAGCTGCCCATCGCTATCCAGGTCAGTCCTTCTGCAACGCTAGGCTCCCAGATGCCTGCAATGTACCTCTGTTGACATCTGCTAGATACTAGTGAAGCAACTCCTGACAACGCCGGGAGTCTATCTGAACCAACCGAAAATTCTGTCCTTGAATATTGGGTGACGAAAGGGTACCAATTCTCCATAAGTTCTTCGGCATTGAACGTATGAATGTTCTTGAAATAAAAAAAATTGGAGGTTTTGTGTGTTGAGTCGAAGTGGTCAGGGTGAATTTCACTTGTGTAACCACCAGAACATTCCCAGAATATGCAGTTCGCGCCAAAGTGAAGAATTCTGTTTGACAATAGTCTTTCTTGGGTAGTCCAGCCCCTTTCTAGTAGTGCTGAGATATTGATTTCTGATAATGGTTCGGGACAAGGTGGTTGGATCATAGATTCTCTAAATCCTGTCCAATATGATTCTTGTCTAATGACCACCGGTTCCGGATCGAATTCAAGGCCGGGTCGGCTAAGAAATAGCCCTCTATTGGATGACTCGGAACCTGTTGCTGCAATTGTTAAAACTGCGTTCTGGTAATAACTGGCAAATTTGCCAGCTTCGATGGACCAATCCTCCATATGCTGAATATCATTAATCCTCTCTTTCTGCAATACGCATAAAGCATCCACCCATAAATATCTAAGGCCTAGACCGCGGGTGACAATGATAGCATCTTGAATCGTCTTCGAAAGCCGGTTCCATGGCAGTTGTGTTCTCATATCATTTAGGTTAGATGCTGTTGTCTTCGCGAAGTTTGCATGGTCACCCCATGCATAGCTTAGAGCAGCGTACTCTATGTCCCGCGTATCTTGGCCGGAAACATGTAGTCTAGGCATTGCTTCCTCCGCTTGTGAGCCAACGTCAATCAGCCTTGTTGGAAGAACGTTTTTTTCACTGGATCCAGTGTCAACGCATTCAACATGATCGCTGCGACACACATGAAACCACTGCTTGCCCAGTTGGATAATCCTTTGCAATCCGCGAGGCGACCACGGATCTAAAATAGCGTAACGGGTCTGCGAAGAAGACTTGTCCCCTTCCATTTGTGTGTTATCGTTTTCAGCTACTGGTAAATAATGACCCCTCCCTTTCCCACCAGACCCAACAAAAATCACAAGCCTGAGCTCTCTAGGGCGCAGGTTGCGGAAAGGTAATCCGTCCTCCTCCTCTGTGTCATAGGCAATTTTGCAAAAATCATTATAGTTATCCTCATGTGGGTTATAAGAGTGGGGCGGCGAAGCGGAGATTGTGATAGGATAGTCTTGATGTTGCCATGAGAGTGTTTGTGAATAGAAACAAGACTGGTAAATGATTTGACACAGAGGACAACCGTTTCGTGCTTGGGATCGAAGTGAATGGATGTTTGGGGCTACTTTGAGGCTGGAGGACCAGTTGGCATCCTCAACTTCTCCAAAGCTTTCTACAAAGCCAGAGCATGAGACGCACAGTGATTTGGCCATTTGGAATTCGAAGGATGAGAAAGCGAAGCAGCGTGCCAGCATGCCAACAAAGCTTGCGGAGCCTGCCCTGTTTTCAATGTGCTATGATAAGACTGATCATTTTGAGGCCTGCCACGGGCATGACGTGTTCAAGCCACTGCAGAACCCCGCATCTTTAAGCGCAGGAAGTAAAATATCTAGTTAATAAACGAGGGGAATACTTGCTCTCATTAAGATGGTATTTAATACTTCTGCTAGGTAGTTATAATTGTTGCGTGTCAGCCCAACAACTTTATGTCGAATAGATGAAACCCATCAGGTTGCTGACGATCGATTTAAGCTTAACACAAGAGTGTGCTAGCTGCGGGGTATGTCAAGGGGGAGGGAAGGGAAGGGAAGGGAAGCCAGATCCCGAGCCCCGTTACCGCAACGTGGAGGATCGCCTTCAAACTGTCATCACGCAGTGGTTAAAGTACTCTAGCTATTTGAGGCTATGTGAGTTGTTTATCTATCCATTGAGCTTATAGAAACAGCCTAGCCGCCTAAAAGGAAAATATATAAGATGTTTGGCTAATACTAACTAATATGTATATGTATGTATGTGTGTGATAGGTAAATCGGCAAAAATGAATGTCGGTGGAGAGGCTCGAACTCTCGACCTTTGGATTACTCTGACCTGGGGCCAAATCACAGGATTTCACTATGAGACCAACGCTCTAACCAACTGAGCCACACCGACATTGGTGGACGGAATTCATCCGATTTCTTTCTCGGTGGCGAGCAGGCTTCAATTCTCGGTACAAGAAGGCTAGACCGCGTATTACCCACTCCATTCTGCACTTTCCACAAACACTTTCTAGATGTCAGTATATTTGCATAGAGTTATACGAATTACTTATGGAAATCCTTTCGAGATAATAGCTCGCATGCAGAATGAATTGATTAGTTGTCTATTTTTTTGCAAAGCAATTTCAGGTCGTTGTCTGAAAACGGTTTGATGGTTCTTCGCGAACCTTTTCTATCCCGCCGCTGCAACAAGACCAGTAACAAGTTGCTTTCTGTCGCTCTTCGTGGTTGACCTTGAGCACAACATGATACAACTCCAAGACTTCGTTCGCCGACAATTTGTCTCCTGTGTTGCGCGCGCTCAAGGCCTTCCCAACAACATCCGGGCATCCTTCCTGTCGCATAGCCCATTTACCCCCGTTCACTTTCGACGAGAACACTCCAGAAACCATATAATGCCAGCTTCGACAAGCATTGAGAGCACTGTTCGCCGAATTGGCTTCATTCATTTGGTGCCATTTGAGTGAATCGGATATCCCATCCAATATCCACGACCGCGGAATTTCACCAAATGCTTCGTCTATAGGCAGGCCATGGAGACATCGGCCAAGTTGGCGACCCATCGCAATGTCGAGAAGGAACCAATGGCTTGCTTCCTGACCTGGGTCGAGGCTGACATGGTCAGACTGGCTAGGTCCTGTGTTCAGATTGAGCTCGAAGCGGGGATGGCGGCTGGCCGGATTGACTGATTCTTGAGCGTAGACAACGAATTCGAGCTTGGTAGCTGGACATGGCAGGGACGCTTGGTTTATGCGAGATACAATGTGTTTCTTTTCTGGGCTTGAGAGGGGTGTTTTGACAATTGCTTGGACGTCGAGATCGCTGAGCCTGGGCTCGAAGGCATCGTAGCTGGCTGAGCCGAAAAGATATACGCCAATTAGTTGATGATCCAGGTGGTCAATGAGACGGTTGACTAAGTCGTCGAGGTACGCCTGGACGTTGTTTGGTAGATTCTTCGCCATGTCCGCCAATTGTTATCGGGAAAGTGATCTGGTATGTTGCAGTGACTGCCAGCTGCAATGAGAATTGGGCTTTTCAAAGGAACACGAATGTATAGTTCCAGCTAGCGATAGGAAGTGTGCGAGGCAGGTTGATGGCGATGGAACAGCCAGCAGAAGTGGGGTTGAGGCAGGCTGCAAGTGTGAGTGCCGCTAATGACGAGTCCACGGAGTTCCAGGAAGTCACGACTCCTCTCCGTCGATACAATCTATCAATGAGCTCATCAATTAGAACCCAAAAGAAAATATTCAAAATGCCAGTCGCGGTCGCGCAGAAAACAGCGATTGATGGCCAACATAGGCAGCAAAAATGCGGCAAATGGCAAAAACATACAACAGCGGGGATTCGCTGGTCGTCACCGACCCAACTACTAATCCGCCGGTTAGTGGCTTGACTATGGGAGAGCGGACGGGATCCCGTATTTTCCACTACCTTTGGTCGTATGTACCAACTACCGTGCAGTTGTGCCATATCACCAATGGCCTCAGATTGTCAGCATTTGATCCAAGACACTCTCCCCACGTACAATGAGCAAAAACACCTGTCATATTGAAACTAAATGAGCGGATTTATGAAATAAAAGTAAGAGCTTCCTGATAGCTATTCCTCTCTCTTTACGAAACCGTACTTGTGCCCCGGCTTCTGCTCCCTTGCCTGCCACTCACTTATAACAGGCTCACCAAAACCAACAGGCCTGATACCAACCATCACAAAATCATCGTGCAAAGAAGGACTCAGGTTAGAATCAAGATACACCATAATTCCCGCTTCCGCGCCTGCAGGGCCAGGCAACCTCTCCAGCCCGACAAAAAGCGCGCCTTTTCCTTGATAGCATCCCCATTTCGGACTCTCGGTGTCATTTGCCATGACAAATTGCAAAGCTGCCAGGTCCTTCTTCGCATCAGTCCACATCCGAAGGCACTTGATTTCTTGTCTGCCAGCGTCCCAGTCGCTTTGACTGTAGTGGCTTGTGACTGCAGACGGTCTGAACACAGTACGGAAAGAGCTGCAATCGAATGGTAGGTCGGTAATAAAAGCCGTTGGTCCAAACGAGGTTTCGGTAGTACCGGTTTGTCTTGCTCTATCGTGATCCGGATTGTCGTCAGGATGACGACGGACTTGCATGGCGACGATAAGAAGGTGATTGGAAAACTGATGAACAGTGGTTGCCTTGATACCTTCTATACGCCCCGAGAGATCGAGGTACGAAACTCTCTTCTTCCAAGTGTATAGACGACCGTTGCGATGAGAGGTAGTCGTGATGCTCTGTTCTCGCCCGAACGTAGGGAGTCTTTCCAACTTGTGGAGGATAAGGCCATCAATTTTGGGGATATACATTACTGGGTAGTTCGAGTCCAGACAGACATCTTTGCATTCCGAAAGGTCGGCGGCCAGGTAATTGAATGGTACGACATCCTCCACCAAGCAGTTGTCTGGTAGGCCACCGGCAGTAACAACACCAAAAGCAGTCATCTGAGGTTTTCGGGAATGAATATCGGACCACTCGGCAGATAGTGCACTGATGATAGTTCGCACCGGTGCACCACGCTCAAGATTATTCCCCAAGAGATGGGGTTCGACATCAGTTCCAGGTTCTCCCGCGATGAGTTGGCAGCCTTTGCGAGTGACAAAACGGAGACCGATGGGCATATCATTGTACTTGTGAACCCAGTAGCCGATGATGTAGTCATCCCGGTTCGTGAGGCCCTGAAAGGTAAGATACTTCATGGCTGTTCTGCGAGGTCCTATAGCGATGGTCTTTCGTTCCTCGTTTTCCCAAAAGGTGAGTTCGTAGCCTCCCATGTGAACGTCCACGCCGAAAGAGATTATCTTGTGTAGGCCATCCATGTTGCTCGCCAGGCTCAGAGTTTCCGAAACTCTGGCCGTATCAGACAGCGGTGGAACCTCCGTCTTAGGGAGCCGGGCATGACAATCTGGATGGGCCTTGTTGATGAGCTGATAATGGAACTTTATGCCATAGACCATCGAGAATCTTCCATAGTTTCCCGAGACGCCAGATATGAAATGGCCAGGGGGAGGTCTGTAAACCTTTGGAAACCAGTCGCAGTCCCCACTCTCAACCGATTTGCCGTCGGCAAAAAAAAACTTCAGGCCTCTAGTCTGACGCCGAGTCTCTGAGTATACGACGACTTCCTTTAACCAGTTGTTGCTGCCTATCATGACGGTCTCGTCCATGGGTATTTTAGGCCTAAAGATGATCGCGTCCGGAGACCCGATCCTCGCTCCTGAGCATTTCTTCGAGGCTCGCACCATGATACCCATCAATGAGAGCTGGTCATCACCATCACGGGTCGTCCATTCCAACGTTATGCTCGGTGCGGAATCCGGTGTGAGGCTGAAGTAAGCAATGGCATTGACGGCCACAGATATCGGCTTTGACCTTGCATGACACCATTGGGGCGCTGGCTCGTATTTTTCAATCCCGTCCTGGGCGAGGAATCCTGCTTCGAGGACGGGAGTTGGATTGTTGAGTTGCCTCTAGCGGACTATATCGTATTCTTCGATGATCTTGGTGCATATTCTTCAGATACGCGCCCTGTTGCGAAAGGCTAGACGAGTTTCTGCATCGTACACAGCTCTGCCATTGTCAAGAGACTTGAAAATAGCATAGACGGCTTTCCAAAAGATAGAGTGCGGTCTCTGGATAAGCAGGAAGTGGGGCAGGAACCCTGTAACACAAGGAAAGTCGTGATAGAACTTGTCCTTCCATGATGAGAAGGGGTCCTCTCGTCTTAATTCCTGCATACGTGTGACAGCGTCTGGAGCCTCTGCCAACGAAATCGCTTGCTGCATTAACTTGGCGGTCTTATCAACACTAACATCCGGCGATAGGACGACAGATTCGGATCCTCTCTTGATCTTCCAATCTGAGTAGCCCTGGAGTTCAGAAATTGGAAACTTTACCACCTTTTCGTCGATACTCCCCTCAGCGACTCCACAGTTATAGTCGAGTGCGTTTGTAAGGAAAGATCCTCTGGGGTAATGAGGCTCAAGAGTTGCGTAAAGAAGCGTTCTGTCAACTGGGTTTGGCTCTGCAACTTCCTCCAATACCTTGCGACAAGCGACATGGAAGACAAGAACTGGGTATAAATTTTCTCGGCCATACCTAAGAACGTTAAGAAGATTTTCAATTCAATTTCGAAATGAGACGTGACTTGCGCTTCAAAAATCGTGCCAGGCATGTTAGGCTTGCGTTCAACCGCGCGACGGAACAGGCGTCCATCTTGATGCTTAAATTTACTCAGGAGCAATGCCCTACCGTTGTTAATTATTGTAACGATCTCATTGAGCGCCTTTACTTACTTCTGGGGGTTCATGCTCTGGCATAGAAGTTCGACTTCTGTTAACCAATCCACCTTTCCCGCTGTGACGACACGGCGATCGTAGGCACGAGGATTTCCACCCTTCCATTTGATATGTCCGGTAGGCGCACCACAAATGGCGCAGTAACAATGCAATTTGTTCGCCATTATGAAGGAGTAAGGAGAATATGAGTAAGGGTCAACGCTAGGGATTTCAAGCAATGTTGTTGGAAAGAACGAGAATTGAAATCCTTGGGACTGTTGGGGGCTTATATCTAATCAGCCCGAACTACACTATAGAAGTGGTGGTGTCTGTGTTACAGTGCTGAAACAATCAACGCGTTGAGTGACCGGTAAAACGCGTTGGAAAGGCGTGGTGGAAGGATGAACTACTCCTACCTAGACAAAAAGCAATTCTACATAACTCGCGACGACTGACTTTCTACGCGTCTTGCCATGAAAGATAACCTCATGTAGACAGGCAGCTTATTCGCTAACGCATACAGGGATGATGAAACAATTGAACTTTAACGCCCTCGTCGTCGATTGGGAGGGTGGCAGACATCAGGCCAGTCGCGGGGTAAGAATGCCTTATTGATTTTGCGAGTGAATCCATGTAGAAGAACGGCAATTCAGCCTCCGTATAGAAAGAAAGAGATTTCAAGCTATAAAATAATCCGAATTTGCATTTGTGACGTTTCCTTTTGTTGCACAAACTAATAGGTAGATATGGATATTGGCAAAGTCTGCTGCCACTATCCGTAGAACAATTTTAAACATGTGACGCTGGCAGTGCCACTAATAACGGCTTCTAGCTCCATGACGGAAAATACTTTCGCCGAGCATCAGGTCATAATTTTCTACTTTTTATGAATATCGACCTTTCACCAGAGTTGTGGACCGATTACATGGAATAGTCACAACTACCCAATTTATTCTAACTTGATCACGAAGCGTCACTTCTCCTGCTACGTTTTGAATTTTGGTATCGCATTCACTCAAAATTCACCATGGGTCAATTCAAGCGCCATGCACAATCTCAACCAAAGCACGGAAAACCGTTGTCCAGCGGTGCATCCAAGGCACCAATCCCACCACCAGTCAACCGTCCAGGATGGAGTGGACCAACTTATTTACACAAAACTCCCAAAAGAAAACCTGCAGCAGTAAAGGAAAAGACCCAAATACCACAAATTCAGAGTCTATCTGTTGAACATCAACAACTCATTCTCGACACAATCAGAACTTCATTTCCTGCAGTTGACGATTTCAGCACATTGACACCAGTATTGCGTGAAGTCAGGGAAGCCCTTGAGCAGAAGGACTACAGCAAGGCTTTTGGGACTGAGGAGTTTAAGGAGGCTTATACGATTCGTTGGAGCCCGAGTAGAGCTCTTACTACTGCAAATGTGCTCGCTTGGATTTGCAGTGAGATGAACGAGGCTGCGTGGGTTCAACAATTCCTTTTAGGACAGAGTCCATCCAAAATCGCTTGCATTGGGCGAGGAGGATCTGACTTGTTAGCCTCCATGGCACTGCTCAAGCACTCTCATCAAAGCAAGCTCGACGAAGTCCACCAGGCAGAATCAGCTTCTCACGACACTGATTCCAACGCCAGCGCTCTAGTTGATCTTAACCTGATTGATAACCACGATTGGTCCGGCATCGTCACAAAACTACAACATATTCTCACAACCCCTCCCCCTCTTTCTAAATATGCAACCGAAAAGGCCAAGACTGCAAATGTCTCTGCTATCCCACCCCAGGTCTTGAATCTATCACTCAACCAACTCAACATCCTCGAAAGCGAAAACACAACTCTGCAAGGGCCCAGTCCAACACTGATCACTCTCTTCTTCACACTCCACGAATTTTACTCACTCTCAATATCCAAGACCACAGCTTTCTTAAAGAGGCTGACTTCAGAAGCTCCCAAAGGGAGTTTATTGCTCATTGTTGACGGCCCTGGAGCGGAGGTCACACTACCTAGCAAAGCAGGAGAAGAAAAGAGATACCCACTCGAGTGGCTGCTTTACCAAGCTCTGCTACCACCCAAGAGCAAAGATTCAGAGGAGGACGTGCAACCGGCGTGGAAGAAACTTATTGAGGATGGTCATGAAAAGGAGTATAAGTTACCTGCAGGACTAAGATATCCAGGAAGTTTAGAAAATACCCGGTTCCAGGTGCACCTACTGGAGCGTTTATGATAACAAAACGTGTCTATAGCAATCAAAGAAGTTGGCAATTTTGATTCGTGATTTTGACAGTCTGAATTTGCGAGTCTATTGGCTACGATTATCCAATGAATACAATGCTGCTGACGCTAGCGCCAAGCTACACTTCAGCCTTTGCATAATTCCTTCAAAACGCGTCGTAATCTTTCTCCCTGTCAATCTCTTCGCATTCTAGCTTCTCCGAAGCCATGATGAGCGATCTACAGATCTTTCAGTACAGCTCGGTGGAGTTGGATAACGCATCCACTGAGATCCGGCTCCTGGACCTTCATCCGCCCCAGATAGATGAGCTCGACGACCGGGTCGCCGCAAATTGGAACAAGCCACTTATTTGCCATCTCTATAAGACCTGCATTACGGATCCCTCCCCTTACAAAGCTCTTTCCTACGTATGGGGCGAAGGCGGGAAAACACAATCAATATGGGTTGTCAACTCACCAGCGAAAAGCGGGGAAGCCAGCATTCCAATCACAGAGTCACTTGACATTGCACTGAGACATCTTCGCAGACCTGATGAGACTATAACGTTATGGATCGACCAGATCTGCATTAATCAGGCAGATAACAAGGAAAAGAGCCAGCAAGTTGCGCTGATGGGTAGTGTCTATTCAGCAGCAAGCCAAGTTTTAGTATGGCTAGGTTCAACAGCAGACGGGTCAGATGGTTTAATGGATGCATGGCAAGAGGTTGGTCAGAAAGCACGGGACTTTGGTCTCGAGGGTTATATGACGCCGGAAGGATTCCGTGCCATGTCAGCCATCATGAGAAACGAAGGCCCGAACGATGAAGCGACAACGCGGTTCCAAGTATTGCTCCAACATACCGTTGGTGTCTTTGCTCCCCTGCTCAGAGACATGGCTTTGGAAGCTTGGTTCGAAAGACCATACTTCTCACGCGTCTGGATCATACAAGAGTTCTGCTTATGCACAGACACCGTGTTCGTGTGCGGCACAAGAACAGTTGCAGTCGAACTGATCAAATTAGCAGTGACCATACTCCAAATGGTTGTCAGTAACATGCTTGATGGACAATTCCCGGAACTCCAAGAGCCCGAAGTCCCTGCTGAACGATTGGCAGATATTTCTGAGGAACCTATAACACGACTATTCTCTTGTCGATCACGCCAACAAAATGGCCGTGGAGATGAGCTACATATGCTCTTGCGCAGAATGTTTGTAGGCCACGATACACGTGCTACGCAACATCGTGATCGTGTTTTTGCACTGCTCGGACTTGCTGTTGACGCAGAGAAACTCGGTATTCAAGTTGACTATGGGTCTTCTACCGAGCGCGTTCTAGCGCAAACAGCCAGTGCACTCATCGAGAAGGCTGGGAGGGTGGATATTCTCTGCTATTCCCAGTTCCCAAGGTCACCGGATCTTGTTGGTCTTGTATCTTGGGTTCCTGACTGGCGCTCGAATTTGCGCCCCTCATTTTACACCATCAACGAGCGAATGAACGAGCATCTATTTTTCGCATCAGGTCACGATAGCATCATTGAAGCCGTCAAACCCGCCACAGAGAGTCCATTCATTCTTGGCCTTCGCGGTTACACAGTTGATACGATTGAGAAAGTGGCCGCAGGTGAAGGTTGGATGGACCTTTCTTGGGACCCGGCTCGGCTTCTAGGCTACTTCACCGAAGTGGACGCCCTATGGCAGCAAAGCATAGAGAAGCCAATCGTGACTGACGGCCCAACACAAGATCGTAAAAACGAGGCTAGGTGGCGCGTTCCAATTGGGGACTTATACAAAACAGAGGACGGAGATGAACATAGAGCGACTCCAGATATAGCCAGATCTTACCGCCGATGTGTGCAAGAACTAAAACTATTCTACCAAATGACTGTAGGAGAAGATGGGCTGCAGGACATTGAGGATTGGGAAACGCACCAAGATGAAGATAAAAGGATAAACTACGACGGGGATGTGAGGAAAATGGAGGGTAAAAGGTCGTTTTTAACACAAATGGGTTATCTAGGAATGGGGCCCGTTGAAGGAAAGCCAGGTGATACAGTTGTTGTCTTTTGCGGTGGGCACATTCCCTTCGTACTCCGTCCCGAGGCAGATGGACAAGACATGTATTCATTTGTGGGCGAGGCATACTGTGACGGGGTCATGGATGGGGAAATTACCACGAAGGAGAAACAAACTTTCTGGTTGGTCTAAATTGGGAGGCCAAACTTTCGATCCGGAGAGAATTGACTCAAAGTTCGCACAAAAGACATCCATTGACTTTGAAGAACGCCATCGTGAAGTGAGACCAAACACCAACAGCATCCATGTCGCCGGCGTTCACGGCGCCTTGCGATTATAGAGTGACATAGAGGTACTTTGATCAGCAAGCGGGTTTAGCTCAGTTGGGAGAGCGTCAGACTGAAGTCAAACTTCAATCACTATCATTTGATATCTGAAGGTCGTGTGTTCGATCCACACAAACCGCAACTTCTTTTTTTGCATGGGCTTTCTGCGGTGGGTCAGCTAGCCACTGACTTTTTTTGCTATTGCGGATCCACAGGGAGGAGATGAGCTCGAAGCTACCCTGTATACACACATGCAGATAAAACAGTCATGATCTTTCTGATTGCTACTGGGAAGTACTCAATGAACAATTATAATAGATTACTTGAATTTTTAATGTCAACTTTAAATTCTTTTCGCCTATTGACCAGCATCGAGTGATAAGTCATTCCGTTGCTCATGGTAAATGATTTCTGTAGAACATCAACATTTAGTTGAGTGTACCAGGGAAATGTAACGGCGGCCGCTGCTGGCTTTAAGCCACAGTCATGACATCACCCAAATCCAACGCCATGTCGCGTCGCGCTCACGCGTTCAACCTATATCAATTGAGTTTTGTGGCTTATGTTTTGATGACCTTGTACCGACAGTAAGCTCTCAGTCGAAAGCTACACTGTGCAATGCTTGCTTACATCTCCCAACCTTCATATTGATCGACCGTCAATTCAGGTACATCAAGCTACAGCTCAGGTCTCCACACAAGCTCCTGTCTCAGGATGGCGGTCAATGACGCATGTTTCTGAGAAAATGGCTTGTCGATCGGGGATTTGCTGGTTCAGCTGAGACATACAGCCCTACCGAAGCATTTAGCAACTTTCAGTGGCCCAGCTGTCTCAGTGCCCCTCATGCAGATCTCATTCAGCTGCTTACTTGCTGACGATCTAAGCTACATTTACCAGAACATTGGGTATCGGCGGCAAGTCTCGGAGTGGAGAGGTGTTTCAATTGGCGGATGAATTGAGTGCTGATGTAGGCGTTAACATTTGGAAATACCATCGTCTCAGGGTTCTGCAGCGAGACGCTGACATGTGTGAGACAGTAACGTTCTTGATGGAGTGCATATGGCGGTCAGGTATCTTCGAGTAGCCATTGGACATTGCTTTACTGCAATATCAAATACCGGTTATAGTTGCACAGAGGAAATGGACTCGAAAGACCCAGTCTTTGATGCACAACACTAGACTCGGCAATTGGATCCATCCCGCAGTGGGACCGTCGATCGTATGGCGGGAACCAACAAGGTCGCTGCTCATCATCGCACATCCTTCTGCCGTGTCTTACAGGTGCCACATGTGAAACTACACTTGGGACGAAGGCTTCTGTCGGGATGGTCTTTCGTCAGACTGAAGAGGGGTTGTGAGACAGGTCAAAGCAGACATCAAAGCGGACAGCTTCACGTACACGTTCGACAGGCATTTGCCAGTACCAGTGTATGAACAATGGGGTAAGGTCCTCACTCAAGTATAAAAGAGCCATCTCTCTCCTTCAGAGCTCTTATCAAACCATCATCCTCATCTCATCACTCTTCACCAACACTCAAACATCTCCTTTAACACAATCAAAATGGGTAGACTTTCCAACGGCGAATGGCTCCTTGTCGGCAACTCCATCTGGAGCGACGACAACGGAACTGAGTTCCGCATGCAAGACGATGGCAAAGTCGCTGTCTACCACGGTGACTACTGCGCCTGGCAGAGTACCGACCAACAGAACTGGAACGCCCACGGCATCAAGATGCAAGAGGACGGTAACCTCGTTATCTAGTAAGTCCTAATACTCGTACTTCATGACAAGATGGTTGCTGACCATGTCTTCAGCGACAACTCGGGCACTGGACATGCTACTTGGCACACCAACACTGCTAGCCCTTCAGGCAACCACACGACTACTCTTGTCGTTCAGGATGATGGCAACGTTGTTTTGTACAACGAGGGAGGCGTCCCCATCTGGGCTACTGCTAGCAACAAGTAGATAGCCATGTAGTATCTGGGATGCTTTAGCACTTCGCTACTGATGGAACAAGAAGAAATAAAAACATTCATACCATTGGCTACATCCCACCTCGTACTTATTCGTGATGCAGCTAACGTCCCTATGAAGAAATCCCAAGGGATTTTTTCTGCTCTCCGTCTGTTTGCGTCTCCACCCAACTCCAATTATGCCTCTCTCAATAACAGAGATTGAATTTTATTCCAACGTTGTGATGCTTTCAGCTGGTGTGCTTCGAGCTCTGGGATCATAGATAGAAATTCCAAGCCAATTCTTTATCCAATAACAAGGCAAGATGGCCGAGCGGTCTAAGGCGCTGTGTTCAGGTTCTATTCGAACTAGTAACGATTCGCAGTCTCGAAAGGGGCCTGGGTTCGAATCCCAGTCTTGTCAGCTTTCTTTTTGCCAATCCACACTCTCACTAGCGTCACCACTCCCCAGAGCGACATCGCTGCACTAACTCTCTTTTTGAGTTTCATCTTATAGCCCTTTCTTCCCCTTGCTATTACCGGTCTACCGGTCGAAAGATGGCTGGAAACCGTTGGATCAAAACCTTCACACGTTCCCATCTTTCTATTGGAGCGCTTTTCAACACACGGGGATACCGGAGCCGAAAGCTTCAAACCGCCGATCCTTAACAAATCCAGGTTTCCCCCGCAGAATCCCTGCCCCCAACGGCATGCTTGTTCCTTGTTCTACCCCAGATTCTCATGGCCGAGTTTATTCAGAAATCCACGAGTTACAGCCATCCTCGGCTACGGCACCGACCGATCTGCTGGTTGTTGGCTGATTCTAGCTAATACCGAACTTTTGGTTCTAGTCTATTGCTTGGCTCTCCACGAGTATATAATACGCAGTGTAACCTCGGAGTTGGTCTTGGTACTTTGTCTTCTGCAGTGCTGTCAATCTTCCCAATTGTTACAGTAGGCACCATGGCTGACAACAAGAACGATGCGTCTTTCGGCGACGAAAAGGCTGATGTTCTTCATCGAAATCTGACGCCTGATGTACCACCCGAGGTCATCGCCAATGAAATTGCTCACGAGGTTGAAAATCACAAGTTTTCCCCATGGACCAAGTCTATGTTCCAGCTTTACGGCGTTCTTTTCGTCGCGTACTGCTGCGGTTGTCTCAATGGTTATGATGGTAGTCTGATGGGTGCTCTTAACGGCATGACATCTTACCAGCAAACCTTCAACATGTGAGCCGATTCGCAAAATTTGATTATTATCATGCTGACCCTTTTAGGAAAACCTCGGGCTCGTCTACTGGAATTGTGTTTATGATCTACAACGTCGGCAGTGTTGCTGCTGCTCCTACGGTTCCTTTCGCCACTGACATGTTTGGTCGTCGAGTCGGTATGATCACTGGTGCCATTATTATCATCATCGGTACTTGCGTCCAGTTAGTAGATCAATCCATCTAGACGAACCCTCGCTAACCTCGCATTCAGGGCTACGGCGAACACCATGCCTCAGTTTATGGGTGGTCGTTTCCTTCTTGGTTTCGGTGTTTCGTACTGTTGTATCGCTGCTCCTACTTATGTCAGTGAGCTTGCTCATCCCAAGGTAAGAAGCACTCAAGAAATTCTATAATCAATTACTTACAATGCTATAGTGGAGAGGTACTCTCACAGGTTTCTACAACTGTATGTGGCCTGTCGGAGCCATCATTGCTGGTTGGGTGACATACGGAGCTGCGTACATCCCAGGAAACGACGGATGGAGAGTCCCAGTTTGGAGTCAGCTCGTCACATCCGGAATCGTCGCCCTTGCTGTTTTCTTCCTCCCCGAATCTGTAAGTGAACCACATATTGTCGATTGATCACCCACTAACTATTGCAAGCCCCGATGGTTGATCGCCCACGACAAGCACGAAGAAGCCGCCAAGATCCTCGCCAAGTACCACGGCGAAGGTTCCGTAGACCACCCCATCGTCCAACTCCAAATGAAGGAAATGATGGCTCAAATCTCCAGCGAAAAATCCGAGACGCGATGGTGGGACTACCGTGAGCTTTGGAGCACGCACAACCACCGTCGTCGTCTCATTTGTGTTCTCGGAATGGCTATCATGGGTCAAGCATCCGGTAACTCTCTGTCCAGTTACTACCTGGTTACCATGATGAACACTGCTGGTATCACAGCTGAGAAGAAGGTCCTTGCTCTGAACGCTGTCAACAGTGTTCTTGGTCTTATTGGTTCTTTGATCGGTGCTCGTCTTACGGATAAGGTTGGTCGTCGACCTCTTCTTCTGTACAGTATCGCCTTTTGTTCCGTCATCTTCGCAGTCATCACCGGAACATCCAAGATGGCTGTTGACGACGAGTCCAACACCAACGCCGCCAACACCACCATCGCATTCGTCTTCCTCTTCGGGGTCGTTTTCTCCCTTGGTTGGACCGCTCAGCAGAGTATGTACATCGCCGAGACCCTCACAACCTCTACCCGAGCCAAGGGAACAGCTCTCGGAAACTTTGCCTCCAGCTGTATTTCTCTCGTGCTGGCCTACTCCTCCGGCCCCGCGTTTGAGAAGATTGGTTACTACTTCTACCTTGTCTTTGTGTTCTGGGACCTGCTTGAATTTGCGTTTATTTACTTCTTCTTCCCTGAGACCAAGGACCGAACTCTTGAGGAACTCAATGAGGTTTTCGAGGCTCCTAACCCTGTTAAGAAGTCTTTGGAGCCTAGAAGTGAGGAGACGGTTCGGGCTACGATGGGAGGCAATGAGCCTAAGACTTTTGATGCTTAGATATATGTCTTGTTCAGTTACTAGACTGGTAGATTGTCTGCTGGATATTGATGCTCTGCATCTATGTCGCCATGATCATATATAGTATTAATTCATCTCTGATCTTCGAGCTAATTGCGTCCAAAAACGTGCAACTATGTTTTGCCGAACTGTTAATCACATGTTGAAAGAAGAATTATTGCCGATTGTACGGAGTATACACCAGTATTTAGAATGGCACGATCAGGTTTGTTGACAAACGAGGTGGTATTTGTCAGATTCTTGGCGCTTCCTTCAATTTACCGGGGGGTAAAGAAACCATAATGTCAAACAACATGTGGATAATGGAACACTACCTACGATGAAGAAATGATGAATATGAACGCTCAAAAGTAAAGGATATCAAGTCTAAAGCAATATCGCTATATGTTCTGATGTTCGACGTTCAAATACAGTTTAGGTTCTCACCACACCTCACCACCACGACCAAATTCGTGTTCGGCTCCGGGATCCCCGACGAAATTATTTTCGTTTCCCGTATGATCATCCCGGCCCGTTCTAGCCATACTACCCCGACTATTATACCCCGCTTCTTGGCCCGAAGATCATGTGCGACGCTCGTAAAAGGAAGGTTCATTTGAAGAAAATCAAGGTCTCCAAATTGGTGTGTCATTGTCACAGCAGAATGAAGCAAACTCCAATGTCGATCATAGCACCATACGATCAGGCACCATGTACCATGTACCATTTCCATACAATACAATCACGTAAATGAGGGTATTAGGTACTCAGATCGACGTGATTCAATATGCAGATGGGCTATTTGACTTTCATATGCCGTATTCTTGCATCCGAGTATTTGCATCCGAGTATTCCCAACTGAGAATTACCGCCGATTGGAAAAAGTATAAGAAGATGCTGTTGTCTAGACCTTCTAGTGTCGCCTTGGCTCAGATTTTAGCGGCTTCAAGTGACGACGTTGGTCAAGATGCGTTACCTCTCTGCACTCTTTGCTGTGCTTACAGCTAGTACGGTTCAAGCTTCTGCTGATATTGTCTCCGGTGCGACATGGACTGCAGTAAGAAAAGCCTCGACAACTGACGTATCTTGGCGTGGTGCTAACCGTCTCAGACTAACACCGGCGAACATGTTCAAGCACATGGTCACGGTCTGATGTGAGCATCTTCTTTTACAAGTTATTAAAGTGGCACTGACCAGATACAGTGAGGTCGATGGAACCTACTACATGATCGGCGAAGACAAAACCGACGGAACCTTCTTCCAAAACGTCAACTGCTACTCGTCGACCGATCTCGTCGAATGGACATACCGAGGCGCTCTTCTCTCCCGCACCACCGAAGCAGGAGATCTCGGCCCCAACCGTATCGTCGAACGACCCAAGGTTATCTACAACGATGAAACGGGCAAGTATGTCCTGTATCTACACATCGACAGCTCGGACTACAAGGATGCTCGTGTTGGTGTAGCTACTGGTGATAGCGTTTGTGGAAAGTATACCTATCACCGAAGCTTCAGACCTCTTGGAAAGCAGAGTCGGGACATGGGTCTTTTCAAGGATGATGATGGGTCTGCTTATCTCATGACCGAGGATGTAAGTCTTGACTTCGCAGGTTTAATATTGGAGGCTAACGGAACCATAGCGCGAGTTCGGTACACGAATTATGGCCTTGTCGGACGATTATCTCAACGTTACCGAGATTACATACGAATGGGAGTACTTTGCTGAGTCGCCTGCTATGCTGAAGCAGAACGGCTATTATTTCATCTTCGGATCTCATTTGACTGGATGGGATGCCAATGACAACGTACTTATTCCCCAAAAGAGCTCCTCGAATTTAAGTAGTGCTAACACTGTGAACAGGTCTACAGCTACGCCAAGTCCCTATCCGGCCCATGGTCAGAATGGACCGAGTTCGCACCCATAGGATCAAAGACCTTCCAGTCTCAAGTCAGCTACATCCAACCACTCGGCAACAACAATGCAATCTACATCGGCGACCGATGGGTTTCCACCAACCTCGTTGCTAGCACCTATGTCTGGCTACCCCTCAAGGTCGAAGGCACCAAGGTCACACTGGATTGGTACGACTCCTGGGCACCCGACGTCTCAAAGGGTACTTGGGCCGAGACAAAGACCACAAAGCTTGAAGGCGAAAACGCCGAGCTGGCCAACGACGCAAGGATTATTTCTTGCAGCGAGTGCAGCGGTGGTAAGGCTGTTGGATATATCGGCGGCGATAAGAAGGGAACCATTACGTTTAAGGGTATCAAGAGCTCCGGTGGATTGAGCACTATTGGTATCAAGTACCGAAATGGTGACATTGGATCTCGTTACGCAACTGTTTCTGTTAACGGCGAGAAACAGAAGCTTGCGTTTTTGTCGACCAGGCACCTTTCGCAGACTGGAGTTAGTAGTGGATTCTTTGACTTGGAGGAGGGATCGGATAACACTATCGTTATTTCGAATGATGATGGTTGGGGTCCTGATGTTGATGCTCTGCTGCCTCCCGTTGCGTAGTGCGAGGTCGGTTCATGTCGAGATACATAGTAGGATACCATAGGTATTGACCTTCCCAATTTCATCCACCCATTCATGATTGCAAAGAAAAAGAGAACCGATAAATGGAATCCTGACAAGTATACGAATAAGAGCTTGGACATCAAAAAGGCAAAAGAGAGGGCTCAACCGGGGATTGAACCCGGGACCTCCTGCATACATGGGAACCCAAAGCAGGAATCATACCGCTAGACCATTGAGCCAGTACATTTTGAGATGCAATTGTGGCAAAGAAAACATACTATATTCTCTGCCGCATTGTTCCGTTCTGATTTACTGAGAAACAACACATTGTTGCACAATCGGTCACCTGAACCAACTCTTTTTCAATAGATGCGAGCGCTTGATGCAGTCCGGGTACGCTTACTCACAGTACTCTTGTCAGCTTTGGCCCAGCTTTATCGTGGAGCGAGTTATGTGGTGTGTCCCGATACCTGTTATCAAACCAGAACCATGCCGAACAATTCTTCTTGTACTATGTAGACGGACGATCGTCTGTTCAGTGACCCCGTATGTAACTTCGACGGGAACAATTGTATTGACGCGACCTGATCTTTATTCAGTCTTACCGCGTTAGACGTACATAAACCGGAATCGGTCCTGTGACTTGTCTCATACAGACCATTTGTCTTATCATTGCTATCATCTGTATTGTGTGCTGATCTCAGTCCGATATCTCTACTTCACCACACCACGTCACCAGCCCATCATGACTAGGACACCAGCTAAAAAGCCAACTCAGAGAGACCCACGCAGACGCAACAGGTTGCGACGTGTAGCTCAAGCGCAAGAGAAGAGACCAATACAGAGGCGACAGACACCACCACCGATTTCGAAGCAGGTAAGACCAGCAAGCCGGACCAAGGCCTTTGGGCCGAACCCTGGCTGGCTATACGTTTCGCCCGAGTGCGCCGAGTTCTTATGTCAGGTGCAATACGAGGTAAGAATTAAGGGAAGTCGCCATAGATTCACGATGTTCAAGGACGTAAGTGAGAGGGACGTCTGGCCAGCCCTGAACCTAAGAAGAAGCGTCCATAGCTTAGTCTGGTCTTAGAAGGCATGTAATATTTTCTCATTTGATCACCGTCTTCTTGTGTAGCATCTGAGGCCCACCTTGTCATAGTGATAGCTGTAGAAATGCCTCAAAGCGGCCTGAACAAACGAGAGGGCCTCAATTAATCATTCATCCTGCCCAATGACGTAAATTACGTAGCAAGACCACTATGCAGGTCATCCATGCACGTTAAAAAAAAATCTTTCTGGAGTTGTGACTCAAGTGACAGGCGGTGAAGTTGAGGGCATGACCACTAGCCAACCCCGCTACTCGTTCACATGCTAATAATCCCCCACAAAAAAGTAGGATAAAAGCCACGAACAACATGACAATTTGTGAATTCTTTGTTCTTCATTCTATCTTCTCTGTGAAAGAGTCAAGATGTTTGTGTTTATTACTACCGACATGTCGGTAAAATGAAAGACCTTTTGCTGTGGCTTCCTTTGTTGGATAGACCATTTTATTATCATTAGTCTCTCTCCCGAACACCTTTCGGCCAGGACCTCCCCAGGAATGTTAGATACGGAACCGTCACCTGTCATTTCCCAATTCTGAGATAGATGCAGGACAAATGTCGCTGAACCGGACACCAGACTGTACTATGCCACTGAGATGTGGTTTATGGATAAGGTTATGCTGAATTTCTCCATGGAATTACGATATACCGTTTTTGGGACTCTTACACCTTCAACCTCCAGTATAGATTCGTTTAAGCATTTAAAATATTGTTATACGGACCCCCGTCGAGGCGATACTCAAACTGGAGATTCCCTCTCGCTCGTACATCATCCTTCATTAGACCGCCCATGTCACGTTTCGTCCAAGCCCGATGACCTTCTATCCCGGACAGTTCCACGGCATTCAAATCTCCAGCTTCGAAGTCCACGATACATAGAATTACTTGGCCCATCTACGATAGTCCCATGGATATCCGTTCCAACAACTCCCACAATGAATGAGCTACCAGGCGAAGGATGTCAAGCAGGCACATGTACATTCTAGTAAGTGCATAAATCGCCTGTTCACCGCCAACTACTAACACACATTTCAGACAACAGCTCGACTCGACGACACCCAGAAGGCCCGACCTTCTCGACCGAGACGAATGGGAGCCCGGTTTATCGACGACGATTGGAACACCGACGACGACCGAATGAGGAGGAGAGGAACAGGAATTACTGGACCGCCGAACGAACGACGATTTCGAGTAATCAGGCAGAACCACGACATGAGCAGGAAAGGGCGAGGGGCGACGAACCGAATCAAGCCTGACATTTCGATGACCGAGGACGACGAGACGATGAAAGGGAAAGAGCAAGGATGGAGAAGGATAACGAATGGGGATTCCACGAGCGATATCGACGATTCAACCGATTCCACGTACCGAGCACGACGATTTGTTCAAACGTACCGATCATATATCGCTATTCGTTTGACGACACACGATAGACTATCATACCCCGATACGGCGACCAGGAATGGGATTACCGATGATACTGGGGCACGGACGGATGTGGATATGGACTGGAAGGGGGATTGGGATGGAGAGACAAATGCGGTTCGATAGGAGAAGGTTTGAAGATATTTACACTTTGCATATGACATCAATACCACCTTGCAAAAGGAGTCACGATGTTTCTTGTCAAGTGTAGATATCTCCAAACCTTCTCCGATGGAGGTTCAATACAGTTATATAAAAATAAATGGGACTCGGTCAATCATCAGACTAAGCACTCAACGGCTTTCACTTTTTCTGGAGCATCATGACTCCTTTGCCCATACAGGACCTTTTTATGACCAGCCGAAACTTCAGGTTAGGGCAGGGCAGGAAAAGGTTCTGTGTAGACCGAGGAGTTCTGGTGCTTCAGAGGCAGTGTACATTCGTTGAGGAATTTGATCCTGATGGGCGACTCTGTTGACATTGAAAAGCCTTTATTAGAATTATGTCTGACATGTGAAGTCAATTAACTCTCCATCGGTGCCAAGCCTCGTAAAACCTCCCACTCCTTCTCCGTTATCCCAAGCTCAATCAAATCATGCCATCCTCGATTCTGCCAGATCGTTTGCCTTCTCCTCCCCTCAACAACAAACCCCATACTTTCATACAGATGGACAGCCCTTGGATTGTAGGAAGCCGTCGTGATACCGATAGTGTGCAAGCCAGCATGCTTAAAGCCCCAGTCCAGCATCCAATTGATAGCTTCTCTCCCATACCCTTTCCCTTGGTGCTCCTTCAAGATTGTAATGCCGATTTCAGCATTACGATGGTGCATGACTGAGGGTGAGATGCCGCCCCAGCCGATGCACATTATCCCGATCGGTTGCAATGTATTGTTATCATCACGAATAAAGATGCCGACGCCTAGGAGGGAGTCGCAGACGGATTGGAAATATGAGTCGCACTCCTTTTGGCCCTTGGGATGTAGGATCGTAGGTGCTGTGAGGGCCTGGATGACGGGATCTTGAAGGATTTCCAAGGCGAGTGGTTGCAGTCTTGAGTCTGATTTGTCGGCTTTGAGGAATTCCAATCGCTCGGACTTGAAGGCGTTGACGATATCCTTTGTGGTGTAGTCCATGTTGAACGCCGAATTGAGAGGCTTGATTGGTCAATTTTTTCAATGAATAGTAGACAAATTCTACTGAAAGGTTGATGATTATATATGTATTTCGTGCGTCGTATTTCATCTGACAAGAACTTCGTGATATGGCAACTACGCTATTCTTAACTTGGATGCCGGATGAGTCATGCCGGCAATCCACTTGGCGCAACACAATAATCAAATGCAACGCAACTAAAATTAGATTTAGAGAGATGAGATGAATTATAATTACACAGGATCTATCCTAGAGCGGGCATATGATTACAAGAAGCCTTAGACTTTACCCAGTATTCCTTCAGCGGTCTTCAACTTGGCGCAAACAGCAAGACAACCCCCAAACAAGCACATAACACCACTAAACACCGAAACTTCAAAGAATCCTCCATATCGATCAACGAGTGCACCGTTGACTGGTGGTCCGATCAGAGCAGCGAAAGAACTAACAGCCAGACCCATGCCCATGTAAGCTCCACTATCACGGGGATCCTTCACCACGAGACCAAAGGCTGCGGAAGCGCCAGAGATGATGGTTCCTGAAGTGAAACCAAAGGCTGCTGCGTATACCACTAATGCTGCGGTTGTCTTGGTCTCGTTCATGCAGAGAATGACAACGCCGGTGCAAAGTCCACCGATGGAGTAGATGTTCAGTCGGCCGTACTTGTCTGCTAGTATGCCAGGAATGACTCGGCCAAAGGTTGATGCAGCGTTGGTGATGGCGAGGAAATAAGATGCCAAGGTAGGATTGACACCGCGAGAGACAGCGTATGAAGGGATGAAGAACAATGGCGCAAACATGCCAATGAAGAGAAAGAACAGCGAGGTGATGATAAGCAAAAACAAAGGATCCTTGAAAGCATCAAGTCGAACAAAGGAAGTCTCCCTACTCGGTAATCTGGGCCGAACAACGATACAAGAAAATGACATGAGAGGAATCATGACAAAACCCATGACCCTGATTGACCAGCCAAAGCCAAGGGAAGAGTCATTCAACATCTTGGACAAAACGATGGGGAAGACGATACCGCCAATGGATGAGCCTGAGACAGCTAGTCCAAAAGCAGCAGCTTTCTTCTTGTCAAAATATTGAGACAGAGCTGCGAAGGCAGGGATCTGGAGGAAAGCCATGGAAGTTCCCATCAAAACACCTTGAGCAAGCATGAAATGCCAGTACTTGGTGCAGAGGCTGGTCATCATCGTTGCGAAGACATACATGACAGCAGCTGGCCGAATCACCTACAAGCATATTAGCGACGTCCCCGAAGTGATTGTAGAAAAACTTACCCAAGAGCCGTAACGATCAAACAAAGGTCCACTCAAAGCCCCGGCTGCAAATTGAATGAATGTCGAAACTGAGCCAATCCATGCAACAGCATCCGCGGAGTGACCTCGAAGTTGGTGGGTCATGTAGTATTCTTGCATGACGCCAAAGGAGTTAGTGAAGCCGAGACAGGAGAAGAAGATGCAAGCTGCACCTGCAGCTACGAGCCAGGCTTGTAGTCCACCGTCAGGAGCTGGAGAAACATCTTCTTCGGCCTTCTCAGTGCAGGGTGTTGAGGCTTTGGGGTCTGATATGAAGTCGCTTGGTTCTGCGATGTTTTGCTGTGGGGAGTGTTTGGATGACATGGTGCGAAGTGCTTTGATTTTAAAACTATGGGGGAATGTAGGAACTGTTCAAACATAGAATCAGTAGCTATTGGGACTATAGGGATAGAGTCTGGAGTGTTGGAGAGATCGATTACTTTATATCTTCATCGATTTGCAAATTAATGAATCCTTCGCTCTTACACAAAGTCGGAATACTAAAAATTGGCCAATCAAACATAGCCGGAATCGGACTGCGATCGGAGATAAGAGTGAAAGTCGGTATACGGTTGACCAAAACTGTTCTTAGCGCAGATCTCACCTCAACTAACTAACCAATTTCCCGCTCTCATTCTTCCTTCAATTCATCGCCTGAACAACACTCAAAATGGAGCCAATTCGTCGCCGTCGAAGACCAGCCGTGTAAGAAACCCTATTCTGATTCCTCAGCTTCCTTATCTTGCTGACTATTCTCAGTGCCTGCACATTATGTCGCAAGCGTAAAATGCGCTGTAATCGGGAATCCCCGTGCAGCAACTGCAAGCGCTCGCGACACGGCGAATGTGTCTATGACAATCCTCTTCCAACACCTAATCCATGTCGCAACAATCCAAGGACATTGGCACCGGATATTTGTGGCGCTATGAATACAGCGTCACTGCCAACGCCGGAAGATCAATCCAGTACTGGCCGCTCAACCACAGTCGCTAGTTTTTCGTCACCAGCGTCGACAACACCGCATTCTGATCTTCCTGAGCTTGAAGCGTTGAAGAGTAAGGTTAAGTTACTGGAAGATCAGCTGGCGAAATCTGCCACTGCTTCTTCACATACGCCAGTTTCCACGCCTGCTTCGAATTTGGAGACGACTTCGACGCAGTTAGGTGGGACTTTTCATGTTCATGCGCAGAGTCAATTTGGAGGTGCGATGGTGATACCGCGTGCCATTTCTCATAAGACGCGATTATTTGGACAGAGCCATTTTGTGACTGGGTTGCCTTTGGTAAGTACCCATTGAGGAGATCTTGAGAGCAGAATAACTGACGTGTATAGCTTCGGGATATCATGGAAATTATCGATGAGCACACCGATGAAACATCGGATCTCATCACTGGATATCAAAAGTGCAAAGCTATGGGAAAACGCATCAAGAAGCTTCGCGTGCCGGTATGGCCGACGCCACTCACTACACATTTGGTCTCAAGAGCTATTTCAGACAGTCTTGTTGAGTGTTACCTCGGGACTATAGAGAAGCTGCACCGCGTTTTGCACATTCCGACATTTCAAAAGCAATACAATGCGCTGTGGGCTTCAGAGGGCGAACCAGACCGTGAGTTTCTAGTTCAACTACGACTAGTTCACGGCTTGGGCGCGACAACATACGACGACAATTTCTCTCTACGAGCGTCAGCTACGCAGTGGATATACGAGGCACAGACTTGGATCTCAGAACCAGAGTTCAAATCAAGACTAGGCATCCAGTTCCTACAGACCAATATTCTTCTTCTTTTAGCAAGGGAGACTGTAGCTGTTGGTGGCGAAACGATGTGGATAGCATGCGGTGCGCTCCTTAGAACGGCTATGTCAATGGGTTTACATCGAGATCCGACACATCTTCCACAAACTCCGACTTTTGTCTGTGAGATGCGACGAAGAATCTGGAATACTATTCTTGAGCTTTGCTTGCAGTCGTGTATGAGTTGTGGAGGATCACCAATGATTTCCATCGAGGATTTCGATGCTGAGCCACCAGGGAATTTTGATGACGAGCAGATCATGAGCGACAACCCAAGATCCAAACCTGACGGTGTTTTCACGCAAACATCCACTGCGAGGGCGTTGCGGAAGACGTACCCTTCTCGTCTCAACGTCGCAAAATTGCTCAACGATCTTCGACAGGGCGACTCATATCAAGAGACCCTACGCCTCGACGCAGAACTCAAAGCCTCATACAAAGAAGCAATCCAGACTCTCCAAACCTCCAACAAAAACGGCAATTCACCTACGGAGTTCGATCTATCCGCGTTAGACTTCATCATGCGCCGCTACCTCAGCGCCCTCCACTTCCCCTTCTTCGGCCTCTCCCTCAACGAACCAAGCTACGCTTTCTCCCGAAAAATGTCCATCGAAACAGCATTTAGAATGTGGTCCATCGGGCGTAACGACAACAGCGCCTTCGCACGTTTCGTAACATGCAGCACTGGCTTCTTCCGCACGGCGACATGGTTAGCCAGTGTAATGCTCCTCCTCGATCTTCGCAACCAGGTCCAGGAAGATGACGCACTGTCACCAACTCCTCTGCAACCAGATGTTTTTAATATGATGCAAGACTCTAAACCGTGGACGTTAAAGTGCGTCGAAGCTGGTGAGACGAATATCAAGGGACATTTGATTACATGCTTGTTGCTGGCGCAGATTAAGGGTACTATGAATCGTGCGTCGAAAGAGGAGATGGCGCAGGGTATGATACGTGCGGGTGAGGAGGCTACGAGGGAGGCTTTGGGGGCGTTCGAAGCTTCTGTTGTGTTGTTGGAGCCGGATGGTGGCGAATTTCAGGCTCCGCCACTTGACTTTGGAGAGGATTGGGATTTGATGGCAAGTAATTCTTCTTATGTGCAATGTTTAATACTGACGTTTTGTAGCTTACTGATGGGTTCCTAAATGGTGGGGCGGGTGATCCTATGTCGTGGATTTTCTAAGATCAAAAATGGTCACATGAGGGCAAGACTGGGCGTTAGCCGCCGGTACGAACTGATCAAAGCTTCTGTAATAAATGGACATCCTGCTTGAAACCACGAAACGATAATTCCACACTCTCTCCTCTAGAAACATAGCTTGTCTAGACGAGTCAAGTGACTCAGTATTATACCATTACGTACAGCCGCACAAAGCAGTAGCATGTGCCCTCAAAGACACAATGTACTTATGCGTCTCCGTCCACTTCCTTCCATCCTGTTCATACTCCATTACTTGATCAACAACATCTCCAATTTGGTCAAACACCTCCTCCCAATACCTTTTGGGTTTGATATCCCTCTCAGATAGGGCAAAAGTGTACATTGTAAGTAATAACTTGGGAGCCAGCCGGTCAAATGCCGGAGTGCGATCAACCCACCCCTGTTCCAGCCCCCGGTCTGTTACCACTTCCAAACTATGACCAGCCCAGTTCCCAGACCACATAGGCCAGAACGCACTGTATGCCGACTGGTATAAGGCACCGCCCCACGTTCCGTCCCTAAGCCAGTTGGTGGCGCCGATGAAGATCTCGAGATTTTCCCAATCCATATTTTCTTGGTGGCCGTCACCGCGCCAGCAGATTAGCCAGTATAGGAGAGTATCCAGCGTGAGCCAACTATGCCCGACGTGGGCCACAGTGGTTGTGTTGACAGCTTCCATACGGATGAACTCGTTATTTGTCAAGTTACGGAGCAGCCATTTACTTCCCTTCTTGATGCCAAAGGTAGGAAAGGAAGTTTCCATACTCTCGTGTAGGCTCGCTGGTATATCAGCGTTGACGATATGCTTGGCGAAGGATTGTATATAGGCCTCATCGTCAGGCAAAGGGGTTTGGTCGAACTCTAGTACTGCTTTGTTGAATGCGGCAGTCGTACGAGTCACCATCCTTCCGCTCTTACGTATTTTGCGCAGCGTTTCCTCGGGGATCAAGTCTGGGTACTCGTTGTACACAAATTCCGGTAATATTTTCAGATGCGAGCCAACATACATGATAGGCGTGCCAGCCAAAGAATATGTATTCTTACATCGTTGGTATCCTTTTTTTGTAGATAGTACAGCATGCCCCCAGAGAGCTTGAGAGCATAGACCGAAAGCGATAAGATCATCAGGATTGAGAAAACTGAAGATGGCGGCCAGTAGCTCACCCGGGAGCCGGTCAATACGACTCTGGCCTCGCGGAGTTACCTGCGGCGCGGTTACTCCAATCGATATAGCATCCGGAGAGTTGCACAGCAACTTGAACGCGTCAAATTTGATATTCCAGATGCACAAGTGTGGAGGTGAAAACACTTTGTCGTGGAAGCGCGGGATAGGCCTGTGTTGTCGTTTCTTAGGTGCCATGAGAGTCCACCATTCGAAACCACTTAATGCCGATGGGGTCCATCCAGGCCAGTCTGAGCAGACTTCCGCGAAGGTTAGGTCGTGTTGCATTTTTCAAATGATGTGTTGTTTGTTGTTTGGAATGTTCAGACGAGGTGGGGTAAGTTGATGAATGAATACATCAACGAATCAGAAGGGTGCATAGGTAAGTGCCACGGTAACCAATCAATTGCTGTCTCAGGTTCAATGTACTGCAGTAGCAAGTTCGAAGGGTTTCCATGGACATGCGATAGAGCCATGAAGAGTTGAAGGGGCCATCAGCAAAATAAACAGCCTTTGTCTATTTAAGGTTTTTGAAAGGACTGGCTCACAAGATGGCTTCAGAGGTGAGCGCAGACAAAAAGAAACAAAAGGGAGGGAAGCTATAGAATTTGATTTCACAAACTAAGCTTGCGTCGTTTATCTTACTATAAAAAATGTTTCTTGAATTGTCCGATGTTAATAGTAGGCTAAGAAGTATATTTCTAATAGTCTTGCTTGACTTTTCGATACTCTATATACTATCTACCCACTTCCGGTAAAGCGCATAGTTTAGCCTCAGCTGCTAAATCGCAAAGCTCCAAGTAATATGGGAAAGGTCATTTTGAAAATGTGCCGTTTGATCATTGTTTCAATTGGTTGTGAGTTTAGTCAAAAATGTTGATTCAATCCATGGGGGAGTGGTGTGAGCAGAGATACGGCATGAGTGATCGATACAATATTGAATTAGTGTTATGTAAGGAATGTGCCAATTTTTATAAACTATCGGCCTTCTATTGAACTTATCTATCCATGAAAAATAATTAAGGGAAATACAAATAACCATTTGAATATCATATACGCCTCGTTAACCACAACTTATTTCGCAGTCAACCACAATGACAATATGTATCTGACAAAACTCGGCTACCCTATTCACGAGCCAATCCTGCGCCAACCAAGCGCAATATCCACTATTGGTGCACAAAAGCCGTTCCTGTGGATACGTCCCGTAAAAGTAACATGACCCGATAGCTATGGATCTCGGAACCGCAGAATTCTTGGCTCTTTGTTTTAAACCGACGGTGAGAGCGTGGAGAGAATTCTTCCCTTCTGGCGAATGCGACAAGACACCGCTAGATCTTCTTTGCGTTTATCAATATGGGGCTTTACTGCTGATCTTTGAAAAGCTTGTCACTGATCATCATTGGACCCTACCTAACATAACCAACCCCCAACGAATCTTCCAAACCTTTGGGCCCTCCAACAATTTGAATCGAGCACTTTGTGTGTCAAAGCCCAAGTGCCGCTATAGTAGGAACAAATATTACTTGCTTGTTTCTGTTACTAATCACCTGGAAACATCTGATGATGATAATATGTGCGGCGAATATTTCTGAGCGGTGATGGTACTCTACTCTTCGTGTAGCACTCGGCTACTCTCCCCTTAGGGTTTCGGCCGGTGCCGCGAGTCCCACTGATTTACTCAAGCATAAAAAGTGTAATTAATGTCTTTAGTGGCCGTTGAAGATTCCTACAATATTGTCCAAGCGGCCGCAGAAATGCGGAGATGGCGGCTTGACTGCCCAGTGCAAGGAACATACCCCGAGGTAAGACAATGTGAAAAAGACCACGTCGCAAATAAAGTGCTTCGTTCTCACAGACCCAAAAATTTAGTAACAGGGCGATAATTGGATCTGGAGCATTGGGTCTGTGCCGTAAAGGAACAAGGTACCAGGGCTGCGGAAAACCGCTAGAAGGAGTAAATGACCCATAATCTAGCCGACGGATTCACTCTGAAACGAGAATCCATATCCGCGGGTTAAATCTTGACACATGAAAAATCGAACGATGCAGGTCTTGAGTTCCAGAAGGATGGCTGACAGGGTTATGGTACGGAGTGGCGGAAAGATGGCACTAATATATTGTGGCTAGTTTCCTCTGGCACTCACTTTTTTGCTTCTTGTTTGGTGTTTGATCGTTTTGTTATACTACCACATTCAACATGTCTCAGTCAGCATTCGTAGGTTCGCCACCGGCCACAGAAGACGATGAGCGTATCGTCAGAGGCGTGCTGCGCATGTATGGCATGGCCAATGCAAATGTCAGTCAAGGCCTCTTCTTTTCTATCCAACGACCCGAGAACCCACCCGACGAGACGAAAGTGCCCTCGATCCTAGCGGGGATGATCATCGTGATTCTGGCGATCGTCGTACCGACCGTAGCGAGGGTTATGATTCGACTCAAGGGCTCGAGAACACAGTTTGGTCTTGATGACTGGGCTATCATTTGTGCTGCTGTGAGTTTTGACACCCATTCGGGGGTGAGGTGTTGGAGCTAACTGTGGTAGTCTTTGGCGACGGTTTATCCTATTCTTGTTATCGCGATGTTATTCCAAACCGGAGCCGGACGCCATACATACGAGAGCAGCTACGAACAATATAACCTTTATATGTACTACTTGACGGTCTGCAAGATCATATTCTATGTTGCTGTTGGCCTCATCAAGGTGTCGATCACCCTCTTCGTGCGTCGTCTCGCCGACCGAGCATCTAAGAAATGGCGGCTATTTGCGGATTTCTTCTTGGGCACAGTCATCATCTACATCCTTCTCGCCATTTTCTGTAGGTCAAAAACCTGTCCAAAACCGCACTCTACTGATCCGTCTTAGGGATGCTCTTCTCATGCCAACCGCTCGGCTCGATGTGGAACAAAAAGTATGCTGGTTCCCTGGAGGAAGCGCCCGTTTGTGTGGATTCAATCTTCCAGAATAAGTTCCTTAGCAGCATGCACGTTGCACAGGTAAATTCCTAATCGCACCTAACAAGAACCAGACTAACAACCCCAGAACATTGTTCTCCTCTTCGCACCGATCGTCATCCTTTGGTACGTCAAAATCAACAAATCCAAGAAAGCCCGCCTTTTCTTCATCTGGCTCGTCGGCGGCACCACAGTCCTGGGCGGCCTCCTCCAACAAACCATGATCACAATCACCAACGACTCATGCTGGCAATTCACATCCGCCATGCGCTGGACGGTGATGGATCTCACGTTCGGCACGCTAGCGGCATCACTTCCGGTGCTGGACGCTGCCATCATGGGCACCTGGAGCTCGCTAAAGACAAAGATTGGAGCGTCAGGGTCTCACTCACGATCTCGAACGCAGGGGTGGACTGATTTGGAACATGATACGAGGAACACGACTACGGTTCGCAGGGCTTCAGTGGAGGATTCGGAGTCGATTGAGAATATTATGGGGAAGGACAAGGGTATGGAGATGGGGATTTTGAGGACGGATGAGGTGCAACTTACGTATGATGAGGAGAGTACATCGAGAGGTTTCCATGCGAGGTAGTCTAGATTATTCTATTCTTGGCTTTTAGCGTTTCTTTTGTTTATATTATCTTCAACAATATACTGTCCATACATACGACTGATCACAAGTATATCGCTGACCCAAACTTCAAAACTAAATCTCCGTAATAAGAACCAATTAATGGCCGAGATCCTTCAGGATTCCCACCATAGCAGCCTTATAATAAGACCGGGGATCACACAGTGGTCTGAGTTCGTCCCACAAGGCTCCGCCAGCCCCTTGCATAACGATCCATCGGTGATATGCTCCCCAATCGCAAGCCCTAGACAGTCCCAGTTATTCGGCTTGATCTCCTTGAGGCAGTAAAGACCCTCATCGCAAAGCCGTAAATGAACGACGCAAGAATTTCTCCGTATTTCCGCGTCTGTTCTAACTGTTCTCGGGGTATAACCGTCTTGCCATCCACTGTCAGGAACCAACCGTCAATGGCCGTCGGAGATTTGTTAGATGGTCCACATCTTTTCATCATGCGAAAATTCGAGATGAACGATATTGTCAGCTGTCAGTGAAGTTTGGTCTTAATGCTCGCCATTATATATGCATATAATAAGCAATTAATGTTTATACCCAAATTACCGGAACAATAGAAACAATGACAAGTGATAATACCTTTAATATTTCTCCAGTACTAGTCCCTGCTAGGTCTGTCAAATTTTCCTCGAACCAACTGCCAAGCATCCCCTTTCTGGGATCCCCTACTATTCTCCACGGCGATAATCTGGCTAAGCCCCAATCCACCTGAACCCTTTTACGAGCTCCCAACCCCGGCCATCAGTATAAACGTTAGAATCCCCGTGGAGTTTTTAATATTCTGCATCGAGAAATCGTCAATTTCTACGACCAGCCGCTCTTTCATCCCAGCCTAGGAAATTTGTCTCTGGCAGCCACTCTTTTTACTATACCCCGTCTAATCAATATCGTTCATCATGGTTCGCTTTCTTTCCAATCTTACCTTTTTCTTCGGAATTGGTACCTGGGCTTCGCCTACCCCCGATGCTCAGGATTGCACTGGCGTGAATGCTATTAGCATGAAATGCGCCTCTCCTGAGGTTCCTTATAAGCGCGACTTTTTCTACGTCGGCGGTCACTCTGTCAAGGCTGCCTCCGGCAACATCACCGTTGACCAAGTCTACGTCGAGAAACTCAGTCCCGCGGGCAGAATTACCCAGAAGAACCCTCTTGTTTTCTTCCACGGTGGTGGTCTTGCCGGAAGCACCTGGCTCAACACCCCCGACGGCCGCGAAGGATGGGCTAGCTACTTTGTCAAGAAGGGCTACGTCATTTATCTGGTCGACAACAACGCCGTCGGCCGAAGTTCTGAGAATGCTATTTCGAGCTACCCCATGTCCTCTGGCTCTGCTTCTGAGACTGTCATGAAGTTCTTCACTTCACCTGAGAACTACGATACTTATCCTCAGGCCAAACTTCACACTCAGTGGCCTGGCACGGGCGCTGATGGTGACCCTGTCTACGATCAGTTCAAGAAGTCTCTCATTCCTCTCACCACAAACTTTGTCGGCCAGGAGAATGCTCTCCGCAAGGCTGGATGTGAGATGCTTTCTATGCTTGGAGAGAAGGCTTTCCTTGTTTCTCACTCACTTGGTAGCCGAAACCCGCTTCTGCTTTCCAACGATTGTCCTGAGTACATCGCTGGTAGCATCAACCTTGAGGCTGCTACTTCACCTTTCTGGTCCTATGCTGAGGGACTTGGTGGCTATGCTGGTTCGCCTTGGGGTCTGACCAACACACCCGTTACTTACGATCCTCCTGTCAGCGACCCGTCTGGTAAGTCTATCGCTCTCCGCTACCTGCACACCATACTAACGAGATACAGAACTCGAGCATGAGTCAGTTGGAAACGAGACTCTCGCCCACCGTAACTGCTACCTCCAAGTTGAGCCCGCCCGCAAGCTTCCCCAGATCAATAAGGTCCCCTACCTTCTTTTGACTGGCGAGGCTTCCGTCCACGTCACCTACGATCACTGCGTTGTTGATTTCCTTAAGCAGGCTGGTGGCAAGCCTGAGTGGATTAAGCTGGCGGACTGGGCCATCAAGGGCAACGGTCACTTTTTGCACGTTGAGAAGAACAACCTTCAAATTGCTGACCTTGTCCATGCTTGGATTCAGGGCAAGTTGATTAAGGGCAAGTTTGCTTAGATGTCTGTAGCTTGATTAAATGAGAATCTTTGTTGAACACCAACAAATCTTGCACAGTCTGCGAAAGCGGATAATGCACAAATTACAACACTATGCATGTTATTTTTAATACATCTAGATCTGTAAACTGAATCTTTACTTCTTGATGTCGGACTATCGATTCGGCCGTGCTGCTCGGGTTATTGGTGGCTTGGCGGGGAGTCTCCATAGGCACCACGCTAACTCGGCTAATCCGCAACATAGGCGCCATAATATACCTCCCTCTCGAGATTATTCCCACTAGAACGACTCTCCACCTCCAATTTGAGATTCACATGTACACATCAACTTCAAGATGCCAATCCAATTACTGAAAGCGTCAGAGCAAGACCTCCCAGCTATCGCTCGTATCGCAACATCCGCATTCCACCCATCAACTGATGCTTTGTCCCGCCGCTTATTCCCTCCCCACCTCCAACCAAAGAACATAGCCGACGGCGAAGCAGCCTACGATTGGCGCGCAGCACGCAAAGCATCCAGTCTAGCGTCCTCAGAATCACACCTTGTAGTAGCAGTCGACGACGACAAGGTCCCTGAAGATCGTATCGTCGGTTTCGCACTATGGGACGCCCCTTCTGCAGACGGTGATGACTCTGGTCCCAGCAAGCCGATAGACTGCGACGCGCTTGATAAACAAGCTTTTGAACAGATGAAGAAAACTGTGAATCAAGACGCCGTTGATACGTTTGGCAAGAAAGGGATTGCTGGCGTCTGGCGTTCGTTCCACAATTCCCTCAGAATGGAAGAAATTCTAACTTCTTTTTAGATCTCGACTACATTGGAGTTGCTCCTGGCAATCAGAGACGAGGAATAGGCAGGATGCTTCTTCAATGGGGTCTTGATAAAGCTTCTGCGGAAGGAAAGGACTGTTATTTGGTTGCTACTGAAGCTGGACGACCTTTGTATGTGGCTGCGGGGTTTGAAGATCTGAGGACCATATCTATCTTGGGAATTCCACATTACTCTATGATAATGAGGGCTGGAAAGTTTGAATGACAGCAGAGGATCACAGAGGTAAAAGTGACAATTCTTTCGAGGTAGCAAGGAAACTGACGACTGAGCCGTATATATCGTGACAATCGTACTTCGGAAAATGTTGTCATCATTCCATGTATCCGACCCATCAGCTTTCGCTTTGGCACCGTTCTCTACCAGGCAATAACCCTTGGCCCAAATTTAGACAATCGTTTGATCGCCCGAGTGATAGCACAAGAGGTTCTTAGGAAACTCAGTACAATCGATACGAGTTGAGTCGCCATTGGTCTGGGTTGAAGCAACGGTGCATGAATCATGGCAACTTCTACTTCCAGAATACATTGTGATTAGGTTGTAGATTCTTGAGCCCGCTGACAAAAAAGAACGAGAATGAATGTAAAAGAGCCTCATATCAACGTCAAGCCTTGACCTGACCTACTGATTATCCGCTGCATCTTGCTCCATTTCGCCAGCCGCCTGAGCCACCATCATATGCTGAGCATGATCCCTCACCTGCACTAAGTCGTTCGTACCATCAGCACTCAGCCTATCAAGGATTTGGGGTAGGTCTGTCACAGCATCCGATATGAAAACAAGATCTGCAATTCTGCGACCTATCATGGCCGCCAATATCCCGAGGAGTACCAAAATACCAGTGGATGAATTTAGAGCCATGAACAGACCTAGAAGTGTTGTGACGAGAAACATGAGAACGGCCTGGCAACCAGTGGCGACCTGAAGAATTGGTTGTTCTTCGTGCGCAACTCCCAGTACCCAATCGTAGAGGCATGGGTAGCCTAAATATCTTGCTCGATTGCGAAGTACTTCTTTGACGAAACGAACTGCCTCATCTTCATCTTGGGATATCGCATCCTGTGTCTGTTGTGGGGTGGCGATCGAGTTGTTTATCGGAGCTGTAGCGGGAAGGCTGGTTCCTTCGGCAGTCTTCTCATGGTCTTGCCTTTTTGCCCGGACTTGTCTCTTGTAGTCTAAGCCCTATTAGTCGATCACCGATGACTGGTGTGGTATTAAATGCCTACCTGCGTGTCCCTCCATAGCAGTGAATATCGGCAGGGCAAGCAAGGCCAACGGCACGACTTGACCAAACCCCCAATGATCACGATCACCCTCTAGCTCTGTCGTAGTATAGCGCGAGGCGAAGACTACTATAATACCATACACGTTACCGGACCATAACCAGAAAATCCTCCAGACAAACGAGCCGCGGCACTGATGATAAGCCCATTGCTCAGCTCTTAGGTATACACGAGTTCTGAGCGATTTGGGGGACTTTGCCCTGGCGATTAGAAGCTTTAAAGCCCCGAGTTGAAGCCATTTATTTAAGAGTGCTGGCCGTTTATCTTCCAGTGTTTGGTCCCGTATGGCTTTAATGGTCCTTCTTGCGCAAGGACGATGGAACAATCTCGATAACAAGTGATCATAGCTATTGTCACTGTTGTTGCTTCCGTTTCCACCACCACCTAAGGCTCTGCTGATAGCTAGCACCTCTTGCTCAATCTTGCTTAGGGTTATTGTTGAGCTTCCGCTGCAGTGCTCGTACAATCGTTGTGGAAGTGCAGTCGGAAGCGTCTGCATCTCAATGTCTTGACCAGTCCCTTGCTGTGGAGCGTTGGAACCCTCAACTGCGCGCGATAGTCGTTGCAGACCTTGAGTCTCTTCACCAGCCGCCTCATCGTCTCGCGGTGACCGCTTATATAGAAGTTGCCAAATATCATAAGTGCCGAAAAGGATGGTAAAGGGAACTGGTATCGCCAAGATGCTATCGAAAAAGTAATCTCCATCAAGCTTGTAGTCCTTCAAGACGCATGTGAAGTAGACGTGAGATTCCATGTCCCAGGTGTAAGATAGCTGAACTATAAGCCAGAAGACAAGAATCCCTGACCCCGCCGTCATCGTGATTGCTCTGAGTAACTTTGCAATGTCATGGTCTCTTAAACGGTCGACGTAGAAGGGGAAACAGCCTAGATGAACGGTCGATGCAAGGCATCCTAGGGCTATAACGATATTGGCAGAGTAAATGGTGATTTCGCCCTGTATGATAGTCGCCGCCACGAGGATGGCGACTTGAGAAACGAGTATCTGATCACTTGTCGAATGCAGAAAGGCTTTGTAAGCATCGATCCGCTCCTTTCGAGTATCGACATCTTTGACTTTGGGGTCATCTCCATGCGGTCGGCAACGGAAACGCCTGATCCCACAGGCCATGACAGTATCGCCTGTATTGAGAAGTCTTGAGGGTACCGACAATGTTACAAAGGCGGTAACTAGTGTGGAGATTGCTACCAAGGATGTCGCGAGAAAAGCTATAAGGACCTATAGCGCATCAGTGTAAGGAACTTTGCTTCAAGAAGCTTACTCACGCCTAGTCCAGCTATGTCTGCATCAAACTCAGCGTTGTCGGTGTTGTCACAGTCTACCATATTGGCGATGGAAGGGTTGGCTGTTTTCCTTTTGCGATGGAGAGGGTAAATGCAACGGGAGTAGCAATGAGCGACCGTGAAAAAGCAAGAGAGTAGGTTGAAGGGGACTTTGAAATTAAATCTGCAGCCTGATCTCAGAACGGAGGTAACCCGAACGCCTTGACTCGACATCTTCTTCCTCAATTTCCACAGCCTGATTGCTGGTGGAGTTACCGCACGATTCATTGGCACCGAGAGGTTGAAATGTGACTCAGGTCTAGTCTGTATAGCCGCCGTGGCGAATCTTGCCCAATTATATACAGCACTGCTTTCAGCTTTGATGCTGTGTAACGTAACCTGGAAGTTGTCTTTTGCCCAGCATAAACAGGGCGCATGGAAACACCCGAGCAGGAGGAGGAACACTGCCTACCGGGAGTATAGGCAATTCGATGAATTCAATGATTCTTTGAGATTATCTCGCGGGAAATACTTCATTTGTCATTTGTCAATGCATGAGTGGCCAGCCATGAAGAAAACGACTGTCAGCTGCTGAGATCTAAATTTTGCAAATGATTGTGTGAGCTAGTTATACTTCACTGGCGTTCCAGCGGACATCGAACTCCGCTACAGTAGCTGCTTCACAGCTATCATCTTCCGTAGTATAGTGGTCAGTATGCAAGCTTGTCACGCTTGAGACCCGGGTTCAATTCCCGGCGGGAGAGTTCCAGCCACCTGCGATACGTAGGAACTTCTTTTTTCTTTCTTTTTCCAATCTATAACAGTTTTCCCACCCCGTCATCAGTAATCCAATTAATAATTTCGTGTTTCTTGCGCAATGGCTATTGCACAATAAACGTCGCGTATGAGAGGGTTACTTTGTCCTGACCTTTGAGGGAGCTGAAGCCGCCACCATGCTCCTGTTTGTCGCCTTTCTTTTTTTTTTTTTTTTTGTCTGTCAGCGAGAATCATAACGCGGAACTAGACTTACTCTGCTATTGACGAATGTACAAGCCAGATGTCAAGACACAGGGAAGAAGTAATACTCATCGCCCGATGTCGCGCTTGACATCTGGCTCTCCTGTATGGGCAAGAGCTCAATAAAATGTCGGCACATGAGCATTGAAAACTCGCGAATTGAGAGAGCAGGCTCCCATAGACTGTCGCCTTTATATTATTTCAGTATTGGAAGTGCCACGCCGATCAGCTGAGAATTGCGGAAATAGTCGAAGTTGCGCGATCTACCAATGTTTCGGCATCGTTATAGATCCGTACCCCATGCCAGTACAAGGCAATCGTAGAAACTGCTTTAAGTCTCAGTCGACAGCGCTCACTAAAGTCCCCCGCGTTCTCGTGTCAGGTTCCCACTCGAGATCAAGGTTGCAGAAACAGGCGAACTTGACGACGTTTCAGCGGCTTATACCATGACACGGCTCCTCACATGTGCGCGGAAACGTCTAACCATGTTTCGTCACTAACGATACATAGATTGCAACAAGTGTTGAGAAGACATTCACTATAAATTGCTGTGTTTTCATGACATTTGTAATAGATTTCGTGTTATATTCAACCCAACTAAACTAAACTACACTAAATCATAGAACTAACGAGTGACAATACAAACTTGTAGAGTTGTTGAAAACCACAAGCATAACTAATTACCATAATAACCACGCTAGTCGACAAGAGAAATGACTAGTATATACCGATTCCGACACCCTGGATGTTTTTGAAGGCCTGGATAAGATAGAACATGGCATCAGACTCTTTTTCAAACCATTTCATTTTGCCATGGTAGTTGTCGTTGTCGTCGTCATCGTCGTCACTCCTGGCTCGTTTCACCGGCCGCGGGCAGTCATCGTTTCCAAACCCGTCGTCAGAGGAAATTGGGGTCTGAGTCTGAGTGGAAGGCATAGCCATAGATGAAGTGGCTTGGGGAGGGCTGGAAGGACTGTCGTTGCTAGATGCCGAAGTCGTAGTCGATTGACTCGATGGAGACTGCCTGTCTGAGCCCTTGTTGGACCCTCGTCTGGCCGCAGCTTTGCGTCTTGCTTGGGAGGATAGCACGACGGGAGGAGGATTGTCAGGTGACTGCGGTGGTGGTAGACCATCCTGCGAGTCTCGAAACTGCCAACGTTTGTGCAAGCTTCAGCTTCGCCAGTCCCTGGGGTGGCTTCGGAGAAGCCTGCGGAGGATGGAGGAGGAGGGAACAGGATGGAAGAGGCTGGGTGGAGGAAGGCACGGGACCGTGCGGAGGAGGTACAAGGCACCTGGGCTCATGTTGGAGGTAAATGGAATTGTAAATATTTTTCTTTGTTAATCGATTTGCGTGCGTTTGTTTTAAACCTTTCTGGCGTCCATGTGTTCCGCTTCGATTCGTGGCGGCTCCAGTGTGTGACTCACTGCTGTGATGTGTAACTTTACAGTGGCTGAACGTACTACAAAAACCACCTGTGAGATACTCTTTACTCGGGCCGTCTCAATTTATTCGCGCTTGATGCAAACTTTCCCGTGTTTGTGGCGAGACCATGTGTCGCTCATCCAATCCGTGGCGGGTTGTTATAGGTGACACACTGCTTTGACATGAAACTTTCCAGTGGTTCACTGCACTATAAAGACCACCTGTACCCCTCCCTCAAGCGCTCAGAATCTTGGCTCTTCCATCCCCATCCCATCCATCATGGCAGTCAAAGCTAACCTTCTCAGCATCCCTGCCGAAGTGCGAGAGGAGATTCTCCATCACTACTTCCGAGTTGATGGCGGATACATCTACGATGGTGACTCCGACTGCCTCAAGACTGCCGTCGGCAACCACCCGATCGATCTCGCTCTACTCTACACTTGTCGCACTGTTGCAAACGAAGCCAGACACCTTCCTCTGTCTCTGAATGCTATCAAGTTCACTACCCTCTATCGCCGCGACTTGAACAAGCTAGCTGGATGCTTCAACTATTTGTCTGGTCTGTACAACTATCTTGAGGCAGATTTGGTGGTGGCTTTGGCAAAGTTCTTGACGCCTGAGATACGTGCTGAGCTCGCTTTAGAATACCCCAAGTTTGGCCCCAGGCTCGCCAGGGCTGTGGAGGATCGCGACGAGATGATTGAACACCAGCCACAGCATGAGGATGACGAGGACGATCTCACAGTTCAGGCAAGGGCGATGAGAAGGACTTACAAAGGCGACTCGGCTGCCGGTGCAGCAAAAATGCGCCTCAAGAACCGGCTTGATGACACATTCTGTGTATATGCGCCAGGTTTTCTTCACTGGAATCAAGATGATCGTACGAGGGATTATGCAGGCTTCTCTGATCTCGAGCGCTTTACCCACAAGGATTACCAAGGCTTCGCCAGAAGCTCTTCCGAGGCGAAAAGTGTCTGGTCACACGTCTTGAGACTTCTGGCCCCTGAGAACCCGGCCGAGTTCAGCCGCCAGATATACACGATATTCCCCGAATCCGTCAACCGACATTCGGCTCAACAGTTTTTGGACATGGGTTTTGAACACTGGGCGATCCCTTCGCAAGTACGCATCGAACATGCGATAGAGCTGATGGCACTCGAAGGAATGTGGGATGCGCCAGACATGTGGCACGAGGCTCGCCATCCCGAGCCTTGGAACACCGCTCCCCAACCCGATACCTCTACCTCTACCTCTGCTTCTTCCTCTACTCCTCGTGTTCGCTGCCGGGAGAAGATCCGATTCTCAGCTGTCGCGAACGCCATTCGGTTTCTTGACACACGCATTCATCCCAAACAACGTCGCGATATCCGAACTCTTCTCCTACATGAAGATTTCCCATCGGTCAACCTTCCATCCGCTCACGCCAAGGGCTTAGCCCCCTTCTTTCAAGAGAATCCCCGTCTGCGAGTAGAGCGTCGCGTTGACCTGATGCGCTGCATCTACGGAGCTCACGACGAGCCTTCAAATGTGGCAGCTCGCTTTCAACAATTAGACAACCTTACTGAAGAACCAAGGATCGTACCAACCGGGTTCAGATTGGAACTCTCACAATGGCTACTAGACGCGCTCGCCGTGACAAGTGTTGGGATTCCCGCAGACTCGTTCACCCTCATAATAGAGGCAGGTTCTTACAAGGACTGGATCTCAGATCTCTTTCAACAGCGATTTCACAAGGAGATTGCTTGGTGTCGGGCGTTTGTATGTCTGAAATCGATCAACTCTCTTGGGGAACGAAATATCATGCACCGCATGACCGAAGACTCCATGATACAAGAGGACGAGGTTGAGGCCTTCGAGATTTTGATGAACAAGACCTCACCTATCCTGCGCACTGATTTCAACACGGGAGTCGCATGGGATGTCGACACCATAGTTAACGACACGCAGTCTCTATCAATGAACGAATGGTTTTGGCATTGGTTCGAGACATTGCCGCTGTCGCGGATGGAACAACCAACGCATGAACTGGATTACAAGGTGAGGTTGGCGGACAACTACGAGATACAGACCGACTAGAAGTACAACCGCCCTCGCGCAGTACCAACCACAGGGCTGTTCTATCAAGGAAGGTGGGTACGTAGGAAAGGTTTGTTGTAATGGTAATCGATGGCAAAGAATGTAATGGATCGAAACAAGTTATGAACCAGGTAGGTAGACAGGTAAGCCAAGTTCTTCATTCATCTGGTGTCCCCGTAATTGTAATATCGTCCGTGTCGCCTCTACACTGCGTGTAATGTGGAAGGTGCTTCTACGAGAGCAATCAAGTGCCGTGAGGATGTGCTACAGTTCAGCAAGACGCGCGATCAAGGCGGTCGCAATTACTGCTACGACACATTGAAAACATGGTTCACATTACACACGCTAACACACGTACTATCACATTCGAAGAATACGTGGCAACGCACCAAGTGGTATCGTATCGCATTGGAAAGGCTCGTAGTGGGAGGTTCGCGATGTCGGCTTCATGCCAGTCGATTAATGGGCATCGTGGGGCAGGGGTCGCGGGGACGTATACGTGTGGTATGTATGGCGGCTATTGCGTCAAATAGATCAAGCACTGGAGAAGACCGAATTGGTATCATGAAATGCGACCGCTGAATCGGCGAGTACAGGTGTATCCTTGAGGTCATGGACGGATGCAGTGATGTATAGCGGTCGGCGGCAGCGTCGCACGTGCGGTCGAGGAGGAATGATGAAGCGCAATGCCTATTGGGATTAATACCAGATTGTCGCTTGAAGCCTAGAGTCTCGAGTAAGTAGGAACACGCATTCGAGCAACCGACCCAAGCGATACCACGGATGACTGACGCGCGATCAAATGGCCGGCCTGGTAACCTCTAGGCAGCAGTGTCGCAAGCTGTCGCATGGCATAGACGGGTACCCCCAGAGGAAGTATCGCTAGTAGAAGCATAGGTTGTCATTCGCAACACAGCGATGGGCACATTTGTCGCATGTTTGTGCGTTGCGTGGGATACAAAGACGTGCTGGTGCAATGGGATTTGGAAAATGCCCTGTTGTTTTGAAACCTGAGGCCTGAATATTACCTAAACATACTGTAATTGGGCAGGGTCCACGGGCTACCTGGACTACCCGCTATGACTGGGCTTGCACCACGACCAACCCGCTAAGTTCGCTAAATCCTACTGAAGTACAGAGTACCTAAGATGGACGCTATAGCCCATCAGCTACAGCGCTAACAGTAACCAAAATAGCGGACAGCTACAGTACAGCACCAGCTATAGAGCCCAGAGGTAACTAATCTTTTATAACTCTCAACGGCAGCTTTAATTTACAGCAAGCTTAAAATCAATTTACAGCTAAAAAGCACCTTCTTAACTACTAGGTACTCTTTTGAATCTAAACTACCTCATGGATAGGTAGGTACCTTGATTAGATGTTTCAACTAATGGACTCCCCAGCGCAATCAGCACTCCTCTCCAGCGCAGTTAACAGGAGGTGCAGTGTAAAGTTAAGTCAATACCTAACGTTGGATGCACTGGGAGCGGTTTAGCTGACCCTTCATTGCGCTGGCACGATTGTCAGCAGGGATTACTGATGGGAACAGCCGGAAGCAAATACTTCTGCTCTGATGCTTCATAAAGCTCTACTTGCTCTCTTCTGCGTAGAAGTTGTTCTTACTATTCTTGACAAATAATTATAGTATGTCTTATTACACTCTGCATTATCTTGATTGTCTATGTATCGTTGATCTTGATGCCCAGCAGCCCCAAAGATATCATTCCTCCGTTCCTCCTGCTCCAGTATAGGGTATGTGACTGAGAGATGGCCACGCGACGATAAGAGCTGATGTCGTGCAATGCCATCAACATCAAGCAGGGTAGTTCCCCTCGCCACTCAGCGCCGGCTAAAAATCATGTGAAAGCGAAGGAAGATAGCGAGGAACACCGACTACAGATGTAAGTTGTTTGCGAACGCATATCGCTCTATCCAGATGGGCTTTGGCATCGACCGTTTCTCCAATTGAGAGTTCTGACGCGTGAACAAAGGCACGAACAACCGCATTACAAGTCTCTTGAGTTGCACGTATGGTAATGTATGTATGACTACGCCATGCTCAGGATGCCAGTTTATGCTTTGATCCACAGGCGCGAAACAAAGCACTCGTCGCGCCATCGTTCGGAAGGCAGTGACTTGATTGACAATAAAACCTTGAGTTTGAGGATGGCATCATCAGATTTTATAGACCGCGCATGTACCGGCACGTCTAGGTGAAGACGGAGCATAGAATATTGATAGAGGGACGTGTTTGTGAGCTATCTTCAAGCCAACACATATATTCGTGGCACTAGTATCGCCATCCAGCTATCACTTTAGCCCTGAGGCTGTCCACCTGCCATTGCTCATCTCCTCTTGTAAACCAACTCATCCCCAAGCGGATGGACATCAGTCTCCCGAAGCAAATACCGCGAAATCTCTTCTACAGGCCACTCAAAGTCTAAAGCTCCAGTACCTTCGAAACCAGATCCCTTCGGGAACGGCATGATCACCAGCTCAAGCTTTGAAAAGCCCCGCGCCGCCTCCAACAGATCATAGACACTGCCTGTCAAGAGCCAGAGAGATGTGAGATCAAGACGACGCACGCTTTCACGCTGTCTACTAACTAGACCCTTCAGCTCGTCAATCGTCATGGGTTGGTACTTCAGACGTAGAATCTCCAGTTGTGGCCAGGTCATGTCTAATGGGAGAATCTCACTGAGAGAGACGGTGGGCTCTGAGTCGTTTCTGACGTTTCTGGGATATTCTTTGAAGTAGATCTCCAGAGTTTGGAGATGTGGTGCGCTGAAGAAAGGCTTGGTAATGGAGCACAGAGCGAGCATCTCGTGTCTTGAGTTCCCTTGAAGACTGTGAGGACGAGCGAAGAAATCGAAATGAAATGTTAGACTGGAAGCATGCGAGACAAGTTGTTTCATGTGCTCCTGTTGCACGGACGTCATCGTCAACACTCGCATATCCGGGGGAGGTTTCAGTGAGATTTTGAACTCCTTGGGTCTGATGCCCTTCTCTGCAAGTTGAGAGCAAAGCTCTCCAAGCATTTCCACTGGCGGAGTTGTCGAAGCTTCGACTTCACCGTTATGGCGACGATTTCCATTCGTATGGAACGATCCTGACCAACTGGACTGGCGAATTCCATTATCGAAATGTTGCAATACGTCGCGGCTGAATCCGGTATCCTCAAAATCTCCAGGTGCAAGATAGCCATTCCCACGTTGCGCCGTTTTGGATAAGATTCTCTGACCGCACGTATCGTCCAAGTTCAGCGATATGAGACCTGGTAAAGAAGACAAGGCATTGGCAAGGCGCCCGATATGTGCATTTTCCTTCCGTAGAGTCTCTTGATCATCAAATCTTGCCATGTACATGTCGTACATTCGAAGAAACAATAACTGGATAGGCGTAGGTGTCGTTTCCAGAGCATCCCCTCGTATCAATTGCCGGAGATCCGAGCTTCCTCCCCAGGCAATCTTTCCCAGCCATTCAAATAACTCATTCGAGACTTCGTACCGTCGCCTATACTGTCTCATGCGCTCCATGGTCTCCCAGTGCCGTAAAAGCCTTGATTCAGCCTCCGCCATGTACATCTGCTTATTTTGCGCCAGTTCAGCTTCGTAGAAGGACACATTGATGTTGACTCTCTTTACGCCCTTGCTGAAGACAGGGTGAGAGGCGATGGTCTCTAAGTCGCTAAATGACTCTGAACTGAGACGGACGGTGATCTCATTGATTAAGAATACCGACGCATGCTCCCGAAATCGTCGCGATACCAGACGGCATTGTCCGATTGCCTCTTGGCCATTTTTGGAGTCGCGTACGTGTGTGAAGATGGCCGACAAGAGCTCAAGTGGGAGCGTGTTGATGGATGTTTCGACGAACATCTTGAGAGATTTGTGTGTAAGAAAGAGGATGATACATGGGAGGAGGTGAGTCTTTTTAGTGACGTTATTATTCTACTTGCCTATTTCAGCTCGCCGGGCTGACGTCTAGTTAAAGTGGACTGGTCACGTCAGTAGGATTGAAGTGCTTTGGCGATCTCCAATGAATGCGACTAAACCCCGCTCTAGAAGGACATCTACCGTCGCAGGGGGCTGTGCAAGGCTGATTCAGGCGGCAGTGAAGCATCAGTGGAGGGTCGAATGGCCCTCAACGTGTCCACCGATAACGCGAGGGAACGAACAGTTTGGTCACTTTACGCCAGCTAAGTAAATCGCTGAGACTTCGAGAATATTACGTTTGTTACTCATATGGTAGCCAGGACCGATTGAACTAATACTGACAAGGTAAAGTTGAAGACGGAACGGATCTCAATTAAGCGAGCGGGCCGTGCCTCTAGCAAAGCCGCCATAAACTACCACAAAGCGTGTAATGCATGTGAATGAAGCCATCACGAAGGAGAGAAGTAAAAGAATAAATGAATGCGTTCTTATATGCCATACATCAGCAACAACAGAAACAATGCAATTATATCCTGACAGTCCAAGTATCGCATTGGGCTAAATACTACGCAATCCCAGCGTCATTGCGTATTAGTATGGTGAATGAAGGAATAATGAGGAGGCAAACACAGGAAGTCCAGAACGCGACCATCATTGTGGATAGGAAACACTCTCACTCTGATTGCGCATAAGGTAAGTATCGTTGAGGCTACAAATAAAAAGGACCGGTAGTGGCGATCGATGGGAGCTTGATGATATGATCAAAAGTCTGTGTAACTTTGAAACAAAGCCACCCAAGCTGTATGAGGCCTTCATTTGCGCTGCCCTGAGACAGGTTGCTACTCTAAGATAGCTACCTTGTCTGTTGTATTGGGACCAAGAAGTGATGAAATTAAATGAGATCAATTATGTCCGAAACTCTCAAGTCAAATTATGCTAAGTATTATGAAATCCCCAACGCCATCATATCCATCAATGCATATTAATATTCCATCAAATTATTCTGTATCGCTTGTTACTCTTTCTATCCCCCATTAAGAATCGCTCGCATTAGGCTTAGCATCCTGACCATCCTGAGCATCAGTAGCGTCATTTTCCTTATCCGCAGACTGGGCATCCTGATCATTGGTAGAGCCGTTACCCTGGTTCGCAGACTGGGCATCCTGAGCGTCAGTAGACTCGTTACCCTGATCCGTAGGCTGAGAACCCTGAGCATCGGTAGAGTCGTTGCCTTGACCCGCAGTTTGGGCGTCTTGACCTTGATCCGAGGTGGTGGTAGAGTCATCAGCTGGGTTGCCAGTAGGCTCGTCACTCTGATCAGTGGACTTGTTACCAGCTGAATCACTGCTGGAGTCACCACCAGCAGCTTGAGTGGGCCCGTCATCGCCACCGACAGTTTCAGTTGGCTTGTCATTACCACCGGCAACTTGAGTGGCCTCGCCACCACCACTGGCAGCTTGAGTGGGCAGGTCGTCGCCACCAGCAACCTGAGTGGGCCCGTCGTTACCACTAGGAGCTTGTGTGGCCTCGCCATCACCACCAGCCGCTTCAGTTGGCTTGTCATCATCAACGGCAGCAGACTCGGTGGGAACATTGCCAGCAGCCACAGTAGTAGAAGGCCCATCCTCAGCTGTGGCAGTCGGGCCGTCAGGCTTGACAACGGTAGCAAGAGTTGTGGGCATAGACTCCTCAGGATCAGCAGCAGAAGACGGCTCGTCGGTCTTGGCTGGAGTCTCAGTAGGCTCATCTGAAGTTGGGAGAATGGGCTCGTCATCAGTAGCTGTAGGCCCCTCGGCGTCGGTCGCAGAGGTAGCGGGCTTGACCATAGTGACCAGAGTTGTAGGGGTGTCGGCAGGAGCTGAAGGCTCACCAGCAGACTCACTGGCGGTGGCCGTAGGCTCGGCACCAGATGGTTCACCGGCTTGTTCAGAAGCAGATGATTCACCGGCAGACTCGGAGGCAGATGGTTCACCAGTAGACTCGGGAGCAGACGGCTCACCAGCAGGCTGGGTGACAGAAGACTCGCCAGTAGATTCGTTGACTGCAGTGTTGGAAGGTTCGCCAGCAGACCCGGTGGAAGTGGACTGGTCAACAGGCTCGACTGGGGTAGACTTGTCATCAATAGGCTCGTCAGTGGCTGTAGGATCACTGTCTGGCTCCGCGGTGGTAGTCCCCTTGGTGTCAACATCTGTGTTGGTGGGATGATCGACGACCTTCGTGTTGGGTTCCTCGAAAGTAGCAGTGGGCTCAGAAGTACCTGTGGGGTCAGAAGTACCTGTGGGGTCACTTGGGGAATCGACATCAGTGGCAGTGGGCTCGTCGTCGACTGCAGTGTTGGTGGACTCGCCAGCAGGCTGAGTAGGCTCACCAGCGGACCCGGTGGCAGTGGACTGGTCAACAGGCTCGACTGCGGTAGACTCATTATCAGCAGGCTCGGTAGCAGTAGGGTCATCGACAGCTGTGTTGGTGGGTTCATCATCTGCAGTGTTGTTGGGCTCTGGAACAGGTCCAGTAGCAGACGGCTCGCTAGTAGGATCAACTGCAGTGTTCGATGGTTCGCCAGCGGGCTCGGTGGCAGTAGATTCGGTAGACCCGCCGTCAGCCGACTCAGTAGCAGTAGATTCATCAACGGCAGTGCTACCAGGCTCCCCAGCGGGTCCAGTGGTAGTAAGCTCATCGACAGCCGTGCTGATAGGCTTGTCAATTGCAGTATTGCTAGGCTCGCCAGCAGGCTCGGTAGGTTCATCAACAGCTGTATTTTTAGGCTCATCAACCGTAGTCTCGGTGGGCGCATCAACAATGTTAGTGTTAGGCTCAACGAATGTGGCCGTAGGCTCAGAGTCGGTTGGCTCAACCACAAACTTGGTCTTCTCAGGCTCATTGGCAGATGGCTCACCAGTAGGTTCGGTGACAGCAGGTTCGGTGACAGCAGGTTCGGTAGAGTCATCAGTAGCTGTGTTAGTAGCCTCACCAGTAGGCTCGTCAACGACAGTATTGCTCGTCTCTGGAGCAGGTCCAGTAGCAGAAGGCTCGCCTGTAGGCTCGTCAACTGCAGTTTGGGTGGGCTCATTAACAATCTTAGTGTTGGGTTCCTCGAAAGTGGCCGTGGGCTCAGAGTCGGCAGGCTCATCCACAGTCTTGGTCTCCTCAGGTTCAGTGGCCTTGGAAGTGACAGACTCCTCATCAGCGGTAGCCGTAGGTTCAGGAGCGGCGGTAGGCTCATCATCACCAGCATCAGATGTAACAGTGGACTCAGTATCGACGGACTCGGAGGCAGTGGGCTCGCTGTTGGTAGCTGAGGTAGTCTCATCGTCTACTGTTCCAGAGGTGTTGGTAGGCTCATCGTCAACAGAAGTCTCAGTGGGTTTGTCATCAACTTCAGTGGCTGTGGGCTCTTGTTCAACCTCAGAGTTAGACTCGGTGGGCTCACCGGCAGGTTCGGAAGCAGAGTCGGTGGGTTCATCAACGGCTGTGTTGGTAGACTCGCCAGCAGGCTCGTTGGGCTCGTCGACAGCTGTGTTGGTTGGCTCGCCAGCAGGCTTAGTAGGTTCACCGGTAGGTTCGGAAGCACTGTTGGTGGGTTCATCAACAGCTGTGTTGGTAGGCTCATCATCAGAGTTAGTAGCAGTGGACTCATCAACAATCTTAGTGTTGGGCTCCACGAAAGTGGCTGTAGACTCAGGAGCAACGGTGGACTCATCATCTCCAGAGTCAGATGTAGCAGTAGGCTTATCGACAGGCTCGACAGCAGTTGACTTGTCATCCGAGTCAGTGGCAGTAGGCTCGTTAGAATCGGTACCAGTGGGCTCATCAGAATCGGTGGCTGTAGGTTCCTCGTCATCTGAGTCGGTAGCAGTTGGCTCGTCAGAGTCAGTTGCAGTGGGCTCATCAGAGTCGGTCTCAGTAGGATCGACATCAGAACCGGTCTCAGTGGGCTCGCCATCAGAGTCAGTGGCAGTTGGCTCGTCATCATCAGTTGAGGTCTCAGTTGTTCCTTCGTCAGAATCAGTTGCGGTTGGCTCATCGGAGTCAGTAGCAGTAGTTTCGTCAGAATCAGTGGCTGTAGGTTGCTCATCATCCGAATCAGTAGCAGTGGGTTCGTCGGAGTTCGTTGCAGTTGACTTATCATCAGAGTCGGTAGCGGTGGGCTCATCATCAGAGTCAGTTGCAGTTGACTTATCATCAGATTCAGTAGCAGTGGGCTCGTCGACAGGCTCAACGGCTGTTGACTGGTCATCAGAGTCGGTAGCAGTGGGCTCATCATCAGAGTCGGTTGCTGTAGGCTCGTCAGAATCAGTAGCAGTTGACTCGCCAGAGCCAGTAGCAGTTGACTCGCCAGAGCCAGTAGCAGTTGACTCGCCAGAGCCAGTAGCAGTTGACTCGCCAGAGCCAGTAGCAGTTGACTCGCCAGAGCCAGTAGCAGTTGACTCGCCAGAGCTGGTTGTAGTTGACTCATTGTCAGAGTCAGTGGCAGTGGGTTCACTGTTCGAGTCGGTAGCAGTAGGCTCGTCATCGTCATCAGACCCAGTAGCAGTAGGCTCAGTAGAGACAATCTTGGTGTTGGGTTCCTCAAAGACGTCAGAAGCGGAAGACTCCTTGGTAGGCTCATCATCAGCAGTGTTGGTGGGCTGATCGACAGGCTTCTCAGAGGAAGTCTCCTCGTCGTCATGCCCGGGAGTGCCAGTAGGCTCGCCATTACCACCAGTAGCAATGTCGGTAGGTTTATCATCCTCCTTGGTAGTAGATGAAGACTCATCGTCATCAGTAGAAGTCTCAGTTGGTCCCCCATTAGAGTCAGTAGCAGTAGACTCATCAGAGTCGGTTGCAGTTGACTTGTCGTCAGAGTCTGTGGCAGTAGGCTCATCACCAGAGTCGGTAGCAGTGGGGTTATTGGCAGGCTCGACAGCAGTTGACTTATCATCGGAGCCAGTGGCTGCAGGCTCCTTAGTCTTCTCACCATCATCGTCGTCATCATCATCGTCAGGCTTGGACGTAGCAGCAGGCCCAGTACCAGACTTGACACTGGACTCGATATCATCACCACCCTTCGGGGACTCTACAGCAGCGGCCGCAGCAGTCGTAGTGGTCTTAGCATCCTCGACCTTGGAAGTAGTAGTCTGTTCAGCTGGCTTGGAAGTGGTAGTTGAAGCAGACGTAGTGGATGTAGTCAAGGTAGTGGAAGGCTTGGTGGATGTGATCAAGGTAGTAGAGGGCTTGGTAGATGTAGTTGAGGGAGTAGTGGTAGTCTTCTGAGATGAAGGCGTAGTCGTGGAAGTAGGCTTCGATGATGTGGTTGGAGTAGAGGTTGTCGTAGTGGAAGACGGGGTGGAAGTTGTAGCAGGCTTAGACGAGGTCGTCGGGGTAGAAGTTGTCTTCTGAGACGATGGCGTAGCTGTGGTAGTAGGCTTGGATGACGTTGTTGGGGTAGAGGTTGTCTTCGTGGATGATGGTGTGGAAGTTGTAGCAGGCTTAGACGAGGTCGTTGGGGTGGAAGTCGTCTTGGTGGATGAGGGAGTGGAAGTGGTATCAGCCTTGGGAGGAGTGGTGTTCGCTTTGCCTGGAGCACTGCTTGTAGAACCGTTAGGCTTCTGGGAGGTAGGCATAGCGGTGGTGGTAGGCTTGGAAGTAGTATTAAGAGTAGTACCAGTCTTGCCTGTACCAGTAGTAGTTCCAGCAGTAGTACCAGTCTTGCCGGTACCGGTAGTTGCGCCAGTGGTAGTCTTGCCAGTAGCTGTTATGCTAGTACCAGTTTTACCTGTACCAGTAGCTGTGCCAGTACCTGTTGTGCCAGAAGCAGTCTTACCAGTACCAGTAGCTGTTGTGCCAGTACCAGTCTTACCAGTACCAGTAGTTGTACCAGTACCGGTCTTTCCAGTACCTGTTGTGCCAGTACCAGTCTTGCCTGTACCAGTAGCTGCGCCGGTACCGGTTTTGCCTGTGCCAGTAGTCGTGCCAGTAGCAGTTGTGCCAGTCGCAGTCTTGCCCGTACCAGTAGCTGCGCCGGTACCGGTTTTGCCAGTGCCAGTCGTACCAGTAGCTGTAGTACCAGTACCGGTCTTGCCGTTACCTGTAGTTGTGCCAGTCTTTGTGTTAGAGGGGTTCTTAGGAGCAGCGGCCGTCGTCCTTGCAGTTGTGGTAGTAGTCTTCCTCTTCAGCAGACGTCTCAAGGCATTGGCGTATGAAGTCGAACACTTGCAATCACTAGTGAATGTCAATAGTAGCTCAAAGCACTTGGTAGTGAAGTACTTACGAATCGCAAGAGTGGAAAGTGCTATCCCGCTCAACACACTGCTAATGGTTAATCCCAGTGTCCAGATATCAGGAAGTGTTGCTTACATGAGCTGCACAAGCTTGAACGCCGCCAGGAAATTGGCAGACAGAGTCCTCAGCAGGCAAAGCCGCAGCGTTAACCGCGACAATGGAAGCGCCAAGGAGTGCAATCTTGGTGAAATGCATCTTGAAGAAGAGACTACTAGAATGTAGTTTGTGATGAGGATGAGAGTGATTCGAAAACTATTCTGAAGTTCAATTCCTCATGATTTATATATTGAAGTGTTCCTGGTGTTCGCCGACCGATCGACTCATGAGTTTCCGTTTTCATCGATCTTGAAAGTTTATTGGGTCGAGATAGTGGTTGAAAACTCAATGTTTGGTCTAGTCGTGTCCCGAAGGTCAGGGTCTGGGGACTGCTCGCTTCTACCGAACTTAATTTGGGGTTACTGGAGATGACGAAAGAACACGTGCTAGACAGTCGACAGCTGTCAGTCAAGTCTGGATCGTTCTTGTATTACCGTAAGCCCTACTATATCCGGGGATCGTAATCAATTGAGAGAGAACAGCTGGATATCATTGCACCATCCAGGTCACATCCATCAATTGATAGATTTCTGCCATTGTTTACATTACTTTATTCTCATTGAGCCGTTGTAACCGTCTCCAAGCCCCCAATTCTGTCGACCACAAAGCTGGAAGGCAAAGAGTTCATGGCTTGAAGAATCTCGCGTGGTCTCGCTCTCTCACTCTTACCAGGCTTGGTCGAGATCCCTCGGGTGGCTAAACCGAAACTATCAAACCGTCCCATACTATTCCCTTTCTGTAGTGGAAAAAAACGGGCCTACCCGCTGCCATGTGCGGGATGGCCTGCCAACTAACTTTTTTTTACATTCCTGACGCAGCTCCCGGACGATCGCTTCCTTGTTCTGCTATGAATTTGACTCAATTTAGTCTAAAGCTTCTTGGCTCCACGGCTGGCTTTTTATTTCTCAGTCAGGTTAGTCCCGAGATCTAGATGACTTAGCAGTGTCTCTTCTTACTCTCAACAAAGTATCACTTACCCAAAGAATCGTCTTGCTCGTGGAGGCTTGAGCCTAGGCCATGTGGCCATAGCTCCATATGTTGACAGCTTGTTGTTTTCGGGGAAATGAGCTCACTGAGGCTTGACTCAAAGTACTCAATTGAGTTTTCCCTATTGGGTCCGGATCATGCAAGACTGCAGTAGTATTTTATCTGAGTTCTCCGATAACAGACCAGTAAGGCAACCTTCATGCATCTACGAAACGTGGGATTACTTGAGGCTGATGTAGATCGCTCTGGCCAAGCAGGGGTTCCCCGTGCCGTTTTCTTGGCGATTCCCATCTTCCGGGGTAGCAAGGGACTCACCCACAAGGAGAGTTTGGCATATCCTTGGCAATGGCATCTTGTCCCGGTTAGCCGGCCCATCGTTGTCTAGATTGGCCGTAAGGGTCACTTCTCAAACTTTCATATGAATCCGGCCTTCAGCTCTCCACAACTACTGCACAGCACGTACCACTTTCAAGCCTGGAACTTGTGAAGCTATGGCCTTCGGGCTTACAAACGGGACCGTGTTAGTCCTTTGAGCCGTGATGGTACGGAAAGCTTATGCTTATGTCTAATCACTTGGCCGTGATAAGCCCTGATCGCCGGCATAGTTACTCCAGCCTTATGAATCGGCTCTCCGACCTGCGAACAAGGTTGACTGGGCGGCCGACTCCGATCCCCTGTCGATCGATGCAGTGAGACGAGGGCCACGATAGCCGCTTGAAAGACGAGTCAGCCGAGAGGCTGCATATTGTCAAAACTCTGATAGCAATCAAAACTGATTTTGGGGCTACTTTGAGACCTTCGCCTAAGTCTCGCGGTATCGGCATTAAGTTGAGGCGCGTTCGCATTGATCAGCCGGAGAGGATTGGGAAACCCGTTCTTGAGTTTAGCTTGTGCAATTTGCCAATGGTCGGTGACGATATTTTCACTAACAAGATGAAATGAACGCTCGTCCATGTAAACAAGATCTCAAGCTGTGTCGAGGATGAATTCGTTAGATGATGAGTTAATGTTCGTGCTCTGATAGCAATGTCAGCATGGTTTGCCCAGTTAAGGGCGCTGGAATTTGACAGCTCTTTGATTTGGGATGGAAAAACTCTCAAGTTTTGATCATCAGGTCCCAAACAACAACTTTGGATCCCAACAAAGGGAAACAAAGCCTTGATACTTCCAGATTATATTTCCGAACCAAGATGGCCCCGTTTGTTACATGTAGCTCATGTGTGATATGCAACAAAATATTCGTCCAAACAGTTCAGGGTAGGACGCAGAACATGACTAGCTTCTCGGTAATAAGCCATTGGCCAACATCCAGATACCTATCTCCATTTAGCCTAGACTCTTTTTTGTCTTATCGATAAACGCCATCACTCGATTCATGGAACTTCATTGAGGAAATTGTCATGTGCAGAGAATATGCAATTATCTTGAGAACTATAATTTCGCTGGTACCAAGAACTGGTAGCACCATGATTGTAACTGCGACATCTCCCCTATTCTGTAGATCTTCAAGAAATTGCTTCTGTCAATGATCGTCTGGGAGTTGATCTGCCATTTTACACCGCCTTCCAGACTCCTCTTTTTCTCACGATCCCATTCCTCACAATGACCTACCTCTTATCGCAATGCCAGTAATCAGACGAATACCCGATAACAAAAGACGGTCCCGCACAGGCTGCATACCATGTCGAAGGCGCCGTAGAAAATGTAACTAACCGTCTTCCACTCTATTCACTTAATTGCCCGCCTATTCATCTTGTCTAACAAATTTAGGTGACGAACAAAGACCCCAGTGCGGAAGCTGTCAGGGGAGAAATGTAACATGCGAGTTCAAAGAGTGGACCTTTGTCCCAGGTGTTCGATCTTCGTTGCGCAGGGATGAGTGTGTGAGGGAGGATACAACATCTGATGGCGATGACTCTTTGATGGTGAGTGATTGTCATAAATCGATGACTGTTTGCTAACCTTCAAAGCCTCTGAATGACAGTCTGCTATCTTTTATCGACGACAGTCCTTCGACTCTTGAGCCGGTACTGGATGATCCCTTGCCTAGTATAGTACGAAGTGAAAGAGTCGAGTCTACGCAAAGCATAGTGCGCAGCGATAGAGTCGAGACAGCCCAAAATGCTCCAACCAATACCTCGCAATCAGTCGCTCCAACAGCTCATCAGCCTAACAATGAAGGCAACCAAATCCCCACCCCAGCGCGCTGGAACGAAACAGTCCTCTCCGAACAAAATTCCTCAGAACGTCAAACAGCAATGCTCCGCTTCCGCTATCAAATAGCACCCTGGCTCGACTCCAACGCTCCGCGCTCTACCTTTGGACCGAAAATCATGACATTAGCAGCCGAGAAGAGTGTTATCATGGATGTCATCGTTTGGGTTGCTATGCGACGAAGCAGAAGCTCGACGAGTTCAGAGGGAGATTTCCATCTTGTGCAGCATTTGCAGCATCGGTTGTCGTTGGAGAATGGGTTCACGGCTGATGTTGGACGGTCGTTGCTTGCGTTGGGGAATTTCTTTTATACTTCGCCTTCTGAGTGGGTGGGTTTCCAGAGTGATCGTGGGGAGAGATATCAGTTTTTTGAGAATCAGGAGGAGCCTTTGAAAACCTTGGATAGGTTTCACTTCAAAGCTGGTAGGTCTTTACTCATGATAGTAGATGGTGTGAGCTAATCTCAAGTCTTCAGAACTCGCTGCTTCCATCATAGCATCCACATCACCCACACGATCATCACTTCCACTCATGGACGAGCCTCTCCTAAGCTCCAGCATGTCCCCATGCCAGATCTACGACACATGCTTAGTACATATCACAGCATGCTGCCAACTAATCCACAACAAAGTCATCCCTCTCCTAGACGGTATATCCACCATCCAATCACCAACCCAAGAATCCAGCTCATTGGTATGGGCAACCTGGTCCAACCTATGGGCAAAATGCGTCCAATGGTTCCGCGACCGTCCCCCAGACATGGTCCCTCTCCTCGAAAGCCCAGAAGTAGACACCCACACCAACACCCCCTTCACAGCAGACGTATACTCGAGCGCAATAGCAGTCCAAGCAAACCTCACAATCCACTACTCCGCCCTCCTTTTACTATCCTACAAACCCCGTCTCGTCAAGTTATCATCCACGCCACATCGCTTAGTATCTAAAAGCTGGCACGCGCAGAAACTCGCAAAATTAGCGCTATGGAATAACTTTCCTGACCAATGGGATCCTGTCGTGGTAGCTACCGTTGTTAGGATAGCGAGAGACATGACATATCCTTCGCAGCAAGAAGCGTTGCTTTCGTGTTTTCAACGGATTGGGGACGCTACGAAAATTCCTCTGCAAAGGGAAATTGCGGATCTGCAGCAGTTTTGGTCTTCGTCGCGACATTCCAATGCGCCCACTAATCTTCATTCCTGACACAGTCCAGAGCGTCGTGGGGTATTTGCATAATTAATTGTAGCTTTATTGTCTTTGTATAAATATTATTCTAATTCGTTCTTCCATGGGATTGATACTTGTGCTCCTCTTCTTGCGACTGTATGTGATGAAGCGCGAATGCCTGATCGGACGGCCTTTTCGATGTCGAATGTCTCGGATAGTGCCACCTCGACTGCGTATGAACCAATGAAAGTGTCACCAGCGGCGGTTGTATCGACAACATTGACCTTTTGAGCGGGAAGAAGACCCTTGGCACCGGTGTCGTTGGCGTAGTAAGCTCCTCTTCCTCCCAACGTGATAACGACATTGCGAACGCCTTTGGCAAGGAAATCAGCTGCAGCTTGCTCCACCACAGCAGTGCTCTCAAATTCAGACTCATCCTTGTTCGACAGTAGAGCTGCTTCCGTCTCGTTTAGAATGAGATGTGCCAATCCTTGATAAATCTCCTCAGGTAGCGTCTGAGCAGGCGCAGGGTTTAGAAGCACAGGTGTACCCATAGCCTTTGCCGCTTCAAAAGCTTGAATAACAGTCTCAAGTGGGATTTCAAGCTGCATTATAAGTAAAGCAGGTGTCGGTCCCGGAATCGTCTCAAACTGACTCGGCTTCAGAGAATTGTTTGCTCCAGGCGATAAAATAATCCGGTTCTGACCAGTAGGTTCATCAACGATAATCATAGCGATACCACTCTGACCATCTTTTTCTACGATGATAGAATCAGTTCCAACATCGTATGACTTGAGACTATCCAGGAGCGTAATGCCGTAAGCATCTGCTCCGATGGCGCCGATCATGACTACATCGACGCTTGAGTCCTTGAAGTCAGATGTTCGAGAGAGCTTTGCGCAGGCGACAGCTTGGTTGGCGCCTTTACCTCCGGGAAAGACATTGAATTGGTTGGATGTTATGGTCTCGCCTGGGAGGGGGTGATGGGGGACGTAGGAGACGAGATCGATGTTGAGGGATCCTAGGACGCTGATGACGGGTTTTGGTGAAGACATGGTGGGCGAGTGGCTCATAGCAGTAGAGACTACACTCAATGGTCTCTCATTAGCACCGGAGGAGTATATAAGTCCTGCTCGAGTTGGCTGAACTCCACCAGACCGAGCACGCTATTCCATGAAGGGGTGTCTTACGCGACGGCGGCTACGCTTTGCAGAGCCTCCTGCGTGCCAAGACAAATCACGAGGACATTTAACACTGCATAGGTCTTGCATGGATCTTCATAGCTTATTTTGTAACTGCATATTGACCTATAAGGTCTTGAGAATCGCCCCAGCATCATAACCCCATTCAGCCTCAAGATCCGTCAACCTCCACAGCGCACCCCACCCAGTTGTCCGATCAATCGACTTGAGCAGTCTCGCTATCTGTTTTCTCTCATTGACATGTGAAAACAACTTCCCTGCTATATAAAGAGGTTGTATGGAATTTACCAAACTTCCAGGGTGGAGATTAGCACATGAGATACCGCAGACTTGCCGTGCATGCCATAATGCTAGACACTGAGAGTCTAGTTCGTGACCTAGATTCCGCATCTCTAGCATGAGAATACATGCTGTGTGATATATCTGATTGCTTGAAATGGCTGCCCAGTGGGGAAAGAGCATAGCTGGGAAGATTTGTTTGTCGCCTGCTTCAACCATACTGATTGGCTTCATCGTCGGAGGACGCTCATCATGCCAATATTGCAACTCATTCCAGAGCTGCTGCCATTGTTCTGAAAATGGTCTGTCGTCATGAACGTCCGTTCGACCAAGTTCTAAAAATTGTGTTCTGCGAAATCTGAGATCGGAGACTTTTGTACATAGATATATAGCCCAGTTGGCTTGCATATCTGAACATTCTCGACTTCGTTCGTGAAACATGTCCCGTACATATCTCTCGATCTGCTCAGAAGAAACCAAGGATTCAGGTGGTGAAGGAGCCCATTTTGAAAGTGGTAGGACTGTGGTTTCTGTTCCGTCTGAGATTATGGCACCGCATAATTCCATTCTGGCATAGCACCAAAACACAGCTTGGGGAAGACCACCTGAGAAACCATCGACGCCAAAGAACTCGAACAACGAAGCACATCCTTCAACATGACGCTTCCAGTTCTTCGACCCACCGGACATTAATTCGAACACAGCCAGAATACAAGCCGTAACCAACATATTCGGATCTTTCGCTTGTAACCCAGGACTCAACAACCGAATACTCTCCTGATACAACTCAAGACTATCACACCCCTCCTGCGTCAAACCCCGTCTCTCCATCTGTCTCGACGAAAACGCAAGCATAGCATACAGCAGCGCCGGACTCTTCTGCGCCATAAGAGGCACATGGATCTGAAAATGCTTATCCTCATCAAACTTGTCCAAGTAAGGCGCGCATTCTGTAACCCAATTCTGAAGATAGCATATTAATCTATCGTGGGGAATGTTGATGCTGACGTTGGAAAAGTCGAGGGTTTGGACGGGTGTTGTTTGAGGTTCGGGGGTTACTGATGCGCTGGGTGATAGCGCGGAGAGACCCGCGAAGAGGACTGATCGGAGCTCTTCTTGGAGTTCGATGAAGCGTGGGTCTAGGGAGAAGTCTTCGGGTGGGAAGAAGGACATTGCAGCCGTTGTTTGAGTGGGTCAGGATAATGGACTGATACGCTACTCTTTGCTGCATTGAGGTTGTTTTGCAGTTGAAGGTTGTATCGAACCCAAAGAGGAACTGTAGCCTCCTCTTCTTCCCTGAGAAATGAAACAGAGCAAATTTGCAGCATCCGGTGATCCCCGTGTAACCCCATTCTTCCCCGACTACCCCGGTAAACACCCAATCATAAGAATTTTCCGGGGAAGGTTGGGGGAAGAGACTAGACCTAATACGAGGGACTTAGGCGACCAACGTCGAAGATCATGACTCGGTAGTCGATACCCCGGCAGGATTTTCCTTGATTAACTGAATTGGAGTAAGTAACGTTGCCCCAGAAAGACTGGGGCATCACATCAGCACTTTATTTACCCCGCATTGAGGACATCACCAGTTTGAATTCGGGTGGCAGTACGGATACGCGGGTAGAATTGATAATTCTGGTGATCCTTGACTGTTGATACAAGGGTTCGATCGAGATGAACCTCTTCTTTGTCGCGGATTCACAACAAAAACGTTCGATCTGAGAATATATCAGATTGGACGTTGTGCCATTGGGTCTTCCAATCAACATGGAAGCCAATTGCAAACACTAGAATCGCACGGGGATTTTATGTTCAGAATATCCGACGATATAGTTCAATTAAAAGTATGTGAGAACTTGACGATAACAATAGAATGTCAGTTTGAGGTTTCGACTTTGAAAGAGAATCGGTCATTGGCTGGACAGCCTCAGCGTCAGCCGCACAGCATTTAGTCTTCTTTGTGGGTTTCTAGAAGGGTGTATGCGCTGTGTAGTACGAATTGTCACTGGCTGAATTAATTTAGGAAGATTAATAACATCGTCACCAAGGTTCTCAATATTAGACTTAACAGGGTATTGATTCATTGTCCTAACATTATTCGTATACTGAACGACCAATTCTTCCAACACATTCATACACTCAATTACAACACCTCAACGTGCTTCTCACCACCCTTCTCCATAGACTTTCGTCCAGAAGCAGCAGCCATAAGACCAACCTCAGCCTGAGCCTCCTGGAGCAGAATAGCATCCTGCTCACCAGCACGGCTCTTGAAAACCCGGTCCATCTCCTCAAGAGTAGCATTCTTGGTCTCGGGAAGGTAGAACCAAACCCAGAGAATACCAACAAACAGGAAGACGGCGAAGAAAATGTAGGTTCCCCACTCCCAGGCCTCAAGCATGGGAGGAACGAAGAAGGCGATGGCGAAATTGTTGACCCAGTTGCTAGAAGCTCCGATGGATGCACCCTTGGCGCGGATGGAGAGGGGGAAGATCTCAGAGATGAGAGTCCAGGAGACGGGACCCCATGTAGCACCGAAACCAGCGATGTAAACCCAGATCAGAGCAACAGCGGTCCAACCGGCGGCAACGTGAGAAGGCCAGTCGTGGCGGAACTTGGCGACGATGATACCGACAGTAACCATACTGGCACCCATGACAATAGATCCAACCTGAAGCATAGGCTTGCGACCAACACGATCAATGATCAACATAGCAGGGATAGTGCTAATGAGGAAAACAACACCAGTAACACCAGTAGCAAGCAGAGCAATAGTTCCACCGGTAAGACCCAGGCTGATAAAGACGTTGGAAGCGTAGTAGATGATAGCGTCGATACCGGACCACTGCTGGAAAAACATGATCAACCAAGCAGTGCAAACACGCTTAAGGTTATCCATAGATCGGAAGCAGGTAACATATTGCGCAATCTCCTGACGGAATTTGCTCTTGCCCTTCTCAGCAAGATGAGGGAAATCGCGGGCGAAGACCTTTTGTTCGAAAACGGCCTCTGCCTTGATCTCGAGGTATTCGACTTGCACTTGGTCAGAGTCGACGGGGAGCTTGCGCATCCATGCAAGTGTGGACTTGGCCTCTTCGTCGCGACCGACCTTGACGAGCCAGCGGGGAGAGAAAGGCATGAACCAGATTCCGACGGCGAGAATAGCGGCGGGAATACCCTGGATGATAGAGGGGAGTCGCCACGCGAGGTCGGATTGGCCATCGCCCGTTCCGCCGATGTAGTTGCATCCGTAGCCAACCCAGAACGAAAGCATGATTCCAAGAATGGTAGCAAGCTGGTAGAAAGAAACGAGGAATCCTCTCATCTCAGCGGATGAAAGCTCAGCGTTGTAAAGAGGTCCAACACCGGAGAAAAGACCGACACCGACACCAGTAAGGAATCGCCCAGCGTAAAGAAGCGAGGGGTTACCAGCGGTAGCACCGACGTAGAGATAAGATCCGAGAACAACCCAGCAGCAAGCGATGAACATGGTGTACTTTCGGCTGATGATTTCAGAGGAGACACCAGCTGATAGAGAGCCGAGAATACCGCCGAGTTGGAGGATGGATGTGAGCCAGCCGGTGGCAGAAGATGATTGGACTACTGAGGGGAAGTTTTGGGTGAAGCGGGTCATTACGAGGGATTGACCCAGGACACCTTGTTGGTAACCATATTCAAAACCACCGAGACTAAAAGTACCGTGTTAGTAAAGATTCGTTGTCAGATAGTGATAGTAAAGACTTACGATGCGAAGAATGCGATAAAGATAATCTTTGGATTCTCACGAATAGACTGCCAGATAGTCTTCTTGGGAGCACCAGTCTGAGACTCCATGGTGTAATGTCCTTCCGAGGTTGACATTATGAAAGAGTAGGAAGATGTTGAAGCGTGTGGAGAGATGTTGCAAAATCTGGGGTATGGAGCAGACGAGTCTTTTTAAACATTTTTACCCCATGGCGAAAAGTTGGCCTTGGATATTTTCTGGGGTTGCGATGAACAGGTTCGGCAGAGAAGCGTAGGCTATGACCCCCGAGTTAGGTTTAGTGTGGGAATGCAGTCTGACCACCCCTAAAATACCCGCTTAGCCGCAAGATGCTGTAGAGCCTCACTAGAGCATGGAGAGGATGGATATCGTGACGAGTTGAAGAATTGATTGATACCGATTCTCTTCGGGATTATTATCGATTTGATATTCTACCCTTGAATGGTATCACCACTTTCGGTATCACAGTATATCTCGTCGTGAATTGGTTCGCCATGACCTCAACAATCATGCTCCCCAGCAGCCAATCAGTCATGTTATACTCGTAAAAACCAAATCCCCGATAATAAAAAAACACGAGATAGCTTCAATTGCATGACTTTCCCATCTCCAAACCCTGGGTAACTCAGACCGTCGCGTGGTCAAGGTGGATTCTATAGTCACATATTTAGTCATCTCTTACCCAAAAAGGGGGATCTTAGGCGACGCTGCCCAGGTTAGCCCTGAACTAACCGCGAACCTGGGGCCCCGCGTGCAAAATTTTAGCTGTCGTGTGTTCAAGCTCAGTGGATTCACGAAAATAACGTCCCGATGAACTGGGCCTGGAACGGGAGAATGTGAGATTGGGTGAGACTAGTTGGACGAATGATTGGAAGAGATTTGAGCCTCATTGTTGGAGTTTGACTTCATTTGACGCGCTGCTGAGGTCGAGGCTACCCTGGAGTTGTCGAGTCAACAGCTGATGCAGACTCCTTGACGACGAGAGGGTGATTGTATGGCTCTACAAAAGCTGTATTCAATTAATTTAGATAAAAGCGATTATAATGATGCTTTTGGTTATGTTGTTCGGCGATATACTACCCGGACTGTCTTCCAACATGGATTGCCGTCAGCTTGTTGCGTTAATTGATCGACAGATTTAGTAGATGATACGGTGAAAAACGGCAGAACTTTTACTTATTTACAGGTGTTTTGAGAATGCAATAATTGTAACAAAAACACTTTCAAATAAGATTTAGTCCTTAACTAAAGCACAGGTTGGTGAATCATGTTTATGTGATCATGAGTAGGGTTTACGAATTCCGTAATACAAAATCGAGTTGCCCCAGAACAACTGACGCGTCTTCTACGGAATTTTATGAGATTCGATCTTTCTACGTGCTTGCCTGCTGATAAAAATTATTAAATACAAGCCAAATATTGTAATCGCAGGTACTTTTCTGATCATTGACCGTCGATAGATACCACAACGCGTCGGCATCGATCTGGAACGCGACAGATCGACAGGGGCCACAGCATGTGGAGAGATAAATATGCAAAACAGTCTGTGTCGCGTTCAAAATAGAATATGAATGAATTCAAGTCAATTTACCGTCTTGTGTTATGAGCAACAACCTGGACTTGGTGATGACTCGATGAGCGAAGGATAGATGTCCAAGTCGGCGTCGCGTCGGGATTCGGAGTTGCTCGTATGCGGAGTACAGAACCTGGGGAAAGGGCCGAAAGACTGCTTCAAGTACCATCGCCAAGACCTAAATGTATCGCGAGTTTCTGAATTGTCCCATAGCCTCTCTTGAAGTCATTCTAACTAGTTTTGTGGCAATTTTCACGTTGTCTGACTATTGATGTGCTTGACGAGGTTTCGAGAACTTGACGATACCAGTCGGAGAACCGTAGCGGAGAATTAATAGCCCGGAGCCCGTACCCCAGATGTCTGTTCGTCGCCTCTGACCCAGTTTAAGGTCAGAGCGTTACCCGACAGTCTGGACACGGGGAAGTGGTTGCTGAACAATGAGTCAGGAATATGCCACAGACAGAGTCCAGACTGTCGGGTAACGCTCTGACACTTCAGCTGCCAAGACAGTCCAAGTTAGGTTTTCAATAGACTGGGAACTGTCAGCTGGGGGCTTCCGACAAGACACATTCCCGATCTGATATGAACATAGGGCACAATGCCAATGTCGAAACTGGGGAAGATATCTGGTTGAAGTCTTGAACGATAAACGTCGACCAGAAAATGTAGGCTCTCGAAGAAAAGGCTTTCTAGATGGGTGTCGATCGTATTTATGCTCCAGTGTCTCGATGCATTGCATTTCTATCGGAAATAACCTCATAGATACCAAAACCGCCCAACAGATAAGCTCCAGTTCCCCAGATTCTCCCCCAGATCTTTGTTATCGGAGCGATCTAATTAGCTACTTCCCGAGACCTAGACCCCAGTACGTCTCCCTGATGCGTCTCCCATCTTACCACATTCGTCCAACAAACCCCGTACCCGACATCCTTAACCCGTCACCCGACGCACTATCTACCCCCTCAATCTTGGCATCTGGGCAGCTCTTTGATTCGACGCTGGTTTCTTTATCTTAAATACCACCCCCGGATGCAGTTTGTTGTTCTGGTCAGCCCTATTCCTGCATCGTTTATCATGGCCATCATTAAGGGATCTGATACTGAGAAGGAGATTGGAAAGGGGGAGCAGTTTGAACATGCTGATGCGCATGATGCCGCTGCGAGAGGGCACTTGGCCACTGACGAGTAAGTCTCCATCGCGGAAAAGGTTGGGGGTTGACTGACCTTTCTAGACATGGAAATCCGATCGCTACCTTCGACGCAGAAGCCGAAAAGAAACTCCGTCGCAAGATCGATTGGTATGTCATGCCGACAGTAACCATCTTATACTTGATGTGTTTCGTCGACAGAGCAAACATTGGAAATGCGAGATTGGCCGGTCTTGAAGCAGATCTCGGTCTCAAGGGCTATGACTTTAATCTGCTGTTGACAGTCTTTTACATCGTAAGCATCTACCCTCCCATTCCCAGTCATTCATTGACTCGATCTAACAAACGTGCCTGCCAGTCCTACATCGTCTTCGAACTCCCCGCGAATATGCTCTGCAAATGGATGGGTCCAGGCTGGTTCATCCCCGGCACAGCAGTCTGCTTCGGCGTCGCCTCTCTCGGAACAGCATTCGTCAACACGATGGGCGAAGCATGCGCCGTGCGCTTCATCCTCGGTATCTTCGAAGCTGGTATGCTTCCCGGCATTGCATATTATCTCAGTCGATGGTATCGTCGTGGCGAACTTGCTTTCCGACTTGCTATCTACGTCGCTATGGGTTCATTCGGCGGAGCCTTCGGCGGTTTGTTAGCTTCTGGAATTCTCAAGCTCGACTCTTTTGGGTCGTTGACGAGATGGAGAATGATCTTTGCTATCGAGGGGATTGCTAGTATTGGGCTTGCCCTCATTGGGTTCGTTACCATGACTGATCGACCTAGTACTGCAAGATGGTTGACGGAGGAGGAGAAGGATCTTGCCATCGCGCGTATAAAGTCCGAGCGTGTTGGCGTCACGGAAGTCTTGGAAAAGTTCTCTTGGAAGTTGGCCCGTCGGGGTATCTTCTCGCCTGTCACGCTTGGCACTGCAGTCATCTTTCTGTTCACAAACATCACTGTGCAGGGTCTTGCCTTTTTCGCGCCCACCATCGTCAGAACCATTTACCCTGACGCGTCAGTTGTTCAGCAGCAGTTGCGAACTGTACCGCCTTATATCGTTGGAACTTTCTGCACTGTTGCCATGAGTTTCTTGTCGACTGTCATCGATCGTCGCAATATTTTCATCAATGTGTCGCAGCTTCCTGTCATTACGGGCTACATCATGTTCCTCGCCACAACAAACCGTAAGTACCAACCTTATCCCGCGGAAGCTCCTTTCCTAACTCAAACAGCCTACGTTCGCTACGCAGGAACATTCCTCATCTGCGCCGGCACCTTTGCCAACGGCGCTCTTTCCAACGCCCAAGTCTCAGCCAACCTTGTAACCGACACAGCTCGAGCCTCGGGTATCGGTTTCAACGTCATGCTGGGTAACATTGGAGGATTGATCTCCACATGGTGTTTCCTACCCTTCGATGGACCCAACTATCCCATCGGCAATGGTCTCAACCTTGCGTCTTGTTCGTCCATCTTCCTACTTACTATTGTTTTGCATGTGTATATGAAGTGGAGTAATAAGAGACGAGAGAGGATCGATGTTAGTCAGGCTTTGGCTGGACATAGTGTTGAGGAGATTCGGGATATGGATTGGAAGCATCCTGGTTTCTTGTGGAGACCTTAGTTTGCACGGCTCTTGTTGTAGTAGTAGCTATGATGAGTGTGTGGTTCATAAGGGTACAGCAAAGATTAAATAGGCTGTTGTTTAAGAATAATACTGTCGAAACTGCTCAAATAAATACGGCTCGTCTAAGAGTAAACAATGTAATTGAATGAGAATGCAAACATGTCGGCCATGCCACGGCAAAATTTACTCATCCCAAATAGTAGCAACCACCTCTCCCGTAAGCTGAACCTGCCCCAACTTTCCACCCTCCGCCTCAGTTACAATCTTACCACTCTGAACATCCCGCTTCCAGATAACAACAGTACGGTTAACCTGGTGCCCAACAGCAATTTTATCACCAGCCTTGTTAAAAGAGAACTGGCGGGGAAGGTAACCACCCGAAGGAGCGGCCTGCACGGGCTTAAGAGTGCCGTCTTCGTTGATGAGGAACGTGGTCAGTGTATCTGAAGGACCAGATCGTGCTTCGATGGATGTGGCGAAGGACTTCTCGCGGTTTGATACCACGACGAATCGTCCGTCGGGCTGGATAAAGTTAGTATCTGCTTAGATCACCGCGGGGGTAGGGAGACTTACGCTCATGGCGATCTCGCTAATAGGAGCCGTGTTAGGAGGAAATTTCTCATTCAAAGAAGTAATCTCAAAAACCTTGGTAAACGACAACCCCGTACGAGTATACTTGACCCGGTAAGAATAAACCTTCTGATCAAGTTCACCATTGAAAATGAAAAACGTCTCGCCGCTCTTCATGACCTTGAAGAATCCATGGCGGGGTCCAGCTCCAGCGGGCGCCTTGAGAGAGCCTACTTCTGCAATGGGAGCAATCTTGTCCTTGTCAAAAGACCAGACGCGAACCACATCGCCGCCGAGATCAGGAGTAAGGACGTATTTTCCTGTTGGGTCGATAATAACATGGTGTAAATGGCTGGCTTCTTGTCGATCAGCGATGGGACCGATTTTGTCGATTTTGGTGGAAATTTGCTGGAGTGGTTGGCTTCCTGAAATAGCGCCGTCGTTACCAAGCTCATAAGCTGCAGCGACACCTGGAATGCTGCGATATATAAGTACTCAGTCACAGGAAACCCTCACTCTACTTACTAAGAAGCACCGAAATATCCACGCTTTCCCTTGTTTCCAGTGATTATTTCACCAGCCACACCCTCCGAAGGCGCCTTGACGCGCGAAACATGCTTCAAGGCACCATCTGTTCCAATTTTGAACGAGTTCAAAGATCCAGGTTGTTGCCAAGGGCCGCGATCGAGACAGTAAAGCGCGCTGTTTGCTTTGTCGAGCGTCAACCAAGATGGAGTGGGCTGGCATTCAGGCGCAATTGAAGCAACGCTGAGATCATGTCCATTTGATTTCTCGGTGAGTTTCAGCGTAGTGACTTTGCCGCTGTAGTCTGCGACGAACAAGTTGACGGCGTTGGCGAGGGCTGCTGAGCCGAGAAGGACTCCCACGATCTTGGAGTGCATTTTCGCAACTTTGTCTCTGTAGAGATGAAGAACCGAGAAGGAAAGAAAGAGAGACCGCTCAACTTGAGTGGAGGATATCCGAACCATATATTAACTTTGCACCGTTGTCCGGTGTTAATTATCCTGCCAAGGTTCCCTGGCAAGGTAAAAGGCATATCCTCCAATCACCTGGGGTGTTCGGTAAGCTACATCCCGTCTTCCTATTCGGATTAGACATGAAACCAGGGGCCGGGTTTTCCGTGTAGATCTTTTCCGACTGTGTTATCCGACGGTTATTTAGGCTAAGCTGTGGTAGCATTAATTGAGGAACTATATATGAAGCAGGGCAGTTTGCGGTAAATTGAATGGTATGAAGACTTTTGAGAAAAAGCAAGAGTACAGTCTGTGAAAATCAAAAGAAGCTATCGTCTACTCTGGGTGTTGTGTGGGGGAGTAAGGTTAAAGTTTGCGAAATTGCAGGTCGGTGAAACGCTGACAAAGTTATGCATCGGCACTCTGTGTCCCCAAAAGGGTAATAAGGTCTCAACTTACACCGCTCCGAACACGAGGTGTCGTCTTTACTCAAATTGGACGGATCTTCAATGTCTGGAGTTACAGGACCGAAATCTGGCAAAAAGAATGATCATGCTGGGGATCGAACCCAGAATCTTCTGATTCGTAGTCAGACGCCTTGCCATTGGGCCACACGACCGCGCTCATTGATGACTAATGAGATGGAAGACGGGTTTGCAAAATTTAGTCATGGTGTCTTCAGCAGATGATCTTGATTGCTTCTCAATTGTGACTTTATATGGTTCATCTGAAGCCATTGTCGGCACCCCTCCAGAGAAAAGTGATGGATTGTTGTCTGGCGAATTGCTGTTGGATCACACTCCAGTCATAACGAGCGCTCATTTGGAAGTTTGCATGGAGTAAACGAAATGGCAAACTTGTTTGGGGTCAAGGATGTCTTTTTTTGACAGTACTATATGAGCATAAGTGATACAATTGATCCTATAAAAATCGAGGTCCTCAATGAGACCTTTAACTTCCTGATGAATGTATTTCTTTTACGTCGTGGTGGTCGTACCCTCCCCGCAGGCAAATAGAGGTAGATGACCTCATGGTATTCTACGCAAATAGATGAACGTGAAAGATTCAGAAGAATATCTCGAAACTGTGCTTAATCATGGAAACTCTCATTGCGCTTTGACCAGTCATTCACGATGGTTTGATGCACGATGTTGGAGCTCTCCGCTTGTAGTGGAGCCAACGAATCACGGTTGCTTACAAGTTGCTTATTCAATCTGTATAATCAACTGACGTAGCGCACTCGGAACATGACAACCCCAAAAAAGCCGTCCATCCGAGACCGCACTTAGATCCCCTCTATCCGACTTCACTTCCCCACGCGACTTTTCATAAAACGCGGGGACATTCTTTTATTCCTGCGGGGTTAACTATCCAATAACCTGACTATTCACAAAGGCGTACTCAGCAATCAACCATGGCCGCTCCCGTCAGTTTGAAAGATCTTACGATCGACAACATCACCGAAAATGTCCACGCCATCAACTCACAATGCAGCAATCCGCGCTTGAAGTATATTCTCGAAAGAGTTGTTACACATCTCCATGATTTGGCGAGAGAGACGAGACTTACCACTGATGAGTGGATGGTTGCTATTCAATTCTTGACTCAAGTTGGGCAGATCTCCTCGGATGTGAGACAGGTAGGTACAGCTCACCCAGTACATGAAACTTTAGCTGACTTTGGAAGGAATTTATCTTGTTATCTGATATTCTAGGGCTTTCCCTTCTAGTCGACTCAATTGATCATCCCAAACCTGAGGGCAGCACCGAAGGAACCGTCCTAGGACCTTTCCATACCCACGAGGCGGAGCATGTTGGAGAAGGCAGTCTTATCTCTCACGACCCGGACGGCGAGCCTCTTCTTGTTCTATGCACCTTGAAGGATATCGATGGGAAGCCAATTGATGGAGCCAGCATTGATGTCTGGGAGACTGACTCGAAAGGCTTCTACGATGTACAGCACGCAGACAGGAACGGTCCTGATGGTAGGGCAGTTTTGAAGAGCGATAGCGAGGGGAATTTTTGGTTCAAAGCTATCGTTCCTGTCCCTTATCCTATTCCTCACGATGGGCCGGTAGGAAAGTTACTCAAAGTACTCGGTCGTCATCCGTACAGACCGAGTCACATGCACTTTATGTTCAAGAAAGACGGTTATGATCCTCTTATCACGTAAGATCCCACTCCACCTATCCCGAAACATAACTAACATTTGCAGCGCACTCTACCTCAAAGACGACCCATACGAATCCACCGATGCAGTCTTTGGCGTGAAGGATTCTCTCGTCGTTTCTATTCAGAAGGTAACGGATGAGGAAATGGCGAAGAAATATGACGTGAAAGTTGGGTCTGCCTTGATGATTTATGATTTTGTCTTGGTTTCGGATACAGCTGCTGCTAAGCTGCGAAGACAGAAGGCTGAGGAAGCGATGGCTGGTTTGGGTCGTAACTTTAAGTTTATTGATGATTTGCCTGTTCCCGATGTAGACTAGAATATGACAAGACGGCATAGCACATACGTAGTTTCATAAATCCTTCAAGATCGGAATTAAAATCAAAGCAATTGCACAACTCATAATGCTCTTCACTCGGTGCCATAAACCATCTTCAGATTACAGTGCACAACTACAGCGAACAACTCCAGTAAAAAGCGAGACTTTAGGGCATAATGTTACCCCGCACCTGCCGACGGCAGTCTCCTCTCCAATTGCCGAAGCCGGAGATTCGGAAATAGCGCCCGAAATGGGTCTCGTCGTGTCGTCACCTTGATTTTGTAAGTTTTGGTAAGCGTTTGTCAAACCACCATCCCCACTTCCTGTGCATAGACCCAATTCGTACTGGTTAAAACCTGCGATATCCCGGGCGATCAAAGTAGAAGTCCATCACCATTCTACTCCAGTGTAACATTATGCCTGTCTTTCAGGAAACTTCTAGCTCGGCGAGAGATCTTAGGATCTTGCCTTCGCGAGCGCTGCCTTTGCCGAGACTTTCTCAGAAGCCTGATTTGGCGAGTACGAATGAGGAACGACGTGAAGTTGTTGTCATCGGCGTGAGTGTACTCGACATGACGAGGCGTCAGAACTGACGTGTATAGGCTGGACCTAGTGGCTTGTTCCTTACTCTACTCCTAGCAAGATATGGTCTCAGAGACTCTTCACTCCTCTGCTTAGACTCCAAGCCAGGCACTCTGAAAGCCGGTCAAGCAGATGGTCTCCAACCACGAACCCTCGAAGTATTCCAAAGTCTGGGAATAGCAAGCGAAATCATCAGCGAAGGATGTCACATGGAAGAAGTCGCATTCTGGAACCCATCCAGCGACGGTGGCATTGAGCGAACGAGCTTCACACCAGATGTGAACGTCCCTGCCCGTTTCCCCTTTGAAGTGACAATCCATCAAGGCCGCATTGAACGTATCCTTGAGGAGAATCTTCGTCTTTACGCAGGTGATGAGACTATTCGGAGATCACACCGCTTTTTGGAATACACAGTCGACGAGAGCGATGCTGAGTTTCCCATCGTGGTCAAGTATGAACGCGATCTCGCAGATGGTTCGACAGAGCAGAGCACCGTTCGAACAAAGTACCTCATCGGTGCGGATGGTGCTCGCTCAAAAGTGCGACAATGCATGGGTCTTAGCCTTGAAGGCGAGACAAGCGACCATATCTGGGGCGTCTGCGACTTTGTAGCCGACACAAACTTTCCCGATATTCGAAAGCGCTCAGCGGTTCACTCAGATGCGGGATCTGTGATGATTATCCCTCGCGAACAGATCGCCACGGGCGAATATCTCACGCGATTATACGTCCAGGTCCCTGGTGAAGTTGAAGCGACACAGGATGCGGGCACTGACAAGAAATCTGCTGATAAGAAAAGACGAGGTGCTGTTACGTTGGATTACATCTTTGAGCAGGCGCGAGCTGTGTTTGCGCCTTATGAGATTGGGATTAAGAAAGGGACTGAACCGGATTGGTGGGCTGCTTATCAGATTGGGCAGCGCATGGCGCCAAGTTTCTCGGCGAAGACGACTGATGGTCTGGAGAGGGTGTTTATTGTTGGCGACGGTAAGTAGCCTGACGGCCTTTTCGAATGGTATACTAACTTTCCATAGCCTGCCATACTCACAGTCCCAAGGCTGGCCAAGGGATGAACGTGTCAATGATGGACTCATATAACCTAGCCTGGAAACTCGTCCACAGCCTCCACGGTCTAACTCCATCAGGGCCATCAGACCCCGTCCTCGAGACCTTTACACCAGAACGTATGGACGTTGCTCGTCAGCTCATTGAGTTTGATACTAAATTCTCGCACATGTTCTCCGGTCGCATTGGATCGGACGATGCTTCAACATCTGGTTTGACGCATGAAGAGTTCCTTCGTGTGTTCAGTGAAGGAAGTGGATTTACTAGTGGCTGTGGGTTGCAGTACAAGCCTAGTAGTTTGGTACAAGATTCGGGTGACAAGAGTCTGTTGAGAGGGAATCCTTTGACTGGTGCTTTGACGCCGGGGAGAAGACTTCTTGACGTTGAGGTGAAGCGTTATGCAGATGCGACACACCGTCATTTGCAAGATGGTATGTATCGAAACCATGATATCAGATGAAGACTAACATGAGTACAGAAATGCCACCCACAGGTCGTTACTACCTGACTGTCTTCACAAGCAACGATCTCGTCGATAAATCTGGCCCATCTCAGTCAGCTCTTCAATCCGCCATCGAAACAATCAGCAAATTTCCAGAGGGGACCATCAACCTTGTGGTGATTCACCCGCTGACCACACGCTTCGAGTGGACTGATCTTCCCGCGGGCGTCAAGACGCTTGCTGAGATGAAAGTATACGGCATGGCTAGGAAGGAAGATGCGTATGATATACTTGGCGTGTCGAAGGATGAGGGAGTTATGGCTGTTGTGAGACCTGATGGTTATGTTGGAATGATGGCCCCGTTGGTGAAGGCTGGCTTGGTGGAGGATTACCTTCGGGGGTGCTTAGCTACTGTTTGAGAAAAGAAGCTAGAAATATGAGCGAAATATGAATGAATCAACTGCAGGGGACGATAAGTCTCCAGCCGGGTCAAATATAAACCTATTATTATATAAGCCTATTGTGGTATAGTAAAAATGAGTCTACCATAGCATCTGTACTCTTCATTTGTCCGTTTAGATAACAAACCTACAGAGCCCAATATGAGTCTAGATAAGTTGGATCTGCGGGCGCAGCAATCCTTCGACGATCCAAGCGAATGGAGGCCATGTAAGCTTACCCTTCGGAGACATATTGTGTCCGTCGGACATATACTGCTTGGGCAGGGTAAACAATAACCTTAGTCATTAAATACTGCCTCTTGAACCAGGTTTATCGATCATAAACTCCCCTTCTCTTCAACCGTTACCACGTATCTCACCCCATTATGGCTTCCCAATGCGCAACACTACCATCAACCCGCAAAGTCTCCTACTCTATCCATGGGAACTCCCCCAACGCTCCATGGATTATTTTATCCAATAGCTTTGGCACAGACATCTCCCTCTCTGAACCCATCGCCCTACGTTTCGCCATCGCAGGCTTTAGAGTCCTAAGCTACGATCATCCCGGTCATGGACAAAGCAGCCCCATCGCAAATGTCAACAAAGTGATCTTTGAAGAAATGATTGACGGCATCGATGATCTACTTCATGTTCTAAAGATTGAAAGCATTCATGCCTGGATCGGCTTATCCCTTGGAGCAGCAAGCGGAGTTTATATGGCATGTCGTCGCCCCAAATTAATCAAAAACCTCATCTACTGCGGCTGCCCACCCGCTTCCCTCTCCGCGCTGGGTATAATGACCCTCTCACAAATCGACGCAATGCGCGACGAAGCCGAAAACGACGGAACAACAGCTAATGCAATTCGCCACATGCACTACGGCTGGGCAAGCAAAGAATGGCTCGACGCAAATCCCGATCAAGATGCACGACTTGTACTTGCAAGCTCGACTTTAAGCCTGGATGGATGGCGCGCGGTGATGACTTTGCAGAAGAATGTCAAGTTTGATATGAGACCTTTGGTTCCTGATTTGGTGGATAGTTGTGAGAGGATTATGTTTGTCAAGGGGGAGAATGATATGAGAATTAATCCTCTCGTTGATATGATGAGTGAGATTGTTATGAAGGAGGAGGGTGAGCTTAAGGTTGTTACCGTGCCGGATTCGGGACATGTTATGTTTCTGCAGAATGAGGATTTCTTTTGTGACTCGATCCTTGATTTCATTTCTTAGTTATTTCGAGGCCGTCTTATTGGTCTCTGTCATTCTTTTTCTCTAAATGGTGTTTTCTGTTGTCGTGGTTATTGGGGCGGAGCCATTGATTAGCGTGCACCCTTCATGTCAACTTGTCAGATCGCACCCTACCTACCACAATCCACATCATGTCTTCATATAAATAGTCAAGACATCTCACCACTTTGATGAACATGACAGTTTGAACATTCAACAACTTGCCCTCCCAATACTATCACCAACCACAAACAATCATGGCAATAACTCAGCACTCCCATTCTGAAACCTGGCCCGACTCCAATGGCTTCTTCGGTCAATTCGGAGGCAACTACTATCCCCCCGAAGCTCACCAAGCCCTCAAAGAACTAGCAAACAAATACCAAGAACTCCGTCACTCCCCCTCCTTTCTCCAACGTCTCGAGAAAGTCCGCGTTGGTCTTCAAGGCCGTCCAACACCAATTCATCACCTTGAAAACATCTCACAAGAAATTGGCGGCGCGCAGATTTTCGTCAAAAGAGAAGACCTCAACCATACAGGCGCGCATAAAATTAATCACTGCGTCGGCTTTGCGCTGCTTGCTAAAGCGATGGGCAAGACGAAATTGATTGCTGAGACGGGCGCTGGACAGCATGGTGTCGCGCTAGCTACGGCTGCTGCGTATTTTGGACTTGAGTGTGAGATTCACATGGGCGCTGTAGATACGGAGAAACAAAAGTCCAATGTTGGTCGGATGCAAATTCTCGGCGCAAAAGTTGTGTCTGCGACTGCTGGACAATCTGCTCTCAAAGAAGCCAGTGACTCAGCTTTCAACGCGTATGTTGAGCAAAGAGAACATGCGCTGTATGCGATTGGATCGGCTATTGGACCTCATCCCTTCCCATTGATAGTACGGGATTTTCAATCTGTTATTGGTCGAGAGGCACGAGAGCAGTTTCTTAGTATGAATGGAAGGCTGCCTGAGCATGTTGTGGCTTGCGTCGCTGGTGGTTCTAATGCCATGGGGATGTACTCTGCGTTCGTCGACGACACGGACGTTAAATTGCACGCTGTTGAACCACTTGGGATATCTGAGAAGATGGGCGAGCACGCAGCCACATTATCATACGGCAAGCCAGGAACATTACATGGCGCAAAAACCATTGTACTCCAAAAAGAAGGTCTGCCAGCATCTGTCACCTCTGTAGCCTCCGGGCTTGTTTATCCTGGTATAGGACCCGAGATGGCAATGCTACACCAAGCTGGCAGAATTTCCGTTGCGACGATTGGGAACGATGAAGTTGTTGGTACGTTTTTCAAAATGGCGAAGAAAGAGGGGACTATTATTGCGCTCGAGAGTGCGCATGCTGTGGCTTATGCTATACGTCTGGCGGCGCAGAGGCCAAAGGGAGAGAGTATTCTTGTGAATTTGAGTGGCCGGGGAGATAAAGATGTTGATTATGTTCTTGAGAATCATGGCACAGGTTAGGGTTGGACAGATTATCGGTGGCGTCTGCTGAGGTGAAACATGAAATGCCTTCTCGTCAGTTGCCTCCCTTCGCAAGCTTATGCTTATTTCCCCATGTTTTGGACTCACAGTGACAGACGAAACAAGTAAGCGAGAACTATGGTTAACGGGAAGTTAAAAAGTTGATACGGACGATCATTGTTTTGAATCATATAATCTCCGCTTAAGATTCGCAACTAAAATATCATCTCCGTCATCCCAGACATGGCACTCAGCCTGGTTGGTGGTTTGTGGGAGCAGGGAGCTTGAGGGAGAAATATTATGCGAGGGAGTTAATTCCTCGAGCAAGGCTTGAAAACACCAGCAGATGCAATTTTGGGATATTTGTATTACCCCATAAGTTTCCAGCTCTAATAGAAATAAAATGACATGTTTAGCCATCAGTTGATCTTGTCCCAGCCATGCTGGAGAATTGAGTTTTAAGCTTACCTCATGTTTGATCCGCATTCCATCCCCAACCCTTGCCAAGAGAGTTCTTCACACGCTAATCTTACTGTGTCACATCGCACTCAACGGTTGGCCAACCTCCAAATTTCTGGAAGCCATGGACTCACAACATGTACTGGTCCAACCAATTAGACAGCCTACATGAAGTGACTGACAAGGGAGGTTGGTGAGATATGTCGCCTAGATGAATCTTGTTTGATTTGATGATGGGAAAAATCAACTGTCACGATGAATTGAGTTTCCCTGGTGGACCGTTGTGGAAGTTAACGTGAGATTGATCTGAGTTTTGTCTTGTGACGGAGATTACAAGGCTGAACAGGACAACAGTCGATTAGGATATATAGCGATGCAATACCCTCTTTTGAACAGTAAACTTCAGCCATAAATCATCTTTATCACCCTTCACTCCCAAGATTTGTCCAGAATGTATATCCCAAACATCGCAGTCGCCGCCCTGGCCCTCTTCAGCCCTTGGGATAAATCCATCTGGACAGCCTCGGACGACACCGTCCGCGGCGGCATCAGCCAATCTTACTTTGACGTTCTCGAACCCCACACCCACGAAAACCCCTTCTCCCACACCATCGCCAAATTCTACGGCCACCTTGACCATGAAACTCTAGGTGGCTCTGGCTTTGCCTCGCAGCGCACTATCGATGGTATTCCTGTCACTGACCTCACTGGCTATGACCGCCTTTTGCTAGAGATTCCATACTCTGATGGAAAGATTTATACTATCAACATCCGAGACTCTGGTGACCAGAAGGACGGCAGTACTCTTAACTGGGCTTATGATTTCCAGATTCCTGCTACCAAGGTTTCTGAGGGATTGATTGAGCTTACTCAGGTTGTTATCTACTTTAAGGATCTTGTGCCTACTGTTCGTGGTACTGTTCAAAAGGATGCTAAGCCTCTTGATCTTTCCAACATTGTTGGTGCGAGCATCATGATTCGCAGGTATGTACTATACTATTCTGAGAGAGGTAGAGACTGACTTTTTGTAGCTTTGAGACTGTGCAGCAGGGTGACTTTGAGCTCAGAATCAAGTCTGTTACTGCTCTTGGACAGAAATGCGAGGCTCCCAAGGTTGAAGTTTCTTGTGAGAGTCTTTGTGGGAAGAAGATTGAGATTGCTCACTAAGACTGGTCTGACGACCTTTTCTTCCCTATTTCTTGATGTTTTAATTGATTCACGATGTGCTTTTCTTTTCAATTTGTACATACTTTTGGATCTAAATTCGAGTTGTTCTGGTATCAGTTCCAGAATATCGCTGTTGGTGGGGCACAGAATTTGAGTTTGTCAACAGGTGCAGATCACAACAGTGTATGCCGTCATGATCAACAAGAAATCTCAGAAACGACAAGAAATGACTTCAATCGTCAAAACGTCATCATGACTTACAATTTTAGCATCTTAAACGTCATTCAGTGACAATTCTTTTGGAGCAAGTATCAGATCTAGGGGTCAGGCGCAGTTGAGCCTGGCGTATATAGGGTAACTACCCAACCAAAAAATCAAGTTTTCAGTCCCTGCATCGGGGACCTGCCAAGCGGAAGATGGAATTACCGGTGGCAATAAAGAACTAAATCATTCAGCTAAAAAGCAAGCGTATTCAGCTCAGTAGATCAAATGTGGACAGCAAATCGTTAGAACCATCCGAGCGCGACAGACGACAATCAATTGGACGTTGTACGGAAATAATCTACCCTCATAGCCCTACGGCACAGTCTATGATTGTGATGTGCACTGATTTCAGGTTTCAGGCACCACTTGGCAAGACAGCAGCAAGCGAGATCATATATGAACTTGCACGGTAACCGTTTTCCCGGTATCCATTCTGGAAGACAATTAAGCGAATGTGGACTGCAACGCGCGTACTAAAATTGATAGAGTCCACCTTTAAGATTGTGTTTCGTCTGTGTGTCTGTCACGTTACAAATCCATGTAATGCCGCCGGCAACTGATTAGTGTAACGTAGAAGGAATCACGAAGTTTGTGACAGCGGCTAAATTATGTCGCACTCAAACGAGTCGTGTTTACCCGTATATCCGTAATGCGAGTATACAAGTTTCAAGAACAAAAACAAAAAACATCGCAATCTTATCCCCATCAAAGATCAACGTTGACCCCGGCACCGGAAGACACAGTTCCTAGTAAATCATCGCCACATTCGTCAAAGCGTTATAACGATAGTCCCTAGGCGATAAGGCAAAGCGAAATATTCGATCGGCCAACCGTTCGCAAGTGATGACTGAGCTTCACGAAAGCCTGCAGAGATATCCATTGATCTACGGACAGGCCTACAGGATTGGTTGTATGACAAAAGATCGACATGCAGCGTTGCAATACCCACAGGGGTTCGTTAGCTGCATGTCCCTGGTAAAAACCCGGGTGTTTGAATCATTGGAATGTGACTTGTCGAATCTGCATGAGTAGCTGAAATTTGGAGCCGCAATGGAGCCGCATTTTGTCCCTTTTTGCTGGAGATTTTGTTTGCGAACAGACGAACATCTCGATTGGATTGTCGTTGGGCGTTGGGGATAAACTCTCTGGGGTTTAGTTAAAAGCCTAATCATTTTATGAGCTTATTATGATGTTTAATTGAGGACCCTTTTTCGTCAAGAATGTTCCCTGTTTCTGCAACGCTTCTCTGAGACATAATCTTCAACCCGAATTCTTCATGCATGCCGGGATTTCTCCGCCAAATCCCCTCCCCTTTTCTAGAAGAAGCAACCAGAGGCGGCAAGATTTCTCCTGTGACGTATGTGAGACATAAAGTGTAGCGTACCAATAAAGCGTATGGACCCAAGCTATTGGGAAAAAAAGAAATATTCCAGGCGACAGCTGAGCATACCGAGTCATTCCCATATTGAAGCCGGCGTAGCCTGCCTGGGCAAAATTGTGGCTTGCAAAAACGTTCGATGCAGTCCAGATCTAGACCATGTCGAAGATCACCAGCGACAAATACGCTTTGACAGTCATCACGTGAATCTCATCATTAGTGAACGCGATCAATTTAATGCAAGAATAAGAAGAAATGTGTGGATCTGACTTGACCCCTGACTGTGACCCCTATTGCTGTAGATGTGCGACGGGCGCTATTCAATTGAGGCATCAGTCCCCGGATATACAAAAACTTGTTCGGCGAATCAAAATATTTAGTGCAAGCCATGTCCGTCTCATCTGTTCTCTTTCTAGACTCTTACTGTCAAAAATCCTTCCCGTCAACCACCAAAGTCTAAATCCTCTTCGGTGCGCGGCGAGCCACGAGGTAGTCTGGGCTGTGACAGGCCTTGGCTAGAGTGGGAAAGAATTTTCCATGGCGAACCAACACTTTGCCCCTTGTGGACAAACCGCGACAGAGTCTCCGTCAGACCGAGAATCTTTACTCCTTTCGGCGACGAAACACGCTAGACATGGAGATGGCGTATGAGATTAGCGTCCCATAGTGTTGGAATAGTTACACTTTTAGACGCCGTGACTGGTCCATTTACTCAGATGACTCGCGGACGCTGACTCGGATCCGGTATTCTCAGTCATTTGCTAAACAACACGCAGTTAGCTCCTTGCTCGAGCAAAGATCGATTGTATCCATGATAGGTTTAGTAACGAAGCCCACTTTTCCCCTGCAGGCTCCATCCTTTCTAGATGGGCTCCGCTGATAGTCGATTATCCCCCGTTAGTACACCTCGTCCGACTCCCCACGGATGAGGCTATCCAGGTCTGGACGCATTTCCGGTGTCCGTGGCGAAACGGGGAGCCACTTTCATGCTTCCTTATATATAGTCTGCACCTGATGTTCTCCCTGAAAAGGAATGTTCCACTTTGCTCCCCTTGTCTCTTGCGTCTCTCGTCCCGAGTTCCTGGTTCAAACCTTTTTCTCTCATCCCACAATTTCTTACACAATGGCGATCGAGAGTCGGGCGACGCAGATTGCTGCGATCGGATACACTTTTCTGATTCTTTCGACCATCGCGACATGTCTGCGTGTTTACTGTCGTGCCTTTGTCATCAAGGCTTTTGCGCTGGATGATTGGTTTGCTGTGATTGCACAGGTATGCGCCATCCATTCTGTGATCGTCGCGTCGCTAACAGTTCGAAGCTCATGTTTATCGTTTTCGTCTCGCACGAAATCGCTGGTGTTCACTATGGTACCGGTCGTCATTTCAAGGATATCGAGCCAGACAATCTCGTCAAAGCCATGCAGGTAAGCGGTAGACCAGATTTTATTCTCCGACGCGGTCGCTAATATTTCTCCTTTTAGATGTGGTGGACCTGCGAACCTACATATGTCTTGTCCAACATGGCCGTCAAAGCCAGTATCGCCATCTTCCTGCTTCGAATCTGTGTTACGCGAACGCATCGATGGATCATTTACATCACCACCGGCGTGACTGAAATCTACAGCTTGTTCTTCTTCCTACTCTTCGTCCTGCAATGCCGACCTACGTCTCTGTTCTGGCTTCGATACAGTGCTAATCCTCCCTCCGGCAAATGTCTCGATGCCATCGTCGTTTCCAATGCCTTCTATGGTTACTCGGCCATCAGCTGCGCGTCTGACTGGACATACTCTATTCTTCCCATGTTCCTTGTCTGGAAGTTGCAGATGAGCAAGCGAACAAAGATCTCTGTTGTTGGTATTCTCGCGGCTGGTGCCATGTAAGTTCACAACTCGGACAATATCTTGACTCATACTGACAACTATTACAGTGCTTCCAGTGCTACCATTATCCGATTCCCATACCTGTGGACCCTGACCGATATCGACGACTTCCTATACTCCACTTCCGACGTTGCTATCTGGTCAACTGTCGAGACCGGTCTTGGTATCACCGCCGCAGCTGTCGCTACCCTCCGACCTCTCCTCCGAAACTTCCTCGGCCAAGGATCCTCCGCCGAGGGTGGCGGAAACTCTGCTCGACCCTGGCAAAGAACCGGTGGCAGCAACCATCCTACTGGAGGCTACCTCCGCAGCACTGGTCCCAACGGCGAGGAAGCTTTCGATCTCCACGACACCAGCAGCAAGCGCATCGGCGTCACAACCATTATCGACCACGGAGAGGATAGCAAGGGCAGTGGCGGATTCAAGCGAAGCAGCCGGTCTGACGAGTCTGACTCTGTTGCTGAGCTTCGGGATTGGAACACCAGCGACTCAGACCTTGCTGGCACAGCTGATAAAAATGGTCAACAAAGACCAGAGAAGGGTTGGAACGTCTTGGTTAAGAAGACCGTTACACAAACGAGAGGGTCTGACATGGCATGATTTCACATTGACGTTACGTTACTATATTTTACTTATCTAATCTAATCTTACTGTACTTTGAGCAATACAATACCCCTTGATTAACAATCTCTTCTGCCATGTAATATCTCCCAAGTGTCAATATCCAACATCTCTTCTGACTTCACTGCCGTCGCCCATCAAGTCTCCGTTGAATCACGTGACGGGTTTATTCTCACTGGTCCATCTTGTCAAATTTTCATATCGCACAGAAAGATCTCGTTAAAATACCAAAACACACCGTCACCATGACAATCGAAGAGGACCAACAACTTAGTCTTTCTGAGTACTGGGACAGTCGCTATGTCACCTCCAACAGCGATGAGCCCACCCACGAATGGTTCCGCTCATTCGACCATCTTCTTCCATTCCTGTCAAAGAACCTCCTCGAGCAACCAGGTCGCACAGCGCAGGATAACCCGAAAGTCCTTCACCTAGGCTCCGGCGACAGTGTAAGCGATCTCCGCGTTTGTTTGTGTCCAGACTAACCATATCCAGGTTGTTCCTGCTGAGCTTGCCGGACGCGGCTACAAAAACCAGCTATGCGTTGATTTCTCACCCGTGGTAGTTGATCTCATGACAGAGCGACACAAAGATATCCCCGGAATCGAGTGGCAAAGAGTCGACGTTCGTGACATGCCGACAGTCACCACCGGCTCTATCGACGTAGCCTTTGACAAGGGTACCCTGGATGCCATGATCTACGGCAGCCCTTGGAGTCCGCCTGATGAAGTCAAGGAAAACACCAGCAAATATCTCAAGGAGGTGAGAACCAGACAATATGCGAGGTAGATTTGTGGAACTAATTTGGTATAGGTACACCGTGCGATGAAAGATGACGGAGTCTTTCTCTACATCACGTTTAGACAGCCTCATTTTATGAAATTGCTGCTCAACCCGGATAATATCTGGGATATGGAGATGGAGGTTTTGGGTGGCGGAGGAATGTTGGATTACTATGGATATGTTATCAGAAAGTCCAAGCCTCGATAGATCAGCGAAAGTTCGAAACCCAATCCTCTCTTCCATTCCTCGTTCAACATCGTCCACTCCTATCATCTACCCTGGGGAACAGAGCCTCTGCAGTATACGTTTCAGCTTCGAGCATTCACTCTGGAGCATTGTTTGCAGACTTACTTCAAGTGCGCTCTCAAAACAGGACTTGTCACCTTTAGGACAATTCTGAACAAGATTATGCAACATCCCCTCACAGACAGACGGCGTGAGGGAAGTGCCACTGCCAAAGACGTTGCGTCCCAGTCATGGAATCGCATGAATGCCAGTGGGTGCGTTGAAGCAGCCAGACTTCCCCTGGCCAGACTGATAACCGTAGCTACCATCGGTATTATCCTTCCCATTTACAGCATCTCAAGCAGCCTGATACTTGCCGCGCCATGCCTAACCGTCGCTAAAACGCTGGAAATTATAGGAGGGTTGTATCCTTGAGAACGGACATAGAGGTTGAGATTCGCCCAATGCCTGACAGCCTTTGGTCATTGATGTATGTCACTCTTGAATTTCAATTTTTAATAGCATCCTTGGAGATGCCAGATTTAGCAGTGATGGCGTTCAATAATCACCAGAATCGTAGTCGGAAGGCTCCGATCCCATCCAGCGTCCAAATGGCCTGCGACCATCTGATTGACGATGACAAGTGTGTCTATACAACGATTATCGCAACTGGAACCATAAGAGTTTGCGAAATCCTGAGTAATGGGTAGGCTGAAAATTCAAGTTTGGAGACTTTTCTTGGACATGCACGATGACAGCGTTTGCATGACCCTATGCAGGAACATGCATATGCCTTGATAGGAAGCTCTTTCTTACCAACCTTGTAGCTTCGAGATAATATTCAAATTGCTACAGTCCTTTTGAGACACCGAGTAAGTAGTCATTACTTATATCATCATACGTCCCATAGAAAGTCTTGCGCCGAGATAGTTCTGCTACTCAACTGACCTCCCATACGCGGCGTTTCTGAAGCACTGTGCATAGGTTCCAGTCTTAGACCCAAAGTGGAGTTCTTCTATCATTAAAAACAGCTTGGTACTGTGGTCTAGTTGGTCATGACATCTCGTTAACACCGAGAAGGTCCCCGGTTCGAGCCCGGGCAGAACCTCACTTTTTGCCTTTTGGCCCCCAGAGAACTATGTCGTCATCAAGTAGTTTGGCAAAATGGCGTTATATTTGTTGGCTTTTTACTTCCTTTTTGTCCTCGTCTCTACCCAAACTTTTTTCTATTTGTGATGCTAATAATTTTCGTATGGGATGATGTGACGCTTGTAGTGCATAGGCGAGACTAGGTTGTCCTGTGGAATACTGTCTTCGTCCTCACGTCAATTTCATTGTAGCAATCAATGTCGTTTCCCTGATTACGGTGCTGGAGTCGAATTGCTCATGGGTGCTGTTCGTATTAGCAACTAAGGACGACCCTTCAAAATGTCGAGCTCGACGTGTTGCGGCCCTCAGTATGAGATTCATCCCCCCCAAAAGTTCTATTTTTCTTCTAGTTAATATCCTCTGCAGGGTAGCTTTCTCGGGAGAAGAAACGACCCCAAAGCAAAGGGAGATCCCTGTACCGACATAGCAGAAGACATCTCCTTCAAATTAGATATCGATGAAATCGTCAGCAAAGTAGGTGCTATCAAGGGATGGCATGATCAACCGACTCAATCAGATTAGTTTTTTATTGAAGGATTCGAATGAGTTACACAGATACGAACGGGCTGTATGCGTGGCTAGATCAACTACGTCTCGGTGGGTGAGGGATCATATGAAGTTGGACTTTGGAGGACAGATGGAATGGACTGGACCATTGATCTTCAAGACGATGATGGCAAGCTCCCGAGCATCACATACCGACAGCATTGTTGAGACGAAATAGCGAAAGGCTCGTCAACAATAAGAGCCACGCCCGGTTAGCTCAATCGGTAGAGCGTGAGACTCTTACGAGTACGCGATCTCAAGGTTGCGGGTTCGACCCCCGCATCGGGCTGTTCCTATAAAACGATTTCTAACATCGTGGCGATTCTTTTTGCCTTCTCTGTATGTTAATCAAGAAGTACCAAGAGCATTTTGTCATTTCATCTTTCTTTTTCTGCAGTTGAGCTGAACAGGAAGGAATTCGCTTGTTCCCAACCCATGTTTGTCGCGAAGGACACATGGATTCTCACTAGAACACACCACCTTTATCTGAGCAAAGCGACCTTCCTAAAGTCGTAGCGGAGAAAGATGCTGAAATCACTGCTTTTGGATGAAATCGGACATGACGCCCTTGGCGGGTATAGCCCGGAAGTCGATGGCATGGTCGCCGCTCGCAGGTACTCTAGCGCGGCGCGACAGTCAATAGTTTGTCAATAGTTTGTTCCTCTCAAAGTCTTGGCAGGACAAATCAGAGCTGAGAATTAGGGGTCAACATGATTAAATACCCGGCGAGATTCCACGACACGAAAACACCGTTTATCGTCCTTGCTGTCGTTCTTTTGGTCGCCCACCCAAGTCACTCGCTACAATGGTCCAGTTCAACATTCTCGCGGGCTCTCTCGCCCTCTTCACCATCAGTGTCAACGCTGGCCCGTGTCATCCATCCGTCACAACAGCCATCACATCAACCTCTCCATCAACCACCGAACCCACTGCTGCAGCAACAACCAGCGCGGCGGCCGAAACCTGTACCATCGAGAGCCCCCAATACGGATCTGCCGGTGGTGAATTCGAAGTCTTCTGCGAAACCGTCACTTTTGGAACTTCTCCCATTGGCAATTTTGTCATAGGCATGACCTTTTCAGAATGCCTAGACCACTGTGACGCGACATCAGATTGTCAAGGAGTCAACTATGTCACTGCTCCTCTCCGTTACTGCACTATTTGGAGATCAGGTGGAAGCTCTGGTGAGCAGAAAAATGTTATTACGGCAAGACGCATCCTCAGGCCTCAATTTCTGGGGGGTGTTTGACGAAGAAGATAGGCTGGAGAGTGGAAGTTGAACTATTGCACGGCAAATTTACTATATCTTAAAATAGGAGCTGGCTTGGAAGGAAAACTGGGGTGTCTTTTATACTATTCTGACTATCATGCTCACTTGAGCAGCTACATGTTACCATAAAGACCAAGCTTCAAAACTAATCCACCATGAATACAGTCTCGTACTAAAACGACTCAAATCAAGGGCAGTATCCACGTTGGCTTCATGATCGCTTTATTCAACGTTTCGGTTCTAAGCCGATGAGCTCTAACATCGCCCAAAGTCTTCCCCTCCTCAATGACCATCTGGTAGTATTTGAAATACTCTGTCTCCAAAAGAATGGGCGTAGCTTCCTCAACCAAGTCAAGGTTCACCTGACTAAACCGCGTCATGACATTGACATAGAGCCAACTCTCGAGATACTTGAGATCATAGAGTTCCTTTGGAAACTCTGGAGTAGTGAGGGGATACATTTTGCCTATAATCTTGATTTTGCGAAATTCAGGGTCCCATTCCTCAAGCATCTTGTAGGCTGCGCTTGTACCCTCAGGATCGAGAGTATCCATGTGCCGAGGAAGTATGTGTAAGAAAGCGTAGACTTGCATTTTATCGTTGAACTTGAACTTGGCCCATTCTGGTCCGAGTTTGTCCATGGCAGCTTCACCTCCGCAATGCGTGCAACTGATGGAGTGGCTTACTTCAGTCAGAGGCAAGACACCCGTGACCCAGTCCAGGTCTGCTTCTTCGTAGTAAGGTTGCTGGTTTTGAGCGGCGTCGCCGAGAGCCCAGTCCCAGAATTTGTCGATCAGTTTGTCCATTGTTTTGAGTGTGGCTGTCGTGTGCTGTCTGCAAAGAGAGGAAATCGATGAAGAAAAGATAACTGAACCTCGTGAAAAGATGGGTACTTATAAACCAGTGCCACATTTATCCTGTGCCAGATGTTCAAAGTGTTCCGGTGAACTTCATTATGGCACGGTGGGGTACTGATACCTTGAGATTGAACATATCAAACATACTACCGTATTGTGTTGATTTTGTCCGTGCACTTCAAAGCCTGCGCTTGGAGAAAACTCAAAATAGTTAAACAAAATACTATTCCGCTAAGCAAAACAATAGATTAGGTGGCAGTGGTAGGCCCTATCACATATTAACATTTCAATCAGGGACACTACCGATTAATGTCTGAACATATTATGAGCAAACCTAGATATTGTGGCCAGCGCTCCAACATACGAGCTCTGGTTGATGTTGTAGACTGATTACAAGATGCATCAGGAAAAGATAGTTGTTGTTAGTGTTTACCAACACACCTCCAATTACAGTTGAGCAAAATAAAAGCCTATTAGACACATTAACAAGATAGCCTGCAGTCAAAGATCATAGCATGCAAGAGAGCACAGGGTGAGTAGCTCGTAAAACCAAGCGATGATCAAGAGAGACATTTTGACTTTGGACTATTGACAGGAAGAATTTATAATTGACTGGTTTTACATAAACCCAATACCCACTTCAGCTACTCCTCATAGCCACTGCTTCGTCACAGAATCGAGCACATCCTTCTCAGCCTTCTTCCAACTCTCAACAACCAAATCCCTCGTCTCCACTGACCTCGGCACGATCTTCGCCGGAAACTCTTCTGGCATACAAACGAAACCCTGTGTCAACCTATCAGGATCGGGCAGCACAGGTCGTCCCTGCTCATCAAGCGTAGGCTCAATATTAAACGCCCACAATATTCGCGACATTCCCAAGAACAAACTTCGTTCCGCAACATGAATCCCTGGACAGATGCGTCGACCGGCACCGAATGTGAATTGATCACGCTTCGTGGCGTCGGGGTTCGCTGCGGCGTCTGCAAGACTTTGCGAGTCGTCGATGTAGCGTTCTGGATTGAATTGTCGGGGGTTGGGATGGCGTTCGGGATCCATGTGAATTCCCCATACGTTGTTGAGGACCCCTGCTCCTTTGGGGATGAGATAGCCGTTGTAGATATCGTCTTGTGTGACTGCGTGAGGGACTGCTCCGAGAATGGTGGTCGGCATCCATCGTAATGTTTCTTTCATGCAAGCGCGGATGTACTGCAAATCCATCTCATCATCCATCGTCGGCATTCGGTCCCTACCGACGACCCTGTCAATCTCATCTTGGGCCTTGCGCTGCACCTCCGGATACAAAAGCATAGCCTGCACAAAAGCGTAGAGTGTACTAGACGTCGTATCCGAGCCAGCTTCAAGAAGCGTTCCAGAGATGTAAGCAGCCTGGTCATCATCAAAACCACCCTTCTCCTGCGCCTCAGCCAAACCAACACAAAAGCACGGCTTAATAGTCCCAGCAGCAATATCCTGCTTTGCCTTGAGCCAATGACTCAGATACAAATCCTTCTCCTTCTTATGAAGCTCCTTAGCTTTCCTTTGTACAGGTAGTAAAAAGTCTGGTAGCTTCCTTATAACAGGGAAAGCGTCGAGGAGCGCGGCGATGCCGGTTTGATTGATCTCTGCGAATTCGGCAAAGCCGTTGAAAAGTTGCTCTAGCTTGGGATCGTGGTAGATTGGAGAGCGCCAGCCGAAGACCATGGTTGTTGTGAGCGCGTTGGAGTAGCGGCGAATGCTTTGGAGGAATTGATCTGGTTGGGTGACTAGTTCGTAGAGCATTTGCTTGTTTTCGAGATCTTGGTAGGGGACGTAGCTTCTGGCTGCTGTTACGTTGAGGAGGGAGTGGACGAGCTTACGGAACTAGAGATGCCTGTTATTGAAGTTTTGAAAGGGTGACTCGTAAGACTTACCGATCGCCAAGTTTGCCCGTAGCCCTGTTCAAATGTATCAGTCAACAAACCGTGTACAAGACGGGGAGGAGATTACTGACCATCATTAGGAGTCGGAGTCCGCCGCTTCCAAGTACTTGCCCGACATACATCTCCTGTCGGTCAGAGTACAGAGCGCTCTTCTTGTCCAGAAGATCCTTGACAGCTTGAGCGCTGGACAAGACAATGAAGGGTTTGGTGCCGAGAATCAGGCTATAGACTGGTCCATACTCGTCTGCCCACTTTCGAAATTGCAGATGAGCATCACGCTTGGGCATCTGCCGCCGTTAGTACAGGCTATTCGTGGAGACTAGAGAGTGACCGACGCACCAAATGAATGTTCCCTAGAATGGGCAATGTGGGAGGCCCAGGCGGGTAGTTCTTGGGTCTTCTGCCGGTGAACAGTAGACGAACAAAGATAGCAGCTAGCGCGACGAAGAATATTTGTAAAGTCAACATCATGTGAATTTCGAGTAGACTGATGAACCCATCTCGAACAGTCAGCCGTGCGATATTGTTCATCCATTTTATACATGCTCGTCGGTATGAATGGGCGGAAAGATGTGGGATGGTAGCGCGAAGTTAAAATCAGTCTCCCACATTGTCGATCTGGGGAATATGATGATCTCATGAGGGAGCCCTTCTCCAAATGTTGGTTGACTTCAAGTACGTACCGTCTAGTGACAATACCTCCCACCACCACTCCGACACTGCTCATCACTCGGCCCCACTTCCCCGCGATCTGATCGCATACGAAACCAGCATGAACTGCGTTGCATTCATCTCAATTCCTCGATATGATGTGTTCGTCTCCAAATCTTTGACTTCAGTCCAGCCCACAAGATCCCGACAACATGTCTGACACTACCATTTACGCATGTCCCCAATGTCCAAAGAAGTACAAGCGACGCGAACATCTTTATCGCCACACAGCATCCCACAGCGCCATCCGACCGCATCGATGTGGGTTGTGCAATCAATCCTACCAGCGAGCCGATGTTCTTCGGAGGCATGCGCTGACTTGCCAGGGTAAGGTCGAACGTGGAGGGACCAATCGCAGGGCATGTGACCTTTGCGTGAGACAGAAGAAGGCTTGTAGTGCTGGGCAGCCTTGTGAGCGATGTCGTGGGAAAGAAGTTGAGTGTTGCTATTCCTTCGAGTCAGGTCCAACGGCAGCCATGGGTGTCCCTGATCTTGAAATTCAGACGTCGGATGTTCAGTCACTGGTGGTTCCTGAAAGTGGAAATGGAGCTGCGACTGTGGTGTTTGGGGACACCTCCTTGTTCGACTATCTCGGCAATTATACTTCAGTATCCGACATGCTTGAGGGTTCGACCAACAACCAAGATTGGCTCGACTTTGTCAGCCTTGCAGCCGGGAACTTTCGGATGCACCAAGACACCAATCTAGATAATTACAGGTTCCACTTCCTCGACAACTTCACGAGACGCAGCGGCTTGGTCGATTCCTTTGACTGCGGAACATACGAACAGCGCGTCCAAGTTGTTGCAAGATTCCTGGAGACCGACATTCCTTGCAATCCTTTATTGACCGATCCACTCGCCATCCAAACTCATCAGATTCTACTCAACATCAAGGAAGTAGGCACGGTCAAACCTCGAAACAGCGTGGTTGAATTAGAATGGTCGACTGTTCTGGAACAAACATGTATGCAGTTCTTCTCTCCGCGGAATCTTCGCAAGTTTCTTGCGTTGTACTGGCAGATATGGCATCCTAATGTCAACTTTGTTCATCGTCCGACATTCGAACCAGAGAAGGCCAAGTCGATATTGGTGGCTGCGATGGCTTTGATAGGTATGTGAAATCAGAGAACTCGGATGTTCCAGACTGACTTTAGTAGGGGCAAGCGTTTCGCCAAATGAAACGGATAATGAACAGGCGAAGTTCTGGTTCAATTGCGTGGAAGAAATGATTTTCACAGACGATGACTTCTGTAACGACTCGATGGATGGGCAGAGTATCCCAGGACTAGAACCGAGTGCGAACATGTCCAAGATCCAGGCTCTTCAAGCAGCCTATATGGTCTGTCTCTACCAAGGATGGGAAGGAACCGAGACGAGCAAGAGAAGAATCCGAAGATTTAGATTCAGCACTGTCATTTCTGTACGACACCTTTCATATTTGTCCTTGTGAGAATGAATGCTAACATGGCCAGATGGCTAGAGACTTTGGCATCATGTCAGCCAGACATCCAGACTGCCTCCATGAGACTTTTGACTGGAAAGGGTTTGCAGCAAGAGAGCAGCTCATTCGGTAAGCCCCATCCCAACTCCGTTTCACTCTCTTTAACTCGAGTAGTATTTTCCTATGGATCTATCTTCTCGACCACGCCTTCGTAATCTTCAACAACCTTCCACCGAGGATGGTCATCAAGGAAATGAGCATGCACCTAGCATCCCCAGAGGCAGCGTTCCAAGCGACTTCAAGCGACGAATGTTTCCGAGAATTATATACATGGCAATCGAGGTCGGCTTTGATACGGAGTATCACGTTTCGAGAGGTGGTGGAGAGCTTTTGCAGGACTTCGATTACTGGTGCGACGCAGCAATGTTTTGCTGATCTTGGGCCGCTCAATCTCTTTGCTGTCGTGTCAGGTAGGTTTCAAGTCTTCAATCAATCGTACATACTGACTGAAGACTCTAGCTTTCCACGCCTTGATATTCCAGCACCAAAACTCGTTTGGCGGAAATGATCAACTCCAAGCGGTTTATAATGCACTAAGTAACTGGAAATTCGTTTGGGAGAAATACTCAGACGAATTTTCCCTTTCTCCCCCACACGTCCTGGTCGACAGAAACAACGTCGCACTAGATGATCTTTGGCGAAGAGTCGGATTCATGCGTCATTCACCCGAGTACTGGTTACTTGCCAAGCTCCTTGTCGATCGTCTGTCAAGTCCAATGGTAACATTGCCGAGCTCTTCGGATGAGCCTATCCTGACAAGATACGATCAGACAAGTATGCTCCAAGTAAACGACTTGATCACGGGCTTTCAGAACGTCCATATTCATTGATTACCTGCCGCTTCTGGTCCGCGGCGCAGTGGCGACTCCACCCCCACATCGACCCCGACCGGCATTTACCCCGGATAAAGACAGGCCAGCCTCCTCAATTGTTTAAAGGCACTTGATACCGAGGAACCTATCGATCTCCCCGCACTATCTTTAACCTATTTCCGGTATCCTTCTTGAGATCTATTCTAGGCATACTGAACAAACCAACACACTTTGAGATCGGTCACCATGGTACGAACAACACCAGCTCTCGTCGCACCAAACCTCGACGGCCACTTCAAACTCCAGGAAGTCCATCTAAACCCTCTCCAACCTGACGAAGCACTCGTTGAGATCCATGCTTCGGGGATTTGTCATACGGATCTTGCCTGCGCAAGTGGAAAATTGCCATGTGCTCCAAATGCCGTCCTTGGCCATGAAGGCAAGTATCTTCATCTAACCCCAAGCCTACGTCACTAATTATCTCCAGGCGGCGGCGTAGTTCTCGAGACGGGATCAAATGTCACAAACGTCACAAAAGGCGACAAAGTTCTACTATCATTCTCATCCTGCGGAACATGTCCAGGCTGCGCATCAAACCATCCAGCATACTGCTACAAATTCAATCTCTACAACTTCGGTGGAAAGCGTCCAGATGGTTCAGCGGCTATGTTCACCATGAAAGATGGCCAGAAACAACCCGTGCACAGCACATTCTTCGGTCAAAGCTCTTTCGCGAGATATACTATTGTTCATAGAACAAGTCTCGTCAAGGTTCCGCAAAAAACACCACTTGAGCTTTTTGCGCCGCTGGGATGCGGTATACAGACTGGTGTGGGCGCGATTTTCAATACCCTTGACGTTAAGCCTGGAAGTTCGGTCGCTGTGTATGGAGTAGGTTCCGTTGGGTTGGCGGCTGTCATGGCTGCGAAAGCGAGAGGGGCTGGGATGATTATTGCTGTCGATCTTCAACAGAGTCGGCTTGATCTTGCGAAAGAACTGGGTGCGACGCATGGAGTTTTGGGACCTGAGCCGAAGAACATCATCAAGGGAATCTTGAAAATCTGTCCTCCGCTTGGTGTCAACTTTGCGGTCGATTGTACTGGTGTGCCAACTATCATTGAGACTATGGTTGCGGCGCTCGGTATGAGAGGCAGGGGTGCGACAGTGGGTGCACCTGGGGGTAGGGCGAAAGCTAAAATTGATATTATGGATCATCTTACGTATGGGAAAGAGTACGTGGGATGTTCTGAGGGCGACAGTAATCCTCCAGTTGTAAGTACTTGCTTCGGGCATTATGACAACTTGACTTGCTGACCTGATTAGTTGATTCCTGAACTCATACGCATGCACTCGCGAGGTGCTTTACCTTTGGAAAAGCTGATCAAGTATTACGACATTCACGATTACGAGAATGCTATCAAGGACATGGAGAGTGGAAAGGTGATTAAACCCGTGTTATTATGGAAATAGTCACGTCGATCGCTTCTGGAATACATGTTCTTGAGCCAAAGCTATTAAGTATTATTCTATCTGGTCGTATATCGCCAGTATCTATCATTCTATAAATTTTTATTCATATCTCGGAGGCATGTCGTAATCACAACCCTTTAAGCCAAAAGCTCAGCAGCAATCTCGGAAACAGACTGCACAACAGGGTACTTGGCCATGTTAGGCTTGTACACAGCCTGGCAAACACCATTAAAGTCACCATGGGTAGCTTTCTCAAGAGTAAGCTCATCACCGGGAACTCCGAGCTTGACCAACTCGCCACTCTTCTCAACAGTGTTCCAGCCAGGACCAGCGGCGGGGTTCTTGATCCAGGCGACGAACCACTTGTGGATAGAGTCAGCGAGCTTCTGCTGAGCGGTGGTAACGCCTTGGAGCTCGGAGAAACACTCGTTACCGCCGTGGAAGAAGGGGACTTCGGTGCCGTGGGTAGGAGCGGTGTTGGGGGGTCCGACGACGTTGTCGTAAGCACCGAAGAAGCGGTAGACCCAGGTCTTTTGGGACTCGCTACGGAGGTCGAGGAGGTAGTCGACGGGGCAGTTGAAGCGGGCATCACCGTACTGAGCTCCGCTGCGGAGAGACTCGCTGGCGAAATCGGCAGGATCGTAAGCGGAGATGAGATCAGCGTCAGGAACATGAGCGCTATCAGCATCGAAGGTGTTGATCCAAGAGCTAAAGTCACTGTTCTCGGCACCGTAGACAAGGCTGAAGATGGTACCCTCGCCGTTGGAAGTACCTGTGAGAAGAGGAACCTGAGAAGCGTAACCGCCGGAGGAGAGACGGCCGGGGTAGTTGGAGAAACGGGTGATGTCGTCAATGACGGGAGTGAACCAAGTGTTGAAGGTGGAGTTGAAGTTCTTGGTCGCGATCTCATTAATGTTGACGTCGCGGAGACACTCGAGCTGAGCGTTGCCGGCCTTGGGGCATCCAACCTCCTCGGCAACAGCGTTAAGAGCCTCGTCGACAGGAGCGTAGGCAGGGCCGGAAACAGCGTTGGCGCTCATCTCGACGGCGCCCTTGAGGAAGGTGTCTGGGTGGTTCCAGAGGTAGTGGTCGACCTGGACACCACCGGAAGAGTGACCTCCGAAGACGATGTGGTCGGGGTTACCGCCAAAGGCCTTGATGTTTTTGTGGATCCAGTCAAGAGCCTTCTCAACATCCAGAATGCTAAAGTTCTGGGTGTCATCGGGGTTGGACTCCTTCAACTCGGAAGAGTGGGGAGAAGCGTAGATGCTCTCTCGGGTGTTGAAGTTGACGTAGACAACGCCGTTCTTGGCAAAGTTTGTACCTTGGATTTGGGGGTTGCTGGAAGATCCAGTGACCATGGCACCGCCGTACATGTAAACAAAGACGGGAAGATCCTTTCCATTCTTGGGTGCCCAGATGTTGAGGTTCAAGCAATCCTCATCCTGACGAGTGAAGGCATCGCCACCAGCCTGAGGACAGGTAGCGCCATAAGCCTTGGCCTTGAAAGGTCGGTCAGACTTGGGAAGATCCTGAGGAGCCTTCCATCTGCAGGATATCAGCATTTGTCTCAATCAGGATATCACTTCGTGTACTTACCGGTTCTGTCCACCAGTGGATGCAGCAAAAGGCACACCTAGATAAACACCGTTACAATGCTCATCGCGAAAACCCTCAATCTTGCCTTGTCCGATAGCAGCAGGTGGCAACGGGGGACAAGGTGCACCAGAAGCGCCAGGTGGAGGTGGAGGAGGAGGAAGGGCAACACAACCAGCAGCCAGGGTCAAACCCGTAGCCAGAGTAAAGAGGCTCTGATGAAGGACCATTGTGATTGTATGTTTTTGGATAAGTGAAAAGAAGGCTGAAACTTGGTTGTGGAATCCGAAAAGAAGGCTTCCTGCAGGTGGTTTAAAAGGTTGGTGACATTAAGAGGCTAAGGCAAGTGGAATCTCCGAGAAAGGGGGGGCGTCGCGGAACTCTTAACTTGATGGGGAAGACGGCAGTGGAGTCGACGGTAAGCATTGAGTCTTTATATCCAGGGTCTTAAGAAACCATGACCTTGAAAAGTCAGATCAACCGCAGTTCACGTGCCACTTCAGGTGGTACTCTGGCTCTCAAATGCTACATTTACTGGGAATAATCGTAACATTTGCAGATCTAGATGTTCTCTTTCTCGAGGGAGAGTAACATCGGGTCGTCCGGATTTCTCCAAGGCCGTCGGGCCGGCGAACTATCGTTAGTCCAGCCAAGTTCCAGGGGTCTAACCTTTTATGGAGTAGACATTCGGTAAATACACTGCAATAAGGTTCGCCCGTCCATTGGGACATCGAGTCATGCGTGGAAAATGTTTGACGTGGTTCTCGAACGTGAGAAAAAAGGGGACCTATTTCTGTGTCCGAAGGTCCGGACATTGAAGAAATTTACGGGCGTTGCAAAATTGCCCCTGTGCCTGGCGTCGGGAACTTTCCAAGCCTTCACGGGACGGCTCTTCAAGCCACCAGATCAATGCATCACCGTTATTTATCACAAACAACGACATTGTCTATCTCAAACGATGATCATTTTATAGTGGCATTGACTACATATCCCCATGTCCTTGTTGTAGCAGATCAGTTGCATCATTCTCTTCCGTTTCACGATCGCAAATCCTGCAGAATGAATGTCAACAGGGGTAGTTGGCCGAAAGAGGTACGGATCGGCAAACTCGTCCCCATGCATGAAAGACTGTCCCGAAGATTCGGCGAATGTAACCCTGTCGCTTTCGCTAAGAACGGCTTATCGATTCAATCTTATCAGGCTGCTAGGATTGGATACCTTACGGCTATCATCAGGGTACAATTCTGGAAAAAGAAGGTCAGGCACCTTTGCGGCAAAATGGCTTAACAGGTACCGTACGAGTATAGTTAGTGGGAGACTAGTGAGTACGGAATACTCGGGAATGTTTTCAGCTGTCAGCTAAACTAGGGCATTGACTCGCCATTGTAGGAAGAATGATTCCGCACTCTCAGACTCTCAAAAACTGTGCCGAGACATGCGAGAGCACAGTCCTCTTTATAATATTGGTAGAATTTGATGCTAGTGACTAACAAAACATGTGATGACACCGCATACGCAAAGAACTACAGGACTTAGCTTCGGGCCTAATGGTCCACAACCCGAGGCTTGACACTCTGTCCCTAGCTTAGGCCCTTCTTGACGGAGTGATCCAGTTACACGATTGGAGACCGCGACGTAAATTGTTCCACTTGGCAATACATTTTAACTTTGGGTCTAGTCTCTAGTTTTCTCGGCCATCTAACGTCTTTTAGTGATAGAAAGCGTAAACGAGGTACACAATGAGCTGATTGACAGAGAAATCCGGGAATGGTTCGTTACTTTTTCCCAAAATATGCATCTTCAGGGGCCGCTACCAAGACGCTGGGAATAATAATAAGTTGACGTGCATCCCACCTGTTCCTGGGCTTGCAAAAATAAACTTTACTTTTTGTGATCGACGTTGCAATGGCTGAGGGTCTGGGTCAAGTGGTATGTGCAATGCTTGATGGTGATGCTCTCTATCTAACACACTCGATCTCTTTAGGTGTCTTGGTACATCAGTACTGTCGTTGCTTGTCTTTTTCTGATTTTGAGATTGTGGATCCGTGTGCGAAAGCTTGGATCGTTGCAGATTGATGATGGGTTCATTATTCTTTCTGCGTGCTGTTTGATCGGTGATCTTATCATTCAGCAGCATATGTGGAATTTGGGTATGGCGAATATTGGTGGTGCTACGCCTGAACAGTTTAAGGGAATGATGCAGGTAGGTTTTGATGAGATGGTCAATTGGGATGATTGCTGACTTGTATAGATGATTGTGCCTGGATCGATTCTCTACGTCACGTCGCTTTGGTCCATCAAGATCGCTCTCGTCCTCTTCTACAAACGACTCGCCGCGCCCGGAACGAAACTACAAACCATTTACAATGTTACGCTGGGATTATTGATATGTTTCTGGGCTGCTATCTTCTTCCACATCATTTTCCAATGTTTCCCCCACGATAAGCGATGGTCTCACGACCCGGATTGTACGTCACCCGATTCTTCAGCGGCAAAACAATTACTAACAATTGAGCAGATCAATGCGATCCCGCCGAAGCCGAGCGAAATTACTGGTTGACAGTTCTGCTAAACATCGGTACCGACATCGCCATCATCAGTTTACCCATCTCCATGGTTCTTCAACTCCAAATGAAGACGAAACAAAAGATTGGTGTCGCTGCCATCTTTGCCCTCGGTTTCTTGGTCGTCATTGCAAGCAGTACGTCCAACCATCTCCCAGCTACAAACTCTACTAACAATCCCAGTCATCCGAGCCTACTACTCCAAGAAAAACGAAACAATGTTAACATGCACCGTCTCCATGATCGAAACAGCCGTCGCAATAATAGCAACATGTCTCCCACCTCTCCGAACTCTCTTCCTCGGCCAAATGTCCTCTGCCCGAACAGGTTCCAACTACGCCGGCCGCTACGAACTTTCCTCCACAGGCCGCAACGCAACGCGTCGAACAAACCAGAGTCGCATTACCACGAATGTCATGGGTGGTACACAGAACAATGATTCGCAGGATGAATTGTTCAAGGAGTCTGTGACGGCGCACTCTGTGGCGCCGAGTACGGATAAGTCGGCGGGGATTACTGTCAACACGACGATTTTGATGCAGCATAGCGCGGAAGATGAGGCGAGGCGATCACAGAATAGGCTTGATCATTTTGCGTAGAGTTCTTTTGTTTAGATAGAATATTAATTGTAATACCCTTTTACCAAGTACACCTTTGTCCACAAACATCCATACCCTGGATTGATCATCTGCAATTGTCCATGTGCTGTTCTGTCCGTACACAATGAAAGACTGATGTCTCAAGAATGTTGCATGAGAATGTCACTGTCAAAAGTTGACATGTAATTTTGCTTTTGGCTCGATATCGGAGTGTCCCAATTGAGCAGCCATCAGCAAAAGACGACAAAAAGAAACGGGACACATTTTCCTATGTCTTGAATGATTGTCATGATCATGCTGGGGATCGAACCCAGAATCTTCTGATTCGTAGTCAGACGCCTTGCCATTGGGCCACACGACCTTGGTGATTTTCGGTGTCCATACTAGCCTCTATCACGCCGGTGGAACGGGCACCCCACTGGGATTCTCGGTCCAAAGTCGGGTCCAGTTTTGAACTGGACTGATGTCTGAAGCAAGTGAGGCTCATAGCGCTGTCGGTTCGCCAAGGTCTGGGGAGCCCACTTCAACGCCAGACGCGTTGATTATAGTGATCATTTGAAAATAAGAATAACATCCAAAAGCAACCATGGTGTAGTGGTTAGCATTAACGCCTTCCAAGCGTTAGAGTCGGGTTCGATTCCCGATGGTTGCACGAACAGATGAGACGCAAGTCTTGAATTCTTTTTTGCTTTTATCCGTAAGGAATTACTGGGATGTTGGCATTAGGGTAGGACACAGGACCGTGATCGTACTGTCGTGGGAATGGTTTGTCCCAACAGTTCAGAGACTAACTTCACTTGGACGGCTGCAGAAGACTCCTAACTTCTGAAATTAGCATACTGTACAAAGGGAACAATGATAGGAAGCAGTTATTCTCAAAGGTCATTCTCATTTGCAAAAACACCGTACCACTGGAGTTGAGATATCAGTAGCGCGACGGCAAAACTTCATTCATTTTGCTACGTTACCAAGACTCACCAAAAACTAAGGCATATTCAATTACCAAAAACAATTGGAACTGACGAATTGAGTGTACCAGGTTGGTTCTCCCATAAAGGTTCAAACTGGTAAGCCACCCACCAATTCTCAACCCTCACAGACACCGAGACTCACTACCGCGACCAAAAAGATGTCTACCTCAGTCAATGACAGAGAAAAAGAAAAAAGAAACTGATGAGACTGGGACTCGAACCCAGGAGGATTGCTCCACCAGGAAATTAGTTGTTAAGGTTAACCTTAACCTGGCGCCATAACCAACTCGGCCATCTCACCCAAGCTAGTGCTGTTATTGGTCGAGCTCAAATCGGGACTTGAGTAGGGAGCGGTCATCATCGCGTCCTGAAGGCCCAGCGCAGAGAGGTGTTGCAAAAGTGACAAAAACAGTTAACATATTGCTTGTTATGAGAGCACATTCGTCCAGCTCTCGAGTTGTTGATTGCTGGCTGATAAGCGAGCTCAGCCGCCTTGGCATCCTTGCTGCCTGAAAGGAATCCCTCCACCAACAGCAGCCCGCTGCGTAACCAACGGGTCACCTTCTTTTCCCATCTTTTTCTATCTTTATCTCAACGTTATCGAACAACAGCACTCTCACCAATCAATCCCAATCAATGAGTCTACTCGGCAGAGATGGAGAAAGTTCCCAATGAAGTTCTTGACTTAATATTAAGTCACCTAACCGCCCACCGGAAAAACAACGACCTCTACCGAGCCCGCCTTGTCGCCCGGAGATGGAACCACCTCGCAATAAAGCACATCTTCAGCACGATGGTTCTCTACCACAAAAGCGTCCCCGCTCCCAAGCAATTCCAGTCCTGGCATAAGCTCCTCGGACAGAAATCTATCAGAGATACCGTGCAGCGCGTTATTATCCATACGTGGCCTGATGGTGTACGCAAGGATGAAGGCCCTTTCCATTGCAATTGGGATAAGTGGGAATGGGATGGCGAATGGCCTGAATTCACATCGGCCATTGATCGCATCATTGAGCTTGATCATTTAAAGGCTCTTGAGATCCACTTTTCACACATGTGCCGCGGGGAGGAAAGTCATTGGCATGAGGGGGCCGGTGCCAGTGAGGATCGCGAAATGCCTGGTGAGCGCAAAGCTGCGCTTGAGGCTATATACAAGGCCGTCAAACAACGAGAAGCACGGTCCAACGCATCGCCCATCCGGGAGTTGAGACTAAACCATCTTCAAAACATGGATCCACCAGATGTACTCGTCAATGGTCTGCTTAAAGGTATCGAGCGCCTTGATCTGAACATCGTGGAAGAGGAGAACGTGTTTCTTAATTTTGACGACTTTGAATTGCCCGAGAAATTTAAATGGGACGGTATTCTGCGCAATAAGATATTGGCACCTATCGCAGATCAGTTGGTCGAACTTTCTATCGGAGCTCAGTACGAATGGGGTCTTTTACCGGCACGATTTAAAGGAAAAGGCCTTTTGTTCCCGAAGCTGAAGAAACTCAAATTGGATCTTTATGCAATCGGTCACTACGATCAGATGGACTGGGTTCTTGATCAAAAGTCTCTAACCAGTCTTCACCTGGAGCATTGCCAGATAGTAACCCATCTCCATTTCAGCGACCAAGAGGAGGAATGGGACATATCGACTGATGACTGGCAAAACTCCAACGAGGATCCATGGTTCCGTAGTCTCGCCACGAACTACTATACCTTTGACTTAAGGTGGAACACCATCTTTGATAAGTTCCGCAAAGGTCTGCCTGAACTCAAAGAGTTCCGAGTAGGCTGGGCATTGATCGGTGAAAGTAAAGGGGACTTTTCTAGACGTTATCTAAACTTTTCAACGGATGGCTTTCCTGTGCCGTTTATGCAAGAGGAGGAATATGATCGGGTGAAGGAATGTAAGTATGGTCCTTGGGACGTGGCTGATGATGCTTATGATATGGATGTAGCGGCGTTGGAGGCTCTGAAGAAGACAGTTAATGAGAGACGGAAGGGACAGAGTATATAAGAAGAATGAGTAACATTTAGAATTGAAAAAGAGTTATCTTTGCATCTCTGCTATACACGATGACTAGGGTGTGTGAGATGGTTACTGTGGCACGGCGGTCCAAGGTGAATTCGCACCCAACAATATGCCTCTTAGACCGGGGGTAAGGCAATCACCGAAACAAATGCCTGTTTCACAAACAAACAGCCAAACACTCCGTGACATTGCTGGCACATGGAGGTGACATTCCTTGGCAAATTACCAGCCGCCCTTTCCCTTTGTTTGCTTTTTGCTGACGGCTAGTCTCCACCCTGTTTCCTTCTGTTAGGCTGTTACACGCAACACGTGACACTCATCATCGTCCCTTCCTTCCTTCCTTTCACTTCACTTCAATCCATCTCATCATATCATCGCCAATCTCATTTTCTCTCATATCTTCTCCCTCCAAGGCTGCTGGCAGCGCAATAGTCAAACCCGCAATGGCCCCTCCGCGCGTTGACCACAAAATCTACAGCCGCGGCCCTTCAGCCCAATCCGCCTGGCGCGTTTACGAATACACGGGGCAATGGCCACACGAACTCGTCAAAGGCTTCGAACCCGCATCTTGGGCCGAGACATTCACCCGTGAGTTTGCGACACTTATGGGTATTTGTCACGGAGCGAGAAATGTTGAGATCAAGGATGTTTTGCAACAATTGAAGAGCAGCGCTGCCGAGCGCAAGGCGCCGCGCAACTGTCTTACTCGACATGACATCTCCCAGGCTCGGGAGTGGTTGATTGTTGAGAAAGGTGTTACTACGACGAAGTGTAAGAGAGTGAGGCACCCGAAAGAGGAGAGTGATGACGAGTCTGAGAAGGAATCCGAGTCCGACGTGGAACGGGACTCTGATGAGGAACCAAGGTCTGAGGAGAAAGAAGCAGAGGATGAGGAAGAATCAGGGTCAGATCCTGAGCCTTTGTCTGAGATCAACGTCCATGACAGTGATGACAGCACAAGCGACAGTTCAAGCGATGACGATGAGATGGAGATTGATGAATCGACCGCTTCAGCCACCACCAAGACCAGGCTTCGAAATGGCCAGCTTACCAGCAAACAGAACAAACAATCTTTCCCGACCCCATCCGTGACTCCCCAAGATACCCGCAAACGACTATTTGACGGACTGGACGAGCATTATCGAAGAGCTGTTCGAAGAGCAGCCATGGCGAAGAAGCGCCAATCCCAACCACAAGCGAAATCACAGCCACTGCCTACGCCACCTGCCTCGGGTGGTTCAGTACCACCAAACAATAAAAGCAACGATAGAGCATCTAGCAGCTCTGCTGTTTCCGAACCGCCGGCCAGTACAAACGAGCTCTGGCCAAGGAGACTTCGTACGCGCGTCGGGAACGTTTCTTTACCCAATCGCCATGAAAGCCCTCTTCGACGTGAATCTGTCTCCACAATACCCGATTCCAACTCTGAGAGCGATGAGAATTCTCGAGATACCGCTCCTGCATCGCCTACTTCGCCTGCTTTAGTGTCAAGCAACTGCGAAGAGCATCCACCCGCGACAGCTCCTGCCACTGCAGCGCCGCCTGCCATTGAACCCTCCACAGTTGCCCCCACAACAACAACCCTCGCTCCCACACCTTCGAACAAAAACATCAGCTTGGCAAGCATCGATTCCATATCAACAACCAGTCGCCCTCGACGAAATATTCAGCTACCTTCCCGAATTGCTTATTCGCAGCCTCAAAGCGCCGTGGCTATAGTCGAAAAGTCTCGCAAGCGACCTCGAGAGCCTACTGTTGAGACGCGCGAGCATCCAATGTCCCTTGATTCATCACCGGAAAGCGAGGCAAATTCAGTTTCAGTTATGGGAACCCTCGCCAGAAACGCTTCCCTCCGTTCTGCATCCTCTGCAGAGGCGGTACCTGCCCAGGCAGCCTCTTCGTCTTCGCAAACAGGACCAAGTTCGGCCTCTCGAATGTCGATCGCTTCCTTACTCCAAGTTCCCGTGGAAAACACTGGCTCTGAATCCCCATCGCCGGCGACTTTGAGACGAGACGAGGAGCCATACAACCCGCCACACTCGAACTCTCCGCCAACAACTGTGAGCCCGCCCGCCAAGAAACAGAAGCTTGCGGATACGAGAGCAGCAGAGACATCTTCCGATGTCGATATCACCCAGGTAAGAACCTCAATCCGGAACCGATCGAGCTTCTCTAACACCCAACAGCCCACTGGGGAAAATCCCGACGAAAACTTACCAGACTGGGATGCACTGATAGCAGACTGGGACGCAAAAGCAGCCCGTGTCGTCAACGCACATACAAACATCCAAGAGAATAGAATAACTCTGTCGGAAAAGTCCAAATACGTCGAGTTCTTGGAACACATGCATAGAACGAATCCCCCCGATGAAGACGGCCGCAAACACTACGAAGACGAAAAAAGAAAGCTGGGAGACCTCCAGTTCGTCCACGGGATATTTATAAGGGGATTCGAGGAAGCGAAAAGAGCGGCTGTCGCGATGACGGATCCTGATGTTACTTTGGCGGAACAGGCGAAACGAATGGGAGCAAGTAAGAGAAAGCGTCAGGCCTGACGCGACAGATATTGGGAGCATGAGGAAAGTTGATGCTAGGTTGCAGGTGAAGCATCGTTGGCGTACATGGTTGATATTCAGCAGCGATAATACCCCTTGGACGTACATCATACATGGTTTTCAGTGTATTTAGCAAAGGAACAAAAATGAAAGCCTCGACACAGGATTGAACTATGGACCTTCTCATTACGAGTGAGACGCTCTGCCACTGACCTATAGAGGATGATTGATAGGATTTAGACGAAGGTTCACTCAAAGAAGTCTATATCTCCCAATGTGTGCTGGTTTATGAAAAGTGTATTCACCTAGCGGAACAATTCTTTAGCTGGGCAGCATTTCCACCGCTTCTAGGTTACAGAATAGAGCTCTGGAATACATGGTTAATTGAGTAGCGTTAGTGCCCCTTTGCTGAGATATCTAGATATAAATAGTTGGTGGTGTAGTCTGGCATCGGGTCAAAAAGGGAGGCCTCAACATAGAGTCGAACTATGGACCTTCTCATTAATATTGAGATGCTCTACCACTGAGCTATAGAGGCTGAGTTTTCTTGTTTAGATGAAGGTTTGCTTATTGAAGTATATAGGTCTTGTAATAGGTGCTGGTTTAGGTTGTGCATGGAAGTTTACCTACTCAGGGCTGCCGGTTGATTGGTGGGGAACATACTCACCAGATCTTATGCCAAACCATCAGACAAGACCGGACATGCACTGTGGGTACAGGAGAGATGCGAATTGTTGAACTGACATTATTGGAGTCAGACCTTTGATGTGGAATGGGAAGAAGCCTGCCGTGTTATGCCTTTGTTGGTGATGTAACACCAGTAGTCATGATGGTCAAAGGGAATTGCACCCTACATATTCTGGCCATTGAAAAACACGAACAGTACCTCTAGCAGCTTGTAAAGTAATCAAGTTATTTTTGCCTCGAATAGATATTATCAACAATAACATACTCATTCATCACCTATTTGGAAGACTGAAGCTGTCGCGTGCGATCCACCACTACACAGATCAACAACTGACCTCACCCTCCAGCGAAACCAGGACATCTACATCCATGCTAAGCCTCCAAAGCCTCGTGATAGATCATCTCAACTGCCGATGCAGACTCGTCCACAACGTCACAATCATGCAAGTCTGTCGCACACGACATCGGCTTCACGATGCACTCAGGGTCCGACGCTAGACTATATACAGACTAGTACAAGTGGTCCCGAGTCAAGCGACAGACAAATATACCAAGTCTAATTGGTTGTTTTTCATCACTGCTCGGACAATTCGCCCGAATGCTACTCCGTTTCGGAGGTTTGGCTGCGGGGTTTTACAACGACTTATCATAAATATCCCAGACGTTTCTTTCCTACTCTGGTGTCTCAGATATTTCTGTACCTCAACAGTCACTATCAACTTCATCATGAGTAACAACCAAAAGATCGGGGCTTATTACGCCCCCAAGGGCGGTCTTCCCCCCCAAACTCAACTCCTCACCGACAGAGCAATGTTCACCGAATCATACGCCGTCATCCCAAAGGGCTGCTTCAGCGATATCGTCACCAGCTTCCTACCCTTCTGGGAACAAACCCGTCTATGGGTCATCGCCCGTCCTCTATCTGGCTTCGCCGAGACTTTTTCTCAGTATATCATGGAGGTTGCACCCGGTGGTGGAAGTGACCGTGCGGAAATGGACGATACCGCTGAGGGTGTCTTGTTCGTCGTCGAGGGTGAAATCGTCGTTACGCTAGCTGGTGAGGCGCATACCCTTCCTGAAGGTGGCTATGCTTTTTTGCCGCCGAAGTGTGGCTGGACGCTGCGCAACAATTCTGCTCAACCTGCGCGCTTTCACTGGGTGCGTAAAGCCTATGAGGCTGTTCCTGGTCTAGACGCACCAGAGGCATTCTTCGCCAATGAGAAGGAGATTGCGCCTAGAGAAATGCCCGACACGAACGGTGCATGGGCTACAACACGCTTCGTCGATCCTACTGATGTACGACACGACATGCACGTCAACATCGTCACGTTCCAACCTGGCGGCATTATTCCTTTCGCTGAAACACATGTTATGGAGCATGGTCTTTATGTTTTGGAGGGCAAGGCGGTTTACAGACTGAACCAGGATTGGGTCGAGGTTGAAGCGGGAGATTTCATGTGGTTGCGTGCTTTCTGTCCCCAGGCTTGTTATGCGGGTGGGCCTGGAAAGTTTAGGTATTTGCTTTACAAGGATGTTAACCGTCACCCCAAGTTGACAAGGTAGATGAATAAAATATGTGGGAAGGATGAGTCAATTGTGTATTCTAGACAGACTGGTTATGTATTGGGCAACTCTTGCGTACGGATGAAGACGCGAAATCGTCGGTAGGACTGTTGACAGGAGCAGCTAGGTGCCACCCGTGAGCCCGCATAGCCTGCTTCCGCGCAGTCTTGGCCTGATCCATCGCTTGCTCATGCAACGTTAGGGTCCCAGTCTTTCTCCTCCATTCCTGCATCTGGTCATCCTGTACGGCTGCCAACAATGGTGGGCGGCTGTCGATGTTAACAATTTTAGGCTCGTTCTCCCACTGCCTCTTCCGCCTCTCGTATTCCTCCTTTTCCTGTTCTGACGGCTCTGCCACAAGTCTCGGACCGCCGCTACCAGCCGCGGCCAAGCCGCCGCCCACACAAAGGAGGACAACAATGATGATACCGGCAGGAATCCAGAACTTCCAACTTCGATACCACGGATTCCCAGGAGAATGAGCAGGGGGTGGAACATCGTTGTCTCTGAGCTGTCTTGCGACGAGGGCGGGGATCTCCTTTGCAACGGAGACCCAGGGTGAGGGGTCAGCAAGTACTGGCATTGTGGGTAGTTTCTTGCTGGATGGCCGGGTAGATGGATGGAGATGATGTGTAGGACTTGGTGTTTAAAGTCAGGTAGTAGATGGTAATAGAAGAAAGACGTGGAGCAAGAGAGTAGAGTAGTCCAAGTGCCAGTAAAGGCTAGCTTAAGGAAACTACGTTGCTTGGTGGATGATGCTCTTGGTGGATGATTTTTTGACACCCTGAGACGTGATGAGATTTTTTGAGGTAACTGTAGAAGGGGATAAGTTGTGGGAGGGTGGGTTACCCTTTATAGACTTGTCTACGGGGTTGAGGGCTTTACGTACTTTCCCCTGCGTTGCTTCCAGATAGTTCTTTGTGGCAAAATGGAAACTTAATTGTCTTGTCGTGGAATCTTACGATCAAATTAAGTTCGTGATGGTGTTTCCACTTTCCACAAGGGCACCACAACTCCTTTGCTCACACATGACCTTTTTTTACCCTGCCCTATACATGTGGAATTTTACGTACGGATATCAGATTCAAGACGTGTTGATAGCAGCTGTGTCCCATTGATACACTGCAAGATAGGAAATGCCATACGGGTCAGACTGACGATCTTGCAAAGTTTCCCCAATCACTAATATCGGGTGCTAGAACGCCTACTGCGGAATCTATACATTTCCATCCCTCGCCCTGCCATTTCCCATCATGTCCAGCTTGATCATTCCAGCAATATCACCACTCAGTATTATAAAGCCCCTGCTCCCTATCCCTAGCTTTCTTTCGAATCTCCTTGCGCGTTGTGTCCTGCACAGCTTCAAGCTTTGCCTCAGTTTCGTTTTCCCTGGCTCGCTCATAAGCCTCCCACGTAGCCAAATCGACTTCCCTTTTTCTTGCCTCCTGTCTCTTCTTGTGGCGCCATGCACTTAGCTTGCCGTCCGACCCCGAGTCCGAGTAATCGGCCTCTTGGTCAGCATCACCTTTTCCACTGGCCCCGCCCGCGCAGACGGCTCCGATGATGATGATTACAAGGAGGACACCACCAATGGCCCAGAACTTTTTGCTCTTATACAATGGAGTACTAGACGAAAGAGTGGTGATTAATGGGTTGTTGTGCAATGGTGTGTCGTTGTCGCTGAGGTGTCTTGCGATGGGGCAGTGGTTTTCCTTTGCCATCGCGGGGTGTTTTGCTATGAGGGCGCGGACTTTCTCTGCGAGGGAGTTCCACGGTGGGAGTGTGGCGAGTGGTGCCATTGTGGGTGATTTTTGCCGTGTAGGCGGGTAGATAGATGGATGGCTGTAGATGATGTGCAGGACTTTGGGTGTTTAAGCCAGGTGGAAGGGCAATAGAAGAATTGTTCTCTGGGCTAGTATGAAGTAACCAAGGTATTGGTCCTTATGCTCCTGGCGGCTAACTTGACGAATGGGTGGACTTTTGGAGGAAAATGTGAAAAGGCATGAACTTGGCGAGGATGTGTTGTATTTTAAAGACTTTTCCTCGGACAGGCGCTGGATATTTCCTCATCTGCTTTGTTTCTCGGCAACTCTTTGTGGATCTGCCTACAAACTTAATCCTGTTGCGTGACTGACCCTGTTTGATGTGATTGTATTGTTGGGATAGGGCTGAGTTAAACTTATTCTATAAAATGCCACTTCGGCAGCGATCAAGATATCACCGAGCAGACGGAGAGTTTATTCAAAATTAGGTTTCGCGTCAGAATGTTCCAATTGAACAGATCTCTGTCACAAAATAATGCTGTTACTTTCACAATCTCACTTTTGACCATGTTTTTGATGAGCCAGATGGTGAATTCGTGCTCACGCTTACAGCTTTGGGTTATTAGACACCAATAGCGAAACAATTCTCAACAAATCCCTCACTACAATTGGCTCAGCCAGTTCATCTTCCGTAGTATAGTGGTCAGTATGCAAGCTTGTCACGCTTGAGACCCGGGTTCAATTCCCGGCGGGAGAGATCCAGCCACCTGCGATACGCAGGTCTTCTTTTTTGCTTTTTTGCCGAGATGTCGGAGACAAGATCCACTTGTTCATTTTTTACTTGCGAAAGTGGATCTGTAACTCGGAACAAGGTAAAGTTGTGTGTTGGAGTGAAAGTGGCAGATGGGGGTAAACAACTTGTCAGACATCTCCGGCGAGAAAGACACGCGACGTAGTTCCCAGGAGGCACCAGTGAGTGAGTTTACCAGCGAAGACCAATTCTAACTTTCCTTCAAACCGAACAAGATCCATTAATGTCTGCTTTCCCGCCAGAGAGCGATCCTCCTCAATTCTGTCAATACTACCCTACACCAAGGAGTGATTTTACCAGTCATGTCATAACGTGATTATGATTTCCTTATCCATCTTCAATATTTACTAATTAATGTATCTACTACTGTCTCGGAATTCAAGGTTAAATGGCTTTTATCATTCGACGTGTTGAGTACTAACTTTGGTGAGCCCTTTCATACTTGCATCTGTTCTGACACGACACATTGCCACCGACAAATGGCCACAAATGCTATAGCAATCGCGCCTGATGTGATTGTGCCGGAATCTAATCTATATGGGCGTTGCATTGATAGGTGGTAGATACGCGTTCGCGTGGCGCGCTTGATACCGCGAATAGCGTCGCGTTGGCGAGCGCAACACAGTTTCCCAAAATTGTGCCGCGCGCTAGGTACTTTGCCATCACAGTCCACACGGGAGATACTTCGACACGTGTACCCGCGATCTGTGATAAGATAGCAAAGGAAGCTTTTCTCATCCCGTAGACTCGAGAAACATACACGTGACAGAAACCCTAGAGATGCTCCAGCCAATCCACCCTATGACTGCGCGTGGCTGGTAATGCCTGGGGTGAAAAAAAGTTTGCATAGGAAGAAGCTATGGGAAAATGCAGATGACTGATAAAAAGAGATGAATGGAAATTGCCCAGCAAAACAAAAAACAATCGACAACGGCAGGATTCGAACCTACGCGTGCGAACACAATGCCTATGATGTCTCAGAAGAGATAGCAGGGCATCGCCTTAACCACTCGGCCACGTTGTCTTACGATTGGTTGATGATTCAGCCGCCAAACAAAATTCATGTAGTGAGACATATTGCGATGATTGTTGTCGGAAAGTGTCTCGTGCAACACAAAGCGTACGGATTACCCAGACATAATACTCCGACATTGATAGCGGCACCTACTTAATCGATTGAACATACTTCTTAAATACTACGACCTGGGATCCTTGGCATTGCTAATATCTGTCTCCAGGCCTATCCAGCTTGAATTGAAGTCGTACGCTTACTCCCATGGCCGTGTGGCGTTCTTCCTAAGCTAGCAATTTATAAACCCATCCGAATGTCAATAACAAGAAAAAATCTACTTTGTTCGCTAGCATGATAACCTCGAATGATATGATCCTCAAGGATTCAACATCCCTGTATGCTCCAAGCGAGTGAGGCCTTTTCTACAATGCCTCGGCTACAACCCCGCTTCCTTTATCTGATACCTGTATCAAATCTTGAAGGTGACATTCTGAACATTGCATCTTGTGTTTTGCATTATAACGGAACCCAAAATCAAAATGACATTGGTTCCCGAAGTTCAAGTCGACGAGGACGTCCATTCCGACTCCGAAGACTCCGCCTACACAGGCGACTCCATCGCCGGAAGCACATCCATCGCCAGCAGCGTGCTCAAGTACAAATGGAAGCATGGCCGTCGTTATCACAGCGACAGAGCGGGAGAATATAGCTTTCCAAACGATGATCAAGAGCAGGATCGACTTGATATGGTTCATCATGCTTTTACTCGTTTATTGAACGATCGTTTGTTCACTGCGCCTATTAAGACAGAGGGCGCGCGTGTTCTTGATATCGGTACCGGGACAGGCATCTGGGCTATCCAGTTTGGAGATGACCATCCTTCTGCGACGGTGATTGGAAATGACCTTAGTCCGATTCAACCAGATTGGGTTCCTCCGAACGTCAAATTTCTCATTGACGATGTTGAGGCCGACTGGGTTGATCCAGTACCTTATGATTACATCCATTGCAAATACATGGCAGGCTCCATCAAAGACTGGCCACGGCTCTTGAAACAGGCTTATGCGAATCTCAAGCCTGGGGGCTGGATCGAATTTCACGAGTCAGCAAACACATTTTACTCAGAAGACGACTCCCTCAAACCCGACAACGCACTAGTTGAAATGATGGATCATCTAAAAGTCGCTTGCGAAAAGATTGGTCGAACCATGGATCCTGCACCAATGTTCAAGCAATGGGTTGAAGAAACTGGTTTTGAACAAGTTAAAGAGGAGAGGTACAAACTTCCTATCGGTCCATGGCCTAAGGATGAGCGTTTGAAGGAAATTGGTACACTCATGGGAATCAACATGGTTGAGGGCGTAGCTGCATTTACAGCGGTGCTGTTCACTGAAGTTCTGGGTTGGTCAAAAGAAGAAGTTGAAGTTTTCAACGCGAGAGTTAGACAAGCTTCGCGACAGCGTTCTGTTCATCCGATATTTGATGTTTTGGTAGTTACTGGTCGGAAGCCAGAGGCATAGCCAATTCCTAGTAATCTAGCTATTATCGGGATCTACAACACGGAGCTTTGATCTAGACCCGAGCTGTGGGGTTGTTCCAGAAGTTGACTAGTCTCCGCGGCATTTCCTGAGAGTATGGGGATGATTGATGCTAAAACGTGGGGTATCTTCATCGTGAATGTGATCAAGACGGATATGTTTCCTAAATTGCGGGGAAAAGATTGGCAAGAGTCATGTTTTTGGGTGTGAAAGCGGATAACTGATGCCGCATGAACTTACCGAAATGCCAAGACGGTGGAATATGATGCTGATCATCGGATGGCGGTGGTGATGCTTAAATAGCCTCTCTGTCTTGTTTGAACTTTCATCTATTGGAAAGAATTCCTCTGTGGAACCTCAAATTAACCTGAGGACCCATATCACCTTGACAAGACATTGGTTCACGGCTATCACATTCGCCATGCTTCGTCGGCGCCTAAAAAACATGCTTCTCTCAAATCTCTCAGCGGTAACCTTGTTGTTCCAAGGACTTCCCGGCGTCTCATCCACCCCCACATGTACCGACGAAGCCTTCAGCTCTCTCAAGCTCGACAAAGCAGAAATCATCTCGGTCACAGCCAACATATCATCCGTTAACCTCCCAGTATCACCAACAAACGAATGGCCTGAAAACCCTGAGGATACGGTAACACTATGCAAGGTCGTGATCCAATATACCCACCCAGGCTGGAACGATACCATCAACACATACGTGTGGCTTCCAGTATCAAACTGGAACGAAAGAATGGTAGGCGTTGGTGGCGGAGGTTGGTCGACTGGAGATGTCGACGATCTTGCCGCACCTGCTTCTAGGGGCTATGCCGCTGTCACTACCGACGGTGGTCACCTTTTAGCGAATAGACAAGAGCTTAGTTGGGCGCTTACAAGCTCTGGGAATCTGGATTTACATGCTTTGCAGAATTTTGCGGCTGTTTCTTTGGATGATGCTGCTACGCTGGGAAAGACGGTTGTGGAAGCTTACTATGGTAAAAAGCCAAAGTACTCTTATTGGAATGTGAGTAACCCTGGTAGATGTGTGACCAGATGTTGACCTTTCCAGGGCTGTTCAACAGGTGGACGACAAGGTCATATGATGGCTCAGCGATATCCCACTCAGTACAACGGTGTTCTGGCTTCAGCGTCTGCTTTCAACTGGGACAAGTTTATTGTGTCGGAGTATTGGCCACAATTTGTTATGCAGAGCCTCGGTAAGCTGAACATATCTCACTTTTTATCAACCATGCTAACTCATCGCAGGCTACTACCCTCCCGCATGTGAGCTTGAGGCTATCACTAACGCAACTATCAAAGCGTGCGACGCCGACGATGGAGTCGAAGACGGCGTCGTCTCAAACTCAACCAAATGCGATTTTGATCCCAAGTCCGTAGTGGGAACAGAGATCACCTGCGACAACCCTTCAGGTACTCTAAAGATCTCAGAGAAAGCAGCCGAAATCGCACGTTTGACATGGCGTGGCCCAGAGACAGAAGATGGCAAATCTCTCTGGTACGGTCTCGACAAATCCGCCCCTCTCGTGAGACTCGCCGGAACAACATGCACTTCTTTCAAAAACTGCACCTCGGCTCCTTTTGCTATCTCCAAGGACTGGCTCACCACCTTCATCCAACAAAACCACACCGCTAAACTCCACGGCATTTCTCATTCAGAATATAGCAAACTCTTCCGCCAGTCCGTGAACCGCTTTGCTTCTATAATGGGCACAAGCGACGCTGATCTCACCGACTTTAAAAACGCGGGAGGGAAATTACTAGCATGGCACGGTACAGCAGACGATTTGATTCCGTTCCAAGGATCAGTAGACTATTACAATCGTGTGCTAGAGAATGATCCTGACGCGACGGATTATTATCGTTTCTTTGAAGCACCTGGTGTTGAGCATTGTAGTGGAGGTTCCGGATGGTATCCTGGGAGTGGATTTGATACGCTTGTTAATTGGGTCGAGAAGGGTGAGGCGCCGGATAGGCTGTATGCTGAGACTATTGGGTTGGAGAAGAAGAGAGCTGTTGAGCTTTGTGCTTGGCCGAAGAGGATTACATATGTTGGAGGTGACAAAGACCTCGCTTCTTCTTTCAGTTGCGCATAGGCATTTTGTTGTCTTGATAATTCAGTGACAGCCGATTGCGAAATACGATAAGTAGAATTACGCATAAGACCAGAGTATGTCATGCGGGGAAGTCCACTACCATTCGTCCCCAGCGTCTTATCTGACTCCATCAGGACTAGCCTCAACAGTAACACTTGGCTTAAATCTCACGCATTACCTCATTATCTCCGCTCCTCACTTCCTCTCACACCACTCACCCACTAGCTTCGCAATGGGCGCGCCACAAGAGAAGCGTGTAAGCACAAGAAGCCGCAATGGCTGTTTGGAATGTCGTTCGAAGCGGGTGAGATGCGACGAGAAGAAACCATCCTGGTAAGCCACCCGATAAGCTTATCTTGCACAGCGACTGACATCATAGCACAGCTCGAATTGTTGGGTCAAACATCTGCCCTGTTCGTATGTACCGATTGTTCCATTGCGCGAACGAAGGGCTGCTGCACGTCCTGGAGAACAGACACCATGGGCTGTGCAGAAGTCGACAGCTCAACCGCGAGTCAGCCTGATCATGAGGCCAGGTTGTGACATGGATCCATTTGACGCGCTACCAATTAAGATGCCGCTGAAGTCAAAGGAACTCCTCCAATACTGTACGTGCAGACAGCCACCCTTTCTCAAGCATGGGTAGATATGTACTGATGACATCAACTAACACGAATTAGTCCTGCATGCAGGAACCAACATTGGACCCCTACCAATCAACCCAAACGATTGGTTAGTCGTCGTATGATGTACCAAGTGATTGCCCTAACAATCTTACAGCGTCGCCGCGGCTACTCGTGATCCGAATATCCTCCAAAATACCATGCTGGTATCAGCTTTACACTATGCATGGAACAACAACGGCGATCTTGCCCTTTTCGAACCGACGTTCCTCTTTCACAAGATCGAAAGCATAAAGCAGATCAATAGCTGGCTTCCTAGTTCGTCCAGTGCGAAGGATGTGCTGCGATGCGCCAAGTATATCAGCACATTGTGTTTAGTCGAGGTATGACCCTCATATTTGCCTCGCTTGGAGTAGGCTGCTCATCTGATATCGGTCTAGTGCTGTCTTGGAAATTTTGCGGTTGCTGAATCCCACCTTAACGGACTGACGACATACCTCTTTACCAAGCAGCAAGATATCCTCCAACAAGACTCACAGTATCACGTCGACCTGGAGCTGGCAGATCGGTATCTCATCATGTAGGAACTATAAAATACTACATCGAAAGCGGCCGTCGCTAATCCTATCATTAGAGCCAGCACCATGATTCATAGCACAAAAAGCCGCATAAGCAGCGTCCTAACCCCAGAAACAATATATCAAGAACCTGCTGCAGACACAGAGGTCGCAGAAATAAGCCGAATGATGCACAAAATGCATCTCCACGAAGTCCACGTCCCCGAACTCCGCTTACGATCATTCCGGATGATACCCTTCTTATTCGGCTCCATTCCACCCGGTCGTAAACCCAAAGATATCAACATGTACCCAGCCATACTGATACTTCGAGACATGACAGAACTGGTGCTGCAAACATCCTCAGCTGATGCCCCTGTTCCGATGTCCTGGTATGTTTGGAACAGCGGAGGCCCGTCGAAGCTGCTGTATACGGTGCTCACTGCGCATGTACAATCCTTCTCGGATAAAATTCCGCTTCCAACGCCTGATGAGCCAGTGTTTGTATCAGCATGGTCTGGATTTCGTGCCGCTGTTAGCTTTTATCTGATTACTGTTCCTGGAATTTGCAATCAGGCACTTCCTGCCGAAACAAGACTCCACCATCTCACGATTAACATGCTGAAAAGGGATCTGCAGAAGGGAGTGATGGAGTTTGAGAGTATGAACATCGAGACACGGAACCTATGGTTTTGGAAGGCGTTTGTTGGAGCGTTGGGTACGGTTTATGCGCAGTCAATTGTATTTGACGAGCGTCTGGATACAATATTGGATGAGTTTTGTGTTTTGATGAAATGCTGGGCTAAGTTCACGGGGGTTGAGACGTGGGTAGATGCGCGTCGGGTCCTGAGAGAGGTGGTGTGGCCGGTTCGGTCTATCAAAAGTGAGATGTGCGAATCACTATGGAAAAGGGTTTGTGCCTAGTATGTATGGCTATTTTGAGGCCTTGGAGTAAAAATAAATCCTAGGTTTTCTAGAAGCCGCTACTTTGCCCAAGCTGAAATTTCCTTGCTCATGACTCAAAGCTCCCTGGGGAGTACAAGGGTACATAAAAATAAGTAACCAACTACCAGTATCGGACATGATTTCCTCATTGAGATATGCTCATGTACATGTAAGTTTAATCTCATCCATACTATACCAAAGTTGATTCCAAGATTGAATCAACTGTTCTGAGCTTCTTGAATGTCCAGCAAACAACGCGTACAGTTAAATCAATACATAACGGAATCAAGCAATATGCTCTCGGAACATGGACCTGTTGTGGGCATCCAAATAGTCTACCATACAATGGTTCCTTGGGTCAGTTCTACTGGTGTGCCAACCGTTCCTAGGATGAATGTTAGTGATGTAGACGGATGCAGAATGTTATACTTACACAACAATTGCATACGCAGCTCCTGGAGGGGCGTTTGCAACGATCAAGGCAATAATATTAGCTCTCTCGGCATGCTTTTGGGAATATTGATTCGCCGGCTGGAAGAAGACGTTAGCAGGATGCATGATGGGTAGGATATAGATTGCTGGGGGCAATGGGAAAAGGAGACGTAGGGATATATGATCATAAAACAAGTAGAGTTAAAATGTGAGGATAGATGAGGATCGAAAGTAAATGCTGTGAGAGTAACATCAGTGGATTTATATCTTGTCGAGAAGCCTCCAAAGAAATTGCCATTACCAGCCATTGCGATGCCTATTTGACGATACAAGCGTGATTTGCAAAGGCTGTTCATAATCAATAGATATGTTCTCAACTTCCCTTCGCTTCTCTTGTTTGTCTCGCCTTACTTGAAAGACCGGCTCCTAAACAGGAAGCTCAAAATAGATAGTGTTGGTGGCATTGGTGGTGCTGCTGTGGGAAAGCTATTGTTGTCTGCGACAATTAAGACAGTGTAACCATCTATTTATGATCAGCCAATAGTATGATGTGTGCAATCAGGGGAAAGCAATTTGGAATCTGAATGACATCGCGGGCTCGAGACGATAGGTCGAGAGCCATAAAGCTGTTGGTTTCTTTCAGCCCAGCAATTTTCGTGGAGTTGTGCACAAAACCAACAAACCAATCGCATGTCGGCTTTCCATACCTGCCCGGGTACCCGTGCAAACACCACGCGGTGCCTTAGTCATACGGCGAACCTGAATGAAAGATCCTTTGTTCTCGGTCAAATGCTCATCAAACTGACTCTTTGAAACCACTTTATTTGACTTTTGGGAAAGCATTTGTACGCTCGCTCGTCTCGATTCGTTCTCTCGCCATACCTTCTCTTTTTTTCTACACTCCAAGCTAAAGTGTCAATCAACATATCACCTTCGTTAACACAATGAGCGCCTCACCTCCGCCTACCCCGCCTTCAAGAGCACCAGATAATGAAGAGCGTCGGTTCAAACATGTCAGATCCGCCGGCGAGTGGATCGAAGACTATCACCCGGGCGGCTACCACCCCGTTCACCTGGGCGATTCCTTCAATGACGGTCAATATAAGGTCATCCGAAAGCTGGGAGAAGGTTCTTACTCCACTGTTTGGCTTGCGCGTGACCAAATGTAAGTTGATTAATTGTCCCCTGATAGCAGTTGCTCACTTTGCACTCAGCAACTCTCGTTACGTCGCACTGAAGATTCTTGTCGCGGAGAATAAAGAGATAAAGCATGAGCTAGATATCTTGCACCATCTCGCGAAGTCTGCTCCTGAAGATGGGCCTCAGCATATCACTCAGCTTCTCGCAGAGTTCGATCACGAGGGCCCAAACGGCATCCATAAATGCCTTGTCTTTGAGCCTATGGGACCCTCCGCCAATTCCATGGTCTACGAACTTCCCCAGTTTAAACCACGGAAATATGGGATGCAAATTCGGTATCCCCCACAGCTTGCGAAACGCATTCTCAAGCAGACTTTGCAGGGGCTAGGCTTTCTTCACAGGAACGGTGTCGCGCACGGAGACTTCCAGCCTGGCAACATTCTATTTGCGATTGATTCCATCGATTCCTACACCGAAACGTCACTTCGTCAGGAAGACAACGTTGAGACATACTCAATCTCAGCTCCTGTAGAGAGACTAGACGGCAAGAAGGACAAATGGGCTCCACGATACCTGTGTATGGGACAGCCATTAGCGGCCTACGCGAAGTTCCCCGAGAACATCCAAGTCAAGTTATCTGATATGGGAGGAGGTAACGGCTTTCTCTTTCCATGTTTCGAAATGAAAATAACTAACAATAAGTAGCGTACTTTCTTGACAGCCCTCCCAAAAAGCCTCTCACCCCACGTGGACTCCGCGCTCCAGAGCTTGTTCTCAAAGGAGAAGTTGACAAGTCTCTCGACATCTGGAGTTTTGGCTGCCTTGTATTTGAACTCGTAACCGGAGAACAACTCTTCTGCATCCCCGGCTATAGCAACAGGACCGACGAAGATGACAATCATATCCTGGAGCTCGAGGCAAAGCTTGGTCCGTTACCCGATGAGCTTTACAATCTTTGGGAGGCTTCGTCGCAATACTACACTAAAGATAGGAAGTTGTACAATTGTGCCCTTGGTGGTGTTGCCGAGGGTGAGGAACCTCTCATGCTCGAACAACTGTCTATGGAGGCTGCGTTTGACCTGACCAAGCCAAAACTGTCCGTTGAAGAGGGAGACAAGGTGAAGAACCTCATTCGACGGATCCTTCAATACGATCCTTCCAAGAGACCTTCGGCTGAGGATATTCTTCATGATGAGTGGTTCGCGGATGACCTAGACTGAGGGAAATTATGGTTGTGTTCAACATTCAAGGTAGCTTTTCCATATAGTAAGGCTATATGATATTTACAGACTTGGAACTTATGCCATCTCTTGCTTTTCTTTGAAAATCATGGTTAATGGCATGAGTACCTCTTTAAAGTTGGATCGGCGAGAGAGAAGTTATTGGGCCGGCTTGAAACCGATAAAACTACCTGTCAGCTCGCAACTTCATGGCATCCAAGACTCTGAAATGAAGACCGGATAAAAAGGATATCTAGAGGACAATGAACTCAGTCCCAAAAAGAGAGGGGATTGCCAAAAGGGAGGGTCTGGCCGGGGATTGAACCCGGGACCTCTCGCAAGCTGTGCTATAGGGTGTACCCTAAGCGAGAATCATACCACTAGACCACCAGACCGAGCAAACGAATCAAGGATCCGCTTTTTAATTGAGTTCGAAATTCACTATCTGGGTATATGTATTTTGCATAACTAGACTGTTCGAGACGTGGACAAATCGCCAGTACCACAGCATTGAAAGCAACAAACACAGCAATGACAGGCTGTTCAATGGCGGGCTGTTCTCGCGTTCTTCTAATAGCTTAATGGTGCCTTGAAAGCATCTTACGACGATTTATGAGAATGAGTATATTTGCCTGAAAGACTATCTCTTCTTGAACATCGACAGTTGCCAAGAGATAGGGAGATCGCGAGAGAAACAACTGCTGGGAGTCGCCGTGTCAGTGAACCGTTCTCTACGGATAAGCCTAGCACAATACGAGGAGGATATAGTACAAAACTCAAGTCTTGAGAAAGTCCAAGGTCATCTTTCAAAGTTCAAGTATGGTCCATTCAATCGCAGCCGAAAGCTGAAGTCAAGGGTGGATAAAGCTTGGACGCTACCCCTGCGGTAGCGCGGAGGCTAACCAATAGTTAACGATAACCACTCAGTAGTCCTTGGAACTATCGACATGCGGAAATAAGACAACAGGTTCTAGACTCAATCATGTTGCTGATTTAAATACAAACGCTCCATCCTTTTCTCCATTTGTCTTCGTCCATATAATAATTCCCCCGCATCTCACCTCAGTCAGTCTTTGTGGAATTGTTCAACGATGCGTTCCAACGTCCTTTTCTTGACCATTAGCCTGTTCGTCGCCGATTCAGCACTTGCAGGGCCTTGCAAGCCTAGAACTTCTAGTAAGTAAACTCCACGAGAAAGGGGCCCTGGAGTATGGCTGACCATCCATTGCGCACAGGTTCAGAGGAATTAACTGCTGCTTCGACTACGACATCTGAGACAGCTACCACTGTCTTGGTAGCCTCGTCTGATATCACCACGACCGTCTCTTTCGATGCCACCTCGGCCACCACTGTCGCTGTTGACACTACCCTCGCCACATCGGAAGCCGAGACATATACTGCCATCGATGGCACCATCACTGCTGATACCACTACTATTGCTGATACGACTACTGTTGCGGATACTACAACTGCTACCAATCCTACCGCTGCCGCCGATACCACTACTGTCGCCGATACTACTACCACCGCTGAAACTACTACCACCGCTGGCGGCTCTTTTCCCACATTTGCACTTCGCATCAGTGGTGGTCCTCTTGACGGTTCACCCGCTCAGCAAAATGGTTATCCAGGAGCCTCAATCGTCTTCAACCCAACCTTCAGCGGTGCCCACGCCAGCACATACGCCATCGAACCTTCCAATGGCCGAGTACGGGATACACAAACTGGCGTATATCTATGCGCCTACTACGGATGGAGCCCTATGTCATCTGACCCTCCTTTGGTCACCAATTGCTATTTTCCCATTTATACCGGCGATGACCAGCAATGGAATTACCTAACTTGCACCGTTGTCTTTGGGTTGCTCTCGTGCACCGTGCCACGGGGTTCGTGCCAGGAGGATGATGTTTGTACCACGGAAGCTGGAGTCAATGACCAATTTTACTATCGCCATAGCTCGTCAAATGATGGTGACCTTTGGTATATCGGGAGTGCTACAGACAACCCTACCGGATACACAGCTATCAATATGGCTGCCACCAAGTCGTAGATAGTCTACCCTACTAGAAGATATTGGATTTCAGCTTTTTGTATAGGCGTCACTAAGTAATGGAGATTTTCGAAAATAGTTGGTTTTGATTACATTGCCTCTTTCATTTATAGCGATGTTGTTATGAAAACTCAAGGTCCAGTCAATAGTGTCTAATATTAAACTACAATTCTGAAAACACAAAGACGAATAAAAAAGAGTTTCAATTTGTAAGGTAGAATCAGTTGAATTAACAGCTAGAAAACGCAAAAAGACAAAGTCTGATGAGACTGGGACTCGAACCCAGGAGGATTGCTCCACCAGGAATTGGTGTTAAGGTTAACCTTAACCTGGCGCCATAACCAACTCGGCCATCTCACCGATGATTTAGTGATGTTCAAGCGCACAAACAGCGGCCTATCACCACCCCGTTCGGCACACTGATGATGCAAGCAATGTTATTTTCTTTCTCCAATGCTAAAACAACCGCTATTTAGAAATGCTAGACACCGTCCCACTTTTCCCCTGTTCCGATCCAACAGCAGTAGTTGCATATGATATAAGTTCCAGTGACCGCTCCCTGAAATCACCAGTGTTCGCCTCTCGATCCGAACTGCTGTGCCCACCTCGTGTTACTATGAAAGTGTGTGCTCGCCGTGTGAGTTGTCGAATATTCGGCATGCAGCCGCAGACTACGCCCATGCAAAGTTCTATGTAGGCCCAAAGAACAGCTTTGACGCCCTCTGAGAATACAAGTCAGTTTGGTGGTTAGAGGAATAATTCGGTGACAGCTTACCTTCGGCGCTTCTCGCGATTTGACATCGTATTAAATAATAAAACCGTATCACACATGCGCATGTGAGCCTAAGATGTTGTTAGTCGAAAGCTTCTTAGGCAAGTCTCTGCAAGGCTTACAGAATTCCCCAACTGAACATCGCTATAACGCCAACCTTCTTCCTTAGCTTGAGTCCCAAATGCCATACTTGCGTCATAGGGAGTATCAGCATTGTCACATCCAGCGCCAGACTGATACATCCATGCGACAAATACAACAATTTGTCATTCAACACTTCGCCCTTCGGGTGAAACGACCCTCCGCCTGTCCAGTTCAATGAGATGGGTTTCTTCTGGAGGAGAATTAGGATGGCATATAGAGTAGCAGTGGTGACATTGATAGATTGCGTGATCCAAACGGCGAGTCGGAATTTCTGGTCGGGGAAGATTCGGAGATAAAATGCCAATACGGATGCTTTAACGAAACCGAGGGTGATAAAGTATGTTACTTGTTGAATGAAGAACATCTAGAAGGATGAATAACCGTGATAAGACCGGGATGTCGAAGGACATACCTTGAAAATAAAGACCACATGCTCGCGACTGAGTGTGCGCAAATCGAGGCCAACGCCATGCGATATCACTGACAGCCACATTTAGTACTTTGTCTTTCAGATGAAAGGTGGTCGGAACTCACTGAGCAGGAAAAGGACAATAAGTGGTACAATAAGGAACTTTTCTCAGTCAGCATGAGTACTCCATTTGAAACACGGCTATAACCTACGGCGGCAAATGACATGAACGTATCATCAGCACCCCAATTCGACCTGTAAAGAAACTTCGATAACAGCCTCATACAATAACTGAACAAGGCGAAAGCGAAGATAATCAAGCTTGCAGCGCGCAAAACTGGTCGATAATCTCCCGGATTTATGTCGCATTGTTTGACGGCGGCAACTTGGACCACTGCGAGGCGACAGTCAGTAGATCCTTCGCTGGAGTTCTTGGAATGTACCTTTTATTTCCTCGTCATTACAATTCTCCTGGAGACACAGGCCCAGCGCTTGTACAAACTCGAAGTTGACGCAAAGTTCTTGACTCGACTGCTTGGCGAACTCTGACATGGACATAATTGTGGTAAAACATTTTATCTAGACGATTCTGTTAGCTCTTCCAGTATTGGCTTTTCATCGGAGGGAGAAGTACTTACTCCGCATGCTGGAAGATTGACTTCTGTTGATTGAGCTGTCACGTATCTGCCAAGAACCACGACGAGCAGAAACACGGCGAATTTCGACATCGCCATGATGTACGCGACGTCCACATAGCGATTAACGGAAGGGACAGGGATTTGGGTGACGGGTGGATGGAAATGAACTGGCTTTATTACGCTGATCGCGCATGTATGGAATGCTGGCTTAGATATCGTGGCGTCGACACTAGCCTTATAGCGGAAGATCGAGAGTGCTAGGACGGGTTCCTGGCAGATCCAACCAGTCAAAGGGCCTGTTAATCGAGGTTTGAATATCTTAGTGAGACGCTACTTCTCCAGATTCTCCGGTTTCGCGTCAAAACTTCCGGGACACCCGCTCAAAAGATTCCAGTAAGCCGCCTAGGCTCGATTGAACATAACAATAGAGTGCAAATTAAGCTTCGCGGATTTATGGTGGCAATAAGGCTAATTATGATGACGCCGGTCCCGAATTCGAGACTGCTCGATGAATTTCAAACCGTGTTTACTGTGCGCGCATTCACTCCCATTTGAAGCGGTGCGGGATCGGCAAGCCATTACAATTACATATCTGTAATGATGACCGGCCAATGATGAAAGAAAGGTGACGCATCAGAAGCCTCAATAAAAGCAACACGAGAAACAGCCACCAAGCCACTTTCATTTGACGGATTTCCATTCAGTCATCAAACTTCCCACTATCGCCGTTGAAGCCAACCCAACAACAAAGTACCACGTTTGGCCAAGACTTTTGTTAATCGCAATGAGAACAGCTCCCGTCTCTGAAGGCGTCACATTCGCTACCATCTCGGTAAGTCCACTGTTGGTGATATTTCCTTTACTTAAGCTTGGGATCAGAGTTTCCAGGTTAGTCGACAATTGGTTCGTGAATAAGACTTGTGCTATCGGAACAACTACCGCAGGGCCAAAGGATTGTGCGAATAGCATGATTGATAAACCAAGTGGTACATCCTCGGCGGGCAGGACTGTTTGTACGGCTGTTTGAGGACCAATAAAGCCTATCCCATACGCCAACCCCGAAAGACCGGTATACGAAATGAGTCGTGCGAAGCTTGTGTCGATCTCAAACGTTGTGATGAGCCCAGCAGCAATCGGCATAATCACCGAAGCCAGAATCATGAAAGGTGTGTAATATCCAAATGCGCTTGTCCCAGCTCCGTGGATGAGCGAGCCTATAGTTGCCGCTATGATAATGGGAAGGATCATGTATCCGCTCTTGACAGGGGTGTGGCCACGGACGAGTTGATAGTATGTAGGGAGATAGTATTCGAGTACGACGCCGGTACTGTTGACGCAGAATATGAAGATGAAACCGGCTATCACACTGCGATGCTTCATCAATCGCGGAGGCAGAGCGGCGGACTCTCCTCTGTGAACCTGGTTGGCGATGAAGGCGATCAGGAGTACGGCGAATGTGACGAGAGGGCCAATCACCTCTCCACTTGTCCAAGCATACTTTGTACCAGCCCATGAGAAAGCAAGAAAGAGGCTCGTGAGCGCTGGCAGGAGAAGCATATTGCTCACTAAATCCAGCTGGAGCACCTTCTGCTTCAGAGTCATTCGAGCAATATGTGCAGGCTTCTGAACATCTGAAAGACAGAGCATGGTGAGCAGGAAAGTGGCAAGACCAGTCGGGGCATTGATATAAAAACACCATCTCCAGCTCCACGTCTGCAACGTACCACCAAGCACAGGCGCAGCAATAGTCGCCAACCCCTCCACAGCACCCATTACGCCCAGAAACACAGGTCTTCGTCGCAAAGGTGTCGATTGAACAACTATAACAAAGCATCCAGCAAACAACCCCGCAGAACCCAGCCCAGCAACAGCTCTACCAATAACAAGCATAGTAGAACTAGTCGCGGCACCAGATAACATCGATCCAATGATAGATATGGCATTTGCGAAAAGAAAAATGCGCTTGACAGAGAATAAGGTGTATGCTTTGCCAAAAATGAATTGGAATGCGCAGACACAGAGTCGAAAGGCGGATGAGTACCAGCCGATGTGGGCTACTGTGTGGAAGTGGTCTGTTATGCTGGGGATTGCGGTTGCTATTATGTTCATTTCTATGCTGCTTAGGATGAGAACGGCTGACACTGAGAGCATGATCAGCCAGAGGTTGAGGCCTGCTGGATAGTTGGTTTCGGGCTCGGGATTAGGTGCAGTTGCTTCTGGTTCATCATGACGGTCTGTTGAGTGGGTAACAAGAGGAACCGGCATCGGTTCGAGGTTGGTCATTTCCGCCATGTTTTCCGGCGATCGATACACCAACATATAAATTGTCAGAACGAAGAGGGGTTTGTAGATCTTCTGCAACTGTAAGCAAACATGCCAATGTCACGTGATGATATCACCAATTGCAGCGCCTAGTCAGATAGCAGATCAATCTTGGTGATTATTCGTTCCTCTTCTTGGACGGTGAAATGCTGTCCACTGGTGACATGTTCTCTTGTTCACACAAGTTGAGGCGATTTGATGACGACTGGATGATCATGCCTGACATATAAAAGACACCAACCAAGAAATTAGGGTAAACAGAGGACCGCATTGGCGAAGAGCAACCATCACGTTACCTTGGAGGAATTCAAAGAAGCAACCCAAGTAACTGTTGAAGAACAGTCAATGTCATCTGATAATGGAAATGGAAATTTAAAAGCAATGAGTGAATCGAAAACGACTCTAACCAGTTAGCTAATGTTGGACACCTTTGAACAACATCTACCCTACACGTTTAACCATCCTTGTTCGGAACCGGAGCATCGGAACCACGAACCCTCCGCTCCGTATTATTAACCGTGTTGGGAAAATGAGTTTAGCATCCAGCCAGGCGGGCCGTAACGAACATTGACGGATAAGACTGGGGTCAACACTCGTAAATCGTACCAGCAGCCTGGGCTGGAAAAGGTCGGGTCAAGTACCCAATGCCTGGCAACCAGACTGACTTTTCATGAACCGAACCAATAGTCCATCCTTCTACAGTGGGTCTTTTGCGAGGACACACCTCAGAAGCTTTGACCACAGCATTGGCATTGCGGCACAGCCTGAAGGCAGAACTTTGTGTTCAATTGAGTTGTCTTGCATCTTAGACACGAGTCAGATAGTGCGGCTGAATCAACCCTACACTACAGAGCTCCGGCCTACTCTGAAGCGTAGAACGGAAATTCCTGTCGTTTGTGTAGTTGCTTCATGTGGCTGTTTATACGTGATACCGCTGCAAGAAAGTTTGGAAAAACGGTGGTCAATGCATGTATGTCAGCTCTAATTTCCCTTCATCCCTGTCTCAGTGCTAAATGCAGGTCTCTTCCTGTCAGCCTGCAAAAAAAGCAAAGTCCGAACCACGTCGGCATTGCAACCAACCTTTTCATCAAGAATGCGTACAAGAAGAATATCTTTTACCATCAAGGAATGGAGTGTAAGCTCTTGCCACCTGCATCTTCACCCTTCAAGTAATTGTTCATGAGGGTATTTCCAATCATTAGAGATTGGGGTCCAAAAGACAATACGTATAGAATCAGGCTGAGGTAGCTTCACCTCGAAATCTTGGCAGCCTGAAAGCCAAGACTATCTAGCCAGGATTATCGACTCCAGCCCTCGTGTCATCCACTGTGAGAATCTGCTCAAAGCCTCGTTTCAGGCCGTTCAGATTACATCAATCCATGTCTTGAACTCAAATTACCGTACTCAAAGTAACTTCCTGACCAGTGTCGCAGTCTGTGGTTTTCCCAGCCTTATCAGGCTTGGTCATCGGACGATACCCGGGCTTGTCTCCCCAAATAAGAATGTCAGAGTGGATGTCGTAGTCGGCAGGTCTTCCTCAACCGGGAAGTGTCGCCGACACATTGGGGGCCAAACCATATATGCATGCACATGCAGCTTACTTTTTGCTTTTACTTCAACAAGCACGGGGTCTAGACAATAAAGCGAGATCTTCTCGCCACGGTACACATATAATTCTTAACGGTCGTCATGGAAGGATTCTCCAGAATCTTGGGTTCTGGTCCTGCGTACACTACGGTTCCCGTCGACAATACCGCCGGAATGGATGACAAGATTGTGGCAGACCAACAGCCTCCCAGCTATCCTCAACAGCAGCAGCAGCAACAGTATGTTGTGTCACCGCAGCCTTCTATAGGCCAATTTCAGCCTACGCATGCTGTGTCGCCGGAACTCAACCAAGCGACGTTTCCTCACAATACCTCGCCATGGCTTGATCCGCAGAGCCCTAACCTCCGAGACAGTCCTGGCTATGATCGTGCTTTCGACAGCCATAGAGGTCTCATGGGCCATGACCCTGCTGCCACCGCCTACGATAAGAACGCCCCCGATGTCCACGTCGTCCATCAACCAACCCATGCGGTCAATCCTGAAGGACCTTTCCTGTTCAGAGTGATGAAGAGCAAGTGGTCTATGATTGCCTGCTTGATCATTGGAGTCGCCGGTGCGATTGGACATCATTTCTTCTACAACTGGCTCGACGGTCGGGAAGCAGTGAATCAACAATGGATGCTTCGTGCTGGCCAATTGATCTCCTTCGTCGCCAACGCCAACTTCATCCTCGCCGCAGTCATGGCTCATCAGCAGGTAGCTTGGCGAGCCGTCGGCCAGAAAGGCTTCTCTATTCACGCCGTCGACTCATTGTTCGGCGCTACCCACAACCTTGTCGAACTGTTTAACCGCGAAGCTTGGGCCAAGTCATGGTTTGTTATGTTTCTCGCTTTGTACATGTGGTTCAGTCCCGCTGTTGTCATCCTGACCTCTGCGCAACTTTACGTCATCCCCGGCGAGAGAGTGGAAGACTCGTTCTGTCCTTCTGTTCGCACTTTGAACTTTAGCAATGAGGCCAAAGAGAGCTTCCAGACACCCAAGAAGGCTGATGGAGAGATCATGAACGGTCGTTCGCTTTCTGGATACAACTGGACGGCACCTGACGGAAATCTTGCTGAGGATGCTAAGACCAACGATAACATCTTCGAATACTACAATGTTCCCTCACCTTCCCTTGACCGCATCGCCGCTGGTGTGTTCTCAAGTGGCCAGCCTGTTTATAAGCTCAATATCTCCAAGGAGATCTGTGGAGACGGCTGGGATTGCTCGACTACCGTCTCTTTCGTTGGTCCTGGATACAAGTGTGAGGAGCTTGCTAATGGAGTTGGATCCGAGATGAAAACGTTTGGCAACATGGATGCACCTTTCAACCTTAGCACGCTTGTCCCTGCCGGCAATTACACGTATTTCGCCAACACCGATCTCGGAGAATACCAGCGACCGCAAATCGATAACGTTACTGTCGGTGGTATTCCCTCCGAGGAGGATGGTCCTGATTTCCCCAAGAACCTGGGTGTGTTCCGAACCGAGCCCAGCATCTGGATTGGTTACGCAGAAGTCCAAGACCACACCAAAGAACACGCCAAAGACAAGGACACTGACGGATGGAACGACGATTACACTCCCATCATCTTCGCTTGTGACCATTGGGAGGTCAACTATACGGTCACATTCAATTATACCGCCGGATTCCAGAAATACGAAATCACTGAACGCGATTACAAGCGAAAGATCATCGACACAGAATGGAGTAGCTGGACCAACGAGTCAACCGACGGAACAGCAGATGGTAACGTCGCACAGCCTGAGAAGAACTACGTCAGTCCGCGCAACGACTACGCCCGATACCGTCGCATCGCTGCCTTCCATAGTCTAGGTCTACGGCTTCGCGAGAAACTCTTCGGTAACGTCAAAGTCCAAGGTGTCGTCCTAGCCGACGGAGAAATCACAACAACAAACCTCCTAGACCGCCACGAAAGTCTTCCCATCCACGATTTCCAACGAGAAGTCGGTCGGGTCTACGAAGATCTCCTCATTTCCCTCCTCTCAGACCCCCAGCTCCTCGCCGTCGCGTGGGCAGCAGATCCTTCTAAGCTCTCAGGCACAGGTATCGGCGGCGAAGAGACAAACTACAAGTGCGAGCGCCGTCGCAAAGCCAATTTCTTTGACTACGGATGGTCGGTCCTAGTTGCTGTGTACGCTGTATCCTTCACTATTGCGAGTATCGGTGTGTATTATGGTATACAGGCTATGACGAGTGATGGTACGGATGCGCAGCGTGTTATGACTTTCTCTGCTATTGCGGGTGCGACGAAAAAGGTTAGTGTGAGTGATGCTGAGAAGAGGGCTACGAGGATTAGATGTTATCCTACGGAGGAGAGGCCTGGCGAGTATGAGTTTAGAGCTGAGTTGCAGGGCTAGAAGGATGAGGTGAGTCGTTTAGCGGTTTTGTAATATGTAGCTTGACTTTCACTAATTTTAATTTGTTAATTCTGTATATGATGTGGTCGAAAGGATCATCAAGCTCTCCACGAGTATTCCATCACTTGTCGCCTCATGGAGTAGAGTAGGCAGAAAGTTAAGCTACCAAGCCGACCGTATGATGGGAATCTCCATGAAAGTCCATCTGTCACTACTCGCAGCTCGTTTTGCTTGGAAACCAGAACCTTCCCATCCAGCAAGCTAACTTCATCACTGCTCGGCGGAAAATGGTGAGAATTTGAGTTTCTGCGGGGAGCTAGGTCATGTTGAGTTGTTTTTGCGATGCAGTCAGTAAATCACATGATCTTGTCCCCGAATAGCTCAGCTGGAAGAGCGTTCGACTGTAATTGTTATATGTCATCGAAAGGTCACTTGTTCGATCCAGGTTTCGGGGAACTTCTCCATTTTTTGCTTCTGTTTGAAACTGTTTTGCTCCACAACCAGCCTGAAGATTCTTTTTGTCTGGGCAAGACAAAGTTACGTTCATCTCCAGTTTCCACATTTGCTGAGGGGTTCAAGTCTACACGCTTACAGTAAGTCTCCAGAGATGAACAAGTTGTAGCAGAATCAAGCACACCACCGCCAATAAGTTGAATCGCTGTCAAAGTTCCGATGACTCTTAGCTCTAGGTCGAAGCAGAAGCCCTTAGACGTAGCTCCAGTCTTGTGACAGGAAAGTCTCTGCAGGCAAAGCCCCCAAGACCTCTCTGGCCAACAGTGAAGTCACACACCGCAGCTCGGGTCCTACATCGAACAAAATGTTCGGCCATCAATCATCCAATAGCTAAACGCCTCTAGGGTCCCTGCATCATTAAGCTTGTTTGTAGCTCGCGAGTATGTTGCCAAACGGTTAACGTTTACCCAACCGCCGGATCCAGACCTTTCAGCCAGCCTCATTTTGATCCGGAATGCGCGATATAGAAGATAGTTAAAGAAATCCTGCAGCCATTATTGGCTACTTAGGGTCGAGAGACTGGACGAAGGGGCGATTCGAGGAGCTATCGTGAGATAGTTACCGTACGTGCACCACGTGCAAAGCTAGGTCGATAAGCTGTGGTATTAGCGGATCTGATAAGTGCCTGAAACTAACGCAGAGGAGCTATCGTGGCTGTTAGATCAGAACCTTGTGGCGGTTAAGGTGTGTCCATGTAATGGCTTCAGCTGACCTGAGACCCGCCTCCACAGACCAGTAGCTTGTTTCGTAGCCCAGTAGATCGAGCCGTTATCTGCAAACAGACAACGGCGGAGTAATTAAGTGATGTGACGAGAAGAGGCTGCCTGAGATAATGCTTGTTGAAGAGCTGAAGTCGATGATGGAATGCGCGAAACATGTGACTCTGGTACCCTGTAATGCATAGACAACTGCGGACGCTCGTTGCATTGGAACCGCGTCGACAACAGATACCACCAAAACATGCGATAAATGTTGCGTTTCTTCAAGCGAACGCTGCCTCCTTCGCATGTTCCTCCCATCGCATCCCTTCTCCAGGGACCAGGGACCACCGAGACATGGCTCAATCGCATCACCACTCTATCGTTTTTAAGGTTCGATGCCACAACTCTTCCCCCTCCCGACCAGCCAGATTGGGTCCCATCCTCCCTCAAAAAGGGCGATAGCGTCCCGTCGCGCTGGAATTGGTGTCTTTTTATGGCAAGTCCAGCCACATCTAGATTCAGCCACTGTCCGTTTACGAACATTTAGCAAAGGCCCTCTACTTTTTAGTGGGAGATAAAGCTCGATGGCGGTCTATGCAGGTACAGCCAGGTACAAGTGGGGAGAGCTAATGAAGATCACAATCGTGATAAACGCCATTATCCGAGCGCCGTATTGCGATCGTTGTGGAATATGCATATTAACCGAAATAGTATAAATATTGCCATGTTGGCTCCCTGAATTATCCATCATTCTGCAGCTCTCCAGCTTCATCCTTCATCATGGTCAACATCAAGAACATCGCCCTGGCAGTGACCCTCTTTTTGGGTTGCGGTCTCGCCTCTCCTGCCCCCGCTGCACCTTTAGCTGAGCCTGGTGCCATCATCCCAGGCAGTTACATCATCACCCTCAAACCTGAGATCGACGCTGTTAAAGCCAAAATCCATCTCAAATGGGTCAAGGATGTGCACAAGCGAAGCTTGACAAAGCGTGAGGAGCTTGGTGTTGAGAAGACTTATGATAGCAAGTCTGGCTTCCAAGGTTATGCGGGAACGTTTGACAGTGTTACTATCAAGGAGATCAAGAAAAGTCCTGAGGTAAGAAAAAAGTCTTTCCCATGTGAAGAATGAAGCTGACTTGCCAGGTTCTTGCTGTTGAGCCCAACCGCGTCTGGAAGATCTCTCGCGCCAAGAGAGATAACAATCTTCAGAAGCGAGACGAAGTCATCCAGAAGAAGTCAACATGGGGCCTCGGCACGATCTCTCACAGAAAGAAGGGCTTCAAGGAGTACATCTACGAAGACTTCGCTGGTGAAGACATGTATGCCTATGTGATCGACACAGGAGTCAGGACCACCCACAATGAATTCGGTGGCCGGGCTAGAGCCGCTTGGACAAACTGGAAGGGCAATAATGCTGATACTGACGGTCACGGTACTCACGTTGCTGGGGTTATCGCCGGCAAGACATACGGTGTTGCCAAGAAAGCCAATATTCTGGCCCTCAAGGTGTTCAAGGGTGAGGACAGCGATACTTCTATCGTTCTGGACGCATTTAATTGGGCTGTCAACGACATCATCAAGAGAGATCGTACATGGAGAGCCGTAATCAACATGTCCCTCGGCGGCGAAAAGTCCACCGCCTTCAACAAAGCCGTGGACAACGCATCCAAGAAGGGCGTGGTCACAGTCACAGCATCCGGCAACGACGAGAGAGACGCAGGTGGAGATTCACCCGCCTCAGCAGCCACGGCCATCACAGTCGGCGCCATTGACGAGAATTGGAAAGTTGCCAAGTTTTCCAATTATGGAAAAGTAGTCAAGATCATGGCACCTGGAGTTGGAATTGTGTCGAGTGGTCATAAGTCCAACACGCATACTTTCTCGGAAGATGGGACTTCGATGGCTGCGCCGTTTGTTTCAGGATTGGTGCTGTATGCTATGAGTGTGGATGAAGTTGAGGGTGTCAATGCTGTTACTGGGTGGTTGAAGGAGGTTGGTACTGCGAAGAAGATTTCTGGAAATTTGAGGGGTGCAGCGAATTTGATTGCGAACAATGATAACTTCCAGCAGTAGGGAGGAGTCTTGTTGGCGGTTTAACAGTTATTATGTATTGACCTTGATTGTACTTTAGTCACTGTATTGGAGTAGCTTGTTTTTGCATTGTATATCAACATCTATTAGAAGATTTCCGAAGGTCTCGCTTCTCTTATCACCGTCAATTGCTGTCATGAAAATTTGTCTCCGATGGAATTGGACAGGTTGAAGATGCGAGCGATCAAAGAAAGAACAGTATTATCTATATAATGCTAAGTAGTAAGCACGTTCATCATCCAATCAGCTATCCCCTGTGGCTTAGTTGGCTAAAGCGTCCGACTGTTATTCATAGACAATCGGGAGATCGGAAGTTCGAGCCTTCCCGGGGGAGTTTCTTTTGCTAATCCCATCCTTTTTATTGAACATCTTACTATTCAACGAGTTTGTCTTTTTATTCTTGGTGAACACGACGTCATTCTTGATCATATGTTCTGACTATTTGTGTCACCTTGACGATCCATTAAAGGCGGGGTTGGTGTACCTTGAACACTCACCATATTCTTATTACCGCATTGTTGTCATTGTCCTCGAATTTCTCTCAAGGTATCCTTCGAGTCGAGTACAAAAATGACAGATTCCCGTCAACCCCATGTCCTTGTCATCGGCGCAGGCATCGTCGGCGCTTCCATCGCCTGGCACTTATCGAAGAGCACAAAGGTCACAATCATCGCGGAGGATATCGGTGGGCCGGCCAGCGCAGCGTCCTTTGCTTGGCTAAACGCGAGTTCAGCCAGCGACAAGTCTTATCACGACTTTCGTGTCCGGTCTTTGAAGCGATGGAAGGAAATTGAGAGTGAACTTCCGGGTTTGCCTATTACGTGGAATGGGTCGGTAAATTGGCACAAGCCGTTTGGCGTTTTGATGGATAAAGAGACTACCTTGACAGACTGGGGCTATCGTGTCATGCGAATGACGGGGGATGAAATCACTTCCAAAGAATCTGGGATCAAGCCTGAAAGCATCGCGGACTGGGGATTTCACTATACTGATGAGGGGGCCATTGAAGCTCATGTCGCGGCTCAGCAGATGGTCGCCGACGCAGAGGCTAAAGGGAACGCGAAAGCCATCACGAATACCGCCAAAATGCTTCTCAAGACTGGTGGCCGTGTTACTGGAGTGATCCTAGACTCCGGAGAGGAGGTACACGGTGACCATATCGTCGTTGCAGCAGGCCTCGGCACAGCCCCTCTGCTTGCAACCGAGAACATCACCATCCCAATCCGCTCCGTACCAGCTCTCATTGTTAACTCCAAACCTGTTGATCACCAAATACTGAACAGTCTCGTCAACTCAAAGTATCTTTATATGCGTCAAACCAAAGATGGCGTTATCCGAGCGGGCTGCGAAAACCCAGGTGACGACCCAGGCGACGATCCGGAGAAGACGGCACAAGAGGTGTTCAAAATACTACAAGACACTTTGGTAGGAGGCGATAAACTTGAGTTTGACTATTTTACGGTTGGAAATAAACCGACGCCTGAAGATGGTCTTCCGATTATTGGGGCAACGGGTCTGGATAATGTTAGTGTAGCGGTCATGCACTCTGGGGTGACAAATGCGGCTATTGTTGGAGAGTTGGTTAGTAAACAGATCCTGACTGGAGACATGGATAATGCCCTTGAACAATTCAGACTGGATCGGTTTACTTGATGATATTGCGTCTAGTTATGGAATCACCATAACAAGAGTCTTGGCTCACCAGTTATATCTTATCACATCATATGGGGAACTTTTGTTTTGGCCAGAAAATATCAATCGTCAATTCTCTGCTACTTATCTTTTTATCTACTCAACCGCCTGCGGCTGCTTTATCCTCCTCTTCCACTCCTCTGTCCTGGTCTCGCCAGGTCAGTCAATCACTCCCCACCATTGTGTCTCCCCCTCCGTTGCGCTCAACGAGCACAACTCCCCCTACTCCCCTGACCGATCAATGACCAGATCAGTGCTCATTGTATGATTCCATGCGAGCGTTGCGTCGGCGACGCTTCAGGGCGCGCTCAGACTCACGCTGCTCGGCATGGAAAGCCTTCCGCTTTTGGGCCTCGGCGACCTCCTCAGGGCTCTTCTCCTTCTTGGCGAAGACCTTGGCCACAAGGCGCTTGGCGGAGTTCATGAAGGAATTCATGGTGATGATTGTTGTGTAGAAATTTGTGTAAAAAGCTGTGAGATTGTGAGATTGTGTGTGTAGTAGAGTGGTAGCAAGTGTCAAAAGCTGTAAGCTGATGGTGGATGGAGAGGAGAGAAAAAGCTTGGACCCGGCGAAAAAACGAAAACCTTATACCCAAATTGAACATGAGCATATCGGAACATGAGACATTGTTTTTGGATCAAGCTGTCTGTTAGTGCAGTCCTGTCCATCTTGGTGTTGCGGCAAACAGATGGCGTGGGTTGGGATCGAGACTGACGTTCAGTTGGAGAGTGCCTTCATCCAGGAAGCATTGACTCTGTGCAAGTGACCAGGGGGCTTGTCAAATAAAACAAAAATGCTGATAAACCTATTCTCGTTGGGTGATCGGCGAGCGTTACGTCTGTCCCTTAACTTCGTGGTTCTGTTTAGCTGCTCAGTATGGAGTGAGATCGTACAGTTGAAGTTTTGTAGCATTGTTTAGACTGAACGAGCAGAGCTTATGGCTATCTCAGGGAGTACGTCTCTGTAGTCGCCCTTGGTCATGAAAAGTATAATATTTAACATTGGTTTGTCTAGCGTTCTTAGAGAGCATGGCCGCACATCGGCCTATTCGCTAATGGCTCAAACTTCAACTGGCCACCAGCATTTTTCTTTACCCAGCTTTTAGATCTAGTCCTTTAGTCAGATCTTATGTACTGGCGGATTTCTTCTCCGTAACCACGGTAGGGTTGGTCTCCTTCTCATTTTCGCTGACCTCCAGAGGCTCCTCTGCGTTTTCGCCCATTCCGTCGCCATACTTCCTCATCGTCTTCCTGTCGACCTGGAATTTGTTAGCAACTATCCCATCAACCTCGATACTAGCAAACAAGGACTTACGTAGACGACAAGCCACATGTAGCAGAACATAACAGCACATCCACCCAAAAGGGCAATAGATCCCTTCTTCCAGTAAGGCGCATCAGCAGCACTATAGAAGATAATACCCCAGAACGTCCACATAGACATAGATCCAATGTTCATGCAGTATAACGTAATACTTCGCAGCGCATCATCACCTGTGCGCTGGAGAATAATGTTTGCCCAGCCAAAGATCAGAGGGTTAACCATGTACGCTGAACCAGCCAAGTAGAAGGCAAACATGGTAGCGCCCATTGAAAGGTTCTTGACAAGCAACATTGATCCTACTACGATCTGTAGAATGACACAGACGACGGCCATGGGGACGCGTTGGCCGGTGGCATCCATGTGCCATGCTGCAAGCATATTGGCCAAGATACCGACGGCTTGCACACCGAGGGGGTAAGTGTTGATCTGGACTTGGGAGAATTTGTCATTGTAGTACTTAAGCCAGAGGAGGAAGCTGTTCTGGAAGGGGAAGCCTTCGGTAGAGGCGCAGACAGGAGACCAGAAGAACAGAATCCAGCTGGCACTTGTGTTAGACTGATTATGCGGTGGGTTTGGTTGATCGAACTTACAACATGGGAGTGAGGAACACTCGCTTGATGAGTGACATGGGCATAATGTTGTGTCCACCCTCAGCAATACGAGGAACTCTTCTAAGCGCGAGTTTCTTCTCCGACTCACTCAGGTAACTAGCCTTGGTGTTCTCAGGTGTATCAGGGAAGTAAAGGAAGCCAAACACCGCGATCGGCAGAGTGATAATTCCATCTTCTCGAGTCAGCTCAGTTCTCCAACACAAGATTTATATACTTACCAATAATGAACACCCACTGCCAGCCCTGAAGACCAGCCATACCTCTCATACCCTTATGAATAGCAGTCATCATCACACCAGCAAACATAGTACCAATTTGACCAGACACACCGAAAAGGGCAGTTCGCTTTTGGATTTCTTCAGGCTTGTACCAAGCGCCAATGATGTACATTGCGCCAGAGTATGTGCTTGCTTCCGCCAAGCCGAGGAAGAAGCGAAGGACGCAGAGTTGGGTCACATTCTTGACTGCGGCACTGAGCATTGTCATGGCGGCCCAGAACACGACCATGGATGGGAGCCAGATGCGAGGCTTGACCTTTTGGATGATGATACCATTGGGGAGCTGGCCGATTGCCATTCTGGATGAGTTAGAGGTGGATTGATCATCATGAAACAGAGTACGTACCCAGCGGTCGTGACAGAGAGGACTTTGTTGTAGTCGTACCCAGTCATGTTGAGCGACTCACGCAAACCGGCAACCTATTTCATTAGTCGGAATACAATCCAGATCTATATGGAACATACATATGCATTGGCAAAGGCAGCACGATCTGAGCAGTGTTAGTTATGCTCATTTGGTTGGTGAAGAACAACTTACCCAGGAAGTTGAAGAAGTAGCTGAGGCAGCAATACGTCTACACCATGTCAGCCCATGATCTACCCGACTACCCAAAATGCATACCAAGATGAAGAAATCTGTAAAAGGTCAGTGACGTCGACTGATGACACGTCATGCGAACATACCCAATTTTCGGATAAGCTTCTTTTCCTCTTTAGAAGTGGCAGAACTGCCAACAAAGAAATCTGCCATTATTAGGCCCAGCCAATTACTCAATACTCACGTCGACTTACTACGCGCGCTGGCGACGAAACCACCCTTGGACTCCATCGTGACAAATAATCGCGTCGTGAGTGAATACGGTACGAGAGCCAAGAAACAAAAAGACGCAGAAACGTTATCAATCAGGGAAACGCAGACTTTATCAATCACTTCCCCTCGCTTCAAGATAAGATGATCAGATTACTAGGAAAACCTTTTCCCTGTTAAGCATGCCCTCCCTGGCACGAACTACCGAAACTAGTCACGGCGCATTGCCAGAAACAGAATAACCAGTGGACCCTTGGACCACAACGTTAAATCGAGACTGTTAAGCGTTGCATCAATGTGGGGATCAGGCTTCAAATAAGATTTCTTATGCCGTAAGAGCGGCCGCCTAGTTCGTGGGATGTTGTGGGATACCCGATTTGGGAGGCATTTGAGTGGTTCATCCAGACGCTCGGTTCCAAGCGATGGGGGCATCCGGTCAGAATGTCCGTACTTTGCCGTGTTGGGCTTGAGGGATTAATTGACATTGAGGATTTCACGTGAGGAAGGGAATGTTATCTGATGAAGGGATTGCTCAGATCAGATAAGTCCGAGATGACAGCTTGGAGCATAAGCAAGACATCATGCGTTTATTAAGTCTAGATTCCTTGGCTTCTCCCAGGTAAAGTCCCTGATAAAAATAGTTCTTGACGGCTGTCGCTCGGTATCTCGGCTATCAGAGTTTTACAGATACTACCCAAAACAATTGCCGAGCATCCTACTCAAAAAGGCCAGATTCCTTCTTGAACTCTGCAAGCCAATCTGCATTATCGGCTGGCGTCTGATTCCACAAGTCAGGGCTACCATCATAGATCAGCAATTGCGGGTGAAAGATGGATGAGCAATGCATACCTGTCGTACTCGATCCATCGCGCTTGGTACTGAAGTTCCTCATCGGTCGGTACATGACTCGTTGGATTCAACGGCGAAATGGTGCGCGCGACGTAACGGGTTAAATCTCGCGTGAGACCCCTGTACATGTTTCTATCATTGAGAGAAAAAACCTTTCGGTCTAGCGGCATGGGACTTGGCGCAAGAGCAAGGTTGTCGTGAGCGTTGTTTCCGAAGAATGACGGGGTATTCAGCTGCGACGGATTATTCTGACTCGAATTGTCCTGAATCGACAGACCAGCGCGCAACCGAAATGGCACCAACCATTTCGTCGAAGCATAAATCAAGCCCACAAGTAACCCCGTAAACATAGGCGAAGCACCTCCCATGTTTCTTATAATCTCACATGCCTCCCTCTGCAACTCCTCATCGCCAACCTTTAAGCTCAACAGCCCCAGCATATCAACATACTCCCTCAATCCACTCTCAAGTTTACAATGTTCAAAGATATCCTTCTTGCTATGAATCCTCAACTCGGTAAACCGTGACTTTGCAGCGCTTTTCATTGGTGTCATTCTAGCTTTTGCAGTTATATCCTCGGTGCCCATTATCAGGTCTCGTAACCAGGAGCATGCTGGGCTTGTTGAGGAAGAGGATGTCTCGGCGCCGAAGATTATGCAGCATGCTTCAAGTTGAAGAGTTTCTGGGCTGGGGATCGTGTGGTGTGTGTCGAGGTAGTTGGAGTAGAAGTAGTCTAGTTCTAATTGCAGCAGTTCGAAGGCGTTTGTTGAACTGTAGGGGGCCCCTTGGGAGGTTGTGAATGGGAGGGGTGAATTGCGTTCGTAGTCGATGAGGTCTGTGACGGTCAGTAACACGTGTATAAACAAGCAGTGATATACATACATGGAGGCATATGGTTCTCGGCCATGTCAAGAGTAGATGCATCAAACCCCCAATTACCCTTCCAATCAGCCATCGTCATACCCTCTTTAAAGTGCTCTGCCAGGTGGTCCATTCTCTCAGACCAAGTCGTCATGTTGATATCGCAAAAGCCACAGCGTGACAGCACATCTTCGTGCTTAGACTTCCAATCCTCCATTGGGGACTTTCTGAACTCTGATCCATGAACAAGTCGAAGGTGTTGGCGGAGATGGTCTTTCCTATAGAAGATTCGTTCACCTCGCTCCCTTTTTTGACAAAGGTCATGATTGTGCGTCTCAAAGTGAGCCAGTTCTGGATTGACTACACCACAATACACACAGGTAGGTTCAGATTGTTCGTTGAGAACCGTCGGACCGAGAGGTGAGCATTCCCACTGTTCAAGCGACAGATGTTGTGTTCTTTCATGTCTCGTCCATGTGTGCTTTAACTTGAATGTCTCCGTACAGAACGTACACTGGAACCGGTGACACACTTGTGCAAGCTGTCTGGTACCGTACCGCTTACCGCGCGGCCCAGCCCGTCGCCGCTTTTTGGCCACTTTGCGTAACGGTTCTAGTGAGCCATCTGAGCCGTGTGAGTAAGCTGAGGCGTGCGAGCTCCGACTTGAGTCGGACGTTTCGGCACTTGTAGCCCAACTTCCTGTCACAGAAGGCGTATGTCTCGTTCTCATACCCGCGCCCTCGACCGAATGACCTTCAGCGCCAGATACAGCCCTTGCGATGGCAGCCATACTAGACGGCTCGTCCTCGGGCGGCGAATTCCTCCACCGCTCAAAAGGACTCTGCTGAACAAACGGCGTTGGCGCCCTCTGTGGTATATCTCTTGGACTCGCTTCTGATGATGCCGAACTTTGATCTGTTTTCACGGATTCAAACTTCTTCCTTCGACGAGCGTTGGCGAACCAGTTCAGAACCTGTTGTTTACTGAGGCCAGTTTGTCGGATAATGGTTTCGACTTCTGCGATGGTGGGGTAGGGATGATGAGTATGAGCCGAGAGCCATTTGTTCAAGACGCGGACAGAGATCAGGGAGAGGCGTTTTCCGGGCTTGGGTTGATAGGTGAGGGGTTTTGGTTCTGGGGTTCTTGGGTTACCAGACGGCGTGCCTGATTGCGTAATGTTGTGGTCTAAGGAATCAACGACGCGACTGCTATGTCCAAAGTCTGGGGTACTGTTCAAATGCTGAGGGTCGATGGTGTCATCAACATCCCACGAGAACGGAAGGTCGACTGTCGCTGCGTGTACAGGCTGGTTAAGGATATCATCTAGATCATCAAAGTCGATCTCCGGAAATAAGGAATTTTCACCGCTCATTCTAGCGTTTGAGAGCCTTGAATGTTGCGATGATTGTATGAAGAAGGATAGAAGCATGAACAGGGCGTTCATCTTGGGGAGCAGACCCACTGTTTTCTTGTCATCTTCAGCCCTTTGACACGATCACTAACCAATGATACTGAAGCTCACAAGATCAGTCAAGCCGGATGTGGAATAGTTTCATTCTATCATTACAAAAGTCTAACATAAAGAACTACAAACTTGAAGGTACGAACAAACGATGCTACCCATACCTCGAACACTGAAATTACTGGAGAGAAATTGTCTATCAAATGACCTGCAAATGAAAGTCCGTCTCCCAGACCTCAACCTTAACATCATTAATCCCCAACACCGAAAGCCTATCCGAAATCCTGCCAAGGGCGAGGGTAAGCTGGGACCAGGAAGGTGAAACACCCCATAGGTCAACTCTCTCTAACACGAAAACCATCAACCTAACGTCCTCCTCTCCCTGAACCCGACACGCCTCGATTGTCATATTGCTGAGTCCTGCACGGGCTATTTCCTCGTGGATAAATTCACGTACACCCGTGATGTCATCCCACTCGCTGAATGGCTTGTCGCTGACAGCTTCCAGGCTCTCGGTCTCGGGTCTCCAGGGTTCGTGGTCGTAGGAAGTTGCGAGGGAAACGGCGTAGTAGCAGGGCACAACTTCGGGGAGGCTTAAGAACGCTGGGCGGGAGATGGGGTACCTCTTTGGTCCGATGTCGAGCAGCGAGTCGTTGGGCATGGTGGGTAGGGTGGGGAAGGGAGCGAAGGGAGCGAAGGCCGGCATAGGGGGCATAGGAACCATGGGAGACATTGGGCGCATTGGGCGCATTGGGCGCATGCCAGCAAAGGAAGACATGCCGACAAAGGGAGGTATGTCGGGCAGTCCTCCGTTTGAAAGACCGTCGATAAAATCTTCCGATCCTCGTAATCGCTTCTCATCCCAACGATACTCCTTGGATGAGGAACGCTCACCATTACCCAGATCCTCGCCTGATCGTGATTGCTCAGACTTCGACGATCGAACTTGAATTGGCTCATCGTCAATCTTCCAGATCTCAGACTCCGCTGGGTAAAGCCTGTTCATGCATTCCTCAAAGCTTTGGCCGTCCTTCTTGTGAAGTTTCATTTCACGCCCAACACCTTCTTGGACATGTTGCCTCATCTTCTCGAAATTCTCGAAGAACGACCTTTCGTGGAAGGAGTCGGTTCTCTTCCTTTTCTGTCCTTGACAAGATGAAGGACTATCAGGGAGTGAAGCTTGACCTTCGAAAAGGTCGTCTCCCAGTTCCATGTCCGTTTCGTAGTCGGGCAATGCGTCCTTTTCCTCCTCTACCCGATGCTCAGGAGGAAGGACATCCATTTCCTCGCCCGTTTCTTCCAACGACATACCGACTGCGTTGTTGGGCTTTGGAATAGGCAACCGCAACCTCGGCCTAGCATCAAAGGAAAGTTCCCAGGCAGCATCAGCCACACGACAAGCACGACCTAAATCCTGAACACGACCCTCTTCCGGAACTTTGTCGCCCTGAAGTTCGCGAAGCTTCTCCCGTTTCTGGCGAATCATTTCGTCAAGCTTCGAACTCAAAGACGTCTCCTTTTCCCGCTCCTGGGAAGGTCCAGCGACAGCATTGCCCAAAATACCAAAACGTTCCCGATATCTTTCTGCAAGACGACGACAACGTTCAAGCCTAACCTGTTCACGTTCTCTTTCTGCAAGACGATGAACACGTTCGGCCTTGACCTTTTCACGTTCGTGAGCAGGAATGTCCGGACCGGGAAACACAGCATCTACCCATTCCTGAAAAGCTGGAGGAACAGCATCGTCGCGATTCCGCTTCTCCCTCTCGAGACGAACACAACGTTCGCGAATACGATCGCAGTGTTCGTCGATGTCCTTTCGGAGCTTCGCCATGTTCGAGTCGTAAGCGCTAAGACTCGAGTGCACCTTCTTTCCCAGGTCTTGGGAAAGACCAGGCTTAGCAGAAGCAACATCTTCGGGCTGATGCTTCTCGAGGGCCTTCTCCATTGCTCCACTTAGCGTGCTAAGTGAGTCGTCGTCGAGTGAATCAGACGCTTTGTCAAGTGCTTGGCCGAGGGTGCTGAGTGTATCGTCATCCATCGGACTAGAGGACCGGTTTTGTTCTTGCTCTTGGGGTGTAGGGGTACAAGGGGCAGTCGAGGGAAGGTAGGGAGAAATGGGTGGAGCATGAACAAGACCGTAGAGATTGTTGTATAGCATGTCATCGTTTCGCGGGCCCAAGTCATTCCAGCTTGGAATATGGGGGCGAGACCATGCAAATCCTGGGGGAGACGGAGTACGAAGCTCTTCGCTTATATCAAGCGACATCTCGTTTCCTTGCTCTTGACAAGGTTCAGCTTCAGGCTCGGATCCAGAATCCGAATCAGAATCGGATTCAGAGCCATGATCGGGGTCAGTATAATCGCCATCAGACTCGTCGTCCGTACAGCCTGGAACCGGAGAGGAATTCCTCTCCTCCTCTTCAGAAAATTCCGATTCTGATTCCGACTCAGTATCGGGATAAAAGTAATCGCTATCAGACTCATCTGTACTCATTAGACTCGGCGAGCGCTTCCTTTCCGGCTCTTGGCGAGACATATGGTCGTATAGATCGTGAAATTCACGAAGCTCAGCGGCGCGCTCCTCGTCCCCGCGGAAAATCACAGGCTGGTACTTTCTAGAATTCGCCGGTTTCGTTGGTCGCGCGGATTGTGATGCTTCTGGATGGGATGAAAAAATAGAGGAAGCCAGGATTGGGTCGATCATTGGGGGACTTGAGTACATTGCGCGATTCATAAATGGCTCCGGAGTTGAGTGGTTATTGTATACAGGGGCCTGTTCTCGTGACACTTCCTCACGGGAGATGCTGTAAGGGTTACGGTAGGAAGGGGTCTTTTCTTGTGAATTGTCTGGACAGGATGAAAAAATAGAGGAAGCCATAATTGGGTCGATCATTGGGGGACTTGAGTACACTGGGCGATCCACAAATGACTCATTGTATACAGGGGCCTGTTGTGAATCGCCTTCAAAAGAAAGGAAACTGTAGGGGTTGTCCTCAGCGCGGTAGATAGGGTTTTCCGGCAATGTTCTTGGTGGCATTGTCGAGGGACGAGGGAGATCGAAGGGGGGGAAGGGGAGAGTGACGAAGAATGGTGCACATTTTAGTCCTGCAGGAGCCTCACGGTTGGACTCTGGAGTCTTGATGTTGTTATACCTGTCGCTCATTGTTGCGAGATGGGTGAAGGTGATAGGTTTTGTGATGAGTATTCTGTAGACTGAAGATGGATAGAGTGGGATGGAGATGGTTGGGGGCGATGGGTGAAGGCTACCAGTTGCTGATGAATATTTTGTAGATTGAAGATGGATGGAATGGGATGGAGATGGATGAAGGTGATGGGTTTTGTGATGAAGACTTTGCAGATGAAAGATGGTTGAAGTGGAATGGAGATGGGGGGTGGGTGTTTTTTATACAATTTCGTAAATTTCATCTTTTCGTATACTTTCGTGTTGACAATATTAAAGTTGATAGGATGCACACAATCTGATGGATGCCAGTTGTCAGCTTGATTGGACACTGAATGCTTGTCGTAAAGTAAATAAATATTGGGCGACACTATTGGCAAGGCTATGGCATAGGGTTCGTTGAAAGCCCTCATCCAGATTTTCAGCCACGTTGGCATTCACATCGGTGCCTATTGCATCCACCAAACTAAGATTGTGTCGTGAATACTGACGAAAGTGATCACACGCTGGGCAATGCGCCCAAATGTAGCAAGGACCATGCAGCATAAAGTGAAGTCTATTCCACAAGGATATCAAGTCTATGAATAATTCGGGATATCATCTAAGCCAAAGCAATACCAGTCAAATCTCCCAACTCGGCAAACAAAACCTTCTTCTCCCTGCTCTTCAGCCCAACCTCATAAACACCCCCCGACAAATCCGTAACATACGCCACACCAGCCTTTTTATCCAGCGCAAGACCAATAGTCTCATGTAACCTCTTTGCCAGAATTTCCCGTTCTGAAGGCTCACTTCCACCCACGTAAGCCCTGTTCAGAGAGTTGCCCTTTGGTGGGTCGCCGCGATCTGTCCAGTACAGAGTTTGCGTCTCCTCGTCAATCTCTAGATCGATCGGTTCGGGGAGGTTAATCATCACAACTTCGACGGCGGAGGGGTTGGTGATTTGTGCACGGAAAATGCGCCCTTGTTTTCCTTTTGAGGGACCTTTTTGGGACCAGTAGAAGTAGCCGTTCGTTTCGTCGACTGTGATGCCTACACACCAGCGACACATATCCTCCCTATCCTGTGCTGTAGATCCAGTAGAAACGAGAACCTCAACGTCGGACCCATCAAGATTAGCACGCATAACCTTCATACCCTCCCTATCACACCAATAAAGCTTTCCACTCTTAGACGCGATAGTAAGTTGTTTAGGTGTATGAACGCCAATGATGCCTGACTCAACAATGGTGGTACGTTCAGAGCCATCAAGACGGGAACGTTCTATAGAGCCGTCGTTTGATTTGAAAGTTGGACCCATGTTTGTCCAGTACATGAAATTGTTGTGAATGGCGATGCCGTCGGGCATGGTTGACATGTTGTCGAAGATTGTGCGGAGGTCGGAGCCATCTGTGTTGCAGGAGACGATGCGGCCTTGTTGGTTGGGGAAGTTGATGAGACCGGTGTCTAGGATGTATAGACGGGGGAGACTTAGTGAGCCCATGATGATTGTGAAGAAGTAAGACTCTCGAAAATTATTAGTATGTGTGATTGTGTGCGAAGTAATAAGTATTGCTAGATGACAAGTGAATGTTCAATAGGAGACAGGATATTATCAGACCAGTGCAGGTGTTCAGGTACAGCGGACATGCAGTATTTAGTATAACCCAACAAGGCAAAATTCCAGAATGTTTCATCATAGCGCCGAACGTCGGCGAACAAGTGGATACTTCCAGGCCGTGCGTCGCGTCCCGAAGAGACCGACTTTTTCTTGGACACCGCTGCATTGCCGGAGCTACCGTGAAGAGTGGATCGATCGGTGAAGTGGATACCGAGGTTGAGCTCCACTGCGGAATTGTGACGTAGGGATCGTCGATTTGATCACGATTTAGGGTAGCTTTATCGGTGAAGATTTTGAGACGAGAATTCGGGGCATGGTGATCTAGGATTGGGGATGAGGTTATTGTTGCATTCTTTCAATTGATGATATCTCGTGTTTAAGCTATTTTTTCATTTGTAGATCGAGACTCATTGTCGAGTAGAAGAAAATTGGTATTAACATTTGGGGCATAACGAAGTTCACTCCAAGCGACGTCCTCATCACACCCAGCATTTCAAATCAAGACTCAGAGTCAAAGAAAGAACGCGTCCCAAAGAGAGAAAGATATTTATTACCATTATTATCCTATCTATTTCTTTACACCGCGATTGCCAATGGAATTGCATGGCGATTCTGCACAACAAGTGATCTCGCGAGTTGGGCTTTGTTATCTTATCGGCTCGCGTATCGATAAGAGACTTGCCACCACTCGCACTTTTGCGTGCTATCAGATGTACCAATGCTAAAAAAAGATACTTGATCAATGTACCTTTTTCCTTATCGGTAGAATCTTTCGCATTTGATAAGAACAATTCGATCATTGAACTCTGGAGTAATTGAACAATGGTATAATTCAGCAATATTAGTCTAAATGTCTATGTCTAGTTGTCTATTCCCCTTGGTCGTTTATGATGACTTGCTCTTAGCATAATTATCCCACTCCTTCCTAACATTCAACAACCTAACAAGCTCCTCATCCCTCTGCTTCACCAAGTCCCCGTACCCGCGTTCATCAACCGCCTTTCTCGTCCCCTCAATCCACTGCTCCTTCAATCCCTCATCAACAACTGGATTCTCAGGCGCATACCACGTCTGAAGCGGTCCAAGTAGATGATCAGCAAAATGCTCAATACCACCCTCTCCACCACCTAGATGAAACAGTGTATTCGGTCCCATCACACCCCAGCGTAGACCAGGACCGTAGGATACTGCGTCGTCGATGTCTTGCACGTTGCAGACTTGTTGTTGGAGAATGTGGAAAACTTCGCGCATGACTGCTGCTTGGATTCTGTTTGCGACGTGGCCAGGTACTTCCTTCTTCAGATGGATTGGTTGTTTGCCCATGGCTGTGTAGAAGGCCATTGTGCGGGTGATGATTTCGGGGGATGTTTGTGCGCCACCGACGACTTCGACCAGAGGAATAAGATGAGGCGGATTAAACGGGTGACCAACAACACATCGCTCCGGCCTAGCCTCAGCAGTAAGACCCTCTTGGATAGAAGAACAAGTCAAACCAGAAGAACTTGTCGCAATAATAACATCCTCGCCCAACATCTCTCCCATGTCCTGGAAAAGCTTGCGCTTGAAATCAATGCGCTCAGGACCATTTTCTTGAACAAAATCGGCATTTTGTAACGCTTCAGACATTGTTGTTGTGAAGATTACATCTTCTGGTTTGGCAGCTGTGTTCTTGACGAGACCAATTGATGATAGGACTGGGAGGGCATCGCGGATGAAGTTGCGAAGATATATTTCTGAGGCGGGATTGATGTCGAAGGCTTGGACTTTGAGACCTTGGGCCAAGAAGAGAGCTGACCACGAGGCGCCGATTGCGCCGCAGCCGATGATTGCGACAGTGTTGATTGACATGATGATAAAATATGGTATTGTAGCTATGACTTGTACTGATTAGATTTAGAGCTGGCATGCAATGGTATTTATCTTATCGCATTTTACGTGAGAATCAAAATAGCATCGTCTTTTCGCTTCAATTCCGCATAATCGCGACTTCGGCATTTACTTTAGCGTGCCCTGCGTCATGCGTCGGTAGTTCAGGGACAAAGTGGATTCTGCAATGACATAAAATCGCCCCAGCGTCGGATCCGACTCCGATGAACTCATAACCAATCCACGTGGCCCCAAACCCCGTACAGCAACGAATGATCGCCCTCCATCTCAGCAGAATCTTTCTAGAAGGTTTCCGTTTCACGGTACGTACACGAAAAAAAGTTCTTCTCCACTCTGACGTTTCGATCAGAAGGAATTCTTTCCGCGTTTGAGCCTCATGTTGCATTTAGGCCGCGTGTTACGACATCCACTTTTCTCCATTAATTTTCATGTTTGGAAGCTCGGGAGATCCGCTCGCGCTCGCGTTTGAAGATTGCCGATTTCTTGGTTTTTCGGGGCGATCCGCTTGATTGAAGATGTCGGTAGATGGGGCGTAAGGGGTTGCATGAAGGGTTTAAGATGCATAAATGTCGGTGTCGAGGAGCCATACATATATATCTTCAACATTTCCATACAACACCAGTCCATCACATCATTCAACACATCGTTTCAAAGGATTTTAATACCATCACTCCATTAATACTATCCACCTATACTACTTCAACTTCACACACTATGGCTGAGGAAAGAATCCCAGACGTCTACGGCCCCGGTACACACACCGACCGCACCTTCACCCCCGTGCCCCAAGACACATCCCGCATCTTCCGCCTCATCGCCTCCCAAACACCCACCTTCACCCGCGATGAATCCATCCTCTCAAAAGTCCACTTCGAGGGTGAATCCTTCCCCGTAATTCCCGGCCCCATCAAAGCCGTCTCCGTCGCAGCAGCCCTGCACGCCATGGCCGGTGTCGTCGCTGATGAAATTCTCACCATCCGCGGCCAGGAGGACAAGAACCGCAGGATCACTGTCAACACTACACAGGCTGGTCTGTGGTTTGGAAATATTGCTACGGCTTACGTTGGTGGTGAGGATGTTGTTTCCTTGACTAAGAGTGGTGAGCTCAAGAAGTTGCTGCCGAATTGGGAGCAGGGGTGGGTTGATACGCCTTTGAAGTATCGTACTACTGGTCTTTATCCTACTTCTGATCCTGAAGTTTGGTACTCCCTTCACGGATCTATGAACGCTGAGCCAGTCCTCAAGTCCATTGGCGTTAACCCCTCCGAGGCTATTTCTTCCAACGAGGACGCAGCTGCTCACATCGCCAAGTACACCAGCAAGCTCTCACCCGAGAAGCTTGAGTTCACAAACCTTATGAACGGCAACTGCGGCAGTGTCGTCTTCACTCCTAAGCAATGGAATGAAAGCGAGATGGGCAAGTCTCTCGCTGCTCATCCTCTCATCAACGTTAAGCCTCAACCTCAGTCTATTCCCACACCACCCGTTGCTTTCCCTCCTCTTGACGCATCAGACAAGCGTCCCCTCGCTGGTATCAAGGTCGTCGAAATGACCCGTGTCATCGCCGGTCCCCAAATCGGTGCTATTCTATCTTCTTTCGGCGCCGATGTCATCCGCGTTAACCCTCCCCACCTTCCCGACATCAACATTATGCAACTTACTCTCAACGCCGGGAAGCGCACCATCGCCATTGATCTGCGCAAGCCCGAAGAAGCCGCCATCATCAAGTCCCTCATCTCCGAAGCCGATGTCTTCATCCAAGGCTTCCGTATGAACAAGATGCCCAAGTACGGTCTTGGTCTTAACGATATTCTCAAGATGGCCGGTGAGCGTGGTCGTGGTATCGTTCATGTTTCCGAAAACTGCTACGGTCCTGATGGCTACTACGCTGAACGACCTGGCTGGCAACAAATCGCTGATGCGGCTGCTGGTTCGGCGTACGTCACCGGCAAGTCCCTCAACTTGCCCAACAACGAAGCTGTTCTCCCCTCTCTGCCCGTCAGCGACATGACAACCGGTGCTCTCGGTGCAGTAGGAACTCTCCTCGCTCTCCGCGACCGCGCAACCAAGGGCGGAAGCTACGCCGTCCACGCGTCGCTCGTCGCCGTAAACACGTACGCCCTGCGTCCCGACGTCGGTCTCTACTCTCCCGAGACCGTTGCCGAATGCCAGGAACGCTTCCAATGGGGCGAGATGCGCGGTTCGCACCACGTTCTTGATCTTCTTCTCACTGTGTGGAATGGCTGGAAGAAGGTTCTGGGAGACATTGTTGCTGAGGACAGTGGCTTTTACCAGCAATTTGAGAAGAGTGCTTTTGATGGTAAGAAGTTGAGTATTCTTAAGCCTGTTTGTCGGTTGAGTGATGAGAGTTCGCCCGAGTGGAAAACGCCTAGTGTTCCTTATGCTTATGAGAAGGCGGAGGGTATGAAGTTTCTGTAGATGTATTATACATATAGATATTATAGACGCATCATAGACTAGCGATTAGAATTGATTTCTTCTCATTTTCATCGTCATTTATCCGTTACACTGATTAATTGTAATCAAGAGATTTATAATCACGGTCATTTCACTTGGTACGATGAATCCAGTGGATTGCAACGACACCATAAACTCTCAAGCACATGGTGATCTCATTCAAAAGCTAGGGGCGAATGGTTTAGTGGTATAATACTCCCTTAGCAAGCTTCTATCTATTAGATCCTTCCTTCTGGGAGTGGTCCAGGGTTCGATTCCCTGTTCGTCCAACGAAGGTGGTTAGATTCCACCAATCCACATTTTTGGTGGTCGTTCTTTTTCCCGTCTCCACCATGAAAAACGACTGGATAGACCAGATCCAGACCCCGTTCCGATCCAACAGACGAGAGACGATACATGCATACAAGATGGTCGTTGCGACACCCCGATTGAAGGGGCACGTTAAGTTCAATCATCCTCATCGTCCTCTTCTTCCTCCGGCATCCCAACACCCAGTCCAACCAGATAGTGCGCAATTGTCGGCCTCTCCTCCACACACTGACTCCAAAGTTCTTCATCAATCCGGATGATTTCAGCACCAAATTCAATCAAGAGCTTGACCGAATCCAAGTTGCCGTGAACAATCGCAATAGCCAGTGGCGTCAGACCCTCCTCATTCACAACAGCCACATTGCTCCCATCCTGCAACAGGGCTTTAACCATATAGGAATCATCATCGTCGAACGCAGCGATATGAAGCGCTGTGTTTAAATCTCTATCACGAGCCTCAAGATCTGCACCCTGGGCAATGAATCCGCGGACAATAGCTTCATTGCCAAGAGTCACCGCAAGGCCAAGCGCTGTGGCCCACGTGTATAACACTTCCATCGCCTAGTATATCTCCCGCATTCGTCATATGCTTCATCATCGAAATAGGGCCCTGCGTCTCTCGCTCGTAGGTATGACTCGATACTTCCTGGAGAGGCGGCGAAAGTGAAGAAGTCCGACTCGAAGGATGGCGGGAGAAACTTGAAAAGATGGCTTTGAGCGGCAAACCAGAGGTATGGGTGAGCTTGGAAGCGCTGTTTCAGCTCCTGCGATGAGTTGCACGCCCCACGTACGAAGTCTAGCTTCGAGATGTATCGAAGAGAGGCTGTTCCTTGCCGTGCATCATATTCGATTCCGAAGACGTCGTTGCGAAGATGATCCCTCAACAAGGGTGATCGGAGTACCATAGTGTGGTTCTTTCTGTTCAGAAATACTAGGCCCTGACAAAAACTCACGACGTCCTCAGTCGTGAACTGGGTCCCATCTTGATTTCTGATGCCCCAACTATCGAGGGCCTCGGGTGCCATTGGAACGGTAAAAAAGTATCCCATTTCGTCGCACTCAACAACATGGTAAAGTAGGCAAAGGATTGGATGAGACTGTGTGGAAGACTGGATATCTTTGACCAAGGCCTGGCAAAATGCCCTTTCAATATCTGCCTCTCCAGACAGGACTAGATCGAAAAGCGCTTTGTTGGGCCGAGCAGGAATGTAGCTGAACCATTTGGGTAACAAGGGAAGAAAGCTGAGATTAATTAGCATACGTTGCCCATGGCAATAGAGTTACTCACCGCCGATTCGAGATGTTCATTAACCTCTGATAAGAGAATGGCTGGTCGTGCGACTCATTCGGCACTTCTGGATTGGCAGGCGCCTCGTCGATGTACCTGAGAGTGTAGAGAGAGAGATCTGAGTCAGGCGGCTGTGCATAGATCTCGAGTTTGTCAAAGGTGTCAAAAACCTCAGGGGGTCCAGTTTGAGTTGTCATCAAGATCCTCAATGAAGGAATGTCCACCCTGTTCAAGAGAAAATTCAACAGACTCGTCAGGCCAGTGTTCTCATTGCTCGAATTTACGCCATCCAGCACAACAATCATCTTCCGAAAGACACCTGAAATGTTCTCGAGGATATCTGAAGTGCCGGCCAAGTCTTCGACGCCGATGGCTCTATCGTTCATGATGTCTCTCCAGGTATCTCCATACACGGGTGTCTGAGACACGAGCTGTCTTGTGATGGAGCGGAATGCGAGGTTGTAGTCGGCGAGGTTACGCTGTGGGTCGTTGCTGCCAAGGTAGAAGACGCCGGCTGCCGTGCCGTTGTTCTTTCGATAGAAGCGGTTGACTAGACTTGAACTTGGGGACATCAGTGCCGGAACTATTCTCTATCTCTGAAGCGACTTGCCTCAGAAATGTTTTCCCACTGCCACCTATGAAGTATTAGCGATCATTCTTATTTCAGGAAACACATCACACACTCGGTCCACTGAGCCAAAGAATGCGATTGCCGTCACCATTCAACCACTTCTGCGTCGTCTCGTGGTCGAGAAACCACTGACCGATTCCTGGAATGTGGGCATCGTCGAGAATGCGTTGCTGGATTGGGAATTTATCGCCGGGGCAGAGCTTCGAGAGCTTTTCGTAAGTCGCGTTTGGCTTCATGTTGACGGTCTGGATGATGAAAGATTTGTTGTTCTTTTGGTGTTTTGGCTGGTTTTGGCTGTTGAGTGTTTTAGTCGCTGACTAACCCCACCTTAGGCAACAGAGGCATCACGGCCCGCCAGCTGTTTGTTCGACAAAACAAACATGCTGAACGAAGCTTAGTAGCCCATCATGGGTCTATCAACTGATTCACCTTTCCATTCAATTGTTTGCAACCGTGAAACTATCAGTCCATGGAATAGTATCGAATCGATTCTCTGAAAACATCTTCCACTTTGCTCTCGAAGACCGTAAGCCAGCTTCGATCGGCTGAACACAACCTCCTGCATCTTGTCCCAATTGATACTCGGCCTTGCCACCACAGTCAATGAATATTCCGAGTTATAGCAGCTTGAGGTCAATAAAAATGCTTAGATCATGCTCATGCCAAGGCTCCGCGGGGAACTTTTCTTATCTCTTTCCTGTCCTGTTCTAGCGCCTCAGAGGAACTTTTGGATGTTAAGCTTATTCGTATGGTTCTTGATCCTTGCAAATCATGCCAGGGTTTCATACCTGCCGGATTGGTTCAGCAAATGTTTATCAATGATATCGTCTCGGCAGGCTTGGTCTTTGCGGGGTTATCTCCAATTGATGGAGGGACCCATCGGTAGTGTAACCTCGATCGGAGGTCGTGAGCTTTATCGGTAGAGAATTTTGCCTCCATTTGTGATGATGAAAAGCCTTTATTGTGATTTCTCGAAATCATAGAGAGTCAACCCATCAGGAATATGCTGTAATGGCAAGTTGAAAGTGTTACAGTGCTGATGTCTCGAACTGCCGTGCTCAATTCACACGACTGACACACCTAGAGCACACGCGACTATCGTCACCGCCCGCGATAAGGCCCATGCCCAGCCCTGACTAAAAAAGTACCTACATATCGATCACCAAAGCCCACTTCTTGGCTCCCAATGACCTTCCAAAAACAACACTAAACCCGGGCCTTGTATTTTCTGGGCAAGAAACCGATGGCGACATACATCATACGTCTACTATAAAATGAAGCGATGTTTCCCATCCAGCAATTGAAGGGTTATCCCTCTCAAGTCAAACCAAGGGCCACCCAAAATGAAGTTCACCACTACCCTCGCGACTCTCCTGTCGCTCACTCCCAGTGCCTTGGCAAAGGGCAAGAAGCTCGACTCCAAGAAGTTCCAAAATGACATCAAGACCAAGAAGTAAGCCTCCTCCCATATCGCCGCCCGATTGCATCCAAACTCACAATTGTAGTCTCATGTCAAACCTCGAGAAGCTCAACGACCTCGCCTTCGCAAACGGCGGCAACAGAGCTTTCGGTCTTCCCGGCTACGACGCTTCAGTAGATTACGTCTTCAAGAAGACCTCCAAAGTCAAGGGCGCAAAGGTCTACAAGCAGAACTTCCCCGCGCTTTTCGCTTACGTCGACTCTATCTCTCTTAAAGTCGATGACAGCGATGTCTACGTTTACGGATTGACTTACTCGCCCAGCACCAGCGCTGACGGCATCACTGCTGAAATTGCGCTCGGCCCTGAAGGCGCAGCAGGTTGTGATGCTGCCAACTACGCCGATCTCGACGTCAAGGGCAAGATCGTTCTTGTTCAGCGATTCAGATGTCCTACCGGTGGTACCCTTGCTGGCAGAGTTATTCCTGCTGCAGAGGCCGGTGCTGCTGCTGTGATCATTTACCATGATTTGGCTACCAATGTTACTGCTGGTTCGCTCAGTGCGCCCAACCCAGAGAAGCATGTCCCTGCTGGTTTTATCAACCTCGCGGATGGAGAGAAGATCAAGGCCAAGATTGAGGGTGGTGAGAAGGTCGAGGCTTTCTTTCAGCAATCGCAGACTATTGAGGAGAGGATTACACAGAATGTTATTGCTGAGACTACTGGTGGTGATCCTCGCAATGTCATCATGGTATGCCACCTTCCTACTTATGAGATCTCTTACTAATTGTTATAGCTTGGTGCACACTTGGACTCCGTCCAGGCCGGTCCCGGAATCAACGACGACGGCTCCGGTACATCCCTTCTCCTCGAACTCTTCACCGCGCTCTCAAAGTACAAGACTAAGAACAAGATCCGCTTCGCCTGGTGGGGCGCCGAAGAAAACGGTCTTCTCGGCAGCAAATTTTACACCTCCAACCTGGCCACCAAGGACGTCAACAACCTTTTGGTCTACCTCAACTTCGACATGGTCGCCAAGGGTTTCTTCGGTGTCGCTGATACTGATGGAAGCGAGCATGGATCCAAGGCGCCTAAGGGTTCTGAGGTTACGGAGAAGATCTTTACTGAGTACTTTACTAGTAAGGGTCTTGAGGTTACGCCTGCTGTTTTGACGAATGGAAGTGATTATGCTTCGTTCTGGCAGAACTTGAACAAGCCTTTTGGATTCCTTCACACTGTAAGTTGAATAAAACGATCCGCATGGAGTCAGTGCTAACATATTGTCAGGGTACCGCTGTTGCCCAGGATCCTTGCTATCACCAAGCTTGTGATACCATCGACAACCCCGATCCCGAGACTCTCACCATCAACGCCAAGGCTGCCGCACACATCCTTGCCGTCCTCGACGACCGAGGCACCAAGTTGATCCCCAAGACAAAGATCAGCGAGTCCACTCTCCAGACCCTCCAGCAGCGTAGCGTTGGACCTGATCTGGGTAAGATGGAGGAACTTGAGGCTATGGGTCTCCGACACTTGGGTTGTGGTCAACATGAGATTTAAGCATATTTCGATGCATGATTCAGGTTGTTGCTTTAGAGTATGGAGATGACGATGATGACGATGACGAAAATGATGATGTGAACAGCTTATGTAGTAAATAAGAATTAGTATCTACTCTCTCTTCCAGTCCCCAGAGAACGTATCAACAGATCTCCACTTCCACTTCCGAAATCTCTCCCAAGCCAATCTATCCTTACTGTAACAATTGAGAACACTCTCTACACTCAACATCCTCCAATCCCTCTCAAACTCAGGCGGTCTCGGTGCGTTCAGATCTACGCCTTCCATCCACTCTTCCCTCCGCTGATTCTTCGCCCAATCCTCACCCGTATTCTTACAACCTTTATTTCTCTTACATCTTTGGCCACAGCTTGGACATCCATAAGCTTGCCATTCAACGTAATGGTCGCGTAACCATGCGTCAGATTTACCGTGTGCGTAGGAACATGATCGTTGTGTGTGTCCCATCTTGCTCTTTAGTCTATTCGCGAAGTAGAAGTTGTTCCGTTCTTCGGTTTTGTAATATTGCGGGTGGTCGTGACGAAGTGAGTCGCGATAGAGTGCATCTGTGGAAATCCAATCGCTAGGGCCGTACTGAAGGTTTGTGTCGAGAACATAGTCGCTTTTTGATAGCATGACTGAATCGCAGATATCATCCGATACATATTCTTCCGATGGCACTGTAATCCTCGCGACGATCACATTCTCCGCCTCAAGTCGACGAAGAAGGTCCTTATTCCTCACATCTTTCATCTGCGCTTCAGAGAGATGCAGCTCAAAGTCTGACCTGGATAGCTTATGGCTTCCAGGTGGGGAAGCTTCCAAAAGCCAGTCCAATATCACGGCATCCGCAGCTGTAGTATACCCAAGAATGTAGTGATGACGAAGACCTGGTGGAGGTGATGTGCGGCTTTTACGACCAGCACCACATGGGTCGTAAGGGACTTTTTGACCGACCCAGAACCAAAGCCATGTTCTCAGATTGCTGAGTTGACACTCTGTAATTTCTGTGACTACTCTCTTGTCTGGGACAGTGCGGATGTAAGCAACTCTTGTTCTCGGTTTTGGTGGTTCTTCTGTGAGGGCTTCCATTTTGTTTGGGCTTTACTGGCCGGCATATTTGGTATGTAATGGGACTCAAGAGAATGTTAAAAAAAAAAACAAAAAACAAGGCTGCAGTGGTGCTGGTATAGAGACTTGAGGAGATCAATTGTTTGTTCTACGGGGCAATGTTTCGGCAGTGACTCATCGCGAAGTCGTATCGCTGGCTATACGGACATTGCATTAGTTTCGGATATAATAGAAGTATCTCGTCTCATATCTTGGCTGCAGAAGTACACCACTAGTGTTCAGTTATTTCCGGGTGATCGCGCTAAAGATTTAGCACGTCTTACCAAGCACAAGTAATTGCTTTGTAGCAGTCGACCTGTTGCATTAACCATACCCTGAAAAAGGATATTCCAGCAATCTAGTGTACAAAATTAAGAAGCCTATCTTTGACACCCTATCACACATCCTCAAATCTCTGTAAAGATGTAGCTCTAGGAAGTTTAGGTTAGACGTGAACTTGCAAATGATCTTGACTATTAACTGAAATAACTATGGATTTCGCTGGTCTAACTTACCTATTTCTTCCACTTCCACAGCGATCGAGAGTTACAATAAGCCTTCAACCCAGTCATTCCCCACTCACTGCCAATTCCGCTCCATTTATGGCCACCAAAAGGAACGTTGGGAGCAACATCAAAATGCGAGTTAATCCACACACTACCAGCCGATAAACAGCGAGCCATTCTCTCAGCACGGTCAAGATCCTTACTCCAGACTGAAGCGCCCAGCCCGCATTTACTATCATTCGCGCGGTCAAGAACTTCATCCTCGCTGGACCATTTTAGAAGTGGGATGATGGGCCCGAAAGGCTCCTCGACAGCGATCTTGGAATTTTCAGGGGGGTTGTCAATAATGGAAGGGGTAACAAAGTATCCCTTTGACTCTGAAACGATACGTCCCTCCAATGCCGGCTTCCAGTTGCATGTCTTGACCGACGTGTACAAGTCTTTGACTTTTTTGTATCTATTTTTCAGTTAATATCGTTGTCTGATGTGACTTTCATCTCTGGGGCTTACTGCATCGAGTTCTGGAGAGGGCCGATAAGCACATCGGGCTCAAACCCATCGCCAACTTTGATGGTCTTTGCATAAGCAACAAAAGCATCGCGGAACTTATCGTAGATGTTTTCATGAACGTAAATGCGCTTGATTAACATGCAGATTTGGCCTGAGTTGAGGAAAACAAGTGTTGCGATCTTGGGCACGATGGCGTCGATATCAACATCATCGCAGATAATAGCTGGGTCATTACCTCCGAGCTCGAGCGTCACACTCTTCAGTGTCTTTGCGCAGCTTTGCATAACTCGCTTGCCTGTCTCGATCGATCCGGTAAAGGTGATCTTATCGATATCTGGGTGCTCTGTAAGCATTGGCCCAAGACTATCGTCGCCGCTGATAACCTGGAGGACACCCGGCGGGAAAAACTTGGTTCCAATCTCACCGAGCTTCAAGTCGCAATATGGTGTAAAAGGTGATGGCTTGACTATTATGACATTTCCAGTAATGAGCGCCGGGCCAATTTTACCAAGTGCAAGGAGAACGGGCCAATTCCATGGAACAATTCCGCAACACACGCCCAGAGGAGGGAAGGTCTGGGTTATGGTTCGGTCTTCGTTATCATCAAGTACCTCATCCTTGACCTCCATGGTGGCAAATGCCCGCAGCCATCTCAAGCTCATGTCGAACTCGGTCTTGGCGAGCTCGAGAGGCTTACCCGACTCCCTGACGAGCAGCTTCTCGAGCTCTTCGCGTTCAGCTTCGATGGCATCTGTGTACGCGATAAGAATTTTTGATCGGCTGTCGAATGGAACTCTGGACCAGCTCTTGAAGGCCGTTCGGGCATGTTGGACAGCCTTGTCGACATCACTTCTAGTGGCGCAGGGAACCTCCCATAGGGACTCTCCTGTGGATGGGTTGATGCAATGAAGTGTTTTGGCCGTTGGGACAAACTCGTTGTTGATGATGTTGCCCGGATAGATCTTTGATCAGACGTGTGAGCACATTACGCTACACAGTGAGGGAGTCTGGGAGGAACTCACCGTGATATCGATTTTGGAACACATGTGAGACATAGTCTTTTTCAAATTTGGTTATCGAATTGGTTGTTTTTTCGATACAGTGAAAGGGTGCGGATTGTGAGAAGTTACTAGAGCGGCAGGGTGGTCAGTCTTGTACTCGCTGGCGCGGTCCAAAAGCAGCGACCAGCCGTATGAGCGGTCCGCACGCCGACAAACGCGGCAAATGATGATCATGGAGTGCGGGCATCGTTCATCCCTGTAATCATTGGTGAGGGGTTTTCGGGTTGACGGGAACCTGGTCTTGTGACTGACTGCTATGGATGGTCTGTAACCCCTCAGAAGATCAACACACTGTTCTTGGCAGGGCTGTGCGCTTGGGGCACAGATCCTGGGATTCGACAGTATTAGTACTAGTAAGTCGAAGCATAATGGAGTTCATTCCGCATTGTCCCTGACTCGTTGGCCATATCCCCGAGTCATCTAGATCAAGTTCGACGAGCGGGTCTGTCCACAATCGATTGCTATGTTTGTGTAAATCAACCCCCCTTGACTCCTGGTAATCAACAATCAAGGCTTTCATAAGACAGGTCGTTTCTTGTTTCCGTCCTAATTTATAATTTACGTATGCTTTGCAGGACTCGCTTCTCAAGAAAGACTTGATTGTTGCATCAGCCATGCCTTGGAAAAGTATATGAAAACAGACACCCCGGCCTCGACAACTTATCCTAGAGCCTCAAATCTCTGCAGCGGTATGGCTCTAACCAGCAGAGGACCGCTTGTTCCCCTGTTCCGGATGATGGAAAAGCAACTAAAAACACAAATGCAGAGAGAAACAGCAACAGAGGACCCATAACCCGCAAAGAATTGAACCTTGTCGCTAAACTTGTAAATCTCTGCCCCTGTTTTAGCCTGCACACCCCCATCGTGTGTCGATACACCCAGCGAAATTGTCGATACCACCACATCTTGTAGATAACGCTCAATCTTTTCCGGCGTGATATCAAGCTCAGTACTGAACCTATCTTTCATGCCAACGTAGGGACTACTTAAAACTTCCGTGGCGTTTCCTTGGAAAAAGCGGCTAAAACCATCCAAATCTGAAAATGTTAGAATGTCATGTATTCGCGCTGAAAGCAGCACTCACTCCTCGTCGCTGCACCTTGTAGAGCATCCACCGCCCCTCGGCTAATCGCAAAAGCCTGTGCATTTGTAAAGTTAGCGCGCAGGGTGTCGTTGGCTTTCAATACTTCGAAAGGATCATCCCCGTAGAAGAAATAATAGAAGAATTGCGTTTGGATCCAAGCCTTGTCATTCCAGAATTCTCTCTCATTCTCAACCTTCACGGCGATGGACTGAGATGCATCGCGTGAGTTGTTTATCTGTAGATTATATGTTGCTAGCGTCGTATGGCAATCCAGTGTCTTCAGGGTCTGATTGTTGCACACTTCTGCGAACCAGCTTATTTTGAAGGAATTGCTGGCGCGACTGTATAGAGCATCTGAACTGCGGTTTACCTGGTCTTTGGCCGCGTAGATAGTTGGACAATCATCAATCAATGCTTCTTCGAGACCAACATGTCGGCAATTGAATCGCGGACCGTCTATGGAGATATTGTACTCGCAAGAGCTGCCGCATGGCGAATTGAGTCTGACGTGTTTACCTGAAGAGAGAACTTGACTAGCCAGCGCTCTGAGACTAGGCCGCACTTCATTCCTGCGCGGTGTCAGCAAAGATTCTTTCTGGAGTCAATTACTCACATGTAGCTAAAGTCGCCATTCATCTCAAACAGAGATTTCTCAACAAACGATTGATACGTCCCATTTCCATAGTCGCTGATGTTCATAGTCGGCACATTATGCAACGTCGTAGTGACAGAATTCTCGAACTCGACAGTCAGAGCACCAGGCGGGAACACGATCGCAAACGGAATCCCGGCGCAGAGTAGACTGACTATCCAAAGCTCTCTAACCTTGCTGATCAAACGGAAGACTTTACGTCGAAAGAGATTCCACGGGCTGGAGTTGAGGGTTCTGAGCACTTCCTCTAATCCAAATACTGGTCGTTTCTGCCGAACGTCGCGCAGAATTTGTTCGTAGGCGATACCGAGACCTCCAAGAAGGGCAATTTCTGCGAGAATAGCTAGAAAATTGGCTAGGGCGGATGAGAGATTCTGGGGGATTGTTTCGTCGACTGACTTATTGTTCAGCTGCGCGAAGAATACCCAGTGGAGTACCATGACAAGTAGAGCTATAAAGTATAAGTAAGTTGTAGCCTGATTGTAGACCAAATTTATACCCACACACAAAATTGAAGACTGCCATTTGAAAGATTATGCGGCGGGGTTTGAGTCCGGTGGGGATGTTGCTCTGGTATGGTCCCCTTGGAGGTTGTCGAGGGCCACTGTCAAGAAGGGACACATTGTCACTCATTTTCAGTTCAAATTTCTTGTCGATGGAAGGTTACAGTACGAAGCAGACGAGAATGCGATCGAAGCCCTACTTGAGGGGACGGCTTAAATACCTTTGGCTCTGCGGTTACGCACGCCGATACAGATTGTAGGCGCTGAGAATTTGACGCCGCAATACGCTCATGTTATTACTGGTAGCCTGATTTTATACGTTGGTCACACCGCAGGAGATAGAAATAATGATTGGACAGCCACCAGCGCTAAAAGGTTCACAGATGTCAGTTGTCTTTCAGCTTCTTCAGTTTATCCAGAGCCTGATTAAGTACGTACCAACACGATAGCCGAGGAAACGATGATGGCAGGCGGGATGGTTAGGCTTTCATAAATGCACTTTCATAATTGAACAGACTCAATAGTCCCATTGTGTGCTGTAATATTGTTGACATCCTGCGAGCTGACTTCTGTGGTCGGTCCAAAGTCTTTAACGTTGAATTGCGATGTTTTTTCCCCATACTATGGAACCGGTCATGCAGCTGCTTCAATTAAATTGCAGGCTTTTCCCAAACCCAGCAAAATTCTTAAATGAAATACCCAACTGTACTTTCTTCATCAATAACACGAAACGGAATACTTCTATCTCACAGCTGTTGTTCATCAGAATACTTCTGAACATGACGACTGTAGGGTACGTGATGTGGGAGGCTAGATTACGACGAGCCCCACTGCCAGCCAAGATCTCCTTCTCCATGTCAACCTCGTTTTCATCCCTATCAACCGTTTCACATCACGCCTCATCCAATCACAAACCCCGAAATCTGACAGAAAACGGCAATTTGCACAGCCGGACACACCATCGTCTCAACCTCCACTTAATATGCTTAAACTCCCCTCAACGATGTAACGCAATCTCATACTCCAGCTCTTGGCTGCAACAGATCTGAAACATGACCTCCGAAATTTTATTATTTACCTAGGCCGGCCTCGGATGTTTTTTCTCGAGCTTTGTTTCTCTTCCATCTCCATTCACTCTTTCAGATCGCCCTGGTGGCGTGATATTGTTTCTTTGTTACCTGATTGTTTTTGTTATTTCGCTTCTTATTGCCCTGGTGGCCTGATTTGTCTATTATACCTTTTTGTCATTACCGCATTAATACAATGTCGCGCGCTTCTTGTCCTGTTTCTGGTTCGGCTGGGACTTCATGTCCTATGTCTCGCTCATCTCGTGGTGGATCTGGTGGTCAACGACGAGGCTGTGCGTTCTCTGGCGCGAGTCAACCTGGTGATATCCACGCTGCCTTTGACATTCCTCGAGGCATTGATCCAGATGACTGGCTACGTACAAGGGAGCGAAAATCCATCAACGAACTTTTGTACAGTTCCTACCCAACCCGCCAAACCCTCGACAACGCCCGCACCCAATCCGAACTCGACGCCCTCAACGCTTCCGACCACTCCATTCTTGCCACCGCCCTCGGCGCACCAGCTCGTCAAGTCCTTCGTCGCGCCGAAGAAATCGGCCCCGTAACAGGATGGCGCGACGGCTACCTCTCTGTCGAACACGGCTTTTGTCCACCAGACTACGAAGAACCCATCGCTGCTCTCGCTCGTTCACCGGGAAGGATCTGGTCTGATCTTTGTGAGCGTATGCCTGGATGCTGTGCACGTGGCCGTGTACGAGAAGCTGTCGCGAAACTTCCACTCGTTGAAGGGACCAAGGATATTATTCCTGACCAAGCCCTCTGGGGCGCTGTTGTCGCATTGGGTATGCTCTGCTCGATCTATCGGTTTGAAGATAGACATGATGGCAAGGATGGTGTTGCTGTCACTTCTGGTACTTCGACGAAACCCACGTGTGAGATGGGCGATGAGTTGTGTGAGGAGCTGGAGGGTATTCCTATGTGCATTGCGTTACCATACTATCAGATCTCTCGACGTATGGGACGAACACTACCTCATCTCTCGTTCCCGGATCAAGCATCTTACAACCTCAAGATTCGCGATACAAAGTCAACGTATCCTTATCTCGCACGATTCGACAACACGGATCTTCGATGGCCGATGTTTGGCGAACGCGCTGAAGTCGCCTTTCTCAAAGGCTGCGCCGATACATCCGGTAAGGCTCCCCTCCGCCCACATTCACCATTTACTAACATTCTTATAGCTTCATTCCAACACGGCCCCGATGCCATCGCCGCCTGTCAAGAACACGTCATGACCAACAACGTAGAAGGTCTTCTCCACGAACTAATCCGCCTCAAGGAAATCCTCGAACGAATGCCCAACGCCTTCCACAGCATCTCCGCCAATCCCAACGCAGGCGACAACTATGTCTCTGCTGATAAGTGGGTTCGCTGGGGATTATTCTCTACACCTCTCTCTAAGCGCTGTCCTGCTGCTTCTGGTCTTCAGTTCCCGCCGTATCTCATGATGGATGCGTTCCTCGGTCGCAAAACGTAAGTTCTTGTCTCTCACCGTATTGATGTTGGTGTTAATGTGTGACAGCCACTCTTCGTTCCTCGGCCAAGAAGCCCTCCACCTCCGAGCCTGGCTCCCCTCCAACCACCGCGCCTTCATCGCAGCCGTGCAATACCACTACTCCATCCCCACCTTCGTCCAACAATCCAACGACCCTCGTCTCAAAGGCGTTCTGGAAGGCATTGTCGAAGCCTACACCGGCGAACGCGGCTTCATGGGCGTACACAGGTACAAAGTCTTTGGTATACTCGAAGTCGCTGCCAAGACTGGTCGTACTGCTACCAACGGTCTTTCAGGCGCTGCAGATGCTACACGTCCATGGGAGGAGACCCATCGGCAGTTCTCAGATGCGATGAAAGAACGTTTGGAGCCGTTCAGGGGCAAGCTTGATCTGGAACCACATTCTATGAGGGGCAGCTTTGAAGAGTGTCGGTATCTTGGACGTGTTGCTGGTGTTAGTCCTGTTGACAAGGATGTTAAGAGGGGAACTGCTATGGTCACGATTGATATCCGTGATACGGGTATTACGTTTCAGCCTGGTGATCGCATGGCTGTCATGCCTCTCAACTCTTGGGAAGAAGTAGCCAAGATGGTTGCATCTTTGGGTTTGGATCATCATCTTCGTCTTCCCGTCGACACCAACGGAACATGGTCTCGCTTTTCCCAACATTTAGCCTCTGTCACTCGAACACCTCACGGTCTTACAGTCCTCGACATTCTTCGCCGCGGTCATCTTGCGCCCATTACCAAGGATCTAACTGTCAAGGTCCACGAACTCCTCCACGCGTCTTCCAATACCGTTCTTCAAGTCCTCGCTACTGATGAGTGGCCTGTTCGCGGCTCTTTGGGTGATCTTTTGCAGCGCGCTGTTATGGATACGCCGAGTCATATCTGGGATAAGGCTTTTAGTCTCGATGATCTGGATTGGCTGACGGATCTTGTTGCGTTGGAAGTTCCTAGGACGTACTCTATTTCGAGTTACAGCAATGAGCTTCTGCCGAGTACTGTTGACCTTACCATATCTCGATCCGAGTATGATCTTTGCTCCATGTTCTCCGAGGGCGAGAGCATCGTCCGCGCTGGTGTGTCAAGCGGCTTCTTCAATCCCGACCCATCAACAGGCGCCGACAGCGCTATCCTAGCAGATGACGTCCTCGTCGGCGTCTCACGACCAGTATCTTTCACCCTCCCCATCGACGACATGGCCCCATGCGCCTTTTTCGCAGGAGGAAGTGGCATCGCTCCCTTCCGCAGTTTCTGGCAACACCGTCTCGCAACATCCGGTCTCTCAGGCGGTCGGAATCTTCTCTACCTCGGCGTTCAGTCCCGCGACAAATTCTCCTACGAGTCCGAACTTCGCAAGCTCGTCAACATTGGTTTCATGGAAGTCCACCTCGCGTTGTCTCGAGACTCGAATGGGTTGGTGTATAACGATGTACTGCGTGATCTTGTCGACAAGGAGATTTCACCAAGGTACATTGATACTCTTATCGTTGAGCAGGGAAGTACTGTTTGTGACATGGTCATGTCGAAGAAGCAAGGTGGTTTGGGTGGGTACATGTATGTTTGTGGATCTGTGGCTGTGTTTGACTCTGTTATGAGTGGCATTCGCAAGGCGATTTATACTTATCGTACTGCGACTATGGAGACGGTTGACAAGATCATCAACAAGGCTTTTGCTGAGCGACGATTCATGTTGGATGTCTTCATGTCGCCTCGAGCTTTACCTGTCAACCTTCCCACCATTTCTCAGTCAAGCCTAGCTCTTCACACAGGCCATCGCAAGGGAGGACGCATGTGGATTGCTGTTCATGGCAGTGTCTACGACGTCACCGATTTCTGCCCAATGCATCCTGGTGGTACACTCATCATCAAGTCCAACGCTGGAGTGGATTGTACGAAGTCCTTCGACAATCTCGCGCATACGAATAATCCTGAAGTATCGAGTCTTCTTACGCGGTATTTCATTGGTCACTTGTCGCCCAAGCCAGATTATCGCGACAAGGATCTTTCGACAATGCATGATCTCTGGTCAGCGTATCTGCGCACCAACGTTGAGACTCTTGTTGCTCATCAATTTGAGATGAATGATATAATGGGCGACACACTCGACGCGCCATCGAAGGATGATCCAAATGGTATCACCAACATCTGGCAACGCGAAGATCTTCCCAACACCATCGCAATCCGCACGTTTTACGGCTACCAGAGCCGTCTTCTTCAGGGCGGCTTCGCAGCGCTATTCGGACCGAAGCTGGAAGAGCTCGTTCTTCGCCTGTCATTCGTCTTTGCTAGCGCTGGTGGACCTGGCGCTGCTTACAAGCTTCCCGATATCCTTGGTGTCATCGCTCGTGCCAAGACAGGCTTGGACGCAGCGAAGGTTACCAAGGAGATTAGTGCCCTAGGCGATTTCATCTGCGATCCCAATTCTCAACTTCGATTCCAGGAGCGAGGTGTGTTTAGCTACACTGCTAAATGTGTCCAGCTCGACATTGAACTGCTTGAAGATCTGCGACAGGAAGCCTGCAATGGTATGGACGCTTTTGACAATGTCGCTTCCATGCTTGATCACGATGACCCTGATGCTACGCCCGTTGCTGCACTATCCACATTCCTACTCCAAACATTGGAGAAGATGGCTCATCGACTGGCCAACTTCTACGCTCAACTTGCCCGCTTGTCCGTGTATCAGCCTGAACTTGAACACAACCCCGCCCGCACGCGCTGGGCGTTTGTCCGTAAATGCATCCGCGACAAGACTTTCTTCGTTCTCACGCGAGAGATCCGCAGTGAAATGGTCATGGAGCAGGCTGACTTCTACACTGGTTCTCAGAAGACGAATTTTGATCAGGTGGTCACGCAGATCAATCGTCGTATCAGTACGACGACCATCGAAGATGAACCAACGCCCGAGCCAGTCAGCGTCAACGCGGTACATCAGGAACGAAGTCACATCAACAGTACGACTTCCGTCGAATCAGCAGCCGATCGACTCAATGTGGGTGCAGTTTCAAGCATGTCCACATTCATCCAGAACAACAAAACTGCCATCCGTCGATTAAGCAACATGCCAAGCGCATACCAACTTCAAAACCTTCAAACGGCTCTCACATTAGATCCTAATGCCTTGTTAGCTGCGAACAATCAGATGCTCAGCGCCCGAATGATGATGATGACAGGCTACGCCTCCACCCCTAGCGTCTCATCCCGCACATCCTCCCCCTCTTCCCGTCGTACATCCATGAGTCTCGGTGCATCGAGCGCTACTAGCGCTGGCGAATCACTACTCAAGATGGACGGTTTGAATAAGCGGTCGCGCACGCAGAGTGTTGCTGCGAGTTCGAGACAGAGTATGAGTTTGGGGAGTGCTTCCGAAAGAAGAAGTATGAGTGTTTCGAGTTTGAGGCAATCTAGAATTATGAGTATCAGTGGAAATGTGAATGGGAATAGTCCGAGGGGAAGAACGGAGGAACAGGGGCATTTGAGAGAGGGGTCTGCTAGTAAGCTTTTGGCTTTGAAGTTGGGGGCGTTGGCGGAGCAGAGAAGGAGTTTCTATTAGAAGACCGTAATGATATGGCATTATTAGGCTGGTAATGAATTTGTTTCTCTGGGTAAATGACTGGGTTCTAGTAATTCTGTTGACTGGTGACAAAGGACAATCTACATTAATTTGAACCTTTTTTGCCTGTGTCCTCTTCAATCTTGGCATTCAGCTGCCATCTTGTTTGCCTGGCATTCAAGTCTTCATCAGGACCCTTAGTCTCTTTGATCCATTCATAATCGCCTTTTTGCATCCACATCACAGCATGTTCCTGCAACCATGTCAATTCCTATGATCTATGAAACAAAAAGAAATATGTACTTACCTTTCCCAAGGTCAAGTTGAGTGTGTTCTCAAAGAAATGAGGAACATATTTATCCTTCGCTGTGCCACCTTTCATTAACTGAAGAAGGTTGCTGATGACAATCTCAGCTTGCATAAGGCCAGCTCGAGCTTGCTTCGGACCACCAGATTGTGCCACGTCGCCAAGAGCAAAAATGTTCTTTCTGGAAGAAGGTAGATTTTCGACTTGAAGAGTTGGTCCGACTAGGATCTCGCCGTTTGATGCAATACTTTTGAGGGAATAGTCAACTAGGAGTTCTGATCGTGGTCGAAGACCTGTGCAAGGAATCTGTTGAAGGGTCAGTTTGGCCTAGCGATGTTATTCAGTGACATACCACTAAATCCCATGTTCTCGTTTCGCCACTGGCGAGTTTGAGGCTGGTCTCCGTTACAAGTTGACCAGCATCAATGGGATAAGCAGGCCTTTCTCCCAGCAAAACCTCGATATCCTGCTTCTGGAGAGTCTCCAAAACGTGATCGTGGAGCTTGGGACCAAACCTGGGCAGTAAATGTCGCCTGGAATGAATAAGCGTGACCTGTTTGTCGGGGTATTTCTCTTTAATCTCAGTGACCAGCTCAACTCCGACCGCTCCGCCTCCAATGACGGCGACGCTACCAGCCTTCCCGATACGCTGTTGATATCGTTTCAGCTCTTTGATCCCGTCTTCTTTGGTGTCGGCAATCAGACGTCCTGGTGGTGGTTGTGCCGCGCCTGTCGCGATGATGAGGTACTCATACGGCAGCAAAACGCCACCAGCGGTGTTGACATGTGACTCAGTCACGTCAGTGACTTCATCGCGGACCTGTTGAAAGATACCATCGGGCGCTCCCTTGGCGAGATTGTCATACGAAATGAAGGCGTGGTGCTCTCGCCCGGAGAAGACGGCGTTACGAGGAAACCCGAAGGCGTGATTGAAGTGGGAGTGCTTTTCGATTAGAATGACACGGTATCCAGAGTGTACTGTGTGGCATAAGCGTTGAGCTAAGAGGGCACCCGCGAAAGACCCTCCAACCACAATGACATTGCGTGGATCAGACGTCAGGCGGTAGGTGTGGCGGTGAACAATCGCCTGCGCTTTCTGAACAGTCAGACGAGTAATGAAAGAAAGAACAGTTTTGACGATTTCGAAGTACAGGTCCAGATCCTTGAAGTTCATCTTGTTCAATTGAGATTAAAAAAGAAAAAGAGGTGAAGTAAGTGGATCGAAAATACACCAAGATGAACGAAATCAAAAGGATCAGATAAGATCAGATCGTGCGATTTAAATGGTTTGCGGTACACGCGGATCTTCCGCGGAAGTTAACTCCAGCCCGAAGCCGGTGTCGGAGAAGGCATGTCTCGGAGTCAATAGCCAATAGCTTGTGTTGGTGATATGGGATCGGGTTCGGTAAATTCGGTCTAGGAGAATACACCGAGCGTTGGCGCTGGGACCCTACCCTGGATTTACAGATGTGAGGATCACGGACCATGTCAGCGAAACATTCACCACATGATGGAACTGTACTGCGGTAAGATACTCTTTGCAATATTCTGATGGAACTTGTCTTTGGGGTGCTCTAGGCAAATGGAAGCAAAGATAGAGAGGACTGACGACAGCTCTCATCTACATTCCTTTCTTGTGATATTCTGGTCTTTGTGCCTGGGCGACCTTTGAATCAAGATCTTCTAGGAGACCGCTCGGCATGGTAGGGCTGACTCTGGTCACCCTCAAGCGAGAGGCTTCCTCCCATAGACCGAACAAATTGGCCAGTACCCATGGATCCTGGGATCATTCAATTCCTTCCTCACACTAGCAAGCAGTACCTGGACTTCATCAACAGTCCAGTCAAAAGCCCTCGTAATTGGAGCCATGGTAACCGACTCCAGCGCGCTAGCAGCATTCTCATTGTGCCAAACTCCCAACTCTTTGTATTTCTTGTCCTTTGGCCAGTGATTGATCGGCCACTTGAAACGCATATCGACGATCTCGGTAAAGCCTGCCTCAGACAGGACATCTTTGAACTCATGAACACCTTTATAGGGTTGCTGGAGCTTGACAGAAGCCTCGTCGAGAAGCTTACACCATTTGGTGATGGCGCTGTCGGAGGTCAGGGTACCGTCGTCGGATCGAGCGATTACATCGATTTCTTGGATTTCGACCCAGCCACCGGGCGTCAGATTCCTGGAACAGTCAGTAATTTGGAGTGACTAATAACCTGCCGGACATACTCGTAAATCTTCTTCACATAAGCAGGCCAATCCGGGATGCTAAAGTTCATCATCCTGCTATGCACGTAATCAAAAGGATCGGCAAAATCCCAGTCTTCGTGGATATCGTCTATGATGAAACGAACATTGGGCGGAACACTGCAGTTAATTAGCATATACACCACTGCTGATCCATGTCTTGGACTGACAAGCTCGGTTGGATTGGAGATAGGTCGACACCAATGACCTCAGCTTCGGGATGCTCATCACCAAAGTCGATGGCCCATATTCCCGTACCAGTGCCGACGTCCAAGACCCGCTTGACCTTGGTATCGGGGAGATTTGGTGGACAGAGTCCAAGTTTGTTATCAAAGGTGAGAAGAAACAGGTTATGCTGTAGGTCTATGAAGCCTTTAGTACTGGCGACAATCTCGAGTCCAGAGTTTGACTTACCTAGTCTGTCGTTCTCTCGCTCGTCATTGGGAAGAAAGTATTCTCAAATCATGTGTCAGTGGAATGGGATGGTTTAGTAAAAGGGCGACTGACTTCCTTCTTTGTAACCATGGTATGTCCTGCCATTCTCTTGGCGAAAGTCGAGAATCGAGCTACTCAGACTTGCTGTCGAAGAAATAGCAACAGACGACTCATCGCCAATCGATGAGTCCCGGTCATCTTGGAGCTGCAATCTTATCAGCAGACATTACTTCTCAAGAGATAGGAGATCCAACATTCTCATCAGGCGCCACGAAAAAGTCTTCGCCTTGGGTTGTCATTTTGTCGACTAGTGGGTTTTGCTTTTGGATGATGTAGCATCAGAGAAGCCACGGAACGGTCGATCAGGGCGATCAAGCTTAAATACTGCAGCGGCACTTTCAGCGACCAATTATGTTTGTGAAGAGGTGCATTGTTTTCTCTCTTCTCAACTGAGCTGTTGCATGGCTTTCGACCAACAAGTAAACATAACACGATGATTGTCAAACCAACATGCAACTAACGAGTCACAGGTCACAGGGATTATGCATAACTTGCGTTTGTGTCATGAAACATTCCGTAGCTTGAAAACCACTTAATCTGACTAGAGGATCATTAGATGTGAGATATAAGACAGATCATTCCCAACCGTTTGGTGTTTTTGCGGTAGCTTGGTTAGTTCAGATCCTTCTGGACAAGGCCGTGGGAAATCCGCCCCAAAGCAGTTTTCACCCCTGCAAATTATATCTGTGGGCATTCTAGGAACATTGACGAACAAGGGCATTCTGTGCGGGGAGAGATTCCGATCCAATATGAATCGACCAGAGATCCACCTCGGCCCGACAAGGGTTACACTCGCTAGGACTCGCTAGTCCGACAATGGAGCACCAAGACAAGATGATATGATCTGATTTTTCTGGTTTGGAAGGTTGTAGCGTTTCTTTAAATCTACCAGATGGAGAATAGTCTAACGCTGACATGCAGACTGTTACTCAATCTGGATGTCTCAGGCTTGATTACATGCATACTCTATCACTCTATCCCGATGACGATAAGCCCTGTCATTCTCTGGTTCCATCATCCACAAGACTGACGCGTTTATCAAGTCCAGAATTTTTCCACCTCAAAAGAAAAGTCCAAAAGCAACACCAAGACCTCATAAACCCGGATGCAAGCCATTACCGGGCTTCCTGAAGAACCCATCCCATGTACCAAAGCCATAATATGGTGCAGTGGGATCACACACAAATATCTGGTGAAAAGGCGAGCCTGTATGACCCCCATTTTCTACCTGCGCAATCATCCCAAGAGTGTCTTGGTATAGCCAATTCTTCAAGCCCGATTGCGAGGCAGAAGATCTCAAGAAACAAGTCCATGTATTAAGTACATTCCTAAAAGACGCGTTGATGGCAGGTATAAGCCAGAATTCATAGCCTGCTAGTGTACCCATTGGCCAATCTAACACAGCGTTGATGGGAAAGCTAATCATCCACATAGCAGGTGGAGGACCATGTCTGTCGAAGAATGATGCTGGTGATTGGACGATGATGTTCATCACCTCTATAAAGTCATCAAAGCTTTCGAGGGCTGCTTCTGCGCCTGTGTCGTAGTTCTTTGACCATTGGGTGAACATGTCGTTGGAGAGATTTTCCCAATTTGGGTCGCTGTTGACTACTTCCTTGAAGGAAACAAGGCTCGAGTCGAGTTTAAGATCTGTTCTCTCTCTGGCTTCGCAGAGTTTGCCGGCTAGCCACTGTTGGATACCGGGTCGCTGTGATGGGAGCCATTTACTAACTGGCTTATGGGTCGATGTAGGCTGACGACTAGCTGCGGGGTGTCTTGCTACTTCCATGGTGTAAGAAAGTCGTGAATAAATATTAGAAACTGTTAATGCATGTAGTTGAATGGATGAATGAATGATGATGGATGTTTAGATAGCCTCCATTCACTTGACTTTATATTCTTATCTGACCGTGAAGACGTCTAGAGATACCCTGGAGGATCGCCAACAGCTTCATCAGCTGTAGGATACCGCACCGTTATTCCGAGACATAAGACTCTCAACACCCCTTTTTCAACATTTCCATGCCTGATTTGACCATGTCTGGCGTCGTGGGCCTCATTCCTCTGCAAGCGATCGATGTGAATCTTCGGAAACTGAGTTTCCCGGCCGGCGAGTTGACGGCGGATACTGTAACCTCATTCAGGCTTTGAGGCTCAGCCTATCATCGCAAGTTTTGGAGGATATGCGATAAGGATGTTTGCAGAATGGGGGTCATCTGCGTGGAGCCGATCAGCTTTACATGGGATGAGGGTCTGAGGGGGGTCTGGTGTACAGTCATTTGCATGGCCAATCTCACAGTGAGATCTTCCTTTTCGACAAGATGTCAGATCAAGCCCGACCAAGCCTTTGCTCTCCCTGTATTTGAATCCTTCTGTAAGAGCTAAGAAATAGTTCTCTACTCTTAGCTAATAGTTTGCACCGCCAAGTCACTAAATTCTTTTGCTTCTTTGCGTCGCTTACGGGGCTTACCAGGGGAATGTGAAGACATCGCCAACATACTGGCTTCGCTCTTTCAGCCCCCGTATGGCGAATACAGATGCCTCACATAGCTCGAATGGCCTCGATCTCTTGGCGTTACATCCCAGCTTGATTGGACGATTGTCCCAACGGCTGCGTCTCGGCCCGGCCCATGTGGACCGGTGAAGCTCATCGTGATTGCTGGGTTCAGCTTGTCAAGGATATACAGAGAAACTTAAACAACAAGTCATATTCGAGGAGATGCCATTGTAAGTCTTGGCAGTGATTCCCTAGCCGCGACTGAATGTAACCTCAGCTAATTGGCAACTCGTGTAGATCCCATCAAGCCGACATTTCGGTCTTCTCTGACCCGAGAGACTGTCAACAAGGTCTTGCTAACCCTATTGGGTCGCACAAAACAATTCTGTAGAGCCTCATTTCCCCATTCGTGAAGCGGTGAGGCGATCTTGAGCTTGGCCTACGCAGCGTGGCCAGTCGGGGTGCTAGGCTTCATGACAGAAGGATTTGACCTGTGTTACATCGCGCCATCATGAGCGCGTCTAGGATCACAGGGGGTTGAGATTGCGCACTCCACTGCGGCTGTGGAGGTCGCCGACGACTCCATCGCGAGTTTCCGCCCAGCCCAGGCGTTGGGTTCCGCACAAATCGTCAGTTTTTGAAATATGGCTATTGGATAGATTACGGTGAACAGAGAAGGAAGAGAGTCCTACAGTCAGATGATTGCAGGTGACCTGTTGTGGCTGGCTGCATGGTTGTGTCTGGCCAGAGCAATGATTGCCACAGTTCCTGTAAACGCTTGTAAACGCTCATGACAACTGGACACTTCCAAGCTTACAACTGGAACTGGAACTGCAGTGTATCAAGTGGTGGAAATTCCCTCAGCCAAGAGGTCGCAGGTACGGTCCAACCAACAAGAGCAGCGTAGTATTCTCGAAGCCTTAGCAGTACTACCGTAACATCCCATGAAATTATTCACGCGTCGCTTAAGCAGCTTCTAGATTCTCTAACCGACATCGCTGCCGTGCACCCGTCACGAACTATAAGACATCGGAGTATTGTTTTGTCCTTGCGTTCTTTATATAAGGTTTCGGTCTCGTCCAAGAACCCATTTGTCCGGAGACAACTACAACGTCATGATCGTGAGTAGCCTGCCGGGAACAAGTCAGACAGCTGTGAGGTGTTTTATGTTTGCAGGGCAATTCCTGTGGGGCGTAGTCATCTGCCTCTGAAGACTGATCAGACGAGCACTTCCCAGCTGGATACTCGGGCTACGTCATATAGAACAGGCTTCTAGACCGGGCACTGTATCCTGCCCTTTTAACTCCATCATGGCAAGGTTGATACGCAGTGAAATCCATATTTCAGTCTGGCCTGAGTGTAGCTCAAACGAGTGATACAGTCACGATGTATTAAACCAAGGTGATATCCTTTGTTACAACGTTCTTGGGAAGAAGCCCGCCTAGAATTTCCACAGGAAGGCATCCCTGCAGTGAATCCTCTTCACCCTCATTATGTTCCACCTCATCTCTCATCAAGAAACAATCTCCAATAACTTCGCACTCAACCATTGGGCTACCTCTGTTACATCGACGCAGCCGCAAAACAAATGGTCTGGTACCACCTGGTAGTATATCAACCTGATCTTGTGGCATCATAGATGCTGGTCCAAGACCCATACCGTGGTCCTTTGTAGTGAAGAACACCCTTCCTTCAGTAGCGAGCCTCATCTCCGTATCGAAAGACTTCTTCGTGTCCGACTCAACGCTACCATCGGTCTTCCCGTCCATAAGCCAGGTAAATTGCTGATTGTTAACAGCGGTATTCACAGCGCACAGACGGGGTAGAATTGAGGACTCAAACCAGCTCCACAGCAACCCGTCTTCTTCTGGTCGCCGAAGTTGTCGAAAATTCCCTGGCGACTCCTCGTACATCCCACCTACGAGAGTTGTAGCGAAACGTAAAGCGAAATCTCGAGTCTTACTTTTCAGTGCCAAAACTGCCCACTGGCTGATGGTAAATATACGTGAGGCTGAATCCACCCAGGTAATCAGCCTCTCGCTACAATCCCCCACAGTCGCAATGGGCTTTGAGCTTATATGCAGGATATTTTCGGTCTCACCAAGCGCCGCACGTTGCCTTTGCCTTCTAGATTCCAAGAACAATTGGTCGTCAAAGTCGAGCCTATGAGGCCCGTTATCCCTTAGACAGCGCATCCATGACGCCGATCCAAAGAAGACAACGGGAGTTGAGAATAGCGTTGTATAGTCATACTCGGGGTCGATTACGTTATTGTGAGATGAGTTGATGAGATCTTTACAAGCATATCTGACTCTCTGTACGGCCTGTAGGATATCTGTGCCAGTCCGGAGGTCCAGGACTTCTGAGGATAATTGTATCAGGTCAGGAAGTGACTCCCACGATTCCATACTGACTGACTCTTTTCGAGGGTCGTTGAAGGTCATAGAATCTATCAAGACTCGCTCTCTCTCAAGGAAAGCTATCGCTTCTGATGGGGTTGATAACAAACTCAGTCCCTCCGACTCGGCCAGCTGGCCTTTGGCGTATACTTCGTTTCTGAAAGATCTCACCAGTGTCGAGAATGTCATGCGTATGTATTCGTCCCAAGTCCAACCATCGGGAAAGTACCAGTAATGGTCCCACACAATATGCTCTTGCTCCTCGCAAGGTAGGAGTGAGGTATTGTATCGTTCCTGTAACCTTTGAACCCAAAGGTCCAGGATCTTTGAGCAGTATATCTTGGCGCAGAACTTTATGATAACCATCCTGTAATACTCTCCAGAGGATGGTGTAAGTGGCAAGGCAAGGTGTGCTTTGATAAATCTCCGTATCGGTGTTGACAGCCAAAACCTTGGGCCGTTTTCTTTGAACTCCGTGTACATCACTTTGCACAACTGGATCGCCTCTTCCTGTGAGGAGTCTAGGGTTCCCTCAAGCATCAACTCTGATCCATATGTTCTTGTCCTGAGTGTCGTCTCATAGGAAATCAGGCTATCAATAATGTCCTTGGGCAGCGGTCTTCTTTTCCCTGCTTCGATTTCTTCATGCAGTATATTCGCGTTGATAGCCACTCGTTCCCAGTATTCTTCCTCACTTTCGACGAGTTGAATCCTCCAGCGTGGACGGATCTTGCGTACTGCCTCAACATGCATGCGGCGACGATCTGGTTCCTCGATTGCAACACTCCAATCAGGAATCCAGCTTGGAATCCCGCGGCTGTTCTTCCGCTTCATGTCGCCTGAAAGTGCTATTAGAGTGCCGCTCTGGTTGATCAGATCAATAACAGTGCGTCGATAGACCTGGACTGTGCTGAGGGAATAATTCGGCTTGATGGATCTGATATCACTTGCGAGGCCAAGTAGCGCAAAGACCGTATCTCGGTCATCGGTGGCCTTGCGGCCGGAAAATTCCTGCAGGAGAGACAATAAACCGGTTCCCTTTTTGGTTTTCCACTCCCTCCGCGACCTCTCAATCTCAAAGACCTGTCTTGCGAATGGTGGAAGCACCTTAGCGTATTCTCTTTCGATGCCCAGAAAAGACTCAGATCCCACATCATGTCGACCCCATCCTAGTTTGTCACAGACACCTGCTGCGGTGGCAAGCATCGGCCATGGGATTCTGACGTTCCCATACTGAATCACCACTTGGGATGAGACAGTGGCTTCTTGAACCACCCAAACACGTTGCCACCACTGACTGTTCATGAACTATCGAACTAGCTCAAAAAGCCTCAACTTGGAAGAAGCCTTTCCATTCGCGATACACTCGATCGTATCTCTGTAGCCATCAACGTCTTGAAGAAGCCGGAGAACGCATATTGTGCAAAACGAGTACCATTCAGGACGCCTGCACAGCTTCTCCCAGTTATCATAAAAATGGATGATTAGAGGTCCATCTTGAGCAAAAGATGAAAACGCTACGGGGGCAGATGGTGGAGATTTTGCATAGTCTTGAGGGATGCGGAAGTAGGACCCATCACCCAAGAACACGATGACACGTTGTGCGCGAGCATAGATATCCCGCATCATTGAAACTTGGGAACTTCTTTCGGCAAGATCATCCTGATTAATGCACTAAAGGCCATCAGTCTTCTGCATCTGAAAGCAGTCCAGGCACGGCTTACAATGGCATCAATCCAAATTAGTACGAGATGTTTCTCATCTCTCAAGTGACGAATAGCACAGGCGAGATTGACGCTGATCTTATGTTCATGCCCATCAATCTGAATGGTTTCTTTAGCTTTCGAGTTTCCCCAAACGTATGAGAGTGCCAAATAAGAGCGGCTGGTATTGTTCTTGACTTCAAAAGACTCATACTCGAAGCTGCAAGAGATAGGGTCCTGCCGTTTGCCTTCGTGGATCAGAGCGAGGCGCGTTTCGAGGCCACGTCAAGGACGTCCGTACGGCATCTTAACTGCACGAGGGACACAATCTTTGGCGAGAAAACAAAGATATTTTGGTATCGCAGAAGTAACAAAATCTCAAGTTCATCGCGACGGATGTAAGAATTTGTGGTTTTGCTGACTCGATTACCCAGAATGCCTTGCTGCCTGAATGGCATGGGAGAGCCTTGTGATGTCTGTACAAGTCGCCTATTGGCTGGAAAGTACTTTAATATTATAGCCTAAAATCGTAATTCGCTCTATCGGTACTACACATGCGGCAGAACATAAGATATATATCGCCAAATGTCGGGTTATTTCGTATTAAATATTTCCATTATAGATAATTTACAGCTTGGCCTCACCAACTGTGGCGCCAACGCGAACCTCAGCCTTGGCAGTAGTAAAGTTCTTGACATCGTCGTGAACAGCCTTGGCATCCTCAGCGCCGGCAGCGGCCTGGAAAGCGGCCATGCTCTCCCATCGAAGGATGCTGTAGATTTGGTAGGGGCTGTCTCCTCCCAGCTGAATAACCTCGGCGCTCTTCAGACCCTTGGACTTCCATGTCCTGTCAATTGGGTCAGTATCTCAATTCGCGGTTGAGTTTCTGAAGTCTTACTTCTCGGCAAGAGGCATATGAGTCTTGAGGTAGTAGTCGACATCGAAGTCGTGACCGCTGGGGTACTGGATGATAACGGTAGCCATTTTGATTATTTGTCGTAGTTATGGAAAAGATAACGTGAGTGATAGAAGACTAACAAACTGGAGGGGAAACAGTCCTTTTTAACAATCCCAAAACGTCATGTAGATCAAAGACCCTTCAAATAGATTACTAAGAAACAATCGCATTGCCAAAAGTGTTCGCATGACAGAAATTACGCGGTGTCTCCACTGCACGGAGCAACTGACAGGCCGTTTTGTTGAAGCCATCCCCACTTCGGGGCGATAGTCTATCCACTTTATTCGGGCGTTTGCCCATAACTGCTCCGTGTCCCGGGGCGGTCAAGTTACCTCGGCACAACCGTAGAGCCGGAGGTGCCGATGTTTCTTGACCGAGTCGCTTGGTAATCAACCAGTTGAGTTGAGTTCGGCTTGAAACCGATTTGCCAACCGCCGCAAGTTGTCGGCTTTCTCTTGAAACTATCATCTCCAAATAAACTCTGGTACGAAGTCTGTTGATTTACTATCCCAACAAACTCGGGCATGGGATACTGGATATATGCTTCAAAGGCTGCTATTTTAACGGTTGAACTGTGAAAGTGCCTGATGATAAGCAACCACGATTGGCAAAGTATCAATCTGATGTTTCAACGCTTGCTAGTTCGTGGGCGTTAACAACGTTGCGCGGTAAAGTAATTTTAAGGTTTGCATCAATTACAGGTTTCAAGTCAGGCTCTAACGGTTGATGTATTGAAAGCTATTATCATGCAAACAGAAGCGCCATATAACAACCTTCGCTTGGCCTATAGCTGTCCCTGTATCAATGTTTATCCGAAACGGCATGCCTAGTCAGTGAATTCGCTGCCCAACGCGACTCCGCCTTCTGCGCGAAGAGCACAATTATCAAACGACGTAAAAATCGCAATCGCAATCGCAATTATCGACAGTAGACCCGGAACAAACTTGCGGCATCACCCATTTTCTAGCCAGCCATGCAAGACCTACCATTAGTCCATATTCCGGAACCCATTCCGCCATGTGACACATGTCACAGAGCAGACAGAGCGACTCCATCGAGCCGTGGAATTTCGCTACAAGATTTATTCGGCAGTGCCGAATCGGGTTGCCCTATATGTCGCCTACGCTATATCGCAATATACAAAGACATGCCGCATGACTCTGGCATTGATTTGATATGTATATTGGGGACTGACGCCTCGGAAAACCCCGAAAATATGCCGCATAACGAGTTTATACTCGAACCGGGTATTAAATGGGATGGCCCTGTTATTAGCATACACGGAATGCGCGGAATCCTCTCCAGATTCTTTCTTTACACGACAAGTTTTAGCAATTCTCCTATCGTTATAGGCATTGGACAAGACGTTCTCGGTCGGGCAAGCAGCTATCTGTCTGTGATTACCGAATGGTTTAGAGAATGTCACGAAAATCACCCTGATTGTCTACCAAGTACTGATGTAGCTCTGCCCACTCGCGTCCTGGATATTGGCAGTGGATGCGGGGATCTGGTACGGCTCATTGAGGTGACATCGGGTCAGACCGGCCTGTATACGGCGCTCAGCCATTGCTGGGGTGGTGGGATCGACATCCGGACTACCACAGGGAACTATACAACCCAGCAGCAGGGCCTGCGCTATTGTGACCTGCCTCTGTCTTTCCGGGACGCAATCACGGTTACAAGAGGTCTCGGCTTAAGGTACCTCTGGATTGATGCTTTATGTATCATACAAGACTGTCAAACCGACTGGGAGGTTGAGTCAGGAAACATGGCGGCCATTTACCAAAATGCATATCTTGTCATCGGTGCAGATATGTCATCCAACTCTGATGGAGGTTTTCTCGACGTTCAAAGCGGCGGGTACCATGGCCATGGATGGCCAATAGCTACCGTTGATAACAATATTATATACGCACGATCAGAGAACCGCCGCAACAACAATTTCAAGGAGCTCCATCCGCTGGACCTCGAACCATTGTCTAAAAGAGCTTGGACCCTGCAGGAGCAAGTTCTATCATCCAGAATGGTTCATTTCGCCTCCAAGGAAATGGTATGGGAGTGCAAGTCTGCGATACGATGCGAGTGCATGCAACTGGATCGGATGACTCGTTTTCTCGAGCCACCAATCTCCCTCCGGACTCTAACGAGCTGTTCAGATACAGTGTTCAGGAAGTGGTATCGTTTGGTAGATGAAGTCGTGGAACGGAGCCTTACCAAATCTCAAGACCTCTTACCATGTTTGTCAGGAATTGCGCGACATTATCAGAATCGTGGCGCTGGGACGTACCTCGCAGGTCTCTGGAGTGAGGACTTGCTTGTGGGTCTTACGTGGAGTTCAGATGTACCACCAGACCGATGTTCTCGTGCTGTTCCATATCGAGGCCCATCATGGTCTTGGATTTCCCTTGACAAAGTCCAAAATCCGTATGGCACGCCCGGATCATTTGGGAAATCTGGCGACAGATTCAAAAAGGTCTATACCAAGGTCATCGAAGCGACGTGTGTTCCAGCTGGAAAAGACCCCCTGGGCGCTGTTTCAGATGGTCGCCTGAATGTTGTTGGACCTCTGTTAAAGATGAAAGAAGATATCAATATCAAAACCCATTACGACTCTGATGAGTTTCAAGAGGAGAGCCTGTTTTACCTGTTCATTGGGGAATTTCATAATGGAATATGGCGAGAAGATGTACGTGGATTGCTGCTGCGGCAGCAATGTTTGTCGAGCTCTACGTTTGAAAGAGTTGGTTGGTTCGAACTACACGAGAGATGGGCAGCTAGATTGCTTAGAGGGAGAAAAGTTCATGATATTACGATTGTGTAGCTGTATATGTTTATTGGGTGCGTTGCCGATGTTTTAACCACGGTCCCATATGGAGATTGAAGACCGTTACATCGTTATAATATTGCGTATATCTTACTAGTCATCCCCAGATCACAATAAGCTTTCGCTTGAACGCCAGCTTTGAGAGAGGGCCCGTTATGAGCGAATCTTCTCAACTAGGACGCAACTAGTGTATTCCTCTGAACCGTAAGACCACCAACAAGTCCATCGATGTGATGGATTACTTCAAAATAAAATCCTCAGGTACACCGCTAGCATCATTTTGAAGGATTTCGGGCAGTAACTCAACTGAAAGCCTGTGCCAGGACTGTGGATAGCCTAACCAATGCCCAGATGGTGGGGGCGGAGAATCACCGTGAGGGTAGGTGACACATAGAGCAACCCGACTTGGTATTCTCAGCTGGGTCTTGTAGCGAAACTCGCGACCTCTCTCTGTTGCATTTGTGCCATACGTCACATGCCGGAAGGAGTTGCAGAATATAGACAGACGGCAGGTTCTACAGACTACTCGGAGTTTGATTATGACACATCTGGTGATAAAGATGCCCGCAATGCGTACTGAATAAAACAACAGTTTTAGCGTCTGGATATATACAATCCCCTCACGTGTCCGAGCTCCAAAAGTTTGCTGCGTTATTGGTCATTACGCCGCTTGACCAGCAGCATGTTGGTTGCACGACAAGTACAATGATCGACATGACGGTTACTATCATGAGCCGGGCGACTGTGAGCCCCGATTCGGTAGGAGTAGTCGTCTCTGGCTGGCCTAATTTTCAAGCCACTTGGGATAAGACAGATCTCAGTCACTGGCCCCAGATTCTTGCATTAGCCAACACCGTGCGCTCGTCCATCTGTCCTCAAAGTTGGTCAAAGACCTAGAAAGCCCTCGTTTGAGATCAATCCTCGCATCTGCTCCAGGACTCGGGCCATACATGGGTCCCGCAATCTCAGCGTACTTGCGGCGCAGGAGGACTAAATCCCAATCTTTGCGGATCTCGACCATGGCTTCCTCTTCTTCAGGAGGGAGAGATCCGACTGGTGGGGGTTCCTGGACATCAATTCCCTGGAGGAAATGTGGGACCCCGTCCTCTGTTTCCAAGGCTGGCACGATGCTCACGGACTCCCAGTCGACGATGCCGGCAATTTTGTATGTCTCGGAATTCACAAGCACGTTCATCAAAGAAATGTCGTCGTGACATAGGACCTTGATGTCTTCCAGGTCGTCAGTCTCTGAGTAGATTCGAGGTACGACCTCGACAAGTCTATCGGCAGTCTCGAGCACCTCGGCTCCATCTTCAGCAAGCATCTCGTCGGCTTCGCAGTAGTACTTGGTCCTAGGCGAGGGTGAGAGATGTTGAATGCGCCGGGCGAGCAAACTGGCCTGGGACGTAGCGAGTTCCCGCGCTGTGGTGAATGGCCCACGGTCAGGGCGAAGGAGCAGGCGTTTATCCCGAAAGAAGCGTGTAGAGACCATGCGCCCGATAACAAAGGTGCCGTGAATGCCGGCATCGGGTCCTAGAGTGGGCATGTAGTCGACCTGGTTCCAGACATCCGCGTAGTAAATGCTACCCAGCATGGGAAATTGACGCTGCCTGAGTTCCTTCAGCGAACGGGCCAGTTCGACTGCGAGATCCATCTTGGCCTGGAAGGGCATCGTGTCCCAGACTTGCTCCAGCGGTACGCCCTGAACCCTCTCCATGAGCATCCATTCGAAGGTGAGCTCGTTTGAGGCGCTAGACGCGTAAGCAATGACCCCGGGTACCGGGATTGAAGTGTTCCGCCAGATGTAGTCCATGGCGGCCACCTCGCTTTCGGTCTTGAAGAAGGGATCAACGGGAAGGGCGACGCGCATGAGGAACTCGTCAGTCGTATGGTCGGAAGAGAGGCAATAGAGGCGATGGAATGCGCCCTGGCCGAAGGGTGAGATGCGGGCATCAGAAAATAATTCCGCGGGGAGATGCTCAAGGGCGAGCTTGCGTACGACTTGGATATCGAGTTCTCGCGGCCACACTGGGTCTAGGAACCCTGACGAGTCGTTGTTTTTCCAGCAAAGGTGGTGGTCGGCGAGGGTATTAACATGGTCGTGGCCGTGCGATACTCGCTCTGGTTTGGAGTCTGCAGCTGTTCGATTCATCTTTAATAGCCAGGGTAGAACGTACAAGGTGCAGGGGGGAAGTTGATTGACTTGACACGGCACAAAATCAGAGGCTAAGAGGGTGAGCACGGTGACTGAGTTTTTCCGCACTGTGCCGACTGAATACAGTACGTACTCGAGACTGGCGGCGTCATTAGGTACGGTAGCCACGTTTGCCGAGCCACATCAAAGGGAACACAAGGACAATCTTTACAATCACTATAGTGTCGTCCATCCACCCAACCCACCACTCACCAGTGTTACACCTTGGCTTTACGAGATGTCATATCCACCCACAGTCCGGGTTTGATATGGTTTCGATGCTTTTGACACAGACTGACTTCGAACTGACAGCTGCGGCCAAGTATTTATCTTTTAAAACCGAGGCAGAGATTTTCTATCCTACTTCAACGTCCTTGGCAAGCTCATGCTCTTACACATGTTATAGTTTCTCATTCAGCGTAGAAAGAGACATACAACAGAACAGTGCCGAAGTCTCATTCCGGTTCCGTGGTCCACTCATCAACGTACGGAAAGTCTGCAGGCAGAAGGGTCGCTTCGGCGCCAATTCCATATACCAATGAGACTGGATACTGGGATGTCTGTCGGATCCTACATTTACATCGTTAGGATTATCCTAAAGGAGTCTCGGGCAGTGACTCAACTTCAAACCCGTGCCGCAATCCCAAGGTTTGAGCCGTGTGTGAAAACGGCAAGCCATGCGATCCTACCAATCAGAACTGTATCTTAAAACGGCTGGGAGACATGACGGTTATGAATCTCAAGGCTAGACTGCGTGAACATTTACCCGATTTCTCTACCAAAGATCCAAATCCCTGACATCCTACAAGGCTGAGTCGTTGATTTTCAGGGGGAAAGTCTAAATTTAGTCCTGTCATTAACGGGATTTTAGGTGGACCCATATTTCTGCTCCTACTGAGTCTTGGGGAATCCAGTAAGGCTGACTCGAGCTGGGCAATTTGTATCTCAACACCATCCAAGAAAAATGACTCCGCTGACGGACGGATACTGTAGGCTTCACATGGGTAGCTATGCGAATGCGAATGCGGCTCGCCGCGAGATCTGTCTGGCGATAGACATCGCCAATTTGTGGCATTGACATGGAAAAGAATGATACCAAAAACTTTTGCAGCACTATATTTCACACTTACGGTTGAGCAAATCTCGGATTGTAAAGGTGTGATAATATTCAGCTGAATAGACTTTTCATATTCCTACTTGTCACTGTTATTCATGTTGATAGTTGAGCTGTGTTGGTTAATTTATACAGCTGGGTTGTGTTTGCGGCAAGATACCCTATATCTAAGCGCGACATTGGTGCAGAGTGCTTTGCCGCTTGTCCAGCGTAAACTTTACGACCGATACGAGTAACGCGTAAATACGACGAAGCTGAAAAAGTCAGCATGAGTGCCGCGGATGCTTGGCAATACATATGTGAGTCAGACCTGAAGAACTTTGGTATTCACGATGATCAATCTCAATGTGATTGTATTGCAACCTAGATGATGAGGTCATCACAACTATTCCGATCTCAATACAATCGCAGCGATTTGCACCCAGCTGATATCTATCTCACCTCATACTATCCGCGACAGTAGGTAGTCAGCCCTCGAATACCTTTCCCATCTCAGTAACGCCCATCGGCGATGACAAACCCCGACCCCCGCGGCCCCCCGCGGACTCGAGTAATTGTCCTAGTACGGCAAAACGCCAGTTGACTCAACCAAACATACACGTCAGATAAGCCCAAGCCCCCACCAAAAACCGTTAATCCCTGCGCTGTCATTTTCGGGGCTGAGAATTTCGTAAACGGGACCGGCCGCAATGGCCGCGTCGTTATTGGCGAGTTTCTATTTTTGTGATCGACGTAAGGATTCGTCACTTGTTAGCAAAGCCTCATAAGCGGGTGGCTCAACCAAAGGAGGAATTACGAAGCGAGATGATGGAGGAATTGAAGGATTGTTTAAATATCATGTTGTTGATCCTTTGTCTCTATATATGATACGTATTTGTCTTGTTTGATCACTCTGGCGTTGGTTGTTTTTTATCTGTGCATTAGTATTTCAGTGTGTGTTTTTACGAACGATAGCGAAATGACTTCAACGGGCAGCCAGAGCGATACTCCCATGACGCCGAATGGGAAGGTTTCCAAGGCGAAGAAAGGAAAACCTGTTCATGTTTGTTCGGAATGTCAAAAGGTTTATACTAGAGCGGAACATTTGAGGTAAGCCCTCTGCTCAATTCCTTGATGCAAAAACTGACATGATGATAGACGGCATCAATCCTCACACGAAGAACCACAGTACCAATGTCAAGTTTGCGAGAGGCGTTTTTATCGACGCGATTTATTAGAGCGACATTTTAGACGGTAAGAAAATGTGCATCCTGCCTACTCAAGCACTGTTTACTGAGCAATGCTTTACAGACACGAGGAAGAACTTGCGCAAGCCCAAGAACAATACCAGCAATGAGAACAAGCAGAGAGGATGAATACTGGAAAGACGAACTGCTGATTGAGATGAGCATCGGCCAGAGCGATCGATGTTTAGGCAGCGAATGGGTCGGACTTCATTTTCTTTTGTACTATTTACTGTATTAACGTGGGAGGGCTTGTTTACCAGTGGGGGATTCGGATTAGACATCGGGTCCAGATGACATAATGATAGATTATTTGCACAAATTTAGAGGAATGTTGAATGTTGATTTGCATGGTGAATTGTCCATTTAACGTCTCCCGAGCCCAGATCCCATCTGTTTATCATCCATCTAACCAACCCAGTCATACTTTCCACCAAAGTTGCAATAACCAAAGTCAAGATCCGGTCCACAGTAAGTCCTGGAAGTATAATAATACGTAGACCCAGTTAGAAGACACCCTTTCAAAGGTCCTCCATGCGTAAGGCTCAAGCACTGCGTTTCGCATATGGTTTAAGTTCAGAGGCCGGCATAGCTGGTGAAAATGATCAATGCCATATGAAACATATAGGTAACGAGAAAACGGGGGACTAGGTCTTGGACTGCGTCGTAAAAGAAGTACCGTAAAAGATTACAGACGAAGAGACCAGACAGTAAAGTTGGTGCTCCTCCAGCGAAGAGGCTGTTGGGGGCGGGTTGTTGAGCGATCATGGTTGAACTTTTTGAATAGAAATTGGGCGTCTTTGATAGTTGATCCTCGAAGTGCTGGAGCAATGTATTTTTTCTTTTGTGCATTTTGAAGTTTCTGCCTCCCAGAAACTTTGTGACCTAAAATGTGTAGGTTCAATCAAGCTCTCAAACATGTACTCAGGACATTCAATCCGGAGCCACCCTTTCGCTTTTGTTGCTTTAGCGAAACCTTCTTGAAAAGAAGATGTCTGCCTACCACTGAGGAATTATTTTTCTCCAGAATGTCGAAGCCAAAGCTGACTCACCATCACCATCCGCCCGCGTCAAATGCATGGATTATTTATACCCTTATCCGTCTCTCCGCCTTCCTTCGGTCTCTCCACTTGACGATAAAAACAACAACACAACATGGTTCGCTACATCCCAGATCCCTTCGAGGAACTACCCGGGGAAGTTCGTCTTCCTATTTTCTTTTCTCTAGAATGCAAATCGTCAATCTTACCTCTGATCGAGGCATCTCCCGCCATGCTTCAATCGTATCTCGCAGACAAGACGCGCATCCTAAGAGCACTCCTCTTGGCCGAATTTAACCAAGAAATGCTCCAAGACGCAATGGCAATCATCCTCTGTCCAAAGGAGCGCGGCGTCAGACTGCATCGACTTGAAGGTCGGGCTGCAAGGACCATGGTTCGGTTTATTCGGCGCTGGTCGCGGTATCAAATGCCTAATCCTCTTCTGGATAACGACATGGACAACCTCTTGATTCAACTCAATGAACTGCACAGTCGGCTTCTTATCTTGATTGAGGATTATATCACTAAAGCCACAGCATCTTCCCCACCAAGAGAATATTCCTGTGTACCCCAGATGAGAACAAACGAGAGGCATCTCCTGTTCAAGGGTGCCAAGATAGCACGGCGATTCGACTCCGCGAATCTCTCAGCCGCAGAACGCAAAAGGTTCCTCCACGCGTTTCTCGTGCACGAACTTTGCTGCATGACCGGCAATGTTGAATTTCACCAGCAAGCTATAACTGGGGATTGGCATGCGATGCCATATACACGGATACTCTCTCGTACCGAATACGAGTCTGTCAAATGCGTGGACCTATATTTCCGTTCTTTGTATGGAGCAATCTTTGTACAATGCGATGACCACGGGTTCCTTCCAAGAGCAGAAGAGGGGCGTACACTTCGACTCCGGACCCATTCTCCCCGAGGCTCACTTTTCTACGCAGAGCAATATGAACCTGCTCTAGCCTGGTTCCCAACGCCAGGCGTTATTGCCAATAATTACGCCGAGTCCTTTTCTAGACTTGGTCTATATCGTATCCTCGAATTTCTGAGCTACGACCTGACCAACCTAGACGGTCGGAAGGCGCTTCAAGCGAAGATGGAGCTTGTCTGGAATTCGGAACAGCCGGCCAAGACCAAAAAGTGGTCAAACGCATATAAATCCCTGATGCTGACTACAAGCGACACGCCCTTTGACAAGGTTTACACATCCATTGGTGTAGACGATCGCGATGCGGTTCAACTCATGGTTGCTCAGCAGAGCGCTTGGGTATTCTTTGACGACGAACGGTTCTACCCGACTGCGCCCACTGATAAACGGACTAAGCCACCGAAGTCACCGAAGTCACCAAAGCATAAAAGAAGAAAGCTCGGAAAGAAGTATGACCGGCGCGAAATCGTTCTGAAGTGTGGCCGCAGAGATCGCCCGAAGCGATGTATTCGCAAGGTGGCAGGACAACGTATAGAACAGTCACATAATGTCTGACAGGATCGAGCTTTCACAATGGGTTGAAGTTCTGGAAGTGGTAGGATTCCAGGTCAGAGACAACACAGAGAAGAGTCTTGTTTGAGTATTCTAGTCACAGTGAGAGTTCAGATTAAGTCCTTTCTCAGTCGTTTTGTATTTAAGCTTTTTGAAGGTCAGTCATCAGTCTTGAGTGGTATTGGGCTTCCCCAGTGCTGCGCGAAAATTAATATTTCGAATGTGCAACTCAGATGACATTGAGTAAACCTTCTACATTTGTGCATCTCCACAAAAACGTACCAGAGGACGTACGTCAGGGTGTCAGAAGACTTGGTCGCGGCGATCATAAGACATAAAATTGTTTAGTTACTCCATGCGGGCTTAGATCAGATCTTAGGATAGGTTTCTTGAACAGTCTCAACCGCAGTCTATGCAGCAATTGACTCATGATGCTTCAAAAAAAGCTTAACGTCTTAGAAAAAGTTAATCTAAGCGCAAGCTTTCTTCCTCTATATAAATGCGACTTCACTCCTTGTTTTATCGAAAACAAGATCCTTTGACTAAACACCTCGGCCCTGTAACAGCAACATGGAAGAAAAAAGCGCGTTCACTACTATTTTCACCCCAAACAGTGACACAGAGTTGATCTGCAGAGGTCTTAACCGCCGGAAGAAAACCGACGATGCGGCGACGGCGGAGGAGGAAAGTCTGAATTCTGGCCTCCGGACCCTGCATGTATCGACCGAGATGTTTCGCGACGTTACTAAAGAGATCAAAACCATCCGCGATCTACAAGAACTCCCATATTACAAGGACGGCGCAACTACGGAAATACGCTTCCTCGTCTCATCGACCCATCTTATCGCCGCATCGCCCGTCTTCGCCGTAATGCTCAACGGAAATTGGGCGGAAAGCCGCAAAAACGCCAACAATCGATACGAAATCATAACATCCGACTGGAACGCAGAAGCCCTGTTTATCCTCCTCAACATTATCCATCATGGGCGGGTTCCTGACTATATTGACTTCGACACTATAGTTGAGCTTGGTCGTGTATGTGACTACTACAAGTGTCAGAAAGTAGTCGAGGTCTTTGTGGATAAATGGCTTGTCCCGTTTGAGATGGATAGGCCGGATACAGTATCTCCGGGACTGAGCGTTGAGAACATCGCGACGTGGATCTTTATTGCTTGGGCTTTCAATAAGGAGCAACTGTTCAACGAGTTGGTGGAGGTGGCATTGAAGAACTGCAAAGGCCCTTTGACGGACGATTCATCATTGCCCCCATTTATCATCACACGGATCGAAGCCCGGCGGCAGCAGCTCATGAAGACCATCCTCGACTATGTCTATGCTTTTCACGAGTCTCTCATATCGCATGTGGATTACTGCCCACAACGATGTCCAACGCTCATGCTTGGAAATGTCACAAAGCACATTCGTCGGAGTGGACTCAAGATTCCTAGAGAAGAGGGGGAGCTGGACGGAAGAAGCTGGGTGAGCCTGAGGCAATTCGCTCGCAACATTGTCAAACCGACTTATCTTGGGCAGTACTTCATTCAACCTCGCGGTCCTCCGCATCATTGTCCGTTTGCGATGATCAAGTCGGAGTCTTGGTGGACGGAGACATCAAAAAGGGTCATAGACGGATGTCGGTTTGAAGACTTCAAGCGCTTGATTTATTAGCATGTTTGCATGAGAGCGAAATCAAGAGCATTGTGTAAGCAGGATAGTTATGATTCTCTCCTCAATTGAAAGACTATGGGACATGTTCCTTCGCTTCCCACATTGCGTCTCTCATTGCTTTATCCACAGTATCATCTTGTGATGTAAGAATGATTGGCTCCCATAGGCATAAGAGACGAAAGGATATGGTCACTTTATGCCAACTTAGAGTTACACTTTTGCTAATGAATTATTGTAGCCTAAACCTTGGACAATAACTCCTCTATTACCTATGGCTTACGAGAACCTTACTTGAGATCTTAATGAGGATAAGGTTTATCATAGACGATGATTGTTAGATGATAATATACGGGATTAAAAGTGATTTGGTTCAAGTACGTACTGGATGTATCATTAACAGACCCTAAGTAGATTCTCTTACCTACCTAGAAACGGGTAACAAAGCTCTTATTCTCCGTAGAACAAGTGACGTTCATTGAACGGTCTGCCTCTGGCCTATCGACGGATTCCACTCTTCAAACATTCCAACTCCGACACTCACACAAGTCCCTTCTTTTCGCTTTAAATAACTTGCAACAATCTAATATCATGGGAGTTCCATGTTGTGTCTTTGGAAAGATTGCGGATTTTATCACCATCTCTTTTTACAGAAGCCTCAGCCCCACTCGGTGGATGACTCAACGGCGTGAGGCTCAGCCGCATCCTTCGCTCCACCCACAAGTCCAGTACTTAATGATGACAACATCCATCTCACTTCCACTCTCATCTCACGAAAACAGCCAACAGCACAGGACAATGCCAAAGAACAGACCTTCACAACAAAGGCGAAATGAAGCAAAATATGCAGAGATAGCAAAAGCGCGAGAACTCAAAGAGCACAACCGCGCCAAAGCAGTAGCTGACGATGACACTCTCGATTTTGCAACCAAGATTGATCGATTAGGCGAGATTCGACATTGGTTTTCCGCTGAGACGCCGACGCTTGATGAGTATATGCGAGGAGAATTGACTGTCGCTGAGACGGTAGACATACTTGCGAAGCCTATCGACGAAGCGTATTCCACTGCGGATTTTGGACGACAGTATTTTGAGCAAGAAAGGGTTGCGCGGACGCAGCGCCAGTATCACAGTCCTGAGAAAGCACTGGAGGAGTGGGGGGCTGAAGAAGAGTACCCAGAACCTACAAAAGAATGGGATCCGTCAAAGTCTACTGAACAGCTCCTCTGGGATTTATGGTTTTCCATTCTCCATGAAGCGAAAAAGATTGCATTCACAGACGAGGCGCAGCATGGGAGACTAATCAATCTAGTCCAAGGCTTCAAAGACCATCCAAATCCTCCACCACCAGTACCCATGACAATACCACTGAAGAGAAGTTGGATCTGGGAGTCTGATGCAATCTGGACAGATTTGGCTGTCCTTGGTATTTCGGTATCAGAAGTCTTCAACGATGCTTGTGGTTGCGGAGCAGGATGGCTATGGCCTGAACAACAGGCCAACGAAAACTTGTCCTACTTCATGGCTCGCCTGACAGCTAGTGGAACAGCCAACCTCTACAGCAAAGGTATATGTTGCGTTAGTATGCTGGAGCGAACACCCTCTGCAGGATCTCGACACTTCCCGAAACCGCCTCTTGTGGAGGTTCTGAGCCATGAAGTTACCTGCGCTGCCTTATGGACAATTGTTGCTGGGAGAGAAGTGTTCTCCAAATATGCGGATACACGCGATGAGAGGGACATAGAAGTTGTGCATAGAATTATTGGGTTGAGAGGTGATGATCTGCCTTGGAATAGGTCAAGGAGGAAGTTCAAGGGACGGGCGAGGTGGGAAACTGCGAGGAAAGAGTTTACGAGGCGACGGTTTGAAGAGGAGTCAAAGAATGAGGAATTGACACCAGCAGTACGCGACTTGGCTGCGAAGGCGGCGGAGGCTATGGTTCCACTGTTATGGCTCACGGGAGAGGGAGAAGATAGTGAATAAAGATACCTAGTGTGAATAGAAGAACTAGCTTCAAGAGAAACAAATGAGGTCGGCGAGACCAACCATAACTGAACAGACTTTCCTGCTCTTGACCAATCAAATACCAGAATCATCCTGAAAAACCTCAGCGTTCCAATGATTACTACTATTCCCATACCACTCATTCCACCTCTGACAAACCCGCTTAACATCCTTCATCCTCTCGCCATTCATCATCCACTTGAGTCTTTCCTGCTGCTCAAGAATCTGAATCGCAAGGCCACTGGACGCATGCCATGCGATATGGCAGTGGAACAGCCAAGATCCTGGATTATCTGCTTTGAACGCGACGACGAGATATCCGCCTGCTGGGATGAGTGCTACGTCGCGACGGGGTGGGTTGTCCCATTTGAGTTTGACTTTGCCCGTGTCGAGATCGGTGAAGTTTGTTCCTTGGGCTAGGAGGGCGAAGTCATGGCCGTGAAGGTGGAGCTAAAAAATCGTTAGACACATACTTAAACATAGTGAAGGTTGCCTACCGGATGAGCCACGGGCGCAAACACTCTATCAGGGCGGTTGACAAGGGGTGCTGGTGGCGCAGTGATAGCGATATAAACCCATTTATCCTTCTTAGCATCCGGAACAACGAGATCAACAGCATAATTTGGATCCCACGTCTTATTCTCAAGGTTAAGAATAGTGGGGTTCGAAAAGTTGAGCCAGAGAGGATTTTCGCCAAAAGCCCACCATTGGAACCCGTCGCCTTTCTCAGGTCTGTCTCTATACGTCTTCAGACCGATGTCGAATTGGGACTCATTATCTACAGAAGTCAGAACAGTATATCATTGAGCGATGTGGATACTTACAGTTCAACTCAACTGGCTCTACCGCCCAAGGGAAAACAGGTTTGAGCAGGTCATAGTTCTCATCACGACATGCGGTAGAATAAGCCGGTCTGAACGTCGTAGGAACCAAAGTACTAGAAGCGTTGTATCGAAGGATACCTTGTCGCTCATCAGGTTCATTGCCGGGCTCAAAGCCCTTGCAGCGATCTGCGCCGACAGTGCGGATCCAGTAGTTGCCATCTGGTGAGGCGGGGAGGACGGTTGTGTTGGTCGGAGTGGCGTCCAGGACAATGTGATATCGTTGGCCTGGTTTTGTCAGTTGGGATGTGAGTCGGAAAAGTGGAGTGCTTACCGATTCCGAGGACGATATGGTCGACTTCGTATGGGTGGATGGGGACAAAGTCTGTTGACATGACGGTGAAGTTGTGATTGTCGATACTGAAGATCCACGTTGTATCTACCGAGGTGTTGATGACGCGTAGAATGTACTTTTTGCCCTACAAAGTATAAGCATAGACCTAGAGTTGATCGAGAGTTTTACCTTGGTAACGGTCATGTTGAACCGTTCGCGTGGGAAACTACCTGCAAAGTTCCCTACGAGATGTTAGTCCTCAGACCCACATATTAGAAGTGATTGACTTACCAACACCATTGATAAGAACACCATTCATCATGGGTCTAGTCGGACTGTTGGGCACCAATTCCCTCTGCCAACTCTGGAACGCACTCCGATGACTCCAATCCGTGATGAGAATCGGATCCCTCCCCTCATCCCAAGGCGCACTCGACGGTCCGTAAATCATGATCGGACCAGCCAACCCATCTGCATACTGCAGCGAGTAATGGCTATGATACCAGCTCGTGCCGTACTGTACGGCACGGAAGGTATATGTGTAGCTATCGCCTGGTGCGATGGGACATTGCGTTACGCCGTTCACGCCGTCCATTTCGAAGGATTCTAGTTGGCGGAGGCCGTGCCAGTGGATGGTTGTGCCGTTGTAAGCTAGGTTGTTGTGCACTGTTACCTTGATGATGTCGCCCCAGCATGCTTGGATCCAGGGACCTGGGTATTGGTTGTTGAAGACTTTGCCGTAGGGGTTGTTGACGCCGTCGCCGTTGATGTCTTGGTTCGTGACATTGAGGTGATACTGAACTCAATTAGGCACGGCGACCATAAACAAAACAGATCACTAACCTCTCTCACGATACCTTCGGGATAGAAGTTCTCGTAATCAGTGTCGATATTAAAGACCTGTCCATACGGGCCCTTGAGCCAGCAAGAACGATCATCTTTTGAAGTGCAGTTCTCCCAGCCTTTGAGCTCGGGGTATTTGCAGTGGAACTCGACACCTTTTTGGTCAGGACCGTTCGGAGCAGGGAAGTGAGGATATTTGGGAGCAGGTTTGTTGTGGGTGAAGGATAGGACATCTTGGTGAGGGCCGTCGGATGGGAGGGTTGGGGAGTGGAAGACGGCTACGAAGGAAAGGACGATGGCTTTGCAGGTGTCTGTGATCCACATCTTGGCGGATTCAGAGGCGATACTGGTATTGTAAAAAGTGCAGATTCGTTTGAGGAGACACTCGATTGAAAGCAGCCCGCAGAACTCGCTGGGGCAGAGGGTACAGGAACAGAAAACCAAGAAATGTAGGAACCCGAGGACATCCCTCTCTTATCCCATCCCATCCCCCATCCTCATTATCGTCTGACTACCCATCTGACACGCCACATTCAGCCCTGTAGAACCTCAAGCACAAATCACATTTCCAACTTTTCATTTTCAATCATCAAAGCTGCATGCAGATAACGCCCTCGTATGAGAACGCGCGGGGTCAGCGCCACGAACGCCTTAGTTCGGAGCTGAAATTCCTTAGCTCGGCAGTTAATGCAAGGGATAACGTGCAATAGCCTTTCGTCGTTGCCGTTTAGGACTTAACTTTGACCAAACGGACTTTAGTAACCGGCGTGCCGTGCCGGTTCGCGTCTTCGGGGCTTAGGCTTACATTCTTGGTCTGATGTCAGCTATCGCGTTGTACTGTTTCACCATACGGGTCATACGTAAGCATAGGACTTGTGATAAGAGGATTGTTTGCTATGTGATTCGCATTCGAGAATTGTTTCCTTAAGCGCAGATTGCATCGACAGCTTGGTCAATGTAATGCTGATTTTGCCCGATCTTACTGTCCATCGTTTCCTGCGCAAGCTTCTTCAGATCCTCCATCCTCCCATACTCATCCAATCCAATCTCCTCCTTCAGGAAAGGATTAAACCGAATATACTTGGTATCCTTATGTTCCTCTCTCTCATTAAGATGCGTCATGTGTCGTGAAAAGTCCTTGCCTTTGGCATTAGTGTTGGTCGCAAAGTCCATAACCTTTGACGCGACACCAACGACCTTGATCCATGATTTTGCGGCCTTGCCTGGACTAACGTAGCCTGTACCTAAGCTAATGACGCATGAAATAGGAGGGGCGGGGTCGGAGGGTTTGACTAGCTCGAAGCGCGTGTACCAGAGTTGGTCGATGGGGTTGTTGTTGAGAAGACCGCCGTCCCAAAAGACTAATTCGGGCTTTTCTTCGGGGAATTTGACCTCGGGGAAGAATGTGGGGGCGGCGGATGTTGCGCGGGCGGCGATGCTGATTGTGAGTTTGTCGCCGTGATTGAGGATGGCGTTGTTGGCCTTTGATGAGGTGTAAACGGTGCTGTCCTTGTAGGAGCGCATCAACAAGGACTCCGCTCTGTTTTGAGCAGTGGTGCAGCAGAACCTGACAATGTTAGTAGACTTCCATCATTTGGGGTAACAATGCTCGGTACTTACATTCTGGCGCCAGCATCATGCTGAAGAGGCGCATTACCCTTCAACTTCTTATCCTGCTCATCGAGACCGTACTTTTCAACAACTTCATCGATAGCCTTACTCATGCTCCCGGCATCAAATCGACTATCCTGAAAAAGCGCCTTACTATTATTAAGATACGACGCACCAGGAATCCAGCTGATATCCCGGCCGTAGATCTTGGGACTGAAGATAGTCTTGGCAATGCGATCATATTCTTTGATGGTATCGTCAACGCTCATGCGAAGACGGAAGAGCATGATACCCATGATACCGCCTGTGCTGGTACCGCCTGCGAGCTCGAAGTAATCAGCTGGGCGAGGCATTTCGGGGAGGTTTTTGCGCTTTTGGACGCGGGACATTAGTTCGCGGAGGACGACGAGACCCATTATTCCGCGAACACCGCCGCCGTCTAGGGCCAGGAGGCGGAGTCCTTTGGGGTGTTTTGTGAGTGCGTTGTAGACCATGTTGAAAGTAGATTGATGAGTGATAAGCAGTGGAAGTGAAGAGAAGAGAAGAACTGCGTATAAATGCATTTCGGCTGTTTCACCATGACTACTCAATGCGACGTCACTATCACTCCCTTAAGTCAAGTCTTGACCATTTCGAGAATTTTGTCATAGCGAAGACAGCAGAAGGCGAGCTGAACTGCTCTTGGCTTGCGTTAGTGTATGCAGTGTTTCGTTAGTTCCGGGTGATCCCTTGTCAATCCCGTCCTTACCAGGTCGCAGCAAGGATTGAGCTGTGCGCAAATGGTGGAGAATATTAATACTAGACTGCTCGATGGAGACCTGAAAACATCAATCAACCTCTCTTTTGGTCGTATCATATCATACCCCTATCTCTTTGCTTTTTTGACCCACCGAAAGCTCAACTGAGTTCCATGAATCGTCAGGCTAAGGCTCCAAATTTGAGACAGGATCATCACCACAAGAAGAGATTCGCAATGCTGCATTCCTAGTGCCAGCCAGAATGACGATTTATGCAGCATCAAAGCGCAAAAGGCCTCAGAATCTGAACCAATTGATGTGTCGGTGTATTGATTGCTGACGGGCTGAACGCAAGCCACTGTCGGTGATCCTTGTCGATGGGCGTCATGATAAGGTCAGTGATAAGATTGAGGTCACCCTGCACAAGTTTTGATCCACAGAGAAAAGTCAGCTATGGCCAAGGTTTAAGATGATTCTAGCTGGACCTATATTCAATGAATTGAGGCGAATTTTTTTTTTATCGAACTACTTGCTTTTCTTTCTTTTCAATCATATGAGGTCAATGAATTTGGCTGGTTGTTATTTCCTTCACGTTAAAGTTCGTTCGTTGATGGGAGACTTCGCCTTGGTGTGAATATCTCCACCATGAATGAGACGTGTTGCGAAGAAAGGCCAAATCATTTATGGTTCTTCTCATTGCCAATCGACACTTCATATATGTGATGACTCTTGATGGAATGTCATAACTGGGCGTGACATTACATCGAGATCTCAAAAGCAAAGCCCGTGGAGTTGGTAGGTGGGTCAACAGAAATCGTCAACTGAGATCAGATGTTAGCTAAATCAATTCCGAACAATCTGATGAACATCAACAGAGTAAGCTAAAGATGGCTTCTTACCGCGTTTGACGAAGACGAATACGTCTTCACCCCGACATCAATCGGGTCGCCAACCTTTCCTTCCGGCCCAGCCCAGTCAAATCGGTAGGTCCGGACCTTAACTTCTCCCTCCTTTGGAAGCCCTGCTGCATCCAATTCATTGACAGTGATATTGTATGGTGCCTGGATAGTCCTGGTGCCGGCTAGGATCTTAATGGTTTGAGTATCCTTGGTCGCAAACACATCAAACTTTCTATCCTCCGAGGCTGACGTCAGGACCCTCTCGCCTGTCATAGCAGCGTAGTACTTGTAAACCTGCCATTCACCGTTAGGATAGTAGCCATCAGAGTCTCTGTAAATCAGATTGGCCATCCAGTCGTGCAAGTCAGTTTTGCTACCCCAATTGGCGCGCAGACCTCTCAAGTTATGGCGTTCCAGCTGAGCGAGGTAGAAGACTGAGTTGGCTGGGTTCTGCTCATCGAGCGCTGCATACTCGTTGATATCAATTGGCTTTTCAGGGACACCGTAGCGCTCTCGCAGGGTGGTGAAGTCTGGGATGGTGGTGTCAGGTTCGCGTGATCCTGTTCCAATTTGGTGCCACGAGAAGCGATCAGGGATTGTTTCGTTGCCGGCTACGGACTCCAGCCAAGCTTGCCACTTTTCGTCTGTCAACCTTGGAGAATGGGCATTGGCTGGACCACTAAGAAGAGTATCCGGGAGCGCTTCCCTATGGTTCTTGTCAGCCGATATCGCCCAAAAAGCATAGCTGATCAGTAGAAATAGTTACCTCAAGAGCCTCGTCGCACGATTGTAGTACTCAAGGAATTGCGACCACGAGCGAGCCCAAAAGATATCAATGTCAGGCTCATTCCACACATCAATGACAAGCCCTTCAAGCATATCATTCTTCTTCAAGTCAGATACAAGCTGGTTCCAGAACAGTTCCATCTCGGTCCAATTGCCATTGTCACCAGGATAAGGCGACTCAGAACCCTGTCCACCATCCGCGCCCCACAGATCATGAGGCAGCAAGATAAAGTCAGCGTCGTACTTGCGGGTGGTGAGATAATTGGATAAAGTCGAGTTGAAACGACCAAGATATCCTTCGTACCCTCCCATGGCCCAACCGAGGGAGGGGATCTGCGCACCGCCACCGCGGTTGGAGTTGAACTTGATGGCTGTTACTAGGTCATCTGGGATTGAGTTATCGGCATGGGTGCCATTGTCTGGCCAGCCGTAGATGAAACCTGAACCGAGGGCCTGAGGTTTTCCGATTTCTTTGGACAGGTCGACTGTTGCTGTGCCTTGGGCTTGGCAAGCAGCAGTAGAGGCCATGGCCAGTATAAGGGTACTGGTAAGAATGTTGGGATGCATTTCGAATAACAGTGTCAAATATTGTTACATTAGTCTCTGAATAACTCCAGTCGAAATTGAAGACGGAGTGACATTCTTAATAAGTCTATCTATCACTCTATATTACTTTGTTTCCATCACTAGACTAGCTACTAAACGTAATGTAACCTTCCCCACCGCGTGCAGATCCCCCACCGGAGTTCGTATGCCAGGGTCTGTAACTGGTTTTGCGTACCAAAGCCGGAAGGTATCATGGGCAATAACCGGCAAGGGTCTAAGGAAGGAAATAGTTTCGTTACGATGTGCCAGTTCAGAGTAGCATTTAGACGATTTTATCTCGGCCTTCTCTCTCAGTGGTGCGGCTACAGCGTTGGGTGGTTATTTGTCCCCCTCCAAAAATGTACCTCACCAGATCCTCGATTGACAGGGGTTCCCCGCGTAATTGACCACGAATTATGAAGATGGCTAACAAATCAAATAACGGTGGTATCAAGTCTATCTATACGGCTTAACTAGGATCAATAAAACAGGTACCCTGTCTAGTACACAAAGCCAGAGATTCCCTTCCGTCGCCCAGATCTATTTGACTGAGCTCGCAAGCTTGATGCCAAAATCTATGAAGTTCTTAGTAAACTCCATACTTGCCTCCGACTCCGGCTCTACCCTTTCCCATTTCTTCAAAATATTAGTCACTTTATCCAGTTCTTCCCACACCTGAATAAACTTATTCGAAGTCTGTGAACCCAGACTCTCAAAAGCGCCTTTCATCGCATCCCTCTTCATGATATCCTTCAATCGCTCCGTTGGAATAGCAGGAATGACATTCTGGTTGCGGTTCGCGATCTTGATTCGGAGAATACTGGCTTTAAGACAGTAGAGTATCATGGCGGCAAGGCCAGCTCCGAGCGCCGTGGCAACGCTGGAGCCAGTGTGTTCTGTCATTCCCTTGTCTTGGGTTGATTTGCTTCTGATTTGGTCCTGGTTCACGTGTACGCCAGGCAAGATGAAAGTTATGTCATCCGGTGTCCAGTTGAACACGGTGCCGTCAGAATTTGCTGCCCCGATGCGGAAGAATTTCTTGGGAAATGGTGCGCTCGGGTAGTCAGCGCCTGTGAATTTGCCCTTGTCTGGTGCTGAACAGAACATCAATACATTCCGACTTATGGCCTTTTGTAGAACGTTATGTACTATACAAATGATTAGAATGGCTAGAGCCTTCTAACGGAATGTACATTAACTTACGATTCGTCTTCAAAGGGTCCTCGCCCGTTCGGCTCGCCATTGGCAAAGTCCATGACATGGAAATGATGTCTGCTTGCTTGTCCAAAGCGGCTTGGATTGCCTAGGAGCAGTTAATATCGACGGCTATACCGGCAAGTCAGAGGGCAATACTTACACGCGCAGCATAGTCGGCACTGATAGTGAAGTTTCCATTGGGGTCGCTATAGGTCTTGAGCCGTATAGGATATATCTCGGCCATTGGGCAAACACGCAGTATCATACGAGCCATCGTTGTACCGTGGCCCTTCGCGGATAAGAAAGGTGAGTTGACTCTCTCGTCATGGAAGTCGAAACTTTTTCCTTCTAGGACTTGGTTCGGGTGGTCGATCTCAAACTTGTTCACGCCATCGTCGATCAACGCTATTGTCACTGGCTTCTCAACCCGTTCGGCAGTTCCCATATTTTGGTTCATGTCTCGAAACCTTTTGGCTGTCGTCTCCCAGAACGGTTTCATGACAGAAGCGAATTCTTCAACGGAACTCAGCCACTGATGCGCGTTGATGCCTTTGTCGGGAGTAAGAGAGCTTGTTGGAAGTACGCCGTGGGGCGTCACTCCTTGTTGGGCCCCGGTGGTTGGATCGACCAAGTTTACTCGTATGTAACCCAATGGTGAGCCTTCAAAGGGCACCTGTCGGGGAGTGTTTTCGCTTGGAAGAGGTTCGCGACTTTTGTTGAGCCTACTCTCGAAGTCGCTGATCTTCTTGTTGATCCACTGCTTGCTGTCACAAATCTTCACCACGGTCAGCGTATGAAATAGAACAAGAATAGCGGCGAAGGATGCGTACCATGTGGGGTGGCGGCCGAACAATCTCAACTTCCTGAAGAAAGCGCATTTTCGGTAAAGCATCCTCATCACTCCAAGCCCGAAGGACAGCGTTACTGCCACTCCATACCAGCCTCAGCTTTCTCATCTGTGATTCTATGACCGGCTCATTCTCGCCCGACTCTTCCAATGACGCCTCTTCCCTCTGGCTGCCGATATGCAATATTGTCTCAGGATCTAAGTCTGTTTTCTTCCAGTCCAAATGTTCAATAACAAACTTCCCCAAAGCTTCTTGTATAGTCTGATCGCCATGGACGCCCCGACCCACATCCATGGGTTCTTCCACAGACAGTTTGATGATGTGCCGCACGCCCTTTGCGTAAAGCCAGTCAAGAAAGTATCTGATATCTTTGCGGCCAACTGGTGGTTTTGCAGATCCTTTCTCCAACGCTTCTTTTTCGGCTGGGGTGAGCTTGTCATTGACCTTGACGTATGGGAAGGTGGCATATTGGAGCACGGGATCGAACCTATAGCCTCGTGATGGGTCTGCACCGAATCTCCTCTTGAAGTCTTTCCAGGATATGTCGGATGGTGACCCGGTATAATCGAAACCTGTTTGAATGTCTGATCACAGATGTCAGCTGGGACCGTAGCATTTGCCGTCCTGTCCTCTTACCATTCGTGTTGCTGCCGTACAGAAAGAACATGACCATCTCAGGGTTACGTGTCCGCATGTAGTACAGCTTAAGCTTCTGAAGAATCCTATTCGAGTTGTTGAAATGCTTGCGAGTTTTCTCCGTTGACGGTACCTGCTTGCCTGCCGAGTTCCCGTTGTTTTGGTCCTCTATCTTACGGCCTGTATTGGTCCGTCTGACTGCAGTGTTGGGTGCAGTCTCAGTTGCGCGACCAGGATCAATAATCCTGACGTGCGATGTTTCGTCTTTATCCGTTGTTCGGGCGGAGCGGTATGGACTCGCGGCTCTACGAGTGGCTTCGTCGTTGTCGATCGGGTTGTGATTCTTGACGGACGCATCATCTCTTTTGAGTCTCGCCTGCTCTTCCTCTTTCATCCTCTGCCTCAGTAACTCTTTCTCTTGAGTGGCAGTTAATGATTGACCCTTCCGCCCGGAAATATCCCTATCACGATCTCCCGATATTTTGATCGTCATTTGTGGCTTTAATTCTCTTGTCCTGGTGGGTAGTCTTAGATCTCTAGGGGGTAGTCTCTCCCCCGTTTCCGAGGAATCGATGGTATCTGGTTCTGCTTTCGAAACGGTTTTGGATCTCATCATCATTTCCCAATTCTTTCTCGTATTCTCATGCTCTTGGAACACCGAGATGCCGTCTTTGTCACAGATATCAAGAAAGGTCTTGGCTGACTTGGCCTTGCTGGACCGCTCAACAGAATCTTTTTGGATGAGCATCTCGATCAGTTCCACTCTTTGTTGATTACATCGCCTGAATTGAACTGCGTGATGCATCGGCGTCTTTTGCATATTGTCTCCAATACTGAGAGTCTTGTTGGTAGCATGTTCCATCAACATCTTTAGCGATTTCCAGTTGAGCTTCTCACTAAATGCGGCATGAAGCGCCGTTTCCGTACCATCATGAGGCCGGGACAAGGCATCGTTCAAGCAGTCGAGCGCGTTTGGCTGGTCCTCGTGTTCGACGCATGAAGAAATCATATACTCCAGCAGGCGGTCCTGGCAAAACCTGATTGCCATCAAAATTGGTGTCTTCTTATCTTTGTTAAAGACTGCAACGAGGTCTGGAGCCTGCTCTACCAATGCCCTTGTGAGAAGCTCCACATCCTCCGGTATTAGGCGATTGTGCTGGACTACTTCGACGAGGACGTGAAGAATGGTGCCCGCCTGGACGTTGCATTGTCGAGTGACATCTCCAAATCGATGGAGGAATTCGTTGACTTGACCTTGGGTTGTGAACTTCTTTTGGTTTCTTATTATTTCCCCAGCCTCTTTCAGACGATTCTCCCAGGTCGTGTCTGGGTGCTGGGAGTGGAAATGGTGATCAACGTCGTCGTCAAGCTCGTCTTCGGCCAGATCAAACTCAGCATCAGGCAAGTCCTGATAGCCTGGTTCTAGAACGACTGCCATCTTCGTCGTTGATTTTTCTGTTGATGGTCTTGTTGATTGATTGGTAAAGATGTGAAGAGAAATTGCCTAAGGTCTTCCGAGCACCCAAACAAGGCTCTGTGATTATGACCAGGTTGTGAAATACTGGGCTGGGCGCTTACATGCAGATACCCCACAAGAGCTGAAACACAGTGTGAGCTGACAGACGCGACAGAGAGCCTGGATAAGACCAAATGCGTGAATTAAATTCCCGGACATCTTTCCGTGGAGGCAGCTTCTCAAGCGTCGCTGCTCGGTTCATTTAGCACTTTCTTATACGCAAATTGCATTATGTCCGTCTCAGAGGGGGAAGATACGTTGTCGGCGCGAGATGGACAAGAATGTGTCAAGGTGGAAATGTACGAGACTGGCGAGGGCGAATTTAAGACCTTCAATCTTGCTCCAAATCACTACCATCGACAAGAAGCTGTCGAACGCACCGGTGCGGTTGATATAACAGGTTACCTCGAAAAGGTTATTCATGGCACCATCAGTCCAAGCGAATATGGATCCATCATCGTTATGCAGTGGTTTCTCCAACCGGGTCTTGGACGTCGCATCTCCGAAGCGACCATCAAATTAACCTTTGAGCCTCATTCGAGTGATAGCGATACTGAGCTCGAGGCCAGAGACATATCATTCGAAGGCACATACGGATTGATGACTACAACGCAAGAAACCGCCACTACCAGGGGCTTGGAGGCTACCGCCGGTGTGCAGCAAGTTGCTCAGGCCAATTTGACTGCCAAATGGGAGAACGCCATTACAACAACCACGTCCGACTCAATCACACTCGTCGGCAGGAAACATCTGGTTAATAATAAGCCCCCCAAGCGCATCGCAGAGTGGGAGCTTCATGAAAATCAATCGCAACCCCGGGGGATTCCAGGCATGCTCAGGGTAGCGGTGCTGGTCGCGAGAGATGACGAGGAGAGGTTTCAGTGCAGGGTCGACTTTAAATGTAAGACGGACTTGAAAACAAGATTAGCAGGATGGCTCCAGAAGATTCCGAAAGATGATCCCATTATTTTCCAGCCTGATAGATTGGATAAGGGTAGGCGAGAGAACAAAGGAGTCATTTATGGTGTCAAGGACTTGGGGAACATGTCTTTGGATGACTTATCGGATGTGACTTATAAAAGAGTCATCTCAGATGGAGAAAAGGCGTGGAAATAGCCGTGGCTAGAACTAACTTAGTCCTCAAATTCTGAGGGACGATGGAAAAATCTCTAGTTTATTCTGATACCTTCCTCGAGGGCTATAGGTACAACAATCACCAAATCAAGCCCGCGGTACAAGTCACCCCATAAAGCAAATCATAAGACAACAATTTTACCCCAGATGCTTGATCATCAACTCAGCTGGGCTTTAGGAATAAATCTTAGAAGAGATGCATATGCAGACGATAATGAGATAACTACAGCCCTAAATGGATCCATTTTCCACTGTGCGATAATGAAGTTCTAGTGGAGAAAATCTACAGTGTAAGATTTCTCCACTACGGATATGACAGGGCCTCAATCACCTGCCTATTCGAGTATGCTGGTCGGCCCCGGCAGTCAACAAGGATAGCTCAGTCACCAGTATTATCACATCAACTACGAATTAGATGCTATTAGCTCTTGGCGCTGAGTAAGACTCTGATCATGTTAATTACAAGTCCCACAAGTAAGGGACACCCACACGTTGGTTGATCAGACCCTTGATCCGACGCGGTTTCGAGCTTCCCAAACAACAATAGCTTCATTCCTTGACCATCTTGTGCGTCTAGAAAGTTTTACCGGTGACAAGTCTGGTAACGAAGCAATGGACAACTCGGGAATCCCTTCACAAGGACAGTCGGATACATCAGTGAAGTCACTGGATGAGCCATCTTCAAAGGATGATGAGAACCATCTTCCTGAAAACCCCGGGGATCAGGCTGAAGAGGAAGACGACGATGCAATAAGCATCCAGACAGCAACAGATATTCTGCTTCCTATAGATCCAGACCCAGAAAGCCCTCAGGAACACAAACTCGGACTGGACATCAACCAGGTTCGCGGCTGGTCCGGCTCTCAATACGACGATTATGAGTACGAATAGTGTCGGGACTTGAAGTAAGTGTGGCTAACTGAGAGGCAGTGTTATTGCCGTCCACGGTATACGTGATGACTATAGAACCGCCTGGATAGACAAAAGCGGTGACTGGCTGTTGAAAAAGAAATTATGCAAGGACATGTCCATCAGAGAGATCGATTACTCGTATGAGATCCACGAAAACGCAGTCCTCTATCGTCGGAATGGTATTCATATACTCGCTCAAGAGCTGGTCGATCGGTATGCGGAGGAGCGTGGACGTCTGGCTGAAGTATGTCTCCAGATCGACCTTTGATGTGATTCATCAGTCTAATCAATGGACTACAGACTGAAATGGACCGGCCAATTGTCTGGGTGTGTCACGATATCGGAGGGACCGTCGTAAAACAGGTATGTGTGGCCATATGAACGCAGGAAACAATTGTTGACATAAAAAGGCACTTCTTATAGCCTCGCAAAACCATGCGAAATACGGCAAGATATTCATGCATACAACAGGAATTGTAAGTCGGATCACATTGAAGAAAGACCGCCACTAAGTTAAAGGTTTTCATCGGCACGCCCCATCGATTCGAATCACAAGACGATGCCGAGTCTCAAATTCTCAAACTCATCCTTCTCCCAGGGCCTGACATCAGGAAGGGGGCTTTGATGAAGGCGAAATACCTGGCAGAACAGATAGACCAGACTAACAAGAGGTTCTTGGGCACGAAGCTCTTGGATAGAGCTTGCATCTTCAACCTATTATCTCAAAGCGTCATCGACAGTCTCTCATACAAGCCCGCCGATGACAAATCTGCGCCCGCTGATGGACGCAGCTACGACGTCACGAACTTGAAAACAGTAGTAACGCCCTTTCGGAGGGATACACACTTCATTGGACATACATTTGAGGCCAGCGGAAGGGCTGTGAGTCAGGAAGCCAATCATCTCGATCTCATCCGAGATGAGGGGGTTCAATTGCTGGAATTTACTAAGGACACATTTGAAAAGACTGGAACTTGTAAGCCACCACCCTTCGAAGGCCGGATTACCAATGGGTTTGCTCAACCTTTCTAGGTCTCAAAGTTAGCTACGGCCTGATTTCGTTTCAAACACGTCTACTCTCCCTTGTGCCTCCGACCCGGGCGCTCAACATTCCTTTCGATAGGGTACTTCCATATCCTCCCGTGCTACGATGGCTCCATGAACAACCATCTTATGTATCTTTCAGGGAGCAGAGACTGGGTCCAAATTACCTGCACCTTCATGGCGGCGGAAATCCCTCAGTTGGTATTAAAGAGGTGTCGCGCCTTCTTTACGCGCACCTTGATACTGAAATTGCACTTAACGACCCAAAGAAAACGGTTATCTATTTCGAATTTGATCAGCATGACTCGCGCTATCGAAGCATCGCATCCCTGTTGGTATATATAATCAATGCCATGCTGTGGCACTTTTGGCCCGACTCCAATGCCGAGGCAATGGCTTCAGTGGAGCTGAACTTCTTAACCCAAACGAAATCTTGGACTGTCGAGGACCTATATCAGATCTTCATGAAGCTTCGATATAGGTTCATCTATATCCAAGACTTGACCTTCTTTATCAGCTGCATTGACCAGTGTCCAGAGGATGAACGCCGGTGGTTCATGGAACGTCTATTCAAGGAACAAAGGTATAGAGAAGCGTCATTCCGCATCATCATATCCACATCAAGTAATGACGGGCTTGGTATCGGGAGTGTGACCCCAAACAGACAAGTCAATGTGGCTGGGGTTCTGACGCCGGACAGGCAAATCAATGTGGCTGACTGCCCCTTGTTTGAGAGGCCACAAGATAAGCTGTTGTTGGACTTGATGGCAGACCTTGATGAGCTGGTAACTACACGGCCAGTATACAACGCATTCCTGACTCGGATCAAGGATCTATTGAGAGAATACCACCAAATGCCAAAAGTGGCACGGTTGATCCTGGCATGGCTAGCATCTTCCCATCGAGGCAAGAATCAGGCCGAGCTAGGGGCTGTCATTGAATCACTATCACCAGCCAGTGCAGATAATATCGTCAACGTCTTTATCCAGCACCTGCCATCTTCTCTTCAGGAAAATGCCAAGACAGCCTTTAATTGGATCCAACATGCTATGGAACCCTGGTCAGTGGATGCTCTTGTCGAAGCCCTTGCATTATACGCGTCCCCCGATAGATACCCTTGTCTATCTGACCTGGACAAGAAGGCTACGATGGATGAATTGGTCGAGATGCTAGGGGGAATCATCATTGTGGAAAACGTCGACGTTAAGTTTTGCCACCCCTCGTTCTATCAAGTGACGGGGCTGATGGGCGATCATAGTCGAAAGGAATACGTTGCCAGAGTCCACAGTGAAATAGCAACAACATGTCTACGTTACTTCAAACTGGAAAGCGCAGAACGATTCCTCAGTGAGCTTTGGTCGCAAAGTATCACCGGATCCTCAGAGGAGCCCTTGGAGCCCCTCGTGGTCTACCACCAGCGAGACTCTATGGCTGAGTATGCAGTTAGATTCTGGTCAGAACATTACAAGCTCAGTGGGGCATTACAACCAGAACCCCTTGTCCGCGACCTTTTTGGTAATAGAAATTATCGAGCTCGATGGGAAATTCCTTACTGGCTTTTTTCTAACCCTTTCACAAGAAGTGGTCGCCACTACATATCGAACCTTCCCGTTTTCGCTATGTTGGGTCTACAAGGATTGCTGGAAGAGGACCTCTCGTTTGAAAGGGGCCAACCAAGGATTACCAAGGATTGTTGGTTCGCTATTACAGAAGCCATCAGATCTGGCAATACACAAATTGCCAGGAGGCTCCTCCGTCTTGCGGAAGTTGATGAGGAAGAGTTGCAAGTCGCTCTGACATGGGCTGCGGCTCGAAATGATCTAGCGATCATCCAAGACTTGCTTGCCAAGATTCCCAACGTGCAGAGTTTCAAGTGGCCCGAGAACCTCATACATCGGGCCGCAGCGATGGGACAGGACAAGCTACTGTCTGCCATGCTAACATCTGACTGCGATGTCAACAAGATCGGCATATACTGGCAAGCTCCACCTGCAATCGTTGCAGCATGGCGTAATCAGTTGTCCTCGCTCGAAGTCTTATTGACGTCGGAGAAAGAGCTAGATCTATCCATCACAGATGGGTTTGGTGACAGCCTCCTGGTCTTTGCCGCAAGAGCGGGAAGTCCGGACCTGATCAAACTTGTCATACGTGCCATGTGGGGCGACACGGAAATCAGGGATGATGTTTCTACTAGAGAACTATTCGTACGAGCTGCTGTTATCAGGTCTGCACATGAAGCTGTCGCCTTACTATTGGATTCTGGAGCTGGATGTACTGAGAACAGTGGAGACGACCAGCCTCTCCTTTGGCTTTCAGCTGATAGTGGTTTATTGGAATGTGTGCGTATCCTACTGTCCCATGGAGTGGATGTGAACGCGGACAGTTCAGGTTGGACTCCAATCTACTCTGCCGTGTCAAAAGGTTATGCCGATATTGCGAGTCTACTGCTAGAGCATCATCCTAAGCCAAGGCTAGACATAACACCGTCGGGCCAGGATACAATCTTGGTCCGAGCTATTTGTAGCGGCAACGTCAAACTGGCATCCCAACTCATAGAAAGCGGCGCTGTCGTGGATATGATCGACGACAATGATACCTACAACAAAACACCTCTAGCCAGAGCCTGCGCGCTTGGAAACGTGGAAATGGTCAAGCTTCTTATGGAGAACGGGGCCGACGTGAACTATACTGGCGGCATCTCTGACCCACCTCTCTTCGCAGCTCTCTACCACACCAAAGGCGAGGTGGCCAAGTACCTTCTAAACAATAGCGAACCCGAGGTTGCGTGGAAAGGACCTGAAGGAATAAGTGTGGTCCATGCAGCCTACGATATGCCTGAGATGCTTCTCGAGGTGCTTAAAAGGGGTCCTCCAATAGATGGTACGGGTATATGGGGGACGGTACTCCACACATCGGCGCGTCATGGTCACTCCGATTCAGTCCAAATGCTACTCGATAACGACCCCAAGCCCGACTTGGAACTGAGGATGCCCGATGAGTCATCGAATCAGGGGAATATAGGATACACCGCTCTTCAATTGGCATGCCAAGTCTGCTCTTTTGGATGTGTCAAAGCCCTGTTGGAGGCTGGAGCTAATCCTCGTGCCATCAATCCAAACGACGAAGATCTTGTTGACATTTTACTTCGAACGCCTACAGAGTCTCAAGACCGCGTCAAATGTTTGAGGTTGTTGTTCTCTGAACCACACAACCTACCCAAAGAGCGAGTGGACGAACAAGGACGTACACGACTTCACAGAATCCGACAGTCTACATCTGTTGACGTTGTACGACGCTTCACAAGTTTCGTCTCGGATCTAGATGTCTTGGATCAAAAAGGGTACACGCCACTGGCCGTGGCTGTGAGCGAGGGCAACTTGGATGTCGCCAGGTATCTGATTGAGTTAGGTGCGAAGGTCAATATCTTCAGCCCTGACTTCGGCAGTATTCTCCATATAGCTGTTGGCAATGGCTCTATTGACCTCGCCAAACTGTTGATCGGCGCTGGAGCAGATCCAGAGATGGTAGACCTCTATTATGGTGAATCTCTGATGTATACAGCTCTCGGGATCGATGATACTAGAAGCCTCCACTGTATGGTCAGATACCTAGTCGATGAGGCTAAAGTGTCAATCGACAATGTTGGTGGTTTATGGAGATATCCAGTGCTCAGGGCAGCGTACATGACAAGTCTTGGCACTGGGAGGGGGACAGCCCTGCTTAAATTCCTTATTCGCCGCAACGCTCGACTTGACGTTACCGATGACCAGGGTCGAAACATGATGCATTTCATCTCAGCAAGCTCGGGGTACGGCAGCGACTTGAAAGCATTGCTAAGAGAGGGAAGCAGTATCGATACAGCGGACAGATTTGGCCGGATGCCTATCCACTTTGCTGCCGCAAATTCCAACCCCGACATCCTTTTCTATCTACTTAGAAGTGGCAAGGTCGTCGATATTGATGTCAGGGATCTTGATAAATGGACACCGCTGATGTGGGCAGCCCGGTCTGGTAACAAGCTCGGTATAGAACTGCTTCTAGACGAAGGAGCTGATATTTGGGCACGGAGCGTTTCTTCCGATTCCGGGGAGGGCTGGTCACCCTTGAAGCTGGCGCGCTGGTCTGGTCTGCCTACGTCTACGGGCGAGGAACGCCTTGAACCCCTCCCTCATCAGCGCTCAAGAGTCGACCAGAACGGTTTGGAGGAGGTATGGGACGATGACTTCCACAAAACTAAAGCGGGCGATTTCAAACCGTACGCGCTATGCGATAGCTGTCTCACGGTGAGTGACTCATTACCCAGATGATTGACAATATCTAATGCTTCTCTAGATTATGCTTGGCATACGATGGAAGTGTATGGAATGCAAAGTGGCGTTCGATCTTTGTTTCAAATGTCTTCCCAACAGGTCTAGCATCCATAACCCTGATCACAGTTTCGAATCGATTGGTCCACTCTACCGCCAGGACGACGATCGTGAGAGTGTTACAAGCCAGGTTACAAAGGAGGAGATGTTGAGCAATCATGAAGCGGATGCAATCTTAGAGGAGGAGAGGGAAAGTACAAGCGATGACTTGGATCTGGATTCAGATGGGTAAGATGACCAACGAAATGTGGTTAACTTGAGGGCTAGCTACGTGCTTTTTGATGACAATACACATAACTTTTTGGTCCCTCTAACTGTACCCAGGGATGTACAAGCATCAAGCATCGAAGGTCGCGTTTTCATTCCTGCTAACAATTAAAAAAAAAAAAAAAAAACCTCGACATCTCCGGACCTTGCCTGTGCAGACATCGATACACTCCTTTACATGTAACCAAGTTGAAATGTGTTTCGAGAACATCTCAAGAACAGCCTGTGCTCTTGCTACTAAGACAGACCTTTCGATGTCCCGAATTCCTAGGTGAATATCCCGAGACCTTTACGCTATTGCAGCATGCGGGCACTCGTGCACATTGCTCTTCAATAAGACGTGCAACAGCATGGGCCGTGTTGTATGTCAAGTCACCGCCTCCATTATAAGGACCGACTCTCAGCAAGCAGGAATGATAAGAAAAGAGTGTTCTGTCACCCGTTCCAATGAGGGTTTTCTGTTGAGACATGTGGTCAAGAACCTGATAACAGCTGGATCTGTATGCAAGGTGATCTCCGCTACACCTGATGCTGTATGTCGTTCGATCTTCCAGACCGGTGGAATCAAGAGCTTTGACATTTAATATGAGTTCGAGAATGTCCGGCTTCGTATCCTCACTGCTGGTGTTCGCATAGATCGACAAGGCCTGCGCGAATTGTTCGGGTGCATAGGTTTTGTATCCGACGGCGTCCTCCTCAATGCTCTGGGGAACGGTGAGGTTGGTGTCACCAACAATGCCATTTTCTACCTCTCCCATCATGTGGTATCGTGCCCAAATGGCGTCGCCAAAACGGCGTTCCTGTAGAGCAGCAACGTATTGACTAGCCCATGGTTCAATCGTTGGTATGCCATCCACGGAATTGACAACACTGTATATAGATATATCGAGGAAAAGTTGCTCAACAAGGTCTTTCTCGTTTGTCTCGGCAGACACTTCAATGAGGCCGCACAAAGTCGAGAGTCTTAGAAACAATTGGAGGTAAGAGATTGCCATATTAACGAGGATGATCAATTGATGTGATGGATTCCCTTGTTGCTCAGTTCAAAACACTGCCTCCTCTAACAAGTTTATACTGATTTGATATCTTGACAAGCCATTTCTCATTTACTCCGATACAGCCGTGTTATGCTGTTGGTTGTAAAGTTGTGTTGGGTCAGTTGCTTATATCCTTGCCTCTTGTCTCTCGATTCGACTGTAGACTGCTTTTACGGACGTCACTGGATGTCCTACACGTTACACTCACCGTAATTATGAAGGGCTCAGATCCCGTTTATTGGCTTGAGGAAGTCTAGACTTTGAGTCATTTAGAGTATGAGCTGATCTTTTTCCGTTGTGAGGCTTACATGCTCGTATAGTTTGAGTTCAGTTGGTTGCCCCCTGTCATCACCACTGGCTACATCACAGCGCGGTGTCACTGCCCAAGTGCCGACTAACCGAAGTGCCGTGGCATCCGAAGTTGAGCTCTCTGGTACATGCTCGATTTCGAGAGTTCGGTGTAGCAGCCATATGGGAACCATCAACAATGCCTCTTCACTGCCTCCTCACGTTTTACCGATGACAGATTAGTAGAAAATAAAATATTCACAAAGGCTTAGTTCGCAAAATAAGACATTTCATTGGTAATATCGACAGCTTTCATAGATTCGCTAACCGCCCTCGGGGATGTGTTTCCTAGTCAGATCCTCTACATCGACGCGCATGATAATCTCGATCACATCAGTATGACCATCCGAACTGCTATTGTTGTCTTTGTAAAAAGAGACAGCCTCAGCATACTGCTCTGGTGCGTATTTCTTGTAACCCATAGCATCTTCAGTGATGCTCTCAATAACAGTCAATCCCTCGATCTTCCCATCCTTTACCTGTCCAGAAAGGTGATATCGCGCCCAGATTGCGTCCCCGTATCTTGCATCTTTGATGGCATCAGTATACTTAGTTGCCCAAGGCTCGACGGCGTGTATCCCGTCACGAAGAGAAACTCGGTCGGGGGAGAGGTCGAGGAAAAGCTGCTCCACCATCTGATGCCCGAGACTCATGTCGGTCTATAAGATTAGTACACTATATCGGAGCGTGATCAATACTACTAGTAAACATCTGAGCTTACCCGATATCAATAGTAAAGTAGCAAAGAAGTCAAAGAGATAAGTTTGTGGGAGTAACAATAGAATTGAATACGAAGGGGACGCTCGGGTGTTTTTATCATGACTTGAGCCGAGAGGAAGTGGGGTTGTCTAGGCTGCAGTAGTCTCTCATACCAATGACTCGTTTTGATACATATACTCAAATGCATATCTAGCTGGCAAGCGGGACTGGTGGTGGCTTGAGGAATCAGATTTAAGAAATGAAGTTGCCGGAATGATATGGACCGTCCCAAACGATGTTACAAATGACTTGTTTTGCCTGCAATTCAACCTATACCATACTCCAAAAGATATGCCATGCCAAAATGCATTTTTACTTCGTAACGCTAGAATCACCCATCTCATGAACCTGCGCCGCCTCATGCGCCGGTGCTTCATACACAGGCGGCGGCGAAACTGGTCCACCCCAACCAGGTGATCCCAACGGAGATACAGCAGAGACCCTATGCTCATTAGGCGATCCCACCATCTTCGAATCCAGCATCACTGGATCCACGTTCTGAGGGGCAAAGTTCATAGTGGGTGGGTTGATCGGGCCGTCTGTGGGAGCAGATGCATTCTTGTTCTTCCTTCGTCGGAGCATGAAGAATATGCCTAGCATGATCATACCTATGACAGCCACCCCTCCTACTGCGCCGCCTATGATGGCTCCCAATGGTACAGAGCTCTTTTTATCTTCGGTGTTGGTGGATGATGAGGTTGCGGAGGCAACTACTTGTGTGGTAATGGAGGATTCATTGGGTTCCGTCGATGTTGGAGCGGCTTTTGCATCAACTTTTATGCTCAAGGTCTCGAACGTTTCGAGATCCACGATCACTGTGGTCAAGATGGGCAAAGCCTGGCCCCAGTAGGTATATTCGGCACTTTGAACATCTTTGACGGATGTAGAAGCACATCTGTAATCCGTGACACCGTGTGGAAAGACGTATGTTCGACAGTATGGGGTATCGGAGTCGGTACTAGAACAACATGTTAGTTACGGAAAATGTCGATTCACAAAAAGAAACCGTACCATAGCAAATTCAGCGTATCGCTTTGACATACATCGTTGCAGAGCGAAGAATTGACGGCCACAGTCGACGCATAGCAGCTGACCTTGATGTCCGTTCCGCACCTGATTACACCTGTGCCCGGAGAAAGCTGTGCCCATGCGCATGCATCTTTGTTAGTGCACGTGATTGGTACGCCGACTGCGGCTGACAGAAATCCACAAGTTTCATCGGACGCAACCGTAACGGTCAAGTTGCCCAAGCCCGTAGACGAGTCCTGTCTTGCATAGAGTTCGCGTCTTCGGAGACCTTCCATTTGATCGAGGAAGTCCATGGGGTCAGCCGTAATCAATGGCATATCGGCTGCTGGAATTCTTCTAGCATGACCTGTTTCCATGGCGCTGACCGCAAGGGCCATCATGCCGAGGAGTACCGTCGTATGCATGGTCAAATTTACTGAAGATATGTACCAGAAGATTGAGAAGGAAGGATTGGGAGGAAAGGACCATGAAATGGTGGGAAAGTCCCATTTTCTTATGTACTGTCCCCTCAACCCACGGCAACAATCCCATCCGGAGTCGAGAATGCTTAGGGCTGGATGCGATTTGGGGCTCGACCATCTAGCGCAAGCCACGTCTCTTATTCATTGACACTCCGACCCAACCATTGGTCGTTCCAGAGTCTAGGAAATAAACTTAATTCAGCCTCAGCTAGCTGGCATGTAAAACTCCGCCTTTCAACGGAGATGCACTTCAAAACACTCCCTTAAGCGACAATTGGGCGGAGAAATTGATCTTTTTTGGGAGGCGAAATTCCATTCTGAGTAAAGGGCATCTAGATGAGTCGATTGATGGCATTACCGGGGAATATAGTGGTGGCAATGGCGTGCATGGTGAATGCGCAACGTGCGGCTGAAGATGCTAGTGGCACAGCCAGCTGGGCTAGAGCAAGCCATAAGCCAATAATGGCTGTGCTAACCTGGTAACACAACGCCAGCCAGGGCAGACATCGAAACTGCTGGCCTGTGATGCAATGAGTTTCTTCATGATTACATATTCTTCATATCTAAAACCCTAGACTGCTAAATAGATAAGCTCCATAAGCTCCCCACGAACGATTCTTTCGCTTCGCTTTCTCCTCTGCCAACAACTTCAACAGGACAGCAGCTCTATCCTCTCCAAATACCACGTTCAGAACCCTCTCAACACTCAAAGTTCCCTCAGTGTTCAACCGACAATCAGGCTCAGCACCATGTCTGATTAGTAGTTCACAGGCATTGTACCAAACCTGCTTCGTCACAGTGGAGGATCTGTCTCTCAAAGGAGACTCGTGAATTGACAGAAGGAAAAGGGCCCAGACTGTTCTTCCATCGTTGAGATGGACGGGTTCATTCGGACTTGCTTTCTTGTCTAGGAGTAATAATACCATACCAATGTCGATCTCGGCTTCCTTGCGCTGCGAGGGGGCGCGCATTCTAAAAGTTGTTGGACGTCTTGGACGGAGAGCATAATCAAGTAACGGTCGTCCAGATTTTCGTAGTCGCGTGGGGTCTTGAGTTATCTTGCTTGTGAGATATTTTGTCAACCGTGCTTGAACAGTTAGAGCGAGAAAGTTGTAATTTCCTCCTTCGCGATATTCATCATCATCTCGTTTTCGCGACGGGGGACGAAGTGAAGTCCAGTGGTAACCCAGACTTTGCTCATAATGCCTCGTGCTGGCGTTGTCGAGCTCATCCAGAACAGCAGTGAGATGATACAGGGCTTCTTTTGACGGGTTTCGTTTCTCGATCTCGTTCGCGTAATACAGTAACTCCTCCACAATCTCGAATAATTCCATGATACGTTCAGGTATTTCCGTGCCGGTGACAGGTAATACGCTTTTGACGAGGAAAAGCATCATATTGCAAAGAGAAATCAAGGGAACAAAACTCCGTCTCAGTTGGCTTTTCAATTGATCGTAATAACAATCTCGCAAGAAGTCGCGCACGGCTCGATGTAGAAAGTCGACTGGATGACACAACACGACTGGATGTCGTCCATCTTCGATGACCAAGAGATCTTTGCACCGATTCTGCACTAGCGCCTTCATGTTTTATCTATCCGCATAGACCACCTCAACGTCCAGAGCCTGGATAGGAGCATCGATCGCATAATTTTCATTCTCCTTCTCCTGTTGAAGTAGCGAAAACAGAAATACAGGAAGCGGTTGAACTTCGTCAATAGTAATGAGGAATATCTGCGCCATTTCCTCGCGGTAATGTTGCTCAACTTGATCAATAATATATCTGAAATACTCCTCCAGCTCTTTTGGAAACTGATCCAAGATCTCATGTAGCTTGTACGGCTTGTCGTACGTGGCGGCTGCACGCATCAGATCACGGGTGACGAGATAAACCCACATGTTTCTTGAATTCCTTTGCCCTGAATCGTATGAGGACATAATGTTTCATGTCGCCGGTAGTAAAGTCACTGATTGTCAAGCATTCGCGTTCATCTCTGAAAGAGTCATCCAAGATCATTCGCGGCCGACTTGAGACGCAGAGCTTTACTTGAAGGTATTTGTTGAAGAATTTGATGACATTCCTGAGCTCTGTTTCTTCCCCACTGAACTCGTCGAGACCGTCAATGAAGAAGCAGAACTTTGCCTCGATAACATCCAGTTTCGTTAGCCTTTCGAGCATCTTCTTCAACTCGGCGTCTGTCCAGTCCCCATCCGGTATCTCAGGACACACTTGAGGAACGATACTGGCAATCGTTTTGAGGATGTTGAAAAGGATGGTGCGGAGGAGTCCGCGCAAGGACTTTTGTAGAGATGATCCTTGGTTCCAGAAGTTGTAGCTTGTGACGTGTAACGTATCACCATCCGCCCAATCCTCCAAAGCTTTCCTTGTGTAGCTGTGGTCGGAGATGAATTTCATTAACGTTGACTTGCCGCTTCCAGCCTGTTATTGGATCAGCCATCTACAATCGCGTGATAAACTTGTTATCTTACCTTGCCGGTAATCCAGAAGATGTCATTTCCGGACTCCAGCCAGTCTAGGAAGTTCGTCTTTTGCCGATCGAAAATCCACGTGTTGGTGTTCTTCTCCGTTGCGTGAATCTTATCTCATCGACGTCTGATCTCAGGGAAGTCTAGACGATTAAGGACGCGAGCAGTATGTCTTCTGCTCTTATATTCCTGTTCGAAGTTATGGAGCCTATTGTTCAATTTGTCGAGTTGATCGCGGTCCAATACACTGTAAGAACCGGGTGACGTCAGGTTCAGGATGTCGGTTTGGTAGATATCCAGCGAGTTCTCGTAGTTGACTGCCATATTAAGGTGTAGCCTTTGTAACATTCTGATCTCTTCCATAAAGACGGTGTGTTGTCGTCTATATGATAAGTAAGTCAACCAATATGGTCCAGGGACGCCAAACTCATTGTTGAAGCACTTGGTTCACTGCCCCTCTAAGCGTAGTCTCCAGCTTCTGCAAGCGATCCTGCAGGCTCTCAATAGGTTTCCTCTTCCGAATAGCAAACATTGCCACCCCGATGGCATCAAGCGTTTTGAAGGACGACCCACCCTTCCCTTTCAATCTTTGAAGAATCGCGATTAGGTCTGAGGCGACAGATTCGCACTGCCCGGCTGTCCAAAGGATTTCGTTTATATCGTGAGGCAGAAAGCCTTCGTTTCCTTCTCAAAAACGTCTTTCAGTTGTCGCACACGCTGTCTGGTCTGCTCCAGCCTCTCTATCTCCGTGACCGGCTCATCAGGATTATCGCGAAGTCGCTTGGCAGTGGAGATCAATTTACTGCTGAATTCGATGAATGTGATAATACTTGAGACTAGCCCAATGATCGTAAGAGGCTCAGCCATGGTCGTTGGTAAATTCAGAGCTCAAGGTTAAAGCATGATCTGTTGAAGATAAAGAGCAGCCTGAAAAGTGACGTACATTTTGCTTTGTTGGCAATGCAGCTGTATCCTGGCTGAGCTGACCACAGCCACCGCATCTAAGCGCTGTGGTGGATATGGAAAAAGCAAAAGTAATCAATCCAGCGCAGCGCTCAGATGCTTTGAGTCAGGCAGTTCCAGGGGCCTATTCAGCTGTTAAAAGCTTCACGATGACTGAGCTCCCCGCTTCTCACTGTAATGATTGAGGTAACCAACGATGATCAGGCTCGCGCTTCTACGATGGTAAGTCAAGACATCATTTGTGTGCCTTTGAGGCTCTACCTCTCGAGAACACTCGGACTAGTCAAGAAATGAACAACTGGCAATTTTGCTGACCGAGAATGAAGGGCTCTTCGTACCCTCGGCGCAGAAGAGACTCAAATTGACGAACCACTGTCAAACCAACACCGAAGGCAATGAAGAAAGGAACAGCTTAGCAGGATCCGGTCTTCACAGCCTAACGCCCTCATGGCAACATGACAACCCATTGATTCGAGTCCCTACCAAAACGTTCAAAGATCAATGGGTCGCAGTTATCGTCATAATTCTGCAATTGTTGGCTCTTCGCCGCGATCGAAAACAACAGGCTGATCGGTTCTTGGCGCACATGGCTCTCACTGTAACAGGCGTTTCGCTACCAAAGGACTTCAAGTTTGCCCCGCCTAAAGTGACAGGGAGGAGCAAGGCTCGTGCGTGTGCTCTGCTGGATTATCTTGCGGGACCTAATGGCTTGGTTATATCAGGAATGACCAGGTGAAAGTAGTCTTGGTATGTCATTATGGTCAATTCCATGGTTGAGACTTATCAATTGGACTGAGAAGAAAAAATCTAGAAAATAGCGAATAAAGGCCAGGGTATTATCACGATCATAATCATTGTTGTGTGTTGAGAAATGATCGACATGTGGAGTCGACGAAAGCCCCACCAAAGGGTCGCGCATCCAGGCTCATAAGATATCGGGTTTCTCTTTTAGGGTAGGTTTCGAGACATTTCGGTTACGACACCATGGGCAAGGCCCATCCAATAGACCGAGAGAGTTGTCGATTTTATCATACTCTGCAATTCTATGGATCTCGCAAGCTGCTGTCTTAGATGACATGTCTACTGTTATGTTATACAAGCAATGTAATGTACAAAAAGCAAAGCCCCGCTTTGTGGTTGGTGCGGCGAGCTTTGCAAAGCCTTTCGCAAAGCAAAAACCAACTCGTGCACGAAACAACGAAACACTTAATTGTGCTGTGCCGTCACCTATCACGATGTTCCTAACTTAAGTCATGCCCAGAAAAAGTTGAAATCTTTGAATTGCGTTATACGAAGCGTGATAAAATTTCCTTGAGTCTTCCCTGGAATCCAAAAACCATAGCGATGCTGACGATGATGGCCGTGATCGGAATTGAAGTCGCCCAAAACATCGATTGCGAATAGTTCATGTCTCGAAGATCAGAAGTATTCATACCGAAAAAACTAGATACGAATGAAAGAGGAAGGAAAACAACTGTTACGATGGTAAAGACCAGGATTGCCTTATCATTGCCATCTTGGTTGACTTCGATCTGCCTTGTCACCTGTTGTATCAACCATTGGTAAAACACGTCAAACTAGGCTTGGCTGACACTTCTCACTTACCTGCCTTTTCAAAGATTCCACTCTTACTTTGAGATCCTCATATAAGTCTATGTTATTGTTGGTGCGTTGCTCTATCGTCTCCAGCGCTGTCACCCATTCATCTGTTCCCCAACAGGTCCGGAAGGAAAGGCTTTCGAGACTGTCTAGCACATTGTTCTGCCTTTGCGTAGTGAGAATAAGGCTGTCTAGCTCTTCCTCGACGCGATCTAGATCATCCAGCAGTGATCGTTTTGGATCTTCGCGCGCAGCAAGTCTCTATACATGACAAAGTCGAAACTCAGCCTGCGATCTGTGGTATTGTACAATAGTAATAGGGGTTCATCTCACTCACCAGCTCGGAGCAGTAATCTCGGTACAAATCTACCGCGGTCACCGTACCCGTATCACCCTTTGCGAGAAACGCCAGCACAAAGGTGATTAGTTGATCAGCAGTAGCTGTTTGGTACCTTGCCAGGTCTTTCCGCCCTCCAGAGGTCAGAAGTATTATTACTTCTTCTTTTGCTTTCACAAGAGCCGCCACAGCTGAATTGAACTCTTTCTCTGTACGTACTAGCCTAGTGTGCATCTTGTCCAGAACATGTTCATTGTTAGTGTCATGAAATATTGAGTTGTCCACATTGTCGTGGCTGGCTGAACCATCCGTTCGTTGACTAGATAGCCCTGTGGCGGCTGGAGGCTCTCCTGTATGCTTGGAGCTGTTTGAACCCTTTAGGGGAGGACACAGGTAATCATTAAGACAGCAACAGCCGAGGACAAGGGTCTCGAAAGCCTTGACGAAGGAATGTATGAGGAATATGCTATCATTGCCGCTTGAAATCCCAGCTCTGATTGAATGAGAGACTTCAAGCATATATGAAATCCGTTGGGTTGACCATTCGATAAGCCTCACTTGGGCCTCGCTAGGCCTACAGGTTTGGAGTTCCTACTGGGAGTTAGTATTGGGAATTAGCAAATGAGGAGCATACATGATGGTAGTTGACCCTGAGAATCGAGAATAATGACCCGTAAAGCCTCAGCTCTACGTCACTGTCAAGCCCGGTTTCGATAAAATGACTTGCCAGATGAGTTATAGATCGTACAAAGTCTGACACACATTGTGGCGCAGAGTCATCCAATAGACCCATTTCTCTTTGGACGTCTCTCAGCGTAGCTGGAGATTGGCTGACATAAATCTTGCTTCTGTTTACCCCTTTGTTTGTAAGCTCCTGATGTATAGCTCTTAGAAGCATGTATTCGTCGGGCTCGTCAGCGGCTTCGGAAGAGCTGTCGCCTGGTTTGGGAAATGGGTTTCGTGGATTTGATGGAAACTCGCGTGATCTAACCTTTCCAGAGGACCAGCGAATTGACCGTACTTTCCATCTGAAGTAACAAGATCTATCAACAGACCGATGTGAACAGTTCGGATCTTCCTGTGGCATTGACGTAGTATAAGATTGCGCAGCCGTAGTTTTCTCGGTAGTTCTCCTTTTGTCCCTGGCTGCAAGAAGGGGAGACCAGAACTTGATCGTTTGTCGTCTTGCAGATTGCCCAAAGCATCCTGGCCATGGACACAAGTCACCCCTCGAAGACGTGGTGGAGCCCCCTCCGTCACTGCTTTCAATGTCGTAAATACCATAGCTCCCATTACTGCTATCGCTATTGTAGCTTTCATTGCTATCGCTGCTATCTTGGCTTTCGTGGCTTTCGTGGCTATTGTCACTCTTCCGAGAAGGGGTTGGCGGTGGTGGGAACTCTTTGTCAACATGAGAAACGTTGTCTGGAGAGCTGGATCCTGAGAGAACTGCGGGTCTGGTGATATTTCGGGGTGTCTGGGATGGTGAGTTGATCAGGGGCAGAAGAGCCTGATCTGCCTTCAACCGCTGTTCCTCTTGTAATCCACGCCGTAACTCTGTGTAATGACGGATTTGACTTTCAAGGCGATCGTCTACCTCGTCATCAATGACAATGGCACGTGATCCTCTTAGCGAATAGTTACGGCGCCAGGAGATGCCGAAATGATCCAAAGCTTTAGAGTATCGCATCGTCTCTATGCTAGTACGGCTATATTTCTCGTGAGAAATCTCATTCGTTTCATTGGGAAGCTTGACAGATATGTCGAACAGACTTTCATGGGGACCTCTAAGGATTCCAGGCCATCTTTCAGCATCTACAATATCTTGCGAGTCATGAGAAACGTAAGTGCAGAGCTCAGGGTCCACATGCATACGAAGCACATGTGAGTATATGTGATGAACCCTGACAAGAAAGTGCTGTACATGATTAGCCGTCAATTACTGTTTGAACCTATCTAGACTTACAAACCACGTGGGGCATTCTTCCCAGTAGACAAGAAATGTTATATTCGAGTTTATTCGAAGTCGGAACGATGATGGGAAACGTTTCGCGGGCAAGGTACTGATAAAGCTTTCTGGTCGTGAGTGCACCTGGGTGGGACTGAAACTTGCGAAGTAGTCTGTAGATTGTCATACGTTAGCTGTGGCACTTTTCCAACTGTTTCATCATTCCTTACTTCTATTCATGGTGAAACCCCAGAACTGACAAACCTCTATGATCCTAGGTTTACATCTTCCGGATCTGCTTGCCGCTTGCTGTAGCTCTCGTTCAAACGGGGATTCGCTTCTGTACAGTGCTTGAACCAATGGCTGAGAAAATAATGTTGCACTGCTTGGCTTTTGGGAACGCCCTTCGCAATATCGAATATATGGGAAACAGAAGAAAACACAGGAAATCCAGGTATTCGAGCGGGGATCCTGAAATGAGAAGTCATCCACAAGGGGCTTGATAACACGCCCGTTGAACACTTCCCTTGTTGAATCCGTTTCGAACTTCAACAGCCATTTACGTATCTTGTCTCTCCCTTCAAGCGAAAGAGAGTGACCAGCTGTTGCAGCGAGATCATCTATCAGCACAGCCTATCATTCCAGAGTCGTTATGTCAGTAAAGAAATTGTGGTCGGTCAGTCATTCATGTCGCGGATACTTACGGTAAAAGATCTAAAAGCATTTACTTGATCGCGAGATTCGCTTATCAATTTGAAGATTAGCCAAATGTTGACGCTTTCCTCCGATATCTGCACAGGTGAAGGATTTCTTACATCCAGCGGAGTTCTTCGCCTGCCATCGCCTTGGCCTGACTTTCGTCCTCGACTCCCAATATGAGTAGCCGTCCATCACTGTTGTGAGGTTTGCGATAGCAAGAGAGGCGAAATGAGTTGGACATCCAAGTGCGTTCCTCTTCCTGTATTCCAATTAACAATGCACTGAGATCAGATAAACAGCAATTATATTAGTGCTTACATCATGACCGTCACTTTCGTGAGGACTTTCTTCAATGTCACGCACCCGACTTCGCGAAAAGAGCGATGACCTATTCTCAGGTGTAGAGTTCTCATGACTTGAACGTTTAACCGTCTCAGCCTTACGGCGGTCATCTGCCTCTCGTGCAAATGTTTCAGAGAAGTCGCCAGTCTTGAGATGTTCCGGAGGACAGGGACGGATGGGCAGATCCATCATATAGAACCATGAGTGATGAACTGAAAAGCTCCCGGCGATGGTTTGATCGATTTTGTGTATTTAGACAAGGGTGGTGTTGAATGACAGCTACTGTGTTGATGTAGCTATCGTGGTGTTTAAATCCTTAAGTGAGGGGATTGACTGATGTCAGATCACTACAACTGATGTCAGATCACTAAAACTGATATCAGATCACTTTAGTGATATCGGATCACCTTTCTTGAATAAGTTGTATTTGCTTTTCAAGCCACAGACAGTATATAAGCAGTCACGCCACCAACCTGGGCTACAGTCTTAGCCGTCCAATAATATAGGCCGTCTTTTTTCAGCTGTCTTATTACGCAGCCTACTCAGCAAATGAAAGCTGAACACGATTCTGAGGCTTGCCAACCATGGGCTTATCGAATGTTCAGCCCCTTACCGCTAAATTAAGTAGACCGACACTATTTCAGGATCGTCCGGTTTTACCCGACACGGATGTTCCGATTGACACAATTTGAACATGATTTATGGCTTTGTACAGAAGAAATTTCTAAGCTTCTACCTGTTTATTGCAACCAACAAGATTCACATCTGAGAAGCTAAACAAAAAACAGGGCAAAGAAACCATTAAAAAGCCCTGTTTACAAATAGAACATGCATACAAGGATGTTATTTCTCGGCTCAAAGTCGACGAGTGAAGCTACTGTTCATTCTGCTATATGAATGTCACGAAAGCAGGCGTGCAGGCAGGACGTCACGACTTGAAACAATACAGACATTACACAGAATAGGAGCAGAAGGGCATATTGGAGGTGATCGACTTTGAGAACCAACTGTTCGACATAGCGTTTAACGGCTGTAATTTGTCCTATGTTGCTTATAGTCCTGTGATCAGACACTTTGAACCCCACCACTCATGTTGTAAGTGCTCTTTGTCTGCGGGGCACCTTCACCACGCTTCACTCCGTAACTCTTGAAGTACCTGTAGTTCTTCCAACCGATGACAGCGGCCCAGAAATGGACGAACCTAGTATCTTGTTAGTCCGATTCCTTGAAAATAGGATGGTTAAACGTACGCGTTCAACAAGGCAACAAGTGCAACACAAACTCCGATTCCGCAATTCGCGCCGACGCATATTCTGCTGACCCCAGAAAATGTCAAACCCATGACAACCATCCAGAACAAGATGTCGAGGGTGTTGAGAATGGCATACGCCTTTAGACTCCCGAACCGTTTGAAGCGATCGATTTTCTCCGTTGAGAATTCGTAGGCCAGGAAGAAGAACGATTTGATGCTCTGTACCATATCGGTTAGTCGATGTCATTTTGCGGAGATTGCGGTGACATACCATTGTGATCGCCATGATGTCCATTCTACTCATCGGTACGTAGCTCGGCCGTGTCGCAAGCTTCGCAACACCCAAGATGAACGCAAGAGTTGTGACGCCGACTTGAGCTGCAAAGACTTTTCCCTTCCATCGCGCATCGAAAAAGTCGCTCTGGAAGAAGTCTTTCACTTTGTCAAACATGGCTGTTGCTGTCGGAGTAGTGCAGATAAGTCGTGAAGGAAAGGCGCAGGGGAAAAGTCGATGCCTGTAAAAACGGAATGGTGAAGAGTAGAGGTTGGGTGTGAAGATAGGATAATGAACAAGAGGGGTTGAATAAGCTTAATGTTTTTCTCCGATCTGGGGAACAAGTAGCAGTATATAAATCTGTTTGTTGATATCTGAGTCGTAATGCGGCAGTGTTCTGTCCGCGTATAGACAAACATGGAAAGAGTGGGGCTGTCTTTACGCGGATAGAAGTGACCTCTCAGTGACGAGTCAAGGTTGGCGCTAAATCAGCTCCAAGTCTAAGTTGGTGTCAAGCTAAAACATCAAATACGCGTATCTAAGATTTTCGGCAACGCCAGACACTGCCTCATCAAAATTAACATCAAGCTAAAAATGAAACGAGTCGACTAGACTGTTGAAGATTTTCATTGATATAGAGAGGCGGCATCTCTTGACTCGACATTTCTTCTTTCCTCTTCATTCTTGCGCAGAACACACAACATGTCTTCCCCAAATGATACCCAACAGAACCGCCGGACGATGTATTTTGAGATGGCGGCAAACGGCGAGAATGATACCCAACTGCAGAACGTTCCCCCACCATATGAAGCCTTGGCAGAATTGGAAGCAACAACAACTGGCAGAGGTGCGAGATCATTCTTCCAACATCTCATAACAAAATACTGACTTTCTGATAGACGATGGACGAATTGACATCGACCTCAGCTCCCGCATAGCCCGTCGTCTCTCCCGCCTAGTCCCCACCGAAAAACCCCAAGACATCACCAACGAACCCCCACAGTACACAGAAACAAGCGAAACCAGCATTCGATTGAATATCGTCATTCAAGTCGTTGGCAGCCGCGGAGATGTACAACCATTTATTGCCCTCGGATCAGAATTGCAGCGACATGGTCATCGCGTGCGCCTTGCGACACATGGACAATTCGATAAATTCGTGCGCGACTCAGGTCTTGAGTTTTTCTCAATTGGCGGTGATCCAGCAGAGTAAGTTCAAGCGACTCAATATTCCGGATGCAAAAGCTGACAGTGGGAAAAGGTTGATGGCGTACATGGTCAAAAACCCCGGTTTATTCCCCAGCATGAAAACACTCCGCGGCGGCGAAATCCAACGGAAACGAAAAATGGTCGACGAAATGCTCCACAAGTGCTGGAAATCATGCGTTGAGCCAGATGAAATAACCGGACGGCCTTTTGTCGCCGATGCGATAATTGCAAATCCACCCAGCTTTGCGCATATTCACTGCGCGCAAGCTCTTGGTGTCCCGTTACATCTTATGTTCACGATGCCTTGGACGAGTACGCGGGAGTTCTGTCATCCTCTTGCGAATTTGAGGGCGAATGGTAGCGATATGTCTGCGAGTGCGGCGAACTATGTGTCGTATTCTTTGGTTGAGTGGATGACTTGGCAAGGGTATGTGAGTGATGATAGAATCGTGGGCTCGTGCTAATTAATTCTAGACTTGGCGATATCATCAATGCTTGGAGAGGGACTATTGATTTGGAGCCAATTCCCTTTAGCGAAGGACCTTGTTTGACCGAGACATTGCGAGTCCCGGTTACGTATTGCTGGTCACCAGCTTTGGTGCCAAAACCCTCAGATTGGCCCGAGAATATCGGTACGCTCCTCAACCTCATACTCGTTCCTTCCATCTAACCATCTCCAGATGTCTGTGGCTTCTTCTTCCGCGAAGCACCAGACTACAAGCCCGAAGCCGCCCTCGCCAAATTTCTCTCTAGCGGTCCACCACCAGTCTACATCGGCTTCGGCAGCATCGTAATCGACGACCCAGAGAAACTCACTGCGACGATCCTGGAGGCTGTTCGTACTGCCGGCACACGCGCAATTGTCTCACGAGGATGGAGTAACCTTGGTGGTGATTCACCGGGAGACGAAAATGTATATTTTCTAGGTGATTGTCCTCATGAGTGGCTGTTTCAGCATGTCACTGCGGTGGTTCATCATGGAGGTGCTGGTACTACGGCTTGCGGACTGGTGAATGCGAAACCTACGACTATTGTGCCGTTTTTTGGAGAGTAAGTCTATCCACCATCAGCACTTTTTGCACTGCTAATCACGGTCAGTCAACCATTTTGGGGAAACATGGTTCATACCAGCGGTGCAGGTCCAGCCCCAATCCCATTCAAACAACTGAACAGCCAGAATCTCGAAGTCGCCATTCGGTTCTGTCTCACTGAAGACGCATCCATAGCTGCACAAGGAATTGCAAACAAGATGGCCAGCGAATCTGGAGTCCGACGCGCTGTTGCTTCTTTCCACGCGAACTTGCCCTTGAACAACATGCGATGCGATGTCTTGTCAAACTTACCCGCTGTATGGCTGTATGAGCGCAAAAGCAAGTCTATGAAGTTGTCTAAACTGGCAGCTGAGATGCTTGTTGGTGAAGGGAAGGTTGCTTGGAACCATCTGAAACCGTAAGGACACCCGCTCCGATGAGGCGTCAAGTACTAATAATTACAGGTACCAATCTCAACCAGTCCACATCGAAAACCGACGATGGGATCCTGTAACGGCAACACTATCAACTCTCGCAGCAACTGGAATGGGAATGGTAACCTCTACTTCCGACATCGTCGTGAAACCGATACAAGCGTTCCAACCAGCGACACCAGACCCGAACCGTGCATCAAGCAGCAAAGACGCTGAAACACAAAGTGGCACTAGCTCAAAACGAGGGTCACAGGAGGACATTTTTGGTAGGCCAGCAGGTTTGGAACTACCCAGAGGACAAGGAGGGAATGAGTCCAAACATTCCCAGGACGGTGCAATGGCAGCTTTCAAAGGATCAGCGTCGGGAGTCGGTGGTTTCTTCAAGCATTTTTCCAAAGGCATGCTTCTAGACCTTCCCTACGCCGTCACGGAAGGTATGCGAAATGCACCAAACCTCTACGGCGGTAAAGCCTACAACCCGGGTGCTGTAACAGATTGGAAGTCCGGCGGCGTCGCAGCTGGGAAAAACTTTGCGCACGGCATCGTCGAAGGTTTCGGAGGAATAGTCATGGAACCTATCAGAGGGGGCAAGGAGGGTGGCGCTGCAGGTGCTGCTAAGGGTGTTGGTATCGGACTGTTGAACATGGGGACTAAGGTTACTTCTGGAGCTATGGGGTTGGTTGCGCTTCCGGGACAGGGTTTGTATCAGAGTGCTAGGGCTTTGGTGAAGAGGAAGACTATGAAGAGTGTTATGGAGGCACGGAAGGCCGAGGGTGTCTATGAAGTCGAGAATGGAAAGAATGAACAGAGGAGGACTGTGGTGGACATATTTGATGGGATGGGCAGATAGCTTGGGAGGGGAGCAGATAATGTCTAATACTAAGCAGAACTCAACCGATGTATTGGAGACTCTAAAGCGCTTACGTGACTAATACTGGCGATAATTGGTTGGCTCGGACAGTACAAGTTTACCCCGCACCACATATCCCACCGGTTTTGCCTCCGACAATTCCACCTGAACCGTAACTCACCATGGATCTATTGGCATGTACCCCAGCACTTAATATCATCTGCGAGTTACTCGCCCTCACAGAAACAAGGTCCCTTCGAAACCTCTGCCTCACCAACAGTCACCTCAACAGACTGTGTCGTGTTTACTTGGTATACCGATGGACCAACAGCAAACACTGTCCAGAGCCAAGCATCAGGTGCTTCGCGCTTCACCTCCAAAAACATTCTGAACTCCGAAGCATGGTCAGGATCGTCGACTTTGGTGTGCTACAAGCCTTACCGCAGTTAGAATCTGATCCGAGTACAAATTCAAACTACGATCCTAAGCTCATCAGTCTCGCTGAAGAGCTTCGTCCCGATATTGACTATGAAAGCTTATACGACAAACTTACCTTGCTAGAAAATATCAAAGGTGGCTGTGAAGATGCAATTGCTGTGGTGATTTTGGCCTGGTGCAAACGGATAACGCACCTGAGAATGACTATTCCTGACTTCAATCTGAACAATCCGCAGAGTTTCAACGTCTGGGGTTTGAGGTTTGTAAACGAAATTGCTCTCCAAAATGAGTTGGGTAATAGCGATTTACCTCTTGCACAACTTCAGTATGTCGAAATGGTTCCAAGGGATCCCGGATCCGCGATTTACTGGGAATTGGCTACTCCATTCGTCCATCTTCCAAGCGTCAAGTCTCTCGCAGCATGGAGACTCTCTGACGCAGCACCTTTAAGCAATGTTTGGCTTAGTACCAAAACATCACCGGACGAAGATGAAGATGATTACTCACTTCGCTATTTCTTTCACTCCGAGGATCGCAGTTCGAATATTGAGGAGCTCATCTTGAAGGACTCGGGGCTTTTCGACGCAAGTAGGGGACTGGATGACCTTCTCAGTTGCCCACGTAGTCTGAAAAAGTTAACTCTCTGGCCTCGCGACAGCCACGAATACTTTGGTTTCCCCAACCGTGATGAACTGGCCGAAGATATCATATCATGTCACGAGTCACTTGAGGAACTTGACTTGAATTTCGACGGCATGTCTAGATTTTCTTGCCAGGACGCAATTACTCCTCCACTGAGACCAGATCCTGTGGCCGTAAAAGCGTATAGAAGATGTACTCAGCTCCGACGACTCGCTTGTCCGATGATGGGTCTCTTCTCAGATGGCGAAAATGGTAGTGAGGGTGGTCATTATGAGATGAGTATTGTTCTTGATAGGCTGCCCAAGTCGATCGAATATCTCAAACCCGGAAAACCTCATTTTGTGGACAAATGGTACAACGGCCGCCCGTACGTCAAGCCGTTCATCGATGGCTTCATCGGGCTCCTAAAACAAGCCGTACCAGGCGGACGATTGCCAAACCTGGCGGTTCTGGATTTCACTGACACTTTTGTCGATGATCCAAAAACGGAGGGCATTAACACAATGAAGGAGCTTGCCAAGACACAGGGTGTTAAGCTGTTAATGGCCCAGAGACAGATTTGCGGTAATTATTACAGTTTCCTCAAGCTAAACATTTCATATTAACATTTTTGTAGGCAGGAATTGGGATTGTACTCCACGTTATTCTGTAGTGAACCCTCAATTTCCGATACGATAGTGTGGGACATCTCGAAAGCGGCAGCGGAAGGTCATCCGGGAGAATCCTTCTCGGTTGACAGGTCGCTTACTGCCAGATGCTCGTCTAATTGGTTTGTAGACGAAGAGGTTGCAGGGGATGTGGTCCGGAAAGGCCAAAGATGGGGAATGCGTCCGAAGTATGTTACATCGTTACCTAGCTCCATAGCGCGAACTTGAGCTTAGTAGCACTTGTTCCCATTCTATTTCCAACCAATGTTAGATACATATATGATTACCGATAACACATATATTGAATTTGAGTGCTATATACGCCTTTAAAAGAGGTTGAAGGAAGTGGCCTGACTACGAGAGAATACCTACCAGGATCATCCAGTACGACTCTTGGCAGCGGGACTGTTGGTTCACGACCCGCTGCGCCAGACAGATGCATCGGAAATATGTCCCCCAACAGGTCCGTACCGCATGAAGATTGCGTGAGGTCTTTTTGTGCGTCCTTCCTAACATGAACCAGCTTCCGTACAAGATCACCTGATTTCTTTACATGTAACATTTCTTTTCCCCTCTCGTGGATTTTCTTTACTTCGATCATACATCGCTGCAGGTACAATCATCGATACGACATTATGGCTGCACAAGTTGAACAGCCGCAGGCGCCCACCGAGGTGCACACTGAACAGGTGCAGGTTGAGCACCCGCAGGAGCCGTTGGTACGTTGATAATAGATATGTGGAGAGATGGGACTGACGTAGGCAGGCTGCTGATCATTTTGACGATGATGCTGATACCGACTCTACCTTCTCTGGCGTAAGTCCAATATCGATGGCTCTCAGTCATTTGGAGTATCACTATGGCGAGGAGTAAGCTAACAATTCCAGTCGGACCTTGAGAGCTTAGAGTCGCTCCGATCAAGTGTCTTGCAGTATCAGGAGGAGAACGGCCGCACATACCATGCCATGAGCTCCGGAAGTAAGCATTTCCACGACTTCTCACTAGATCTGCACTAACAGAGACATTAGAATACAACTTTCCCAACGATGAGTCTGAAAGTGATCGCCTTGACTTGCAGCACAACCTCTGGCTGCTGACTCTTCACGGCGAGCTTGGTCTCTGCCCCAAGGTCAGTGGAAAGGCTAAACGTGTCCTTGACGCTGGAACTGGAACTGGTCTTTGGGCTATTGAATATGGTAAGATGAACCAGCCTTGATGCATAACGACGATATTAACATATACCAGCCGATGCTCATCCCGAAGCCAAGGTGATCGGTGTTGATCTCAGCCCAATCCAGCCTACCATGTAAGTTTCCCCAACTATCATCAAAGCACAGGACTAACAGTTTCAGGGTTCCCCCAAACTGCATCTTCGAAATCGATGATCTAGAAAAGGAGTGGACCTGGACTGAGCCCTTCGACTTTATCTTCGCCCGTACAATGACAGGTTCCTTCGCCGACACCGAAAAGTTCATCCAAAACTCCTACGAGTACTACCCCCCTCCCCTCTTCCCCAACTCATCTAACTCCCCACAGTAACCTCGAGCCAGGCGGCTATCTCGAAATGCAAGATCTAACCTACCCAATCGCCTGCGACGACTCAACCCTCCTCCCTGACAGCGCGCTCGTAAAATCGGGCGCTCTCAGCATCGAAGCTAGCGCCAAAGCCGGCCGCGCCATCGACCTTGCGCCCAGGTACAAAGAATTTTTCGAAAAAGCTGGGTTCGTCGATGTTGTGGAGAAGAAGTTCCGTTGGCCTATTAATGAGTGGCCTAGAGATAAGCATCATAAGGAGCTTGGTAAGTGGTCGTATGCTAATATGAACAATGGCCTTGAGGGTTTGTTGCTGGCGCTGTTTACGAGGTTTTTGGGGTGGACGGCTGATGAGGTTATGGTGCTTTGTTCGGCTATGAGGAAGCAGTTGAGGGATAGGAGTGTGCATGCTTATATTCCTATGTAAGTTGTTATGGATTCGGTGCGATGTGGTTACTGACATTCTTTAGTTATGTTGTTTATGGTAAGAAGCCAGAGGTGGAGGCTCCTTCGAAGGACGCCCAGGCGGATGCTTGATCACTTTTTGTCTCGGACAGAGTTGGTACCAATTGAAATTCTGTTGCTTATTACTTGAAAGTTGTTATCGTTTCCACTTGTACTCGTGCGACTCACGCAGCTGAGTCGTGATCCGCCGCCACCTGCCAGTGTCATGCCCACCCTCACATCACTACCCCAGCAGCCCATTAAAGTCGTCTCTTTCTCATTAATCCAGGTTTCCGATCTTTCGAGAATAGTCAATCGTCTCCGTAATACCCTGCTCAAGACCTATCCACTTCCTACCCGCCCACTTCTGCAATAACTCCGGCCCAGTTTGGTTTTCGATGTTGTATGACAAAACCGGATCTCCAGGAATGAAATCCTCCTCAAAGTCCTCCTCGGGATAAGCGGAGCGCATCATGGCTAGGGCGTTGTTCCAGTTGAACGACTTGGCAAGGACTGGAATGCGATCTCCCTTCACCTCTGGATCGATAGTAGCAGCTACATAGACGACAGCTGCGTCGGACACGTGGGTGTAGTACACTATTCACTTAGCTTCTTATTCAAATCACTGTTTGCGTTGACTCACCTGTTGTGTTCTCCTTGAGAGCGTCCGTCTTACCGAGATACAACTGCTGCAGTAGCTGCAACGGCATAGTAATGTAATGTCTCGGATGCAACGGGTCACCCAATAACCAACACGGGCTGACAGTATTGACTTCCCACGCTAATCCCTCGTCCTTGACAAACTTCCAAACAGCCTTTTCGGCATCAACTCTGGCAGCCAGATAAACAGCCAGCATGCGGCTCAACTCATATGGCGGAGGTGATTTAGCAAGCTTGACTAAATCGTCGTTCCATGTTTGCTGATTAATCGTTTTCGTCTCTCCAGGCTTACACCATACCGAAGTCCATAATCCAGCCGCAAGAGTAAAGCGTTTGACTGATGGCTCTTTGGCTGCTGATCGGCACACAGACAAAGCGACTTCCTCGGCTGATGAGAATGCCACGTTGGGATCTGGTGTGAGTTCTCCGATGTTTCCGAGATGAACTACTGCAGAAACTCCCTTGACTGCGTCGTCGAAATCTCCAGGTTTTGTCGTGTCGGCCTCGACCAATTCCACTTTTCCTTGTTCTGCGAATGGCTTCACAGAAGGATGTTCAAGAAGCCAATTGCCATAGCTTAGATCCCTCGTCGTACCGCGCACATTGTATCCTTGCTTCAAAAACTCAATAACCACATGGCTACCAGTGTAGCCGCTGGCTCCGGTAACAAGGACCCACGATCCTCGTGGGATAGCAGTTGGTAAATCACTCATATTGTCTTGTCGCGAAAGATTGTGAAGATGAAAGAGAGTTCAAAGAGCCAAGAAGTAGCGAACCGATCAGTCGGAAGCGAAGTTGCATTCAAACGAGGGATATGGGACGATGTATGGAGACGAAATCCCCGCTTGCTAGCGTGCGTGACGGAGTTATTGTACTTCCGCGGTCGTTAGCTTACGGTAGACCTGAAATTCAAATGAAGCGATCGCCTTCGGTCTGCTAGACCAGGACTAAAGTCTTAGCGAAGCAGCTAACCATGAAGGATCACCAGTCAATTGCCGACCCCTCGTCTCTCTGACAGCTGTACCAAGCTTCCATCGTTACCATACCTCTGATTTAGCACAAAGGAATGTCTCAGCCATGGAACTTTATCCCCCCAATTGATTGGATCTTCAACCACTCGAAGCTTTTTCCCATGACGCTAGAATGAGCAAGCCTCAAGTGGCTGGGCCTTTAGTCAGATCGACAATTGGCGGCTAAATTAGCCCTGGACGGACTAGCACCATGTTCAGGGGTTTTGTTGATCTTAGGGTTCGTTCCGGAAATTTGGACAAATTGTGCCGAGGCCTTTCTGGCCTGTCATGTTACGCGAGGCGAGCTTTTCGACCCAGTGTTTTGCCATTACGGAGACATGTGTCATCGCCGCTACTCTGGAAGATCTTCTGTGCTTGTCGATCTGGGTTGTCAGTGCTTTCTAGTTTCTTGGTATTCTGGGGGTTGGCGTCTCTAGGGTAACGTCAGAATCAACAGCACAAGGGACGAAATGACTTCGTTGCTTTATGCCATTTTAGACTGGGACTGAGGTTACTTCATTCTAGCATTCTAAGACTTAGACTAATTTCTCCTGGTTATCCTAGACATGAGTCCATGATCAGGGCTTCTTGGTTTGCCTGGCGATGTTATTGTCATGGACGATGTGGTTTCTGTGCCCCACAACCTGATAGCCAAATTGATACGTGCGTGGACCACTCATCCGTCGTGCATGTTATCGATATGGGTATTGACATGTGATCGTGAAACTGATATCTTGAGCGGGTTGTAAGGGATAGCCACTGAAGTTCACGTGAACTCCCGCCAATGTCGCGTCGGCGGCTGGACCCGAGCTCATCAAAGAGGCCCTGTCTGTTCCTTCGCGTAATTTGTAGTGGCGTCATTTTAGTGACACTCAGCTGGGCAGTATACCTCTTTTTTTCACTCCCTCCATCAGGAGACACTCTTCACTGGCAATTTTGCCCAATAAGTAGAGCATCATCTTCAGACATGTGTGAATGGTCCACTCTATGTCAACTCTATGTGTTCTTCATGGGTCCCTTCTTTTGCTCGGCGTTGGCTTGTCAGATGGATTGACCAAGCCAGCATAAGAGACGAAATAAATTAGTCATCTTAGGACAGTTTGTACCGGCACGTAGGCTGCTTTATTTTTGTACCCCAATCTTTAGAGGACAATTCTCCTTACATCAACCTGCTTGGCCACAGGTCATCATACCTTCAAGATACGATCGGCCTCTTCAGTGGGTTATAGGGGATCATCAGGGGACGAAACGTGATCGTTGATCACTTGAGCGCTGGGCGAATATAACCGAGCCAATCAAAAGACCTCAATCTCTCCATTGTGTTGGGAGAGTGAGAAAACCTGCGAATAAAAACGTCTCATTCATACTCTGGTCCAAAAGGTTATCCAGAGGCATCAAAACACCAAAGAAAATACAAAGTACACCCAGAACTCCATCCAGAAAGCTTCACCCGAAAAAAGAAAGAGGAAAGAAAAAGACAGCCAACACCCAACCATCAACTAACGCTCGCGGCCCCATAGCAAAGATGCTCTCGCCTCCTATTCTTTAGCCTCCGCCAGTGTGGCCGCCGCTAACCCCTCATGCGTTCGCCGGATTGCCAACGTCTGGTACGCATGGGGAAACCTCCCCAAGAATTCATTCCGCAAGGTAAACTCCCTGTATGCAAAGTTAGCCAGTGATCGGAACCATTGTTTAGGGTGACACTTACTTGCGACAAGTAAAGGCCAGCTCTTTGGCTATGCCATCAAGTTCCTCAAGGGCGAGGTGCCCCAATGTCTGGTGGTTGTCTTGCAGCCATTCAGCAAGATCGGCCGCTTGCCTCGGAACAGCTTGGTTCGGACCGCTGGTGATGAGGTCTCGAAACTTGGAGGCCTGGTCTTCTTTGAGAGCAGTCTGTGCTCTATAAGCTTGGTAGGCGATCATCATTTGCCAGCCCCAGTCGGTATTGTTGCCGAATTCAGCTTGGAGTTTCTCTCGTTCTCTTTCTTACGGCTCGGCCCTTTCCCTTAGTAGACCCCAAGGCAAAGTTGCCTTATTCTCCCATCCGACAGGGTGCCACGGCCTCAGCCGCCTCCCGCCCCCCGCCCCCCGCCCCCTGTCATGGCCTTCCCGAGCAGAGGTAGTCTGATAGGCCCAGGGAAAGCGCCCCAAGGATTTGTGCCGACAATGGAAGCCAATCTCTTTGGCTACCACAAACAGTGCTTCGATTTGATGGCGGCGGAAGCTGTGACGCCGCTGCGGTTCTGTGCATAGCGGGCGGCACTGATGCTAACGGTGTGGGGGGTTATGGAGGGCTGGGGAATTTGTAGCCAGGACGTGTCAATCCCATGGCTTCCAAATGTCGGTCTTCCGTCGGGCAGACAGGAAAAAGTATGATGTCCCGGTCCGACACTGGAGGGCGAGAGATGATGGTAACGTTGCTGTCGGTATCGTTGTTGGCGGTCATTGTGAATGTGGTGGCAGTAGTGTAGTTGCAGGAATGGTTGACAGCGATGAGAGCAGTTCTCCAGAAGTGAGATCAATGTGATGGCGCTGTTGTCGTCATGGCGTCAGATGTCTCCCTGCCATTGATCACGGGCGGCGGGCGTAAGTAAACGAGAGCTTCTGATCATAGCGTGTAAGAAGGCGTCGGAAGGATCGGAATTTCGATATCGAGGAACCGAGGACGAACGTTGCGCTCCAAACCCCGATCGCAGCTCTCGGAAAGATCAAGATCGTTGGTATTCGCGTATCGAGAGGGTGGGGCATCATCACCAACATCGACAGTAAGACTCGCCGTGGAACAGGAAAATGCGCGCTTCATGGGTAATGATGACAACGAGCAGGAGCGAGTTTCAATGCTCAAAGTCAGGGGCGACTAGGGTTTCGGTCTTCCTCGATTGGCTCACAAATCGGGCACGAGAGCGTGTAAGACTGCCGACGGATGGGTGACAGCGGCCAGTCAGTTGAAAAAGACTATGGTGGAAACGGTTGGGTGTTGACGCGTCCTATAGGCAGAATGTGACGGATGGTGATGGAAGGAACGCTCGGTGATAACGACGTATTGGCAAGGTGTTGGTATGTCTTTGTTTCTGGCAGGTGCAGCCCCATCAGCTTCGGGCAGTGCCACGCTGTGCGCAACGGGAAGGCATAAGGCTTAGCACGGTTCCTCCCGCCCTTCCCACTTGATGTCTAGAGATAAATCAGATATCGATAACAAATCACTAATCGATAACAAAAATTGATAAGATAAGTCGTTACCGTAAATGTCACTTTGGTAATCAACACTGGGGCAGACAAGTCGTTTTGCTCTCGGCCCTGTGCCTGCATATTACAGACCATGGCGCCTCAAGTACAAACTCCATAGTGGCATTATGCCAAGCCGAGATTTGGTACCACCAGTTGTTGATGTTGACAATGTCGATATACAGTACAAGATAGCGCTTCGGTTGGAGTGATTCGCGTGTGTTCCCATAGGTATATTAACACACTGTAGCTATCCGGCTTTGTCTACTATCCGTCCCATTTCCATTCTACGTGACGAGACTCTGCCGTTCAAGTACATTACTACTCCTTCTGCTACACTTTCCTATCTGTCTAGGTACAATGGTTGCCACTATTCACAATGGCTACCAACAATCATGCCAACGGCAACGTCAGGATCATCTCTCTCAATGCATTTGCCGCCCAATACTGCATAAACAGACAAGCAGAAAAGACCCAATTGCGGTACGGTCTTTAGTATAATTGGCTGCCGATAGCGTAAGAGATAAATAAAGATGTTAACCTTATGCTTTTTTAGACCAGTGTTTAGGTCACTTTATTTTAGTTGCCTAAGCCTTAGAGTAATTTCTTCTCATTGCCTTCCTAAACTTAGGATCAGCTACAGCCAGACCCACCTATCCAAGACAAGTTCGACTACAACACAGGTTGGAGGTAATGAGCTATACTGGCCTACAAAGCCTAAAAGAATAAACTCACTCGAACCGAGACCAGACGCGTGTTGTATGCTCTTTGGCGAACTTGCTCAACCAGGACTTCTCCCTATTGTGACCTTTCTGCTAGTTGTGCTCGGCAATATTCAGCAGCAGATAGAGTGCTATCAAGATCGTTGGTTGAAGGTGGGATTGCTGATAGCGTGGCTTGTTCCGTGGCTGTCATATTCCTTTGGCCCTCAAATCGAGAGATTGCTGGGAGGCTCTCATATTTGAAACTGTTCCTAAAAATCCTCTTTTTGGTCTTGAACACGAGTCACGTTGCTTTCGGAAGGATGATGGTTAAAGTTTGCGACAAACCAATACACTTGAAGCTTGAGAACCCCGATACTTAAGAACTCCCTTTGCTATTTTTCGGTCTCGATCTCTCTGCATCATAGTCGATGCAAGGCTACTATTCCCGGACCATGCTTTGACCTCGCTAGTCTCAACTGACCCTCTGCCATCGCGAATCGGTCAGTCTAAACGGCATTGTTCACCGCCGCGAAAAGATCAAGCAAGGCAGACTTTTAAGCGTCCTTTGAACCTTATGTTGGATCAGCGCAAAGTTTAGCTCATGTCCAAATGAGTCGCGGTCAAGAAAATACAAACCTTAACAGGCCTCACGCCTATTTAAACCCATACTCTCCTTCTGTATCCTTACTAGACACATACACCCTTCCCGAATAACCCTGGGACCCGAACACGCGATGGACCCTTTCCAGAAGCTCCCGGTGGAAATCACGCTCTCCATCATGGAGAACATCTACTCCCATACCACTATCTGGCAACTCATCCAAGCCTCCCCGACAATGCTGGGTCGCTACTTGGCCAACAAACCAGCTCTTCTGCGAATCTTCATTAAGAAATTGATACATACTGGTAACAACGACGATCTACTCCAAGATGCCATGGGTATTCTTGGATTTGATGCGACAAAGACCGATGACCAAGCTATGAGCCTCCACTTCGACCGATATCTTGCGAAGGAACTTCCCAACCCGCTCGACGTACAAGAATCTGAGCGGGACCATGCAACTATCACAAATCTCCATCGCCTTTTCTCTCGCTTGGGGCTTTTCATTGAAGATTACATGGGGAAGGCAACGGCCCCGGATCCAGTCATGGAATATCTCCGCCACCCTCCAGAAATCACCTATACGAACACCAAGAAGAGAGTGGATCTGGATGACCTGTCGCCACTGGAGAGATATCGTCTATTTCGAGCTTTTCTCAAGTACGAGATGCTATGCAAGATATGCGACCCTCGATTGTTCGGCTTGATGGATGCTGGTCAGTGGAACAAGAAGTCCCGTTTGTCATGGCTCCACATGGACTCCAGGTTGTATGAGTCTGTCCATTGTGTCAATGAGTACATCAAAGCTTCCTTTGGTGGTCTTTTTGCGCGACTGGCATGGGCACAGAAACGCCATCCTACTGATTCCTTTGAGTATAGCAAGACAAGGGGCCTCTTGTATCCTGACAATGTGACAATATCGCCTATTTGCTACTTTCGAGATCTCCTGCGGAGAACTTCAGACTACTAGTTAGAGAGGTGGACAAACTTTCGGGGCCTTGACATCCTAACCCATTTATTGACTCATATGGGTAAAGGCCCCTACGATAACCCCACTCTACTGCATTGGTTCTGCTCTATCGCTGAAGAGTACTATGCGTATGACTATGGGGAACATGTTTGGGGCGACTTCCTCTATCGAGAGTGGCAGCTCCTTCCGAATGAATCCGAGCCTAGGGGCGGACTATCACTCCTCCTGCTCAGCAGAGTGAGTGGAGACGAAAATCCGGAGGACCGGGCAGAGGATGCAGCCAGCTTCGCGGATGTAAGTTTCACCCATTTCGGACACGATGAGATGAGGTTGTACCGACAGCGCGCGTGGATGTTCTGTGATTCTGCGAAATTTTATCCACCGATTGACTTGCACTTCCCAGCTAGAAAAGTCCTTGATGGTTACATGGAGGAGGCGCATCGCCAGACTGTGGAATTTGGACGCGACGAGCGTGATCGAAGGCGATCTGTTGATTGGCAAGACTATTTTACTGGACGGACCTTTGGAAAGCCACCACCGTCCTTTGGTAGGGTGCTCGTCAGGCAAACCTTCCCAAAGAATGATGTGGGGTATATACCACCGTTCTTTAACAGCAGTGCTCAGGGGGAGCTAAGTACGTTCTGGCGATTCCCACGATGGCTGTATTCTTAAGAGGTCCGAAAACGAACATGATAGTCGAGGTGTGGTTTTGCATAGACTCCATTGGGTTTTGTATTACAGTCAGAAGAATTCGTCTTTAGAAATTGAACATCTGACTAGAGGTTTAGTACAAAAGGATTATACGAATCAATCGTGCTGATGTGTGGGCGACACGGAAGTGGTTTTCTACAAGTCAAGTGCTAAAGACGTCGTCAAACCTGGAATCAATGAAAGCAACCTCTGCATCTTGTACAGGGGAACGCCAAGTTTACATTAGTATCAGCTAAAGGACAATCCAGAAAGAAAAGACCAAATAATTCCAAATACTATAAGTAATAGACTAGCTAAGTACTAGCTTTGCCGGGATCTCACTTTTGCAGGCTAATACCCGATATGACATTTTCATAAATGGGAAATAATTCAGTACCTGTATGATTTTAAGCCAACAGTCTCCTTCTAAATCTTTACTTAACACATATACTCTCTACAAAGAACTGTAGGATTATAAACAGATACAATAGACCCTTTCTAGAAGCTCCTAGTAGGAATTACCCTTTCTATTATAGAGAAGGTCTATTTCTATAGTAAAATATAGCTATATTATAATACAAATAAGAGCTAATTTAACTTTCCAGTCTTATATGTAATTAGAATATCAATATTCAGAATATCTCTATAGTATAGACACAAGCACCCTAATCCGATCATAAGTACTAGGGGTATCCTCTGGTCCAATCATGAGACCAGTACCGACATATACAAGGCCAACCGACCAGGTATTCCACATTCCACCAGTCTCCTCACATGTGGGCTCACCGTTCGGGTTATACACACAAGTCCGAGCTGCGATACCGCATTGAAGTTCAAGACCAGAGAGTTCGCAGCGGAGGAAAGGGTTCTTCGGCTGGGCAGTAGTGCAGGTACCAACTGAGGCAGGTGCGTCGAGCTGGGCGTTGTTTGCAAGATAGTATGCACACAAGAAAAAGCCCTGATCGTTAATAAGTCTTCCTTCAGAGTCGATGGTGTATGAACGCGCTGTAGCAGAGCCAAAGATGGGATTGTGATTGAACACAGCAACGGAACCAGCGTTATTGTATGTTTCAAGACTAGCTCCATCTAGGGCACTTTCGCTGCTAGCATATATAGTGAATGTAGGCATGGCTGCTGAAGTGGTGGCTCCAGTGGTGGTTTGTTCAGTGGTGGTTTGTTCGGTGGTGGTTGGTTCTGCGGTTGTCGATTCCGCGTCAAACATGGAGGTCACAGACACCTCAAACAATGTAGAAGAGACCACCTCAAGGGATGAAGATGCGGAAAGCTCCACGGAAGATTCAGATACGACAGATGTAGCCGATACATCTGTAGTGGATGACACAGCCGATGTTTCTGTAGTAGACGATACAGCGGATGTAGCCGACGCCGTCTCAGAGGAAACAATCGAGATCTCTCCAGATGTAGTCGTTACTGGAACTAAACATACTGTTAGCAAGTTGCGAAGGCGTTTGTGAATCAACTTACTAGGTTTGCATGGGCTTGCAACAGCAAACCCACCAGTAAACAGGCCCACGGCCAGACGGAAAACAAAAACAGAACGCATTGAGGGAGGTAAAAGAAAGACTGGAGTAAGTGTGCGAAAAAAAAAAAAAAAAAAAAAAAAAAACGGTAACAACCAAAACAGTGCTACTCGTGTATCCTTATAGTCATCCAGATTTTGTCAGCTAATATGGGCATTTGCAACTATCATATGCTTTATTGAACGCCACTGTTCAATAGCTCTATCAACGTTCTAGGCCAGGGGGCAAACAGGTCCTGGCTAGCTGAATTGATCGTAAGCGTCAAAGCGGAGATTGCATCATTGGTTAATCCTATCAGAGCTGAAATAACATAGACTATGGTTCCATGTAAATGAAAAAGCAATTAATAAATATTGCAACTATTGAAATTAGTAATTGTGATGGGGTTCCAACTAATGACCTTGGGGTTAAAGCTGATCCCGCACAGCTACACCCTAGGTCACGTGTCCCCAACCTCGAGGGGTATTGTTAGCTACTATTTAAACCTGAAAATGCAACTACAGTTCGTCTATTATAGTATCACATGACGCTTAGAGCATTTGCATTCAGATCATCTCACTAGCACAGCATCACCGGTTCAGTTTTTCGCCTCAAATGAATGTAAATTTAGGTATCCGCTAGCAGGATAAGGCGAAGGTTGTAAGTTATGACTAATATCCTAGCTCCATCCTCCAAGAAGTGAAATTTCTGAGCTTGAACCTCCAAGAGGTGAATAGTTGTTTTTCTTTCCGAAGTCTATTCCTTAATAGGAAGAGGCAGACCACTCAGGCACCCAGCGACCGTTCCGATAAGTCGAAGCGGAAGACTATTTTACATTAGCATTTACAGTATCAAAAGTCAAGTTCTAGAAGAGTGACTTACCATCCGACGAGATTGATGATCTCAGCGGGGTTGGCGATAAGATCTTCAGGGTCAATGCAATTGGTGAGGCCTCGGATGTTGTTCAGGCAAGCAAGGGGATCAACCTGTCTCTCCTCAACTTTGGCAGGAGTGGCAGCAGCAAGGGCAAGGACGGGAAGAGTGAGGATGATGGAGGCCTTCATGTTGATAGTTTGAGGGTATCTGAAAGAACAGAAGTGTAAAGTGATGGTTGTTCGATAGTGTTGTTGTGAGAGAAGTGTGTGATTGTGAGTGCTGATGATAGATGATTGAAGCAGGACGAGCGACAGCTTTTATAGATTTCTGGGCTTCATGAACTGACCTTCAGCCGGACAAGAGTCAAGTCTGCCCTCGACCAAGACAATCAACTCTCCTCCACCTGTCGAGTCCTCCTTGCTTGTCACTCAAACTGAATATCTTGATGGGGCGTCAACAAAGGCTGAAAGAACTCACGATAGCTACGTAACTGGATGTAATGCATGACCTGGTGTCTAAGATTATCACATCCTCTCGGCCGGTGATCCACAGGGAGTGTGGTGGCTGATAATTGATAAGTGGGCCTGTTTCCCCGTTTTGGAGCGGGTGCATAACGTGTCTGGTATGTGATATCTCTACAAGGCAACTATCATGACAGTCACTAAGATTCTAAGACCTCTTTTGACTCTGGCGTTGGTGGCGCTTATTGGTGAAATTACAACGGTTGATCTACTGTAGATCAAGAAGATTCTATATCCCTTAATTTCCCGTAGCCTACTCGAGGTGCTACCACTAGATATGGGTCTCTAGGGATGACTGGAGTTTATTCACAGTCGAGTTTCAATGCGATGAGTACACAGTCCAACGCAACTTTGAGGATGTACGAGTCAGAATCTGTCTTGCTTCCAGTATAATGTATCTGGGATCACTCTTTATTACCATCCCGTAAGGTCAGACGTGGTTGGTAAAACATGACGTTGATGTCAGCGCGGTGGGATGTCCGAGACCATTCATGAGTGAATGTCTGTAGTTGATAATGCCTTTCCTTTTTCGTGTTATGTAGGTCTTCGCATCGCGGAAGCGGGCCACTTGGCCATAACCTGCCTAAAGCATACCTTATTTGTCTAAGACAAAATCTGTCAATGGCAAGCCAGCGTTTGTGTTTTCGACAACTGAGACACTGAGCAGGTGAGGGATCAGAGTGTCTCTGTTTGCTTCAGCCGCACGCTGCCAAGAAGTCGCCACACTTGCAAAGTACCGTTGGTGAGATCGATGCTATGCCGTATGTCGAATATGATATGTCACAAAACTCCCTGCTGCAGATCAAAACCCTCTTCCTTAAAATATGGATTTGATTGTTGAATGTCGGAACTGTCTGGGTCTCGCAAGGACTGGCGACCAAGAGCACAAGAGACATGGCAATTTAGCTAACGTCTGCCACCTTGGGCCAGTAGCTGGACCTTTTTGTTTTGGCAACTCGAGCTTTACAGGACAAATGTTCTGTTGCTTACGTGGGAAAGAGCCTTGTAAATTGACCCATGTGCTGATCCCTATGCAGGTGCATTCGTGACCCTCAAAAGCCCCCCATGCAGGTGTAGATCCTTTTCCTTCTGACAGCTCAGCTTGTCACTGAGGGGGGCATCTCTCCCTTGCCAAGGGAGGTGATTAAGATGCATCCCTTTCTGACAGCACGAAATTCTCGACAACAATTCAAGTCAGATAGCTCCACAGTCAATGATTGCATCTACGATCATTCCCTGCAGAACATCAAAAGAAGATTAGGCGGGGTCTGACAAGACACCGTTGGCCGTTATCTGTCTGGCAAAAACAAGTTCAGATGAGGGATTAAAGTCTCGTGTCTCAGAGCTCCTGTGGTGACTGGCCCGGATGTCGCTCCCTGGATGGCGTTCCGACCTGGCATCTTGGCAGCTGTCAGAAGAAAGTTAATCGAGCTACACCTTCGGGATCTAGAATGAGCGGCCCGTTGCGAGTGAGACCTTCTCTGGTCATTGTGACGTTATCTGCCGGACCTTTACTCAGCTTGAAAATTCTGTCTTCTACTGTGCCAATCAAAGCACCATGCCTCACCATCCCATAGGTTGCGGTAAATTGCAGTTGGAGATAAAAGTGGACATGGCATGCCGCTTTTATTATCTCAAAAAGAGTACTTATATCTACACAGTATGTATTTCAGAATATAAATACCCTCTATTAATCTATGACCTCTAGGAACTTCCTTTTCTTTTTAGATAGTAAGGGCAATTGTTCACTCTTCATATCTTGCTATCGCTGGTAGAAAACTCTACTTCTGTCTCTAACTGCATCTTACCACATCCTGTGGGATACTCACCTGCTGAGAAGGATTTACCAGCCTGGGTGTCTTAAACTAACACATTTTTACAGCCCTAAAATATGTAAAGCTCAGGCTGGGAATACCCAGCCTTGAAACAAGGTGAGAATACGAGTATTGAGTCCCGCAAAGAGCCAATAAGCGTGTACCTTGACCTGGGATTCTTGTTAGCGGGGAATCATCGTCTGTTGGTCCACTTTGTTTTGTTGAGACAGATCTCATTGACGAATCATAAGACGCCGCGCGATCACCCTTAGCCGTCACTACGAACTGTGGCGTTTGATCATACCTGCAAGTTGTAGCCAAAGAATGTGATAGCTGTGACTGTGACAGCGGAACGGCTGGTCTAGGCCCGAACCCTGTAAAACCTCCGACGAGCTAAGGTCCAATTGGCCAGACGATGCCCCTCGCCATCATTGTGCAGGTGCTGTTTTAACCGCAACATGGTCAGACATGGGCTGTGCTACGTGAATATACTTCACTCTCGAATAGGCTACAGAACAAGTACTCTGTATCTCTTCCAAGTCTTACTTCTTGATACGCTGTATCTTGTTCGGGAAATACTAGTTGGCTGATCCATACGCAAGATGCCGTATTTGGAAATGGGCCTGTGTTTCTGAAGTAGCTGGACACCTCGTGATCAGAATCTTGTCTGTGAATGGCGGAAGAAATTTCTCCTGTAGGGACCATCACTCAAGTGGACAGTAAAGAGGTCTCGGCCCGCAACCAACGATTTGTGAAAGTCTGTTTGACCCACCTCGATGAACACAGTTCATACGTCAACGCCGACAGGAAAATCACATATTCTCCCACCTTCAGAACGGCTAAGTAGCAGGAACTGACGAGTTCTGATATGAGCGGGCTGGGGCATTGAGGTTCAAAGGTAAAGGGGGACGGGGGTGTTGCAATGGCGAGACCAGGACTGGGGATGCAGAAAAGAACGGAGAAATGGAGAGCTAGCGGGGACAGGATAGAGAGAAAGTTTGATGTTCGCGGTCTTTCTGCTAACAGTGGGCCTCTCCCTTGCCAAACAAGATCGTAAACAAACCCTCCGACTTCGACGAGTTCGCAGCCTTCAATATCGCTCCGATGTTCTAAGAATTATTCATATATACAAAAGCATTATTATTCTGCTTTGCGAGCCGGATTGACATTGTGCTGGCAGGATGTGCAAACATAGGCAAATAAATAGAGAATGTGTAGAGGCGTGAAGTAGCTTTGTTTTTATCAGGCGGTTCGAAAAATTACAAAGACATAGAAGTCTATTGGCAAAGTAATTTAGACTTGCTTAGGGGATAAACTTTAGGTAGACTATCCTAACTTTTATGATACCCTTAGCTAAGTCTCGCTTTTTCTTAGATCCACCTGCCCATGTACATACAGGGTAGACTTAGAAGTTCCTCAGAACAGCAGATGCTGGACACCACACTCTTGTAAAGGATAGTTGAGGACGAACTTTCCACATTGCCTATATCAGTACAAGTGTCACGAAAAGTCTCGATAAATGGTAATTCCAGTTATGAGGGTATGCCAATTTAGCAGTAACAGTATTCAATAACTTCTCAACAATTCTCAACGATCGACTAATGCAAGTTCTTCATCTTCGATACTCAATGTATTTCCACAGGGTGTTCTTTCAACTCGTTGCACCCGTCTTTTCTCCAAAAACTGGAATAAACCAGCACCTATCGATGACACAAAAGCTAGGCAGAGGAACAGTCCAACAGACCAAGCTGGTCGATTGTGACGGTTATAACACCACATGAACAGAGACAGAATGACCTGGAATATCGTGTTTAACAGACCTAGAACAACAACTGCCTGGAGCTTCCACACTCGACTTGGCGTTGCTCGTCGGCCGGAAGGCGGTGGCCCGGGAATGCTTCTCGCCGGATAAGGGAGCATGCCGTCTTGAAATGGGGTCTCATTAAGCCAAGCCTCTGCTTCGACTGGGCCCACATAGGCAGGGATGGCGTCCGATCCAGGAAGCCTAAACCATTCGCGGTATGTCGCGGCGAGCTGGCGCAGGGCGGTTATGTCTTGTTTCGTTGCGTACTTCAGTACTTTCCAGAACTCGATGCATCGTCGAGGTGCAAGCCAGAATGCCGGTATGCAGAACAGAGCATTAAGAATTTGCGAGTCTATCTCGATCCATATCTGGCGTGGAGAGTTGATGTCGTCGCAGGAGGGGTGACACATAGCGGGCGCAGCGTTGCACATTAACAAGAAGATCATCCCTCCCCATGCCACTACGTTGAGGCAGTATACAATGAGAAAGGCTTTAAAAATGGTCATTTGCTGAATCCAAATTATGGCAGTGGATGTCCAGGAGCTCGGAGTTTTTGGAACGAGTTCGAGTTGACTGCGGACGATGTCCTCCGAAGAGGAGCTTGCTCGCTTCGGTTGCTGCTCCATGGTTGTGGGCATGGTACGTGACCCAGATTGTGGCTGATGGTCAACGGGCAACCAGAGGGACAACACAGTGAGGTTTTGGGTCAAATCATGAACCCGTCAGTCGTAGAAGAGAGAGGAAAGGTGTTTGGCCTGGATAAGGACGTGAGAATAAATATGGGAGGTGAGGGACATTCCGGCATTATATGTTATAAAAAGATGCATCTTGGGACGCGTACTGGGCTGCTAATCCTGCCTTGCCAAGAACGCTACTGTAGATGATCAGTTTTTAAATACGCGTATTACGTAATACTACTCTTAAACTGGCTAAGCCACATGGCTATGGAAAATGTTCAGCCACGTCTGTGCATTGGCATCTGCAGACGTAAGTAACTTGACTCATAGAGATATGTAAGTATTTGATTGAGTCGATCATGTCTATTTGAATAATTTGTAACTTCATATGGGATTCTTGCTAGCTTTTGACTGTATTGGCTTAGGTTCCGTTCTCAGGCTGCGTGTAGACATGGCCATCGAGAGTAGTGGTCATGGTCCCATTTGCTTGGAAGATGTTCTTAAGAACATCGATGGTCAGATGAAATCCATCTGGACCTGTTTTCTTTCTATTGGTTGTCTTTCCAGTCTGTGTGAGATTGGAATACCAGTCAACATGGCTAAGTGTCAAGGAAGGAAACGAGGCGCGAACCGTCTCGGATCCCTCGAGAAACGTCTTTCCATCGTCTGAGAAGGTATGGTAAATGACACTTATCTCATCAATAGACCCATTCTTCCCCCCAACGATCTTAACATCGGCATATCCGCAATTCAGGCCTGTCAGCGTGTAGTTCCCGGGTGATGGTTCCGGCCTCATCGGGTCAACATCTCCCGGAGCATACTTGACGCCCCATGGCACATCGTCTGAAATGGGCTCCACTGGCGGTAAATTGAGGGGCTTCCGAGTAGTCAGAGTTGCCAAGACCACACGTACTCGTCTACCTCCTGGCTCTTTAGACGGATAGCATGGGAGCGGATTTGCTCCGCCGCATGCCGGAGGAAGCGTCTGAACATCCCCATAGACAATCTGAGTGCCGTTGGGAGACCATCTAGGATCAGCCATTGCATTCCATTCAGGGTCGTTGTAATCGCCACTACCAGGCACACCCTCCCCTTCTCCATTGATCTTCTGGCCGAAATAGTTCCCACGATCGCCATATCGATCCAAAAGGTACGGTCTGAAGAATCGTCTCTGGCCATTATTTCTGGTTGACGACGTTACCGATGTACTGATTATATCGGTAATGGGCGGAATGTGTCTCATGCCAGAGAGCCACATCTGTCGGTCTGTCCCGCGTGTATCTTCAATCGCGATCCATTGGTCATCCGGAGATACAGCCATAGGGTCGCAATATTCCGGGTGGCTTGTAAGTCGCCGGACTTTGCCAGTTTGTAGGTGAACAGCAAAGACATCAATATTGGAGGACTCAGCCGGATACCCAACATAGGTGGCTTCGGTCCCTCTGCCGCTAAATCCACGGAACTCGCCAACGTCTATGGCTTCCCGGTCAACTGTGATCGTATCACCATGCGTCTCAATAGGTCGAGCTGATTTTGGGTCGAAAAGTCGAGTGACTTTGACTAGGTCGTAGCGTGGGACATGTGGTATGCCCGCTGTGGGTTTCTCGTTAAACTCCAACCTTGCAAGGTAAGCGTACTGTCCAATCTTTTGTCCCACAGTTGTGAAAACGCTGAAGCCAAGATGGACATCGTCGGGGTGGAGACGCAGCTCTCGAATGGCACCGCCCTCGCCAGTCCCTTCAGGGCTAGTGTTCCACCTTATGGGATAGATATGAGTTCGCTCAGGTGTACAGGCGGCATCAACGAGTTCTTGCTCTCCGCAGTCCAATATGTTGGTACCGAAGAGGATTCTTTTTCCATCACCAAATGCCTGTGGATAGTTGTAGGTCGGCGCCGTCCCTCTTGTGTTTTCCTCCGCCAATCCACAAGTGAGGCACTTCCATGGACTGCCACTGGGGAAACTCTTGCCGTCAGTCCTCACAGCAATGATCTGACTACCATTGTAAACGCTGGCTGGGTCCGGAGACGGAGGAGCGCCTGTAAAGGTGACGAGAACCAACACATGTTTCCCGTCGGGCAAGAAGCCACCTGCTTGGAAGTCTTTATTTGACGCCAAAGTCATGCATCCAGTACCATTTGGATTGACGTCTGATGTGCAAGCCCCTGTTTCATTGCTGGGTGCAACTGGTGGAAGGGGCAGTGTTGTGAGGCTGATGGGTTCCGGATCTGGTGGCGCAGGTATAGCTTTGTCAGCCGTTATGGTAAACTGAGATCTCTGGACTGCCAGTGCGCCTACGGCATAGGCAAACACAAGGGCTTGACGGCAGTACATTGTTAATAATAGTGTCTAGGACGACCGAGCTGTGTAGTGGTAACAGAAGGATTAGCAGTAAGACGGTATTTATAAATAGCTATCCCCTTGGATATATCACTTATCTCAACGTCATTACTACATCATCGGTTTACTTGAAGTTGGGCACAAGTATAATACATGGAGGTTTAAAGCTATACGCGCATTCTGAACTCTCGGGCCGCTGCGATAACTTACATAATACGCGGAAGATTAGCTATACGCGTATTTTGCATTTAAGCGATCGCCTCCGAAAGGCTAGTAACGATGACAAGTTTACCGTAGATAAGTCTAATCACTACTCGACTCCCAACACCTGTTTCATCTCATCGCTTGATTCACGCTTAGCACAGTCTCTGGCACTACCCCACGGACCCTTGAGGTCAGGATCAGCCCCCTTGCTTAATAGCCACTTGACCCTCTCAACAGCACCCGCCTTGACCGCGTTTACAATTGGGTATAGCTCTTCCATATGGCGCGTTTCCAGTCTGTGGTTGACTTCACCGCCATTCTCCAGTAAAAGCTCCATGACGGGTATTCTCGACTTATCGAAGTCCACGCTCGGTTCAATACGTCTGATGTTGGGAACTGAGCCTTCAGGACAGGCGCCTGCAGCCCAATACAGCCCCGAGCTGGCCATCTTGGCTCCAGCATTTAGAAGCTTCTGCACTGTTTGAACTGTACCTTGTGTGGCTGCCAGCCTGAGAGTTTGTCTTGGATCATTCTGAGGCCCGGCAGCGTTGGGGTCTGCCCCTTGTTCAAGGAACCAATCGAACAGTGGCTCATTACCAGTTCGAAAGATCTGTGGGAGGAGACTCTCTGGTGTATTGACTGTCCAGCCATGTTCCATGAGGACCTGGAACAAGGCAACCTGTTTGTCCGCTGGAGCTTTGAGAACGGCTGCCGGTGTTGCTCGCGTCATCGGTGCTCCACACTGTAGAAGGAAACGTGAAACGTCGACTTTGCCGTTCTTCAAGGCGTCGTCTAATCCTCTTTGAAGATATAGTTGTGAATGAACTTGAGAGGAAACTATCGACTTGACGGTGGATAAGTCACCCTCCCGGCAGGCAGACCGGAAATTGACGAAACCTGGTACATCAGCCTCCAGTCCCATGCGAATCTCCACGTCGCCGGGACCCGTGTTGGGAATACCGTCACCCATCTGCTGGTATCCAATTCCCGCCATTTGCCGCCCTCGTTGTGCTGCCATTTGTCGCATCCTGGCTTGTTGTAATTGATTTGGCGACATCGACTCGGGACGTATTGCACGCACTAGCTGCCGCCTTTTTTGTTGCTCTTCCCGGGAGAGCTCATTGCTATTGTCTCCTTCAGGCGATATCCCTCCTTGTTGTTGGGAGTTTGCCTGGTCGGGGGGAGGAGGGTAAGCTAACAAGCCGTTGGTACTGGGACTGCCATAACTGCGATGTGCGGCTTGCTCGGCTTGTTGTCGTAACTTGGCTAGTTGCCCGTCTCGGATCGCCACCTGTTTGGCATAATGCTCTTCCTGCAATCGCCTTTGTCGTTCTTCAGGCGAAAGCTGTTCCTGTTGTGATGACATTTTTCTTTGGTGGTTGATGTATAATTTAAAAGAAGGTAAGCTCAGTAATACGACCTGTGAACAGAAGTAATGCGTGTGCTGACGTAACAACTGTGGGGTAGCTAGCAATGATTAATGGCGTGACGTCTAAGCAGAGCGAGTTGAATACAGTTCGATGAACAAGTCTCATTGACAGTCAGTGAACTAACTTGACTTCTATCTAGTCCTAAATGAATGTATGTACAGTGAAAGTAGATGAAAGGTCTTTGTCAGCCGCCATGATTTGGTATGTGGAATATAAGCTACAGGGAGCTTACGAGCCGCCAACCTTAGTGGCTCACAGTATGTCATAATGAAGGTGTGTGGTGTCCGGTGTATTGTTTGAGAATTTGGGTTGGTCGCAAGTGCTATACTCATCCATGTTGAATGGAGGAGCGAACGTTCTATCGACTTGAAGCATGCTGCCCTGTTAAGTCCCTTAGATAGGATCACCACAGCTGCATCCAGCTCCTTTGAAGTAGTCGATGGGGCTTTCACCGCCTGGGACCTCAGCATTCTGGTCGCAACAGAAATTGCCATTGACACAGTAGCATCGGTTGTAGTATTCGTAATCGTCGGTAGGCACTTTGTTTGTGGTGCAGTAGGTCCCCGATCCATCAATGACTTTGCAGTTGTCTCGTACGTATTCATTCTCGTCATCCCGACTGCAAATACGATCCGCAACCCCCTGGTCGGGACAGGTGATCTTGTCTGTGTGTGGTTTGCCATCGCTGCCGGCACATACGGCGTTGGAGACTCCTACGGGACCGCCACCTTCGAACTGGCAGACATCGCCGACAGGGAAGCCATGGAAATCGTCGCGTTTCAGCACTGGAGCGACTCCAGCTTGGACGGAAGAGTAGAATAGTGCAATGGCGTAAGCGCTGACCGCGAGCATTTTGCTGTATTTGGTGGAGCTATTGAACGTGTAGTATCAGTAGGAGGTGATTGTTATGCAGATGAACGGGAGTTATTATTGAGAGCTGAGGATGAAGAGAAGAGTAATAAGAATGCTTTTCCGACGGTGTCCTTCTATACTTGAGCTACAACGATCTCATCGTCCTGACGTAGGACCTTTCGTTGCAGATAGATGCAAAGGTCTGACGTAAATATGTTATGCCTGCCTAGAACATCTGATTCAATCAGTACAAGGCAAGGAACTGGGGACTGACTCCTACTACAGTGCAAGCCTTAAGCAACTACGGTCGATCTGTATTTGAACATGTGGCGTTAGTTCTTAGAGCCTTTGTAGTGCCTTGGCAGGCCTGTGCTCTGAACAATCGAGGTGTAAGACGCGCTTGGACGTGACTTAGTGATGATCACACTGGGCGGAATCCTTCGCTAGGCAGGATCGACTCGTATATGGTAAGCTAGACACATGCTTCCGTGCACGTTAGCATATGTTTGTCTACTAGTATTATTCGTTATGGCAAGTACGTGGCGCGACTGTCATGTTCTGCAAAATGGTATTCCCAAGAATAGCAGCAATTGCTAACTTATCTACCCGAAATGATAGCCGTCACAGCCTTTCCATATAATTTAGATCCGGACCAATCTATTCTTAAGGCTCATTTAAAAGCTGTAGTCGAACGCTGCATTCATCCCCTTAGCAGGTCCAGCTAGGTGAATCCGGTGCGGCTACATCGCCATTTCACAGAATAATATGGATGATCAGTTATAGAGTAAACCATCGGCGATTTAACATATAACGTGCCGAATAGCCGCAAGGATCGACAAGCAGTGGTAAGCACTGCTCAATGCCGATCTGAATGTCAGCACTATCAGATACTAGCTTTCCCGGTATAGGGTGAGATATCCATATATCGGGCGAAGCAGTGATCGACATTGCCTCCGCGGGAAAATGGATGCTTTGGGTTCAAGCAGATTCAGGTGAAGACAGGCCAGCCAGCAAAATGAGCCACCCTAACAGCTAGTCTAAGCTGGCATCGAATAACTAATATCCTGTCTCTTGTGATGTTTGGGGATAACCTTTGTGATGACAGAAAAGACCAGACAGAACTTGAAGAACTGATAATCCTGCATACTTCAGCCCTGTTGACAGATCATGTTACTGAACTTGGCTCTTTCATTGGAGTATTTTGCTTGGCATGAATACTGCTCCCAATCTTGGAGCACAGGATGTTGCCAATTCTAGGACGGTTCGGTAATACCCTTCGTAGCATGACATGGACTTGGCTCTTCAGTCAGCTAAGTTACTCTTGGAACCATTACAAATTTCACATACTATACATATATTAAAAGGTTCCACGGTAGATTGGTGCTATATACAACTACCGCAGTATGATCTAAACTGCTTCTCCTGTCTTTGCCCGGTCTATCTAAACACCAACACACACATAGTAGTTTACCCAAAGCCCAGTGCATTTTGAACCAACAGCTGGGTTCCATTTGACCAGCTGCGCCATCGTGATCTTGTAGTACGCTTGAATAGATGTACATGTTGTTGTGGAAGCTACAGGATGGAACTTCTTGCAGTTACTCACCATTCCAGATTGAATAGGTGTAGGGGTTGACACTCCTTTCGAAGGTTTCGTAGTGGTCTTCGTAGGAGGTTTCCAACCCACAGTTGCAACGCAAACATAGTACCCGGTCTGAAGGTATTCACAACCTTGACCAACTGCTGGGTTCCACGACAGGAAGGTGTCAATGGGAAGGTTGTAATACTTCTCAATGGACGAGCAAGTAGTCGTAGACTTGATCTGGTGGAACTTCTCGCAGTTCTTAACCATGTTGGTTTGGATAGGTGAAGGGGTCTGAATTCCGTTTGCCTGTGTTGTTACGGTTGTAGTCGTAGGCGTATATCCTTCCACCATGACGCAGACATAGTAGTTGGCCCAAAGTCCACTACAATCCGACTGAACTTCTGGATTCCAGGCCAGAAACTGTGGGAATGGTAGGTTATAGTACTTCTCTATGGATGGACAGGTAGTTGTCTTGGAAACGAGGTGAAACTTGGTGCAACCTTTGACGGTACGGTCAAGGATAGGTGAAGGGGTTGGGAAGCCAGTTGCCGTAGGCTTCACAGTTGTCACAGAAGGCTTCGTGTTGGTGGTTCCTGGGATGCCGACGCAGTAGTAGTAGTTTGCCCAAATGCCACTGCACTCCTCACCAACAGCTGGGTTCCAACTGTAGAAGGCGTCAAAGTCAAACGTGCCAAACGTAAAGATGATATTCGCGCAGGTTTCGCCCTTCTTGGCCTGATGAAACCTGGTACAGCTACTGATTAGACCATCTTGCGTAGGGCTAGGCTTACTTGGGCTGGTGGGCTTAGTGGTAGCCTCCTGTGTTCGTGTCGGGGGCGACGTAGGGGTTCCAGGCACTCCGACACAATAGTAGTAGTTGGCCCAGATACCACTGCAGTCGTCTTGGATGGCGGGGTTCCATTTGACCAGATCATCTTTGTCGAATACATTGTTGTGTAGAGCGATGATCTTGGGGCATGGATCTCCCTTCTTGGCCTGGTAGAAGGAAACACATGTATCGATAAGACCATCCTGTGTCGGGTTTGCCAAACTTGCCTGATGGGTCTTGATCGGCTCAGCCACGCTGACTTGAGTGGTTGTTTTGGAAGACACAGGGTCATCCTTACGGGGAAGTCCATTGTTCACCTCAACGCAGTAAGAGTGTCCGAACTGCATGCCACTGCAGTCATCTTTGACTGTAGGATTCTAGAACTTATGAGTACGATACACTGGGTGAGTCAATGACCGTTACTTACGTATTCCACAAATTCCGAATGTTTCAGATGCCAATCTTCTTCAAGAAATGCACAATCCTGATAATCCTCCTCTCTGGTTATCCACCAGGTGCAGTCCGAGGGTTGACCTGGATCGACGGTGCCGTCCTGACGTCGGATCCTTTGGCCGCGCAGAGCCGTTGCTCCAACGGCCAGGAGGCCCTGGAGCATAAGAGTGGTAAAATGCATAATGGTCTTGTAAAACCACAAGTACTAAAAGCCTCGACTTGATGATTGAATGTTCACTGTCGCTGTACCTTTATGCCGATTAAGTACAATCTTATGCTACCAAACATCCACGACCTTTCCTCTCGGGTCTGCATTATCACGACGAATCGTGTTAGTTTCCCCCGGTCCTGCATTCGGATGGCTGGACCAACTCAACGTGCTTTTCGGACCTGTGACTGAAGAACCAACAGCCACCATGTACAGTACCTTGCATGCAACACCCCAGAATAATGCCGAAAAAGTCCAGTGGGGTGAACTGAGGTCTCGGCGAAAGATCGTTCTTGGGAAGTGTGATCATCCCTGCGAAATCACGGACCCTGTAAATCTCGGCAAAGCCAGAGCCGAGCCAAGAACTTCACTCAGCGGTTTTTTCGCCGTGAACGGGAAACATCCAGGGTCCTTGACCAGTATCATCGCCACTTAGTAATGATCCTGGTCTCGGTTCAGGCAACCGAAGGCCAGTGGATGTGGCTCTTGATGACATTCATCGCGTGAACCAACAGCCAAGCCAAGATGTTTTAATTAAATAACGGTGGTTTGAGTTACTATTTACACCCCAGCGTTTCATTGCCACTGTTCAACGCCAATGATACGTAGACACTTGACATCCTGTAAGACCAATGGTTTATGTCTTACTCTTATCCACCTTCCAAATCAGATTCTCTTGGGGATACGTGTTCACTCAATTGACATTCCTGTCACTTAGTCTTCTTGGGGTAAAATGTATTGCAAATCCTACACTCTGGCAGATGGCAAAAGATCATATGTTGAAGTTAAAATACAGAAATAACTATTCATGCTTTCCTACTACATAGGTAGCACAATAAGTCATTCTTTTTTGACCTCGATATTTCCTTCAAATCCAAGTTTAGGTTAGCTAGTGGGTGGGTCTCTGCGGGAACTCCCTTCAGATTTCGGACATTTCATCTGCAGGCAGGGCTCCATTTTTAGACACCCAGTAAGTGATCAACTGATCCTTGTCGCACGACACCTTTCAGTACCTATGATGCCGACGAGCCGAGGCTCTTGGACTCGCCTTCGCGCACGGAACGAAGAAATTTTCATCTTTGACTTCCTTACCCTTTAGGACGTCTTTTTCCGAGACAATTGCAACGCTGTGTTGGTTGTTAGCTTAACGTGTTGGTTCTTAGCTTCATGTGTTGGTTATTAGTCGTGTCCACTTGCGACTCCACAGGGCTAGCAGGGGTGAAGACCTTGGACAGGGGCAAGTATTTGTGATTGAGGTGTCCTGTGCTTCGGTTACTGAGCCGCTGATGCCCTTTTACATCACTTTTTCAGAAGGAATTTACAGACATCACCTACGGGCCGAGGCTCTAGCTAGGCATCAACAGCACCCAACCAATTCTTCGTGTTTGAGCTTCCCTCTACCGCTCACAGCATGGCTACGCCAGATATCTCCGAGACCGAATCGCCCTATCAAAAATTCAGGGTTAACCCTAATGATGAATTTATTGGTGAAGAAGATGAACCAGACCGAGTGTTCATGACTATGACTGATCGAGATGGTTCCATTCTCTATGAAATGGAAGGTCTGCCCCTTCTACGTGGAATCATCCAGCAAAATGACCTCGGGGCACTTCAGCAATACTTCACTATTGCACCATGTTTCGTTCCAAAGCTTCCGAATGGCGAAGAAGAGATTATCGAAACAACTGATTTCTTCCTCCTGGCCGTCGAAAGTGGAAGCCTAGATGTACTGCAATGGCTTTTAAACAACGCCCCGAGGGATACCGTTTCCACTCAACCAATAAGATTCAAAATGCGCGGGTTCCAGCTATTGAATGAAGCTGCTAGATATGGTCATATAGAGACAGTAAAGTTCTTACTTGACCATCAGCCACTATATGCCAACATCCAAGATCGAGATTACAAGGGCTGCACCGCCATATTATCAGCCGCAGATGTCTTTTCAGAGAGATATTGCTTCCAACCCAAATGGAACGAAGTCTGCCTTAAGAACAACGAAGCGGTGATTAATTTACTGCTGGATCGAGGTGCTCATGCTTCCGATGCTGTCCTCGCTACTTATAATGAGGAGATCCTAGACACTGTTCTGACTCTGGTTGTTAAGTGGGCAGGCCCTGAATTAATCAAGAGACTCATTGATTGCGGCGCTAACGTCCATACTACTATAACAAAATGGACAAAGTTTATGGGTCCTTCTGCTTCCGGGGTCAATGCACTAGCTGTTGCATGTTATCATGCAAATATCAAGGCTGCCAAGACTCTGATTGATTGTCGAGGTGTCGTTACTGCCGCAAGTATGGTGTGCTCTCGAGACAGCCTAGGGGGCCTTCCTCTCCACTGGGCGACTCAAAATCAATTACCGGATAATTTGGAATATATCCCAAACTCAATATTACGAGAAAGAGTGCAGAATATTATAAGCCTTATTGAACTTCTTCTCAACTTATACCCCGTGGCAATCAATACACAAGACCAAGATGGATATACAGCTTTGCACCACGCTACAGAATCTTTCGGTCGAAACAGCAAATTATATACCCCCGTCTTCGAACTATTATGCAAGAGGGGCGGTGATGCCAGCATCCGTAACAACAAGGGCCAGACGCCTCTGCATACCTTATTCGACACGTGCATAACGAATGTGCCTATCGACCCGGCTGCTATATCTATTTTACTCGCCCATGGAGCAAGGGTTACAGACGCTGTTGCTGGGAACACACCCTTGCATATTGCCGCCGGGAACCTACATTTTGTCGATGCCGTATCGTGCTTGCTTGATCACGGTGCAGACCCCACAGCAAAAGACTTGTCACAAGCGACGGCTCTCCATAGAGCTGCTTCTGGTCGTTCCTGGCCAAGCGAGGTTGACAAGGCTGAGGCAAGAACAAGATTGCAAGAGGACATGCTGGCAAGACTGGTAAAAGCTGGAGGAGAAGAATTGATGGATCTACCAGATGTGCATAATGAAACTCCGCGGCAAATATGTCAAAGGAAAAGAGAGGAATGGAGAATTGCAGAGTTAACCTGTAAACCCTCTCAACAACCGCGATTTAGTTCTAAGAGGAGTCGGCCCGGACGAGGAGGAGGACGGCCATCGTATTCACCAGCGACTCTATAAGGCTAACAAGGGTTATAGCTCTAGGTACAGATAAGTCATTTGATAGTAATTTAGGTATCCTATAATTTAGTTACTAAGCTAGTAGTACCATGTTTTATTACTTAATTAGAAGGAGTATGTGGATATTACCTATGGGCTGAGTCTCTAGCCTAGTTCATCAGAGGAGCCTCACAGGTAGACCATCACCGAAGAATCTCCCAGGCATGTATCGGCTATACTGACCAAGGTAATGGTGCCAATATCTTCGAGATCGTTCTAGATCTTTAAATCAATCACATATGTAGACATTTGGTGTACTGGGCGAAATTATTATTATCTACGCAGCTGTTGTTCTTTACGCTGCTCTTAGTAATTCCCTTATGCTATCTACAATTCCACCCTGTGTTCCACAGTTGTAGATCTATTTACTGCCGAGCAGATATTCCATCTTTTGAGGAAGAGCCTCTTCCTGTTTAAGATTCTTTTGAGCAGGGTCAGCACCATACTCCAGCAAAAGAGCGACCGCATCGATGAAATGCCAGTCCCTGGTTGCGATGTGCAACGGCGTATTGCCGGCTTCATCAACGTCTGTAGCCTTCGCACCGTGAGAGACTAAAAGTGATACAGCTGTTATGTCTATGGGTCCATCATCACCCTCGGGCTGGAACAGCGTATGTAGAGGCGTTTCGTCCTTGTAGTTGCGGAGGCTTGCGTCGGAGCCCCGGCTGCACAGAAGTTCAAAAATGGGCGTGAAGGCTCTACCATTCTTGCCAAAATGTCTGGTGGCGTAATGCAAGGCTGTATTCCCATCCTTGTCCTGGACGTTGACTGTTGTTGGAGCGTAATCCAGTAGCTGTTCAATAGTCTGACGGATATATCCAGCCTTTTCATATCGCATTGATGTTGGGATGTGTTTCAAAGGGCTTCGAGCCGCCCAGTGAAGAGGAAGGCTGCCAGCACAGTCGGGGGAGCCGACCACGTCTTCGATGGTGAATTCGTCGCCTCTGCGATCAACCAAAGTCCTAACGCCGCCGAGGTTGGCGTACAAACATGCAAGAAACAGTGCGTTCGCATCTACCTCAACAGGAACACGGGGTGGTAAATCACGACGATTCAGAAAGGGTAGCACCCATTGGCCCACGGCTACCGTGTGATGGACATCGGCACCACCATCAATAAGTCTCGCAATTAAATCCCCACTTGCCCATTGAGCAGTCAAGGACAGAACAGAGTGTCTCTTTTTATCCTTATTGTTCGTCGGATGGACAACATCAGAGGCGCAGGCACCATGATCAAGCAGTAGATTCATCGTCACCTCGCTGTTATCGAAGGAAATATCATCCCAGTTTGGTTCGCCCCAACGACCAAATTGATACAAATTCGCAGCTGCTGCAAGCGCAGTATAGCCTTGGAAATCTCGATCATGAATATCGGCGTATAATGGTTGGTTGTCAAGGAGCCATTGTACAACGTTTACACGAGCGAATCTTGCAGCTATATTCAGAAGCTCAGTACCCCCAAATCGTCTCGGCGTGGCGGGATCAAGGCTTTTAGTGGTATGATCAAGAAGCATTTGGAGTACACCGAGACTGCCCCATTCGGCTGCCATAAAGAACACACTGGCGTATTCGTAAGCGGCCTCATCGTTATCAGGAAGATCAAAATAATATGGGATAGCTCGAGGGTCGATAGCGAAGTATTTCTCCAAGAGCCTAACGTCGTCGTGCTCAATGAGAGCTGTAAAAAGTTCCTGCCCTTCTTGCTCATGGATAAGAGTTCCATCGCGATCAGTTAGAGTGATTGGCACGTCGAAAGGAGGTCCGTGTACGTTGTATTTGTTTACGGGTTTGTGCCTGAACCTCAGATAGGGTGACTCGGCTCTGGGGAGGAGGGAAGGGGCCATCCTGATGAATGGACGAGTCGTTTGAAGAGTCGAGAAATGTGTTCGACAAGGGTTATGATGCACGATGCGTGGGTCATGGATTGTATTTATAAAACTGGTTCGGTCTAACAACCTCAGTAAGTGGGGTTCTACGAGACTGTTTGTAGCCAACCAGATACAGTGGACCCTCCGGCGAAGAGTCACAGTGTAGGATGTGCTTTGACTGCTACCTAGTAGAGATCTTTTCTTGGCCGCGCTCCTCCAACCAGGCCTAAGCCCATGGCGTTCTTGCGTCGTCCACGACCAACGCTATCCCAACAAGAATTCACTTTCGGCCAATCCTCCCAAGGTACATCATTGTCGATCGCCGTCTGTTTTGCTTGCGCCTCTCTTGCGTGCTCCTTCCACTCATGGATAATCTGTCGTGGGGACTTTCCCGCTTGATTTGGCTGGTCCATCATCTCAGCCTCACCAGCTTCCAATAATTCTCTCACCATCGCTTCTTGGTCTTTGAAAAGTTCCTCTGCTGTCTCCTGCTTTGTTAGGGTTCGCCCGTCATGAGCGGTATCACCCCATTTGGGAGAATCGGCGACGCTATGAAGAGGTGTTTCTTGATGCAAATTTCTTATTTGGACATCAGCGCCATGCTTCATCAAATATAATGCAGCATCTGAATGGAGTAGAAACCAGGCTGCGTAATGAAGGGGCGTATTCCCATAGACATCGATGTCTATAGCCTTGGCACCATGGCCTAGCAAGGTCTCGATAGCCATTGTATCGACCGGAATATCACCCCACCAGCGGCCGAACAGCACGTGCAGAGGCGTTTCTTCATAGGCATTGCAGATACTTGCATCCGCACCTTTATCACATAGAAGCTTTAGGATTGGGGTGTGCTGTTTGCCTAGGCGACCATAGAACATGGCAGCATAGTGTAAGGGTGTATTCCCACTATTGTCTTGGATATTGACTGTTTCGGGATCCTTCTTCAGCAAAATCCTGATGGTTTCCAGGATTCTTTCAGCATTCTCTGTAATCCTTGAGACAGGCATTGTGCTAGGGTATGGCGACAATTGGTATTGACAGGCCCAATGAATAGGAAGTCTTCCCTGATTATCGCGGCGGGATGTCATGTTTGTCATGTCGAGTTCATTGCCTTGATTATCGATCAACACTTCGACTGCTCTGAAGTTTGCATAAAAGCTTGCGATATAAATCGCAGTAACATGCAAAAACTGATCGAAGTAATCCACGCGTGGAATGAAGTTCACCCTGCATACAACCTTGCCATGCACATCGGCGCCATTGTCGATGAGTCGCTGAATTAATCCAGGGCCCGCCCACTGTACGGCCATAGTAAGGACAGTCTCAGAAGTCTGACATTCTGGACGGTCGTCATAGCAGGTGAGGGAATCAGAAGCACATGCACCTCGATCAAGTAGCAGGTGCATCACGGCCTCATTATTCTCAAGGCAAACTTCTTGGCGACCAAAATAGTCTCTGTGTCTTGGTCCACTAGTATCAGCTGCAGCAAGTATCGCATTTTCCCTGTTACTGCCTCGCTCGTGGATATCAGCGTACAATGGCTGGTTGTCGAGGAGGAATTTGACCATCTCCACACGACCCCATTTGGCAGCGGTAGACAACAGATCAACTCTGCGATCCGGAAACCTGACCCTTGTAGAGGGGCCGTTGACTTTGGAGTGGTAGGCCAGAAGGAGTTGCAGTGCTTGGACCCTGCCGCTCTGCGCCGCGACGAAGAATGGATCCGTGCTATCGTCTTCATGGTCCGGCTTCTCAATGGCCCAAGGGGCAGCATCAAGATACTGGCGAAGCATTTCAACATCATTTGCCAAAATAATGTCGGTTCGGAGACTCAATTGCGTCCTTTCAAAAAGAACAGATCCATCTCGGTCAATAATCTTCAATGGCGACGCTTGCCAGTTTTCTTGGTGTCCATTGGCATCAATCTCGGTTGGATCTCGGCGATATTTTTGATAAGGTGATTCGCTGCTAAGGAGGGAAGATGCCATGGTGGCTGTGGTTGATGAAAAAGTTCAGGAAAAAAAAAAAAACGAGGGAAAAGAAATCACAGCATGTGTGGGATGACGGTTGGGACTCAACAAATTGGATTGGCATCAGAACCCATCTGAGAACCGACTAGTGGAGCACCGCTAGATTAGTCAGTAATAACCAATCGAGTTGGGATCTGGTCCGGTGACATATCAGGTTCTCAACTCGAATCCAGTTACAAAATTCAAGGTATGTTAAATTATAAACGAGAGAAGGCTCTATTTATCGGCAGACTATATGTTTACAACACTCTAAGAGTTACAATGGCCTAACGATCCGCCCTATTCAAATCCGGCGCCGGACCTCCATTTGCCAACCAATTTGAATCAGATGCAGTGGGGTCAGGCAAATACCAACTTCTACCGTTCCCCGGTGTAGACTGAGCCGTAACCTGAGGCCAAATCCAAGCGAGATTGGACCGAGAGAAGACGCCCCTTTGATGAAGCGTCATACCCTATGGAGAACCGTATTAGCTTAAGGCCTCGCTGCTAGTTGAAGAATAAAAGTCACTTACAAGGTCATTGATCAGCCTAGGAAGTTGTACTGGCAGTGCGTTATCCCTTAGCCTATATAGTTGAGTAGAATAATCCTGGCCTATATACCACCGTGATGTGGGTTGACCTGGTCCAGGCAAGAAACAGCTGAACGGTTCTACACGTTGGTTATAATTAGTATAGGGAGGGACATTGTACTGGCCCCTAGCATACGAGCTGGTGTATCTATTGGTTCCACATATTAGCACTATCAAGTTACCTGATGGCGTTTTGTGCTTACCTGAATCCGGCTCTGGGTTCTATAAGTCTCCCGTTCTGATATCTCGGTTGACCGGTTGTGTTCTGGCTGTGATACATGCTGAACGTGTTGCAGCCAAGGTACCAACCGCCCGGGCCAACTCGGAAAGTGTGTCGGTCGAGAGGTATATGGAAATGAAGGACGATCCATCGATCTTGGTTGACGCCTACATGGTTTGGATCCTGAAAACGCGGTCGAAGTGTCGGGTCACTCGGTCTTACACCAGGGGAAGGGCCGATCCAATAAGCTGCCTCCAGTAAAACTTGTGTGGGTAGAACGCCATTTTGAGTGTTACTCGGGAGCCAGCGCAGATAATGCAAGCTCAGCTCACCATTCTCGATACCTTCCAGCACTTCTACAGCGGTAGGCAGCTGGTTGGTCGTGGATGGAGAGCCGTAATCGTTAAACTCATCAATCACTCGCGGCTGCAGTAGGTGACGTTTCTCGGAACTGGAGTCACTTTCAGACGGGATCTCGCAGAGGGCTTCTCGAGCAGCTGCCACGCTTTCCAGATTGGCTCGTGAGTTCTTGAGATTACAAAGAGACTGAACAAGCACGAGCCTGGGAGGCTTCGCAGGCCTACCATGGATATCTGTTAGATACGTTTCATCCGCAATAGCGGTCAAATTGGCAGCGGTATCTTCGAAATGAGCTTGCCGGATTTCGAGATCCCAGATAGCTCGTATCCGCCTGTTCGGGTTTCGGGATGTAACTTCATTAACCAAGATGTTAAGAAGCTCATCAAGTCTCGGTCCGTTATCAGTGGCACGATCACCTATGGAGCCTAACCCTTGATCGAAAGCGCTGTCATCGCCCGTGTATTGGTTCATCCACTCAGGAAGACACACAGGGTCAGAAAGAAATTCCTTCAAAAGGCGAGTGAACTTCACTTCGAGATCGTCACGATAATCAATTTGAGGTTCCTCATCCTCGTCTGAACTCTGGTCGCCAGAGCAGCAAAATGACTCATGACCCATGTAGCAGTCTTCAGCATGTCCTGGTAAAAGGCCGCTATACATCTGGGTGACTTGCTGCTCAGCAATGCGAGTAGAACCATGAGGGCACGAGTCAGTGCAGTACCCAGACTTGGGCGCGTTGTCTTCCCAAGCAGCCCACTCACAGTTCTTGAAGGCCTTAGGCGTCTCACTACAACAATAGTTATAGTTTTTGCCCTTGGGACAGATTCGCTGACCTCCCCAACCTTCTCGAGATCCCACTACAAAGGTTGAGTAGCCTGAACGACATGTCTTGTCACCAAAACACAAGTCTGTCCATGCACAGTTGGACCATGGCTTGGTCGAAGGAGTTGACTCACAGCAGGCGGTCTGCCAGCCAGACTTTGTGCAGCCAGTACGAATAGTACCAACCTCAACTTCGCCAGTGTTACAACCAACAGTGCAATGCCCACTGTTATCAAATCCTCGCCACTGACACTTAGGTACCTTAGAAGACTTGGGACAGCAAAGAGTTTGTGTTCCCCTGCCCTCACACTGGCTCCCGTCCAACATGAGCTGCGAAGGCTTGTCCCCACGGACGATCTCGGTGTAACCACGAGGACATGTCTGACCGCAGTTTGTGAAGTAGCAGAAGTCATTGGAATCATCTTTCTTGGACGGGAGCTTGATGGTCAAGTCCTCGTCAGATGGCTTCTTGATTTTAATGCCGAGCGCTGCTGCAAGTCCCTTCGAGTAGGTATGCATCTCGTCATCATAGTCAACAGCCCAAACCAGGACACCGCTAAGACATTGGGACTTAAGGAAGTTGGCCTTCAGCTTCCAGGTGTCCTTGTCGTCGTAAGATACCCATTGGTCGTTGTTCCATTGAATTGTCTTGACTGCAGCATCCTTGTGTAGTTTTGGCCTCAGCTTTTTCGAGTGGATAAGGTCTGAGATCTCACTGTTAAAGAGGATCCCAGCCTCATTGCTGCACTGCCCAGCATCGCCAGCTGAGACATAGGGACAACCAGGTTCAGAACATGACGGGTCCGCGAGTGTGACAGCCCGACCGTAGAATGACAGCCCAAGCACAACCTTAGATGGAGAGACCTTATTACGCCACAGCAGGTCCAAGGCACTCTCAATCTCAGTCAAGTTGGTATGAGCACCAACGTAGGCACCTGTCCATTTGTTGCCGATGTCCCATGCTCCATGGAGATCGTAGCTCATGACATTGAACCAATCAACAGAGGGCTGGATGTTCTCTAAGTCAAAGTGCTGAAGGTACCAGTAACTGGTGGGAAGAGTGACCGAGAGGCCGTACTTGTAATCACTAAGAGCGGATTTGAGTCTTTTCATGAACCTTGGATAGGCTTTGAAGTCTGACTCGCGACCATTGCGGTCATGGTCAACGGGGTATTCCCAATCGATGTCCACACCAGTGAAACGTCAAGTTTGCATGAACAAGATCAAAGAAGTAAAGAAGGCCTGTTGTCGATGCTCAGGGGCGTTGACCAAGTCCGAAAAGGTAGTGGCTGTTGGAGAACCAGCATCTGAGAAAGTCCAGCCGCCGATGGATAACCAGAACTCCTGACCCGGATCTCGCGTCTTGAGTGACGCCAATTGAGGGTAGAGCTTCTCATCAGACATATCGTACGGTATGACCTGCAATGACTTGGGATCGATGCTGACGAATGCAAAGTAGATGTGGGTATAGATGCCCTGGGGGAAAGACGTAGGATCCATGCTATTGCAGCTACGTGATGCGCCGCCGGAACCGTAATAGCCAATGACCCGTTTGACGGACTGTGATCCACTGTCACAAGACGGTCGTTTGACGGTCTCCTTGCCACAGAACTCTTCAGTGGTACCACAGAAGCCGAACTTGCTGCAGCAGACATTGAGAGGACATTTGGCAGATTTGAAGTATTCGGAGGACCATTTGCCAGGATTGCATTCAGCTTTGTAGTCACAGCTTTTTATGCACTTATCCTTACTGCAATAGTCCGGACCTGTTCCACAGACGTTGTTTGAGCCGCAGCAACCAACTTCGCAGGAAACAGATTCGTCACAGAAGACATCTGCAGAAACTAGACCAGTTGAGCTGAGTAACAGCCCAACCGCTGTAGTTACCCAAGCTAACCTCATTGTGATAGGATAGCCAGGGGGCAAGGCAGAAATGGGTAAAGAATGTAATAAATGATTGGAAGTAAAGATCGAATGAGTCGTTGAGCAAGACACAAAAATAGCAGTTACAAGACAGTTATTATACCTGTTATAGTGAACGACATTTCTCACTGATCCTGTAGTACTCTGGGTATACCAATGGTACCTCGGCTTTTACAAAAATCGACTTATTTCGGATGTCAAAGCAGCGGTTAATTAGCGCCCACTATGAAAAAAGTTGAAACGGTAATATCTACAACTTCGTGAATCTCATCCTGGTCCTCGGTCTGGATATGCCGAATATTCTATCGTTCTCCGAAAATTTTACTAACCATTGTGTTCGCTTACAAGTCTAGTATGCGTCTTTTGTTGGTCCTGTTCCTACAACCTTGTCTTCGGTGGCAACTCGCGACAATTATGGATCCTTGTTGGTTCTGTTGGTTGTGTCCATTTGTAAGGCGAAATTTTCTTTTGAGGATGGAGAGGAAAAAAAAAAAAAAAGAACCCCTCTCTTCCCCTGCATTTATTAGAGCCCCCGTCTTTTTTCATGTGCAGGGTGATACTCTTGGTAAAGAGTGTTGGCTGGTTGCAAGTCCAACCGCTATGGGAGGGACCCTGGCTGCCTGGTGGTTACAGTGCTCCGGTGGGTAGGTCCGAGCCAAACTGGGGCGTGCAGGAACGCCTATCGGGAACTGACGACCTATGCGGCGAGTAAGTGCAAAGAATGGATTGGGTACCTCTCTTCCTTTGTTCTCTTGTCAGACATCTCCCTTTACATTGGGTTAAAGACGATGTACAGAGTAAGGTTGCTGACAAGAATTAGAAAACAGTTACGTGACAGGAAAGATTTCCGAGAGAAGGAAGTGTATAGCCATGGTAGATTACAAAATAAGAGCCATTCAATCGATGTTGATATCCTTACACATGAATATTCCACTCTAGAAGTCCTGTGGATGAGCCTGCAGCGCATGGTTAGTCAGTATGAAACTTAGTATTGTTCTGTCCCTGAAGATCATTAGCGCGGGACCTCGCTATTCCTTGCACATGAGCCTTACCCTTACGCAGGGAATATGTTCCGTTTCGAGAGAGGAGTATATCCAACGGGCTAGCGGCTCATTAACAGAGTTACATCGGTCAGTGGGTATAAGATGATCACAGTGGGTCTCGGGGCAATTTCAGCCTCAAGCGAGTCACATGCCGAGCATTGGTAGTGGACTCTCATACAAACCCCGAACACCGATTCCTTCTCAGTGGCCTAATGACATGCCCTGAATTGCCAAGCCGGCAGCTTCTTCCAGGAATCAATCTCAACATCCGTATTCATATCAAAGAACCAAATTAGACTGAGTGGACTTTTTCCTTAGCTTGAGGTACTCCCTACCGACCCGATTTAAGCTTAGGAACGGTATTGCCGAATCAGACTCTCTGCTCGTTCTGCTTGGAATAAAGCTATTATCCATTTGTCTCTTGCTATATATCATAACACATTCTCTTTTAGCAAGCTGAGGCTGCTTTAATTCTGTTTATGCTTCTGGGTACGATACGTCGCATGATGATGTTCTCACTTAGTCCCGGCTATAGTCTCTTTATTGGCGTATCACTCGCCTCACGTTTCGCTGATGCTGCTGGTTTTGCCATGTTCCCTCAAGGCTCCATGGCCGATCGAGGACTTTCATCCAGCTGCGAAGCAACCTTGTACCAGACGGTCAAATGCCCTGAGGAAGCCGCGAACTTAGTGGCTCCCGGAAATGCGATCGTCGATGATGCCGCTCTGCTTGAATCAGTGTGTCGCAAGACATGCGGAGGTTCTATCGGTCATCATAGTTCGAAGGTTGCTTTAGCTTGTGGCACCGAAGAGTTCTTCCCTGGCATGACCTATGTCAGCCTTATCGACAAGTTCTGGAACAGCTGGAACAAGACCTGTGTCACTGATCCCAAGACAGGGAAAAACTGTAACGGTAAGTAATAACACAGCAGAATATCTCTCGTCGGTCGATATTAATTATAACAGTGGTTGTTGCTGAATTCCCCGAGGTTGGTAGTCTCTCTGAACTCCCGCAATCGGATTTATGTTCTTACTGTAACATTGAGCAGTATGCAATGATGCAGGCTGATACATACACAGGAGACTATGATGAGGATGCCAAGGCTTCCTATGAGTATATTGCTAAGGCTTGTCATCTCAATGTGGACAACTTTAACGCAACTGACAGCGCTTTCAACGTTACTGCTCCTGAGACCACTGGCGAGGTTTGTGTGTCTGGCAATACCTACACAACACAAGAGGGTGATAGCTGCGACTCTATTGCCCTTTCTGAAGGTGTGTCAGCTGCTACAATGTACTACATCAACTCCAACATCTTTGATTGCTCCAAAATTGCAGCTGGGACCGAACTCTGCCTTCCTCTCACCTGCTCAAGTCTCCATAAGGTGAGAACGGGCGAGACATGCCTTGACATCGCCATGGACGCAAACATTTTCGAAGATGATCTTCTAACGTTCAATCCTCAACTTAACTGGAATTGTACCAATCTTCACGATGCCGAACCCTTTTGGGGCACTGTATTGTGTGTGTCGACCCCAGGAGGCAAATACTCTAGCCCGCTACCCGACAATACCCAGCAGCCTATTGATCGCGAGTCACCCGTTGATCCTCCCAACGGCATCCCGGTCGCTGATGGTACTACTGACAGATGCAGCCGCTGGTTAGCATATGACGGCAGTCTTGATTGCACCGAGATCTGTCTGAAGAATAAGATCGCTATCAATCTGTTTACACAAGTTAACCTCTCCCTGAACAAGACAACTTGCAATGCAGACTTAGTTCAGGGCAAGGCCTACTGTGTCGAGCCAGCTCCAGGCTGGAACGTACCTTCTGCAACTGGGACCATACGTCATCGACCGACCGCAACTAAGTCTCTTACGACTACCAGGCCCGCGGCGACTACCCTCTCTGGGCCACCAATTTCCTCAACTACGCAGGCTTCAGGTAGTGCGCAGGTGCCAAGCCCTACGGAACCTGGAGCTGCCGATGACTGCAGCAAATGGCACTATGTTGAGAAGGGCGATGGGTGCTATTCTATTGCTGAGAAGTATCACATCAGCTTAGATGACTTCTACAGCTGGAATAGCCAAGTAGGAGAGGAATGTACAGGACTGTGGCTACATTACTATGTTTGTGTTGGAACCTCATCATAAGCTGTATAATGAGAATGATCGAGGCGTTGCTTCCGGGGTTGAATCGTCGATGCAGGGTTATACCGCATTACAATGTCTAGTGGGGACTAGGGCGTGTATTTAGCTAGTTAGACTGTACATAACAGCATAGTTGAGTAGCACCTGCACCGTTCTCAATCAATCTTATTGGCTACAGATTGCCATGAAACTCCACTTCTATCATGCAAAATTAAGCTCACTCGGCCTATAAAAGTACCGCTCATACGCACTGGCCTGCTCGGTTTTCCTACTCTTCAATCGAGTCAATTACATCAATCAGTCATGGATCCAACAACCAGCTATACACGCAATCCAGCCTACAGCCCATTTACTGACGCCTCGGTTGAAGAAAGAGGCGCGTGGTTCCGTTTGCAGCCGAATGTAACTGCAACCGATGAAGATGGCGTTATATTGTATGAACAACGCGACTTTACTTTACTCTGCACTATAGTCTCGCACAACGACACTAGAGCTCTTCGGGAGTATCTTGCCAACGGGTCATGGGCCGTCCCGAGAGCGCCCGATATCCCCTCTGAACTTATTGGGGATACCCTACGTATGGACTACTTCCATGTTGCCACTTTAAATGGATGTCTCGGTGTACTGCAGATGCTTCTCGCCCATGGGACCAAGGAAGACGTCCAAAACCCTGCACCAATTCGGTTCAAGGAGCGCGGTTACGAGTTATTGCATGAGGCTGTCAAATGGGGTCATGTCGACGTCGCTAAATTCTTACTCGAAAATCAGCCACTATATGCTGATATCCATGAGCGGAACCCCAAAGGGCTCACTCCAATACTATCAGCAGCAAACTTCTATCCTACCAAGCTTTTTATACTGGGCCCTGACGAAGCACACAGCCCACCCAAAAACGAGGGAATCGTCAATCTTCTACTCGACTATGGCGCCTCTGCAGGTGATGTCATTGAGTATACAGATACGGATGCGCGATCTGAAACAGTCCTCACTCTAGCCGCAAGTTGGGCAGGCGCTGAGTTGATCAAACGGCTCATCGAGGGAGGCGCAGACATTTGTACCAAGGTTACCAAAACGAAACGGGCGATAAAATTCTGGAACCAACCTGGAGATACTTTTGAAGTCGACGCACTTTTCATTGCATGCGCTTTTGCAAATTTTGACGCTGTCAAAACCATATTTGGCAGTCTTCAGGGTAGCATGCAAACCCAAGAGATGTGCCACTCTCAAGATAGCCGTGGAACCCTGCCTATCCACTGGGCTACCCAAAACGCTATCCTAGGTGGAGGCTCAGAATTTCCTGCCTGGGTACTGCAGGAGAGGGTACCGAACATCACAGCCATCATCGACTTTCTTCTGAATTTGGATCCCACGACGATCAATGTTCAGGATAACGACGGAAACACGCCGTTACATTACGCTACCCGGGCGATGGGCCGCCATGACGCGCTGTACGCTCCTGTTTTCACATTTCTATGTGAAAGGGGCGCAGACGCCAGCATTCGCAATCACAAGGGCCAGACGCCTCTACACTCTTTATTCAAGCTCGACGGTATCGAATCACACTACGAGACATCGAATGAGCGGGCGCCTGTTATTGCTACAGCGGCTATACTTACATTGCTTGCACACGGCGCAAGTGTAACGGATGCCGATGACGATGGAAATACGCCTTTGCATCTAGTAGCCGATACCTTGTGTTATGGCAATGCTGTGTCGCTTCTGCTCGATCACGGCGCTGATCCTGCCCGACAGAACTTAAATCAGGAAACGGCTCTGCACAGAGCTGCCCGTGGTACCTATCGGCCGAAGGCTTTGCGAATTAAAGCTGAGGAGAAGATTAAGGCGCAAGATGAAGTAATAGGAATGTTGGTAAAGGTTGGAGGAGATAAACTGATGGAACTTGCGGATGCAGAGGGTAAGAGTCCACGACAGTTGTGCGAGGAGAAGAGGGAAGCTTGGAAAGAGCAGGATATTCCGGCGTGGAAACGACAGCAGAACCAATTCGGCCGCATCCCCCGAGGTGGGGCTAGTCGTGGTGGTCGAGGTGGTAGAGGAGGTTGAGAGCAGATAGGTAAAGCCTCTTCTACTCTGCGGATGCATTGTTGTGTCTATGCAGGGAGTAAAACTTGATGGGGAGTTAGAGGGGTGGGTTTCGTACGGCGTGTAACTAGGAAGACCCAATCTGGGAGTGGAGGCTGGGTTCCAGGAACATTGATAGACCCATTTTATTGGCCGGTGAGTCACCGGCGGGAGTTACAGTAGTTAAATATGTCTCCAAGTACCCGCACTCGCTATCATCTTCAGATTCCTTCTCATCTACCGCTTTCAACAATGTCTCCTCCCCAGCTTGCATCAGGATCGCGATACCTGGAATTCAGCCATGACCCAAGTGCCGACAACAAGCATGGCCGTGTCCTTATCCACATGACAATGACGTGTCAGGATGGTACTGTTTTATACGAATGGGGAGACGACTGGGATGCCCTTCTACACAGAATCGTTGTCAACGACGATGTGATAGCGCTTAAACAGTATCTCAGCATCAATCCTTCTGTTGGAAACGAGTGCGCTCAAAACCCAGACTCTCAGTCTCCCTTTTACACTGCAGCCGCATGCGGAAGTGTCAACGCCTTACAAGTCCTCCTGGCTCATCTAGAAACTACAAAGATCAAGCCCGGATTCGTCACTTATAAAGGCCTCGGATTTCGTATGCTTCATGAAGCTGCTAGCCGAGGTCAAATTGAAATGGTGCAATTCTTGCTCGACAACAATGCTGATATCCACGAGCGCGACTATAATGATTACACTCCGCTATTGGCTGCCGCTGACATTTATTGCACTCGTGGTTATAGGGAACCGTCCATCGAAAGAAACACTACTGTTATGAACATGCTGCTAGACCGGGGTGCTTCCGCCTCCGACATTGTTGAGCCTTGGTCGTCGGATTCGGGTGTTCCTGATACAGTTCTGACGCTGGCTGTGCAATGGGCAGGGGCCGAGTTAGTCAAGAGACTGATTAGAGACGGCGCTGATGCTCATTTCATGCTAACAAGAGTGCCTTTCAGACTGGGATGGTGGCCCTGGGAAATGGATGATATTTCCAACGTTTCCTCGATTTCTATCGCATCCTTTTACCTCAACCTTGATGCGATTAAGGTCATACTTGGTGCCGGGGTCAACATTACAGACATGGCGTCGGTTCAAGATAGCACCGGCAGTCTTCCACTCCACTGGGCAACCCGCAACTACCAAACGGGTTCATCGAGAGGTTTTCCTTCGACCGAAGACATGACCAGGGTTATCGAACTCTTGTTAGAGAACCATCCCCAGGCAATCAACCATCAAGACGTTTTTGGCAATACGCCTTTGCACCATGCCACCAGGCATCCATTGCGAAAACATAAACACTATACCGCCGTTATCAAATTACTTTGCAGCAAAGGTGCCGACGCGACCCTTCGCAACAAAAAGAAGAAAACGCCTTTACACACTCTGCTAAGCCGCCTCGCTACGTCCACGAATGTCGATACCGAAGCTATAGACATCCTGATTGCCAATGGTGCCTCTGTGACTGACGTCGACGAAGCTGGGAACTCGCCTCTACATCTTGCAGCTAGGGATGTAAACCATGCCGATGTAATCTGCTCTCTCCTTCAGCACGGCGCTGATGCCAGTTTGAAGAATACGGTCCAAGATACACCTCTCCACTTGGCTGCCACAAGTCCTTTCATCCACAGTTCTTTCTATACTGGTTCTTCCCGGTCTGACACAATTGATGAGAGGGAAAAGCTGCAGGACAGCGTAATGGCGATACTATCCAAGGCTGCTGGGCCGACAGGGCTGGATATGCTGAATGGGGAGGGAAGAACGCCGCGAGAAATAAGGCAGGAGAAATGGAAAGTTGAAAGAGAGGAGGAGATCAAAAGGCAGCATATCCTGAAATATGGGAGAGGAGGCAGATATGCCAGGGGAGGTGGACGCTGAAGCGCATTTGTACTGCTTGGTTGTCCTCGCAAGATAAATACGCCAAATGGCGTAAAAAAATATATTCGAAGTGGTGGTGTTAGACCTGTCCAGACCACTAGCAATGCGATCTGTCGTATCTAAGAAAATCGTGAGAAAAGGCCAACCCGTTCCTCCGGAACATATACCCGACATGAATCGTCACAAAGAACCCGTCCTGTCTTGTAAAGAGGCTCCCGGTCTCAGCGATGTACCAACCACATCCGTTCGTCACCCAAGTGAGGATATCAGTTACAAACTCAGACGACTGTCCGTACCAAGTGCGAGGAGTGACATTACAGCTGAACGCCACATCATCACGGATACAGGTTAAAGCAGTTACAGCTGAAAGGTACCAAAGAATGTCGTACGTTCTCGAACAGCTGTAAAGTCAGTAGATAGTATTAGTAAAACGACACCTGGACTGTTATGTTCAATTTCTCAGCTTATTATCTACTCCTTGCAACATGACCGTCTATGACTCGTCCACTGATAGTGCCTCATAACCTTTGACTAACTTCCCTAGCAATACTGTCCGGGGATCCTCATCAATCTTAATAATCGGCACAGGACAATTGGACCGATTATACCCAACAATGGACTCCTGGTCGGCACTGGGCTCATCGTGGACGTATGTTTCTAGCAAGGCATGGTCGCGCCTCTTCATGCGGTTGCGGAGCATCAAGTACACCATCGTGGAGATGTAGCTATTGTTTCCCTGAGCACAGAGGCCACGTGCACAAAGAGTCAGGGTTGAGCGGTACAGCTCTATATCATCTGCCTGTAACGTCGTTGTATCAAGAATGTCAACAACATAGTTGCCAAGCATGAGTAGGTTGACTACCAAATATGGATTAAATATTTCGAGATTGTGACGCATATAGTACAGACGGATGAGGGTCTCGATACGTACGTACTGGCGCCCAATCTCATCATCATCTCGGCTCGCAGAGCCGGCAGGAGGTTCCGCAGATGGAACAGGCATAGTATCCCTCTGCACTTGTATCAGACTCACAAGTATACTATGATACTCAAGGTGAATGCGTAAATGCATGGGCAGGATGACGTTACTGAAGGTAAGCGGCTCAGGTAAGCTGCGGACCCAAGCGTCTAATCGAAGACGAAAGGGTGATGGATCGTTGGCTGGCTGTCTGGTACCACTCCAGTAGTAACGCGAAACATTATGCACGATATGCTGCAGATCTACCATCGCTTTCATAGAGGGACCAAACCCAATGAATACAATAGGGTTATCCAAGGGATATCTCACATAGATTTCGGGATACCAGGAGTGATGGTTGTGTGCAGAGAGCAAGGGACACTCGGGTGCTTCATCAAATAAAGGTGACAGGCGGTAGTGGAAACTATGCATTGCATCCCAGGCAAATAAGCACTATACAGTAAAGGTCCTGGCCCGCTGCAACTTCTTGGACATAGCTTTTTTCGATGACGATTGGAGAAGCTTGAGGTCATGGGCCATAGCGACAGCCTGAAGTAGGTATGACCTGCCGATCTTGTCTATCGTGTCGCAATTATATATGATGTTTAGTACGATAGCGCCTTGGATGGCCGTCAGACTGCTTTGGCCGTCCTGCATCTCCCGCAGCCGTCGCGCCTCAGCTAAGAACTGATATGCCAGATTTTGTGGGCTCCAAAACTTTGCGCGGTCAGATATGCTCGTGTATGTATGGGCCGCGGCAGCTAGTGTATTTACTAGCGACGGGGAACGGAACTGTGTCCGGCCATTGGCCAAGTCTTCCAGAAAGTAATCTTTATGGAACCCCATATATATTGTATAGTGATGGAGGAAGTAGGAGTTCAAGAGCTCTGAGACCAGTTGATCGTCATTAGTGACGTTAGTCCACCTGGACGCTCTGATGTCCTAGAGGTATGGATCTACCATCTTGGCTGCGTGGAAAGGTGTCGTATACAAGGCTTGGTTCAGGGTGCTTTGCCTATCGCTTGTTTGGACCTGCGGAGCGGAAGGCTCCCTGATGGTTGCTTTGTACATATACGAGCTAAGATACGGGTTGTCCTCTACTTCAAGAAAGTGTGGGAAGGACGATCGTTGTGGAAATTGGTACCACCGTCGTGTTTCGGGTATGAGGAAAAGCTGAGCTTTTGGGTTCGCTTCCTTTGCTTTGCGTAAAGTGGTATCGATGCCGTACCCTTGTCTGATTCTGCGGAGGATATCCAAGGCATCTTGGTCCTTTATTGTTCGTAGTAGGTCAAACAATTCCTCGTATGGGGAGGTAGTAGCCAGCGACCGGTCATCCGTGACCGTCGGCTTCGACGGCCTTGTCACAGAGTTCTCCGCCTCCTCATTCCGCCTGGCCAAACTTGGACGGTCGGACAATTGGAGAAGAAGATTACCCGTGCTGACATTTTGAGCCAGCTCCGAAACACTAGCTCCATTCCGTAGCTGCCGGACAATAGAAGCCGCAGCATTATCGTCGACAGACTTGAGAGCTTCGACAAACTATTGGAGATTCTGCTGAGAACTACGAATCTCCTGCAGTTGATTCTCCAACTCCACATTCTTGCGTCTCAGGGCGGTATGCCTAGTTTCGTCAGGAACAGTCGCGTATTTACACTCCTGTCCGACCGACACGCATGCACCACACGATGGTCGATTGGCATCACACTGCCGCTAGTCAGTCACTGGAGCCGCAAATCCCGCTAGCTATGTCATACCCTCACTTTGCGCTTTCTGCATCTCTCGCAAGCACTAGCCACAGGCTTGTGCTTCGCGGTCAGCGGTGTTGGCGCTGGCGGACGGAATGGCGGCCTCTCGTTTAATCGGGGCATCAGAGGAGGCAATGACGCGTTGCCCGAGCTTGAGGCCATCCTAGAGCCATGTGACTCAGTATGCTCGCAGGCTACAGGAGGAGAGATCAATTCTGGCTTGTCTCTAGAGGCCACTGAGGCTGTCAAGACAAAATCTTGACGTATAGTCCAGTAGGTAGGAGGTGCTGTCGATAGATCAAGTTCCCTGTCAGACCTGTTCATGACTTGAGAACAGATTCCCTATCCCTGTCACGTGATGGAAGACGTTCCGAGCCATCCCATTTGCCAGCTGCATAAAATAGCCAATCAAGACTCGTAAAGAGAAACACTGCAAATTAAAGGGAGGAAAATAAAACCTCAGCTGGAAATCAGACCTTCAAGACATTGTTTGTAAGAAACTTCGAGCCTCCAGACGCTATGACTTATTATGCGAGAGGACTGGAATGGTTGAGCTCTTTTTAAATTTTTCTGAGCCTGACTTTTGAGTGATTATACTAATTCAATTGTCTTCTGGTTACAACTTTTAGACCGCCAATCTGCGAGAGGAAGACATAGAAAACCGATTCGTCGATACTCCTCAATAGCACCCTGCAAGCTACCGGTCCGTTCTAAAGTAAGCGCACAACCGGTGACTCCGTCCACCTGACCAATGTAAGGGAATAGCTTACCCTATTCAAAGCCCTCATTACCATTCCCGCCCATCGGGTCAAGCAATTGCCTTTGCCCAACATTTTTGACCAGTACTAGCCATTCTTGACTTTTGTCTCAACAAAATACTCGTTGTATTTTCATCGGCATCGGCACGTGTCTCGATCCAGTCACGGGTGGTTCAGATAATCAGACAAGTCTTACGTTTACAACCAACATACAATACCGAACAAAATTCCTAGCAGCAGTGGATGGCATGGAATGATGACACAAGGACAAGTGATATGATGTTGGTAAATGAGCTGAAATTCTTTCTATTTCCTTGCACCTGAGTCGACTTCTGATTGAATTACTAAAACTTCGATCCAGTGTCTTGCTGTAGATACAACGTCTATTACAACGACAAACTCATTACCCTACGCTCAACTGCTCGTTTATCCGACGGTGGGTCACCTCTTCATACCACTATCGGCGTCACAAAGATGCTTCTGCAATATGTTGCTGATTCTAAAGCTCTAGATAGAAATGACATGATACCTGTTAAAATCGTTAGGAAGATGCAAGAGAAGAGTCTAGACGTGTCACATATGCTAAGTTTAATATAGGCCAAGTAATCTATATCAGGCGAAGTTACAGAGTAAGCTTCAGCTATACTGTTGGCACCTCTCTTTACGCCAAGGCAAGGGTATAAATATCGTTGTAACAACCACGATTTTGAACAAAATTAAAATTGCGTCTATTCTATGGTCCATTCCCCGGTAGAAGAGTTAAAAAAAAGTGACGTAGTGCAAGAGCCTGCACCGCAACAGTTTGATCCATCACGTGTTTGACCTTGTTAGTTGCAATGTAACATAAAATGAGATTAAAGCATAGATGTAACTGTCGATGATATGACATAATCCCGTATGCCGGTGAGATTGATGCTGTGTTTGAGAGATTCTGGAAATCGCCGAGAGACGAATCAGACACATCAGCAGAGCCTTATTGATGTGGCAATGGTCAGACTAAGCTTACGCAGGCCAGAGATGTTACCCATTGGTGTGCTGAAATACATCGCAGGTATGTGCCCACCATTTTCCATTTCTCCAATCAAAGTTTGCAAGTTTGCGCTGTCATAGGAAGATCGCATGTCATTTGTGCAGTCCACCTATGCAGCTGTCAGCTTTCAAGCCTCCTTTATAGCCCGCTAGTCCGAGCCTGATTGCCAAGTCTCAAGGCGTTATTTAAATCGACTAGGTCTGACAATTGCTCAAGGCGGTTTAATAGCAGATCACGCCTAGGAGAGAAATCTATTTTGTTTTGGTACATGTATATGTATTATGCCTTGTCAGGCACCAGCCTCTGTAGTTTAAATAATGGAAAAAGAAAATAAAAGGAGGGCAGTGCCTTACACTTGCGGCATTAAGCCTAGTGATTTCATACGTCCCCTGTGGTGGATCTCATTTAGTAAGAGTGCGGTTAAGGATGTAGGCGTTTGTTGGTCGACAGACTTGATGAGGCTAAAGTCAGAATTAGCCTAGTGACGTCCAAGCAGCCTAGCCATGTGAGTCTAAGACCAATTCCATTAGCTTAGGTCTGACTAGGTCGTTGCCGATACCCGGCCCCGGCCTATTAGAGCAGTCACACGATTGATTCCCCTTTATGAAGCGTAACTGAAACGTCTCTGATTGGTGAACAAGCTCGTGTTCAGGCCATCTAAATTGAAATTCAGAATTTCGAGCTTTGAGATCTGGCAAAGCATCATTTCCTCTTCTCTTTCTTTCCCCTTTTCTGTTATTTTTCGTTGTCTTGGGACTCGCGCCTAAGCCTTTTCTTGGTGACCATGACCCAGAACTTGACATGGTTACAGACTACTCTTGTACTGACCCGCGCTCTTCTAAAACTCGTACCGATTCCTACTCGACGATTCATTTTTACCTTTGCTGCTCTCGCTGTTTGGAGCGCCAAAACTGTCCATGTTTACGATCACATTCACGCCGTTAACGAAAATCTCCTACAACGATGGGGTTACTCTTTTGTTTCTCAAGATGTCGCTGTTCTCACATTTATCCGACTTCTCCTCGATCAATGGTCTAGGGACCTGTCTCTCGTGCCTCGAATCTGCGTCCTCTGCCTAGCCGCCATTTTAATACTCGTTAATGCAGGACTTGCTGTCGTGTCGGTCTCATTTTACATCGTCGCCGGTTCCGAAATTCATCTCAGCAATATCTCCCTGCCGTCAGATCCATCCTCCAAAGCCCTGATGCTTTCAGGTAGTTTCGCATTTATATCTGTGCTTTTTGGCAACATCCTACTGAGCTGGCTTTTCCAAATACCTTGCTACCGGATCCACGGGTATTCAGCTGAAGTTGTCAACAAATCACTGAATATAGCCTTGCGGCTACTACGCTGTGGATGTCGCCACCGAAACCAGTACATTCCGCTTTCGCAATCTAAACCTGACATCGAGGGTCAACCAGAACAAGAATGGTCCAAAGATGACAATGATTGGGATAAGCACACTGGGAATCCCGAGACGCGATCAATGCCGAATTTCTACGTCTTGTTTATTTCTCTAGCGGGACATGCATCGTATGCTATGACCGTGATTTTCTTGTTGATGCTTGTGATGGCAGCTCTCTTCCGACCCTACGATAAATCACTTATTTTCCTCTCTTGGACAGCAGCGCTCGTACCATTAGTAGATTTGAGATCTGGGCCGACCCTTCACGTTTTGCCTTCTGTTCACGGTGTAGGCATTCAGCGCACATGGGATAATCAAACCGCACTCACCAATACTACATCTTTTGATTGGCTTCCACAAGATAAAATTCTGAGCGGATTCGAAGACTGGCACTACGGAAGAGACCATTATACCTCCAACGCTGATCCATTGAGGATATCCAATTTAGATCAGGATGTCACGTCTCAAATAAAAGACCGCCTGCAAGATGTCCCGATTAAGCATGTCATCTTATGTTTCCTCGAAAGCACACGAAATGACGTCTTTCCTATCAAGAAGAACGAGTTGATTTGGAATCGTCTGGCGTCAACTTTCCCTGACGGAGAGTTGTCCCAGGAAGCGAAAGATCGGCTAGCCAGTCTGACGCCTACCGCCAACTATATCACCGGAGACTACGACGATGGATTCTACCATGCCGAGGAATCGAAGACCAAGCGCGGTGGTATCCATTTTACCAATGCGCATACAACTGGCACTTTTACTTTCAAGAGTCTTGTCGGTACTCTATGCGGCATCGGACCTCTATTAGCAGATTTCAATGTCGACTACTCGCATCATATCTATCAGCCTTGCTTAGCTCAGATTTTCGAAGCTTTGAACAATTTACCGGATACCACCGACGACAAGGCACGCCCGTTTGCCAAGTCAAAGTGGAAGTCATTTTTCTACTCAGCTGCTGCTCTGGAATACGATTACCAGCACGAGTTGATGCAAAACCTCGGATTTCCCGAAGAGCATCTTATTGGACAAGAGTGGCTGCGTTCAGAAAACGCCACCCATGGACCAGTGAATCTACCGAAAATCAACGCTTTTGCTTTTGAAGAGGATCCTCTTGAGGACTATTTCCGCGATATCTTCATCAACGCTGAAAAGGACGATACGAGAATATTTCTATCACACATTACAACAACAAGCCACCACGCATACAAGATGCCAGCCAAAGAGAAATATGTTCCACTAGCCGCCCGTGGTCTTGATATGCTCTCACATTATATCAATACAGAGGGCTATGATGATCGATGGTTGAGTACGGTCTTGAATCTATTAGATGAACAGGGTGTTGCAAATGAAACCTTGATTGTCTTTGTCGGCGATCACGGAATTTCAATGCCTGAGAATGATGCCGTATCACCCTATTATAACCCCAGTATTGGCATCGACCATGTGCCTCTGGTTATCTCTCATCCTCTGCTGCCCCCCTTCAGTATTGGTGACCCGGTTCATTCATCGCAAATTCTGCCAACTATCCTTGACCTTCTTCTTGAAACTGACTCGTTAAATACTGCAAGTCGGAAAGCTACCTTGGACCTGCTTGGGAATTACGAGGGGCAGTCTCTTATTCGGCCGTTGCAAAAGGTCAATAATGCAACAGGTCAGGGAAATTGGCAGTTTGTCGTTGTCAATCCTGGTAGGGCTATGGTAACTGCCCGTGATGCCCGCTATCCTGAACGCCACCTTGTTATCCCAATTATTGACAATGTCAAATGGCGGTTAAGTAATCTCACTGCGGATCCAGTTGAGCATGATTCTGTCGAGGGATTCGATTTTGTTTCATTTTTGAGCGATGTGGAAAGTAAATATGGATTGGGAGTATCCAAGTGGGTTGAGGAGGGTGCCTTTCTCGTCAGGTGGTGGGCCGAAGAAAATCACAAGAGATGGCGCTATGGACCTTATTCTGATGGGAAAGATGGGCATAATTAGAATTCTGTCATATACTCCCAAGAGTGAAATTATAGGCGGTATATTTGTTTGATACTGCGAACGAAAGAAATGCTTTAGTACTGTCCCTTCCTCCTTCAACTACAATGCGTGAACCACAAATCCTACACCATTGGAAATCTGTCCCATCACAGCGAAATACTGGTTAGCGGAATAACTAAAGTCCGTCGATGTGTCGGTAAGTATCTCCCCATTTTCCGTGCATTCGTAATCGTGAAAGTCTTCAACACAAGACAGGGCTGACACACTGCATTTCAAGATGTCTCCATCTTTGACAGGTGGGACGCAAACGATAGGAACCATTGCGAATCTCGGGGTATTGCCACATGGAACAAGTGTAGCAAGGTCTGAGCCAGCGTAGAAAGTCGCACAGATGAGCAGTGTGTTGTCGATCAAAAGGTGGCCCGTCAATGCTTCGATACCGAACACAGCAGGGGAATAGTTCGGCTTGTCACCAGAGAAAAGCAGGTAGCTATTCAATTGACGATTGGAATAAACAAAGTTGTTCTCCACGGGGCCTCGCGAGCCTTTGAGTTGAAATGCTGTGATGACTGGGAGTTCTGCCGTGGTTGTAGTTGTCGCTTCGGTTATAGCAGTTGTTGGGGCCGTGGTTGTGTCGGTGAATCCAATCTCGGTGGAAGCTGTGGTCTGGGTGATAATTGTTGACTCTGTCGTAGAAGTGATTTCAGTAGAAGCGGATATGACAGTTGTGGTTGATTCAGCAGATGCGTCCGTAGTGGTCGTGTCAACTTCAGTTGCAACTACTGAAACAGCAATCGAGCTGACGGTGGAAGACTCTGAAGGGAAATCAGAGCCTGTTGTTTCTGAGACTACCAAAGTTGTTGATTTGATACTTGAAATATCAGATGCTGAATATAATCTGGTTAACTTTGATCTGTAACATCAGATTGGGAGCTTACACAAAGACCGGGGTTTGCAAACACTTGCTTCAGCGACCCGGAGGCCAGCGAGGCCAAGCGCTACTGAATGAACTATGGTGTGACGCATGGTAAATGGATGTAACACGGTAGACACAGCCACAAACGAATTAGTAGAGAAGGAAGGAGGGAGAGAGACATAAGAGTGGACGAATTCCTCTTTATTCAAGATTGGCAGAGAAAAAGACAGCCTAGGTTTTAAACCGCATATATCCATCAATAGCTTGGATATAGTTACAAGACTAGTGACAAGACTAGTGATGAGGCTTTTAGCTAGTAGCTATAGAGTTACTGTAATTGGTTCGCTAGTCTTTTCACTATTGTTAATAATTAATATACTAGTGAAGTGATAGAGTATAAATCGTCAAAGTTACCAATGGCCAATGGCCTAGGCGGGGGAAATGAGATGTCTAAGCCGTTCTTTTACACATAATGCATCAAATATCGTTTCAGAAGTGCATATTAAACTATTGTATAGCGACGTTGTGGATGGACTACAAGCTTCAAATTAAGTATAAAGTCAACGTAAGACCGCTGGTAAGTCTATAAGGGCATTGATCCTGCTACAATATCTCCAGCACCTTTGCTTCCTGCTCAGCGGCTCTACTTTTATCGTTTATATCCAATCTCACACATATTTCAATATGACTTGCAAGCCCTTCGATGTACCGGTCCACTGGCCAGCTAATAACAAAATCAACTAGCCTGGTAAGGATAGTGACTTTTACAGAAAGACAGGTATTCATATATACTATATCTCTAAGGATAATTGGAACCCGTTCTATATATACAAGGTTAAGCTTTACGCAGATTGGCCTTTTACATATATATTCTATAATGAGATAGGTAATAGCTACTTGGTATTAATTTAGATGGTAGGGATAAACGAAGACTACTTAGTTAAATTTAATTCTAATTGCCCTACCATCGTATGTGTTACGGGGAGCTAAGTGGATTGTTTAAAAGATAAGAGGCTTCAAAGTCGAAGTATTAATATTGGGCGGAACAAGAAGATGGTTGACCTATAAGCCGACGAAAGGGTTAGAAAGGCTATAGCTGGCTGCCTTACTTACAAGTGCTTAGGAGGGAAGATGCAGGACGAGACCTAGAGAAGCTACATCTAGATCATATTGACATTCTGGTTTTAGAGGGGAGACATGTTATTGTTTCTTAAGGGAGATATCATTAGATTATCGGTTTAAATAGTGGTTTGACGGGTATGGGTTAATCTTTCACTTTATCTTCTCCTTACTATCGTAGACACGCTGAAATAGAAAGGAAAAAAAAGGCCTAGATGGAAGGGCTTGTTGTTGCTAATGATCTTGGTAGCCGCCACCGATATTGAGCGTGTCAATCAAAATGTCCGAGGCCACTCAAGCTGGCAATTATTGCCAAACACCAAACTTGAACAAGTTTGACACTACCACACTTTTCCGACTACCCAACCAGCCGCCTTCTCATGAGCCGTCAGAATACCTCCAATTGCATACTCACACAACTGCTTAACCATAGTCTTGTCAGACGTAATAGTCATACCTACAGCGCTCTGATCCTTCAACCACTCAACAACAACATTACAATCATCCAGATACGTCAAAATAGGAGTGCTGAACAAAAGGTTATCGGCGGCGCTGCCGTCAAAGACAAATGTTATCAGACCGTTATCCGGGCGCCCAACCCTACCCCATTCTGAGGTTGAGATTGTAAGCCACCCGTTGCGAGACGATGTCACTCCCGAGGGCGAGGTGCCTTCAATTGTAAACCTGACCTCAAACTTGGGTCCTTGGCCAGATTGCCATATAGAGTTAGGAGATAACCAAAACTCGCCAATGAAGCCCTCCCGCTTGTTGAGGTCGACAGTAAATGGCGTTGCTGGACAACTCTTGAGGCTCCGGGTTAGCAGGGATGACTCCTTCGGTTTTGTATCACTTGAACTCACACGATGATAGTACCATTCTCCGTTGTTAGGTGGGTTGAATCCTTTTACCTCGGTCACTGTGAAGCGCATGTTGTCAGGCATCTTCTTGATGTATAAGGGAAAGGTCATTGTTCCGATGGCCATGTTGTCGGGGTTGGAGAAAAAAGAATTATATGGAGAACCAACAAGCTTGGATTGAGAAAGGTCAATAGCGAGAAGGCTTTTGTTTCGTCAAGCAGCACTGAACTGATGATAGATGGAATAAAGCATTGTCCATAGAGATATGCAACAGGTATTTATACAACCAGTTTAGAGCCCCTCGGCTTTCAAGGACCATCCATTCACATGATGCCGGGCTGTTCTGGGAAGCCAACATCTCAGCCTCTGGTGGAGTCAATAGTAATAATGTCTTATAAACAGAAGATGCCATCCAATAATAATGTCCACAAGTAATGCAAGGGGGAACAAATAGTCCGAAAGGATTCTAGAATTACATTCAGCTTCAATGTGTTCTGGGCACCACCGCCACGCGCAACACTCCAAGGTAGTTTCAGTCGGCTGTAGACCATAATTGCAGAGGTCTACCCCTGCTTATCTTGACTTTTCAGCTAGCCACTGTTCACTCCTGGCGCCCGAACCTGTTATTTGCAGAGGTCTACCCCTGCTTATCTTGACTTTTCAGCTAGCCACTGTTCACTCCTGGCGCCCGAACCTGTTATATTTAGCGAGAGCCAAGTAATGTCTCACTACCCCACCTTGCTGTGGCACTTGGCCCAACCCAAGATAGAGGCAGTAGGTAAAGCGAAAAGAGAGAACATAAAATGTATGTTTATATTATAAAATAATTGCCAGTATATAAACGGCTATTTACTATTCTTAATGATTGTGATATTTAATAGGGTTTTTTGCTATTGCAAAAGTTAAAAGTCAACAGCCCCCACCTGTTGGCTCTTGTTATGTCTTATTTTTCTTGCAACCGGATATGCTTCCGTTCATTAGTGCGGTGAGGCTGACGGGCCACTTTGGATTGATGTTGGTTGGTTGTTCTACAATCCGCTGTGGAACCACACCCAGAAGGAATCATTTGCTTGTTCTTGAATTCGTAACCCTGTAGTTTCTTGATGGTTTAATTCTTCTCGGATTTCTAGAAAGCGCTGCCGATAGTGTTTTGCACCCTTGCATCCCCGAATACCTTATGTAGTGTTTCGTTATTGCACAAGGCATTCATGTCGGGTTCTGCATCATTTTCGGATCTGCAGATGGTACGATGATCAGCAAAGTTCTGATTAGCTACAAGCTGGAGCAATTTGAGTTGTTGTTACAACACATATGCAATGCAAACCGTGGGAACGTCCCACTTGCAGCCATCCAGTTATATCTATCAGCCCAATACAGAACCTTAGATTTTCACAACAAGGTAGTATTTCTTCATGCGGGTTTCCACAACAATAGGGCCAACCGGTCCAATCTGAGAGTTGTATCAATTGCCTAGCCCAGTGTTCTCTTGATACATCTGTGACATCCCTGTACAATATTGAGTGATAAGTAGCACATGACGCACCAGACCTCTGAGCCAAGCGCAATTGTAACCCTCTACTCGATGAATGGCTCGCCTGATAGGGTATGATATGAGACATCAAGACGTGGGATACCTTACCGGACCAATACATTCATATAAAACGGACACGGCCTCGTCGTGATTTGACAAAAGTGAGGTTCAGTATATTGCGCGATAAAGTAACGTGATGTGCAATTATTTGTGGCTTGGAGGAGTAAATGTATATTTACAGATCCCGCCGCTATCTCAGAGCAAAAGGACTTTGCACCAACCCTTGTAGATCCCTTGATTGATGTATATCCTTCAAGTAAATCATATAGCAAGACCAAACAAGCTTCGCCATGCTTTCGGCACTCCTGATTCTTGTGGGAGCTGCCCTCACAGTACTTTACATTCGCACCAGACCTCAAAAGAATCTCCCTCCTGGTCCCAAGCCCCTCCCTTTCCTGGGCAACTTGAGAGACTTGCCAGATGGGACCACCCCGGAATACCAACATTGGATCAAGTTCAAAGACCTTTACGGACCTTTGAGTCATGTTTCCATTCTTGGTCGATCCCTCGTCATAATACATGACCGTGATATTGCAAATACTATCCTAGAGAAGACATCAACAAAGACCTCAGGACGGCCACAGTTCATCTTTGGGAACGAGATGTGCGGCTATAATCAGTTCCTCACCGTCCTACCATACAACAAGACTTTCAAACAACAGCGGAAGTTGGTTCATTAACAGCTGGGCACCAAGACTATTGCATCCCGATTCAGAGATACTCAAGACGTCGAGTCGCATCGATTATTATTGCGGATCATGGAAAGCCCTGAGAAGCTGTTGACACACATCAAAACGTAAGTGCCTGACCCTACTTATCCCCGATGTCTTGCTGATGCTACTGCTGCAGTGAAGCAAGTGCTATAATTCTGAAGATGACGTACGGCTATACCGTCGAACCACACAAACCCGATCCATTGGCCCTGTTGGTAGACCAAATGATGCACAATTTTGCACTTGCCTTCATCCCCATGACTTGGCCGGTCGATTACCTGCCGATACTTGGGTATTTGCTAGAATCCTTTCTAGGACTGTCCTTCAAGCGAATAGCTAGAGACTGGAATACCAAAGTGCGCATGCTGATTGAATTGCCATTTGAATTTGTCAAAAAACAAATGAGAAAAGATTCACACGAGTCATCATATGTCTCTTCTCTTATCAAGCAACATGATGGCAACGTGGATGAAGAGACCGAGCTTGGGATTAAGCAAACCGCCGCAGTCATGTATGCTGGAGGCTCTGATACTACTGTCTCAGCCATCAGTAGTTTTGTACTAGCCATGTTGCTATTCCCAGATATCCAGAAGAAGGCACAGCTAGAGATTGATTCCGTTGTCGGGACCGATAGGCTTCCTAACTTTGAGGATCGTGATAGACTTCCGTACGTCGATGCGCTAGTCAAGGAAACACTCAGATGGATGGCCGTCCTTCCGATGGGAGTCGTCCACACAGCCGAGGAAGATGTTCACTATAAGGATTATGTCTTCTCAAAGGGGACAACGTTTATACCAGCGACATGGTGGTTTCTTCATGACCCATCGATCTATCCAGAACCATCTTCCTTTGATCCAGATAGGTATCTGAAACCACGAAATGAGCCGCATCCCAATTTTGCTGCGTTCGGGTTCGGTCGCAGGATTTGTCCTGGCCGTTACCTCGCTGATGAGAGCCTGTTTATCAGTATCTCACGCCTTTTGTCGGCGTTCAATATGAAGAAGGCTGTTGACGGGCGTGGCAATCAGATTGAACCTCAGATCAGCATCACTCCCGGCATGATTGCTCATATTCGCGACTTTGCATATGACATCAAACCAAGGAGTGAGAAGTTTGCGGATCTGATTAGACAAGTCGAGATTGACCATCCGTGGCAAAAAGGTGATGCTCGTTTTCTAGACGAGAAGCTATTTTCAAAGAAGGCTAGAGCTTAAATCGGACGTGAGTGGAATGTTAAATAGCAATCAATCAAGGGCATCTATTTCGGATTATGGTTAGTGGAAATACTCTACTGTACTATTGAACAGTAAGCATTGGCCTACCAGAATGAAACTTTTAAAGGCACAATTGTCTAAAAATACAATACTAATTGGTTTTATAACTCTCAAGATCCTATGTATTGCTATAATAGATGTTAGTTAATTGTGTTTAAGTATACTCTTACAATATAATATTAAGTATATGTATATAAAAGAAATACCTCTATATACAGAATGTGAAACGCGTTTATGATGTTTTTATAGTGTTAATAGACGAAACTTAATGTCGAAGGTGAAACGCGCATAGTTTCAGATCTATGAACCAAGTCTGCTCACACCGCCATTTAATAAAAGTCATCAGAAACAACATTCATCAAGACAATCTGAAATGCATCTCGACCACAAGATCCCATGGCACTTGCTCGCTCCTCACTTCTCCTTGACGGCAGCTGACGAAGGGGGAAAATATAATCTAGCTGCGCTAGGTTTGCCCAAGCAAGAAGCAGTTATCGGCCACTTTAGTCGGGTCATCTTGGCAACTATTCGCGAATTTTCCAATACAGAGGCCTCCAAGAATGAACCAGAATCGGTTGATAAAAAGCTCTTTTCCGACGACGTCCTCTACTTCGCTGAGCGTCACTTCAATCTCGATACTCATGAGGACAACTCCGCTCTTCACAACCCGCTGAACTCGTCGCATCAGGACCTTGGATACTGGAAACGCCGAGCAAAGAACCCAGATAGCGATGGCGAGCCAAGCTACAGCACCGCAGATGCCAACCTGGCAGACGCGGCAAAGATGTTGGTCATTGTAGCCGCTACGGCCGACGACAAAACTACTCGTCGGGAGGCTGTATCTGCGCTTGTACATCTTTCCAACGAGGTTCCAATCTCACACCTGCGAGGTCTCCACTGGGGTCACGCCTTTGGACTAGATCTCGTCGCCAGCGTGGCGTTGCAAATGTACATGTTCCTCAACCTCATCGAAGTTGTCAGGTCTCGTGGAGGGAATCAAGTGCCATTATTATCTGTTGAACAGCTTTTGTCATTCCTAAGCAACCACTCCCTTGAGAATTATGACTTTCCTGCACAGAATATTCCGCATCGAGCTTTTTGGCACTCTCTCGGGGTTACTGAGTCGTGGGTTGCTGGTCGGCGTCACGGTACTCTTGAAGGGGACATGGCGATTACTGATCCATTGGCAGATGGGTCGGATGAAGTCCAGCAAAAGGCACGAGAGAGTTTGAAGAAGTACTTGAAGGATTGTTTCGCGATTTTATATGTGTATGATGTGCTTCTGAAAAATGCGGTTGGGACTGAGAGGGCGGACGAGTATTGGCTACATGAGCTTGTTTGGGTATTTCAGCTACTATGAGAATTTAACTGTTAATAAGATTTGATTTTCCAGGGGGAATGATTTCCCAAGGTCTTTCTTTGGTGTATATAGGATAAAGTAGCCATTTACTTTCCTCTGCTTAGATTCCATTCTCTTTATCTTCTTTTCTTATTATAACCTCTCTAGCTTAATCTAATTCAGACTCAAATAACTAACTCTTACCTACTTGCAAGGTTTAACTAGCGTGTTAAATGATTTTAGTTATAAAATATCAGGTTAAATATTTAAAATTACTATCTAATATAGCAGCTAAGTAGTAGTATAACCTAAGTGCAAATCTTATCTTCTTTTAATCTGTTAATTCTCCTTACTACCCCTACCTTAAGTACTATAAATATTAAATAACTATATTATAATTATTAAATAAACTAGTATATATCTATTACAATAATTATATTATACTTATTACTATTAAACTATTAACTATAAACTATCTATCTAGTTTAAGAAGAAATATAAGGCCTAGTAATATAAGAAGAGCTTTTAAGTATTTAAAAGTAAGCTATAATAATATAGTTAATATAGTTACTAAGGTAAGTATATTAATATTAAATAGTATATAAGTTTTTCTATAAGCTTAACTTTTTAGTAATTACAGTAACTTAATTATCTTCTTGCAACTTTTAGACCGCCAGTCTTCAAATAGAAGACAAAGGAAACCAATTTATTAATACTCCTTAATACCGCCCTGTAAGCTACCGGTCCATTCTAAAATAAGAGCACAACCGGTGACGCCGTCCGTGCGACCCGAGCCGGGAACATACGCGGTGCCAACCAGTATGCAAGGACAGGCCTCGGAGACCCACTGCGTTGTCACTCCTGCATCCATAAAAGCTGCTCGAATATAATCCACCTGTCCTTCGTGTTCTAGAAGTCGTGTTCTAGATTCAGGATCCACATCATGCTTCAGTCGAAAGTCAGACAGATCAAAGAGGCCAAAGGCGCCTTGAACTCGTAGTTGGGCGCCGAGCACCTGTCCAGATGTATCTACACCTGCAGACTTCACAACCCAGTTTTCCACCTTGAGCAATGTCTCCCAGGTATCCAGTGATGAGAGGAATCGCACTGGCCCTCTGCTAGTAGCCCAGGACCAAGATGGCAGCTCAAGCTGGAAATCATCTCTGGTCCCGGAAGAATTCACCAGATCAGTCCAGCATATCGCTGAGTCTGCTTCTCTCAACCAGGCCAACCCTTCGGGAATAGCTGACTCCCACAATCCAGCCCCATACTTCTGAGGGATGTACTTTTGAATCATAGCAGAGATACCCGATAAAGCAGGAAGTCGATCGCCAGCAAAGGTGAACTTAGCACCGGTATAGCCCTCGATGAAGCTATACCACTCGCGTATGACTTGACTCGCTCCTTTGCCTTGCCTTTGAAGGTTGCGAAACACAGGCATAAAATCCGAGACCTCCTCATACACCATTCCACTATCCCTATCCTTCAGACTCCGCCCATTGTGGTCAATTTCTGTGGCCCGACACTGATGGCATTCCCACAAGACCATATTATTCGCGAAATGTACAACTCTCGTCGACAACATCCGTTCTTGGATAGCCCAGCCTCTATCATATAGTGGGGCCCCCTTGATTTCTGATATCCAGCTCGGTACTTTTGGAAGAATTGAGATCTCTCTAGTTTCCCCGTCATGAATTTTCCGTCGCAAAATAACAGGTTGGAGATCAAACGCTTGAGCAGGCCTTGGCAAGAACAATCCCTCGTCGGAAGATTTGGCTCCAGTTGCTGACAATGTAACTGTTGCGTTTTGGTAATAGTATCCGAAGCGAGTGGCTTCACGAGACCAATCTTCTTTGTGATTCACATCGTCTGGCCCCTCGCTTTGTAAAATACACAACGCATCAACCCATAAGTATCTGAAGCCAAGTTTACGGGTTAAGACGATTGCATCTTGTATCGTTTTAGGTAGTTGAGAGAAAGGCAAATTTTTGAGCATTGCCTGAAGGTTGGAGGCCCTTGTCTTGAATGAGTGGTTATTAGCTAGGCCCCATGCATAGCTTAGAGCAACGTATTCCAGGTTCGTGGACCCCGGGGCATGACCAGGAAGGAAAAGCCGTAGAGAATCTGGACCTTCATCTGTTCCGACGTCGACGAGCCTTGTAGGTAGCCAATTAAGATCATTATCAGCGTCCAGATGTTTGCATTGACTGTGTGAATTTCGGCAGTTATGAATCCATTCTGAAGTCAAACGGACAATATTCCCCATTCCCGCATCAGATACAGGGTCCTGAAGCTGACCAACAAGCTCTCGATAAGCCTCAAAAGCTTGCTTCTGTCCTCCGTTGTTAAACAGAACGGATAAATATGTACTACGAGCAGAATCCCGTTGTTGAACCTTGACAGACAATATGTCAAGCCGGGACTCCTCCGAATCAGGATCAATGGTGGAGTCCTTGGTCATGATGTTGATAGGCGCGTTAGTATCTTGAAGTGAGACACCTCCATCGTAGATCAGTGATTGATAGATGACGCGACAAAGCGCGCATCCCTGTCGTGACGAATCGTGGAGAGCTTGAATATTCGGCTTCAGGGTATGGTGATTGTACTCTGAGGTGGGGCTATGCAACGAGCCCTCGAATGATAGGCAATCTGGACATAGTGATTGTGACATTACTATGATATAATGATGATTCAAGCAGGAAATCCGGTTGCAACTGTTAGACAAGTAACAAAGACACAATGTGTTTAATTGTAATCGCTGGGTCTAACTATCAGCTTTCTGAGGCATTTATTTAGTGCCCCGCAATGAATCCTAGATTCCTTCTTTTTACACTTGTTTTAAGGTTCTGACATCTTTACGGTTACCTTGCTCGAGGTTGAAGAATGTAAATGTACTACCCTACATAAAGACATTGTTAAATATCGATGTTGTAAAATCCGCCATAACAGCCTTCGATGCCAAAGTCTTCATGACTTGGGTTTATCATTCGTAGTTATGTTGATTTATCGATACGCTTTGAAAGACCTGTCTCTTAAAAAAGCTCAAATAGATATCGTTCTAGACTCAGCCATTTCAGTATACAGCTGTCACGCATCTGTCAAAAAGTCGAGGCGTGGCTAGCCAGCTCTAGACTACAGGTTAGGCTCTGGAGAGCCCGAGTGGGTAGAAATCTACCCGTAGCTATATTTAAAACGGCCCTGGGGTTAGTTCGGATAACCCGGCGGGACTGCATGATTTCTCAACGCATAATTGGGAGAGATTTGCGGGCCAGTGCTTTATTTGAGGGAGATATACTGGTGGGGACCTCGTATTCATTCTAGAAGTGGGGTAGAAAGAACGGGACCTAATTTGATAGCATGATCCCGGGCATGAATGAGTTCAGAGCCTTGATTTTCCTTCAATTAGCACCTCGGCATTTGTCCCTGGGTGGGTAATAGAAGGACTATCATTGAGGCTGAGGCTGCTAAAATAATACAAGTACAGGTGCCTGCCGAAATGTGTGTATAATGACCGGGGTATTGTGTCTCCCAAGCTTCTGGACTCTAACGGTCCCCTTTAAACGACCGTTAGATTGGGTCCCGGGATCCATCACGAGGCCAATGCCAAGGGTGGTCCCAGACTATGACGATGCAACACAATGACGCTGCAACGTAAAGTCAAGCAAGGGAGGCAAATCTACATATAAGATGATCCTTCAGACCTTCTCATCCTACTTCATCTCACTCATCATTCACTCGCTCATCTACAACTTTAATTCCAACAACTTTAATCTCAACCACTTCCAACACACAAGCCAACAACCGCCATCATGCAGATCAAGGCTCTCCTCCTCACTCCCCTCGTCGCCGCCGGCGTCGTCTCCGCCGCCCCCAAGGCCACCACCCCCAAGATCACCAACTTCAACGCCCTCGCCCTCCGCTCCGCCTCTCCCGTCCACTTCAACTACATCCAGGCTTCCAAAGAGTCTTTCGCTTTGAAGCTCAAGGACCAGGGCGCCAGCTGCTACGACCAGAAGAAGCACAACGACGTCACCTTCACCCTCGACGGCGATGAGCTCTGGCTCTACTCCATCGGCAACCCTCGCCAGCAGGCCTACGTCGATTTCTCCGGCATGGGTCAGGGCAAGTTCGGTTACACCACTGGCGCCCAGCCCATGCCCCGTAACGCTCAGCGCGGCGGCTGGGAGATCTCCAAGGATGGTATCCTCACCAACGGCGGCTCCAACTTTGTTGCCTGCCCCAACAGCAAGAACCTCGAGAAGGCTTCTTGGTCTGTCTGGGTTTACAACTCCATCGACAACCCCGGTGGCAACAAGAACTGTGTTCCCTTCACTGTCAAGGCTGCTCCTGTTAAGAAGCCTGTTGCCTGCTCGTACTCTGCCATCCAGCCTGGCGAGTAAACTCGACTTTATGAAGGAATGTTTCTAGTATATATTTTGCATAGCATTGAATGAGAATCATGTAGTATTATACCGGCATACTATACATTATAATAAACATTACGCTACTGTTTATCCCATCACAAGCTTAACTCTCCATCTAAATTGTGATACACCTAGCTTCGAGTCCATGTCTCATCGGAACTAAATTTTGCTGGTCAGAGATGAACGCTTTTGACACGAAAGTAGACGTCAAGTGGCGGTCCTATGTTGAGGAATGCAAGTTTATTTTTAAGGTTAAATCACGAGTAGCACAGTCGTGGTATTGTACATGTGGTATGAGCACCGAACTGTAAGAAGGTAACAATTGTTTTGACCAGATCAATTCTGTAGCTTGGTGGTGCTTCCTCAAACGCTCAAATTAGCGTAACGGCGTCAATGCACATCCCAATTTCCACCAAATCCCTACGGATGTTTCATAGTGGATCTCCTACCCCAAAGTCTGCCTTGCCCCCAACTGCCTCCATCCTGCAATTAATCCTTCGTCTGTTTCAACTTGAAAGCTTGTACAACATAAGCATTCGAACAAACTGATGCTGATTTATTGTAATTGGTCAAGATGCAGATCTGTTGAGGCGCAGACGAAATCCTTCGATCCAGAAACAAGCTTATCTAAATTAGAGTACAACGCGAAAACGTTCTAATTGGTCGTGACAGTCCTACTTGGAACGAGCTGAACCTGCGCATGATATGCATATGTAGAGTGAGGTAATCTAGAGATGATTTGAGTCGCGATGATTTGTTGATTTGTGAATCCGTCTTGGATAGTGCATCCTTCTGTATTCCTTTTCACTATGGTCGTGGCTGTGATGATGGCTGGCGGTTTCATGACATCGTGAGTACAGAATGTATGGAAAGCCTCTGGCGTTGAGATAGAGTCAGAATAGTATTTAATAGGCTCTCTGTTCCGTCAATAAACTCTTTTTCATCTCCTCATCAACAGCTTCTTCTCAATCCCCTCACTTGAACATCCTTCTTCAACACCCTCTTGAACCAATTCTCTTACCTCTACAACTCCAAAATGCACGGTCTCACAGCTATAACCCTCCTCGCAGGCGCTCTCAGCGTCGAAGCATCTCCCCTCCAACACGCCAAGCGCGTCCTCATGGGCCGTCTCGACGACGGCGCCCACGAGATCGAGCACAAGTTCCAGCCCCTCACTGACTTTGACACCGATGGCTGCTACTACACTTCCGCCATCGACAAAGACGGCAACACCAACCGCGGTCTGAGCCAAAAGGATGTCTATTTCAAGGGTCTCGCGGCTGATTGTCGTGACCAAAACCGTCTTGAGAATAACAATGTTTACTCTCGACGTCGTTGTAACAATGGTTGGTGTGCTATCATGTATGAGTACTACTTTGAGAAGGACCAGATTGTGTAAGTATCCCTCTTTTGACATGAGACGGCGAGTATCTAATGTTTTGTCTAGCTGGGGTACTATCGGTGGAGGCATAGGCAACGGCCACACCCACGACTGGGAAAACATCGTAGTATTCGTCCAAGGCGAAGACGTCAAGCGCGTCGCGCCCTCCTGCCACGGCGACTACGAGCACGCCACCAACGAACCTCGTCTCGACGGTCAGCGCGCCAAGGTAGTCTACCACAAAGATGGTGGCGAAACTCACTGCTGGCGCATGGCCAATGAGGGAGACGATGCTGTCGAGAACTACACTGGTCAGTGGTTCATTGGTAATCTTGTTGGCTGGGATAACTGGCCTGTTGTCAACGGTCGATCTTTGAGGGATTATCTCTTTGATGCTTGGAATGGTGGTGTTGGACCTAAGTTTTGGGATGCTGATAATAAGTTTACTGATAACTTGAGGAAGGCTGCTGGTGATGGTGTTCCTGGTTTTGATCCTGCTGTTGATGAATAGGGAACACGCTTGGGGGGTCAAAGCTTGTATTCTTCTTCTTGTACTTTCTGGCAAAGGGCTTTTTTAGTTTTGTGTTCATTGGTTGATAGAACTTTTATTCGATTTTGTTACTGCAAAGCTCTCCACTAAAGATCAAACATGCTCAATTGTACGTTTTCTGAACAGCCTCCTTCTCCCGAGCAAGAAACTCCCTGTAAGTACCCATCGGAATCCCCCAGGTCTTGACTTTCTCAGCATCAACATGCTTCACTCCATCCCGCAAAAACAGCGATGCCCCAATAAACGGATTCTTCTCAATGTCCTGCGCGATTTGTTCCTCCGTGTAGAAGGAAGCCGTAATCCCACGTCCCACAGCCTCAGATAGAGCCTCCATCATCTCAATAGCCGTCAGTCGTTCCCCAACAAGATCAATCCCATGGCCGTGGAATCTCGCAGGGTCGCGCAAAGCAGCGACAGCGAACTTGGCAATGTCTTCGGGGTCAATCAAGTTGAGCTGAGTATCGGGTCTCAAGGCTGTCAACCAAGTATTGTTCTCAAATACGTCGCGGTAGAAGAGGGCCTTGGGTGCAAGTAAATTGGTCATGATGAAGCCGGGGCGAAGAATAGTCCAGTGCTTAAAATCAGCACGCTTCACGAGTCCCTCAATGATATTCTTGACGAAAAGACTCTTGGGTAGAAGATGCTTGGGTGAAAGAAGAGTGCGTTTCTCAGGAGCATCAGCGCTAATGGAGCTCGAGTAGACAACATCAGACACGCCTTTTTGCTTAGCAAGAGACAAGATGTTCTGAGCCCAAACTCGCTCATCGTCCAAATCGGTGTAGTTGGGAGCGAGAACCAAGAATAGCTTATTGCAACCTTCGAGACCAGCTGCGAGGGCATCTTGATCATTCCAATCTCCAGAGTTGAGGATGACACCAATGTTGGTCAAGACTTGAGCCTGTGCTGATTGCATGTTTCGCACTGTTGCTCGGACTGTCCAGTTCAGTTGGCGCAGTTGACGACAAACTGCTGCGCCCTGGGTGCCAGTTGCAGCGACGACGTAAACAGTTGGAAGAGACATATTGGAGAATAGAGATAGTATAGTATAGTACTGTGAGATGATCCTGTTTCCTGCAACTGAATTATCTATCCTTTATACCTTCTGTATTGCGCTGTTCAACTGCGCTGTTGGTGATGACTAAGGCGGAATTCCGCTGAATAGTGGACCTTGCGCTGTAATTCTGCGCTGCGCTAATCCGCTTCTCCAAATCTCCCCCTTTGCTTATTCCCTCGAGCCATGGCATCTCTCACTGCATCGGAGCGCGATAACCCTCCTTTACGTCGCAAGTCATGCGAAGCCTGTAAAAAGTCTCGGAGAAGATGTGATCAGGCGCGTCCGACTTGTCAGCGTTGTTCTCAACGGAGGATTGAATGTCGGTATCCCCAAGCCCGGGCACGTACCTGTACCCCTGCTTCAGCACCTGTAGCTGAGGATACGGGTCTTGGCTCTTTTGACCCTTCGTGTTTTGATATGATTGATGATATCTTGCCTACCGATGACTTTACGGATTCATTGTATCAAGAGTCACTGGGTATTGAGTCACTGCCCAATTTTAGCACTAATGATAGCCTGTCATCATTTGGTCAAGAGTCCCGCTTGTCGTTGACAGCCCAGGATGCACTAAAGTCGTCACAACTTGTCGCTGCGCCTCAAGTTGGGAGGGTGCTTACATCTCGACTTCAATATGCTATGGATAAAATCATGACGGCACCTTGTCAAATGGTTTCGATGAACGAGATGCCCTGGTGTCATGCCCACCTTTATGATGAAGGCATGCCAAGATCAATGCAGCGTATGTTTTCTTCTTTGCCATCCATTTTCTAGCTCACACGAGACAGATGCCGTCTCATCCGCTGCACTGCATTCAGCGAAAAATCACCTCAACGCGAAAGTGATTCGTGAGAACATAGAGTGTCGCGTACAAGATCTTCTCTCCAGTCCACCAGCGACGACACCACTCGAGATTCTAGCTTATGCGCAAGCTCTGTTCATGTATCAAACCCTCCGCCTAGACGACACAGACCCTCGCGCTCGCTACACATATGAAGCAACCATGCCTCATCTCGAAGAAGCAGCGCAGGCGCTAATTCCGCTCATCAACTTTGGCGAGTCCTGGTATGCAGATTCCTCAAACCGTGATCTTGATCTGGTACCACTGTACCCTTCATCTGCCGCGCACAATTCTTGGTCTTCTTGGATCCTGCAAGAGTCGATGAGACGAACACTAGCTATTATTAATCTTTTTGTGGTCACGTATTACTACTTGAAGGGTGAGAACCGGTGCAGTCAGAACATTGTGAGTCCGTCGGTGACGATGTCTGCGCATCTGTGGAATGCCAAAGATCATATTGACTTTGCGATTGCTTGGCGGAACGAGGATTATTACTTGATTCATGCTGAGCCGTGAGTAACTTCGATGCTGTGATGTGAATGAAGCTGACTGAAAATGCAGGTTGGATCATATGATGACGAGACTAAAGAACGTCAAGAGGGATGATGTCGATGAATATGGAATACTTTGCGTAACGACGATTTTGGGATTTCATGAAGCGAAAGGGTGGCTTGCTATGAAGGGAATCACTTTGTAAGTATAATAGAGGTAAAATTCAAGCAAGCAACCAAGATTAGATTGGACAATTTGAGATCAATCTTGGTACTCACTGGAGACTACACTACATAACATCCTGTTTAAGCATTTTTGCCTTCGTCCTCTCCAGTACCCATCTACATAGTCAAAACAGACCTAAAGCGCACCTCCCCACTCTCCATCTTCTCAAAAGCCTTCTGATAATCCGTCTCAAAGGGAAACGTCTCAATCATACACTTGACCCCATGAGTATGCGCAAAAGCAATCGCCTCTTCAGAATCCTTCGCATGTCCGCACGGCCATCCATGCACACTCAAACCCTTGATGACCATAAGACCTGTGTCAAAATCCACAGGTCCAAGGGGCGCAAGAACAACTAACTTGCCCATAGGTGCAAGGCCTGCGACCAAGGGACTAACGGCTTTAGCATTCGGTGCCGTGGAGACAATCATGTTCGCACCGCCCATCTTCTGAAGTGCTTCTGTTGTATCCTCAGCCTTGGTGTCGATGTAATGATGCGCGCCTAATTGCATCGCAAAGTCCTTCTTGTCAGGGCCGGAGCTCAAAGCTACGACGGTGTAGCCCATTTTGGAAGCATATTGTAGTGCTAGATGGCCTAGACCGCCGAGACCTTGGACTGCGACGAGGCCGCCTTGCATGATGTGCATGTTTCGCATTGCATTGAAGACGGTTACGCCGGCGCAGAGAAAAGGGGCGATTTCAGTTGGGTTTGCGTCGGTGGGAATGCGAACTGCTGCCTCGGCGCGGACGGTCATGTATTCTCCGTAGCCGCCGTCTACTGTTACTCCGTTGACGACTTGATTGTCGCAGGTTTGGAAGTTACCACGCTGGCAGGAGGTGCAAGTTCCGTCGTGACCTAAATCATCAGTAAGTACTAACTCAGTACAAGGGTAGATAACATACCTCCATGCCAGGCGGCTCCAACACGATCTCCAACACTCCATCTTGTAACGCCCTCGCCGACAGCTACGATATCTCCGACGGCTTCATGGCCTGCAGTGCGGGGAAACACATCACCGAGGACACCCTTCTTGACGAACAGATCCGAGTGACAAACACCACAAGCGATGACTTTGATGAGCACGTGGCCTGCGTCAGGTTGTTTGAGCTCGACGTCTTGTAAAACAAGGTCTTTGCCCTGGGAAGTGAAGATGGCGGCTTTGTATGTCTTGGGCAGAGAATTCATGATGGATGGTAGTCACAACAATGTTTACTTGGATTGCTGGATGAGTAGCTGTGACGATCTTGAGTCCAAGGCAGAATTATCTCCCATTTATATACACTTCGTCGCTTCCCATTCCTACTATTCGCATTGCCAAGAACTCCGTGTCTACCCCGCGATAAGGGATTCCAGAACCGAGCACCGAAGATAGGATCTTACCCGGTTTACATAAACGGTCCGTTCAGAGCATAGTCGTATGCAGCTTACGTGCAACCGGGACGAGTACTCCGGAAACTCCGGCCAATGACGAGGAATGCAGTTATTCGAAAAGGGAATACCATTCGTCACGACAAGGCCTCGAAGGAATATTAAGCTATGCATGTCAGAGTTACAAATCCCTTACTAACTACCAGAGCGGCTTTCGTTCAAAGCCCTTCGCGATTGGACACCTCTACGCTTTCATCCATCAGCCAGTCCATGTTATCCAACTGCGTGAATATATCCCAATCAGCATTAAAGTCAAACCCTTCTAGACCCACAGGCGTCGGCGGTCCTCTCGGATCATTCAGGATATGATCAAGCACCTTTTTGATCACCGCCCTGACTTTTACCGACGTAGAGCTCTGAGACGAGCCCAAAGATCCGGCGAGAAGGCTAAGTTGTTGAATGACTGATGACCGCGAGTATGTCTCTCCCGCGATAGTTGCGTTTATGCCTTCCACAGGGTTGGGATTTATGAGCTCCATGCAAAGGATAGCTCCGGCCAGAGTTGCATATGATCTTATCTGGAGACTGTTAGACCGGCGTCTAAGTTGGGATGGGATACTTACTGTCCATTGATTCTCGCCTTTGACTTCAGCCCAGATATGCCGCTGGGTCCAGATACTCAAAGTCAAAACCACCATCTCGAAGCTGATTACCAGAAGATCCTTTCTGTTGGACGTAGGATCACGCTTAACTAGCAAGCGCTCTATTAAGAACATGTTTAGCAGGTGATCTAGCCTAACGAGCAGTTTCTGGTGGGCCCCTTCGGTGTCCATGTTTTGCATTCCGTCGGCGGGATTGTAGAGAAAATGAATTGGTAACTCGCGATATAGCTTTTCTTCTTCCTCGCGAATGCTCCTGTAGACTGGTCAGCAAATTCATCTCAACGATCCGTAGTCCACGTACAAGAAGTCGCGGTTGTCATGAACACAATTGTGACCCATGACAAATTCTAATATCCTATCCCGAATCAAGGCAATCTTCATTCGAATCCGCAAAACAGTAACGGCGCGAAAACGGCCATCGGTAGCCCACCCATCCAAGTCAAGGCTCTCCCGACACCTGTCAAAGCTTTCTTTATCTGTGAGTAGTGTCACGTCATCTATGTCCAGCGGCAATTCAACAGAGCAGAATCTGCGCGATAATAAAGGCGGTCGTCCGACTAACGTAGCGAGGAACTTGTCGGTTATAAACACCTGACACGAGAAACGGCGAAGAATCTCGCATGGTATTGTGGTATACGTCGGACCGCGTAGGTTCTTGGAGCAGTTATCGTGGCGCCCGGCAAAGGTTAGCATGGCGACTGTCTCGGCGTGGAATTTCCAGAAAGGTAGACCTAAATATTCAGCTTCTGTAACAGTTTATTGAGGGTCAGAGGATGCTCACTGGTTTCGCCATGCATACAAGCATGCAAGAAAGACCGTTTATACAAGAGGTATAGCATCAAAGAGCCCGAACTCCCTCCCATATTTGCAAGAGTAATACACGAAGATACATATTCCGTGTACTCTTCCAAGATCCTTCTAGAGTCCTGGCTCATGGTATTAGATACCTCATTGAGAGCTACATATAGGAACATAATCCCCACAGCTTCCCAGCGCAGGTTCGATCCTGAGAAACTCGCGATCCAGGATTGCGGATCCTCTTGGTCTTCCGCAAGAGTTTTCCTTGTATTTATGCAAATCATGCTTCCTAACCATTGGAGGCGCGACTGGTTTCGTAAGTAAGATCCGAGTGTATCCCATGTGCTTTCCACTAGTTTCTTGCCCACTATTCGTACCCAGTCATCACAATTTAGACCTGACCAGCGATCTTCAGAAGGTGGTTGTTCTGGAATGGCTTGTAGGATTCTGGTGGCTAGGTTGTTCGCTCCTTGATCCATGTTTACCATGTTGTGTATCTCGGCTATAGATGGGGGCGTTGGAGTCGGTACACGCTCGGGAACAGAAGGATCTCCTGCAGCAAGACTGGTCTCGGTCTCGAGATATGCAGCCGTGAAGCTGGCCGGACCAAAGAATCCATCCGGTGCTCGGGCCGCCGGTGAGCTCCATAATCTGTCATCAGGACCGAGCTGTCTGCTTGATAGCGGCTGCGAGCTAGATGCTATCGCTGTCGGTGCTGAAACCTGTGACCTCGATGTCTCACCAGCGGTTTCCTGAGTGGGTGAAGCGTAATAGCAATTTGCTGCACCATTGGGTCGCCTGCTGCAACGCCGACATACAGGATAAGTGTGGTCGCATGCAACTTTGCGGCGACGGCACGGTTCACATGCCTGTTTCTTGCCGTTGCGACGAGTGACTAGCGGACTTGACATAGCAGCGGTTAGTTTGTGGAGGCGGAGATGGACAAGAAGAATGAACGGCGTTGAAAGACGGTGCTTACGATGAGAACCGAGCACCGAATGGCACTGATAGGCTGGTGGGCTGGTTGATGGGAGGGGCTGGTTAGTGCTTATGGTATTCCCGTACTTGGTGCATTACCTGCATATGATACAAGCCTAAGGGGAAAAGAGGATAGCGGAATTGGTTTGGTGTCAGATCGACCATTTTGGTGTAAGCGCTTCCACTGTTTCATTTTCACCTCGAGGTTGCCAGTTTTCTTTTCGCTCCTCCAGTAACTAAATGAAATACTCTTTTATCTGGTGAAGCTAGTGAGAAACATTTTGTTATTTATTATTTCGGTTCTATTGAAATATTTTGAAGTATTGTTCACGTTGCTGGGTCAATAGATTGAGCGACAATGTCTCGTAACACATGCATCGGCGTGTGAGTCAGACCATAACTCACGTAGCGAATCGCTGACTTAAAACACGTGCGGGGCATGAGAAGTCCAGCACAATAACATCAATGGCTTCGCTCTAGACTTTGAACAATTCATTTTCACCAACGCATCTAACCATTCTTTTCGCTTCACCAAATTCACCATGACTATATCCAAGGAAGATCTACTCAAAGACTCCGAGTTTGACCCAAACGGCGTCGAGCGCATCGCCTTCCGCAAAGTCAAACACCCCATCGCAATCGTCGAACCAGACCCAACATGGCCTGAACATTTCGACCTTGCAAAGAAGCGTATTGAAACTGCCATCGGCGACACAGCCATCTCCATCCATCACGTCGGCTCAACCAGCGTCCCCAATCTTCCCGCAAAAGCGGTTATCGATATAGATCTCACAGTCCGCGACATCAACGACGAAGCCTCCTACGTATCACAGCTAGAGAGCCAGGGATTTCATTTCCTGCTCAGAGAGCCGCATTGGCATGGTCATCGCTTTTTTTGCGATTACGGGGATGTACCGACTAATTTGCATGTTTGGGGGCCGGATTGTCCTGAGGCGGCGAGACATAAGATCTTTACGGATTGGTTGAGGAAGAATGAGGATGATAGGAAGTTGTATGAGAACATCAAGAGGGAATCTGCTGCGGCGAGTATTGCGAGTGGGGAGGATGTCATCGAATATAATAATAGGAAGCAGAACGTGATTCGGGAGATTCTGCGCCGGGCGTTCAAGGATTTGGGGTATCTGTAAAGGCAAAAGGTTGATCAGACAGACGTAAAATCAACTGGTTCGACAATTCAGTTGCATAATCTGACTATTGAGAAGACTCTAATTGCCTTTTTGATGCTTGAAGACGATTAAACATCTTCTTCGCTGGCTCGTCATGGACGAACCCTATCCAAGGAAACTGCTCATCCACCATCATCGCCCAAGCATCCGGCCATGAAAGACCAACGTCTACCATTCCATCCCACAGATCTCGAACTACGCGATTTGAAACATCGACCGTCGAAAGCAATCCCATCATCACAAGCCATATACCGAATGCCTTGTTGCTGTACTGTACCATGTAGCTCGTTTCCAGCTGACTACAAAGTCTCGACAAGTGTAATCTTCGGATGGGACTAAGTGATAGTGTCGTGAGGAACCCAAGTATTCCAAGCCGGATTGCTTCCTCCTTATCCGAGAGATCGTTTTCTTCCAAGCTCAGTAGCTGTGTCTGCATGGTGCTGACCTGGGGCTGGACTTCTTCCCATATCATACCTATGCCCATGCTCATTGATTCCGTAGCATGTTGAGCCAAAGCCTGCAGGTTCTGAAAAGCCTCAGTAACTGTCAAAGAGGGCACTTCCAGCTTCTCCAAGATACTCGATTTTCCGATCGTTGGAACTGTGCTATAGGGATATTCTAATGCAAGCCGCAAAGGTCTACTTGTGGCCAACGTCAACCTCAGATCGAACTGCTGTATCTTGAAAAGCAGCTTCGCATCCCAACCTGTAGGCAATCGATCTCTAATGATAAGTAACCGCCCGACACCCTCTAAATGCATACCCATAGCATCAAAGTCCTGCATCGCCTCAGCCGTGAACAGCAAAATCAGTATCGTCAGGACTGTCGTTGGAGATTGTTGGTTTACGGCTTGATGCAGGCCTTGATTCAAGGTAGAGAGCATGTTGCAGAGGAGTTGTTGGGTTTTAGAGGACAAGCGGGTGTTTTCGGTGAGATCGGTTACAGCTGATGATGCCATGTTGAGTGCGTTGAGGATAGTCTTATCGTGGTAGACGAGGAGGAGGTTGTCTGTCCAGCGGGTTTGGGCATTGACGGTCTGTTCGAGGGGATAGATTGAGTCGAGAATGACGTTGCATCTCATCACTTCAACGATGTGACATCAGTAAGCTGTTGATCTGGGGGCAGTGTGTTTACTCACCCATATGTAGCACTGAAGGTGGTAGAACTGAAGAGTCAAAGCCGATGTCATCGATGCTCATGCGCATTTGTGTGGGCAATGACCCAGAAAGACTAGCATGCGCTAACTCCAGACGATTCGTCACAAGAATGTCTTCAACATCCGTTCGGATAACTTCCTTTTTTCTCTCCTTAGTCTTTTTCGCTTTTCTTTTCGACCGTCGCGAATCCTGTCGTACATTGACACCCTTCATGCACCAACTTCTGATAGCGGCTCGACTGCTGGGGTCCGAGGGGCGACCAGTCCCGTCGACGGTCAGAAATGTGAAGTTGCTGACTGCCATGATTACCTTAGATCTTTAATTCTTGCTTGAAAGGAGAACTTAGAGAGTTTATCTGAAAAGGGATTGTAATGTGGACAAACACTTATTATTGCTGACAGGCGGAGCGAATGCGAGACTGCTGTACTGAACCCACATTAATCAGCGACGATCAGTGACCAGACTGCTGTCCTATTTCGTCTTAGCGCAGATTGTGTTTCAAAGTCCGAATCCTTCGGAGTTGAATCCTTCCGACTCCGCTAATTTGCCCTCTGACTAATCTGTCCAATGATGGTCGATTCATTGTGTGGCTTGGGCTACTAACCGCTTTGGGTTTGCAGTCTGGTCGCGGTGACAGATCTTGGGAAGACGATGTTGACCCGAGCGAAGACATATTATTCATAGTCTCAATCTGCGCGCTCTGGTGGGTTGAACTATCTGCGGGTCTAACATTTCGATGATGCCGAGTCATAAGGTGGTTGGACCAGAATAATGTCCTAAAACGGATGCAAAGTGGTTTGAGTGGAAAAGGTGCTATGTTGTGAGCAGTGTATTCTCATGAAATCACGAGGTATAAAGTAGCTCGCTCGACTGTCCACGAAGATGAATATCATTATTCAATTCCATCAATTTTCGTCACTAGTTCCATCTTTGACAATGACAACCCAAAGCTCTAAGTTCGCCAGCGCTTCCTCCAAACTTCCGGCACTTACCCTATCCCCACTCCGATTTCTGTTCAAGTCCCAATTCACCATACCACAACCAACCCCAAAAGATCTCAATCTTTCTGGTCAGACAGCTATTATTACCGGTGCCAACAATGGAATCGGCTTCGCTTGCGCCCAACTCCTTCTCCAACGCGGGCTGAGTCAACTGATTATTGCTGTCCGCTCCGAAAGCAAAGGTCGTGATGCTCTTGAGCAGCTCCGACCAATTGCCCCAGATGCCAAGATAGAAGTCTGGAAACTCGATATGGGAAGCTATGATTCTATCTCTGACTTTGTCAAGCGTTGTGAGACACTTTCTCGTATTGATTTTGTTGTTCTGAACGCCGGCATGGGCAATCAATACTTCAAAAGCAATGAGTCTACGGGTCATGAAGAAACCCTGCAGGTCAATTTTCTGTCAACCATGTACCTCTCCGTTCTTCTTCTACCCATACTCAAGGCCAAGTCATCGCCGTCAAAGCCAGGAAGACTGAGTATCGTCAACTCCGGCACATCCATGTACTGCGAATTACCCGAAGCCAAGTCAGATTCTTTAATCGCTGCCCTCGACAAAGGATCTAATTACGATGGAATGGACCGATATGGCAAATCGAAGCTTCTTGGTCAATTGTTCGTGGACAGACTAGCGCGGTACATCGATCCCAACGACGTCATCATGAACCTGGTTGATCCCGGATTAACAAAAGACACTGGCCTCGGGAAAGACGCGACAGGTCTTGCCAAGATTATCATGACCATCTTTTCAAAATTGATCGGGCGAACTAAAGAGCAAGCAGCTTCAACGTATGTCGATGCTGCCGTTCTCAAAGGTGATGAGACACATGGGTCTTATGTCATGGATTGGCGGATCTACCCGTAAGTTCCAACTGTCGCAGATTTGTCTCAGGCACTAATTTCTTGCTAGCTTCGGGAAATTTTACTACAGTGAGGAATGTCGGGATGTACAGGACCGATTGTGGAAGGAGATGATGGGTGAGTTTGAGTTTGCGCACATGGAGAGGATTATACATTCAATGGTTAGAAGAGATTCGGGTTCATGCTGATGAAGAAGACGACGATGGAAGCTATAGATGTTGTTTTTCTGTTTGTTTGTTTTCTGCACGATCCTTTCCTTGAACTTGTAATACTACTCATTTTGCCAATACACCACCATCTTTATTCCTCGGCTAAAGTCAGCACTGACCCGTTATCGGAATCTCGCGATATCGATAAGATTGCACTTCCTGTCACCCTCTGATAAGAAGACTCAGGCACGCGAGTCTAGATTCACCTGTCAAAAACAAGCCAAGACGGTATCGGCAGCCCAAAAGGTCCCTCCTGCACAACACCAAACGATATATAATGCACAACCCCTGAAATCACGGACCAATCTCACAAATCAAGCGTCCAACTCTAAAAGTCCCTTCGGCAGACAGTCTCCAAACAGGAGACCCTTGCAACTCCCCTGAATGCCAAGGATCTAGACTAGGTTGAAGTCGACATGATTGGTGCAACTCCACTTGAAATCTAGTCCGATCTTCGCTGCGCTTGGCTCAAAGAGGGAGGTTCGAGATAATGAACGACTGGGGAATCGGAGCATATTCAGGAACTTATGATTGTCGCATGGGAACTTCTGCTTTTTGGGTTCTGAATGCTTGATACGGTAATTGCTCCCATGTGACGCGATAACCTCGCTTCGCGACCTACCTTATCTGGTTCCGCAGGTGCCGTAATAGCGATCGTCCATACTGTAAAGCCTAATATATAACATGTTTCCCAGGCCTTGATGTTACTGTAGTCCGCCAAGCTCTCCTCTTCACTCTCTTTTACAGACCACACTCATTATTGGTCTTGTCATTCTTTTACTTGTCACTCTTTTGATCAAGAACACACTCTTTTATTATGGTTCGCTTAGGACTTACAGCTCTGCTTTTCGCAGGGTTGTCATTTGCTCAAGATGAGCTATCTCAACCTCCCCAGCCTGAACAGGGCACCGTGGCTCACCTTCCCGGTGCTTACATCTTCGAGTTCGAGGAGAGTCAGGATGCGTCCCTCTTCTACAAGGAGGCTGATGACAAGTCTACCACGCGTGTCAAATTCGACTACGATCTCTTCAAGGGCGTTTCCATCCAGTTCGATGATGTCGCCTCTGCTGAGGATCTGGCTGCCAAGATGGCTAGCCTCCCCGTCGTCAAGAATGTCTGGCCTGTCAAGGTCTACGGCATTCCTAAACCCCGTGTCGAGTGGACTGCTGAGCCTGGCATGAAGGCTCCTCTTTCGAAGAGAGCTGTTAATGATACTGCTGATACTTTCTCGCCGCACGTCATGACTCAGGTTGATAAGCTGCGCAAGAAGGGTATCACTGGACATGGTATCAAGGTTGCTGTTATCGACACTGGTATCGACTACAAGCACCCTGCCCTTGGTGGTTGCTTCGGTCCTGACTGTCTCGTTTCTTTCGGTACGGATTTGGTTGGTGACGACTACGATGGTTTCAACGCTGTTCACCCCGATGATGACCCTATGGACTGTGGTGGTCACGGTACCCACGTTGCTGGCACTATTGCTGCCCAGACCAACCCCTTCGGTTTCACTGGTGCCGCTCCTGGAGTCACTCTCGGTGCTTACCGAGTCTTCGGTTGTGACGGTGAGGCTGGTAACGACGTCCTCATCGCCGCTTACAACCAAGCTTACCAGGACGGCGCCGACATTATCACTGCCTCCATCGGCGGTCCCAGTGGTTGGTCCGAGGAGCCATGGGCTGTCGCCGTTTCCCGAATCGTCGAGAAGGGTGTGCCATGCCCTGTCTCCGCTGGTAACTCTGGCGATGTCGGTATGTTCTACGCCAGCACTGCTGCCAACGGTAACAAGGTCATGGCTATCGCTTCCTACGATAACAGCGAGTACATCTCTCTTCTCAAGCAGCACTACTACACTGTCGACAGCAGCGACAAGAAGATTGGCTTTGGTATGACTGCTGGTACCCCCGGTGATTGGGATGATGTCAAGCTTCCCATCTGGGCACCCAGCCTGGATACTACTGTCGCTGATGGCGGTTGTGATCCTTACCCTGCCGATACCCCCGATCTCAGCAAGTTCATCGTCCTTGTTCGTCGCGGAACCTGTACCTTTGTCCAGAAGGCTCAGAACGCTGCTAAAGCTGGAGCCAAGTACATCATCGTCTACAACAATGCTGGCGGCGCCAACGAGATCAACGTCTCTGAAGTGAAGGAAATCATTGGCTCTGGCATGGTTACCGCCAAGGTTGGTGCTCAATGGATCGGTCTTTTGAAGGAGGGCTCCAAGGTCACTCTTCAGATGTCCAACAAGTCCGATGGAGACGTTATCATGGAGGAGAGCAAGAACGACAAGACTGGTGGTGCTGTCAGCACTTACTCTTCTTGGGGACCTACTTGGGAGATGGACGTTAAGCCCCAGTTTGGTTCTCCTGGTGGCAACATTCTTTCGACTTACCCTCTTGCCAAGGGTGGTTATGCTGTTCTTTCCGGAACTTCCATGGCCTGCCCTCTCGTCGCCGCCACCATCGCTCTCATCGCTGAGGTCCGTGGAACTCTTGACCCCGAGACCATTGAGAACCTTCTGGCTTCGACCTCCAACCCTCAACTCTTCAACGACGGTACTGGCTTCTCTGACTACCTCGCTCCTGTCCCTCAACAGGGTGGTGGTATGATTCAGGCCTACGACGCTGCGTACTCTACCCTCTTGACCGATGTTTCCAGCCTGTCCTTCAACGACACTGATAACTTCATCAAGGTTCGCAACTTCACCCTTCACAACACTGGCAAGAAGGAGGTTGCTCTCAGCGTTTCGCACATCCCTACCAAGAGCGTCTACACTCTTGAGAAGGACAGCATCTATGCATCTGCCTTCCCCAACGATGTTGTTGAGGCTCACGCTGAGCTCAAGTTCAGTGAGGCCAAGGTTTCCCTGGCCGCTGGCGAGAAGGTCACCATCGAGGTTATGCCTACTGCTCCCGAGGGTCTTGATGCCAAGCGTCTTGCCCTTTGGTCTGGTTACATTGCCATCAACGGTACTGACATCTCTCTGTCTCTTCCCTACCAGGGTCTGACCGGCTCTCTGCACGACGCTACTGTTCTCGGCTCCGACGACACATGGATCGCCAAGTCCAACGACAAGGACAACCTTACTCCCGTCCCAGCCAACACAACCTTTATCCTCCCCGTCAAGGGCCAGAACGCTACCGCCACCCAGCCCGCCCCTGCTTTGGCCTGGAACCTCGCCCTGGGATCAGCCAAGCTCGAAGCTGAGCTCTTCCCCGTTGGTGGCAACTCTACCAAGAGTCTTGGCGCTCCTGCCGGATTCCCCGTGCAGTGGAACCCCATGGGCAAGGGAAACATTGTTTGGAATGGAAAGCTTGCTGATGGTGGATACGCTCCTGCTGGAAAGTACAAGGTCAAGTACCAGGCCTTGAGAATCTTTGGTGACGAGAAGGTGGAGAGTGACTGGGACAAGTCTGAGTCGCCTGTTTTCAGCGTCAAGTACCCTTAAGTACCGAAATGAGTATATGGATCGAGTAGAAGTGCTCTGTGGTGGGGTGGTTTGTGGCGACCCGCGACGTTCAACCTTCTTTCGAGATAGTTTCCTTACGTATTATGAGTTATACCGTATAATGAAATAATGTATAGCCTTGTAAACTCAACTTATTTAACTACGCGACAGTGATGAAACACGAACAGGCCTCCCTAGTAACTCCAATTGTTGCTCCATTTAACCTGCCTCCAATAGAGTAAAGGAAGCATAACTCCTAGGTAGACTGAATTGGCAATACGTAGTCAACAGCAATCAGAGTGCTCGTCAAGCAGATGATCCAGTCTAGCTGGATAGCATATGTCTATTAGTGTAACAATTTACGATTACGCCTGTGTACTACTGCTCATCACCAAAGACAACTGCATGCTCAAAAGCCCACTGACGAATCGCGTCAAAATTTCGGCATGTGTGCGGCGTGCTGAAGTCTGGCCAATGTCCCTCAAACCCATCATAGTGCTTGAACGCAAAGACACCAGTGTCACTCTGACACATCAAGTTAGTTCTCAAGAACTCAATGCAGTGGTCTAAAGATCACGTCAGCTCATGTCAACAAGGAGTGTATAGGTATCAACTTACCCAAATGTCCTCTCAAGTCCTCGTGGTCAACATCAATGTCTCCTCCAGTATGCGAATAATATTCCCGGTATGTAGATTGTCTGAGCAAGTTGAGGCAGTGTAGTTGATGGAAGACCTGCATCCCAACACGGTAGCCTTTCTTCCCTGTCTTGGGATCCTTGATTGTGAGTGAAGAGGGATCAAGACCAAGGTTGTCGAGCTCATCGCGTGTAATCATCTGGTCGCCGACATCGTATGTGATATGCTCCCATGCCTTGTCGACTTCAGGGCCATAGCCGATGAACTCGGTTTCTTCGGTGGTTGGTGTGATGTTGTAGCGGACGGTATGGAAGCCAGCTACTGACTCAGCCGGCGCTGCATGATGTTAGCAAAGTATAACTATTGAAGAGAGGGATTGCACTTACAGTAAGGATACGTCGGTATTCTCTGGCCGTCATTGGAAAGTGATTCCGCGCGCAGTAATAATGACGACACAAATAATGTGAGGGAAAGAGAAAGTAAGATTCCATGACACGCCCAGACAAACCAAGGGCGCTGTGAATAACGCGCGAAGCGGTTTGGCACAAAAATGTATCGTTCTGTTGGTGAAGCGAGAGGCGCTTTCTCGTCGACAAGCGGCACATCGTCGTAAGAGATAGGCTGGTACTTGGACTCCATGGTTGAATGATAATAATTAAAATAAGGACTGAAAGGTAAAAGAAGAAAGAGTATTGGTTCAAAAATGGCAGTCCTGCTGCAAGAAGAGAAGGTCGGTTGTTTTGGTGTGAGGTTTCCAGACCTCCGCGATCCCAACAATACATATAGAGTAGCGCACAGCGATGAACAGCGATTGCGCATTATCTCCGACATCCTGTGAATATGTAAGCGGATATTCGGCTCTCGAATCAATCCCTGAAACGCCAAGTCGAGACGCACAGTGAACGACGCTAGTACCATGAACGTAGTTCAGATGAGTGACAGCCACCTTTCGAAATAGTTTGCAAGTTTCATGGTTCCAAATCTTGGCCCAAAGGGCTGGCAACGTCGCATCGGCCATAAGTGGAGTTTTGAGGAGAAGGTGGTATCTCCAGGAGATCTGAAGCAGTTGGTGTAGTAGCTGTGTCAGGGGTGGCGCTACGGCTAAAGCGGGTTTCATGAAACAAGCAGAAACAATAGCTGACATCCATCTTCCACCAATCATTTAATTACCCATTGAAGGTTTTCATGTTGCACATTTCGGCCGATATATCCGTTTCTCGATTGGTTGTCTCCATATTGGCCACTAAGAACCTCCTCGATAGTCACTAACATGTAGGGAGAGAGTATCATGAAGCGCGCTACTACTATCACGTCAAGACTCGCCTACCCAAGGGAACGGCAATGCGGCATTATTCCCAAACACTTTGAGTCTTGTCAAGGTATTCGCGTTTGAGTATCCTGAGAGTTGGGAGGCCTGGACTCGAGATCTATTCTGAGGGATAGAGTACAGGATGACAGTAGTGAAAGCGTCATCTGAACGTTGAGATGAAGAGTATAAGAGGCTCCTGAATTTCTACCACAAAATAATCGTACCATTCCATCTCATCTTCACTTCTCATTCATCTGATCATTGCTTGACGCAATCATCTCTTCTTCCTTTTAATCCATTTACACCCAGGGCTAGTCCTTTTCATTCTACACTTTCTTTATTCTACCTGCCGGTCAGACTTCATTCAGTCCTTCACAAGCACATCAGCCAACATGTACTTCTCCAACATCATCGTCAGCGCTCTTGCCGCTCAGGCTTTCTCTCGTGATGGCCAAGTTCCTAGTGCTGGAAAGTTCGCAGTATGTTTCTCCTCGCAATCGCTCAAGTTTGCAACTAACCTTCTTTAGGCTTTGATGGTTGCTGGTGCCATTCCAGGAAGCGCCCTGCCGGTCTTTACCACTCTTGAAACCCGAGAGGTGAGATTTGATCCAATACATCAGTGACTCATCGGCTAATACAAGACAGCCCCATCACCAAGGCGGCCAGAACAACCAGAACAACCAGGGCAACCAGGGCAACCAAGGTCAGCAAGGAAACCAGGCGGCTCAAGCGAACCAAGGCCAGAACCAGAACCAGAACGGTAACAACAACAACAACAACAATGACAATGGATGCAACGCCAAGCGCGACGAGGAACTTGTCGCCCGTCACCACCAGGGTGGACAGAACAACGGCGGCAGCGCTAATGCTAATGCCAACAGCAACTGCAATGGCAACGGTAACAATAAGCGAGACGATGAACTCGTTGCCCGCCACCACCAAGGAGCCAAGAACCGAGGTGGACGCAAGAACAACAAGAGAGATCTTGAGGTCAGACACCACCAAGGTGCTAAGAACAAGGGTGGCAGGAACAGGGGCAACAACAAGCGTGATGAGGAGCTCTTCGTTCGCCACCATCAGGGCGCCAAGAACAGGGGAGGAAGAAAGAACAACAAGCGAGACCTCGAGGTCAGACACCACCAGGGAGGTCAGAACAACGGTGGCAACAACAATGCTGCCGCTGCCAATGGAAACCAGGGAAACAACAACAATGCTCAGAACAACAACGGACAGAACAACGCTGGTAACAACGGTAACAACAACGCCCAGAACGCCCAGAACAACAACAATGGACAGAACAATGCCCAGGGCGCTCAGAACAACAATGGCTGCAACAGCAAGCGAGACTTGGAAGCCCGTCACCACCAAGGAGGACAGAACAACGGTGGCAATGCTAATGCTAATGCTAATGGCTGCAACAACTAAACGGTCGCTGATGTACTTGGAATGAGGTGTAGACTGAAGGGTCCTTAGACAGTTGGGATAGGGATGACAGGATGCTTGGATATTAGTGGCTGGTCCATAAATAGCAGTAGCTAATACACTAAACGTTACATTGAAACAGCCAACTCACTACTGTCACTTGTGATTCGCGAGAAATCCATTTGAACCCCGCTTTCAGGAATCAGGGTCCTGCACGTGATACCCTTCAGCAATACCTCCAATAACCCATGTAAACACTGACAGTAGGAATACGGTGGAAGTCAAGGAGTATAGTCACTCCACAGTCTCTACCAACAGAGTGCTACTATACTTTGACGTTCAAGAAAACTCTTTTTTCCAAACATCAATGTTATTAAACATCTTATCATCTCATGCAGTGGCTTCGGCTAGAACATCTCACACCCATGTCTTTAAGTGGGCTATCAGACCACTTTGAAAACTCCTTCAAATAACCCGTCGACATTTTTCTGTGTGTCCAAAATCGATCTTTCTACATAACATTTCCTCATCAATATCAACAAAATGCCGCCTAAGAAAGCTGAGCCCGTAATCGACAATGTGGTCGCCTTCGGCCGAGTTAAGAAGAACCTGAAGATGGGATGCGTCGGTCTTCCTAACGTTGGAAAGTCGAGTTTGTTCAACCTTTTGACGGAGCAGAGTGCTGCGGCGGAGAATTACCCTTTCTGTACTATTGAGCCTAATGAGGCGAGATGTGCTGTTCCCGATGCGAGATATGTAAGTGTTGATGTGCTTATGAGAATGAAAAGATGGCTGACTGGTGTAGGACTTTCTTTGCGATCTTTGGAAGCCTCCGTCTATGTACCCTGCTTATCTCCAGGTCACTGATATTGCTGGTTTGATCAAGGGTGCTTCTCAGGGTGAGGGTCTTGGTAATGCCTTCTTGTCGCATATCCAAGCTGTTGATGGTATTTTCCACATCGTTCGGTAAGAAGCACATAACCATCTCTTGAGACCTTTTCTAATCAGTTGTTGTAGAGCTTTTGATAATGATCAGGTCTTGCACGTCGATGACTCGATTGACCCCGTTCGTGACTTGAGTAAGTTGAAAAGAGTCTATCTATGGGAGGACTGGAGCTAACGCGCGTGCAGACACCATCCAGAGCGAACTCTGCAAGAAGGACCTAGGTAAGCGCCTCCTTAAGGAAGGTTTTAGGGCCAACTAACGATTGTTTAAGATATTCTTGATAAGCAGATCGTTGCTGAGGAGCTTATTGTCAAGAAGGCAGGTGGCAAGTACAAGATGCTTCCTCTCTTCTATGAGACAACATCCAAGATCCGAGCTGTAAGATCTTCGACACTTCACAGCAGATTGTGCATTTGCTCACCATAATAGATGCTCGAGAAAGACCAGCCCGTCAGAGACGGAAGCTGGACCCCAGCCGAGATCGCCCTCATCAACGAAAAGATTCAGCTCATCACCACCAAGCCAATCATCTACCTCGTCAACTTGACCATGAAGGACTACCTCCGACAAAAGAGCAAGTACCTTCCCTCCATAGCGAAATGGGTCGCCGAGCATGGCGGTACATCCAAGGATATCATCCCCTTCTCGATCGAGTTTGAGGAGAAGCTGCATAGCATGAAGGATGATCCTGATGCTCAGGCTGAGTTCCTCAAAGAGAGCAAGGTCAAGTCTAAATTAGATAAGATTATCACCGAGGGATTCACCAAGCTTGGTCTGCAATATTACTTCACTGGTAAGTTATGTCCTAGCCAAGCTCGACGTGGTATTTGCTGACTGTTGTAGCTGGTGAGAAGGAGATTAGATGCTGGACAATCCCCCGAGGATGTTTGGCACCTCAAGCTGCCGGCGCCATTCACAGTGATTTCGAGCGAGGCTTCATCAAGGCTGAGGTGGTGGCCTACCAAGACTTCCATGATCTCTGCGAGGGTAACAAATCGATGGGGCCAATCAAGGCTGCTGGAAAGTACCGCCAGGAAGGAAAGTCATATGTTGTCCAAGATGGCGATATTATTCACTTCCAGTTCAGTAGGTCATGCCCTTTTTTCCGCCTTTGTTTCTGTGTTTTCTAACAACTGTCCCAGATGTCTCAAACAAGAAATAGTCACAGCATGGAGGATAAAAGAGCAACATGAGTAGTCTCGGAATGATAGATATTAAATTAAAGGATAGACTCAATGTGTTGTATCAGCCTACATTAAACAGCTCTCTTGGGCTTCTTGGTGACGATCTTGCCCTTGCTATCATACCAGATCTTCTTGGCCTTGACCTGGCGCAGATAGTCCTTGCCGGAAGTCTTAGCATCATGGTAAAATACCCACCACTGCCCCTTGTACTTGACAATGCTACCATGAGTAGTCCAGCCCTCAACAGGCTCAAGGATTCTTCCCTGGTAAGTGTAAGGTCCGTACACGCTCTTGGAAGTAGCGTAGACCATATAGTGGGTTGTGCCAGTGGAGTAGCTGAGGTAGTACATGCCGTTGTACTTGTGAATAAAGGGACCCTCGAAGAATCGTCGGTCATAGTCCTCGACAAGCAGAGACTTCTTGGTCTTGGGGTCGAGAATCTTGATGTCTCGGGGCTTCTCTGCAAGAGTGTGCATGTCATCGCTCAACTTGGCGATTTGAGGGCTCAGGGCAGCAGTGCCGTTGGGAGGACTGGCTCCTGACTCGTTGTAGTTGTTCTTGTCCTGCCATCGCTCGAGCTGACCACCCATGAGACCGCCCCAGGACAGGTATGCCTCGTCATCATCGTCGACGAAACTGGCGGGATCCATGCTGAAAGTGTTGGGGATCCAGCTCTTGTCGGGAGTGAAGGGTCCACCAGGGGTATCTGAGACAGCGACACCGATTCTGAAGATGCCATCCTTGTCCTTGGCGGGGAAGTAGAAGTAGTATTTGCCGTTCTTGTGGGCAGCATCAGGAGCCCACATCTGTTCAGAGGCCCATGGGACATCGTCCACTGAGAGAACCACGCCATGGTCGACAGGAAGAGAACCGTAGATCTTGTCAATGGAGTAGACGACGTAATCTTTCATGGCATACTGGCCTCCATCAGGGGAATTCTCAAGACCGGCGTCCCAGTCATGAGAAGGGTAGAGCCAGAGAGTGTCGTTAAAGACATGGGCCGAAGGATCCGCGGACCATCTACTAGTGATGAGCGGACAGTCGGTGGCAACGCTCTGACCAGCGAAAGCAAGGAGAGCCGAGGCTGGGAATAACAAATTGGACTTCATGATGAGGTCTCAGAACTGTGTGGTAGTTTATTGTGAGTCTGAATTGGCTGCTCTACTGCTGATCTATGGGCGATGTCTCCATCCTTATATACTCATCCACCTTCACCCTGAGTGAACTGCCGTGTGGGTTTCCTGGATGTAATTTCCTTAAACTTTGACATATCAGCCTATTCCCCGCAAAGCATTGCATCGTTGCGGGGTAAACCCTTGGCGTAATGGATTCCCCGGATAAATCACCAGGATCAAGAAACGTTCTTAGAGGATTCTAGCTTACAAGTAGACGAATAAGCATCATCGTCGTCTTACTATTTTTCTGGGCGTAAGCTAAAATGTCTTGATTTTAACGTTGTCATTGAGGCTAAATGCCAGTTGCAGGTCTTGGACCTCTCAGTCATCAACTAGTCATTGACTTGGAAAGATCGACAAGGAGATGGTTGTATTGGGAATGGGCCGAACGTCATCGCGAATCAGAGACTGGCGCGCTTAAACTGCCGCTCGTTTAATTACGTGAGTAAGCATGCACTCGAGCGCAATCGGCTTTCTTCCCAGGGACATTTCACTGATACCCAGTTCATGCACAGCCTCAATAAATACCGGTTATTTTGCTAGTACAGAAGATCAACGCATGGTCATGTCCAATTAAATTATTTCTACTTTACATAAATATTCTACATATTCTTGATGTTGTTAAGCGGATGCGTATAATGGGTCGCATCTATAAAATTTTGTTCCTGCGCATGGTGAAACCCAGCGTGTATTCTCTTCACGAGGGTATCAAGTAGCATCTGACGCATGTCGTTCGCAGGGTAGTCCTTGTGGAACCAGTGATGACGGATGAAGACTCCACCACAGCTCTTGTCCCCAATATAAGGAGCTCCATTTCCATCCATGCACGGAATTGTGCGCACGTCATCCGGACGATTGTAGTCGTAGCGAACATGATTCGAAAACGCAGCTTGTTCATGCGCCCAATCGTGGGCCCATTTACTGCAATCTTTGTATTTCGTATCGGTGGGACATTGATTCCAGTCGTGAAAAAGTTCTTGGGTTCGGTTGCTTTGGCGAGCGACCATGAAGCCGGTATTTTGCATGACTTTGCCTTTGTTGTCGCGATTGCGAGGGGAGTCGGGGTCGTTGGCTAAGGCGATGAGGGTGTTGTCGGTGATGTTCCAGAGGCTCATTAGCCACTCGAAGGGAATTTCGGGATACATGAAGACGGCGTCGGCGTCGAGAAAGACGACGGTTTCGTGGGTCTTGAGGGCTTCTTTGATCATTGGAACTTTTACCCATGTTCCGTGACGATTGCGATAGTCGGGAGCTCGAATGAATTGGTAGTCGTATCCGTGAATCATAGCTGTAGAACGCGCTGGTTAGAATATTTGTCCCAACCCGGAAACAAGATCGGCTTACCGTATAAATAGTGGTTCATCATTCCGCCGGTCCTTCCAGTCATTTCCTCCGCCTTCATAGACGTTTTATTCATCATGGCGCCAGCGCCAGTGTCAAGTCGTGTATCGACATCAAGAATAAGCAGCTTCTTCTTCTGTGGCGCCCATCGCTTATTCTTCTTGCTGATCTTGTAGTGGTAGCCCTCTTTCGATATGAAGTTCGTCGCGTTGATGTCGTGGAGGAAGGGCTTCCAGATATGGTGCATCAGCTCTGGTGTGTTTTCGGCTAATGTCACCGGTAGAGGTGTCGATAGCTTATGTCTAATCGATCACGAGTCAGAAATGATACACGAGATGTGCATACAAGCGATCACTTACCGGAATGCCAAGTCGCTGGTGGATGGGAAATAGAAGAGCCAGGAGTGTACGGCCAGGCCAAAAATCACCAGAATGCCCATCGCCAATAGCACACCTTTCCGCCTATTGGCACGGAGGAGAAACAGGTGATCCATGACTGGTGTTGGGAAGCCGAACGACTTGGACATTCTAACAGAGTTGTTAAAATGAAGGTCAAGGAGATCAAACAAGAACAGAGAGGTAGAAGAGGAACATGGTACGGGGAACAACCGACGGTGCGGGCACCACTCTAATAATACCGAAAACTCAATCTCTCTGTGTCAAATAAACCCTCTCACGTTCGAGAACGGTCAGAAGGTTTTAGGGGCGCAAAGAGGAGCCAAATGTGTCGGATCCAGCCGAGACAGACTAGACTAGAGGCTTATCTTATCGGCTTTACGAGGTGGGCTCGTCAATCTCTAAACGATGTCTCATTGGGAGCTCCGTAAAGCTTGTCTCTTCATCAGCCACTCACAAGAACTGAACTGCCCACGCCCCTCTCGTTTAGCGTGCCGAATATCCAGCATCATTGATGCCGTTATCCGATAGTTCGGTCGAATTGACATTTTCAGCCATCCTCTTTTTTTTTCGGTCCAATTGACTATTGTGTCAGAATACGATAGTTGGCTCTAGTGTGTGGTCCGACTCTGACTCGTCGCTGAAGAATCCACTTTGACAGCCCCCGGTTTCCATATGGCGCTTCTTGAGGCGGAAATTCTTCCGTTTGCAGGTGTCGATAAGCCTTACGACTTCTTTTTGGATGCGCCAACCGTCGATCCCGATGTTCAAAGGATCATACGCTGTGTCCAATTGTATCAATTGATTGGACGTTAAAGTTGAACTTGGGGACGTTTTGGGACGGCCTGAAATGGAGATAATTTACCATAACTTTCACATGCATCGTTAATCACTCATTCTAATATTAAATATCGCCTGATAAAGAGGCTGTGCAGTTGGTTGATGTTCCGCCACCAACAGGAGATGGGATGAGAGAGATGTCAATTGAGCTGAGATACTACGTAGTAATGTGTGGCTGGCTGATAAGGAAAGACAAACATGATCTAGTGGGCAGTAGCCTAACAATAGCACATTTTAGCTATTGCTCTAGTGCACTCGGCAATCTCCAGAACCCCTTTCCACTCTTCGCGACCGTTAAATAAAGTGCTCCAGACTCTCATACATAAATCCCAGATGTCATTCACATCAAACCGTTCGTCCTTGGCATCGCCCAAACGTGTTTGCCAATCAATACTTCCCATCGTTAGTGCAAAGTCCAGACTGTTGAGCTTATCATGGACTCACAATAGGGGTCATTGTGGATATCATTTAGCGACAGTGGCACTATTCAGGTAGAGGTTGAAATACCTATCTCTACATCGCCCATCCCATGCTTAGGGAGTAGGAGCAAGAAGTGCAACCTGGGCGCAAGTGGCTGAGCATGTGCCAAAGGCAGCGTTGCAAAGGAGGATACTGGCAGGAGCTGTGGCTCCAAAGGTGGCTCCCCAGGTAAAGCCGGCTGCGGAGTAGCAAGCCATCACGACGCCAGCACAGCCAGATTGACAGGCGGCGTAAGCGAGTGGACCCGCGGAGACGGTGGATGCGGCGCAGGCGATCGCAATGAGGGGGGTGGTAGGCTTCATGATGATGTTTTGGCGCGAGGCAGATTTGTTTCGTCTTGACTTCTGATGGGATGTGTTGGCAATTCTTGGGCTGATTAATACTGAGAGTCGAAAGTTGGTGATGATCAAAAGATTAAATGACGGGAATGACACAGGTTGTCAGATTCGATGTTGAAATACTGATCACGGACAAAGAACAAGTGAATGGTGGGCCTCCCACAGTCAGCGAGCCTCATTCTGACGCATGGTTACACAAGGTCGTTGATCATCATTCGCTGGCTGTAGTCACCAGTGGTCAGGTGTGTGAAACTTGTTTGTCAATTTCAAACAACCCTGGCCCATCTTCATTTTGTTGACAAGCTTTCACTTTGCCCAGCTGCGTCGCAACAATCACAATCCGTCTGGTGCGCCATGTTTGAATGTGGCAACTAACAAGCGTTTATCATTTGTCAAAGGCGAATTTTAGTGGAATGTTAATGCACCTTGTTGAGCAAAACTTCATTTATGGGGGGTTCTGCAATCTATCCCATGTGCTTGTCCAAATTTGTTCGTCTCTTCTGACTCCCGTTGATAATCCCATATCTGTCGTTTGCAGCAGACTTTTTCGTCCTTAGAGTCACTTAATAATAATGCATCCACCAATTATCACTTTTTGTTGTTAGCCTGAAGCCTAGACCAGTCAGACCGTTAGGCATATCCGTTTGCTGATGGTCATGCCAGCCGGATGGAGGGATGTTTCCAGGTTTCCCATTACAGATCGCCAAACAGTCTGCAAAGCGAGTGTTGCAATATACCATAATATCAGTGCGGATATCTGTAACTACAATGCGGATAGTCTCTCCAATGGTCTCTCCAGCGATAATCCTAGGGCGAGCGTCTCTGGGGATGCTTCCAAAGGTATAGCCGTTTCGAGAGTGGCAAGCCGTTACTTGAGCAAGACAATCAGCTTCACAATTGTCGTTAGCGATTGCCTCCGCTGAAACAGTCGATGCGATACAGGCGATTGCGATGAGGGGAGTGAATAGCTTCATAATGATGTGTCTAGATGGAAGGCTGTGGTGTTTCGTCTGGTTTTCTCGTGATTGGTTATGATGTCTTGTCTTAGGTTTGCAAAAGTGCGTTGAAGATCAGTGAATTGATGACGATGAAGAGAGGTGAATATGAGAACTACAGAGAGATCTCATGCTCAAATACTGCTCACGACCCAAGTAAATCGTAGGTTTCCCGCAACCAAAGAGCCTCATTCACTAGGACATTGCTACACAGGACCTTTGTTCAGCATGCTGGCTGTATTCATTAGTGGCTATGGGTAGGTAAGTTTCTTTGTCAGCCCTGGTTATCTTCACTTTGTATGCAGACCTTCTCCTTGTGCTGCTGCATGGCAATCCATGTCTAGAAGCGGGTGAGTGAGTCAGGCAATCACCTTTTTTATGGGCAATTCTGATTGAACTGTAAGGCGCTTTCTTCTTGAACGAAACTTCATTCAACAAGGCCGTTTTAGCCAAGCCCTCGACGCATGCTTCGATTTCCGCATTCGCTGCAATAATTGAATGCCTACATGAGTATGACATCACGTGTCTGCCGTGTACATCCAGCGCCCTTCCGTTGCTCCAATCTCGCGGCTCTTACTGACCAGCCTTATCGAAGGGTCCTGCACCGACATTTTCGCACCTTGGCCGCCGGAGCTTGGCTTCCCCTTGCGGACCGTTCCGTGTGGGTTGTTCGCTCTTCAGCCAATTGCAACCACCACAATTACAATGATACGCCGCTGATCTGCAGGTTACCATCTTCAATCTCCACTTTCACGGTTTCAGTCGGAAATGTTACTCTGATTATCCAGTTGTTCAAAGAGGGGTCTTCTTTGTTCTTCTCTTCTTTCTCCTCCAAGCATCACACAAACAAGATGAGTGACGAAAGTGGCGCTTCGGCAGGGCTGCTGCGTGATATTCTTCAGCAGTTCACAGACAACCCTAAGGTGATCATTGGCGCAGCCGCTGTCGGACTACTGGCTTTCTTTGTCGTCGATACACTGCGAGCATGGTACCGCCTTTATCACGTTCCTGGACCCTTTGGGGCAGGGTTGACCAGGCTTTGGATGTTTAGAGGATCAATGAGAGCTCAGCAACCGATGGAAATACAGGCTGCGATTGAGAAATACGGTAGGGATAACAATCCTTTGCAAATTGACTTTTGGCGCATACTGAGTAGCTGCAGGATCTTTGGTGCGCATTGGACCCAATGAATTAGCCACGGACGACGCCGCGCTTCTGAGGAGGATGAACTCTGCTAAATCTACTTATGTCAGAGGACCATGTATGTGAAGATATCACCTGTAATATCTCGGGAAGTCACTAACGAAGTAGGGTTTGCATCCATGCGCTTTGAGCCAGGCAAGGACAATCTCTTCTCCATGCAAGATGAAGAGGGTCACAGAAAGCTACGCAACAAAATGGCAGCTGGTGTATGATCTGCCCATTCCATCCCAAATTTTACAAGCTAACGTGATTAGTACTCTGGCAAAGAAAACCCTTCACTAGAACGTTCCGTCGACTCCATCATCGCCAAATTCATCGACCTTCTCGAAACCAAATACCTATCCACTGAAGATGAATTCCGTCCTGTAGATTTTGCCCAAAAGGCACAGTTTTTTACTCTTGATGTTATCAGCGATCTTGCTTTCGGTCACCAGTTCGGATACTTGACAAAGGATGAGGATGTCTATGACTTTCTCAAGATCACCAGAGCTTACTTCCCAGTCACTGTCACCATGGCGAATATGCCTTGGATGATTTCTCTGCTTCACTCTCGCTTATTTAGTGGTCTTTTGCCGAAGGAGACTGATGGTGTTGGTTTTGGCGCTTTCATCGGGTAAGAAGCTCTGCACTTTGCGTTGTGAGAAAATGCTGACTATCGCAGTGTTGCGAATAAGAAGGTTGCGGAACGGTTCGCACCCGGTGCGATTCCTCATGCTGATATGCTAGGTTCTTTCATGAAAAACGGATTGAGTCAAGAACAAATGTCTCGAGAGTCACTTCTCAATGTTGTCGCTGGAAGCGAAACTACCGCAACTACCATTCGCATGATCATGCTTTGTATCTTGACAAACCCAGTTGCCTACAGCCGCCTTCAGCAAGAAATCGACGATGCTATCAAAGCCGGAACAATCTCATCACCCATTACCGACGCTGAAGCCCGCAGGCTACCATTCCTCCAAGCCACCATCCAAGAAGGTCTCCGTATCAAGGTACCCGCGGCAGGACCTATGTTCAAGGCAGTGCCTCCAGAGGGCGACACCATCAATGGAATGTTCATTCCCGGTGGTACACAAATCGGTATCTCACCGTTCGGCGTCTATCACTCCAAGAAGGTCTTTGGTCCGGATGCAGCTATCTTCCGTCCTGAGCGATGGTTGCATGCCGACCCTGAACGTCTTGAGGCTATGGCTGATCATGTTGGTCTTGTGTTTTCGAGTGGAAAGTGGCAGTGTCTTGGCAAACCTGTTGCGATTATGGAACTGAACAAGATCTTTGTTGAGGTAACTCCATGAGCTGATTGATGGATGAGAGGCAGACTAACGCAATTGTAGTTATTGCGACGATTTGACTTTAGCATCGTTAAGCCCGAGAAGCCTACCGACATTTTCAACGCTGTAAGTGACCTGCATCTTTGACCTGTTGTATTGAGACTAATTCGGAATAGGGCGTCTGGATTATTGAGAACTTCAATCTGCGTGTCACGCGACGCGAGATTTAAGCTTGCCCTTGTACAGCTGAATTAAACCATGAGTCGATTGTTCTGGCAGCCCCGCTGGGAAGCAAGGGAGAATATGGTCTCGAACTTGGGTAGTGGGACCAAACGGGCTCTGGATGGGGTTGTAGCGGAGCTTTGAGAAGCGTCCTGTCGCTAGCCCAGCGAGTCCCATCATGAATCACTGTTTTTCGCTTGCTTGAACTCTTCTACTTAGACTTTGGGATATGAATACGTCACTTCAATCGCAACCTCGTGTGATTTACGATTGACGAGCATGAATGCAGAGCGAAGGTCAACAAGTCCTGTCCATGGACTTTTTCGCTTCTAAGCCCATTGAGGTCGCTAAAATACAGGGTCTCAGTGGCGCACTACAGGGCGGCAGCCTCGGTTAAGGCGCTGTCATAGTGCCAAGGAGAATTATTAGCGCTAGTGCCTGAACTATTGGAAAAGCTGAAGCAAAATGTCAATAGTTTAGCAATCCGTCCACAACGGAAATGAGCCTGGGGGGTTGAAGTATTCGAGCAAACATGTCTAGGAGACTCTATTTATGTTAGCCTACGCCATTCGCCGCTCTTATGTCCCATGTACTAAGCTATTTGCCGACTGTCTTTTTTTTATTATGCGTGGCGTTTTCTTTTGCTCGATCGCTTTTGCGGTTAACACTGCTGTCGCGAGTGTTTGTAAACCTCGTCCTAGAAGTTCTGGTAAGTAGTCACAAGAAAGACCTGGCTTTTTAATTGAGTTGTTAACATGTAATTAGACACTTCGACTCTGCTTCACCCAACCTCGGCTACACAGGATGTGACGACCACTACTCTTCTCGCCGTCCCACCAGCCAGTACTTCCGCGCCTGTCTTCAGCGATGCTGCTTCCACGTCGCTGTCAGAAGGGATTGCAACAACAACTGACCTGTCGCTTTCCGTAACTATCGACACAACATCGGAGAAAACAGGCGTGGCCATTGAGACTACTTCGTCCGTCGACAATGTGGAAACTCCTACTCTCATCGACACTGCCACAACGGGGCTTCCCACCACTACCGCTAACACTTTGACGACTGAGCTTTCCTTTACGACGCTGAAAGAAGCTTTATCCACAGAAGCTTCCATCGACGTGGATACCACAATAACAATCCGCGTGACCACTACCGAGGGAGAGGTGACTCCAACTAGTGTGACTATTATCTCTGCGGACGCTACAACTGCTACAACGCTGGAGGAAGCCGTGTCTAGCGAGGCTGCTACAGCTAACCTAACGCCTACAACACTGGAAGCGACCACTATTTTGGATACTACAACAACCGAAGTATCCACTGCCGACGAAACAACTGCGACAGCCGAGGCCGCTACGACTACCAGCCAAGACCCATGGCAGCCTCTGCCAACATTCGATCTCGTCAGTATCGGCTCACCATTGAGCAACAGTAACGGAGAACGTCTATCAAAGTGGGACATGACTTGGGAAGTGATTGGCTGGAAGTCTAACGAACCAGCTCTTCACATGGCTATTGATCCTGAAACAAGCTATCTGAGAGAGTCCGGGTCTTCCTATATCTGTGTTCTTGTCGACCGCACAGAGCCCGAGTATCACAATCGTATTGTCAAGTGCGATGTAGAGCTTCTGGACATGCCTATTGTTAGGCATCTCACTTGTGGGCAGAAGTCTGATGGGAAGCTTGCATGTTCGGCACCAGCCGTGTCTTGTATTCTCTCAGAAGCCACTTGGGAGTTCGAATGCGAGGACTTGGAAGGAGAATTCGACCGGTTTTATACCGTTTCTGATGGTAGTGTGGACCTCCTTGCCTTTGGGTCTGAGAGGTATCCGCCTCCGGGCACTGAGGTTCATCCCATCGAGCTTGGCGTTATAGCACCCAGGTCAGAGCTCTAGAATATCTCGAGTCTCATATGGCGAAACAATGTATGGGTGTCAGAGGTCTGATACTTCTAACTCTAGCTCCACCATCGAGGCAAAGCCAGCACATAGCCAGTCAATACATATCGCTTTTACGGATACGCGTACTTCATGGTTAAACTTATCCGTTCCCTTCAGCTTAGTCGTGCTGTCACATGGTTGGCCCTGCAGATAAATCTTCTCACTGGTTAACTTGGGCTCAGTGGGTCTCTTTGGTCTCGCCAAGCATTATTTGAAGGATCAACTCGCCAAGATAGAGGCGATCCGTAATCCTCCTCTGACCGTAAATGGGACTTTGGTAAAACCACTCTAGCTGAACACAGCAATTCAAGTTAGATCCTTGCAGAGCCTCTTGACAGCGAAGCCTACAGGATGAGACATGACATAGATAATCTGTAGTCAGCTTACTGATTGGTCATTGAAGATCATTGCTATACAAACCTTCCGCATATGCTTTCTCGGTGCCTCAGATGTACATGTCAGACCATATAAGATTCATCCTTCAGTGGATTCAGTATAATCCTTTCGAAATGCCAATGGCGATTGGCTACGATACGTATGTTGAGTATTAAATACGTAGTGCGAACAGATATAAAAGCCTAACCGGGCTCTTGAGCAAACAGGTATTCCACATCAACTACTCATTCCATCAAACACCAGACTCCAATCATGAAGCTCGCACTCTTTTTTTCCGCTCTCCTCTCCGCCCAAGTCCTGGCCGTTCCTGAGCCTGACTACGCTGTCGTCAAGGACGGCGAGTACACCTACACCGGTATCGACAAGGTACGTTCACTCCATGGCAAGCACCACCTTACTGTTATTGACATTTTTACGCAGGGACTTCTGGCCGCCCGTGGTCTTGAGAAGCGTTGCAACTGCTTCCCCGAATGCCGTAGACCTGGCTCCAACTGCGCTCCCGGCAAGTGTGAGTGCTCTGGTGACTATGGCTGTTGGTCTTGCGGTGGTGGTCGAATGCAATGCCAGCCTGGTCCTGGCTCGGGAGTTTGCTGGACCAAGTAAACACTCTCAGTCCACTCCGGTGGAATGTAATATAGTCGATGGCTACAGAATAGACTGCAACCCGGTGTGTTAAATATGAGTTTAACCGATGGTCTACTGATGCAATACCATCCTGTCCTGATTCTTGTGATGAGATTACCTGTGATGCTACTACTAACAAGAGATACTGTCACTTGCATTCTGGGAACTGGCTGTCCAGGACAGAAGCTTATTGACGCCAATTTCTCATTTGATTTCTCCAAGTTCCACGTATGGCTGTGTCTACCATCGAATACTCTTTCTAAGATATGCATCCTGTGACCAATTCATTCACCTTTGAGTGGCACAAGATGTTGTTCCGAACCGTAGCGTCACTATCTCCAAGCCAAATACAGCATAGCTTGATTCCCCATATTATTCTCAATTGCCTCGGCAAATGTCGATGATGGGACGGCTAGACAAGGAGATTGTATCACTATTCCCGATTAGGCAACCGATCGCGGCATAACGAGGGCCATCAAGTCATGGTGAACGCGGGGATGCTGGAAGCAGATCAATTATTCAAGACATAAATCAACTTGACCTTTCAATTACATCTACATGATCACAATATTCCCAGCGATACCCGTTTTTTGTCAAACAATTGGATACTGCCATGGCGCAAAACAAGCAAGACAAGATTCCCCTCGGGGCTTACCTCTTCACCCGTCTCAAACAGCTCGGCATAGGCTCCGTTTTCGGCGTCCCGGGAGACTACAACCTGAAGCTCCTCGACTACGTGAAACCAGCTGGTCTACACTGGGTTGGGAACTGCAACGAACTTAACGCCGCCTACGCAGCAGATGGCTACTCTCGCATGCACACTCTGGGTGTGGTAGTTACTACCTTTGGTGTCGGTGAATTGTCAGCTATCAATGCCATCGCAGGTGCATATGCTGAGCGCGCACCGGTCCTTCACATTGTCGGTGCACCACCGCGTTCCACGCAGGCTGCGAGACTAAACGTTCACCATACGTTTTTGGATGGCGAATACAAGCGATTTGCGGCTATGCATGCGCATGTTACTGCTGCACAGGTTTGTTTGACAGATGGCTTGGGGGCTGCGGAGAGGATTGATTGGATCATTGAACAGGCGATGATCCACCAGAGACCTGTGTATCTTCAAATTCCTGACGATATGGTTCAATTGTCTGTTCCGACTACCAACTTTGATGTCAAGAGTGTTCTCAGCCCCTCTTTGGGTGCTTTGGAGGTTGATACGGATAGTGTTGATAAGATTCTGGATCGGATACACTCAGCACAGAAGCCACTGATTCTCGTTGATGGTGAGAGTCGCAACATGGGCGTCCTTGATGAGGTCAACGAGGTCATTAACATTACTGGCTGGCCGACGTGGACTACAGCTTTTGGCAAAGGTCTGATCAGCGAAGAGTTGCCTAATGTCCACGGTGTCTACCTTGCAAACTGCGGAGACAAGAGTGCAGCAGAATACTTCAAGTCATCTGACTTGATCCTCTTCTTTGGACCGCATCTGAGTAACATAAACACCGGTATCTTCACGGCAATTCCTAACGAGGACGTCACCATCTCGTTTGCCCCAGAGCAGATCAAGATCGCGAAGGGAGTCATTCGAGATCAAGCGCCTCGGCCTTTCATTCAAAAGTTGCTCAGCAAACTCGACCCGTCGCGACTTACCAAGATCGACGGTCCGGCAAAGGTTACCAAGTCTCATGCTGAGCCTGAGCCATCTGGTCCTCTTACCCAAGAATTGTTCTACCCCTACGTCAACCCCATGTTTCGTCAAGGCGATACCATCTTGACCGAAACAGGCACTGCTGCAGAAGGCGGGAAAGTGTTCAAGCTCCCGGAAGGATGCCGCTTTTTTACAGCTGTGACGTGGTTATCGATTGGCTACATGCTTCCCGCCACGCTAGGAGCAGCTCTAGCGCGACGCGACAAGAACTCGCATAACAAAGATACCGAGCGCGCGATTCTATTCATCGGTGACGGTAGTCTACAAATGACTGCTCAAGAAATCAGTGTTATGGTCAAAGAAAAACTCAACATTGTGATTTTTGTGATTAATAACAACGGGTACACGATTGAGCGCGCTATTCATGGCAGGAAAGCGGACTATAACGACATCGCGCCGTGGAACTTTAAGCATGCGCTGGGATTGTTTGGATATAGCGATGAGGAATTGAGAAGGCGGTACTTTGAGGCAAAAACGTGGGCAGAGTTGAGGACTGCGCTTGATTCAGAGGCGATGAAGGGCAATGATGGGGTCAAGATGGTTGAAGTTTTTATGGATCAAGAGGATTGCACAGGAGAGTTGAGAGGATTGTTGGAGAGACAAATTACTAGGGAGCAAGACTCGAGATAACCACCAAAAGAACATTCCTCGGCTAGTCGCCACTGACAATAGCAATGTTCTGGCCAAACTGCATAACAATGGAAATTATGAATTGTCCAGTCAGGAACATAACTGACTCGATACTTGAATCAACTTTCTCTACTCAACAGATACAGCTACAGCTTCAATTAATTCTACAACCAAACAGCACAGATATCTGTTATTTTATACCATACCGATACCTCTGTGTTCTGAAGTTGATGATAAAATCGCTCAAGTCGCAAACTTACCCTAAAGACTCTTGGAGGTGACCCGATTTAGACCACTCCGCTAAAACTCCACCTGACGTCAAGTTCCCTCCCAAGCGTCAGTGCGTCGAGAACGGTCAGGACCCGGCAAACGCCGACGGCCTGCGGGCGCCCAGGATGTCTCAAAGCAGTTTAGCCGACTTGCTAACAATGTCAATTCATGCTCTTGTCGTGTAGCGGTAAACCTTCTAGAGCTGTCTCACAGCGACTCAGCTATGCATGACAGGTCATTTGGTCGCTGCAATGAAACTTTTCCAGGGCTTGGATATGGGGGAGGTCAAAACACGAGACGACATGAAGCTTTGATACGGATAAGCCGTGGCAGTTGAAGAGGCTGGGAAGGTCAATGCGTCTTTTGATCCAGGCTTTTGGGACCGTTACTTTCGATCGTTCTTACGATGAACTTTTTGTTATGGTTGTTTAATCTTAATTGGCAGACAAAGTAACGTTTGAATGGGACAGAGTCGGTTAGTTCATGTCAGACAAAAAGCTTACGACGCCTTTCCGCTCGAATCAAAGACATCATATCACCCATTTTTCGTCTCCCTACATGTCACTAGTCATAAGCCTAACGCAGGTACCAACACTAGCGCCAGGGGCACGGAGAAGCCAGAAAGCAGGGCGACAGTCCGTAATGCACCTCTCGTATATTTTGTGAGACTCCAATTGGCTACAGCATTTCTTTTTAGTCAGGGCCCTGAGAGCCGAGTTCCGGACCTCGATTCGCTTGGTCCACTGGCAAATTACCCCTTCGTATAGGATGTCAACAAGTGACGAGGACCAAAAATAAACACGAGCTTTTTCTGGGTCCTTGCGCTAATCATATCCCCGCATGCAGGGGCATCGATCGTATGTGATCGCTTGACAACAATAGAACAAAGCAGAGCAGAGCAAAGCAATTCCAATCAACTTATAAACTCTCGTTGCATCCGCCTCTTCTCCAGTTTCCTTTCTCTTCATCCCAGACTCGATAATCACATTCGTTACTTGATCCAACTTCTCGCGTCCTTTCGCTTAATACACTCGCTTTTAACGCTTTAATCTTTCAAGCAACAACCAACCGTCACAATGGGTTTCGTCAAGACTGCCGCTCTCGCTAGCGCCCTCCTCGGTGCCGCAAACGCCTCTCCTCACTATGCTCCTCCTTCCAACGAGACCATCCACTACACCACCGAGGTCGTCACTCACCTGACTACCTACTGCCCCGAGGCCACCACCCTGACCTACGGTGACAAGACCTACACTGTCACCAAGGCCACCACCCTCACCATCGAGGACTGCTCTTGCACCATCACCAAGCCCGTCGCCACCGCTACCGGTTATGCTCCTCCCAAGCCTACCCACACCGGCGACTGCGCTGAGATGTGCTCCGACAAGTTCGATGCTTGCCGCGTTGCTCCCGATGCCAACATGGCCGAGTGCGCCGCCAAGTACGCTGAGTGCCTTGGCTACAACCCTTGGGAGAGCGGCAAGTTCGTCGAGCCTACCGCTTGCCACGAGGGTGCTAAGCCCACCAAGCCCGTCTACACCACTGAGGTCGTCACCAAGCTGACCACCTACTGCCCCGAGAAGACCACTCTTACCTACGGCAACCAGACCATCCCCGTCACCAAGCCCGGTACCGTCACTGTCACTGGTATTCACCACACCACCACCTCTTGCGTCCCCCCCACCGGTTACGCTCCTCCCACTACTCCTTCCTCCCCCGCTGAGGCCAAGGACTGTGCTGAGATGTGCACTGACAAGTACGACTCTTGCCGCTCTGCTTCCGGCTCCAACAAGGCTACCTGCGCTGCTGAGTACTCCGAGTGCCTCGGATACGCTCCCTTCGACAGCAACGGTTCTCTCGTCAAGCCCACTGCCTGCCACGGTCCTTCTGCTCCTCCTGCTGGCCCTACCGGTACCTCCCCCAAGCCTTCCGGTGCTCAGCCTCCTGCTCCCGTTGTCCCCTCCGGTACTGGCGCTGGTGCTCCTCCTGCCACCCCCACTGCCGTCACTGCTGGTGCCGCCCAGGTTGTCCCTGCCGGTATCATGGCCGTCGTCGGTGCTTTTGCCCTTCTCTAAATGCTCTCTTTATAGAGGCATTGGACTATTCTGAATAGACTTTTAAACCACATAGAAATATTTATACACGTATATTCTACCTTTCAATCTGACTTGACCCGCAACCCTGTGATATGACTTGTAGAACGCAGTTTTTCATCAGACTAAACAAAAGTGGATCATTCGTATGACCTGCATTGAGCATCTTTCCCCGTACCACCATCCCCATCTTCAGAACATAAGATCCGCCTTCTACCATCCATGCCATGCTCTAAGAATCATTAGCATCCTTCCACATAGAAAGAACCATGATTGCCGTGATGTTTGCGCCGTTGCAATGAAATGCAAAAATGTGGTTCCGCCTGGGATCGAACCAGGGATCTTCTTGGTGTCGGCGAGGTGCCATGATTTGATTGGTTAGAATCAAGCATGTGGATTATCGCCAAGTAGATTTCTTGACGCGTCCTACGAGGGAACCTTGACTTCTTCCACTCCTCCCGTGGATGACATCTCGCTAAAAAGTATGGAACATTCTTTTTAGAGCGACATCTATCTTTAGATCCCGTGCAATACTAGGATCTATGCTTAGTAAATGCCTAGAACAGAGCCTCAATCTCGCAATCTCATTTCATTTCCACAGCCGAGTCTTGGAAGTTAACCTGTCAGCTGATAACTCGGCAGGGTAATGTGCTTGCACTTTATGCAGACTATGGATGTCACCGGGTTGAAAATCGCGAAGAATGTCAAATAGGCACTCGGCTCTTCAAGCTACTCAGACTTGTACAACGGCGGAAGCTGACAACTAAGCCTCTATGTAACTATTCAGTCGGCATGCATTATTGTGTTGGTAGCGAATATCATTCTCTCATCCCATAATTAGGCCATCTCTCTCACCGAGTCTGGAACAGACGTGGACCAGTCACGACGCCGGTCTGTCTTCGCCCAGCATGTATCATTTAAGGCTGTCGCTCTCTGGATGTTTCTTTTGCTTTTTTCTCAATCAATTCATCCATATACTTTAAGACTCGATACCAAAGCCAGACCGAACCCCTCGTTACATGCCAAAATGGTTTCTGTTTCTCGTGCGCCAGAGGACAACCGTCGTGAATCCAGCCGTAAGGAATTCCGTAAAGAACAGATTCCCCTTATAAACGATGCTATTGAGAGAGACCACGAAGAAAACAAGAGGGGCGCGGCTATAGTCGTTGTCGTTCGCGAAGAATCAAGTGCCGAAGAAGTGGAAAAGGAGTGGAAGATACATAGTTGGCAATCGCACAAGAGTATGCGTATAGTTGCCTTGTTACAGATTCGCAACTGACTGTTCTCAGGGAGACCGTTCGTTAGAGCCACTAGAAGGGAAAGGCTACAAGATACCATCAGGGAGGTATCTCGCAACGATGGTATAAATCACCTGACAATTATTGCATGTGAAGGGATTTCCAAGATCTCTCCACGAGTGCACGCACCTCGCATTCAAAATATGAGGATCCTCTCCTGTGTTAGTCAAGACCGTTCTCAGCATGAGGTGAAGATCGGAAAATCCTCCAAGTTCAACAGCAAACATCTTCGTGATTATGCCCCTCGACATGGATACAATAATAGCCGGGAATTTAACTGCAATGTGAACATCACCCTCGAACAGGAGAAGCCTTCCATTCCACATGGGAACGAAAGCGATTTGTCTGACAATAAGAAAGAGGAGCATGAAGCGCATAGCCCAAAGGGGACACAAGAAACTAACACAAGTGGTGGGTGGTGGAAAAGCTGGAGAGGAACCGTCGCTGGTGCTGTGGGCCTGACAGTTGCAGCTGTCAAAGCGGTTTCCAGTGTCACCATTGCAGCCAAAGGGTACTGCCTGAGCCTTTCTTGGAAGAGCTTTTCTCTCTTCCTTTCTAACGGTAGTGCTACTGCTTCCTTGAGCACATCGGCGGTTTGCGTCGCCGCGGCGTACGGCCTTATTGCTTTTCTTGTTGTCTATCTTGTGCCTTGGGGTGATCTGTTCAACTGGTTCGATAGTACTGCACAATCATGGTACAACGGCGTCTTGTCTTGGTGGAACCGAGGTGTGGCAAGTGGGAGACGTGGCCGTGAGTACTCTCGTGTTATTTAAATGAGTGGACGAGGCGGGGGGATTGAAAGGAGAGATTCTCAAGAAAACGTCGGACTTTTATTGTTTTAACACTGGCACTTTTTTGTGCGCGTTGTAAACTCTTCCCGTGTTTAATGTGCTAAAGTGTCTGGGACCTACGTTCCAGACCCGCCTGTTGATGCCACTTATTTTTGAGGCACGGCGAAAGTTTGTTGGCTGCTCATCCAGGCAGAAGTCCCAAAAGTGAGAGTCAGCAAGGTCTTGATCAGGTGAGCAAGCCTTGAAGTCAATTCCGAAAATGGATGACGTGGCGTAGTCTCGACCAAATGGCTTTCACAAAATGTCCAATCCCAATAGACCACGAGAAGAACAATGAGATCATGATCTGTGGCAAAGCTGAATTCAGGGTGTTCTATATCTTAACGCCTTTCCCCAGGATTCTCTTGTCTGACAGTTTGACTCTGACACCCCTCTCCACTCCAACCTTATCCATCACTGCCATCTTCCCGACCAAATAATCAAGGTCAGCTGACAAAATAAGCTTCAAGATCAATCCACTGACTGCCGCAGATGCCTACCACCTCAGGGACCGTCAGCAGCTTCGACGGAGGACACAAGATCTCAGCCACTTTTGTCGTCGATGGAGTGCAGTGCACCTTTAATGGCAGCTTCGACCCCCCAGTTGGAGACTTTCACAGTTATGACGCGAAGTTGGACTACAGCGATATCAAACAGTTGACCACTCAGCGAGAGTTCAGTGGGAAGGTTAGCTCTCAAAGTCTTGTTATCGACACGAACAATGGCGCAAAGATTACGACTCACCCTGACACGCCTATTTCTCCTGTCAGTCGGTTGTCGGGGAGGGGTAACTGGGAGCACAGTTGATGGGGGATAATCGGGAGTTATCGATATATGGTTTTCTGTACAAACTTAAACATATCTCAAACGAATTGAAAACTCAAGTTCGCTGTTAGGTTTTACACAAAGTAAGGGCTGATGTGACGTGTCCTGGCACAAACCCTTTTGCACGCACAGCAGTCACTTGGAATCTTCTGGAAGCCATCTACAGCCATGCTGGCACTGGGGTGAAGAATAGACGATTGTCAGAGCATGTGCTCATAGACGGGGACAAGTAAATTGAGGCTTTCCACTGACGCCCCATTTTGTAAACACCAGGTGCATACTAGTTCATGGATGAAGACGGCAATCATAGCCACATGAATCATTTTATTGTGTCGTCTACCGTAGAACCTCTCGATGAACGACAGCTGGACACAAGAAGTAGGTCAACAAACAGAATCCATCCTCGATACCAAAGCTTTAGGTCAACCCTGTCCCTACGTGAAGACTGCCCGACACAGGACCTCCCGCCATGAACCTCCCTTGTTTATAGCAGCGTAACTCCTTTCGTTGTACGCGACCCAACCGTGTGAGCCGCCGGTTTTCGCACCGGCCGGGGCGACATCCTAAAATCTTGGAGTTAGCCTGGTGCCTCTCAAAGGTGTCAATGGGTCTTACTCGACAAACGGGCGAACCTGTCTATTACTCGCAGCACTGGGTCCCCTTATCCTCCGTGCCGTCGCCGCCCTCTTCATCAGTTGATTTCTTTTTGTCGCTGCCGCCGGCGGCGCAGGCAGCGGCAACAAGTAGCACAATTACTACTACAACGCCGCCAATGATAAACATCTGCGTCGACGAAAAACCTCCGAAGGTGAAGGTACCACCACCCCTGGGCATTAAGAAGCCGGGCCCGCGTCGGGCAAGTGTGGGGGCGTCTTGTTCGTTGGGGATGATCATTTTAGAAAGGTGAGATGTAGAGTGTGTGTGAGAGAAATACGACGCGGTCAGTGGTGGTGCAATTGTGAGGTTCAAGTCTGGGAAATTGAAGTTTGGGAAAGTTGGAAGAGAAAGGGGACTGGGATTTTCTGCTTGATAAAATGTTTCTGGCTTTATAACAATGTGTGCCCTAAGATAAACTCATACAAATCCATTGCTCTTTCTGTCAGGATGAGTTGAATCATTTTAGGCTTCTTCCAGATTACACTGCCGACGTGTTCGACCAGCTCACGTTTTTGGTTCGAGTGTTTTTTTGTCAAGGTTGGAGTTTAAACCGCTGTTGCAAAATCGCCACTGATAAGACAACGCATATTTTGTAAATAAGATTTACTTTCTCAGTGTTCCTGTATACCGAATTTATATGACAATGTCGCACTTCCCTCCTTTAGGTACAATAAAAAACTCGCCAACCTGGGCCATCATATCATCTGTTGTGTCGTGATGTATCCTCAACCCCCTACATTCGCGAAAGAAAGTAGCGAGCGTGACAAGAATTTCCATGCGGGCGAGGTGCATGCCGATGCAGCTCCTTGCGCCAATGCTGAAAGGTACGTGTGCTCTACTTTGTTCATGTGATGGCTTTATAAACCTGGTGGCATCAAACCTGGATTGAGTCAGTGATGAGATAAAAGTGGTTATAGGAGATTGACATACACATCTGGACTAGAGAAGATCTCTTCAAGTCGCGACACCAGCCAGCCTGTCGTATAAACCATTGTTCCCCCTGGAAGATCCCAGCCATGAACTGAAATACCAGCTGGAGGCACAATTCTTTCGACGAGTGCAGCCGCGGGGTTATACATTCTCAAGGCTTCTTCCAGAGCGCTGCTCAAGAGTGGCAGCGCCTCCAGATCTTTGGAAGTGAAGTCCTCCCGTAGACCAGCTACCTCATCCTCAATCTTCCGTCTCAGATCCGGATCCCTGATGATCTCCCATGTCGCATACGTTAATGTAGCAGCTGTGCTGTCAGACCCAGCTACAAGCATCATGGCCACCTCGGACCCCAACTCATCGTCACTAAGCACAGGTCTCTTACTCAACTCCGCTTCACTCAATATGTGCCTGACCATACTTGGCCCACATGAGGGTGAGAGCACTTCATTGAGTGCAGTCGATACTCGATTGAAGATGATCTCAGTAACTTGACCAACATCGCGCAGCCAGGTGATGGGAGACCACTTGGTAAGAGCCAGAAGTGAGCTGGGCAGCATGACCTGCAGAATGACACTTGGGCCAGCATTACCCAGAGCCTTGAATACAGGCAAGTCTTGTCCGCCAGATTCGAGAAGCTCAAAAGACTTTCCGACCGCCATCTCGCTAATAACGTCAACTGCCAGGCAACGCCACCATTTGTATACATCAGCTCTGCCATCCTGAGCCTCCTTCTTGATCTTGGATACAGCAAGCTCAGCCAAGCGTCGAATAGTGACTTCCTGCTCTTCCTTCATAGCAGCAAAGCCACGGCCAAGAACCCGTTTCCTTTGCGCGTGAAGCTTTGGGTCGCGCATGGTGAATAGCATGGGTGAGTGACTGAATCGGATGCTATCGAAGACAGGTGCTTTGATGCACCTGCTTCCCACGCCATGAACTTTGTAGTAGCCATCAAGACTGTTGATTGAGACCTCACTGGGTCCGACCCTTACTACTGGACCATAGACTTTGTGGATGCGGCGAAGATGTTGGCGACTCGTTCCAGTTGCTCGGGTGTAGAGCAGCGGAATGCCTGTAAAATGCGTGTACCACGGGCCGGGTAGGGCTGAGAGTGGACCGCGAAAGAAATTGGACAGCGCCTTGATAACAATCGCCACAAACAATAATGCAACTGCAGAAACAATAGCGATAGACATTATGACAGCTGTATTGGGGTATGATCAATGCAACTTGAGTGGAGATACAGAAACACATCATGCATGAGCATTATACACCGCATTGTATATATACAAAAGCAATCGACTTACCATTGGTGTCAGATCCTGTGATATCATCATCATTGACCTGCACTCTTCGGTGGCATTGGGCTGTGGTTCTATTTTTTTCCCTCCCATGCTGGAAGACCCATGATTTGCAAGGGACCCTCACTGCTATCCCAGTCAACGAAAGCCCTGTCATCGCTATCAAAGACCTCTCTGTGCCACTCCATCGCGTTTCTAGGCGCCCTGAACTGCAGCTAAATCAGTAATTCTCTCACTGCATGTCTCAGGTGTCCAGCTCTGCCCCTCGGGTCCCGAAAGTTATTTCCTGCGCCTTTGGCTCATAGCCATTCATACCCTGGCGCAGTGAAGTCAAATTTGAAGCCTATCGTGAGCGTACCTTGTATGACTGGTTCAAGCAAAATCACTCGCCTCAAGAATAGTTGTGATTCGCCAATTGCTATTGGGCGATTAGATCACCGGAAGGATTTAACACTCCACCCTTACGTGATATTCGCATCTCGTAGATCTTGTCATCCTCCCGCATGAGCTGCGCCATACAAAGATTACCCAGTCCGAGTCCGCATCTTTCTAGAATGAAAGCATGTGAAGATGCATTCCTGGTCCGAAGGATCCGAAAAGGGTATTTCGGACCATAAGTCCGTGTCTGTTGGCTCGCAGCAAAGATCTGGACTCAATTGGGGGCTGCGCTAATTAAGTGCTCATGTCATACCATGCAACATCCATGTTGTTTTGGTTCTCGGCTAGGGCTGTTATCACCGATACCTTCTATTTTAGGATTTTATGCTCCGTTCAAAGTGGGAATGCAAGGGTGAGAGGACAAGCAATCTGTCGGGGACAGCCGCGGATTGACTCTTCAGGACGAGAGCTCGTCAATTGTTGATGTGCTGGCAAGGCTGATCAGGCCTGTCAAACGCACGTGGGTGAGGATAAAGAATTACAAAGCCCGCAGATTGATGACAAGGGTAGGCTCTGTTGTCGTCTGCGAAGTGGACGCCTCTTCTGAGAAAATTGTATCAGTCCATGCAGGCTATCACAAATTGGTATCTTGTACTAGGATAAAATGGATTACAATGTTCCTATCAATCTATCAAATTGTCGCACAGCATGAAAGGTAGCCAATAGACGATAAGAAAATTCCTCGGTGTCGCCGTGAACACCCTCTTCGATTCTTACTCTACGTCTCATTCCACTCTAAGCTTCTTCCCCGTAGGATCGTGAATCTTTCCATGCACCCACTGGAGCCCGGAAGATGAGGCAGTCAATAGTCCAGCTGATGCCACAAAGATAACAACACGCTGTGTAGCAGAGAATTGATCCATCATCGGATAAGGATACCTTTTTAGTGTTAGTAGAAGACCTGAAAGGGCTTGCTGTGAACATACCAGCCATTCTTGTAGAAACACAGCTCAATCCAACACCAGTATACAACAGCCAGAACGGTGCTGAGCGACATCATACTTCGTGTAGAGATTGTCGCTCGTGGACTCCATAGCAGTAGGTCCAGAACCATCAAGACAGCCGGGACGAGGTGAAAGCCAAGATCGGGCAGAGGATCAATAACGAGATCTTCGGGCATGAGTAGCGCTGGGTCATGCATCCTGATAGACCAGTACAAAACGGCTATCAGGACCTCAAGAGGGGTCGCAAGTACTGAGACCGTGTCTTTGGCCTCGGAGAACACATTGCTGAGTGTCAAATCTGCGATAAGACCAAGAGAGAATGTGACTAGCGAGAGGGCAAGGCCGACAACGGTCAAAAGCTGGAAGTACCACCCGAATGAACGTGAGTAATTTGAGTCCCAAGTTGTGAGAAGGTAGAAGCTGAAGGTGAATGATGAGACACCCAAGAGGTGAAGCAAGGCTCTGGAAGAGCGGTTGCTGTTTGCTGTCATTGACATTGTTGCTGGTTGTGATCTCAGATTGAGGATGCGGTGCGAGGATAACTTCAATTGCGTATCAATGGTAGAATTAAAACATCATTCAAGAGAGTCACAAAATTGATAAGCGAAATAAAATACCCATGCATTCCGATGAAAGAGGCTGAGTTGGTGAGCGGATTTGGAGGCATCTCATTTGATGCCACCAGCAAGATATTTTAATCCCAGTACATCAGCGCGGATAAGCCCGATTGGAGGACAAGATTAGTGCTTATCACTCGGCAATACATGATCCTTCTCATCCTTCCGAGATGCCCTTGCAGGTATTGATGCTTGTTTCTACTGAGGCTGTGTGTTGGTGTCTGCTGTCAAGTCCGATGCGTGAATAACGACCGTCTTGTGGCCTCTTGCAGGGAGGTACATGCAAAGACAAGGAGTACATGGAGCGTTAGTGCCTTTGGGGGCTGGTTGGGGGCCGGCGGCTAAGGGAGGGTTGTCATTGGCTTACTTAACGAGCAGCGTGTCTGGCACCTCGTATTCGTGTTTGTATCTGTGTCGTCATTAACGAGACGCGTCGATACGCGACACGATAGAATGCGACAATTGTGATCTTGATACTCTGTACCTCCCTGTGGAATGTTGAATCTTCTCTGAGCTTAGCTTGTAGTAAATATTAGAGGTCTAAGTTCTCCGGAAAGTAATGGATAAATTGGTTGTTGCTAGGAGTTCACTGCAAATGACAGTGTAGCCACGAAAACCCACCCCGGAAAGGTAACAACACGAAAAGAATGTTTTTGGGAGCAAAGTAAAAACTGTTAAAATGACATGAATTTTTAAGTCGTCTGCATTTGAATAGAGGAAGCTACTTCTGTAACTCACCACAGCTCGAATAAGAGTTGTGAACATCAAATTGCATCCGTTGTCGATATTACCCTAGAGCCCATAAAGAGAACCTACACGGAAACGCGGATATAGCGGATGATCACCAGCCACACCACGGATTAACTCATCCGCCTCATGTCCGTTCCATCACGGAGACTTTCAATCCTTGATCCCTGCGCCAGTACGCTTTGACCCTCGGCTCATCAAGCTAAACCAAAAGCCGAAACCACCTCGAGATCTTAGTGTTTCCACTTATTCCCAGATGGATGGAAATATCAAGCTACAGTCCTGATTTGGAATATTGGATTTGTGATTGTGCCTTGTTTAGAAGCCGTGCGAGTACTAGAGCTCTTACGAGGTTGCAATCTAACATGTCTCTCCACACGGTAGTAATACGACGCCTTAGCTAAAAGCTACCGGACCGACGGCACCCGTTGCGGCCACCGTTGTGGCGCTTGTAGTTTGCAGCAGAGGCTCTGCAGCGTATAGGAGGTATCCATAAGCTTTTATTTTCTTGGGATGTCTTGAGGCTCGGTCTCGACCAGGAGCTACTGTACATATTGCTTTCTCCTCTCAGGGAGGTGTCTAGAACTGAATGCTAGACACTTGGCAGCTAAATGGCAAGTAAACTGTGATAACCCGTGCTGTAAGCAACCACCACTATAGAATAAAAAGTGGCAGACTTGCTCTTTTGCCATCCACATCACTGAAATACATCGATATTCTTGGCTCCACTCGTTACAATGGCTCGTCTTGCGATCTTCATTCGGCTGGCCGCGCTATTCAGCGCTGTAACTGTCGCAGCTGAGGATGGCTGTTCTGCGTACTCTATCGATGGCCCTCACAATGCAACTTTCGACTTTTACCGCTTCTATGACTTTCGCAGTGCCCCTGCTACGGACGAGATTCCTACGGGAGATCCAGCAGCCAAGAACAGGGAGCAGCCTGATGTCTTAGCAGCCAGCAGACTGATTAGCAACTCCTCATGGAGGGATGATTGGAAAGTGACTGTGAAGTACCAAGGTCAGCCGAATGAGAAGGCGTTGGCACGTCACTATGTGGCAGATCACGTCTTCCTGGGTATGTGTTTTTCTTTTTCTCACAGCCCTGTCTTGGCCACCAAACTATTGTCTCGAGTCCCTTGGCTAACCCTTGGCAATAGATAAACCTGGAGATGATACTCAGCTGGTGCTGTACACTGACCGTCTGAGAAACGAGACTCAACAAGCTGGAGAGGTCTACTTCAGCGAGTCCCTTGTGGACTCAATCTCGCTCCGGGTATATGCACGCATTTCCGGGGGTCCCGGAGCAGTGGCTGGGTTCTTCACCTACTACAACGACACGCAAGAGACAGACATCGAGGTCCTTACCAAGGAAGAAGATGACAGGGTACAATTCTCCAATCAGCCTACCGAGAACCAAACCACGTGGACCACAATCCCTGGGTCAACTCACAACGAAACAAGATCTGGATCATACCGAGACTGGACCGTGTATCGTCTGGACTGGCTGCGCGAGCAAGGTTTGACTGCGTGGTACGTCGATGGGGAACTCATGAAGACTTCTGAGATGAACGTACCCGTCACGCCGTCGACGGTCTACATCAACATGTGGAGCAACGGTGGGAGCTTTTCCGGCCGAATGGACTATAACACTAACGCCACGTTGGAGGTTGGGTGGATCCAGATGGCCTTTAACGCGTCCGGTGTTGAAGCCGAGACGGACCGAGAAAATGGCTCTAGATCGGTTTGTTCAATTGAGGATGGGAAAGCAGAGCCTACGTCATCTGGAGTGAAGAAGGGAGTTGTACCTTTGCTGTGGACGTTGTCTTTGGTGGTTATTGTTAGTATTCTGTAGATAATGAAAGGAGGCGTTTATGTCGCAGTGTAGCATACCATTTCTCCTGAATTTGACAGACGCCATAACGCCTTCTCTACCTGTCATTATGCCATTGTTGCAGCTGTGTGGCTACCATTGTAACAATGGCATTTTGCTTTTTCCCAGTGAAAAGTCTAATTGCTGACCACCATCGCTCCCATTACCAAACGAAGGCGTCATCGAATTAAGGTTCTTCGTACGTACCAATCCCCCTGTAATCTCCGATACTCCCGTTGGTCAAGCTAGAGCGCCACTTAGTGAGGCATTTGTTAAACGAGGTACATCATGGGTGGGCCACTCTTGGTGCAAGATCTCGGTACTTTTCTTCCAAGCACTATGCCAAGTGTCTCGGCAAGCCTCAGCACACATTTTGCTAGAGGGGCCGCGTAACCGCGGGATGTGGTTACAGCACGGGAAAAAGGCGTTCTGGAAACGGGTTCTTGTGTCGCATTTCCTAGAGTTTGTAACTAGATACGCAGGGGGAACTTCAGTGACATTGTTCAGTGACATTAGCCAGGAACAAACCCCCGGATTTTAACGGCGATTGAACTCAATTGTGATTACTCAATTGTCATTAATTACTGATATTATCTTTTATCGAATCTTAACAGGGTTTATGCGAAATGAAACATGCAGAAAAAACAAAAATGTACCAAGATCTGACCCAAGCACCAGCACAATCCCATCAAAAGCAATTACCCAGTTTTTTCCACCTGTATGGACACACACCAATTTCTTACGCACTAATGTTTGTTCCGTGCGCCTCCAAGTAGCGACACAAATCTTTGCAGCTGTCAAGTAGCGTCTTCTGAGGCTTCCATCCCAACTCAGTCATTGCCCTTCTGGGATCAGCGACACAGACGCCCACGTCACCTTCTCGACGACCAACCTTGGCCATGGGGATATCTCTTCCTGAAGCGGCCTTGATGGCGTCAACAACTTCGTAAACAGTTTGACCAGTACCAGTACCAATGTTGAAAGTCTGAAAGCCCTGGCTTTCCTTGACAGCCAAGGCAGCTAAGTGACCCCTGGCAAGATCAGAGACATGGATGAAGTCGCGGATGGCAGTTCCGTCCCGAGTATCCCAGTCTGTACCAAACACTTGGAGCTGCTCCATCTCACCGAGCATCACCTTGAGAAGCACAGGCATGAGATTGGTGGGTGCAACACGTGGGTCTTCTCCCAAGCGGCCCGAGTCATCACAGCCGATGGGGTTAAAATACCTCAACGCAATAACAGTCCACTCTGGATCTGCCACGGCCAAATCGGCTAGGATAGCCTCGCAGATCCATTTAGTTCGCCCGTATGGGTTAGTCAGACCCGTGCACCCGGAAAGCGTTGTGCGTGCCTGACCGCTGGCATCGTGCCATTCGGTAGTAGCATGGGTACAGGACTCTTCCACCAGACGGCCTCCAGCATCAGCGAGAGAGCCGTAAACGGTGGCTGAGGATGAGAAGACAAGGTACTTGATGCCAAAGTCGGACAAAGTACTGCAGAATCGGATGAGACCGCCGACGTTGTTGTCGTAGTACTTGAGTGGCTTCTCAATGCTCTCAGAGACGGACTTGTAGGCAGCGAAATGGATAACTCGTTTGATCTTGGATCCAGAGGGAGTTGAGTAAAGAGACAGGATATCCTGAATCTTCGCATTGTCACGGAAGTCAGCCTCGTAAAAGTGGAGGTCTGGACGACGAGAGCTAGCGTTGAATCGCTTATTTGTCATGTCGTTGAGAGTGTCAAGAACATTAACGAAAGCATTGCTCAGGTTATCGATAACGACAACATTGTTTGCGTCCTTCAGGAGCTCCCAGGTAGTGTGGCTGCCGATGTAGCCAAGGCCTCCAACGACAAGTACGTACTCATCAGGGGAGGCTGTGCGGGCGACTGGAGAGGGGGGTCCACTAAAGAGTACGTCTTGCTCAGTGGCAGGAGTGCTGGGACGAGAGGCAGACGAGTTGAGGGATTGGTAGGATTGAGAACGAGAAGGGAAGGGGAAGCCAGTGTCAGTTAGAGGACTGGCAGTCCCAGGTGTAGATTCATAAGAGTCCATCTTGAAGAGGCGAAACGAAAGGATGTAAACGAAAGTATAGAGATGTAAGCGAATGTGGAGTCTTGCAGAGATCGACTGATGATCTTTGTTGTCTACAACACCAAGACTTGAACACGATGAAGGGATGGACTGTCAGATTATATACTCAGCTCTTCTTGACTACCATCTCTACAGCCTATCTGTATGCCAGCCCAGAAGACAAGTGCAAAAAAAATTTCAAATAAGTCCCAGCGTCACGGCGAGAAGGACACGTCCCACAGCACCAGCAAGACGAGGCCGAGAACGATCGGTTCAACAACGACAACAACAACACCAAAGACTAGCATCAGTACTCACTTCGATCACGTCTTAGTCTCGATATCCGTCTTTCAGCTCGCCATGGCGGTAACTAGTTGCAAAGTGTTTCTATCAAACCCGGTGAATCCGGTGAAGCTGAACGGGAAGAGGCGCCATCAACTGGCGATAGTCAATACCATTTTTGGTCTAGACATCTATAGCGTCGTTTACTGCCAGGTACAGCTCAGTGCACGTTCTTGTTAAGAGTTAGATAGTGGAGCGATGACTGTCGATGGCATCACGACAATTCATCGCCGTAGGGATGTTTGCCATGGTCTCGAATTCGCCGTCGGGGAGCCTTGCATGGAGATAAAAGCAAGACGATAAGCTAGCAGAGACTATTAAAATTACCGGGAGACTAAATTAACTAAACGGTCCAGCTGTCTGCTTGGGGGGTCATTCATTCAGCCTCATCGCGATGTTTGCCGTTATGGAAGGGGTGGCGATGAGGTTTAACGGCGACAGAAGCAACACCATTATAGCCTTGGCTATCACTATCAAAAGTCCAAGTGCGGATCTACTCCGACGAAGCGGCGGCTCTTGGCGAGTCCAGAAAGTGGAGGACAGCCTCCAACCGTTTAGCCGGTGTAGCTCTCTCTAGTCGGCACTCAGTCCTTGAGATCGTAGACAAAATTCATAGATCGTAGATTTAGCTGTTCCATACTCATTTCCCCTGTCCACTATAACACGGACTCTATAACCTTTTCGTCGTATTCCCATCGCAGTGCTAAAAAGAAAGTTAACGGTAGCCAGTTAAAACTTTGCAATAACGCACGAAGGACAAGGATATCAAATTATCCCACCATAAACTGTCAGCCTCTTGGCCAAGCCACAGATGCATCAATAGTGAAATGCCATGCAGACCTACCCCTGCAATTCGCGACTGGTGCATGTCACTCCCTGTCCTAAAAAGTATTTTTACTTCTTTTTCTAGGCAGGGATCGAGTGCGGCTTAAGCCACAGCTTACCAGGCCCGGTCCCAACGGCTGCAGGTCTCTGAGACTAACTACCGCACGCTACTTTAGTGTCTGTTCCACTTCCCCAAAGTGGTCTCACCAGACACTAGCAAAGTCAATGACAACACCTTTGTAGCTGCCATCTGGATTCGGGTCTTTGCCACGGCTTGGTACCTGCGCCAAGTCCATATATGGCTGACACTAAATGGCTAGTGCTAGACTTGATCTCTGTCTCACTGTGCTGTACTGTACAGCACAGTATCGGCCGAACCTCGTCTTGCAGCGAGTGTGCATCACCTCATGTTCTGTTCCGATGGCAACGGACTTTGATCCTTGTCTTCAATAGCTTCATTTCTCAGCTCTGCTCGATGGGTCTAGATCGGATCCGCGGGCTTGGTTATCCTTGACGGCGTGTGCGGCTGGTTCGCTGTGAACTGGGAGTGCTGTTTGTTTGCCCCAATTAATCCTTCAGCTGTGGAAATTTCTATTTCCAATGTGTCTTGTCAAAGGGTACATTTACCTTGGACATTCGCTTGGTCACCCAACCTCTCACTCAGGCATTACATTCGTTCTTTTCCACTCACTTTACCTTTGGGCTCCAGCTTGGCCGAAGATCTCTTCCAAGTCTTCTCTCTTTCTCCCTCTCAATGGCTGGCCAAGCTACCAACCCCTTCTGGAGCCAGAAAGATCCCTCCAACGAGGATCTGATTCTGCCATGCACCGCCAGACTAGACCCGACAGTCCCTGTCTCGCAGGAGCAGACGCGTCCTCCTCTGGCCAGCACTCCTTCCACTCGTTCTCTGCAAGACCCATTCGCTACTCCTCCTCCTGCCAGCCCTATCATTAGCCCTGTTCCTACTCCCCCACCAGCCATCACCTCAGACAGAACAGCCCGCAAGGTTGGCATCTACGGTCCTTATTGTGATTCTGCCTCTGTCTCCGAGACATCTCTGAAAAGCCAATCTGGTAGAAGGCTTACCGACAATGTCGAGAAGTCTTCACCTGATACCAAGAAGAGATCGCTATGGACAAGATTCTGGCGTGCTCTGGGTAACCAGTTCTCTCCTCGGGCTTTCTGGGATCTCATTAACCCGAAAGAGTATGTCTATCCCATGACTCTCAAGAAGGGCGCTGCTCTTGCTTTTGTCATGGTTTGTGTTGCTGCTCTGGTTATCTCCAACTGGGCCACCGGCTGGATGGTCAAGGCAATTGCCCAGACTCGCAGGTACATGCTGCCTGTTCTGGTCATCGTCCTCACCCTTGAACCCCTCATGTTTCTCATTATCATGTCCATCGCGCGTGTCCCGCCATACAACCCACCCAAGGCAAGCCCTTCCAATGCTGTCCAAGAGGTCTTCAATGAGAAAAGCCCCAGCGATCTCGAGAAAGGCGTTGTGATCACCACCACTCCCGAAGCTTGGGAGACAGCCTTTGTCATCCCCTGCCACAACTCTGACCGCGACGCTTTGCAAAAGGTCATCGAATCAGCACTGCCCCACTTCAGACCCCAAGACATCTTCATCATCGACAATGGTCGCTCTCGATACCCCACTGATCTTTCCTTCCGACAGTGGCTCAAAAACCTCCACCCCGACCTTGTGTACATCTGGTCTCCCATTGGATCCAAGAACGCTGCTCAGTTCGTCGGCTCTTTAGCAGCCAAGAACTACAAGTACATCCTCACCACTGATGACGATGTTTCTCTACCTGATAACTATCGCCATCCGATTCATCTGATGAATGACCAACTTCGTGCTGTCGCTTTCCCTCTCAAGGGTATCGATGCAGAGGGCAATATTCCTCTCGGCATGGTCTCATGGCAAGACTGCGAATACCGTATGGCTGGTCTGACCAAGCTTGCCGAGGACCGAACATGTGGTGTCAACTTCCCCCACGGTGCTGGCTGGTTTGTCGATCGTGACATCTTTGTCGAGCTGCTGTCCAAGTACCACCCAATGGACTTTATTGCCGAAGATGCCAATGCTGGTTTTGCCATGATGCGTTTGAACAAGCGCATTGCGTTCGACGCCCAAGTCACTCTGGCGACTGAGGTGCCTTCAACTGTCCTTGGTCCTGGTCTGAACTGGTGCAAGCAACGAGTCAAGTCTTGGGAGATGGGACGTCACAGTCTCATGGGGAAGCTCTTTCGACACCTATTTAGCATGAACGGCCAGCGAACTATTGCAGGCATTTTGATGCAAAAGTTCCTCTTCCTGTACACTTTGGCCTGTCTCGTCATCGATTGGGTCCGTATTCCTGTTCTCGTTGCCCTTGGCGCCCACAAGCAGTACTGGATCTTCTTCTGCAGTCTTGCCTTCGTCGCCTGTCTACCTCCCCTCCTTTACAACTACATCAGCTGCTGGCGTCGTCCCGACATGCGCATCGATCTTTGGACTATCGCTACCTATCCCTTCTACAAGCAGCTCTACAGTTTTATCTCTGTCTTTGGAGCTGTCCGCTGGGCTCTTTTCTACATTGGCGGACATGTTCGGGCGAAGCCTATCAAGAGGATGCTCAAGGATGGCGATGATGCTTGCTTCTGGCTTGACCCTAGATTTGAGACCAACCCTGCCTGGTTGGCGGATGAGAAGGAACAGATGGTGGCTTTGGAATCGGCGAACACAACTGTGATTGGCTCGGCTCCTCCTACACCAGGTGGCTCTAGATAGACCACGTATTTCACACACTCTCTCTTATATTCTACTGTCTAAAATTAATCTTTAAACAATAATATGTATATATAGAAACAACTGTTCATTATAACCTGATACTGCAATACTATTTCCCAGTTTCCCAATCTTTCTTCATTCTGACATTTGTGCATGTCAATTGGTAGTTGTAGCGCGGCTCTACTATATTCGATGGGTTGTCGCTTCAACCGAGTGCGTAGTAATGACAAACGTTAAATCGAACACAATCTAGGGTGAGTCACGCAAAGCTAATGACTCATATCCTGGGAGCATTAAAGGGATTTCCATACTAACGGCCGATAGGATGTTGCTTCAATTGACAGCAATAGCCCCAGTCATATCTTCCAGTGATCGCTACTCAATCCCCGAACCCCATTCAAGAACCTCTGTCACAGATCCCTTCAGACCCCTTGAGTCACATCAGCATAAAGTCAATGCATTGAACATACACGTGTCTATTTAACTTATCACGATTGCGGGGTGTTTCAGAAATGGCTCATCTGAGAATCTCCTGATTGTACCCATGCATTCGAATGTCTTCGTTGTTTGAAGACGTGAGTGGATACAACTTCGATATTAGAAACGGATTATAAGTCAGGGAAGTAAAGTTGTTTCAATGCAAGATGGTACTCTAATGGTCAATGGCATGAATGAAGATAGCGTAAAGTGGCTCATGCATGGCTCGTGCATAGCGCTTGCAAGCATTAACATGTTGCACTAATGACTGGGAGTCTTTATGCCTCACAGCACAGACCCGAAAAGAGGACATCTTGAACCGAGCAGAATTGTCAAATACTACATACTTTGCAGAGCATGAACTTCAATAATTTTTAATACACCTTCATACTTCCACTAAGACCTTTAGAAGTAAGGTTAACTTCTTAGGTATATTGACCCTGCTATAGCATAACGAGGTGACTCATTGTCGATTGTGTATGGCCAGACATTAAATAGCTACGGATCTGCCAGTCCGTCCCAGTATATTCTCCAGTTTATTTATCTAACATTCTCTTATTACCAGACATCTCTTTATCGAAGTCTCACATTTCTTCACGGCGCTTCAGTCTCTTAACTCGGGACAGGAAACCAATACCACTTAATTATTAATCTTCATTTTATTGAATAACTGCTGCGATGTTTTCTGCAATGCGGGGCGCAAACTCTCCAACAACAGAAACACCGCCTGATGACAACGTTTCAGCCCTCAGCGGAGATGCCCCTCAGGCCAGGACCCTTTCAGGTCCTCCTAAAGCCCGACCTGCCTCATCCGCTACCGAGATCCTCTTGACCACCACGCGCAAAGAGGCTTCTGAGCAATATGCCCAAGCCGCAAAAGCCGAGAAGGCGTACCGCACCAAGAGAAAGGCTAAATTGGCACGAGCCAACTACAACGAAACAAAGGAACACTTTCGCGAGGCCATTTCTCACTTCAAGTTGGCTTTCAAGGGCTTGTTCTCCGTGATTGGAAACATCAGTTATCTTATCAGCGAGAAGCGTGACAACAGAAAACAAGCGGCTGAGAAGAGAGCACATGAGAAGAATCTTGAGAGGAAGAGAAAACTTGAGGAGCAGTTGGCGAAGGCAGAGGCGGAAGCAGGCCCAGTCGCTGATGATGCAGAGGATAAAGAGACGGCTGTTGAGAAGTAGGATGGCTGCTTAAGGATCTATAACGCTATGAGGAGTTTGAGCTCGGTTTCCTTTGTCTTTGATTCAATCTGACTACATGACATTATTTCCTTTCATATACCCTTAGATATACAATCCATAATACAAAGAAACTAATACAAATATTCCCAACTGCATCCTGTGGTTTTATTAAAACATGTGCACCCTCCGAGAGGAATGGAACATAGCTGGAAGAAAGCCCTTGTTCTCATCCACGCTTTCGACAGCAGTCTGCAGACTCTTGGGCGTCCTTTTCAGAACGGAAGTAGCCAGATGCTTATCGAGGTGTTGAGCATGCATTTCACAAATCTTCTCATATGCAGCAAGAACCGTGTACTCGCCCAGTGCTGCGGTGGCCTCCTTGCCCTGGTCAAGTAGTCCATCAAAAAGCCCTTTCCCTCCGTCTTCATCATCATCCGAGTCCAGATCCTTGGCACCGACCTCCTTGGCGTCAGACTCGGTGAAGGGTAGTTTGAGCATGGACGGTGATACAGATACTGATGATCCCATACTCATGACCCGCTCAAGACTCTGATTCCCTGCATCCATAAACCTTGCATAGTTTTCATTCGCAATTTCTGAACTCTTGTTGAGTCTTTCCTTACCCTTCATAGCGCTCGTAGAGCTTTTGATGTACTTGTCCAACACATTACACATCTTGCTCTTCTTACGATTCATGTATACCTTCCAGGCCTTCATAAGTCCAGGTTCAATGGCCGAGTTGTTGAAGTTGATGTCGCTGGCTGAGATGCGATGGCCATAATATGAATGTGTGGAGCCCAGTTCGAGATAGCAGAGGAACCACTGCGTTCCTGGTGTCCCGGAAAAGCGCGCCAGGACCCACTCTCCTGCGACGAGCTGAAGTTGAGGCTCTTGGATGAAGTCAATGATACGTACGATGGCGAGCTCATCTTTGGTAGGCTTGGAGCTATTGATGTTCTTGCCGGTAGGGTCTTCGGTGTCGTTGGATTGAGCCTCCTTAGTCGTTGGTGCACCATTATCATTTGGCTTTCCAGCCACAATCTGTAAGGTACTGTGGAGTTTCCGTGCCCGGTCCTCCTTGATGATCTTGTCCTCGACTGTTTGTTCGACGTCCAGCTGCTTCTTCAGCATATGTTGCTCGCAGGCGAAATTGACAACCACACTAGCAAAGCCTGTGCTGATGATACACCAGCCTGATATCTTCTGTTTTGGACTGCTCGCTTTGGCAACTTGTCTCGCGAGCTTCTCCCGGTCGATCATAGTGACGACAATTCGCTGAATGTCGAAGATGCCCTCGATCCCGGAACTGTTGATGATGATCGGGTTTGGACAAGTAAGGTCATCATCAAGAGAAGTGTAGCCTGTGTTGGTTCTCTCTATCTTGGCCTCCGACGCCGGCCTCTTAGTCTCGAGTTCCTGGATTCGAGTTGGTAGGCGGCCTTTGGTTTCAGTGTTCGACGTAAGACTTTCTAGATACGTCTTGACCTCTTGATCCAGTGATAGCCATTCTGGTACTTCGGGCGCGGTGGGCTTCGGAGGAGAGACCGGCTCTGGAACGACAGCCTTCTCCACAGGTTCAGAGTGATGTCTTCCAAAAGATGGCTTCGTTATTGAAGTACCCCCAAAGCCGGGCAGCTTTGGTGTCTTGAGACTCGCTCCGACCTTCATGCTTGGGAGCGTTGGCTTGTTGAAGCCCCAACCAGCCCCAGCACCAGACTTTGCGTCTGGAACTGGAGGTGGACTCTGGACCACAGGTATTTGCTGCTGGGCAGATGGGGTAGGGGGTGCAGGGTCGGGCTTGACACAATGGTCTTGGATGTAACGAAGAATCTTGCCGATATTCTCCAGCTCAGGTCCAAGGACTTCAAACGTGGACGCTTTCACGAAAACACAGATATCGCGGACCCAGTCCAGCGGAAGTCCTTCACGGCCCTTGTCCTTGATGCAGTCTATCGCGTCTCGAAGCATGGTAATAATGCCCTGGTAGGCAACCATGACATCTTTCCGCTGTCTCTGAACTTCTGCAGAAATCATCATATTATAGCGCCTACCAGAGTCTTCCTCGTTCGAGTACGCTTTGTGTGAAGCGGGATACATGGAACGACCACGAACGGGACTGCCCATAAACGCACCTGTCCAATTGAAGACAGAGACATCGTTGTGGCTGATGATGACCTCGTCGAGAAGACGAGATAAAGCTTTAGCGTAGCCTTCTGCGTGAAATGATTGAAAGCGCACGCCGAGTATTCCCATGAGAGAGTATACGTGATCAACTGGCACGGTTGCGTTGCGACTACAAGAAAGCTGGAGAACTCTTTGAGCGGAGAAACCGCTGCGAGCGATACCTTGCTTCCATGAGTCTAGCTGGTTGACTTGGCCGAAACTTGCGATTGACCGTCGGTCTTCAAGAACAAGATCCTTTGTCGTTGTAACAAGGGAATAGAGGAGAAAGTTGATAGCATTTTGCGCCTCTATCTCGGCACCAAGACCTTCTGTCTTAGTTGCAGTGGGGATATGATGGTTGACTTCTGCAAGGATGTCTCTCATTGGGCTGCTAGCATTGTCGCTCTCATATCTAACGAGATTATGTGCTGCGAGATAGACGGCGCGACTAATCTCTGGCAGGGCAGTCTCTGTTGTCATCTCTCTCGGGAATATGAACCCTAGAGTTTGAAGAATGGAGGCAATGCGAACTGCTGTACTGACACTCTCTGAAGCACTTTGGTCTTCACCATCGTTACTGGCAATGATGACCTCATCTACGGCCACCAGTGACCCGAGAGTTGCTGAGTTTCTAATACCTTCCACGGCATTCGTCTCGTTCCCATTGGAGTACACGTCGGCTATGTCGCCGCGGGTATACAGATCAATGAACGGAATCAAAGGGTAAATGTAGCCTAGACTTTCGACAGGTCGACTCAGTGACGTCCACTGCGAGTTGGTGAAGTATGCCATTTTGCTCATCACCAACTCTTGTAGAGTCCAAGCACGTTTTGACCACTCGGGAGTCGTCCCTTCAATAGCTTTGAAGCTTGGAATATTAGGGCTGTTGTTGACTGGATCTCCCTTGAACTGCTTCCAGTCATGGATGGCATCTGCAGCCCGACAGTCTGTGTCAAGATGGACGAGACAGAACTCGGCGTTGGCGTACCAATCGCCCATGAGTGAAAGAGACTGAGAAAGCTCTCCGTAATTGAGTTTGTCGATACAGCAAGTATCAGACCAGATGTAACGAGCGCCATGATTCGGGAACATGTTCGTTTGGAAGATATCCCGAGCCTCACTCATGGACCGGCCGAGCTTAATGGCTGACTTCCAGCGTTGGAGTCGGCTCATCATCTCGTCCACAGCATCTCCAAGTCGACGGTCACTACCAAAGAACTCGGCGTCTTGATTGGCTTTGTTCTGATTCGTGATAGATACTTCCAGTGACTTTTGAGCTTCGGCATATTCTGCTTCCGCTTCGTCGACCAGAGGAGACGCAGTAGGCTTCGGGTCAGCGACCTGTTCCGTATCCTCGCTGATGTCCTTCTGGATGCGATTCATCAGATGGTCAAACATATCTTTCTCCATCATGCAGCGCTCAACCTTGGACTTCTTAGCGTCTCTGTTCTGTCGCGCCCGATTGACCTGGGACTTTGCGTCGCTGGCAGCAATGCGCATCTGCAGCAAGTCGGCGATTGTTCTTCCATCTGGGTTACCACCCAGAAGAGACTCGATCATCTGTTCTTGCTCTAAGATATCAAGCCTAGATTGCTCAAGGACGATGTGAATGTCACCGTCAAATTCCGAAAGCATACCATCCCGGGACCGCTCAAGATGCTTTTGTCTCGCTCGCTTGATGTGAGCCAGAGTAATCTCATCGCCCTTCCACCTGTGCGAGAGCATGCAGTACGAATCTGAGGGGCTTGTGTTCCAGACATCAACAAGATTGCCCGTCTCAAGGTCAATCAGACGCAGAGGCCGTTGGGGACTCTCTGTGTCCGGCGACTCAAGAAAGCCGACATCTTGAAGCCCGCCAAAGGAGTAGTCTTGTGGCTCAGTGAAGGTTGGTTTGAAGTCGGGGACGAACCACAAGTTGAGAATGGTGCGCAGCTTCTCGGGGCTGCCACCGATCTCGAGGAACAGCTTTTTGAGATGTTCTGGGGTGAGGTCTGTGTATGTGCTCAGGTCTGTGACCTTTGCAATCCTTTCCGTGATGTTGTCCATGATCACTCGCTGCGAACATGAGCCTTGTTTGGTACCAGAGTGTCGTTTCTTGATAAGAGGGTTATCCCGAAACAACTTCTTGGGGGAATGAGTAGGCGAGAAAGCTTCAGAGGTCGGATCCCACAGTCACTCACTTCCTGAGGAGAAATAGGCATATGTCAAGTATCAACCAGAAGCTGTTTGGAACTGTGGCCAGTAGAATCAAAACTTTCGCGAGGATGCTGCCAGTGTTGATAGCAACCCGTACTGATTGGCAGTGGGTTTTGACAAGTAATACTGCAGCAGGTATGACTCGTTGTGTGGCTGATCTATTGGCTGACATGCATTGTTTCTCTGCGTTGAATGGTGGTGATATGATACGACGTGCCATCCTCTAGTTTCGGCAATTGATCTACAGACTTTGGACAGCTGGAAAGCCATCTGACATGTCGTAAAGGCGAATTATGACTGGATATAGATTGACCGGCAATGTACTGCATGAGCTGAACTTCGACTCCGCAAGCTCCGGTACTGGCGATTGGGTGTGAGAAGACCCCTCTTTGTTCAGCTGTCAACAGTCATGTCAACACGGACGTCTAGACGGAATTGCCTGGTTCATTCTTTGTCGCGATTGGCTGTAAGCTTCGTGATGCTGCTTGATGCAGCGCTCGGACTGAGCGGGGTGACGTGGATCCCCAAAGCTCGCATGACCTTGACGAGAGAATATTGATTTTTTGCATGCATTTCTGTACGACCAGCTATGGGTGTTCACTTGACGACTTCATAACCGCCATTTGCATTCCGGCCCTTCCCATCTCAACAGGTACCAGTCCTGGAGCTTCGAGTCGAGAATTGGTCATGGCTTCCTACCATAGGGTTCTCAGTACGTTCGACAGATCAGTCAATCTCAAAAGCGTCGAATGCGACTAGTATGTCTTTACCCCATTGACATTCAGATTAATAGACTCTAATAATACAAGTGACATTCACCCATGGGATATACTCATCAACGGCTCACGATGGGATGGTAAGGTCCGTCTCATAGGCTTCGTTGATGTTTTTTTCTTGATCTGTTACTCTGGAGAGTCTCGCTTTGAGAAGGGCATCATTGTATACAGTAAGAGAAATTCACATGCTGGCTGAAGAAGAACTAACAGCCTGCAGAGGATGATGTTTTTATTCGCAACACCTTGCAAGACGCCAATGCCACAGCTGCTGAGCTGGGCCTTGAGGTCGTGAATGAAAGCGAGATCAAAACAGCCCATGATAAAGGTCGAGGTATGGATGTAGAACTCAACATGAACTCCCGACGTCAATTAACCTTCGTTTTGTAATCAGATCCGGTTCTCGAAAGGCATTTCAAGTTTGAGAGTATACGCGGCGGTCTCGATTATACCGTCACCAGCCTCGGCCATGAAATCGGCGTCAAGACGCGATACGACAAGACAGATTTGAGAAAGTATGAGATCAAAATTCGAAAGGGAAGAGATTTCACAATGAAGAGTAAGTTCAATAAACACATTCCAACGATGCTATTGCTGATGAAGTTAGAGCGCATCCGTCGGGGAGTGACCCAGCATGATATGTTTGACTTGATGCACGACGCAATTCGTTTGGGAATTATCACCCATGCAGAGCTAATCGGGCACATCGTTGGCAAGACAATTGGTGGCACGACGGTGGAGGATATGGGATCCAAATATTTTGAGGCTATCACAGGAGCCAAGAGTTCGCAGAATTTGGCTTTGGCTGCTGACAGATAATTTCCTGTAATGAAGACGGGATTGGCACTGTACTCTCTCTACCCTAGAATGTGACAGCAATTGAACTTTCTTAGTTGTGAAACGCGACAGAAACAGTTGTCTCTTTTCATTGCAACGTAGCTCCAATCCACAACACCACAACCCCTGTTCTGCACGTCCCCAACAGTGGAAACCAACTGTCACTAACTTCACCGTCAGCATATCCTGATTGGATAGATTGGCTCTTTTTCAGCTTAGCCGCCGACATTGACGCCCGTGCTCCTCGGATCGGCTCTGCAATTCTTAGGGGGCACAAGCAGGGATTTTCCTGCCCAAGGCACACACAATGTCAGATCACATCAGCAGCCCTCAGCCAGCCTCCATCTTTTAGACATGACTGCATTTACCAATAAGTTGAGCCCAGCCTTCCAGCAACAAGTCCTTGGCGATCCAGCACTCAACTGTCCTCCCACTTTCATCATGTCTTCGACAGCTGTCCCAGATGCGAGCTCCGGCGGAGATAGCGATGATAACACCGAGCTCATCGTCGCGGTCGTCGCGCTGGTTATTTCCGTACTCGCCTTTGTCATCGCCATTCTTCAGGCGCTTCAGCAGTATCTCGGCACCGCCACCGGCTTTTCATCCTGTAGCGAGGCTGTGATAGGGAAATGGGCTCAATTTGCTCGGCGACAAATGCTCTGGACCGAATTCCGTTTTGAGGTTCAATTTGAGACGCCTGTCATTTTTGTCGCTAAGCCAGGCAACACCAGAGGTCCTTTAGGCGATGATGCTCTCGCAAAGGAGGAGAGGCAAAAGATCATCCGCTTAGATGGTGGCCACGAGAACTTCAAATACACGGATACTGTTCAGGAATATGATGATAAGTACAGAAAGAGTACCCAGCAGGTTGTCCATACTGCCGACAATGAAAAGGCTACTTGGTTGGCCCTTCTTATGGCAATTGTTCGCATGGAAAAGGAATCGCGCGAATGGCAAGGCAAGAAAACATCCGAGTGGCGTAAAGCGACCGGTCCCCGCCCACCACTAGACATGGCAGTGGCGCCCGAACAACCCGCTACCCATCACTCACTACTGGTCTGCATGCAGAGGAAAAGACGAACCTGGGATAGCATGCCCAAAGACTTCGCAAAGCCCTACGCTACCACCACAATATCTCACATTGTAGAGATCGCTGCCATGTTGGGTATCCATTGGAGACAATTTGACCTCAACAACGACCAGTATCGCGCTCAAGGCAACGGCTTTGTTCTTTATGGCTCTTACACTGATGGTCTTGGTATTTGTTTCAACATTCAAAAGCAAGGTCCGACATGGTTTGAGAAAAATCGCATCGTCCCCAGTTACAATGTTAAGCAATTGTGCTTTGGCATGGCGCCAACAATTCTTTATCGGGATCGTAAGGTTTATGCAGATGAGGCCAAGGGCGCTGAGACTCTCCAGCTCGGAAGTCTTTCAGAGATAGCCAAGACTCTTGTGGTTCTCGGCTGTGACATCAACACCGTAAACTATTTCCGCAAAAACACCGACCAGGCTCGTCACAGCCATCTATTTGCCAGTAAGTTACCGTCGACTGAATGAAGAAGTGAACTAGTTCTAACATCCAACGGTTCCATTCGAGATCCTTGGAATGGTAGGCGAGATGTTACATGTCAAAGACACTGTCTTCCGTATGCTTCCAAACCCCACTGTCTTCTACTGGGATCCGAATACCTTCTCTCTGCCTAATCTGCTATCCGAATACATCACATCTTTACGCCTTTTTCGTGAGAAGCACCTAGCAGGCAGTGAACAAATCAAAAGTATCTTGGATTGGGCAGAGACAGACCAGAAGTTCCCGCTCTTGCGAGCAGAAGGATCAACGCTCGACGTGTTTGGCGAAGACATCAACGGAGCTACTCTAGTCAATAGCCTCAACCATCTACGTGCTGGCATCGAGCTATGCGACGAATTCTTTGCCAAAATGAAGAAGCCGAGTCTTTCTCTGGTCAAAAAAGTTACGCGTACACACATTCAAGAAGTCATGAGCATTCTCCATGAGAAGAACGAAAAGGACGACAAGACTACCAGCGAGGCCACGAATAACGCCATGAATAATGCGCCCATCACCATCCACGACATCGATTCAGCACCAGCAGACGAGAGAGAAAGTATATTGATGCAAATGTACTTTGATCGCGTCCGACCAAATGTTGCTCGAATCATCGGCCAACAGACCCTCCTGAGCAAGCACATGAGAGAGAGACGAGACTCTGTTCCCTCAGACAACGGTTCTAATATCGCCAGCCCGAGATCTGCCAAGATGTATACAACAAGCGACGAGGTTAATGAGATCTGGTGTGTCCTTGTCTTCCGCATGCTGTGTTGGTTGCAGCTACATGACTTTCACAAGATGGATATTCATATCACGAAGAGTGATGCCTATGCGAGCCGAATTCCCGTTTACATTGTCTAAGTGGAACGTTTCGTGTCGGACAATGAAGGATTGGAGTTCATAAGAGCCTAGTTGTGTCAGATCGGAACAGTCCTCACTATAGAGCATTATATGGGAGTCGATGGATTAAGTAAATTGGCATTCGTGTTGATGATGAATTATGTACAACTTGCAAGTGACTAAGCATGATACCATGAATCGATTAGGTTTCACTCTTGGATACAGTGCCCGTGAAAATGTGGTGTGGTCGCTAAAGCGCAGGCGATTGGCCTGAACGATTGTTAGCTCTGCTTCACAATCACTGTTGTCTTGGTTAACTTACTTATAGTCTCTCGTTAATGGGCTATGACGCGTGCTGAGCGTGATAGACAAGCAAGTAATAGGATGGTATCAGTCCCGATGCCTCTGCGTACCACATTAGTAAAGGTCTTGATTTTCTGGGCAATAGACTGCAAAGCGACACCTGCAAGATTGCAACGTTAGTCATGGTTTCTCGATTGAGTCGAGGTTAGTTAGACTCGTGGATGTCTACCCGCTCCCTTTCACTGACAAACATACACCATCGGTCAGACCTGTGAGAAGGTCAGCACTTGGTTAGTCGCTTAATTCTTTGGTGCGTGATGTCGCGGCAATTCAACTGCATTCAGTGCTAGTTGGGAACTTGGGACACGATAAGCGGGGCGCCACTAGCTGTAAGAAGGTCCTCTAGTGCCACTTCACGCTTGGACTTGTCCTTGTATCAGAAAAGATGTCAGCGGTCTTTCACTGCTATCAATCGCCTTATAAGAACAAAGCCTGAGCCCAGGTCATGGCGTCCAGTGTTGAACATTCTCACGTTATTTTATACTTCTCACACAATGGCTAGAGGCACAACTCTTAGCAACACACCTGCGTACCAGGCCGCACTTCTGGGAACAATGATCGATGTCCAGGTAGGCATTCAGTGTAACCTGAAAGGAACTGCACTAATAATTCATTGCAAGCAGTCAGCACCCAGACATGACGTCTCACTTCTCGTTGGAAAGCAAAAAGCACCTGTCTGGCAAAAGATCAATAAGTGGCTACCACCACGAGACGCTCATCAAAACTTCTTAAGGATTAATTTCACACTCTCATCTAGATCATTTCCGAATCTATGCTTTTGAAACTTCTTTGAGTCACTCATGCCTCAATCCAGTCTACAATCCTAAGCGCACAATCCTCCCAGGCAATGTCCATCATCAAGTGATGAGCTGATCCCGGGATTGAGATAGTGGTAACTACCTCACTGCTATGACTGGTCTCTGACTTTCCTGGCAGTCTCTCTACTGCAGCATGATATGCCTTAGCGTTCTCTTCGACCATAGAAGCTGTTACTAAGCGGTCATTGGATCCAGAAATAAGCAAAACCTTACGCGATTGCGTTGATTGACCTTCTATCCCGACAAGACTTTTCAGAACGTCACTTGCTGTTCCAAAAGGCCAGAAAACACTAAGTCCCGTCCGGATGCCCTCACTTGCTGTTTTGCAATCGGACAACCATCCTGTGATAATCCCTTCGGGGGTTTCAGGTTGAAAGAATGCTGTCCGAACCTGTTCCGGTGTATCGAGCTGTGAACGGGGACTCCATGGGTACTTGTAGCCATCAGGAGCCTCAACTCTTTCCCAATTGGCCATGATCTCTTTTCCGCCACCAGAAAGAGGCGCCGCAGCTAACAGAACCAAGCCACCGAACTTGATAGGCGAAGAATTACTTTGGGATTGTTGCCCAAGCAGATATTGCATATGTCCACCACCAAAAGAGTGCCCAACAAGCACAATCGGCGGTGCGTCAGGATGCCGCTGCTTGATGAGAGATGCCGCCGCCATAATATCCTCGACATAGTTGTCCAATGATGTGAGCAGAGTCCGTGTCATCCACGACATCTGCCATGATTTACCATGGCCACGTAAAGATAGTGAGTAAGTCGGATAGCCATGAGATGCGAAAAAGGTGAGGAAGTTGCGGTAGTCTTCAGCCGAGCAAAACGCGCCGTGAAGGCATAGCATAGGCGTCTTCTGACTTTCAGGAGGAATGCAGGCCAACAGCTCGAGATCGCCAGACGGGGTAGTGAGAGAGAGGGTCTCGACCGCTGGGGTGGCCGCGGTTTCAGACATTGTGAGGGAATTCAGAACCTGATCCTCTAGAACTTGTAGACAAAAGAGAAAAAAGAATTGTGATGGATGTAAGCCGTTCTCTGTCATCATCTCAATTGATAGCGATAAGAATTGTGGAGTGAAATCTCGGACTAGAAGCTGCAGGGGATCCGAGCTAACGAATCAAATTTCTAGACATACGCTGGCGGACTTCTGTTAGTCCGATTCCAGCTTACCCTGACCTCTTCCAGATACAACACGATACAACTGAAAGAATCTCTTCTCTGATCCATATGTTTTCTTCTTCTCTCAACAGCAGCGTTCATATAGTAGTAGTAAGTTCAATCCCACTAACATGAACGAGAATAGATCATGTGGTTGGTCGAATTCCATGGCCCGTCTGTCTCATTTCATTTTTTACTCCGCATGGATTAACGAAATTCCTATCGCGTCCGAAACAGGAACACTTGGCCGTCTCATAAAGGGACTAAATATACAGACGTATTACACATTGGCTATCTGATACTGCGCGTCTACTAGAATAATCACAGCCATTCCTCAATGCCACCTCAAACCACCTTCTTTGGTCGCTGGCCGTGTTCAGTTGGCTTCAGCTCCCTGCGCACCACACTTATTCTCGCAATAGTATGTCATCTATGATAGTCAGCAAGGTTACTAAGACACCAAGCCGCAAGACGAGCCAGGACGTGTTACTTACCTCATCACCACCGATATGCCATTCATCAGAATGACAAACAAGACCGTCCTTTGACTCTAGGTTAGTAACCTTCCAAAGCCTTGGACTGAGGGCGTCACTTACAAACCAACAGTCAGGGCACTTGTCCCATTTGTTATTGCCAGTATTGCGTCTTCTATAGTAATCACAGGCACATTTGGTGGCGTCGGGGAGGATCTCGTAGTTCACATTCCAGTTGTAACTGACGCTGAAGGGGGTTCCTCCGGACATCGAGTAATGTCGATTAGTGACACAAACGGCCTGGCTGTGCAGCTTGGCGGACGCGCTGTGATGATTATGTTAGTAAAATACAGAAAAAGCGGATGAGGAGGAGAGAAATCTTACATGGATGCGAGAGCAAGAAGGGTAGCTGCGATGAGTTGCATGATGAAGTCGTGTGTCGGGTACTGTATACTGGTAGCAAACTGGCATTTAGAGGATAGAATAAGGAGAAGTGTCGAGTGATTGTCTACGAGTGAAGTTGCTCAGTGTTTATAGTCGCGGAAAGCTCAAGTCACTTGAAAGATGATAATCAAGGGAAACACCCTATCACTGTTGATAACGCTCAGCAAGGATTGTTGCCGATGTGCCGAGTAATCTCGAAGAATGGCCTCGTACCTGTCAAGTTTATAACCCAGTTCTAGAAGTATCTCATATTAGGCAAAATGGATAAGATATACAATAACCACTCACCGCGATTACATTTGGCACGGAGCCACGGCAGTTGAATTTCAGGCACGATACAGCAAATGACTGCAGGGGTAGGGAAGTTCTGGAAATTAGACCCCAGTTGACATTGTGTCCGGTACGGGTAAGGCTGGAAGCTTGGGCCTAGATAGTGACATTTTGTCGCGAAATACTAGCCCAAAACGTACATGGCTTAATTAATGGATCGAGAGCTCGGCACTTGCCACGTGCCGTGTAAGCTTCCGTCTCGAGTCAACATCCTGGTTGCTTGGTGATAGTGTCAACGGCGGGCGTCTATAGCCGCCTAAAGGGTCTGTCAAGCTTGACGGGTCTAGACTTTGACAGACCCGCCTCATTATCATCACTGATAACGACCTTTGTGGATCGACTCGTCCAGATGCCTCTCACTTGGCACGAAGCCCGACAAGCAGATCAGTTCTGCAGTCGATAATACAAAGTATAAAGACTCAGTCAGACATATCTTGACATTCTTCTTTTTCGACCAACTCTTCAACCCAAATATACAATCACCCCTCTTTTTACTTCCATCAATCATCCAAATCAAACTATGATCCCCTCCAAGGCCATCCTTCTCGGCTTGGCCGCTGTTGCCAATGCTGTTCCTTTCATGACTGAGCGCGACCTCAACTCGACCGTCTGGACTCCCGAGCACGTTCTGAAGCAGGATGAAGTAATCCTCTATGGCAGTGGCCGCAGTAAGTCCCACTCTGTACCCAGCCCTTCATTAAAGCCGCCAACTAACATAATCTGTAGTGGAAGTCGTTCATGTCAGCGTCTACGAGAAGCTTCTTGAGTTTCACGGCGTCAGCCCCGAGACTCCTGAGATCGACCACGCCTTCCTGGAGGCGGGAGCCAAGTCTTTCAAAGAGGCCAAGGCTCTTGCCACCCGTGATGTCGAAAAACGCGGTTGCGATGGCACTACTTCCTACGTAACTGACACCACTCAGCGTTTTGTCGACTGGGACGTGCAGATGTCCCCCGTTGTCATCGGCGCAGGCCGTAACGGTATTGACGTAAGCGTTGCCCGCGCCTGGACCGTCTCCAATGGTGTCAGCGTTAGCGCAGGCCTTGACTGGACGGCCGTTAAGGATCGCCTCGGCGCCAACTTTGGTATCAACTACTCGCGCACCTGGACGACTTCAGCCACCGTCACGGTCCGCGGCACTGTTTTCGGCGGTGAGACAGGTGTTGTCATCACTAGACCCTGGACCAACCGTCGATACGGACGTGTCTTCCGAGGCTGCGTTGGGTCTATGCGAGAGATTGGTACTTGGATGGCTGACTCCCACGACGAGGGATCTTATGAGGGTGTTAGCTGGGTTGCCGGTGCTATTACCATGTGCATCAAGAACCAGAGCGGCATTCCTCTTTCGCGTTGTAATGGCGGCGGTAACTTCCGCTAACCCTTTTATAAGATGGAAGTTACCTAACTCTCAAATTCCTTTCTATCCTGGGTAGTTGGACTTTAGAGTAAGCTTAGCATCTACAGTAAGAATATTACACGTTAGTAGCAGTTTACAAAATATAGTATCCCTATATATAGCCTCAGTCTTATCTTAGTATTAGTCTATCAATTAAACTTTGCTCTTATTATCAGACAACGCTTACATAGTGACTTAATACATGAGATTGTCTGACAATTCGTCTTGTTTATAATCTGGTGATGTGTAGGGTTTAGAGTGAGGCGCATGTGAGTTATAATGATTGGCTGCATTTCCAGTCACGAACTCGTGCGTTTCTGCCTTGATGTCCGCCCGCAGGGGCAACGAGGCATGGATGCCTGATCTCTCCTGTCTCATAAGGCATTCTCCAACCTAACCGTCAGCACTAAACCCTTTCCCCTCAATTTTCCAATCAGCGACACCGAACAACAAACCTCTCCCGATGTTATCCTCAAGGCTTCCATGAACTAGACTGTATTTCTCTGTTTTATTTGAGAGGTCAAGCCCCGCTATGCCGCTCACTAGCCATACAAATTTCAGAATCCGCGGCATCCCGCTTACTTATGAAAGGAAGGACAGCGTTCGAAAACTCGTCAAAGAAAACCTAGAACTCGACTCAGCGACGGGAATCAACATCCATTCTTTGGCAGTATCGCCGAGCGACCATACAAGTAGCGTAGCTACACTCAGCTTCTCTAACATACCAAAGTGCTTCTTAGACCAGTCCAGAAATGAATGGGCGTTCCACCTAAAAGATGGAGAGGACCTGGACTTGAGTAGTTCCATTGTTTTTGACACGCACTTTAGATGATTCACGCCTTTGCAGCGTACGGACAGTGATGGCTGTCATGTCGAGTAAGTCACCAAAAACAAGAAACTGATATTTGCCAATTCTGACCTTTTGTGAGTATAATTGCTGTGACTGGACTTGGCGGCCACGCCCTTGGTTCATTCAAACAAAGGAACGGACCATTTGTCTGGCTTCGAGACGGATTACCTGTTGATGAACCAGAGATGAGGATTCTCTCTTACGGATACGATACCACCATTGTCAATAGCAGTTCCTTCCAAAATCTAACAGACTTAGCAAGATCTTTACGACTTGAACTAGAGGGTATCCAGGTAAGCTTGGAAAGAACTAAGACCAAGGTTTATGCTTGTCTAACAGGTTTCAGGACCCAAGTCATCCTCGACCTATAATCTTCATAGCACATAGCCTTGGAGGTCTGCTCGTCAAAGAGGTATGTTGAACATTGCGAAGGGCCGGTTTTTCCTTCTGACCATGTGATATATAGACGATAGTGCAATTCGCACAGAATCCTTTTTCGTCTGAAAGATCTGTGCTTGATTTGGTCTCCGGCTTTATGTTTTTTGGAGTCCCTCACCAGGGACTCGCCGTGGAGTGTCTAGTCCCCATGATTAGGGATTCGCCCAACCGAGCGCTCCTGGAGTCCCTTGGCAAGAACTCGCCCCTTCTGTCTCGTCTACAGCGAGAATTTAAAATGGCAATGGACACGAGATGCTGTTCAGTAGTCGCATTCTATGAGACTGAGAGGTCCTTCACTGCTCAAGAGGTACGTTTGCCAGTTTCTTAACTAGCATGAGGCTCTCATTTAGCGATTCTTGGGGATGGTATTGTTCAAAGGACACCTTAGATAATACATATATCGAGATCCTGGAGTAGTCAGTTTCTTAGTCTGTTGTATCGTCTAATGTGGGTCCAGGTACAACCAGGGAAATGGGAGTTGAGCGGCCCCAGTGAGGTACTAGTTGAAGTGTCTTCAGCGAATTGTGGCAGCATTCGGCAGCACCCCATCAACCGCAACCACTCCGAGATTGTCAAGTTTAGCAGTCGACAGGACGAACTATATCGACGGGTGGTTTTGGCCTTGAAGCCTTTGTTAGCAGATTCTCGAACCCTGCTGAGGTCTGGAGGAACTGAAGTCGGGTATAACCGTGGGTAGTTAGAACCTCATATAGTTGATAACCACACTAACGCACCTGTTAGCCATTATATCAAGATCAGAGGATGAGAGAAGTACGTGATGAGAAGGATAAATTCATTTGGAGGTGCGCTAATTTACTGAAGGCTGCCTGCGATCTCTTTCGTTCCCTGAACAAGATCACAGATTCACTCATCTCCGTTACGACAAAGATACCTGCGAATGGCTCTTGGAAGACCCACAATACCAGTCTTGGCTCAATGCCCCTCGAGGCCTTTTCTGGATCAAGGGTTCTCCTGGAACTGGCAAGTCTGTTTTAATGAAGTTCGCTGTTGAGGCAATGCGACGCAAAAATTCAGCGGATTTTGTAGTATCCTTTTTCATCCACGGCCGTGGAGTGCCACTGCAGAGGAGTCTGCTAGGTGTCTATCGCGCATTACTGAGCTCCCTGCTTCAGTCATTTCCTAGCCACCTTAGAGAACTTACTCAGCGATTCAATCATAGGCAGGAACGCTTCGGAGCATACGAACGCAAAAACGGCTGGGTCTGGACAGAGTCGGAGCTCGAAGAATTTCTGTTCAAGGTTCTAAGCCAGGGCACAAATACATACCCTGTAACAATATATGTGGATGCATTGGATGAGTGTGGAGAGCAAGATGCGAAGAGACTGCTCCAGTACTTCAGCGATATTATGAGCATTGTGGACGAAGAACAAGGCCTGCTGAAAATATGTTTCTCCTCGAGGCATTATCCAATCTTGGGCCTCGAGACCATGCCGACACTACTTGCCGAGGAGATGAACGGTGAAGATATCAAGCTGGTCGTTCGAAACCGCCTCAAAAGTTTCAACTTGCACGACAAGTGCCATCAGATCGAGGATGAAATCTTGCTTAAAGCCCGGGGGGGTTTCCAGTGGGCTATCCTGACGACGGACATCATTCGCAATGAACTTTTGCGCGGCTTGAACAGTGCTTGTCTCCATCAGGCGGTTACCACCATTCCCAGGGACCTCCAAGAGATTTATAGATTTATACTCAAGGGTGCCGAGGGCGAGGAAAGAGCTCACATGGTCAATCTGTTCCAGTGGGTGTTGTTTTCTGAGCGGCCTTTGTCTGCTCACGAACTTCGCGAGGCCCTTACTACTAGCCGAGACATGAAGCTTACTGAGACATCACAATTAAGGGGCCAACCGAACTATTCAGATACTGTATCCGAATTTGAGATTCGGGTTCGACATATCTCACGCGGCTTAGTGGAGTTCCAGACAAGGGAAATTTGGGAGAAGTATCAGGCTGATGGCGAAGACTGGGATCGAGAAGCCCAATTTATTCACCAGTCTGCTGCAGACTTTGTTTTACAAGAATTCCTCATCGAGGTCGACGTCGGTCTTAGGCTCCAGTCTGTCGGTGGGGCGGCCCACTTTGAGATTTCCAGGTCATGTCTGAGATATATTGTCCTGCAGGATATACTTGAAAGCAGTGACCTATCACGGAATGAACTATCGGTCAACTTTCCTTTATTACCATACGCCGTCACATTTCTCCTTCGTCATATCAAGCTTGTGGAAGAAAGTAACATGACCCAAACCGACATCTTGGGACTTACTGTATGGCACCAGCCAGCCCGTGTAAGGAGGTTCTCAGCTCTCTGGCTGAAGATGGATCCTGATCATAGTCACGCACCAATAGGTTGGCCTTTTGCGGGTGCAACAGCTACACATATCCTTGTGGGTCTTGGGTCGAGAAGTGCCCTGCAAGAGTATCTCAACCATCACACGGTCGATCTTAATGCCAGAGACTCCTATGGAAACACTCCTCTACTACTCGCTCTCAGAGATAATTTACAGGACCTAGCTCTGTTGCTCATAGAGCATTCAATCTCCTTACAGGCGAGTGGTGGTTCTTTACTTCGAGAAGCTGCTCACACTGAGCATCTAGGAGAGATTGTAGACCTCCTGAGTCATGTAAATACGACGAACAGTGATGGAGAGACACCTCTGGGCGTGGCTGTGTCGACGAAAGCTCATGAAGCAATCCAATCTCTGCTTAAAGCTGGTGCAGATCCGAAGGCAGAGAAGGGCCTCCTATTTTATGCTATCGGCAACCTTGACATGCCTCTTTTGAGCGATCTGATTGCAAGGAAAGTTTGTCTCGATGGTGCCGTCTTCTTTGCTGTCCAGACTTTGGTCGCATCAGGCCAGAGTGATCATGAGACACCTGTTTATGAGATGATATCGGCCTTGTTGAAAGCAGGAGCCAACACACACAAGATTCACGGTGTGGTGAAGGATTTTAACCTTGACTATCCTGAGTACGAGGACGATGGATATGAAGACGTCGAGGCGATCATTGTGGCCACAAAGCAAGGACTAGGGTCTGTGGTAAAGCTTCTGATTTCACACGGCGTTTCCCCCGATGTGGAAGATTCGGAAGGAGATTACCCATTACTCATAGCCGCGAGAAACGGTCGCTCCGATATTGTAGAGGCCCTGAGACATACTGACATCGACGAGAGCACATATCCTTATATGAGGCATGATATAGCCACCATTCTTCTCAGAAGCCTCTATGGAGACGGTATACCGTCAAACATCCTCATACAGTGTGTCAGGGTTAATAAGTTCGAGCTGGCGCAGTTTATCTTACAATCGGACAATGGAATATGGAGTACAACTGACGATTGGCCTGAGACAGCCTTGTGGTTAGCTTTAGAGAACAGACATCTAAAAGCGACTCTATCATATAGTACCTCTTCTTCTCTACGTCAGCAAAAAATGGAAATAGAGTTAAAGAGGTACAAAATGGTAGACCTGCTCCTCAGGATGTATGACATCGATTTATCTATCGAGAACGATACTGGCGACACGCCATTCTGGTGGTGTGTCACACGGAGTAAGAGAGACATCGCAAGCTTAATTCTTAACACAGGAAAGGTTGATATTCACAAGACCAACGACGATTACAATGGATCACCTTTCTGGTGGACTATGCGATGGGGGAATAATAATTTAATTGAGCTTCTCCTTGGTTTAGATCAACGTCATATTCATATGAGGTGGAAGGGACGAACGGCGTTCTGGTGGCTAACTAGAGGACGACCTTATGAACGTGGACGGATTGCTATTGCTAAAGCTGCACTCTGTGGTAAACTTTTCAATTGTAAAACAGTCGAACAGGGTTAGATCAATACTATGAGATTGGCGGTACTGACTCCTCAGAGGTTTACAGGCCAGTACGCGAGATGCAGATCGTCAACATAGAAAAGTAAGTACAACCTCGGATCTTTCAGTCTATTGATACAACAAGATCCGCCTCGGGCTGGGCTTTTTACTTTTTAGAGCTACATACCAAGACATGGTTCTCTTCTTCAATTGGACTTAGCCATCTCTATCAGTGATCAAACTATATCACACGTAGACTATCAATGGCTAACAATTGGCTAGACCCACCAGTTACTTGGAGCAATCAATGGCAGTAATCCTGATTATACTTCCAGGTGTTGAGATTACAAACCAACCATCCGCGGTACCCCGCATTCTACATCGTATCGATCTGGTAATTCTTCCGATGCCATAAATCGGCACTAGTCCTATACAGGCTTTTTGTTCAGGGCTGGTATTTTAAACTCCAGTTGTATCTGTGAACTTCCGAAAATTACTCCGCAGTGTAAAGTGAGATTGGGAACTTCTAGGGCCAGTCAGTGATTATATCTTAGAGACTGAAGTACTAATAGAATGGTTATTTACTAAAGAGATAAAGGATGTAGCCTATGGGACTCATGTTTTGTACTGTACTTTACCCCGTACAACTTGAAGTTGAAATTCCGCCACTACCTCGGCACGCTAGTATCGCGTTATCCCCAGAACAGAAGGTTCATAAATGAGTCCAAACCATCTCTAGTGATTGCAACATTGCAAGGGTAACTTGGCCAATCCATTTGATCTCCAAAAAAATGCGGGCATCTTCTAGGCCAGACGATCGCTACACGTGTTGGAGCCTTGCACATATTATATCATCGCTCGCCCGCCACGGAGCTCTTAGTCCCAGGTTCCTACTCAATCACACAATACTGAGGGTCAGTCATGGTGTCCTTCACCACCCTCGTCGCCTGCCTGTCCGGCGCCATAGTCGCTACAGGATTGTCAATTCCCACATCCGGATCTGCCTACGCGCCAAAGCATGCATCATGTCCCTCTAAGCCACTTGTCAGAGATGCTAAAGGCGTTAGCGCTTCTGAGTACAGCTTCGTTACCCAGCGACATCGCAAGGCTTCCGCCGCATTGACGACCTGGCTAAGATCCGTCGACAAGGGCTTCGATGAGGCTACCAAAGGATGGTCTGGACACGACTACGGAAATGGCGCGAAAGCTCCCGTTATCGCTCTGACTTCCAGTGGTGGTGGATACAGGGCTATGCTTAGCGGTGCTGGTGTTGTCAAGGCTTTTGATGGGCGCGAGAAGGTCAAGACAGGCGTCAGTGGACTCTACCAGGCACTTACGTATGAGGCAGGCCTCTCAGGTGGGTCTTGGCTTTTATCATCGCTTGCAAGCAACAACTATCCCACAGTCAGTTCGTTGCAGAAGAACCTGTGGGAAGAAGCACTTGAGAGCAGTCTTCTCGTCACTAGCATTCTCGTTTCGTCTCAAAAGAGGTCCGTATATGATACGGTCAAAGCCGATGTGAAGGCGAAGGAGAGAGCTGGCTTCGAACCAACCATCATTGATCCTTGGGGCCGACTACTTGCGTATGGTCTGCTGGACGGTCCCAACGGAGGAGTGCGCAACACGATGTCTAGCATCGCTCAGACCTCTAGCTTCAAAAACCACTTGGCGCCATACCCAATCATCACAGCTCTTGGTCTTGAGACTGGGTCGTGTATTCCGGAGAGAAACGCAACCCAGTACGAATTCCACCCCTATGAGTTTGGCTCTTGGGACACTGGAGTTGCTGCCTTTGCTGTTTCTAAGTATATTGGGACATCCTTCTCCAATGGCCATCCTACCAAGCGCTGCATTACCAATTATGACCAGCTTGCCTACGTCCTTGGTATATCCTCCAACGTCTTTGCAGCAGGATGCGAGCCCATTGCAGCCAACAATTCCGCCGCTGCCACACTTGTTGAGAATTTTGCCGCTCTGGTTTATCCACCCGGATCAGGAAAGGACGAGGTCTCCGTGCGCCAGAGTTTCGGTCTCATCCCGAACCCTTTCCAGGGTCGTCGCAAATCCCCCGAGGTTTCTTCCCTCTCGACTCTGGAGCTAGTCGATGGTGGTGTTGGCGTGGGCTACCAGGGCAACCCGATCTGGCCATTCCTGTACAGGTCGGACGTGGACGTGATGATCGTCAACGAGAACTCGGCCGATACCAAGGACAATTATCCCAACGGTACACAGATTGTGAACACCTATAAAGCAGCGGTGGCGGCGGGTTTGAAACGCATGCCGACGATTCCCTCTTCTGAGACCTTTGTTGCCAAGAAGTTGAACCAGAAGCCTGTCTTTTTCGGTTGCAACAAGAAGGATGTCGCAACTATTATCTATATCCCCAACTTCAACTATACTTTCGAAAGTGGGCAGCCGACGTCCAAAATCCAGTATTTCAGGAACGAAACGGTGGGAATGATCGATAACGGCGTGGAGGTGGGCAACTATGGCGGTAAGGACAATTGGCCGCTGTGTCTGGCGTGTGGTATCATGAAGAAGCAGGATGGGAAGTTGCCTAAAGGGTGCAAGGCATGCTTTAAAGAGTACTGCTTTAACTGAGACTGAGGGAGTTTTTAAAACTCCGCTACCTTTGTCTTTCCCAAGAAGTACATCAGAGTATCAGTATACTTCTAGCGAAGGGTATAGTTTGCTCCGACATTTGTGAAAACACTTGGTTCACATAACTACTGGCCCTGGCGTAACTGATCCATCTGACTCAGCTTTATGTGGAATCATACCCATCCTAATTGCCCAGTCGTCGCGACCCATCTCTTTGATCAAATCATGAGCTAGTTCCACGCGTCTCCTGTATTTCTTGGGCTCTCCATCCGCTTTTTGTATAACGTAGCCATGCATCAACAGCTTGTCCGTCAACGAGTTAGCTATGGCCAACAGAGCTACCGAGCCGCCTAAAAGTACCAGTATCAAGATCTTGCCAAACTGCGTCGCGTTACTGACAAGCGCTGCCGCGAGATAGACAACCATAGTAGCAAAGGCAGTGACCCAGCTCTCTCTCATCGTCGGATCTCGAAGCCATTGGCCAGAGGTCACGGCTTTCAAGTGATCAACAGCGCCCTGAATTCTGACCCACCGATCTTGACTGAGAAGAACCAAAAGATCACCGTCGACGCCAGGTTCTGATGCGCCGAACCAGCCCGGCTCGGCTCTTCGGCGAATGATGATGAGGTTACCGAGTCGCGCGATCATCAGCATGATAACGACCCCGAGCCCCCACCAATCGTGCATGACGCCCATGAGAATTAGCACCGCAAGGCCCCACAGAGCAGCAACCAAGTATACAAACCCAGCAGCATAAGATGTTTCAAAATGAGGGATCAAGGCGGTCCGAACCTGAGAGTACCAAGACCTCCTACCATTCAGTCTGTTGACGGTTGTACCAATCTTAGACACATGGAGTGTTGTCAAATGACCAGTCTTGCCCACGCGCTGTAGGTAGTAGACAGTAGCCGGGTTCTCAACACGAAAGACATAGCCCGACACCATGTTTCCACAAGCCGGATACTCACCAGCATTGAGGGCTGTCGACTTCTGTTGCATATGTAATCCAGGGCAAAGAATGAAGACATCCATCAATGTCGCGTTTCCTGTAAGAACTGTTCGTTCTTGAATCGTGGTGAGGTCTGCGACGGCGACCAGACCGGCTGCGTCCAGGGACACATTGGGAGTTGCTGGTGTAGAGGGACTCAAGGAACGCTGATTCTGACAGATCCGGGTTAAGATAAACATGAAGTCTATGGATGCAGGGTTTCTTACTAGGAAAGAATTTCTTCCAAACATCTTGTCACCTGATTGTGATTCGCAAAGTGACAGTCTTTGAGCAACCTTCGCGACTCTCCAACAATCAAAAGAGATTTAGATATCGACTAGCCTTTAGCTTCAAAAGTGGATGATGGACGAGACCACAAAACAGTTGCTGAGATACGGACAGCAGGTCATCTTCTTTGCAAACAGATCTGACAGCACTTCCAAAGGCGTTACCCCGCTTTTACCAATGAACAGCGGGTATCTTTATCTTATCTTATCCTATCTTATCGAGCGTCGATAAGAAACTTGGTTTTGCAGTTTCTTAAGCAATTTGCGAAAATCCTCGTCTGTACTTTGGTAGGATAAACAAAAAAAACAAACGATCACACAGGACAGTTAAATTATCTAGGAGTTATTGCTAACAGTAGTTGTAAATGCTTAGAACAGCTGGAAAGCAACGATAAGTGCCTCTGCAGTGCTGCGCCTGGTGTGAAGATTGCTGCGGAAACTCTTACCCCAGAGAAATCTCTCAACGCGTACCAGTTACATCAACACAAAGACTAATAACACTACTTTGACCCCAGTGCCAATAGAGGTTCAAGTCTAATTCGCGAAGGGAATCTTCTTAGATCATCACCACTGTGCGATACCTCTACGAAACGGACAAAGAGTCCTCAATCTCATCACGCTATACATATAGCTGCAAAAGTCGTTAATACATTCAGGTGACTAGTTATCTAGGCTTTTGCTAGGTCGCTAAGTCCAGCCCATAGTGCCTCAGGCTTCATATCCTTGGCTACCCTCAATAGCTTTCGCTTCTCCTTCCAGTCATTGTGCTTGCCCAGCCACTCTTTTGAGTGGCCAGGTAGCGGCTCAGTTTGATCATTAACCAAAGTCGAGTTGACCCAGTCAAGCAAGTCATTGACATACTGAATCTCCTCACCATCGTCCGCCAGACTGTGGAACTTTCTACCTCGTCCCTTCCTAGCAACACGTTCGTCATACTCTTGTATCATCGAGTCCCGACTTGGGAGTCTTGCTTTTCCCGTGAGGGCTCGGGCCACTACTTGTGCTTGAAAGTCGAACAGTGAGAAGGTTACATTGTGATAAGGTACGCCGACAAATGTCAGTGACGGGTCTTCTATGTAGAAGATGTCTTTGTGGAGGTTATGCACCATGTTCCCTTCTGAGGTAACGAGTATGTCCCGTGTAGCATCGTCAACAGCTAAGTCATCGCGATGGTATTGCTGGAGGAAAGGATATGAAGTGATATACCCCATCGCCAGAACAACGCTGTCGACGTGGTCAAGTGTCTGGCCACTGGTCAATAACACGCGGCCAATGACTGAGCCGGCTGTCTCATGTCTTTCTAATACGAACTTCTCAATGCCACCAACATGCTCTACGCTCGGAGGAAACATTGCTTGAGGCAGATCAAAGTCGCCTCCTCTGGTGCTATGAATGACATTCTTGGCTGTTTCGCTCGCTTCGCGACAGACATCGTACGCGGAAGCTCCTCCGCCGATAACAAGGACCGTTTTGTCAGTGAAGTGTTCTGGGCGACGGTATTGCTTGGTGTGTATAACAGCCTCGCCAAAGTGAGCCTTCCACTCAGCCAGTCCTGGGACGTCGGGAATACGCGGCAGGCTATAGTGACCAGTGGCGACAACGATAGCATCAAATGCCCAATTTCGCTCAACAAGTTCTGGTTGGCCGTCACCTTTGAGTAAAGTTATGGTCCTCAAGTTCCACTGACTGCCGTCATCGCTTTTCTTGGCGTCTTCGACCCGCGTATGGAACACAGTTGCATCGTCAACTCCAAATTCCTTGCTGAGCCCTTGTAAATAGCTTCGGATATTGGCGTGGCCTGTAATATCCTCGGTATTTTTTGGCCAAGGGCCGAGGTTACTGTAGAGCAGACTTGTGGGGATATTGTTTCGTAGACCAAAGTATGCGGGACCTGGAGGTGAGAACGCAACCTCGAGGGCTTCACGGTCTTTTGTATCGAGAGGGTGGTTTGTGCTCTTCGCTTTGCCCTGTGAAGTCCTTGGCAGGAATTGTCCTGGAGACGATCTCACGTAGTCGCCGGCAGAAGGCGTCTCGCTGGGGTAGTCTGGAGTTCTCGGTGTTCTGGGGTCGTAGTGCCACACCCCAGATGTAACACCTGATCGCTCAAATACGGTAACATTTGCTCCTTCTCTGATGAGGTATGCGGCGGCACAGATACCGCTTACGCCAGCACCGACAACAGCCACCTTGACACCGGGACCAAATGTTGCAGGCTCATCGGGCGATGGCGATCGACCATTTGTGAGAAAAGGACTCATCCTCAGTCATTTAGGTGTTTAATGACTGAGTAGAAAGAGTTTGTCTAAAGGAATACGGCTCGAGATTCAAGCCAAACGGGTACGTAGATCTGGGAGGGTGGCTTAGTATATAAAACACTTAGCATTGTATGACTCGGGGTAGTCAATGGCAGACAAACCTCTCAAATACTAAATGAGTCTCTTTTTCATTGCGCGCTATTTACTGCCTGATTCCTAAACCATATCTCATTTAGTGTGCTTATGGTGTGCGTTCTCCTACAGTTGACAGGTGGATAAGCATCTAAGATGGAACCTTTGATCACGCCATATCGAGGACTAATGTCATAAACGCGGACAATGTAACGCAGCGCCGATCGGCGACTTTTTCACGGCAGATTGTGTAAGAAGCCCTCGGCTGACGGTCGAAATAGGTTAATAACTGACCGATAAGGACCGCATCATAAAACATCAATCGATATGATCCCATTGCCTAACGTGTGAGACAGCCGCCTGAAATCCTAGCTACCGGCCAGCTTTTCCGTCCAAGTGCCTACTAGTGAAAAAAGAGCAAGATGACTCCTTGATGCGTTATTCTTATTAGACTAAAGAGACCCACCGGAGCGCCCAACAAGCTGGTGGATCTATATAATACTGCTTCTCAAACCGGGGTTTCCCAACATTCTTCAACGCAAGTTTGTTCAACAAAGATCGTTTCCATAACGCGAGCCCTTTTTCCCCCGGTATGTTTCCCTCAGCCAGAACAATGGAAAGTCCAACTCTCTCGAAGTGCTCTCCACGTTTCTTGAGTAAAAGAACAACATGTTCAGTCATTGAATTGTAACCGCGTCCGGAGGGGTCAGTGTCATCCACCCCCTCGCGTCTCTCGCCTTTGCCAATCATCGCCAGGACGAAGTCTCCTTCTGGACTAGCTGTAACCACAAAGTCTGGAATGAAGGTGATTTCTTCATCGTCACCTTCGACTCTGGCAACTAGCATTGGGAGGCCAGATGCAGCTGCGTCGTCTCGAACAACTGGAGAAGTCCTGTAGGTTAAGCGAGAGACTTCTGCCACGTATGTGTAGATGTTAAGTACCGCTGGGCTTCTCAAGTGACCCGGCAATGGGTCAGAAGGATAAGGACTGGGACCATTCTTCAACTTCCACAGTCGCAAAGTGGCAATCAAAAAGCCTTCCGTGCTAACATGAATGTCAAACAGACGCTCCATAGTTAGCTGCTCTTGCTTATGGTAGGCCCTCGCTAGATCGTCAGTTCTATGTTCCTATAAGTGGGAATTAATGTTAACTCACGCGGCCTGAAATGCCACTGGCTATTGAACAGGTACCATGTAGTAGTCTCATAGACAACTGGGCCTATCCAACCAGCCCAAGACCAGCTTGGAAATCCTTTACGTCGCTGTAGTGAGGTTCCTTTGCAAGCCACCCAAAGAAGATCCAGCTCCAAGTGCTCTCCAATCATTCCATGAGCCTCTATGTTTGGAGTAACATTGAACTTGTTAAGGATTCCCATCATAGCTTCAACAACGTCATTAGGATTTGATAGCTGTCTCTGGCTATAATCAGCCACAAATTGGGCATATTGCTCGTGACGCCCACGCTCTGGTATGCATTTAGCTTTGAAGTTAAAGGAATATTTGTCTTCTGCCGAGTGGACCTTCTTGGTAACCCCTGTATCAGATTGTGCCCTTTCCTTCGCGGTACCATCTCGTTCAAGAATATTAGCCTGTGAGCGCAAGCAGGACGATCCTTTACCGAATCGGCTCCAACCTTCATTGCAGGGAGAAGTAGCTTGGTAAGCGGTTTTTGAGAATCGTGTTTCCAGGACGTAGCTTTCTCTCCACTCGCTGAACCTCCCAATACCAAAACCCTTGTACCTGCCGAAACGATCGTTTTCAACCTCGTGGGTCAAGGGGTATCCCTTAAGGTGTCCTTTGCAAGAGTAGAACACCTCTGTGGAGGTGAAATACAAGCAGCATCTCGAGAGCACATCCTCCTGGAACGTCCAGCCGCGAGTCGCCCATACTGTCTCGGTTAGAAGGTCTGGTAATTGAGGCCTTGTAGGTGTCATAAAGATGGAAACGTCTTTAAACTTGATCTCTTCAACCAGCTCAGGGTCTCGAGGCCTGAATAGCCCAGTGAGAGGTGCATTTGCATCCACTCCATTCGAAGCAACGATTGTAAACGAGGCTTGCTCGTAGATAAGATGCATTTTCTTAACCAACACTTCCTTATCAGCTGTGTCGTTTTGGTGTATACATAGCAGGTCGATCCATATATACCTCCATCCCATCAGACTGGTCAGCCTGATAGTGTCTTGGATGAGAGTTGGTAGGTTCTCGACACGAAGACGACGAGTTGTCGAATCGGTTGACGCCTCCGACTCGAAGAGGCTATTGACCCAGTCAACACGCTCACTATCCGTTTTGGTGTGTAAAATGCCACCCCATACATATGAAAGGGCTGTATAACTGATATCCTCCGACGGAACGACGAGGCATTCGGCCTCAACATCAACGACTCGGAATCTTCCCGTAGATCTTAACAGCGCCTGCCTATTCTGTCCAGCGATAGTGCACTGCGCATGGTTTGACTGGCATTCTTGTATCCAAGACCTCAACAGACTTCGATCAACGGTGGGTGGGATTTTTCGTCTCCTCAGGACTTGTTCCACGTCTTTGTCAAGGTCGGCTGTGAAATGTTCGAAGCCTTCAGAGTTATGAACCCTGTCCAATTCACACAGAGTGTACCGAGAAGAGCCGTAAGCAGTTCTCTGAGAGTCATCTGGCTCCCAGTCTGTCCCCAACGATGGCCGATATCGGAAATGCGCGTCGGAGTCTTTTGTCTGAGCATAGTGAGCCCAGAGGGTTGTCTTTGCCCAGACATTTATGCTTGCCGACCGAGATGGTTCCCATGTTTCATCCTCCCATCTGGCCCAAACTCTCTTGATAACCTGGACCACAAAGCGGCAGAAAGAACAATCTCTTCTCTGGGCAATGTCGGCAAGTGTGCCTATATAGAAGCACTTTATATCCTCTTCAAACAGAGCATCAAAGTCTATACACCTGCAGGATAAGCAGAGACTAGACTTGCTGTCGATAGCAAACATAGCAATAAGCTCAGCTTATCAAGTAAGAGTAAGACAAGATGCTATCTAAATTTTACACATGTCTGTCTTACTCATCTTACTACCCCCACTTCACCTACCCTGCCATCTATTTCCAGATGGTATGGTCCACTTTAACACAAAAATGCAGGGGATATTAATAACGCAGCTGGAGGAGAGAAATACGTACAACGCTGTGTAGCACGTAATTTTACTACCTTTAGAATTGTATCACGTCAACCGACTATATGCCTCTACCAGGAAGCGTTGTCTGGAACTCGGATATACCTGTCTTCATTTTACAAGTAGACGTTCTCGGTTTATGCTTTGAAGCTTGGATTGCAAGAGAGTACTACCTCCATATTAACGTCTATGGATAGCTAATCGTGGGTACCCGGAGTAGTTTCTGACAAATGTGCTTATGTTCGGAAGATCACCTTCTGAACTTTAGACTCATTGAATAGCTCGTAGCCTCGCACTGCGTCGGAAAGTGGGAGAATGTTATCGAACAAGAACCTATACGAGGTTAGCGGATTAAACCCTCGTTATCCACCGTCTGATAATGATGCAAATTCAGGAAGACACTCGATGTGGAAGAGCATACCCAAGAGCTTTTTGTTCTTGTTCTAAAAGCTCCATAGCCTCATGGAATATGCTTCTTACAGGACAGCGTCCCATCTGCAGTCGAACATTTTTGCTACCCGCAGTTAGCATTGCTGTGGTCGGTGTGAATCGAGGCAACTTACTTGTAAGCCTCACTTCCTGACCATGGGATCTGTATCTAGTTAGGATATTGCGGTATAAAACAGCATAAAAGCAGACATACCTCAGCGTTGTGAACACCAATACTGCTGATAGCACCAAATGATCGAACCAACTCGAAAGCTGTCCGGAGAGCTGGTGACAGACCAACGACTTCCACCACGATGTCGGCACCACGGCCACCAGTCACAGTCTCCACACGGTCTACCATTCCAGCCTTATCCTCCACGAAGTTGAGAGGTTCAGCTCCAAGCTTTGCTGCCTGGTATAGCCTGGCCGGAACACTGTCCACGACAAATAAATGCTTTGGCTTCAAGGCAGCCGCAGCAACGACAGCGCATAGTCCCACAGGGCCGCATCCTATCACCACGATAGTCGCGTCCTGCAAGTCAAGCTTCGGCATCATTTCAACCGCGGAGTTGACGCCAAAATACCCCGTTGGAAAAATGTCAGCCATGAGAATTAGAGCTTGATCAGAGATGCCCGTCGGGGCTTTGATGACGGTTCCGTCTGCGAATGGGACACGGACGTATTCGGCTTGGGCTCCGTCGAGATTTGGAGAACCGAGTGCTTGACTGTTGATGCATCTCGCTGAGCCGCCATTCTGGCAATAGTAGCATCGACCACTGCCACGATGTATTAGTATAAGTCCCGAGGCGGTAACAGGGAGAAGCTCGTTTCCTACCACGAAGCAGTAAAGGGTGATACGACCTTATCACCAATCTTGACGGATTCAACAGCAGATCCCAGAGCGACAACGGTACCCGTGAACTCGTGGCCCATGATAAAATCAGGTTCTGTCGGCTCAACTCCTCGATAAAGATGCAATTCTCTGAGTTATTGTCAATACTTGGACGACGAGTTGGGATGGGTGTGAAGACGAACGATCCGCACAGCGCGGTCATGTTGACCTTGACAATAACATCTTGTGGGCTTTGAACTGTCGAAAGTTAGCCATGGTTGATGCAGCCTTGGTGGATTGAAGAAGTTGTATACTTTGAGGCACGGGCCTATCTTGCACAGAGACCTTGTATGGTCCGTCGAAGACAACAGCTTTCATGAGTTCTGGGGTAGACATTTTAGTGAAAGGGTATTGTAACTAGATATTTTAATTTAGTATGAACGAGAAAAAAAAAAAAAAAAAAAAAAAGATTTTATGTATAATCACTTTCTATCTCAAGTTTTTATCGTCTTACTGCTCCTCCTCGAACCGGATCTCTAGTCAATTTCCGCGGAAGATTCCTTAACAATTTTCACCTATCGTCTGTCCAATCATAAGCGCGACTTTGAGCTCACGTGGACGGAGACCGCTGGTAGTGTCAAAAAATCACCGTTCATGTTAGACCCACTCTGTCCAACTCGGAAAATGTCATTGGTAGAAACGATAATTGACGTGCTCGAGGTCCTTAGTCATACTCCGCGGAGATTCTTCTTTTCCTCCTACAGCAAACGTCACAATGGATTCAGCCTCAGGGATTCAACCACGCCGAAGCCGACAGGCCTGTGAACCATGTCGGTAAGTACATTGACCGACACTAAAATAATTCCTGCCAATATTAATTGTTTAAAGCCGAAAGAAATCAAAATGTACCGGAGAGCGACCCATATGTTCGTTTTGTGAGCGACTCAATTTGCCGTGTGAGTATGCCTTAAGAGGCAGTTCGGTACAGGATAAGACTATCCGACCACAAAAGAGCCAAAGGTCGGTCGCCAACTATATGGATTCTGCCATCCTTTTCTTATTGGTGTTGCAGACAATCTACAAAAGACAGAGTTAGAGCGCTAGAGGCGCAGGTTGTTGCCCTGTCCGAGTTACTCAGGTCCGTAATGCTTGAAAAAGTGATCGGTGTCCTCGAAATTGACTGATTATTCAGTCGATCGAACGATGGCCAAGATATGCAAGCTAGTCCGCGACAACAGCCACGAACGCGCACAGCGAGTCATGAAAGAGATTTCTCTCCAAGCACGACGCATTTTTCAGAGACCCAGTAATAATCAATGATTTTGATATTCCAAACATCGTCCTAATATGTGTTACAGGCCGGACCCTCCCCAGACCGTATTAGATCACTTCATAAAAGTGTACGGAACAACAGTCCACTTGCAACCTCTCCCCCTATTTAAGTTCGATAGCTTAAGAACAAAGCTGCAAACCGCTTCCCAGTACTTCGTTCACAGCTTTTTAGCACTCATGCTCCAGTTCTCAACACATGATTTCTACCACAAGAGTCACAAGGCAGCCGCTAGATTCTATAGCCGTTCTGCAGCAGCTACTACAGGGCTCCTCGCTGCCGAAGGAAACCCTCGAGTAGAGGTCATCCAGGCTCTATGCATGTTGGCTTTGAAAGATATTGCAGGTAAAGTGTCATCCAACTGGCTTTGGACCTCCTGCTTACCTTTCTGTAGAAAGCGAGTTGTCCCGAGCTTGGATGTCCATTGGTACAGCAACCCGGCTGGAGAGCATACGCGAGCTCCGACAGCACGAGACGACAGATATTGAGGAACAGGACGAAAATAACAGATGTTATTGGTCAATCTACATGATTGAAGCTATTTTCTTCCCTCATATGCCGCGGGCTCCAGAGTCTGATCCGCACTGCAGACATCCTTCCAGCTCGGAGCCCCCACCACCAATACCCCTTGATACAAACGAGGCCAACAGTCTGGACTTTGATAACGCAGTTGGTACGACCAACGATGTAGGCATAAATACGCACGCCGGGAGGATGATTGCTGTTTGGGGTCAGGTCGCCTGCCATCTTCATGAGATCAGGGTGGGAAAGGTTCAGATACCTTGGCTGCCAGAATCTACGTACTCTAAGCTCAATCTCTCCCTGTTCGAGTATGAGGCCCAATTCCACCAGAAACATTTAATGAGGAGCCTTTTTCCTTTCAAGAGGCAGCAGAATGAGATATTGGCTTACCGTCAGTACTGGAATCCGTGGTTAACGACACATGTGATACTGCACGCGTCGCTTGCGCTGCTAAACCATCCTTTCATTCATCTCGTTGCTTTGCGTCGCAATAAAGGAATCAGGCAATCTAGACTATTCTTACAACAGGTAGTCGACCAGGCGTTATTCCACTCTGGCTGGGTCTTTTGGCTTATTGGAATATTTGAGGATTTATCGATTGAGATATCCAACCCGCTGATTGGATTGGCCGTCGCAGCAACGTCTACTATTCCATGGCTTTATCAGTTTGTAAGAAACACCAAGGTTGCCCGGAAAGCTGGGCAGAATTTGGCCAAGGGACAGAGGTTCCTTGAACGCTTGTCGCAAACTTGGCCATGTGTGGCCCACAAGGTATGCAGGGTTACCCGCTCCTACAATGTGTACGATTGCTGAAAAAACCGATAGCTTGAGAGCCTGAAAAAACTGCAATCACTTGTTCTAGGACCTCAAATGGAAGTAGGCATCACTGATACAACGATCAGCTTTCCCCCTTCCATGATATGGGAGCTTCTCGATCCTATCATCCACGAGGCGGCACTACTCTACGACAATCACGGTTCACCTTCGGAAAGTCAATCGCACGTGAGCATACATGTTACAACGGACTTTTTGCATCCTTTAGCTGATGACGACATTGCCGATGCATCGTCGAATGAAGTCAACTGGCAAGAGAATTTCATGTATGGAAGTGATTTACTACCAGACATGTATCCTGCATCTTTGGTACCTTTCGACTTCAACGACCTTTGATCTGTGTTTGTAGATCTCATATCTCTACTATGATAGAGCAGTATGGTGACTCATTAGTACACGATCTAGGATTCGAGTCTTGACTGTAGGGTCACAGGATACTGGTTGAAACTCGGCGGCTGAAAACTTTAAACCAACGTCTTCAAAACGGTCCTGGGTAGGATGAGTACGCCAACGGAGGTGAAACGGCACGACTGGATATGTTTACATATTGATAATATAGTTAAGAGTTTGCTTGCGTTCAAGACGACACAAGATCTCTAATGACGCATTTGCTTCCCGTTTACCCTTATCGATAGCTGAAGACCTTTTGTGATGGAGCGAGAACCGGAAATGATTTACGTCGTGATTCCTGTCAGATGGCGTACAGCCTACAGGGCACCCAGTATCGAACAAGGCCACAGTTACCTAATAATAAGGTTTCCATCTTGAATTGCGCTCTTTAACCATTATGACTCCAGTGCTATAAATCCTGTCGGTGTTCCAGATGACTCATGATAACCTTGGTTCGGACCTTGTTACGATAAGGTTTATTAGAAAAGATAACTACCGAATGATAGTTTGTGTATAAAAGTATTGTTTTATTGTGTATGCATTACCGGGCATCTTATCACTAGATGTGTCATAACCAAACCCCGAGTAGATGACTCCAATGCTCGCATCGGACCTTTCTTCTTTTCTCTTAACCTTGGCCAAAATGACAGAAGGTCTCAGCTGGGTATAAAATGGAGTACTTGTTTCCATCTGGGTTTCTCCCTCTTCCTTCCAACAACGTCGACGACCTACAAGAGACATCAGCCTTCAGCTCGACGACTCCAACGAAACCACCATAAACAGAGGCCACAGTTACAATTGCGGGCTTAGCCTGTGCACAGCACCTCCACCACTTTCTTGCCACTAAGCAAACTCCCTCTCGCAACAAAAGCACCCTTGGTCTCTCGATCGGGACACCCTTCACACGGAACCCGATCACTCTAGTACCGGGGGACTCTCACCATCTTCATCACTCTTGACTCCATACTGCCCTTCACAATGAGCTCATTGTACTTGTGCCATTCATGTGATGCCAATCTGGGACTTGTCCATCCAACTGCTGAGGAGCGCGCCAAGATCTGGAAATGGACTTCTTTTGCTCGGAATGACTTACTCCCTGTCCCTGTGTTCCCCCAAGAATCCGAAGACCTCACCACTGTACCCCCAGCCACAGATGCAGGGATGACATACTGGATTCTCGTCGACAAACGTCTTCTGCCAAATGAGCGACCAATTCTTTGCGCGGGCGAAACCCTTCTCAAGCGTGCCATCAAGAACGACTATGACGGCAACGTGAAAGATGTTGTTGTCCATGGTATCGCAAGTGTGTCCTGTTCCGAGGAGTACCGCCGACGAGGCTACACCTCTCTTTACGATCGAGAGATGAAAAAGGTTCTCCGGGACTGGGAGCCCGAAGAGGGTGTCACTGTTGGCTCCATTCTATATTCCGACATTGGCAGTAAGTGGATGTCGGTCCTTGGATGGGTGCCCGACCCAAAACATGACCACCTTCTATTCCCCTCCATTGACGGTGTGAAGTCAACTTCCGTCCAAGACATCCTGGAAGGTGACATCGCATCACTGTGTGAGCGGGATGAAGCTATGGATCGCACTGCCATGGGCAAGCCTTCTGAAAAAAGGCGATTCGTCATCGTGCCCAATGCTGAACACATGCTGTTCCTGATCAGGAAGGGGGACCTTGCTACCAAACATCTCTTTGATCATATCCCAAAGGCCAAGGGATGCATTGCAGGCTCGCCTGGGAGGCAGGTTTGGGCCATCTGGTATCATCGCTACTATGGGCATCCGGACTCGGCAGATGCTAGCAATGTACTTTACATTATGCGGCTGGTGGTTGAGGGAGACGGCACTAGAGGTTGGCTGACAATCGACAGCACCGAGAGAGAGCTTCCAGCTGATCAGCTGAAGGCGCTGGAATCTGTGATCAAAGCTGCCCAGGTTGTCGCAGCTGAGTGGCGCCTCCAGCATGTCAGCGTCTGGGATTCTACGCCATTAGTGCAAAAGGCCATTGTCCAGACCGGTTTGTGGCATAGACTATCCAGGCGCGACGACCACATTACCAGTGGCCGGTGGTATGATGCTGATGCTGGCGTGGAGGCTACTCCAGAATGGATCACTGACGAGTATTACTCGCTTTGATGGGACGCGAGATGCAACACTGTGAGTGACTTCGCAGGTAGACACGCTAATCTTGTTGATTGGAGGATGATGGGCTTGTCTTATACAAATTGGTGATGAATACCAACATATTGTATCCCACGCAGGGATAACTTACAGATGTTCCATACATGCTTTTTATTTACTGCTACGGCTTTTCTACTCGCTAAAATTCCACTTGTGTACACTGCAGCTTTTGCGAGTCTCCACAAGTTGACTCGCGTCCGGGAATAGTTCACCGTTTCAGACTTATTCTCCGAAGGAACGAACCAACAACGTTTTCCCATCCAATAATAAATAACAAAAGTTTTCACAACAGCATCATGATGCATACGTTCATCCGAAAATAGAGGGGAACCCGGCTCAGTAAGTGGATAAATGGCGCATCCTACCGTATTCAGAAGGTCGCTTGCGGTAACTGGTCCTATAGGACGAGACTTCCATCTTTCAAGGTTCCACGTGATTGTTGGTGGCATGATGCATATCGCTTGCGGATAACAGATCCCTTTTCTCTCAATTTCAATTCGTTACACATAACCTGATCGTCCATTGATTCGAATTTGAATCTCGAAATTCTACAATGGCCGTCACGCCTCACGAAGAGACTATCGTTGCCGACGATAACGTGAGTATCCCGCAGCCGCGATCAGAGAGTTCATGCGACAGGACTGACCCACTCCTAGGTCGCAAGCAGCGTAATTGAAGACGGCGATTCTGCGATTGGAGCAGTCAGCATAACCTAAATCTCAAGATGACTAGATCTGACGGTTATAGGATGCTTTCAGTGACAGCACATCACTAAAGTCAAGTATCATGAAATACCGTGAGGAGAACGGAAGGACTTATCATGCATACAAGGATGGAGGTAAAGCTCAGACTGAAGTACAACAGTGGCGAAACTACTAATCCGATCTGTGTATCAGCTTACGCGCTTCCTAATGATGAGGTACAGTGGCTTCACACTCAGTTTGTCCGATCTGCTGACTGAGATTCAATAGGTTGAGAATGAACGATTAGGTACATTAAACCTATTTTACCACTACGATGTCTAACCAGGATAATGTAGATTTACAGCATCATCTTATGCTTCTCACATTTGACGGGAAACTCCATGCGGCTCCTCTGCCCGAGAAGCTCGACCGCGTTTTCGATGTGGGATGCGGTACAGGAATCTGGTCTATCGAGTTCGGTGGGTAACACTGGCGTGCTTTTGGTTCATTTGTATACTAACCTCGGCATAGCGGATGAACACCCGGAGACTCAGGTTGGTTTCTAAAGTAACAATGGAAGGAGGCTTTGTCTAACTATTCTAGATCATCGGAGCCGACTTGAGTCCAATTCAGCCTTCAGCGTATATGACACATTGATTCACAGCACGAAGATAATTACTGACTATTTGACAGCGTTCCACCAAACGTGACCTTCTACGTGGACGATGTAGAAGAGTCTTGGGATTACTCTGCCAAGTTCGACTTCATCTTCGTTCGTTTCCTTACCGGGTCTATCCGTGACTGGCCCAAATTCTTCAAGCAGAGCTATGAGTCAGTCACCATACCCGATACACCGTGGCTTGGTCACAGCTAACCACTTCCGTCCAGCAACCTCGAGGCCGGTGGCGTGATCGAGCTGATTGACTGCATCTACCCAATGACATCAGATGACGACACCCTTTCCAAAGACTCAGCCCTGTACAAATGGTCCAAGATGCTTCTCGATGCTTTCACCGCAATGGGGTCTGGTTTGGACAGTGCTCTGAGATACAAGGACCAGCTTGAAGAAGCTGGCTTTACTAACGTTGAAGTGGTCAAGCGAAAGTGGCCCTTGAACGCGTGGCCAAAGGATCCGAAGTATAAACAACTTGGTGAGTTATTCTACAATCCGTCTTTATCCTGATGCTAACTCGTTGCAGGAATATGGTCCTATGAGAATGGAATGAACGGTCTGGCGGCTGGCAGTCTCGCTGCTTTTACTCGTCCCAAGAGCCAGGGTGGTCTTGGCTGGAGCGTGCAGGAGGTCGAGGTCTTCCTCACCGATGTTCGGAAAGATCTTAAAAATTTGAAGATCCATGCATACTGTCATATGTAAGCACTCACCTTCAATCATGGATCGAGTGGATTAGCTAACAAGTGATAGTTGGTCTGTATATGCGACCAAGCCAGAATAGTAAAGCTTCCTGGGGCTTTGATTGTGCTGGTGCCAGCTGCAAAAGGGGTAGTGACGTGGTAATGGATGCTTTTGAGAGAGTTGGACGATAAGAAACGCAATGCAGAGACAATAAATATAGTAGACACCGGAAAAGAAACCGGAATCGCCATCGCTTTCCTTTAGCAACTTGCCTATTAATCTGAATATTACAGACAAGCCCTTCTCAAAGATAAGATAAGATCAGCAAGGTTGACAGTCTTAGCAATCTTACTCGAGCAGATTGCCGGAACCTGGGGTAGGAAATTGTGCCTAGATAACATTCATCCAATGAGCTGAGAGTCGATCTTAGTCTAACTCTGTGCCTTGGAACACCCGCCACTTGTTGCTCGCGCTAGGCATATAGACTTTGGACCTCATGGAGATCTGGGCTCCGAAACTGGGGTAATGAAGGCACGGAGAAACCCAACCCGGGCTTTCCGGAGCTACTTGTGTTTCCAGATACACATATGGGGGAGCAACAAGCTGGAAGTTGACCGAGAGAATCAAGACCTAGCAAATAGTGCTGAGAAGATCATCGCAGCATCATTAAGCATAACGCACCTTCTCCGCAGCTTCACGCAAACCCGTGTGTGTTTTCCCCAAGCGAGTCATTCTCGCGGATAACCCCCACGACTACACCGTTAGTCCTTGCGGGGAACACGACGGCTAGAGTTCGCCTAGTTTACTGTAAATAAGAGAGGGATTATTCTGGGTTGAAGGTTGGCTCATAAACGAGGAAGAAGTGGATTGCGTGTGCGTTCTACGGTGCCGGTTAGCCGTGCTGATCAGTTATAGTGACAAAGGTTCTGGAAGGGAGGGCTAGGGTACGACCGGGAGGTTATTTTGCTTGGGGAAAGTTAAAAGTCAGTAGTTAATGGATCTTCCAAACAATTAATACAATCAAAACATAGAGGTTGAAGAAAGAGAAGCCACGTCACTACCTTCTCTTAGACTTGAGATATAACCTTTTGATGAAGGTAATGAGTAAAGACAGAGATAAGAAAGTGGGAGATGCGGGGAATTGCACTATCTCCGCATCAAAAAAAGGGCCGTTGGAGTCGTCCAGACTCCACAATCGGCACACAATATCCGTAGTGCTGCGGGGTTAACCAATCATCTACTCGTCAAATCATTAGCAGGAATTCTCCGTCTTTGCCCGTGGGGCCAATTTACTACGTTGTATTCCCTCGGCGGACACTTGTCCGAGTCCCCAGTGCTATAAATGCTCTGTCTCTCTTCGCTGTTCTTGGTTCCAGAGGCCGAGAAGACTTGTATCGTTGAGTTCTTATCAAGCTGCTCTATCACGATGAAGTTCACTCTTGGAAACCAGGCCGCTATGGCTGAGACGCCTAGTGAGGTGCTAAACTGGCGTCTTTACTGGAGCACTTTTGTCTTTGGTACGTTATCCATATCCCTCTTGTTTATCTCTTGTGCTGACTGTTTTAAGGCATTCTTGGTGCTAGTCGTGGTCTGGATGAAGGTCTCGTCGGAGGCATGGTCAGTCTCAAGAGCTTCCAGGAAGAATTCGACCTTGACGAGGGCTCAAAACAACACCAAGCCCAAGTCGAGTCCAACATCACCAGTATGGTCCAAATCGGTTCCATCGCTGGTTCACTGTTAGCTTTCTTCATCTGCGACAAGATCGGTCGTGTGCGATCGCTCCAGGTTCTTTGTCTGCTGTGGCTCGTCGGATTCATCATTGTTGTTACCAGCCATGGAAGCGTTGGCCAGATCCTTGGTGGGCGATTTATCGCTGGTCTTGGTATCGGTATGACAGTCGTTGTTGGTCCGACGTATCTTGCTGAGACGGCTCCGCGAGCTATTCGTGGTATGCTTACCAACATCTTTGCTGGATCGGTGTATCTTGGTGTTATGATTGCTTATTTCAGCAATTGGGGTGCTTCCATCAACCTTCCCAACACGTCACGATGGCAGTGGGTAGATCCTCAGATGTGCCACATCGGCTTCTCAGGGTAAGTCTCTACCAAACTCTATCTCAAGTATCACACTCTAACCTTGTTTTTGCAGGCTACTTCTCCTCCTATCCTTCACCGTCCCCGAAACCCCCCGTTGGCTCACCATGAAGGGCCGAAACGAAGAGAGCACCAAAGCCCTCTGCAAACTCCGACAGCTCCCCGAAACACACCCTTTCGTCCAAGCAGAACTCTACGGTATTCAAGAACAACTCGAGCGTGAACAAGAGGCTGTCCTCGGCGTGTCAAGATGGGGCAAGCTTCGCGAGCTTCTTACCATCCCGGCCAACCGATACCGTCTTATGCTCGGTTTCATGGCCCAGCTTCTTGGTCAATGGTCCGGCGCCAGTGCCATCACTATCTACGCCGTTGAGTTCTTCGGTGTTCTTGGAAAGACTGGACAATCTGAGAAGCTCTTCGCTACCTGTATTCTTGGTGTTGTGAAGCTTACTTCTGCGTACCTCTGCGCTTTCTTCCTGGTTGATTTCATCGGACGACGACGGTCTTTGTACGGCGGTATTACGCTTCAAATGATTTCTATTCTTTACATCGCCATCTTCCTTGCTATCGTCGGTACAGAAGCTCTTGAGAACGGAACCTTGACACCCTCCCAGAAGCACGCTGGTGTTGGCGCAGTCGTGATGCTCTACATGTCCGGTGTGGGCTGGACCATGGGCTGGAACTCCTTCCAGTACCTTGTCAACGCTGAGATTTGGCCTCTCCGTCTGCGAGCCCTGGGTAGTTCCATCACCATGTGTCTTCACTTTGCCAACCAGTACGGCAACACCAAGGCTGTTCCTCTTATGCTCCTTCAAATGACCAGCACTGGTTTCTTCTTCTTCTGCGCGGCTGTCTGTCTGCTCGGACTGATCTGGGTCTTCTTCTTTGTTCCTGAGATGGCCGGTCGATCGCTTGAGAGCACTGATGAGTTGTTCTCTCTGCCTTGGTACAAGATTGGTCGATATGGAAACAAGCTTGCGCCTGATACTGAGGCTATCATGGCGAGGGATGAGAAGGCTGATGTGAAGGAGGAGGCCAATGAGGTCGAGTATCGTAGGGAATAAACTGCTATAGATGACTTAGTTACGATACAAATCACGAATTGATATTACAGAACAATGTCTGGGTTTGTTTGTAAGCCCTTCATTTGTGAGATCCTGATCTAGATCTATTTGTGGTGTCTGACTTCTAAGAATACCAGATGGCTTGTGACCTGGTCAATCTGGTCCAAGGACAGATATCAGTGCTTATCGACGTTGAGTTATGCCGTCTCACAAGCATCGATATTGCAACCCTTCGCTGTCAAGCCTCCAGCTTCGCTTCTCAATAAGCGTAGTACAAAGTACCCTCATCTTCAGACCGTCGGATCTTCTTGTTCTCCTGCATCAGCCAGAATCTCATACCCCAGGCTCCAATGGCAGTCGCCACACTGAGCGCAGCACTTGAAGACATGGCCATGGTGTACCGAGGCTCGTCAGAGGAAGGCCACATGTACGGCGTCCAGATAAAAGACGCCACAGCGATACAGTTGACGATGGCAAGTGAGCATGCCTTCTTCTCTTTGGTCTGGGAGCAGGTCGCTGATACCCAGCCAAGGATGATACTGTTGACGGCGTATGTGCCGATTGAGAAGACACACATGGCGACTGTAGACTTAATTAGTAATTGCGCTGAGATGGCTTGGGGAGACTTACAATATCGAGCGCCTGTGTTGAGGGTGGCGCATCCGAGAATGAAGCCAAACACAGCAACAGCTTTCGCGATAGTAATGTGCCTATCAAGTCAGCAATATTTCACCAGTAAGAAACGACAACAACTCACCAAGTTCTCTCATTAAACCGTCCCGAAGACCAAGACCAAGCAATCGAGATCGCACCTGCAATTAAATAAGGCGGACACGTCAAAACAAGCGTAATAGTCTGATCAAAGCCCAAAGTCTTGACAGCCGTAGGAAAGAAGTTCTTGAACCCGTTGGCTCCAAGATGACAGTGCTGCATCACGACAAACAACCACACTTTGGGATCTTTGGCAGCAGAAATAATACCTGTCCAGCTGGTAGACTCGCCTGAGTTGCCGACAGTGTCGCGTTGAGTGCGCTCGTTGGCGAGGATTTGTTCTTGGGGTGTGAGCCAGCGTGTCGTTAGGGGCTCGTCGGGGAGGATGAAGAAGCCTGCTAGGGCGACGAGGAGTGTTACTGCGCCTTGGATTATGAAGAGCCATTGCCAGCCCGCGAGATTGGCCTAGAATTATCAGTGACTGTCAATCATTTCAATTCTGTAAACATACCATTCCGTCCATCTCAAAGATGCCCAGTGCAATGAGTCCAGCAAACGCCGTAGCGAGAATATTTCCAGTGTATAGAATTGAGATACGCGTAGCAAGTTCTTTTCGCGTATAAAATCTTGCTAGGATATACAAAGCACCTGGATAATACGGTGCCTCCGAAATACCAAGGAAGAAGCGCGTGAGCAAAAGGCCGGTATAGTTTCGGCTGAGTGCTGTAAGGCCGCTGATGATAGCCCAGACAGTCATACACGACGCCATCCAGATACTAGGTCTCACGCGTGTAACGACCATGTTGGCTGGGATACCGACGATGACATAGCCTGCGAAAAGAATGGAGACACAGGTTTGGTATTGCGTGCCTGTGAGTTTGAGATCTTTCTCGATGGTGTTGAGTCGGGCTAGAGCGATGGCGTTACGGTCCTTATTGAGTCAGTTTGTCAATCATGTAGCGAAATTGGGGTAGTTACCAGGTAGTTCAGCCAGTACATCAACCATAGAATCGGCATGATCCACCAATCCAACTTCTTCACAAGGGCGATCTCTCGAGGGTCAGTCTTTTCGTGCGCACCCGAATAATCACGAGCTTGAGGCGCAGTTTTGAGAACCTCCTCAACCTCGTCAGTCGGCACAGGAGCGCCATCTTCCTTGTCCTTTCTGTCCATCGCGTTCATCTTGGCGTTGGGGTATGTGGCAGTTGACGCACTTCCAAGAACTGCGGTGCAACACCACTTTATATGCCTGGCCAGAACTCAAAGGACTCAGATCTAGATGCCGGGTATCAATCTATGTTCCATTGCATATCAGATGGTTGGTAGACAAGCCAATCTAGATCTTTCGAGTAATGATCCCTTCCCCAACCATGCGGGGCTGTCGTCAATAATTGGTGGCTTGGTTGCCAAGAGTAACTTGGCAGGCGGGGTAGTGTTAGTCTGTTACCTTAAATCAAGCTTAAATTCTCGGTATGCATGAGGCTAGATAATTATTGGAAGGTGAATAAGTAAGAGATTGGGGATACCTGGTAATCTGTGTACAACTGTCCAGGGAAAGCGGGCTGACTGTCAGCTAGCCAAGCCAGACTATCCTACGTCAAGATGTTTGGAGTACCGGACGGGCACTGATTGCAGGATTACGTCGTATTAGATGTAACCAGGCGAGCATCCTCAAAGTCCAGACCACACATGACAGCCTCGGGCCTCGGTATTATCTGCCCGAGACCAGCCACTCGTTCTATACAAAGTTGGCTCCAGATGCAGGACGAGGCGAAGCGACTTGGTGACTTGAGTTTTAAGAGAAGAACGAGCGACAGTTGTCCCTTATAGTGATTGAGATAATTAGTTAGTTACCTACAGTGAAATGAGTGCGTTAACACTTCAGCGGCACTGCGAAACAGATTGCACGCCACAATGTCTTGGCGAAGTTGACTGAACAGGCTTAGAATGTTTCATGGGTCACCAAGTCATGTGAGTCGTCCAGTCTGCAACATGCGGTGGCCTTACAGGGCTGAGAGTGCATGTATGAGGCACGAATCTCGATGCATGCAAAATGTTATGAGGCGAGTAGATGTAGTACAGTGTCGAACATATCACTAAGTTGATATACGGTAGATAGAGAGTTGGATGGTAAGTATATATTTTGACCGCTGACCCAGCTATACTAGTAACCAAACATCAGACGGCTACCATCTAGATATTTTCACAATCGCAAAACAAGTATATATGTAACAGGAAAAATATGTGCAGTGAGGCCAACAACTAGGCCATGAAACCCCCAATGCTTCGACAACCTCAAGACCAGCAATGAGATACTAGTTCAAAGCATTCTTCTCAACAGTCCACATTTAGCGGAGAGCCTGGACAACAGAGTTGTAGGCAGGCTTGGGCTGGTACTGAGCGTTGAACAGAAGGCTGTCGTGCTCCTTGCGCCAAGAGTCCTTGTCAGAGACACCCCAGACGGTGATACCGACACACTTGGGGACGTTGAGGCAGGCCTTGGTGACGGTGGCGTAGTCAGCAGCAGGGGCAGTGCGGATGTCGAGCTCAGTGATGGCAACCTCCTTGACACCAGTGGAAGCCATCTGCTGGAGAGCAGCTTGGACACCGTTGGCGGCACCGGGGTCGAGATGGGTCTGAGAACCAATACCGTCGATGGGGATGCCCTGAGCAATCCACTTCTTAACGTGGGCGACCATACCGGCCTTGAGCTTGGCGGCGTTGGGGTCGTCAATGCTGTAATCGTTGATGTACAGCTTGGCGTTGGGGTCGGCGGCGCGAGCAGCGCGGAAGGCAATGCCGACGAACTCCTCACCCAGGACCTGGGTGAAGGGAGAGTCCTTGCGGAGGGAACCATCCCAGTCGAAGATCTCGTTGAGGACGTCCTATTCCTGTTAGTAAAAGATAAAGTGAAGGTGGTGAGAGTGTACATACCCAGGCGTAGATCTTGCCCTTGAAGTGACCAGCAACGTTCTTGATGTGGTTCTCAATGGCAGCCTTGAGCTGGTTCTTGTCCTTGATGTTCTTAACCCACTGAGGGAGCTGAGAGTGCCAGACAAGAGCGTGACCGCGGACCTTGAGGCCGTTCTGGGCAGCAAAGTTGACGACCTGGTCAGCGCCGGCGAAGTTGAACTTGCCCTGCTGAGGCTCGGTGGCATCCCACTTCATGGAGTTCTCGGGGGTGACCTGGCCGAAGTCGGCCTTGATGATGGCGTTGTTCTGCTGGCTCTGGAGCAGGTTGGGGTCGGTGATGGTGCCGTAGTAGGTCTTGCCCTTGGCCTTGATGAGCTGGTTGATGCTCTGCTGAGCCTGGCGAGGCTCAACGGAAGCGGGCATGGCCGCGACCAGCGAGGCGGTGAAGAGGAGGGAAGAGAACTTCATGGTGACTGTTGTTGTTGAGAAAAGAGTGTGTGATTGACCTGCAATAGGAATGAATGAAGAGATGTAATTGTTTTGGATGTGAGAGTGAGTGATGGAATGCCAAGTGCCAAGAGAGCGGGAAGGCAGGATCTTAAATATTAAAGATCTTCAGCGCACAGGTCAAGGAGGGTACATCATCATGAATCGATGCTGGAGCGATGGCAATCAACACAAGGCCACAGTCTATGCCCGGGGTGGAATTCCTCCGTCTTCCAACTTATCCCTTCTCAGTTAAACGGAACCGTCCTCCGATTGTTTCGAAGAGATTGTCGTTATGCCCAGTATGCCGGTACCCGAGCTGCCAGGGGTGTCAAAAGTCTCGGCGGTTCTAGTCAGTGGCTACAACGTGCTCAATTTCCAGCTTATTTTTACGGTTAGGGACTTTTGCGCTAAGATATCTGGGGTGCAGTTACATGGCTCCAAGAACTAGTGGACTTCTGCCCTGTGGAAAAATTGATGTATCGAATGGTTCATCAGGCTAAATGAGCCAAGATGCATGGTGATGATGGGACGACTCTCGGCATTCTTGTTTACTTGGCAAAATGACGATCTCTAACGTTGCAAGGAAAAAACACCGACACAGTGAAATGTCTCTTTATCCAACGTACCGAACTCGACCCATTATTCTCGGGAGTTCTGAACCCAGTCTAGTCTAGGGGCAGGGGCTCATTTCGGCTGAATTCGACCGTCTCAGTTTAGGAGCACGATCCGATTACTGGTCTGGGGAGAGTTCAGCTGTGGAGACGTTCACGTTTCAGATTGTCTTGATATTCTAGATTTCTTCCTGATTGAGAGTCATCTTGGTGGAATATTGTTCCACCAATCAGAAGACTCAAAACATTCACTTCCGGCAACTTGTGGCTGATAACCTTGGAAGGGGTAAATTGACGTAGCATTGAGACATCTGCTCTTTTGTAGCACTATGACTGTGTACGGAAATAATGGTGGGATGAGGAAGGAGGATTTTGGCTATTGAGATATGGTCAGCACGTGGTGATCGAGGAGACTGTGTTGATCTTTTGATGCAATTGTTTAACAGAATGGGGTTAGTGTTTTCGTATTCCCTCGACTTCAGGTCAGTAATGGCGTCCTGTCAAAGCGGGCGCTAGACCTGGAGGACAGGCGGCTAGACAGGGCTAAGTTCAGACTGTGGCGCATTGGCAAGTACCGTTTTGTGCTGGCAATTGCAAAGGTACTTGTCTTACCCTATAGCAAGAATAAGAGAAACTCGAGATCGTCAAAAGAGTCCAGATAGTTTGGAACAGCGATGACATATCAGGCGATACTGTAATAAAGATTTACAACAACTGAGTCGAGAGTTTTCCTCATGTAGAGAACTTGATGTTGTGACCTGCGGCTCATATTGAACAATATTTGCTAAACATTCAACTCATGTCAGAATGAAAGTTGTAGGTTGCGAAAACAGGTGGGCTGGTCCACAGGAGCCGACGAAAGCCGACAACATCCGTCAGATAAGATAAGATAAGAAGATAACATAAGATGGCGGCAAAAGTATCTTCCGCTCCGACAAGCGGTTGGCATCTTGTTTCTCTCAACTCTGGCCTCTTCTTATTAAATACCATCTCCCACCAGACACCAGTGCCTCCAGCTAGATATTTCTGTTATCTACAAACTGCCACGAACGTACGATGCAAATGCAATGCTGAACTTCTGCTTGATGAAACCGAGCATGAAGTAGCATCCGATATCTCGGCAAATTGACGGTCACAAGCGCAGAACTCTGTTATGCCATAAACGTCTTTTTGCATCTGTACGAGATCAGCATTTTCTTGCGATTTTTACTTTGAGTCCCATGACGTTGTTGCCACAGGTCGCCAATGCATTCATGCTACCGCACAATGCCACTATTAGATGTAAATCGGCGTTTCAGGATGCCATCTGCCGTATGCACTGCCTTAGCAAAACTTGTATCTCGGTCGTGATTGCATCACACATATGACTCTGTTCTATGCTTGAAAACTTGCCTTGATATCCCAGCTGAATGATATCAAGGTCTGCTATGCTGATCAATGACCCGATCGTAGTGTGAATCGATCATCAGAAGGGATCTTAGTGATATGAGACTTGATAAGAGGGTCTTTCAGGCACCGCTGCAAAGAGGTGTGGTGACCTCTGACGTGATTGGTCATGGAAGTGGACCAGTATCGGGTTGTGGGAGGCACTGGAGCCCGACATGGGATTGTACCGGATTTACGGATAACGAGCACTGACTTTCTGAGGCAGCTGCTTCTGTCAACCTCCAATCCACCAGCGATGGCTGTCGTCGTCCAGACAAACCATCATTCTGCACAAACCATTGCCCGCTCCCGATTATTCATCATCAGGTAACCGCCAACTGAAGACACCGTCGTAGGAGAAACAGCTCCGACCATCTGTTTGTTCAGCTGTTAAGACATCCCCAGACCTTAAAACAATTTGCCCCTGGCATGGGTACAGACTTGACCAATGAACAGCGACGTATCGTGCTATTTGTGCCTGGACCTAAACTGTATCTGGCTGACTTTGCGGCAGCCACAGCTGAGCTAACACTGCCAAGAGGGGCTGAAACACGGGAGAATTATGGAGACTTAAAGACATAATCGTTCCATCAATGATCAATGGCCTTATCTTGGCGGTTGTCAACAGCGCTATCACTGTTAGGCGAAACGTCAAACTTCGAATAAAGTGAGGCCAAGTGCCTAGCGTGAACTCTGCCAGCTTAACGTTCCTTCAACGGCGGTGCATTGTCAGCGAACTCTAATAAGCATTATAAGCTTAATACTCTAAAAAGCAGACACCGAGAATCTGAACAGAAATTGCAATAAACATCTACCGTTTTCACCGGCGTTTATAAACAGCAAGGATAACGGGCTATTAAAAACTCGGACAGTCAGAATTCTCCGATTTCTCGAGTCCAGTCAGCATTTGCCAAGGTCTCATTGGTCCGATAATCGAGCAAGCGGTGGTCGAAACGCGATGAAACCAGGGTGAGCAGGGGTCCTAGATGCCCAGAGAAACTAAACGTCTGAAGGGAGATTAGAGACGTCGAAACAGGCCGCAAAAGTGGGAAACAGACACTTGGCTGTCAAATGGAATCAGTCTTTGGAAGCCAAGAGAAGAAACAGATGATGGATAGAAGACCGTTATGGTAGGATCGCGGGAGGGAACTTGAGACGATGCAGGCCCCAGGGTCGTATACGGGACGAACGGTGGATGGGCGCTAATGGGCAACAGGAGCCCAATTGAGATACGAGCTTTCTTGAATTTATAGGAGATGCATTCGATATAAATACCATCGACGACCTCGCTCAAAGGTTTTCGAATCATCCATTCATCAATTGCCCATTTCATTCGTTTCAAAGAGCTAGTCTCACTTCATTCTTTCTTATCAACTTACAATCTTTATCGACCTTTGTTCATCAACAACTCATTCACTTTTTAGTCTCCAGCAACCAAGCAACTCCATCAAAATGAAGACCACTGCCTACCTCTCCGCTGTTCTCGGCCTCGCCTCCGCCGTCAGCGCTCACTACACCTTCGACAAGCTCACCATCGGCGGTCAGCAGGAGGGTACCGACAACCAGTACATCCGCAAGCACCAGAACGGATACATGCCCATGAAGTTCAAGAACGCTCCCGAGGGCTCCATCTCCCCCAACGACAAGGACTTTGTCTGCAACAAGGGCTCTACCGCTGCTCCTGACGTCTTCAAGGTCAAGGCCGGTGACGAGGTTGGTCTTAAGCAGGCTTTCGGCGGTACTGGTATGCAGCACCCTGGTCCCATCCAGGTCTACGCCGCCAAGGTCGACAACGCCGCCACCGCCGACCCTTCCAAACTCGACTGGTACAAGATCCACCAGGGTCTCGTCTGCAAGACTGGCAGCCCCGAGCAGCTCCGTGGTCCCTCTTGGTGCTCTTGGGACGAGGATTCCGTCCACTTCAAGATCCCCTCCACTCTCCCCGACGGTCAGTACATCGTCCGTGGTGAGCACATCGCTCTTCACGGTGCTCACGGTGGAGAGGCTGAGTTCTACACTGCCTGCGCTCAGCTCGAGATCTCCGGCAACAGCGCCACCAGCATCCCTGGTGACTCTGTCAAGATCCCCGGTGTCTACAAACAGGACGACCCTGCCGTCAACTTCTCCCTCTGGGGCTCCGCCACCGCCTACGACCTCACCCCCGGCCCTGATGTCATCCCCGGTGGTACCATCCGTGGTTCCGCTGACGGTTCCGCCGGTGACGTTGTCAAGACTGTTGAGGGTGGTGCCGCTCCTGCTGCTGAGTCTCAGAACCAGGCTCCCGCTCCCCAGGAGAACCAGAACCAGAACCAGAACCAGCAGCAGGGCAACAACGACGCTGGCTGCAACTCTGCTCCCTACGTCCGCCGCCACGCCCGTGACGTCGCTGTCCGTGCTTAAGTTCACATGGAATTGATTCAGGGCCAGTTGTGAAAGACTGGCAAGTTTCACGCAGGACGTGGTGTTTGGCAGTTTTTCATTCACTGGAATTTGGAGGAAGACAACAATCTCGATAAACATGATAAGAAGAATGTTTCTTCACTTTTATACTGTATCTATTATCATAGCTTAACTTGCTAAAATATATTCTGGGCTAGAATTCATCAAACAGTCTTCATTTGCCTGTGACTGTCTCTTTGCAATTCGATACTCGTATAATTGTTTCTTCAAGATCTACTGACAGTTGAAATAAAGTTGATCTGATTGCCAATGCGCGATACTCGTATACTTGTTCTAACGCCAATCTAGTCGCAGATCTGCGATACTCGTATAACTGTTTCTTCATCTACCGTCCAGCTGGGACAACGCTAATCTGATTGCAATTCCTCAATACTCGTATACTTGTTTCTTCAAGCGATCTGCCGTTCAGCGGGAAAAGCGTCGATCTAATCGTAGATCCTCGATACTCGTACACTTGTTTTTTCAGGCAATCCACCCTTCAGCTGAAGTACGCGGATCTTGCAATGATCAGAAGCCCTGTGCGTCGTCAATCGGAATGTTAATTAATATGTTTCGCGAACCAGTCGATCGGATCTTGGTAGCTGTGGTCAATCCACGAAACATACATAAGCCTGTGCACATGCATAACACTATATGCATAAACTGTGCATGGCATATCTATTCGCTTATTCTCTTATGCAAAACTGCTCGGTCTTTTAGCCGGCAACTGTAATCGGCAAAGACCCAGCCCCTGCTGTCCCTCTCCTGCCTGGGATGAACAATTAAACAAAGGGGTAAATTAAAAGCGCCTTGTTGCAATGAGTGAGATTCGTGGTCAAACAGCTATTCGTGGAGTATTTCTCGCGACAAGCGACACTTCTCGAGCGTAACACAGCCCTGCAAGTTCGGGCCAGATTTTGAAGAGGTGAGGCTCGTAATCGGTCTTCTTGTCATTCATTGGTGGAATTGCGAGACTAGCTCAATATACTCTTTGCATGGTACCACCAACGAACAGGAGGCGACTTCCCGCGGGAAATGAATGTCTCCATTACCACCAAGAACTGGCCTTCCTTTCATGCTATGGCCTCATGGTAACAGAAAGAATAGACTCAAAAGCGTGAGAGACAAATCATACAGGCGTTTTATGTTATCTAAGATAAACATCCAGGCTACTCTATTATAGTAACGTAGGCTTCAGATAATGATTCTTCAGTTACCCAACACAACTTTACGTACCTACTGAACAACGTCACTGTCTGCGAAGCCATAGCTACGAATTAACAAAAGACAAAAAAAGTATTAGAGACTTTAGACTCATCCGTTTGTGCAACCATCGGGAATCGAACCCGACTCTAACGCTTGGAAGGCGTTAATGCTAACCACTACACCATGGTTGCTTTGGAACATGACTCGTGTTCTTGTTGTAAGCAGTCTCCACATCAGGGTATATATACATCACAGCTTGATCAGTCCAGCGTTACTGTATTTATCTATGTTAGACTTTTCCTCGAACTGGCAAAACTGTCTTAAACTCTACTACCTCAAAGTTATGTACAGAGAGCCTGTTTTCATATGGCATAATCGCAAACCCAGTACTCTGTGGTACAATGGAGAGTCAAGTTGAAAGACTCGATTGCCCCACTGCGTATCTGTTATTCCCGGTTGTTGCTTGGTAGCCAAGAAGTAAATGTCAGCCACCAGGGAAATCTTTGTATAACCTCTTCTCAGTATTTACTATCCAGGCATCCACTGGCCTCGCGCTAAATTCCCGATGGTTGCATTTCTTGCTTTCTCTAAAACATCTGGACATCTTTTCTCTTTAGACGTTAGTCAGTAGCTTGTTTCTTTCGCAAATATAATGTCTAGTTTAAGAAACCTAGCATAAGTGTTGACTGCCATGACTGTACTGACAGATCCAGAACTCATGATCTGATCCCCAAGCCAATCATATCTCCTCTCGTTATCTTATCAGAGCCCCGCTCATTGTCAGCTGAAGTCAAGGCTCCCACCAAGTCCTACAGTAACGACGAACTACCACGTCAGAACGTTGACTCTTCATAAGAGCCAGTCTGACTTGGAGCTTAGATGAGATGTCTTGGTTGAAGCTCGTCAAGTGTTGTGGCGATGACGGTGGAACTTTTCCTCCACCGAGGACATCAGCTGTTGTACCAGGTAAGGCTCGAAGAACAAGCGACCAGTCCTACCGCATACTGACACCTTACAACAGGGCATACTTCAGCTCCTGTGCCTACAGAAATAGTGCCTCTGGGGTCTCTACGTCCTGTCAATCCTCCTGTATCACCAGTCCCAAGCCAGAACTCACAGCAAGCCCAACTCACATATACCGCAGCGAAACAGCAAGAGGCCTTTCAGGAACTATGGTTGAAGGCTATGACGCAAGTCAAGTCATCAAAAGATGGACAGAAGCTTAATGAAGTTTTAAAACCCCAGCAAATGTGTCATCTAGAAGATGGCGATATTACGGTGACGGATCTGTTCAAAAGCTTGCAGGATGAGATGAAGCGTGCTGGGCTTAGAGGCAAGTTGGCCGATATGATGGAGGATATTGTGCCTTTTTTGAACCGGTTTGCAATCGTAGGTGATGTTGCCATCAGCGCAAATCCGAACCCTGCGGCATTTCCTTGGGCTGCTGTGAGGTTTCTGCTTCTAGTACGAGACGTGTTTCCTTTTATTAACCAAGGTTATATACCAAGACTAACGTGTTTCAGAATCTCACTGCTGGACAAGAGATCAGAGCCAAAATCATCGAAGGTATGGCTGAAATGACAATCTTGGTATATCAGTGCAGCGTCTACCAGGAAGTCCACTTAACCCCAACAGAACTTGACCCCCACTCTACACAAGAGAAGCTCGAAGAAGCTATCGTGGAGTCATTCGTCGTCTCTATCAAGTTTCTCGGCTTTGCTCTTCGTCGGCAACGCTCAGCGGCTCAGGCTGTGACAGATGCTTGGAAGATCGAAGACTTCGCAGGGTATCTGAAGGACCTAACTACAGCAAAAGATCGGTTGCATGATGCGGGACATATGTGCGAGATATATCGAGGTTCGGAAAACCACGGTGTACTCAAAGATATGTATAAGATCGTTAGGCAAGAAGCTATGTGAGTCCCAAAATCCCTGAATTGTAAAGAGAAACGTATACTCACTCCTGTCTGTAGTACGATGGCTGAAGATCGGGCCAAGGCGCAACTGAAAGACCTCCTGCTCGACCCCAAAGACGCCATTGACCACATACATTACCCCAGTAACTCTTTCTGCCTCGACGGTACAAGAGTAGCAGTCCTTGAGGACATCAAGAACTGGGCCAAAGATCCAAAGTCTCCCACCATGTGCTGGCTACCTGGTCTTGCTGGAACAGGCAAAAGCACCATCGCTCGTACAATCGCCCGTGACTTGAAGGGAAGCTCTCTCGGCGGTGCCTTCTTCTTCAAGAAAGGCGCTGGAAACAGAGGAAACGGACGTTTCTTATTCTCCGTCATTGCGTATCAGCTTGCTATCAATATTCCTCCCTTGCGTCAGAACATTGTAGATGCTGTTGGACGAGACGACTCGTCGGTTGTTGCCCCAAAGGATATCCAGTGGCGAAGGCTAGTACAAGAACCACTTGAGAACACTGGATTTGACAGACCGCTTCTCTTGGTTATTGATGCCCTGGACGAATGTGAGGAGGACGATAGAGGGGACATTCTAACACTCTTGGCGTCCTGTCCTACTTCGCTCAAGGTTTTCATCACCAGTCGACCCGAGCTAGACATTGGCGGCCACTTTGCGAAGACCAGGCTTCATCGAGAGATAGTATTGCACCGAGTCGATCCGGAAACCATCGAACAGGATATCAACACATTCATTCGGCATGCAATTTCTAACTTTGTGCTGGAGTACAATCGAGCACATCCTCAGGATTATATGCAACTGCAGTCCGACTGGCCTGGCAATGACAAGACACAACTCCTCGTCTCAAGGTCTCTCCCTCTCTTCATCGCTGCGGCCACCTTCATCCGCATGGTCAGAGATCGTCATTGGACTAAGAGTCCAGATGAGAAGATTGACTTTATTATTGACACATCTGCCAAGGTTCATTCTCAGTATGATTCTCTATACAAGCCTGTGTTGAGTCTCATCTTGAGTCGCTCCCCCAAAGATGACCATGACGAGATTATAACTAACTTTACTGTCATCATCGGCTCATTCGTCCTCCTCGGCAACTCGTTGTCTGTCACTTCACTAGCCAACCTGCTAAACGTGGAACCACGAGTGGTCTTTGGCCAAGTTGATCCGCTTCGGTCGGTAATTGATGTTCCATCTGATGATAGTCCCATTAGACTGTTCCACCTCTCCTTCAGAGATTATCTTGTCAACAAATCAGCTGGAGACCTTCATGTGCATGAGACTAATACCCACAAGACCCTTGCGATCAAGTGCATTGAACTGATGAAGCGGAAGTTGAAGCAAGACATGTGTGGCCTTGGGTCTCCAGGAAAGTTTCGCCTCGACATCGACTCTGAGACAATAGAGAAGTCTGTACCATCAGAAGTCCAGTATGCGTGCTTGTATTGGGTCTACCATTTGAAGCTGTCACTCGATTTATCTCGATACGCGGATGAAGAGTATTATAATAACATTCTATCTGAATTTCGAAATAACCTCTTCTTGACTTGGCTAGAAGTTCTCTGTCTTGTTGGAAAGCTTTCGGACTCTGTCGAGATCATAAGCGAGCTTCAGAATCTGGCTCGCGTGAGTCTTTATTTATCAATATTGAAGAATGGTACTGATCACTACTTAGCGAGACGAGAAAGCGGAGATGCAACATTTCTGCCAAGATGCGATGCACTTTGTTCGCTATTTCAGCGGTTGTATCAACATAACGCCGCTGCAGCTATATTCCTCTGGGGTCATATTTGCACCCAAATTGAGTACAGCGCCTCAGCCTTTGAAACACCGCCAATATCCTGCATGGATTTCTGGACCTTGCAACAATGACCAGTCCTGGCCACAGACCCAGCAGATGCTACACACCCACTATGCGCCCATTAAAAGCATAGACTTCCTTCAAAATGGCAGGTTAGCGTCAGTCAACGCCGAGGGTAGAGTTGAAATCTGGGACCCGGCATCAGGCCGTTGTCTACAGTCTCTTGTTCTTAGTCCTGATGATGAAAGCTTTTCGCGAATTTGGTCCTGGAAAAGTTCTAAAATCGCAATCGCTACAATGAAAGGAATCAGAATATGGGATCTAGATAACAGTTCTTGTCACCCGAAGCTTGTGCCCATAGGTGAGAAGGCCTCAGAGCTAGCGTTCTCAGACGATGGCCAACTTCTTTGTTGTACTGTTGCCTATTGGAATAGCAAGGCTGGAGAGTATACGCATCTATTGCAGGTCTGGGATATCGAAACAAGAAAATGTGTACGTGAGTTTCAGTCCAAGGATCTGATGTTTCTCTCAGAGCAGGGGCAATGGCTGGCTTTCACAAGAGACAAATCTCTCATTGCATCACATTGGGACAGATACCAAGATATTTCCTGGGATGTCATAGGGTCATGTGACGAAGAGGCTTCGTTAGAGTTTTCCATGGATGGCACACTCATCGCATCACATCTGCGATATTCTGGGAACTCTTCGCCATATCCAGTACAAATATGGTCTCTGGATACCAAACAATGTTTGTACAAATTTGAACTCCACGCCAGGGACGTGGCTCTGACGAACAAGAGACTAGCAATCAGTCATCCTTCAGGAGGAGCGACTATCATTGATCTTGAGGATGGGCTAGTATGTGGCACGACCAGCGAGGAAAATTACTCGGATATAAATATCTCGCCTGATGGAGGCTTTTTGGCGTCGTTTGAGTTTCAAGAACTTAAAACTTGGGATCTTTCCAAGGCAACGTCAATCGCAGAGTTCGACTACCACAAGACGCCACTGAAGTTGATTGCTCTTATCGCGGATGGTAATACGCTTCTCTCCGCATCAGAATCTGATATCAAGATTTGGGATATTTCCAATCAGGTCTGCAAAGAAACTCGCGAGGTCGGCAAAACGCTGCATCTCGACGGTCAAACTGTCGTAGCAGCACAGCGGGCGCCATACTTTGCAATACGCACATACTCTGACGTAGAAATCTGGCAGATCTCTCCATTACGCCGGAACAAGATCATAGAGATAGGAGACTATGCGTCCTGCCTGTCGATTTCTGACGATGGAGAGCGACTTGTAGTGGGATACGAGACAGAGGTTGGAGTTTGGGACCTGAAAACCTTTGTCAGGACAAATACCTTAACTACCAATTCTTATGTGAACAATGTCGCTGCGTCTACTGACGGATCACAGGTGGCAATCGATACCTGGCGGTCAATTGAAGTGTGGAAGCTACCAGGCACCCGATTATTCAAAGTCTCTACGCCGGCAGTGTCTATCGACCCGCATGGCCCCCCGACTTCCTTGGTGATGCGAGATCAAAAACTCATGTATTCTAGAAGCATAATGTATGTTTGGGATATCAGAACAGGCAAGTTGCTGTTTCAGTTGGAACCAGGCAATGATGATCAAGCTCCCCTCTTCCAAGAAAGCTTCTTCAATTTCGGCAGTGTTGCTGAACCTGGTGAATCGGATAACATTACTTTGAAGTCATTGTACCTTGCTCGCAGGAGGGACTGGATTTTCAAAGACGGAGAAAGAGCTCTGTGGGTGCCGCCAGAGTATCAGCTGCACACTGGTATGGCAACCGCTATTCTCACTGGATCGACGGTGATTATTGGCGCGGAAACAGGGCGAGTTTTGTTTGTTCTTTTTAAGAACTGAGGGCACTGTCTCTTTTACGGATAAAATGAGTAATTATTTGTTATAGCATACTGTAAAATTGACCTTACTAATAGTGGAATCCCGTATGTCTATTACAACGTGCGGCTAGCAATTGAGTTCCTGATCTCCATTCCCGTAATTTCAAGTAAGACAATTGTTTTCTGGCAGTTACCATGATAATGAGAAGCTTATCGATAAGAGTCTCACAAATCTCATAACTCGCACCCTTGGGCCTAGTATCAACCCACTCTGATACGCTTCACTAACAAGCCCTACGGCTTCGCAAACCAAACCACGCACAAGACCGACCCATTTGTATCCGCATTTAATCCTGCTCAATTATGGACCATTCCAACGGCTTCCAAATCTTGTTTCCTCGTGCCGGATGTCCCGATAACAAGGATACGCTCGCCTGTTCTAATTAGCGTCTCCGCCCAGACAAAAGAATCTGAAACCCTTAGCGTGAACCTACTTGCGGAAGTCGGCATGATTGGACGTGCAGGGTTGCAGTCAATGGATTCATCGTGGGGAGATTACAATTACGAGGTGGTAAAAACACACGGCCATGGAATGGAAATCTAGACCAGAAGCTGTCAGATTGGAGATGACAGGACCAGTGCTGATCTGAAACGAAATTACTTGGCTTTATATAAGGCTGACCTTCTCATCGACAAAGATTATTGCCTCTTCAGTTCACAGCACATTCTTTTCTACATCACACATTCATTCTTTTCAACACAATCTTCTATCAAAATGTTCAGCAGCTACCTCGTCACTCTTTTGGCCGCAACCTCGACGGTTGTCAACGCCGCGGCCGTCCAAGGCACCTCCAAGGTCTTCACCGGTCTGGGAACCCGTTACGGTGACGCTGACGGCTGCACTGAGGAGGACTGCTGGCAGAACGGTGCTTGTAGCTTCGTTGGATACGATCTGCCTCCTGGTATTGACGGTACCACTTGTGTTTCTGATGAGATCTGGAACAATGGTGCCAACTGTGGTGGTTGCATCCAGGTTGACTACAAGGGCAAGTCCCTCAAGATCATGGTAAGTCATCTCTGTTAAATTGTAAAAAGCATGTTGACTGACTCTCTAGGTGACCAACCGAACTGGCGGCGACAAGAACCATCTCGACATGACCCCCAAGACCTGGAACAAGCTCACCAACAACATGAAGGCCGGCGGCGTCGACGGCATCAAGTGGAAGTGGATCGAGTGCCCTCTCCGCTCCGCTCCCCTCCAGGTCCACATGCACGGCGGCGCCTCCAAGTACTGGTTCGCCACCACCATCGAGAACATGACTCACCGCGTCAAGGCCGTCGACGTCAGCAGCGACAACGGCAAGACCTGGAAGGCTTGCTACCTTGCTGACCCCAACATGTGGAAGCTCAAGGGAACTCTGCCCAACGACACTGCTTGGGTCCGTGTTACCAGCGTCAACAACAAGCAAGTTATTGTTAAGAACGTTGCTCTTAAGAGTGGCCAGATCACTAAGGGTACCTCTAACTTCTAAGCTGGAAATGATCTGGGGATGTGATTGGTGGAGATTGTGGTAGAGCCACGAATTCTTGTACATATATTATGGTGTTGCGCTATACTGGCATTGGCGCCATGCATCTTACAGTCCATATCATTCATCGCATACACTCGACTGGAGTGCAGGACATAAATACATTTATGCGACAAAGTACAAGTGCCGAGTTATCCGATCAGACCATGCATCAAATTGATTGAGGACGTCCGTGTTGAGTCAATCGGATCAGCTTAATGGGCAGTGACATTCACCGAGGTGGAGGTCAATATAAATGAAACAAGAAATAGCATCAACTTTCAACTAGGTATACTTCCATTACGACGACCCTCCAAACATAATCAACCCCTCATCAATAACCCAATTAATGATCATCTACTTCTGGCTCTCAAGTCTCTCGATAGTAGTAGCATGAGCTCCCTTCTCATCCCCATCAACATCCATTCCCCTATCCTTCATATCCGCACGAGCAACCTCTCCGACATCAACAGCATCATCCCCATCGAAGTACTGCGCGATTTCTTCCATGGGTGTGTATCGTGTCTCGATGAGGAAGAAGTAAATGATGTACACCTCGAAACCGAGGAATACGCAGTAGACGCAGTAGTACTTCCAGCCCATGGCGTCGAGGGCGATACCGTTGATGTACTGGTTGAAGAACAGAGCGAGCGTCACGCAGAAGTTGAGCCATGTGAAACCCTTGGCACGAAGACCGTAGGGAAGAATTTCAGTGGTATAGTTGGCCATGAGACCGGACCTGGATAAGATTAGCGTGCTGGAGACATGGCGAAGAGTGGGAGATACTTACTTAACATCGTAGAAGAGACCGTAAATAAAAGTGAGCGCGACGAAGGCATAACCCAAAGCCTTGTTGGGATCGATCTCATATCGAGCCGAGACAATAGTCCAGAAATTGAAGATGACACAAGTTCCGATAGTCGAGGTCAGGTAAATGGGACGACGACCGAAGTAGTCGATGAAGAAGGCGAAAGCAGTGTTGATAATAAGACCCTGAGTCTTCATACCAGCGTTAATACCCAGCTGAGTCTCAGCCTTGGTAATGCCGACAGCGTCCATGATACCCTTGAGGTAGTATGAAATGAGACCGTTGCCACTCCACTGACTGAAGAAACCAAGAGCGGTGATGAGACCGATTCTCTTGCGGTTACCCTTGGTCTTCAGGAAATCTGTCCAACCGGTCTGACCAGCCTCCTTGTCAAGAGCGATAGCAGCCTTGATCTCACTGAACTCAAGCTGGACGAACTCATCGTCGACGTCGCCCTCAGCATGGTAGTGAGTCAGCACCTTGAGGGCCTCATCATGTCGATCCTTGCTGAGTAACCAACGGGGACTCTCAGGCATCCAAAAGATTCCAACAAGGATGATAACACTGCAAATAGACTGAAGAAGACTGGGCAGTCTCCACGACCAATCACTCTTAATCTGAAGAGTACCGTAGGTAACCCAACTAGAGATGAAAGCACCAGAGTGGTACGATGCTCCACTGAGTGTCACAAGAACAGCACGATCTTGAGGATGAGCGATCTCAGCGATGAGAAGAGGAGCAGACCCAAGAACAATACAGTCGCCGAATCCAAGAAGGAGACGTGCGGCGACGAACATGCCGAAGTTGCGAGCTCCAGATTGTAATCCGACGGCAAGAAGCATGATGACACAGCCGATGATGACACCCATCTTTCGACCAAGACGATCGATCATGTAAGGAACGATGAAAAGACCGATAAGAGAACCAAGACTCATAGAAGCGTTGAAAAAGCCGAGAGTCGAGCCACGGGGATGATTGAAGTACTCTTGCCAGTACGACAGAGTTTGGAGACCGTTCATCATGGACCCTATACCACTCATTAGTACATGATCCAGTAGTGTTTAAGGGATATGACTTACCATCGAATCCATTGGCGGTGTTGGTGAGAATCAGGATAACAATGTAGAAATACAGAGTTCGCATGTTACGTCTCTTCCACCATCTGAGACGTTCGAACTCCTTTCCTGCGAAGAAGAAATGGCCTTTGGTAGGCTTGGCGGGAATGACCGTTTGGGTCCGCTTGGGAGGACGAAAGAGAGCCATGTTGAAGACTTGTGCTTCTTCTGTTGATACACCAATACTGAGGCACCTGGCACTGGAGATCTGGGCAAGAAGGATTCACATGGACGTGGAGACGATCTTTATATCAATGCTGAGATTGCGCGATGGTACAGTTTCATTTAGCCTACCTGGTCTATCAAACCAACAACATGCATCAGCCGTGTCAAACACCCCGACAGAAAAACATCCGATAACCACATAGTATCTCAATCAGATCATCGGCTCAGTAATTTGTCACTCTCCTTACCGAGGCCTTCCCAGCGCCCGCTTCCCCGCAAGATATGCTTTATCCGAGCTTGAGATGCGAAAAACCTCCCCATGGGGATTTGCGGGTGACCAATTAGGGAAGAAGGGGGCTTCCGGTTAATATGGAGAGTGTTTGATTAAGGTTGAGGACCAACGACCGGGTAATAAGAAATTTGTCCGAGTGGTTGGTTGTGATAGGTAAGGATGCGGGGAATTACCCGGGGGCTGAGATTAAAGCCATTCTGCAACGGGTAAATTGTTAGCCTGAAAGCTTGATTGTAGAACCAACAGATTGGGAGAGGTCATGTGTCTATTGTTGTAGTCTCTTGGCTTGTGATCTTAGGCAAAAGAGATAAGACGGTTTCATTTGCGAGGGAACGAGATATGCACGGAATGAATCCGTCGGAACGGTATCTGGATCGGCACTTTCTTTGCGTCAACTGGGTTGATGGGTGATTGTTATCTAAAGATCAGGATACGGAAAAGAGTATTCTGAATGCAGGGGTAAACACTCATAATGTGATTGCTTTACTTCGTCTGCTAATCCCGATGGCTAATGTCTCTGCCACCCTTTGCATCTAACTGATTGCATTGATCCGACCATGTGAAACTTGGCATGTCTATCTACTCCACTTTCAGATCGGTTACTTCCACATTGCCCCCATCACCCAACGCAAAAACGCCGATCACAGGGCCTACAAAGTCGGGACCTGTCATGTCGATCAAATCCAGCGTCGCAACAGATTGCCATTCCTTGTCATCAACCGCGAAAGACAAAGTATATCCCTTCTCCGTGTACTCAATTCGGATGCGAATACTGCTTGCATCTTCGCTTACAGAATGGGTGGATGTCTTTTTGATGCTCTTAGCGTTGTTAATGGCTTCGTAAGTCACCTTCTTATCGGAGGGGGAGTAAAAGGCCCGGACGTATCGGTGTTCATCTTTGTATGATGCGAGACCGGCTTTGATAGTGCTTGATTGGTCGATCTTAAATGTTGCGCTGCTTTGGCCTTCGAGGACTCGTTGACGTTTACCTACGAAGGTAGGAGACTGGTGTGTATGCGAGAGATCGATCGTGGAAGCGGTCAGACTGATCTTAGATCCCTCAATCGTGTAATTTTTCAAATCCACGTCTCTGATGTAGAGATAATCCACCCCTTCCACAGCAGTAAGATTCTGCACTGCATTTGTTTGAGCAAGTCTGGACGTATCGATCGTCGCTGGAACAGAGTCGAGCTTAAGCCAGTCATCATCTGTCCACTTGGCAGTAGTGAGATGCGACTCTCGTCCCATATTGTATCGTCCTTCCTTATCACGTCTTGCACCGAGACAAACTCCCCACCATTGACCCTTCTCATCCTCGAAAACGTCGCAGTGTCCTGTGTGGCGAATGTACATGTCGCTACTGGCAGGAACCAAGATCGGGTTGTCAGGGCACGGCTCATAAGGACCCCAGACGTTGCGCGATCGAGCCATGGTGATCATATGGTCCTCGTGAGTTCCGCCTTCGGAGATCATAAGGCAGTACCATCCATTTCGCTTATAAATATGAGGTCCTTCAGGGTACACACCACCTGTTCCCTCCCAAAGAATCTTCTCTTGAGACAGCGCACGACCTGTCTCAAGATCAACTTCAATCTGAGCGATCTTGGTCATTGGACCTGGAGATTTAGATCCCTGGATATAAGTCTTGCCATCGTCGTCGAAAAGAATACTAGGATCAATTCCGTTGAACTCGAATTTAACAAGGTCGCTCCATTGACCTGACCAGATATCCTTGGTTGAGGAGATGAAGTTTTCGAGAACATCTGTTTCGCCAAGAGTGCGCACGACGTTGGTGCAGACGACGTAGAATGTGCCATCTCTGTAGCGAATGGTAGGTGCAAATAGACCTCCAGTGGCGAGCATTACTTCGCCGACATCTGGAAGAGGGTTGACTTCCGTAGGCGACTTGGCCAAGCTAATCTGTCCAGGTCTCGAGATAACATTTCCTATAATCGATCAGTGATCATTCACAGCAATTCTTGTGAAGTATTTTACCAATCTGCTTCCACGATAAGAGGTCTTTGGACGCATAAACGGGAATACCGGGAAACATGTGAAACGTGGAATTGACAAGGAAATACCACTCATCTAACTTGACGATGGATGGATCGGGCGAGAAGCCAGGGATGATGGGATTAATCGGCGACATGGTTGGTTGCGCTATCTGTACGCTTTTGCTTTTGCTCAGTTGTTGGTGGTCAAGTTAAGCTGAATCTGGCTGATACTTAAAGTCTGGACTTTGTGGACTGATTCATCGTGTAGTGGGTTGCTTCACAGTTTTGTATTTAGCCGTCCAATCGCTGCAGGAAGGAGACTTTATCCGTTGGGTGAATTGTACAAGTGAGGGGAAATTTGTGTTGGTAATGGGGTCATGCTGTGGTGGTCTTGGCTTCTAGGGTAGCCTGATTAAGATTAAGGAGACGATGAGAAAACAAAACCGTTGTTCAAATAATATTGACAAGTTGTGTAAATGGATTATTTACTTGCTTCGTAGTAGCATATCATTTATTATCAGAACTATATAAATAAGCAGCCCGGACATCATCCTCCGGTTGCTTACTAGCTGTACGTCATGTAGCATTGTAACTACGTCAACACGCTGCGAAGGTCAATCAAGGATACACAGAAATGTCCGGGCTTACCCCCACGTTGTGTAAACTCCATCTGCGCGATATTTATCATTTACAACTGAAAACAATTACTGGGTCTACACAATGTCCAATATTGAAAAGCTCGATCAAGAAATTCTGGAGGCGACTGAAACCATGCCGCCAGAGCCAGAAAAAGATATTGATGGAAAAGAGTCTCTTGAAAAGTTGGGAGACCTACTAATCGCCCAGTATCAGCAAACAGGGAACACTGATGACCTTCGGGCAGCGTTACGACACAGGATGCGGCTATTTCGCAGCATACATTTGCCCGAAGAAGATTCTCTCGTGTACTACGTCATTATCGACGGAACCCTGCACGGAGATGTCTCATGTCGTTACAGAGAGACTGAAGATCTGGAAGACCTTAGATCAGCTATTGCTATCTGTTGGCAAGTATTCTTTGAGGAGCCTGACAATGCCAAGCATGAGGCAATGCCGATAAGGCTACCATTTTTATTACGCGACAATACTTTACACTTATATGAAAAGTCGGGAGACTGGAGGGATATAGAACGAGTGATCTCATATTCAAAGCGAGCGCTGCCCTTCGTTCCGATGGATGTTAAGGACCGAGCAAACCCCGTGCATGAGTTTGCTGGGCACCTTTTCAAGAAGTACCAAGTTGAAGAGGATCCAGAAATCCTTCGCGTTGGAGTACCATTGTCAAGGGACTCTATTTCTGCGACTCCTGAAGGGAACCCTGAGATACCTGCCAGGATAGCTAATCTCGGGGCCTGGCTACTACGAAGCTATGAACAAAACGGAGACATGAATAATCTTCTAGCTGCAATCGAAAAGACAGAACTAGCGATTAGTCTGTTGGACAAAAACGACTTCAATCAACTGAGATTTCTAACCAACCTTGCGATCATGCTCTTTCGAAAGTTGGAGACGTCCAGGGCCGACAATGATCCCGACCAGGTGGGAGTCATAGCGTCCTGCGCTGATATCGGTGCAGCTTTGCAAATAGACAGCCTTGCACATCCATTGCTTGGAATCGAGGGGGCGAGACGTGCTATACGTATCTTCAAGTTTCTCGGAAGGTTGGATGAAGCAAACTCGCTTGCTCAAAAGGCATTGCAGTTACTACCTATGGCCTCCCATCCAAGTACTCCACAGCAGGACCAGCAGCACGCCATCGAACAGATGTCAAGGCTCGCTGCCGAGACTTGTTCCCTGTCACTTCTTGTTGGAAAAGAGGAGGAAGCGCTTCTTGGCATTGAGTTCAGTCGTGAAATCATCCTACACCACTTGTTCAAGTACAAAAAGAAAATGTCTCTTCTGGAACAAAGGAATAGGTTGTCATGGGCAAAAACCTTCGACGACTTGCGATCTAAAGCCGCCCAGCCTATAAGTGCCGTGGACCAGGTCACTCTCAAGGATCGGATTGTGCCAGAGATTCAGGACTTTGATCACGACCATGCCTTTTACCTTGGGCTAATCCGGAGCCTACCGGATTTTGAAGACTTTCTTAAGTTGCCAAAGCTAGACAACTTGCTTGAGGGAGGCACTGACGGGTCCATCGTGATAGTGAATATCACTCCTCTGAGCAGTGATGCTATCATAATCTCAACGTCTGGAAAACGAGTCAGATCCCTCAACCTACCCAAGGCAAACCCCTCAGGGGAATCTTTTCTTGATAGACATCTGAAAGCTTTCAGTCGCATCAAGAAGCCCCAAAGCTCGGATAAGCAAGAGATAGAGGGCGATGAGGATCCCCACGATCTCTACGATAGACAGTTTCTGGGTTGGCTATGGACGGCGTGTGTCGAACCTATTCTCAAGGAAATTACAGGGTTGCAGTCATCGTCGCCAACTTCCAGAATCTGGTGGATCGGCACGGGTATTGCCAGCGGTTTTCCCTTTCACGCAGCAGGAAACTCCGAGGGTGGCACCTTGGATCATGCAATATCATCTTATATTCCATCTATTACGTCTTTGAAGGAAGCAAGGACTAGGACCAACACTAGTGATAACGATGGGGACAAAACGTCAGTTTTGATCGTCAGGACACCCGGAGATCCAGATGGTGGTCAGAGTCCAGATCTTACAGAAGCGTTTCAAGGAATGGATAAAACTCATGAAGAGACTTTCACGGCGGTAACCCTCTCAGAGCCGTCAATCGAAGAGATACTGAAGAGAATGGACAAGTTTGATGTTGTTCATTTTGCTTGTGACGGACACTCTGATTCTTTCAACCCGTCCCAAAGTTATGTTCAAGTTGGAAAACGCCTCTCATCGGACGCGGACGAGGGAGAGCTGACAGCAGAGTTGATATCTGATGATGGCACTTTGGACAAGCCACAAGTTGCTTTCTTGTCGTTACACCCTCTGGCAGGAGACAAGACCGAAAGACTGACCGATGAAGGGCTAGGCATAATCAGCGCATTCCAACTAGCTGGATTCAGGCATGCTCTGGGATCTTTGTCAAAAGCGGATGGCGCTTCTCAAGCCTTTGTTGCTAAGAGCTTTTATCAGGCTTTAAGACAGAACAGGTCAGACTACCAGGTGGCAAAGGCATTACATGATGCTACAAGAAGCGCTAGGGACCATAAAAGCGATCCACATTGGTGGGCGCCGTATATCCACTCAGGTCCTTGAGAAATCGCAGATACATATCGAAAACAAATATTAAAGATAGTAGGCTGAAGAAGAAGCAGTAAACTGTACCATAAGAGCCTAGTTACACATATTTAATAGCAGTTCTGATATCTATTCTCCAAGAAATCCCAACCTATGTCCTCTCTGGCACACCTTTTCTAATAATCAATGTCTCCACGTTCGTATCTTTGAGTTCTGAAATTGAAGCGCTGGCACGCCGAACGTCAATTCCAAACCGTTCAAAGGCTCTTTCAACTTCCGCTATTGAAGCACCCAGAACCCCATTGTCTTCCGGTCTGCTTACAACGCTATCTCGCGCAGAATCCTCCATCGGAACTGCTTCTTTCTGCCACCATCTGAGACTAAACACCCATCCATCAAAAACCTCCCTCAGCTGATAATTAGTCAAGTATTCAGCGCCCTGAGGCATAACACCTGAGTCACGATCGCATAGCTGAGATCCAGCAAGGAATGCCATTGTACTGGCGATACTGCTTGGGTTGCGTGGAAGTGTACCGTTGATGGTAACTAGGACGTAGCTTATCAGGCCCAGAACTGCCATAATAGCCAAGAGGATTTGGATAATGAGTTTTGAAGTAGAGTGGATCGACAGACGGGTGATGTATTCAAATGTAGTCCCAGATATCGTCGTATTGGCTGATGAAGGCTTCTTATCAGAAGTATCTGCAGTGATCAGATCATCGCGGCTGGTGTTCATGGAAGCCCGGAAGTTCAGATCAATGACAATCCTCATATACTCAGCGTAGTCTCTCTCGATAAGACAAACGAGCGCATTTTCATTGGAAGATCCAGCGATATCCTCCCTTTCGACTCCATTTGGACCATAGATGATATGATTAAAGAATGAATCAAACTCGTCAGGATTACTGTACCACGTACCCTTATCCTCAACAAAATGGACCAAGTCCAGACCGAAGAAACGACTGAGCTTATATCCCAATGTCGTCGAGTTTGTCTTATTCGTCCATTTCCATTGCCCATCTCGTGCTACCTTGGGCAGAATGTCTTGATTGATCTGCCGCAAAGCTAGGTCTCCTAGGTAGGTTACTTCCACAGGAATTTGTTCTATACCCTGAGAACAGACCAAAGCTGTTAGGTTCCACGTGGAGGTATCGTTGCCCCCTGCCTGTCCAAAGAGTACACCAACAGACGGACAGTCGGCATTTGAAGCACCAGCGGTGGTGTTCAAATCGAAGTACTGACCAACCCAAGTAGTGGTGTTGTAGCTTTCCAGTTCACCGACTGTCAAACCAAATGAGATATTGGCCTTGCCGTTCGCTTTTACGCTGCCGCAGTCGTAAGGTGCAAGAATGTAAGTTGATATATCGGTCTCGTAAACAACTGTAGATTCTCCTGGACCTGTCAATACCTTGTCTCTGATTCGGGAAGCAAGGTTTGTGCTTGGTAAGACACTGCAATTCAGAAAAGGCCGTAGCGCCCCAACGGAGTAGGAGGAATTAGAAGACCGGTAGACTGGATCAGAATTCGAAGTATGATAGTGAACATTAGGCAGCACGAGGTCTTGCCATATGCCCAAGGACGTATTGGCCCCACCATAGCGAACAAGGTTCAATGCCACAGCGGCGCCTCCATCATCGGGAGCATTCTGCAGCCATGATGTTCGCCAATTTGTCACCACAGCTGAAGATTGCGTTTGCACAACGGTCGGCGTAGTAAGGATCCATAGTCCAGACACCGCAATAGTGAGTAAGCTACCCAAAAGTGAAGCCAGATTGGAAGCAGCTGTACCAAAATGGCCTACTCGTAAGGATTTGAAGATTGTTAGGAATGGCGACACGGAGAGTAAGTGGAACAGAGCCGTTCTGTCGGCCTTGCCATTCCTGCTCGAAGACTGCTATATGGCGCAAACGTTGTGGTTGTAAAGTCAAAACTGTTGAACATCGTCGCGATCGCAAAGACTGCTCCTGTGGTAGCGATGCGCACGACGTAAGAGAGAAATGTCGAGTCTGAAGTATGCATATCCAAAAGCCCTTGCCTCTTATTCGACAGTTGTTGCAATAGTTCAAGGACACCGATAGCGATGACAGGAGATGCCAAAGTTAGGATGACGAATATGAAACGGCCAGCGATAGGTGTCCATGGTTTTATGTCCGGGCTGTGCTGCTCAGTAGTCGATTCCTTCGTCGCTATGCTTCCAGCCACGTCGATGAGAAAACTTTCATCGGTACTCTTAGCTGCCATGAACTGAGTACCTTCCAATCTTTCAACTAGTTCCTTCTCAGTTAAATGTCCTGTATCATTCGAAAGGGCCAGAAGATGTGGGCTGTTAACCAGTATAGCTGCATGCCCGGCAATAGAGCCACCAAAAGCGGGTATCCAAGGGCTTGTCGAGATAAAGAATAACAGGAGTAAGCAGATTATTGCAAGGACGCAAAACCCTGCAACCATGAGCCACACAGCTGCTGTCCTCGTTTGCAACCTAGCTTCACCGACAAGTCCATCCGCAGTACCAGTCAAACGGCTCTCGACAAGTAATGACTCTCGAGCAAACTCGTTCATCAAATCTTCAATAACAGCAATTGAAGTATTCTCCAGAACCCCTGGCTTTAAGAATACCCCAGGCTTATAGTTTTGCCCCATCTTTACAGCCATCAGCTGAAACAGTGCTTCGTCGTATTTCCAGTAAATCGAATCTCTGAGATCCTTGTCTGCTCTGAAGGGAACATTCTTATCAGCAACAAGAAAGTCCGCGACATGATGTAGATCCGTAAGAATCATCTCTATCAAGGAAGTGCTTGTTAAATTTCGCAATTGGCTCCCTTCCCCTAAGTTCTCCTTTTCTATCATCGCGTTACCGGAAAGGATATCATGAGTCGCATTAGCTGATACTATGCCATACCCAATCTTACAAATGATGGAGGTTGAATCTATGGCCTTGATAGCTAGTGATGCGTTCGTGAGTGCGACATCAGGATCGACGCTATACTGTGCTGCCGTGAACGCATATCGTATATCATGGCCTTCCAGGAAAACTTTCCAATCGCCGGAGAATCGTTCGTCAGGACTTATTATGCCACTTGAGCAGTTCACACGATGTAAGGTGTAAGCCACAGGTCTGCTTCCACAAACAGTCGCATTGATTTGATCTGTGTAACTTGGGCCTTTGTGATCTGGGCATAATGAACTAGGCTCGTTCCCGCCTGCTGAGCATGTTTTCGACCTCCAGGAGTATCTAGGATGACCCAGTTCGGACTTATATTCGGACTCGGTGAAATTGACCATCAGGTCTGCCTCTTCGCAAGTGATCTTTGGTACAAAGACATCGACTGGGGCCTCGAGCGATGTAAGGTTTATCGATGTTGTCAAAGGGCGGAACTCCTGTGTGACAAGACCATCATTCGTGTTCCAGAAGGAATCATTCGCTACCGCATTGTTTAATCGCGCGAGATAGTTCCAGATATACTTGTCCGAGCCCCCATGAAAGGTTGGGCGATCGGGGAGTACCACTCCAACGCCATACGCGTTCCAGGCGCTTGAAGCATTAAAGACATCTCGATAGATGATGTCCAAGGGTTCCACGTGCGTCGCTGTCTGAACGACAAAGAGTGTCGTCGATATCAGAATAATACCCTTGAGGATGAAAAAGGTCAAGATCGACGCCGTAACTTGGTAGTGTCGCATTTTGAAGCCTTTGTACATGGTCTGCAGCTGAAACGGAGACACATAATCCAGGAGGACGGAACGGGAAGCTGGCGTAGGCCCGGACTGAAGTTCCCTCCACGGTTGTATCGATTTATAGTAATAGTCGATGCGTCTCCAGAAACTGAGGATAATGACAAGTATAGCTGTTGGACCGTATGTCCAAGAATACTCGCTCGATGTAATCGTAAGCGGAAGACCGTCTTGAGCTTCCATCACGCGGTCTAGAGCAATAAGGGTGGCCGCACATGCTACAAAAATTAAAAAGAACAAGATCAAGGCCGGTTTCGTGAGCTAAAATGGTGGTCGAACCGCCTTTTCCTCGACGATAGGCGTTGGCACGTTGCCTGACCGCTCGTTTTCCTGGACATGGCTGTCGTATTGACTCATGAGAGTGACACTCTCTGGCATTGGCGTTGAAAAAGCCATCCTAGAAAAAAACGTTATCACGTCTCTAACAGCGCTTGTATTTCCATGTAAGAAGTTTGTTGTTAATTAGCGTTCAGCAGATACCCCTCAGTTGTAACGAGATTTAACAAGACAATTTTAATGACTTGTGGATTCTATCTTACAGCGATTACTGGTGCGATCGTTGTAACATCCCGGTTGGTACCTGTTAAGACCCGTGTCTGCCTTACTGCGCCCCTCAGAACCCCACTGATATCTTATGCCAAGGTAAATTTAAGAGGCACAGCTACATATAGCTTGTGGTTCCTCGATTTCAACTTGTCCGCTACCAATTAGGACATGCCTAAGTGCCCATGTTTCATCACAACGAGACACAAGCGCTGACATGCGGCTATACCAATGCGATCGAGTATATATCTCCCTGGAGGGGCTCTTTCCTCGTATCTCTGTTGGAGTCCCAGAGCTTCTCCTTTGTCATAGGTGGAAAATTAACAATTACCGGAGAATCGTGGGGTAGGTAATTATCACGCCTACATTATAGACAATCCCCCATAACCCCGCTGTAGATCTGGTTCCCCGAACCAATCACTTAAAGGGCTTGTTCTTGAAGCTTTCAAATCTTCTGGATTAAGTATTATAATCACTGCTATACACTCCGAGATACCCGATTTGGGGCTTTGGATGCTGCCTTTACCGCGTATTGCAGTTCAAGTGGAATTTCCGGATAGTATTGTTCCACCTAAACCTTGATCCATAGTTAAATAAATAGAGTTGTATTTCCCCCCTTAGAAATCGAAACCTCTTGGGCATAACACTATATCGATTCCATTTATTCTCTATTAAATTTGCAGCATGCACTTGTCAAACATACTTAGCACAGCGTTACTTGCAGCAGCGCCTATCAAGGCTGCAAAGCTATTGATTTGTTCTGATAGCACAACCGCAAACTATGCCACCGATAGTGTCTTACAGGGGTGAGTAATTCAGGCCAAGGATCAGAATATGTACTCTTGCTTACTTACGGATGATAGCTGGGGTTATTACATCCAAGATTACACAACTTTGACTGTTATGAATCTTGCCAAAAACGGCCGCTCAACCAGATCATTTATCAATGAGGGTCTGTGGAGTGACTTGCTGTCGAAAACAGCCTCGGGAGATTTTGTAGTTATCGAGATGGGCCACAACGACGACCAGGATCCCACTTTAAATGACCGAGGCACCCTCCCAGGTACGGGCGAGAACACTATCACTGTTACCACGACTACAGGCAAAACAGAAGTTGTTCACACATTTGGCTGGTATCTTCGCAAGATGGTCGCTGATGTCAAAGCTAAGGGAGCCACGCCCATTATTTCTGGTCTGGTAACCCGTAACTATTGGAAGGGGAACACGTTACAATCCGCCTGGCCGTTTGCCGATTACGCTGAGACTGTGGCCAAGGCTGCGGGCGTCGAATACATCGACCACACAAAGTATTCCGTCGCTTTGTTCCAGGCTATGGGTCCCACCAAGGCTAAGACTTACTACCCCAACGACAACACGCACACGAATTGGGATGGTGCCAAGTTAAATGCCCAGGACTTCATCCAAGCTATCAAGTACAAGTGTGGCGGGACTAGTGTGCTCAAGAAGTACATAAACTCGGCTGGTAATGCTGTCAAAAGTCCTCCCCAACAAGCCTGCTAGTGGATCTAGCTGATGCAACTCCAACGCTGGCCCAAGACGCTCACGAATTTGGGATAGTGCTTATTAATTATCAAAGGCTTGAGGTTATATTAGTGTAATTAAGAGTTTATCTCCATGGAAATGCTCTTTATTAGTACTTCTGTTAAAGTCCCAGAGCTCACAGGGCCCTCTCAATTCCCATTCATCCACATTAGTCCACATCTCGGCTTTTCTGCACGGTCGAAGGACTAGATGAACAGACAGACCACCAACTGTTGCAAAAACCACGTCTTGTGTAGTGCATTCGAAGTTGGCAAGGCTGAAACGACCGTCTGCCAGAGTAAAGAAAGATTGGGCATGACCTCCATGAAACGTGTCGGTTGGTAGCTCTTTCAGACTGGAGCTACCATTCTTCCACTGCTGATATCCTGTCGTCTCATGGAAATGACAGTCTGTCAAGATCCGCTGTCTGAACAACTCGTCTCTGGACCTGTCAGGCTCTTCCGTCGACTCGTGGTCGGTAGGCAAGCCAACCATGCCCCGGCAAGTCCGTATTGCTCCGATGATGGCATCGCCAGTCAGAGGAGCGTCAGTCGTCCTCTCTACACCAAAGTCTGAAAGATCCAAGGTCTGTTGAATATTGCCAACTAATACCATACTTAGGCGCAGCCGGCTGTTAGACAGAAGCTCAAATTTCTGGCGACCAGGGTAGCTTTTTGAAGACATCGTCAGTGGTATTGACGCCTTCTCAGCTACCGTCAACGTTCGCGACCAGTCAGGTACCCAAGATGGCAAAGTGGAATTCTTCTTTGGCTTGTTGTATGCAAGGAGCACAGTGGTGTTCGTTTCTATCATTGCTTTCCATGTCGCTGTGATGCACAGTTCTTCAATGCTCATTGCATAATCAGGCATGATTGGCTCAGTAACGCGCCAGTTATGAACCAGCCCCAACAGTCCGTATATCCGGTCCCGAGGTTCTGTGCATCTTCTGTTCCTGGTGGCTTCCAACAAAACTACCAAATCAACATCCGAATATATTTGATACTGGGTATTCTTTTGTGCCGAGTTGCGATGAACGTTGAGGTCCCATAAATGCCCCTCAATTTGGCCGAGAGCAGGTGCACCCAAAGGTGGTAGTTGCTTCCAAACCCTCGAACAACAAGGAGCACCCTTTGACCCTACAAGAGACATTATGTTCTGTGATGCAAGTAGCATCATATCTAACGAAAAGACGCAGACTCCATAGTGCACGGATACGACCTTTGGAAGCACTGCCTCTTGGAATGTCCATATCCTTGAGAACCATGGCTCCCCCACCATTTTTGTAAAAAGGTATATTGATAGTTGGAAACAACCACTGATTGCTGTTATGTCTTTTTCCAGCGAGCAGAAGTGATCGGTAGTGCATGCCAATAGCCCGATGGTTACTATGTCCATCATGATGTAACTCAACGGCTGGTAGCCATATGTTGCAAGTAACGAAGAGAGATGCACGTCTCTTTCGTCGCCATACCAGTGAAATGGTTGATACTCGTCGTCTTGGATATCGTCCTCTTGTTGCTGTTTATTTGACCCTACGCTCTCACAGAGGTAGACTTGCGCTTCGGTAGTGCGTTGATATATCTCACGCATCATTTCGACTTGATGTCCTTTCTCGACGTTGTCACTTTGGTTGATGCAGATAGAATCTGCCCAGACTGTCCGCGGACTTGCCTTGCGTCTTATCCGGCGAATAAACCATGCCAGGTCTGAGGGAACCGAGATTGTGTGGTCATCGACTATAACAGTGTCTCGCAGCTCGTTCCAGCAATACGACAGTGCTTCAAAAGCAGGTGGTGGTTCGTCATCGAGCGAAACTGTCTTCAAGTTGCACCTGAGTCGGTCACGAAAAACACCTGGTTGTATTACCAAAAGACGAATCTCTCTGGCTGCAAGTGGCTTGTACATTGATGGCTTTGACTCCGAGATAGGTAGCAGAGACTTTGCAAGTTGATCGGTCGACGCCATTGACGAAAGGTGAAGGGAGTGATAATTGATTAGAGGTATTTCACGAGCGTGTCGATGATGGCTTCAGGCTTGTGCAAGACTTCCAAAGCGGGGGTGAGTGCACTTGTGCCAATTTGAGTTTAGCTTAATGTTAAGTGGGTAAACATCCGAAGAGTCATCCATCTACAATCGGTACTGCCTATGCGCGGGTAACGCAGTTAAACGCGTATAACTTCTTTCAGCGGTTGAATGGATGGAAATTTGTAGATCATATGAGCGGGGTATTAGAGTAATAACCGGATTCTGATCCGTCATACCTGTTGCAAAAAAGTATAAAGCGACCCAACTACAGCTCAGAAGGTATAACATGGGTGATAGATGACTATTGTCTTCCTTGCGAGTCCTAGTACCGCTATCATCTCTTACTCGCTATGCTTCAACGCCTATTAAACGTCCTCGTTTGGAGCTTGGCCGTCTGCCAGGTCGCTTGTGGTCAAACGCACAAGAACCGACAGTATACAAACCCCATTCTGCCAGGTTGGAATACAGACCCAAGCTGTATCTTTGTTAAAGAATTCGATAACACGTTCTTCTGTACAACGTCCTCGTTTCTAGCACTACCTGGTATTCCAGTGTTTGCAAGCAAGGATCTTGTCAACTGGAGACACGCCAGCAATGCTCTGACCAAAGAAGCACAATTGCCTGAGCTTTCGAGAAGAGGCTTGGAGCATGAGGGCATCTGGGCTTCTACCCTCCGTTATCGGAAGGGCACATTCTACCTCATCACCACCTACGTCTCTTGGATCGACGGATGGGGCCCTATTGTCCTTCTCTTCACCACTAAGGATCCCTGTGATGATTTTGCATGGAGTGATCCTGTTCGGATCGAGAACCCGGCCAACGATATTGATCCAGATATCTTTTGGGACGATGATGGAAAGGCTTATATGGCAGTTGCTGCAGGAATCTATGTCAGTGAGATCGATATTAAAAAGGGCACTGCAACTGAGCCTTTCAGGATCTGGAATGGAACTGGTGATCGAAACCCCGAGGGGCCTCATTTCTACAAGAAGGACAACTGGTATTACTTGCTGATCGGAGAGGGAGGGACCGAGACAAACCATTCGGTGACTATTGCCCGATCTCGCAACATTCGTGGACCCTATGAGGGATATGGAGGCAACCCTGTCCTTACTGCAAAGAACACCGACGAATGGTTCCAAACAGTTGGTCATGCCGATCTGTTTCAAGATGCTTCTGAGAACTGGTGGGGGGTCGCATTAGCTACTCGCTCCGGTCCAGAGTGGAAGGTTTACCCCATGGGCCGCGAAACAGTTCTATTCCCAGTGAAATGGGAAAAGAATAAGTGGCCACATCTAGATATGGTACGCGGAAAGATGTCTGGGCCTCTTCCGCCAACTAACAAGAATGTCCCTGGAACAGGCGCCTGGATTGATGCGCCAGATAAGGAGGACTTTGCTGTCGGGTCTTCTCTACCTCGACATTGGTTCTTCTGGAGGCCTCCTAAGGACAATCTATTCACTATCTCACCAAAGGGACACCCCAACACCTTACGAGTTCTCCCTTCCAGAGTCAACCTGACTGCTGATGAGAAATACGACCCAGTGAACGAGGGGTTGGGCTTCCTTGCACGGAAGCAAACAGCTTCGGTTTTCACCTACAGCGTTGATTTGTCCTTCGATCCCAACATTGTCAACGAGGAGGCTGGTATCACTGTATTCCTTACACAAACTCAGCATATCGATATCAGTGTTATCAGCGTCAAGAACAAGGACAGAAATGGCGTTACACGCAAACTAAGATTCAAGGCTGAAGCTTCAGGAAAACCTGACATCGAGGTTCCGAAGACCAACATCAAGAGTATCCCCAAGTCTTGGCTGAAGGATCCTATTACACTCACAGTGACCGCCAATCGGGACAGCACATACGAGTTTGTGGCCAGCTCCGTAGCCAAGCCACGCGATGTAAAGAAGCTTGGCTCCGCAAGTGCTGAAATTGTCTCGGGCGGTAGCGGACCTTTTACAGGTAACTTCGACAAACCTTTCCCGGTTACGTCCAACGTTACTGATGGTGATTAGGAACTGTTGTAGGCATCTTCGCTACTAAGAACGGCGGCAAGGGCTCAACGCCGGCGTACTTCAGTCGATGGAGGTATACTGCGATTTCTCAGGAGATTGATGAGGGAACATTTGTCCCGGCCAGGGTTCTAGGATGAATTAGTGGAAAGCCATATGTTGAAGCTTTTGCGAGAGACACGTATTCTGGAAGCATATACAAGATGCACCTTCTCCCCGAATATTTCTAGAGATCCACTCTAATCGAAGCTGAGATCCCCACGTTAAAGCCGGTGCTCGTGACTTAGCACTCGATATGGATGGCGCGCTATGATGGGGAGCTGCCACCAATCCCGTAAAGGTGTGCTCGTTCTCGACGTCTACATTATCGCCATAAGTCGGACTACTATAGGCACCGTGACATTCAATCATGTTTTGTCACCGTTCGGTCAGTTGTGATTATTTTCCGAAATATCTTATTTGAAGTTTCTATTACAATAGTCGAACCCCCAAGCTTTCGGCTATCTAACAATGTCTTTAGAGACTCCAGTTATAACATCGGCACTAACCGCTTTTAAGACGGACGTTGTATCTACTCCATAAGCTTACTTATTATGCTTTATCCTAGTGGCTGAACTAGAATCTTACCTCCCGTGTTCTTATCTTTCAACCTTTAATTGATAGATAAACGAATTGCCGCTTGCCCATCACTTTGCAATAACTCTTTAGAGACTAGAGTTGTGACAATTATTGCCATTTTTGACGCGATTGTTGTTTCTCCGTGGTGTTAAAGCAATAGTTCCTTCAATTACCCCTGTCAAAGTGCAACCTTCCTTTCTGGGGTGCATCGGGGATGGACCATTTAGGAAGCTGTGCCAAGTCCGACATCGATAACCTAGTCCCATGACTATCGCGCAATAAGTCCCGCTATGAAGTCAGTTTGCCAAGAAGGGCGAACGGCACTTATACGCGTTTACTACAAGTTGAAGATGGCTATAAATCATAGCCAAGAGCCCTACAATTCTTTTCTGAGCATCCATCTCATCACCACTTCTTCAATCACCTCTCTCTTCATCAAAGATGGCCAGCCTTCTTCGACTTGCTCTCTACTTGGGAGCTCTCTTGCCTGCTGCTCTTGCTGCTCCCACCGCACCAAGCAAGGGTGCAAATGAGATCATCCCCGGCAAATACATTGTCACTCTGAAGACCTCTGCTTCTGCTGCCAAGGTTGAGTCCCATCTTAACTGGGTTAGTGATGTTCATCGCCGCAGCCTTGCCAAGCGCGAGACTGCCGGTGTTGGGTTAGGGTTAGGGTTAGGGTTAGGGTTAGGGTTAGGGTTAGGGTTAGGGTTAGGGTTAGGGTTAGGGTTAGGGTTAGGGTTAGGGTTAGGGTTAGGGTTAGGGTTAGGGTTAGGGTTAGGGTTAGGGTTAGGGTTAGGGTTAGGGTTAGGGTTAGGGTTAGGGTTAGGGTAGGGTTAGGGTTAGGGTTAGGGTTAGGG